>OX345660.1:7520000-10020000 GCA_947044415.1 Eupithecia dodoneata | reverse complement strand
CGGGGGCGGCGGCACCGCATGCTGCAGCGCCGCTGACAGCTGCTGCGCCAGCTCTAGAGCACGCGCACGCGCCGCCCGCCCCGGCCCGCTCGTAACGCTGCCGCCCGTGCCGCCTGCCTCTGGAAATACAGACACGCTGTAGCGATAGACAGCCGTGGGGGTCGTGGCGCAATTCACCACTCCTACTTAGCCCATTGATGTTGTAAGAGTCGAAATTTATAAAATATTTATTATAGAAACTGTACAAAAAGATCTTTGAAAACATGGACGTCTCTGTATAAGCAACATTTTAAGAGAACCTACTAGTAGAGGAATGGCAGTAGCTTCCCTCTGTGTATTTTAACAACTCTACTGCGCTGCGATCACTTATCCGCCAGCCAAGCGTGCGCGTGATTAGACATAAGACTCCTCGTTTGAGTAGGATGTTCAGCAGTAGACGTATTTGTACTGATGAGGTGCCTGTAGCTACTGGAGAAGGATTAACACCCGTCCTTTACGTTGTAGAGCACGGGGCAGTGCACTGCTAGTGCGTGTGCCCTATACGAGTTGTCGCGGAGTTATAGGCGATGATTATAACACTAAATTTCGCTTGCATAAGGATACTTGTTAGCTGAAATATGATTAGTGAGTTGTCAACCCATGCAAAAACGTTTTTATTTGCAGGGTTTGACAACTCGATAGATGCTAGATAGATTTAGAACTGCAAAGATTTTTTTACATCGTTGCGGAAGCGGGGCTTAAACTGTTTTCGTCAATTACTTCGTTATTAATTATAAATTCCTTTAATAATTACGTCCCTAGGGTGGAGCCTGGATCAAACGGGGGTTCTCTGATGTCTCATTGTTAGTGAGTAGGCTAATAGTCAGGGCGTAGAGAGTAAAGTAGGAAATACATTTTTCATATACCTATAGTTAAGGTTTGAATAAAATGGAATTAAACTCTGATGGTCGCTAGTAGTGACAGTCAGGGCCAAGTAAGCCTAGAGGGGGTAAAGTAAAACCAAAAATCATGTCATTCTAACTTTGAACAGTCTAATACAGAAGGTTTTAAATTTGATAAGAAAATTGGAATAAGGAACGTCAACCGCTTTAACCAAACCTCTAGTAGACAATGCGGAACAGTCCTCGTAGTTTGGTTAAACTGAACAGAACACAAAAGCCACTGATATGTACTCCTGTAACCTACATTTAAAAGCGAACTGTTCACCGATTGAAAGAAGATTACTGACTGGCTCAACGCAAGTGGTCTCGTAAAGGAATGAGACCTCGTATCAATGACGAGGTGTTCATTTACGGAAGTCAAAGCTGGTATACGATCTTAATGCTTGAACGATCATTGTCGTTCATGCGTAGATAGTTTGTTGTTATTATTACACAATATTCATGGGAATTGATTTCGAGTGAGGAATACAATATCTGGCTTAAAGAGGTTTGTGATCTGACCTGGTTATTATTAGTAGATCTGGTGTTTAGTTATGACTGTAACTAAAATTATTGATTTTTCTTTGTCAGCATTCATAATGTTACGAAATTATAAACTTATAATACAGATGAGGGTGAAGCACTACGGGAGATAATAGCATAATAGAGAGGTTGCTTATACACATCAGTAGGAAGCAATAGGCAGATACTAAATAGATGGATACGATACCTGTCGATGTCTAAATATGATAAAAAAAGACACAGGAGAAGCGAAAAGGATGCGAAAGAAAACGTTCATTCAAAACGTCAAATCGATACAACAAGACACAAAATAAAACCAAGATATTAAAATTCTACAAACATTTCAATATAAGCATTATATCCAGTAACAGTAAGCAAAGCGTACATAACCTCGCGACACAAATCTCCTCGAAATTACTCCACTCGCACAAATCGCGCGGAGGCCGAGTGAATTGCATCCGCCCAGGAACAATGGGACTTTTGCTTCGAGTACAAAAAAAGGAAAAAACCCCATCATTTCACCCTTCATTATAAACTTCGTAATATCTTCTAGCTGCGAAACCATAAAGAGTACCTTGAGAGCGATATTGTATTGTATAGGACTTTCCCTGGTGCGGTCGTATAATAATTAGAATTATTACCGACCGAGAATAATGTATGTTTTTGATTGACTTATATTTTATAGAGATAGTTTCGGAACGAGTTTGGGTAATCTCGGGAAACCCTGGACTGATTCTATAAATTCTTCGGATTCCTAAGTTCAACAGTTTTATAATATGAAGCTACGAAATTCTAACGCAAGAAAATGCATCGACCCATACTGCGGAACGATGTTTCACACTAATCCGTACCATCTTTTAGCTTTATGGATCAGAAAAGTTTTAAATTACTTTCATAAATAGTATCGTTAGGATAGCTTCTAGGGTGCGATTAATACTAGTGGAAGTATAGAAAAATAATGGATAGGAAAAGTTTGTTAATTAGTCCTGAGTTTATCATGCAATACTGAGGTTTATAAGCTTTCTGAGCGCGTCAACTCAGACACAATAATGTGTGCGAAGTTCCATAAGATTTCATACAACAATTCATACAAATTCGATTACTTTAGCTTCCTCGGCTCATTCGGTTCGGATATTTGTTATGTTCAGTTTGCGAAAAAGCTCTAGATTATTTAAGTAAATATACGTTGAGCTATCAAATCTATACAACGAAGGATTCGTAAGAAAATGCAAATATATGGAAAAAAATGGTAAAATAAATAATGCTGGATAATCCACACAGCATCATCTAGCCCCAAGTGATGGGTAGGTACTAGATGACTGATATACTTAATACAATACAAAAAAATTGCGTCATAAATACTCTAACTACAACTAAATGAACCAATCTAGCTATTAAAGATTCAGTGATGCTTACGTTGCGGAATCTGCGAGTCTGCAACATCGGGCTCTCCGAACAGACGGAACGTACAGACGTCCAACAGCCACCATCGCGTCACGTGCTCAGGTAAATGCCAGCACCCAGGCATCCTTAATCACATTTCAATTCACTACTCACAACAAAAGACACCATAACTTTCACATTACGTTCTCAAGACGCTTCTGTGAGAGCAGAATGGTCCAAATAACTAGATGGTAAGTAAAAACGCCTCATAAAAGATCCAGGGAGACGTCCGAATTACTCCTTTGTCCGAATACAATACAATATACGGCAGGACGTAGCGTGTTTGGCGAATGTAGGATAAACTATATGATTACCCGTAGTATTTGAGCTGTATGTGTAGATGTAGACACTGAGATAGGATAGGATTCAATAGATCCACCCGTCGCTAGACGGCTTATTGTACTGAACAATGTTTCTCTATTTTGGACGGGGATGATACAAGGAATTTTGATACAGCTTTCAATAAAGGCTACACCGAGGGATTTAAATTTTAAATATAAATTAGTCGTGATGGTCGTATTTTGTAGAGCGAGCGCTTATTTTATTATCAAATATCAAATTGAGTATGCTTTATTTCGCGGAGTATTTTTACAGGAGTATTAAGAAATAATGATCACTTGATACCTACTTGAGGACATTGATCTAGATTCAACTGTTACGTACTCTTGTTGATATAGTGCATGTGGATCCCAAAATGTAAGTGCGGTATCTAATATACATTTTATCTTAGAAAATATAAATCCATTAAATGAAAACAAACAAAGCTTACATTACACAGGTAGATACGGGTAACCTTTTCACGGACAGGGATAAGGAATTGTAGGTATGTTGTCTAATCTGTGATTGTGGGGACGTCCCTTCAAATAGAAATGTGAGTTTGCGTTGCGGGGGTTGATGAATACTTGTTGAGTACAAAAGGAATGGTCATCATTACGGACTGCCACACCACAACCAGAGCTGTAATTACGAAACTTCCGCTTTTCAAAAAAATAAATGAACCCTGTCGAACTGCGAGGAAAGATTCGCTAGCTTTTTCGAGTATTTAACGTATCTTAACTTTCGTAGCGATGTTGAACGAGTTGTAAAATGTGTATTTATTTTGATTTCGTTAAGTTGTGAGTGAAATAAAAAAATCCTTTACTTGCACAAGTTAACAGTTATAGTAAAATGTATACTTAACACCTACTAAAACATTATTACAGCATACCTCAATGATCCTAATACTTCTGCTAGACTGATACCGGCAAGGTAGATCTACAATTCTGTCAAATAAGCCAACTAAGTCCCCAATATTTATTCAGAAATCAGAATAAAATAGCTATAATAAAACAACGATCCGTGTGAAGTGGCACAAAAGTTTGGAGGACTACACCCAGCAGTGGGTGAAGTCGGCTTGCGGTTTACGATGGATAAAACAACGCATTGGCATTGGAATCAATATAATCTTTTTTTTTTCTTTTGGGTGGCTTGGGTGTCACTGCAGCCATGATAGACCTATTATTGTGATCCCCACTTTATTCGTTCAACCTTGCTGTCCAAGCTGCAGCTTTCATAATTCGCCACTAACCCTTGCTATTGATTTTATCAATATATCTTACGTTACCTATCCATTTTCATATTCAAGATTATTCGCGTACCTTTTCCTTTACTTTCCCTTACGTTTCTATCGCGTTACAGCGATCATGGTCAAGGGCCGTCTAAATGTACTCGGAGTTACAGCCGAGAAGTGACGGCAGTATCCACGACTACCCTCAATGTATCATGACCATCCATAATCGTCTTCAGAATGAGGAACGTCCAAGTCCACATAACGACACACTACTCTGGCCGTGTCCTACTGCACCTGCAGTACCTACAGTCGAATATTTGCAAACAAATCACGACAGTTTAAGAACTCGTATTATCCATTTTCATTTACAAGCACAGAGCATGATCAAATTCCTACTAAAGAACCTAAAGCGATGAGTAACACGAAACAAATATTTGTTTTAGACAGACAAGAGATAAGGGGAATCGTAACCATGGTACCATCAGACTAAGAGAGATTAAAATGTTCAGTCTCTGTAATAAATACTGACCGAAGTGAGATATACTTCAGAAAACGTACTTATTTCAGATTTACAATTTGTTTGTGTTTAGGTATTAATATCGTGAACCATTTTATTTATATGTATATTGCGAATACTTAACTTCGTCATCTCGGAAATCGTAACAGGACCTATAAATTTTACCGCCCAGTTTTAAAGCATGCTTCATCCAATATTAAAGCTTCAAGAGTTATAAAAGACAGTAAAACGGATGAGCGGGTCTTAAAGCGCTTGGAAAACTTTAAAGCACAAGCCATTTAAAATCTGCAATGCTAAGGACCTCGCTCTCGCGCCTTAAATCGGTATATGCTAGACCAGAGTACATTCGTACCTACCAGGAGCTGGAAACTTGGCTGGCGTACCAAAAGCAGTGTTATAACAATGTATTAGGTAGTTTCATAATAGCAAACACGAACGGCTGGTTACGAGTTTTTGCTCGCGAGCTCCAGACATTAAAGCCGCCTTTCCACTAGGGAAGCTAAACGGGAGAGTTAACACGAAGCAAAGTCATAAAACTATGTCCTACCGTGTGGCAAGCTGTGCATAACTTAGCGATTCACCGATATAGATCGTCCTGTGGTATTCCGAGATATTTAAATCCTGAAGTATGGCCCGCGCTCGTTTTTTTATGAACATAAGCGGGTCTCAGAAAATAATTATAGCAATTTTTCAAGCTTATTTTTGCACCTGATGCTACTAAAATGGTAGACTTTGAATGTACTGAAAACCGGAATTACAAGAAAACAGAAGGGAAATGAGAATTTACATAAAATTTGTCCTTGCTTTGCATCTGTTTGTGGTGCAGTATTTATCTTAAGGGTTCCCCTACCAAACGTAGGGGACAGACCTAAGGCGTTGGCTCTTGGTAGAGTACATTTTACTCTCCGCCGAGCAAACGCATGTGCTCATTAAAGCGGATTTTATAATTCCTCGTAACTTTACATTTTGTTTAATAGACCCGCATTTACGTGTTTTTAAGTAGCTTTGAGAAGCTGACCTACATATTAAGTAAATATATAATACATAATATAGCCACTGTTTCGTCTTTTATCTTTATGAGATTAACGATTTCAAGGAAAATTTTGACTAGGAAAATCAAAGACTACTGCATGTATTTAGTAGTTACGATTTTATAGTTAAACAGTTACGGTACGTTCCGTATTGTAACGCAAAATAAATATTGTTTAAAATTATTTCTAAATGCGTAGTTGCTTCTATTGCTGAGTTACTGCACAAGTGCATTAGTTATTAACTAACAATTCCAACTTAGAATAGATACTGCTGTAATGCTTAGCTGATGGTACATATAACATATCTAACTATATGAAACAGGCAAGTGCGCACGTGATCGGAATAACAACGTAACAATGGGATTTAGTGTGAGATAAAGAGAGGACAAGATAATAGCTACCTACTGAAATATTTTACTTTATTAGGACGTGTTTGGTGAAATAGTTTCGAACTAATACAAATACCTTACTACCGCGCGCGAATGTCTACCTATATACAATTTGAAAGATTTTGTTCAGTAGTAAGTAGTACATAATAAACCTAATTACAGAAAAATATTTTTTTATGCAGTTCTGTTACCAACAAAATAAAACAGCTCTCCAATAAGTCGCGTAAACTAACGTCTGAGCAATTTATTTCAACGAGTTCATTACGCCGCACGAGAAAATGTCGTGTGCGATATCGGAACGTGAAACCGTACGAGAGGACCTCAGCACGAGCCGAGGGGTAACCGCGCGGCGACCGACTGACGCCGCCACCCTATTCAACAGTTTGCACCCTCTCACCCTTACCCCTGTTGACACAGAACAAATAGTAGTATCTACCGAGATACAGAAGTTCCGAACATTCACTCTGTTGGTACTTAAACCAATAGGGGTTCTTCATAATGTTTTATAGGGTAAAGGGATAATTGCGTGACTAACACGTAGTAAGTTTGCGAAGGATACAAGGCGAATGGACATAGGTACACTTGTGTAAGCGACGCGTAGTTTCTTGAAGAACTATTTGCGAGATATTTTCTAGAACAGGCAGCGCGGAAAATTCGCAAAAACTGATGCAGTTTTTAATGTGTTACATATATTAATAACTTTTCTATGTTGGTAGAAGCTTCTAAATTAAATAACATAATTTTCTGATCAAAAGAATCAATCATTTTATGAAACTTCTCTCATGTTGATGGTGACATTAATATTTATTCTGTGGCTGCAATAGCTAACTCAATTGAAAAACACTGAACCTGAACAAGTCATACAGTTTTGATGAAATGTTACAAAGAGATACTCAAACACAACTCAGATTTAGTCATTGATTCTTGACAGATTTCCATAGAATTCTGCCCATAAATCGCAACTTGAGAAGTTCTCAAATGTAAGTATTCAAGTGTAAGCAAGGTATTCGGGTAATTATTTTAGGAAATGTCATATCAGTAACCAGTAATTTTTATTAATTTTCTGTCTGAATTCATGTAGTCATGTGTAATCTGATATGAAATAATCCAATAGACATATTATTACTAGCACAGTAGAGATGCTGTAGACCCCTCGAGAGAAATATAACGGCAGCATAAAAGTAATTTTATAGCAATGATTTAAGATTTTTATCTCAGTTTGGAAAGCAAAATAATCCTAAAATTATTAATATTCAATACAGGTTTTCTACTGTCTTTTTAATCTTTTTATCATCATAAAACAGAAGATAAGAGCACAATACCGTTTCACTGATTATGTTCATGAAGTTGTTTGAAATCTTTGCGAGACTATCAATAACTTACTAAAAAAGTAAGTGCTAGAGGTTAGGTACAGCCTCTGGATAGGTCTCTAATGTTTGAAAACCAATGCAAACAAAATAAAGTCGACCTTTGTGATGAAATACCAGAACTATAATGAAGAGTTGAATAATTCAATAAATAAATTTTAGGAAATCGAGACCTAGTTAGGCAGTGGACCATGAAAATATCATAATAGGTACTGAGTCAAATAGCATCTGTAAATTGAATAGGCATTACGAATATCTTGATTGATAAATGAAGATTGCGTTTTCTAAAATGTGTTTCTTTTTCAGGCTGTTGATAACAAAACTTACCGGCTATGATGCCATCCATCTGGAGAAGAGCAGCCTCCAATAACTTAGCAGGATCCGATTCTGACAAAGTTGGGTTGTTGTCGCCATCGACTTCTGTAGATTTTCCCATTACACCGCAACTACTTTACCTATTTGAAAGATAAACTAAAGCACTTTCGATTATCTTTTTGAATGTGAGATTGCACAAATAAATATAAAAGTAAAACTTTATAAAAAGTTAACTTTTGTCAACAAAACTCCAGAAACTCGAACTACGAAACTTTGTTTGACGTTTCAGCTAATGTCAACTCAATATTAAATGACAGTTGACATTGACATAATACGGCACGGGCACGCGTGGTTTCTATGTCATCTTCCTTGATGTAAATATGGATGTAAACATCGGAGAAGTCTCTTTTATTTCATTACAACCCCACCCACATCCGACGAATCCTCTAAGAATCTTATCATCAGATTGCTCGCAAAATGTCGTACACGCCATATACATACATAGGTAATGCATAGGTACATACCTTGTACCAAGAGAAGGAAGGAGCTTCATCCGACTATGATTACCACGCATGCGCTGCCGCCACTAGAGAGCACCATTATTGGAGGGCACTTTTGCAAGGCTCTAGCCTCGAACCAATCATGTTTTGGTCGGGTAATGATTTTCTTGTGCCATTGTTAGGGAGACGCTCAGTGAGATAGGTAACCGGCATAGCTAGCTCCCATAAATCACAGTACCTAGAATGCGTTATTTATCATGAGCAAATATGACAAAATGTGCGGTCAAATGGTGTAAAAGCTATGGCGGCGGTGAGAACAAAGTATCTTTACATCTGTAAGTCAATTTTATCCTTCCGGTCTACTGAACATTTATCGTATAAAATCAATGTTTAAAAGCTGGCGCGGTTGTCTTTTGTTTTTTCATAGAATTATTCACGCGCGCTGACGACGCGTGACGCGACAATGATGACGGCACAAAAGTACCTATATCGTAAAAAAGGAGACCGCGCCAGCTTAAAATGCATCATTTGGTACATTTGTGGACGTAGAACTTTTTTCTTTGTTTAAGGGTGCATTATTCAACACCGTGCCGTACCTACTGTAGGTAGTTACTCGCTTGTTCAAAGTTACAAACTTCTCACAAAATGACTTCAGGTTTTGGTGTGGGTGGGTAAGGTTAGGGTGCATCATGCACCACCGTGCATGCCTAACTACCTACATGTAAAAAACACATTTGTTTGGTGAGAAGAAATCTATCGCAAGCTAAAGACAGGGCGTTATGGCGCTCATTAGGGGAGGCCTATGTCCAGCAGTGGACTGATGATGATGACCTACCTTTACTATAGTAGGTATGGGTACCTATCTACTTTTTTACAATTTCACCGTCTGCTATTAATTTTCCAGATTTCCTCGCGATCCCAGCAGACGTCGCAAATGGGTTGCTGCGGTGAGGAGAGAGGAGTCATGGATCCCTAGGAAACTAAGTGCGATTTGCAGTCTACATTTCGAAGATCATTGCTTCAACACGAATTCCAAAACTCAGAAAAAACTTAAGAAGGACGCGGTTCCAACATTATATTTACCGGTTTACGTAAGTCACTTTTACCCAGGCACCCTATCCTAGACATACTCGAAATAGAGATGCATGACGCACACGCACAAACCAGCCTACTTGTAGCTGCGGCGGCGGCGGGGCAATGAATGGGTTAAGAGTTATCCTTTTATTATGGCAATTATGAATAGGTAGGTATCTAATCTACCGATCTGATCTGAAAAGCATTTAGGTAATAAATATATAAAAAGACGAGGAGAGCCTCGTCTTTTTATATATTTATTACCTACCTAAATGCTACCTACAAAGTAGTATCTACAATGCGTAAAAACAGTTATTAAAATTAACTATTTGAACGCAATCACTGCCGAGCCCTGTTGCCGCCGCCCCGGGAGAAATCCGCGCCGTGGGTCAATGAAAGTATTAGTAGATGTTCAAAATATTAAACAAACTTTGTTTTTCCAGTCACATGAAAAAAACATTCTAAGCAGCGAACCATCTAGCGACCAAGGACTGGACACGTCTTCACCAGAGCGTAGCGAATTATCAGAAACAAGTAAGCAGGAATTAAGGAGAAAAATACAGAAACAGGCCAAGAAAATAAAGAGATTGCAGTATCTCAACCGATGTCTGAAGAACAAAATAGAGTCTTTGGAAGAGGCTTTAGAAAACAAGGATGATAATAATCTGCCTGTCTGAATCTTCAAGCAAACAGCAAACCTACGATTTAAGGCGGTACCCCGACGCACACTAGCGCCGCCGCCACCTATATTATTAGGTACGTTGAACAAAGCTCAAAATTTTCTTTCTATTGGCAGGTTGTGAAACCTGAAACTAAAAGAGCGATTTTTTTTTGAGTTTGATTTTAAGTTAGTTAGGTTGCCATTGGTGACCACCAATCTCTATTTTCGCATCTCTACCAAAATTTTACAAAATAACACTATTACAGACGCTTTAAAAAAAGCATGTATCACAAAATTCCCAATTTTTTTTGTTCTACGTAATAAAAAGACAAAATAAGCGGCGGGCGGCCCTAGTGTGCCTCGGGGCTAGGTATACCTACGGTATGTAGGGCGCCGTAGCGCACAGGAGAGGCTTATGTGCGGCAGCGAATTATCATGCATAATCAGCCGATTATGATGCAGCAGTATTAAGTAGGTTAAAATTGATTCAGTGATGTCTATTTTGAGGTCGCGAGCGAAAGTCATTATTTTTATAAAGTTACCAATATTGATAGGCCTCAATATGACATATGGGTGAACCAATTTGAGACACGAATAGAAAGTTTCATAGCTAAGCTATTTATTTATGTAGGTATTTTATGATATAAGAACTAGTCAAAAAGCGAAGCCCTGCTCGATTAAATTTCTTGTATTTTGGTAGAATTTGTTCAAATAAAACAACAAAATGTATGTCATAGTTTATTATTTCAATTAGACCCTTTACCAAATTAAAATAAAGTAAATAAATAGAACTACATAAAATAGATAGTACCATTTCGTTCTAAATCGTCACTGCGATTTATAAAATATCAACTGTACAGAAACATTTCTGTTTTTACAAGCACAACAGCCATTTTGTATAGTATTCTCACTTTGATAGCACCGGCTTCTCACTTTCCGAATGTTACATTTGCGGTTGAACTTGAACTGTTCGCGTTCGATGCGAATTCGAACATGAACTAACTTCAACTGGGTAAATTCCATCGAAACTTCGTGCTTTAAACATTCGCAAGAACTTTTTACCCGGAAAGTGTGAAGCCGAAGTAATGTCCTTTTGGCATAAATTCCACCATTCTTTTGTTTTTCGAAATCTTTTGATAAATAACGTTCACCAAGTCGGAACAAGAAAACGAAGTTTCTGATTTGTTTTCGTGTAAAACCAACTGATATATCGCTTGCCAACTCTAAAGGGTAAGCGTTTGCACAAAAACGAGTCAGAAACTTCGTTTTCTTTTTCCGTTCTCGTAAAATCCTTTTACGGCCTCCGATCGATGGCTTACAGTCATATTTCATTTCAATATTTTGTTGTGAACGAAGGAATATTTTTTTAACGCACACTCCTAAACACTTTCAAAAATATCAATTTTACTTTAATCTCTATTAATCTAAGGCACAATATTTGATAATTACATCACTCTGCGATTGATAAAATAGATTTATTGTAGGAATGCACAATTAATTATTTGATATTAATCTTATAAATATAACAGCAATAGTTCAACGACACAAATAAACTTCGTTAATTTAACTAACTTACATTTTAAATACATAATAACAACTTAGAATTACAAAAACATACATAAATATGGTAAGCTGTGTTTTGGTTTGAGGTGAGGATCGCTATAGGTACTAGAATATCATAAACATCCACTTATGATCAGAAAGTTTATAAAACAAGATGATAAGATGCCATCTGGCGTAGATTGCCTGTTCATTCTATAGTCAGCAGCACCAACAGATATTTTGCTTCCCACAATATATTCACAATATATTACTTTTAAGCTGCCACTCAGCTTATGACTACCCTTGACCGACCGCCCTTTAAAACATAGGCATGAGATGAATTTATACATTAAAGTGTACACACGAAAATATATTAAATTTATTCAAGCTAAATTGGAGTGCAATTCGCAATACTGGTCAACTCTACATAAAAATTTCATAACGAACAACAAGCAATACTTTTAAAGTTTTTCCGTATAACTACTTCTCATATAGAATTTATGTTCAACTGCAACAATCAACAATATTTATAATATATTTTTAACAATCATTAATAATTTTGAATTGGTACAAATTTTTTCGTCTGTCGTTATACATACGGAACATTTTCTTTGCTGGTAGTTTTGGTGTTCTATCCAGTTTAGATAAACAGAAGATTATCCGGTCTCAGAAATTTACTCGCCCATCTGTTATTTGATAATGTCTAGGCTTTTTGTCCTACTAATATAATAAACGTGAGTCTGTGTGAATTTTTGTTACCGCGTATGTGTCTCCGTAAGAACGTAAATTATTTAGATGAAATTTGGTATGTAGATAGTTTAGGTTCTAGAATAACACATAGGCTTATCTAATTTTGAAAAATTTACCTATGAGAGGGTTAAAAAGAGTGATAAAGTTTCTATGGAAAATTATTCCTTAGTTCGATTCACTCAAAACTCGGTATAAATAAACTACAAAGTAAATAATTTCACTTTTTTTTACAAAACTACCTAGGTGCTGATAAATTACTGAAGTATGAATGAAATAAAATATTTCCTGGTTCGTACATTAACTCAAAAACATGTCAGTCATCAACCTTTAAGTAAATAATGTGAAACGCATGTATATTAACTTGTAATATTTTATTTTTGTATTTTGTACTTATGACCAAATAAATGTTTTTTTTTCTATTTCATAAAAGCCTAGCCATTATCAAATAGAAACAGATGGATTAGTAAATATCTTAGACCGGATCTTAGACCATTACATAATAGATGCAATTCTACATAAGTATAGCTTAAGTAACATAGCGTTACCAAATAAATTAAATAATTTAAGTAAACCTCTGTGATTCTATACCATTTTATGTTTATACTTACACCTAAACTCTATAAAATATATTACTCTAATAAATATTAAAGGCAATATCTATCATTAGATATGGACGGATTAATTGAAGGCGCCCAATGGGGGTTACCGATTAATATTACTTATGTAATAATAGCTCTTAATCTAGTTTCCTAAGATATAATTTACGGCGACACGCAAGGACCAATACAATAAAATCCGTTCTATAATAACCAACAATGAAACAGCAAATATAGAATCTCTATAAATAAATAATATATTGTTTATCAACTCCGGTAACTCACTACGTCCCATATGGACAGAGGCGTGCGCCGATTCTACCCAGGCTTACACTTGTGTGTAAGACCTTAACATACCAATTAAGTAAAACAAAACAAAATACGAACTTCGTTGGTAATCATAATTTCAGTTCCATCTAAGTTAATTTAGCAAACTTATCAGGCAAGACCACAACCGATATTAAGTACTTAAAACTAAAGGAATATAATCTACCCTTTAGACAAGACGCAAGCGAGGCGTTATTTCAAGAATTTACTAAAGATATGCTTTCTGATATGACTCAAACATTGTCCTTATTATCATTTCGCTACTTTCTTTTTGGGTATTTTTATCGTTAATTCGCTTGTTTCTTCTCACAAAGGGAGGTAAACGAATGGAATAAACTGACCGGTTTAGTTGGAATAATTATTTCCGATAAAATATACATAAATAACAACACCTAAACTATAGTTAATATTAATTGATATCTCTTGGACGCAACTGGACTTTCAAATTTTAATCTCCAGCGATATTTTCCGTCTAAGTACATAATGATAAAATATCTTCATATTATATTGAGCACAATTTCCGACTATACTATACAAAAATGTTTAGAACTCCTGAACACGAGATCTGTTTAAAGATAGGCATTTTATGACAGTACAAAGCACATGCGGTTGAATACGTCTGTATAAAAACATAACTACAAGTGTTACAAGAATGTATATAAAATCCCACAAAGATATCCTCGCCGGGACTTGAACCACGCAACCTTCCACTCAGTAAGGAAACGCGCTACAAGGTCAATTACCCGTAAGTAGCAATTTTTTAGGACTTTCTACAGACTCAAGCGCCGTTTGCTCTACCCAGTATATACCACAATGTTATACTTTACTACAAGATTGCCGTTCATTTTGATGCCCTTTTGTCTAGAGGGACTGATTAAACAAACCAATTTCTTCTTTATTTTATTCAATAAGAATAGTTGAAAAAGCACTTTAATATTTTTCAAAGACTATGCTTTTGTGCGAATATAACACGCCCAATTTGCAACCCACAAGATTCTTTGAGCAAAGTTCTAAGTCGTTTGCTACACTGTGTATTTACAGGATTCTTTTAAAATGTATTCAGTAATTTGCTAAACTCTTGGACGATAAAATGTATTAAGTACAAGATAAATTTATTGTACAAAGTTAAGTACATGCTTGTTAGATATAACATAGGTTGTTTAATTTTGGAAAAAAATAAAATAACAACAAAATAAAAATAAATAACTTGTACATAAGTATTAGTCGTGGACTTGCATCACATGCACTAAAAGAATAATAATATAAACGGAATGTTAGAAATTTAATTCCTGTCTGTACATAATCACAATAATTAAGAAATCACGGATATGTAGGCTTTGCCTTTTAACTTGTCAACAGCGAAATGTAAAAATATATTAATTTGTACAATCTTCACCAAGTTCTAATAAATATTTTGTAAAATTCACTATCGCACCAAAATACTCTAATATAAGATTTCTTTTAATCACGGTCATATTGTATACAGTTAAGTACATAGGCGAAATAAGTAATTTATCTTTTTATATATTAAAGAACGTTAAGTAGTCATTGTTCCCCGCGAAAACACGTCAATCTCAAATAATGGAATGTATTTTAATATACAATGGAATGTAAAACCGCCTAAGCTCACCCTAATTCGCAAACCTCTACGGAAATCGCTTAAACGACATTAATTTAGTTAATTTTAGATTATTACCAACTTATCGCACCCATTTTTAAGTACTAACATATCCATATAATTAAATAATCGTTTCAAATACCCTGAGGGCCTATCACGAATAGTACACGTTACTTTACAGAACACCGTGTAGCAATTGGCTCCAGTTTGACACTTACCTACAGTCGTAAAAGTAACGTATGATATTCGTGGTAAGGTCTCTTATCGCTTAAATAAACCTTGACATAATTTGCACTTTCAAACAAAATCAGCTTCGGGGGGACGTTTAGCGTAGCGTATCGAAGCACTTCATAATCATTCCTTAACATAATTAAAATAAAGAGAAAATAAATAGAAAACAAGGTGAAGTACATTCGACGCTAGCTTTGTATGTGTTACGGACCTTTTTAGCTTGAAACCGTTTTGGACACCAAGAGATAAGCCATATTGAACCTAACAGTTACAATAAACAGCTCAATATAAATGAATAGCTACCAGAACTTTCCCATAAAGATACATCAACCACGAGAATACATACAACTACACTAGTTTCGATATAAACTCTGGCTAGACAATCTGAAGTGGGCTATAAACAAGGCTCAAAATAGATTAAATCTTTACCTACGGCCTCAAGCATAGGTCCTAAACATACAAGAAGTGCATCATCAAACTTAGAGTCAGTGATCGAACGGCCCCCCAGCAAACAGTCATTGGTGGCTCTTTGAGAGAAGGTGCGAGTTGAACTCGTAAACATTGCAGCATTGTTCACCGCATATATTACATTTCCACGGGTTCGAGTCGCAATGACAGCCTTTGTGGAGGAAGTAGAGAGTTGAATCAGGGAATGTTATAGAGCAGAAGGTACATACGAGGGACGAGGGCAGCATCGATGTATCTCCGTGAGTAGAGGTGATGACACCACCTTCGGACGGCGAAGCGCGGGATGCCTGTAATAATAATATACGTTGATTACACGAAGGTTATAACTTTTGGTAAAGGCCAAAAAGCACAAAGCTGCACTACATAGATTGCTCTATATTTTGGTCCCAATAGATTATTTCCAATGGTTAGGCCTTTATGTAAATTTTGCTAGCTATTTGCCGTAGTTTACGCAGACACTATAAGTAAATGAATGAAATTCTAGGTCACAAAAGATTTGATGGAGAGTTCACGAATTTACATAATGATTACTAAGAACTTGTTATATATTTCCTTACACAATCGTACCTAATGCAAATTACTAGATTTCAGTAGTTTTATTATTTTTAGATTTTTTTTTATTGTTATTGGGTTGAAGGATGGCCAAATGATATACTATTACTTCAATAGAATATGTATAACGGAACGAAGCTGCGGAAACTGTCCAGTGTCCAACCCGACAAAAGGATTGTTAGATTTCATAAGAAAATGTGTCAAAATTCGATTGCAAATGTCAATGGGCAGATTAAATATTGGGAATAACAAGTTATGTTCGTCAGTAGGTCTCGATATCGACTCGTCTCGTTAGTGAATGATTGCGCATGACACTAGGTGTGGGACATACGTTAGAGCCGCGGGCGCGGCCGCGGGCCGATATGCGCCGGCGCAGGTCTTCCCGCAATAAGCTCTTAAGCGGCGACACCTTGATCAGTGAAGACAGGCTCGAGGACACTCCGCGCTTGTCCCCGTTGGTCTCGGCGTCGCGCTCGCCGCAGCTCGACTCTTCTTGTTGGTTCGGCTCCTGGGACACAATTTTATATTAATTTTATGAGACTCGCAAGGGACCAGGCGGGATAGCGTAGGCGTAGGTATTAGGTTTAAGATTTATTTACTCTTTTTCTCCGTTCTCTTATGTTTTGGATTTGAATTTTACTGAGACAAGCTGGGACTTTCGCTATTCATACGAGATTGTACCAAAACACCTGTGCGTTGGACTCACCTGTTTGATGGGTATGAGTGTTATGGACGGAGTGATGTTGGTGGGGAGGCCTGCTGATAGGGAGCTACTGGCGACCGCGCTGTCTCCTGACTGAGGCGAGCTGGGCCCTTCGCCGTTCATACGAGATTCTGTCAACATAATATGGTGTCAGTTATTGAAAATATTTTCATAAATGGGATATTAAGTTTTCTTCCGACATGACGCACGCCTCGGGAAAAATGTTTGTACGATCTGCAGATATTTGCTCCCAGTCTGGGTGTTTTTATCCCACGCTCAAGAGCGTAGGGGTTATTTGCTATTAGAGCTAAGCGGCGTACCTAAGCAGCTTACTCTATGCAGTATAGATTAGGTGGAAAACCACCGTTAAAAATGTAGTCTAGTCTTTTTAAATATTGTGGATTTTACGTAGAATTATTATTAGCAAACAAAGTTACAATTAAATAATATAAGCATATAAGAACTAGTATTTACAATGGGAACAGTTGAGCGAACTGCAGACTGTTGCAAACAATCAACATGTAGCTATGATTGAATTAACAATAAGATATACTTCGTACATCCAGGTTGGTGTGACGTAACGAAAGTAATTACGAAGTAATCGCTATGATTGTTGTCGTCTAAACTAACGGACATTTTGGTTGTAAAAGTCTACCAGTTCTGGAAAAGTTCTATGGCATATCATTCTCACCGTAATAATACATGTTATTTTATATTTATTTCGGAAAGCCATCCGCTAAATAAAAAGCTAGAACATGTAACACTTTCATAAACATTAAAACAAGACCAAAAGTAAATAATATTCAATATTATTTCGTAGGTTTGGGTGAGGCAAAAAAGATAGGTATTTTTAGCCAATGCACAACAGGTTACCAAGTAGGATCTCATTTAAAATGCGCAAGGAACACAAAAACAACAACTTTTAGAGGTCACATAGATCCCAAATAAATATTAGCCACACAATTAGGAATGTTAATAGCCTCTCAGGTTATTTATGCAGTGTGCCATTTATTTTCTAATTCGTTCACTTTCACATTTGGATGCAGCAGAAAGTGTCATGTTGAAACGAAAACCTTATGTTCCGGTTTTTGATGCCGTTTCATCTGTCCGTACGTCAAAAGTTCCCAAACAATAGTTATAATAATAATGCTGCACAATCCACACAGCATCTAAGCTTAGGGTCTCTAACTTAGGAGAAGTTAGCAGAGCTTGTGTTTTAGGTACTTGATGATAACAGATTTAAGGTATAATTAATACATTCATAGATAGATTTTTAGGGTTCCGTACCTAAAAAGAGCAATTTGGTCCATTTGACCTCGAGTTAAGATATTGAGTAGTAGCTATACGGAACCTTCGGCGCGCAAAGCCGACTGGCAATTGACGTTTGTTTTTATAATACATAGATAACAGTATGTACAAACATTTATCCCGGGGCGGGCATCGAACCAGCACACTCCTACGTCGCAGGTGGACATTCGCCCGCCGCGCCATATCAGTCGTCGTAGTTCTCGAGAAACACATTATTAATGTTGTTTATGGCAATCATGACCTACAATATAATACAAATCAATTCGCGATTCGATAGTTGATAAGATAATTGACATTACCAATATCAATCTTAATCTACATGCTATCGAGTTCTATAAAAACAAAATTTTTTTTTCGTTTACCAACCAACCTGGATAGATTTTATAAAATCTAAAGTTTTTTGTAGTTTTTTGGAGAAACAAGATCAATGTTCTTGTTTCTCCATAGTTACACAAATTTGTAGAAAAACCAAGGTTGGTTTGTTCTCAGTAAAATAAATTTGTAGAGAAACCAACGTTGTTCTACTCAGTAAAGAAAAAAACACTGACCTGAGTTGCCAGAGTGGTTCTGATTTTGTCCGGGCGAGAAAGTCTCATTATTATCCGCCATAGATATTTCCACGTGTGGTGTGAGGTAATGCATCGGAGGGGTTGCATTGTCCACAGAGCGGGCGCCATTGCTGTCTCCACTGTCTGAATAAGCTGCCGCCACGGAGACTGAGAGGCCGGACCCTAGGGCTCCTAAGGCGTTGATGGCGCTAGGGTCCATGGTACCGTCGGCGTACGCTGCGCTTGCTATGCCGGCCGCGAGTAAGGAGACGGAAGTGTTGCCAGGACCAGGGTTGTCTAAGTCGATGCCGTGCCTGTTGAAATAAGCATGGTTTTATATAAAATGTTGGAGAAACATTTAGGAAGTATACAAGTGGCCTGTTAGTCCACCGCTGACAGCTTCACTCCAGTTTAAAAAATTTAAAATTAAAGATCTAAGTAAACTTCGTTCTCCCACCGCTAACTCAACAAACCGCTTTTGTTGTACCAACTTATTGAACAACAAAGATAGAAAGACGAGCGAAGTGCGACTGAGCTAGTGTTAAGACCATTGATGAGGGCCCCTCATCAATGGTCAAAACTCATTTAACTTTTGACACTAGCAAACCCTTCCATTTTCGGCGGAACAAAACCTCTTTAATTTACGACCGTATCATTTAAGTTCGTGGCGAAAAAACTGGTTTCTTGAACACGGTACATATTTCAAGGTCAAGCATCCTAGTACTTGAGCCCCCAGTTCTTCAACTCTTGTGTTTAAGACATTCAAGAAATTTAGGGAAGGTGTGCAGGTTGCAAGGGTTGTTGTTTCTGTGTCACGTTTGTAGGCAAATGCTCATTGCGCGACTACCTAACATAAGTAAAATTTATAAGTCTGTTTTTTCTGTAGATAAAATATTATTCGTTTTCATTCATTCATTCATAATTTCAGGTTACTGGTTCTTAAAATTAATTTTAACAGTACCTACTGTCGAAACATGCCTTTACAGGCATATGATAAATTGCAATTAATGTTGCTAACACTTTGCATAAAAGCTTTATACTTACAAGTTTAAAGATGAGATAAATAGTAATGGACTTGAAAACAGTATTAGATATCTAGAGGATTTGTATGGACCTTGTCAATAGGAATGATGTAGTGAAGAATGGGTAATTTACCCGAGCACAAGTAATGATTAGTTGAACAGTGATTATACAAGTGTGTAGCTTTGCCAATGCCATAGCTTACAACCTTACATGATGTTAGGATAAGGATATGGCTAGTATTTCTTTAACATGCGTGAATATACACAATATGTATTCAGTCTATGGATAAAAGTTCATAAACAAGTAAAGGATCACTTATGTCAGAAATGCGACACTATGGCTGGATGTTTGTTACCTTGTCGCCAATCATGGCTCAAGATAAGTTTGAATAGACATAGTAGTCCTGAATAAACATATAAGCTACTTTTCAAGTCGGATAACGCGTGTGAAGCCAATGAGGAGCTAGTATAGTACCTATTAAAAATGAAAAAGATATTAAATACTTGCCTATTGAAGAAATGAACCCGAAGGCTTTTCATAGTAGGCGCGCGATAACTACACAAGGGGCAAGTTTTGACCAAATCATGCTGTCCAACATGTTCATTCTGGAAGTGGGCCCTCATCGCGATCTGTCGCTGGAAACCTCTGTTGCAAATAGGGCAATGGTACGGCAAGCTTTTAGTGTGGGTGGTGAAATGTTCCGCTAGATGATCCTTCCTGAAAAATCTCTTCTGGCAGACTCTGCATTCGTAAGGCTTCACGCCTGTGTGTCGCATTTTGTGGCGTCGCATATTCGCGCCATTTGAGAACTTCATGTTGCACACATCACACTCAAAGAGTTTTCTATGCGGCCTTGCGTCGGCATTCTGTGCGGCTGCCACATTGTTGTTGTCAGGAGAGCATTGGGCCATGTGTGTGGTGAGGGCCCGACTGCTGACTGTACTGAAGCTGTTGCATGTCGTACATTTGAGCAATGTACCTCCCCGTTTCGGTGTTTCTTTGCTAGGTGTTGGGATCTGAAATTTAAGTGTCTAGTTATAGATAAAACAATTTTAGAGCTCTTTATAAATGGCTCTCTGGTAGAGATCACTCTTGAGCTAAAATACTGTCAATATGTCACATTTTTTATCATATTTTTGTTTTGTTAAGTCTGCATAATAATTTTCTATCTACAATTTCTATAAAGGGCTTGAGCTTCCTCTTATTGTAAATGCATTTTTCATTCTTTCATTCCACTTGATACCACATACCCTAACAAGTGGCTCATCATCATCATATCAGCTGATTGCTGTCCACTCACTGGACATAGGCCTTCTCTATAGCCAATATTAGATATAAATTGAAAAAGGAAAAGGCCTTTTTGCTGTATTGGAACTCTACAGGTTCATATTAAAAGTATTATATTTATATATTATATTATATAGTTACTAAGGCTCATAATTAAAATAATAACTTGATAATCTCAAATGAATTGAAATGAATAGAACAATATGTTAAATTGAAGGTACAATTATTCAATTTTATTAATGAAAAAGTATGCACATTCAATATTTTGAAGGTTTAACTGGGAAGTCTAGCTAGCAAAGCTTTATATAAATACCTATTACCAGTTTCCCTAATTATTGATCTCATTACTGCTTGCATAATTCATGATTGCATTTCTGTAGTTCCCAATTCAGTATAAGTTACTTTATTATCTGGTGTTCCCCATCACTAAATGCATAAAATATTTAAGAACCAATACAGGTCCACAAAAAAATCAGGTAGGTTATATGTTTAAATTGAGAAAGTACCCACCAATTAAGTAGGCACTGCCAATTCAAGCTGCAAAGCAATGAGCAATACAGAAAAGTAATACAAACCTTAATATGGGATTGGGGAAGTAAAGTTGGTAGATATACACTTTATGTACACCTGTGCCATTATACAAACAATACAGTAAGACATAAACAATGTTGTAAGGAACTAATGAGTGGGTATGCAATTATATAAACTACTTGAACATATTTTCAAGTTGAATGCATGGTAAGTGCACAATCAAGATAATGTGCACAGGTACATTCTTGAAATTAGGTCAATGTTTTCCTTGATACAAAAAAGCTTTAAAAAATATGCTCACCGGTTCATTTTTGACTGCAACCAGATTCGGCGACACTGTCCCCGAATCGGCCTCCGTTTCTCCTTTAGATGACATCACAGTGCCAGGCAGGTGACTTTCTGAACATCACTCTCCCGCCCTCAGAAACTATAAAAACACAAACTGTCTCAATACTTACTTCGAAACAATTTAGTTAGACGCTGCGCTACTTTCCTAATAAATGTATAGGCCGCGAGCTTACGGTAAATTCACTAAACAACTTGTTTCTCACGAGAATGGCGAGTGACCCATTTACGAAAATATACGAATTATCGACTCGCGCTAACATTCTACAAACCTTGTTTAGCACGGTCAATGTTTATCACACATTGCAGGATTTTTCACAGACGAATTATTGCGATATAAACACGAAAGAAACGTAAACTCACGATAACTTGATACGTCGACAACCAGAACAGCGGTATTTTTAGGGAGAGATCGCTATGTGGCCTAATTCAATGCTCGAGCTCAATGCACAAAATACGTGTTACTCGTCTAACTGTAAATGCACAATTATGTCAAATACAACTGGATTTTTGTGGGTTTTGGGTTTTCGTATGAACTTTGAGATTATTGAGCTTTTTATTTGGATTTTCAGTGAAGTAATAACATTGTAACCAAAATCATTTTGCTAAAAACCTACACACCTGTGAAATATTTTTTCTTTTAGTTTGATAAAAAAATTTTATACTGGCAATCCTGGGTATTTCCATAGAAACGTCACCAAGTGAGTCTGTCTCGGTCTTTCTTCAAAAGATTACATTAACTATCTCACTCCCAACTCAATTAGTGTACGTACATACTAGCATCCCAAGGTTGAGCGCGAATCCATTCAAAAAAGACAGTTTACTACGGCCTGGGTTCTATCTAATATCTAACCTAGGAAGGGACACGGACAAATATCGTCTCAGAATATGAACAAGAAAGGTCTTGGCAAGTCCATACAATAATATGGTGAAATTACGTTCTAGAGTTAGATACCGGAAATACGGGGCGCGCGGCCGGACGGGACGGGGACTAGCCAATTATGCAGTGTTTGCTTGCTTGTTTAAATGAATGTCAATGCCACACATTTTCTATTTGTCAAAAAAAATGTCATTTGTATTGTGCACTGCACGCAAGCAGCTGTTTAGTTGTAAACAATTTTAATTTTTGACGTAATTTTTAAAAGAGGAGGGAATTGATGCGTTTCATAATCAAATACTTATTTATAATTGTTCATTAATTTAACTTATCATAAATAAGTGTACAATTCATGAAATATAGTCTTGGAATATAAAATATATAAGAACGACTATTTCAAAAGTGTTGTGTTTTGAATAACTGGTTGCTAATAAAGCATAAATTATGTGTTCTCCGACGCTCAGAACGTTTTTTAGTCAATGGAGGCTGTGGATCAGGCCGTTACTGATCGCACTTTACGTGATACTTATAATTGTTTTGGTGCCAATTTTAATAGCTCATTCGATAAACAATGGCTTCAAGAAGTCAGATCAAGGAGCGCTTGTGGCTGGCGGCTTTGTCCTTTTGGCTCTGCCCATCTCTGTGTGGCAGATAACACAACATGTGGTACACTACACCAAACCTTCTTTACAAAAACACATTATTAGGTAAGGTTTTGATAATCTTTGGCCAAATGTTTCATAATACTTTGGTCTTATTGTGTCATCATAATAGATTCTTATTGGAGAATACTTTTACTTTTTTGCCATTTGTTAATACTAATTGTATAATGTTTTAGGATATTATGGATGGTTCCTATTTATGCGCTGAATGCATGGATTGGATTGGAATTTCCGGAACAGTCTATTTATGTTGATTCCCTCCGAGAGTGTTATGAGGCCTATGTGATATATAACTTTATGAAGTTCTTACTGAACTATCTGAATGAAGACCATGATTTGGAGGCTGTTTTAGAGACTAAGCCTCAAGTAAATCATCTATTCCCACTATGCTGTTTAAGCCCATGGGAAATGGGAAGGTAATTAGAGTTATAGTCAAATATTATTTTAAAAAAATGTCTGCTGCATGTGGTCTATTATACCAACATTTAAATAAACCAAAACAGTGCTTAATTAATGAAGACTTGAGGGAAGTCATTGTATTGTTTCTATTTAAACATTACATCTATTATTACTGGACCTTATACAAGGGAGTAGTCATCAAAATCATTATTAAGTAAATCTAATTTAGAAAGTCTTTAACTAATTAAGCATTGACTGATTGTGATTACACACCTTTATCTTACATAAAAACCAGTTTTTTTGGATTGGTTTTTCTTCTTCACACTAATATTATGAATGCAAAAATTTGGATGTGTGTGTCTAGACCTGGAATAAAACATCAGATTTTTGACCAGCTAAATACTTTTGAAGCCACATGCAGAAGCTAGTTTCAGTTCCTAATAAGATCTTGACCATTTAATTATGTTTTTATTGCAGAGAATTTGTTCACAACTGCAAGCATGGCATCCTGCAGTACACATTAGTACGACCAATCACAACCGTTATATCAATGATATGCGAAATCTGCAATGTCTATGGCGAAAGTGACTTCAGTCCAGATAAGGCCTTTCCGTACATCATAGCGATCAATAACTTGTCCCAATTTGTTGCTATGTATTGCCTTGTGTTGTTCTATCGAGCAAATAGAGCAGAACTGAAACCAATGAAGCCTATTGCCAAATTCCTCTGTATAAAGGCTGTTGTCTTCTTTTCATTTTTGTAAGTATAATTTTGATATGTTTTTATAAATAAGCAGTTACTACCTTTGCTTCATGGATGCTATTAATTCTGGTGATAACAACTGGTCTGTCACGCCTTAAAGTATCACCTCAATGGGCAACTTCTATTTATTGAGTTGTTAGAGATTTAAGAGGCAAAAAACACTATAGCCAGCAGTGTTTTCTCTTAAAATTTCACTTGCTTTTATTTTACTTTTATTTATTTAAGTGGATCCATTGCAGCAACTTTTTAATTGGCCTTCAGCACACATGCGCTGGTATTTACCGGCATGTACTAAGAAAGTAACTATTTTTAAGACCTAGCTAGTAGTAAGTTTTCCCAAAATTTTGAAAATAAAATAATATGAAATACCACCATCCATGGCTTCAAATTATTTCAAAAACTTTGTTAATTTTATTGAAATAAAAACTGTATTTTAATTGTATAGGAATATAGGTACTTAACTTAACCTTACTGTGACTTAACCTTGAGACATTCTTTTTCCTAACATAAAAGATTTTTACTGCAGATTTCATAAGAATAGACATCTCATGTATAATATTTTCCTATACAAGGATATTGTTATTCAAACTTCAAATACTATTAATGTCTATTCTCTGACGTAATTTAATGTTGACTCATTATGAATTTACTCTCAATGACGCTGTTGGAAAATGCACTTTATTGTAACCAACTGAGGTGCATTGATATGCTTTAGATATTAATTATCAGCTTTTTGTTTTTAACTCTTTTCGTACCTATGTATATGGCAATTAAGCTTATCATAGAAAACTAGGTAGGTACATTATAACTGTCTTCAGTAACTGGCTCATTTTTGTAAATAATGATAAAGTAATGGCACTCCTTTATTAAGATTACGAGTAAGTAGGTGGTAAGGACCAAATTATTCATCCAAAGACAATAAAAACTATTAATGCATAATCTCCGATTTGATAATGCGACTAGACGGAGCATTTATGACATGTTATAATAGCTCAATTTTATTTTTATCCTGACCTGAAATTTATTAAATTCTAGACAGATTCTTGTCACTCCTTTTACAGCTAACGCTTCATGGAGTAAAAACATGCTGATGTCAATATCAATTTATATTTTTATTATTTTCTAAAGTATTAACTGTCTGTCAGTATTTTCTGCATACCCGCAAAGTGCTTCCATTTTTTCCCTTTTGTGATAATAACTAACTTGTGTTATAAATGCTCCTTTTTAAGTTAGGTACCTAAGAATAAAACAACATCAGGTATAGTAAATGTAATAACTATGATAGAAATCAGTGACAAACCTACTTAAATGCACTGATCATCTTCACCAATGTAGTGGACATCTACGAATGAGGGGTTAAATTTTAAGTAATAAATTAATAGTAATGTAAATAATTATGGTTTATATTTTTGCTTTCAGCCAAGGTGTACTCATTAACATTTTGGTGTACAGTGGCGTAATTTCGACGATATTCGATATTTCTGACACGGATACTATCAAAATTATATCTTCAAAGCTTCAGGTAAGTGTTCAATACATTTTGGGCCTTTTAACACTATCATTGCCTACGATATACCTGCCCATGCACGTCGCGTCGTCGGTGCCGAAGGGGCTGGGTTATATGTAACTGCGATGTTCTTAGTTATTACAGTAAGAAGAGGTTCCCAATTTTTATAGCCCCGTCTATTTATCTGTATACTAACTGCGCCCCGCGTCTTCGCCCGTGTGGAAAACTAATCTGTGTCAAATGCTTTATAAACTTGTTTTATTATGTCTAATTATAAGAAACTGTAACAACGGGTATTTATCGCGTTTATTTACCTAAATACCCGTTGTATTAGTACTTATATATATGTGTTCAGATCGCGTAAGCTTAAAAATAATTATTATGTTTCCAGGACTTTCTAATCTGCATAGAGATGTTCCTAGCGGCGATCGCACACCACTACAGTTTCTCGTACAAAGAGTACATGCGCGACGATCATCGGTCGCCGTCCTGCTTGGGGTCCTTCCTCGCGATGTGGGACGTTTCTGATGTGAAACGGGACATTTCTGAGCATTTGGGAGTTGTCGGTGAGTTTGTTTATCATCGCCTCAGACATAGGCATCCCCAAAGATCGCGCTACACCACCCACAATGACGTAATTCGTGCAAAGAGGCGGATGAAACGCCTCTCCATCTGCTAGAAATATAAAAAAATATTATCTATATAGGTATTGTATCATCTTTTTGTACATTATGACTGATCTAGCCCCAAGCTAAGCAGAGCTTGTATTATGGGTACTAGATGACTCCCTTGTAAGCTTATGTTATACAAGCTCGCTCGCTTTGTTAGATGGATGCTGTGTGAATTGTCCAACATTAGGTATTATTACTGTTATTTGTTCTGCGACGGGAATAGACACACAACAGACGGACTCGGCCCACTCCACGTCTAAGGTCATTCTTACTCAGGATTTATGTATTCATTTATTTGTTTCTATATTACAGGGAGTACCTTCAGCCGCCGTCTCCGAGGAAAGTCTATGTACCACATGCCACGCGGCTGCGACGAGAGCTCACGACTCGTCAGCGAACAAGCTCCGTCTAGCTCAGCGCCTAATCTAACCATAGACACACCGACCGTTGAGACACGACCGACTGTCTATGGATCTATCGATACCACTCAAGCTTCGGATACCGATCCGCTTATTGAAATCGAACGACCGCACGATCCTACAGTGTAGCTGTAGATTTGCTCCTAATGGCCACACACGTTCATGTCTCTCACAAGTATAGGTATCTGATGGCGCGTCAAATTTCAATTCAATTAGATTATTTTAGACATCGACAAAGTTATGATATAAAACAATTAAAGTGTCCATATTCGAGCTAGCATAATAATAATATAAAAATAAAAACAAATTAATATTACTTAGGTACCTAATATGTAATTAAAATAACAATTAAAATTAACAATACCAGAATTCAAATAGGGTTACGAACAATACGTACGACCCACTGTCTATGGATCCGTTGATACCCTCTATTACTTCTGAGATCGATCATATATTGAAAATGAACGACCAAACGATCCTAAATTATGGCTTAGCTATAGATTGCCCCTAATGTAGGCCCACAAGGATAAGTATAAACGGGTCAAGTAGGGATGTTATAAAGTAATCGATTTATTGATATAAATAATACAAAGTCGAGTTAGACGTTTGACGTTAAACGGCTGGACCGATTTGAATAATCTTTGATTGTCCCGAATAGCAGATAAACTACAAACGATTAGGGTTCCACGCAAAAAAAGTATCTATTTGTGGGCGAAGCCGCAGCTCTAATAAATATCTATAATAAATCAGTTTTATGAAATAAATAGGGGATTTATTTCATAAAACTGATTTATTATATATATTATATTATGATGATATTTAATGAAAGTACGAAGTAATGGCGAGCAATACATCGTATTATGATGTGTACGATATATTGTTTTCATTTATCTCCATTGGTTTTCGTGGCGCATGGCAATAATATAGTCGGCATGCTTTTCAGCGGCAGTTTTTTACGAAATTGAAACCTAACAGTTTCAAGAACTAGGTTGAACTACAACTTGACGCGTTATCAAGTATACTTGTGGGTTGGCATGAACGTGTGCGGCCTGCTAACATTAGAAACACCGATTGAGATCTTCCATTCGTGTGTAAAGTACAAGCTTCTGCCCGCGGATTCGCTCACGTGGAAGCACTTATAAAATGTAGCCCATTGAACATGGGGTTATTGAAGCTAGTTTTCGGTGCAGTGCAATAATTTGGTTTCGTGATAACCCATTTTCAACAAAAATACCTAATGTAACCTGTAATAATATTGGAAACGTGTAAAGAGTATTATAATAATAAGTTACAGAGTTTGTCAGCTATAGGGTGTTTGGGGCAGCGCTTGGACCGACAGGGTTTTTTGGGGTTAGGGAGGGCATGGGCTAGTTTACCCCCAATGTGTTGTGGGTAGGTATACTATATAGCACGGTGGTTTAAAAAATATTTTAATCGTCATTATCTTCGAAAATTCGTGCCTGTCCATGTTCCTACAAAACAACCGGTAGAACGAGTAGTAACTTAATTTAACATGAGTATCTAACTATTAAGAAACGGTCTTGGGATAGTTCAACCTACTTACGGTATTATTAGGGGAGAAGCCAGTTGGTCACCGATCAAGAATTCGAACGAAATCATATTTATTATATTAGTATGAAAAACAAGTGGATCGATCTATGCCTCTGCTGGGCATGCGGGTTGGGGATAAATATAATATAATCGCTTATCTATACTAGTATAATTCAGAAACATTGCGAGTAGATGTCTAAAAGCAGTATTGCTTAGAATTTAAAGCTTTAAGCGACAAATTAATATTAAAAAGCTATTATATCGTATACACTTATGGTTAGAAGAATTTATTTTACATTCGTTTTAAAGATATATTTCATCACAAACTTATTCATAAAATTAAATAATAAATAAATAATTTTATTCAAAACAACTAAGAACTAAATGGATTACATGATAATGTATACTTTTCGTATTTATTTATTTGATTTATAACTTAAGTATTGCCTTTTCTTGCTTTCTCTTGAAATACGACGTTTTATATGCTACTTTACTTAACACTTTGACTGCGATTTTTTTTCCACGACTGCGATCTTTTTTTTAAACCTAAAAAATTCGTGCTGCCGCTCTACACAGCGGTTGCGTTGCACCGCACATGCGTTTCGTTCGAAAAATATTACGGCTGTGCTGAGTCACAAAGATCTGTATTTTCTCAGCCGCTGCGCTAGTGTGGATTTACGCATATTAGTCACTTGTAGAAAACACATACCGTGTGATTTCAGCAGTCTAAGTGTTAACTACGTCAAGTATCACACTGGCTAATTCTTCTGAGCATTGGCTACATGCAAGGAAATTTTAACTTATGAATAATACACCTAATAAGTATGTAATGTATTACAAAGTTACTCATAAGAATTTCGTCATCATGGCTTTGGATCTACAAAGGATATATACCTACATATAATTCAGATTATACTCAATTAAATGTATAATAAATGTTAGAAGAAATAACAAAAATGTACATTCCTAATTTTAGTTTATACTTTTTGGTCTTTATTTCAAAATATGTGAACCGAAGTATCTATTTAGGTACAGCGGCGTTCATTGTTAGCTTGTCGTTACGAAGTCAATTTCTAAGAATACAGAACTATCTCAATTAGAATCTTACGGTGAAATGAAGATAGCAAGCCGTTTTTTTTTTTTAATATAAAACAGAAAACTGAGGAGGGTTCAGCTAAGCTAACGATGAAGGCCATTGTAGAAGCGTATGAATGCGTACAGTTAGCACATGTCTCCGTGGTTAGCACCAATCTCGTGTATGTAATGTACACAAGTACGCAAACTGTACGCATAAGCATAATAATTGATTATTATTTTTATTTATTCTCTTGGAGACTGCAAGTTATTGCTTTAGAGGAAACAGTCTTCGCCAAATTTTTGTAAAAAAAGAGCTAACTCTAAATGGACAAACCCCGAACTGAAAATTGATATAATGTTGTTTCTCTAGAATTATTTTAAAGCCTATTTAGCTGCATAATTTGCATAAAAAAGGTAAATTTCGCAGTTACCTACTGAACAATCAGTGTTTTCTTGTCATAAATAACTGTACCTACGGATCTGCAATATTGATTTTATGTAAGAATTTATAATACATATTATTGTGATATTTATGTGTGACTTTGTAATTTATATTGTTAAGTTTTAGTAATAAATAAAAGTATTTTAACCTCACTTGTTTTGTTTGCGGCTAGGTTAACTACCCAAGTCATATAAGCGCTTCATAGAGGTCAGAATCGAACCTGCAACCCTCTGGTTATATGTAGAAGATGCGGATAGCACAGGACAGAGCGAGAGGCGAGACCATTGCCCAGCAGTGGGACAGTAGGTTCTTAAAAATTATAATACAAACCGATTATGATATACGTACTGAATAAAAGTCATAAAATTTGATAAATATGATATGATTTATTCAAATACATTAGCATAGAATAATGCATAGTAAATAATTTGGACAGAGTTACATAATTCAGGAGATCATGTTAGTACCTATAGGTACTTATTATTGATTATAATCACGTGCGTACTATGGTAACTACTATTAAAGCGAAAGTTCAAAAAGTTCAACCACTATATACTTGTATGTATATGTAGATAGGTACCTACTTACTTTGTACATAATTACATAATAATATAAATTATAGACTTGAATGTTACAATTAAGGACTCTTATCATTTGTAGTACACTTAAAGCTGCTATCATATGTACTTAAGAGGATTGTATAAGTTAAAAATATATTGTAAAAAAGGGTTACATGTGGAATGTTGCACACAGTAAAAAATGCAAAATTGCGTAGTATTAAAAAAAACTAGATATATTTATATAATACGAAGTTATCTACATACATCAAGTGACTTCTATTGGCGCGTTTGAAACACACCCTTAGTTAAAATTAGATATATTTTGGGTTTAAGATATTTATTTACTTCTCAAAAGATTAATAATCACTGGTGAGAAACAAAATAAGCTTATTATTATTATTTATTGTTAGTAGTTCGGTACGAGCTATATTATTAAAATTATGTGGGTAGTTTGCAAAAATACTGTACAGAGCAAAATAAAGGCGCGCACACACTTTACACAATTTCTGAAATATTCAATAACGTGTATAACATAATGTAAGTTTGACTATTTTTACAAATACAAATAGTTTTTTCATATCAGACATGGTAAATTAGAGGTGGTATTACAAAAAATTGATCCTCATATCTCGCCACATTACTGGCATGTGAATACATAAAAAAGTTCCAGTTAAATTTCACAAACAACAAAATATTTCAAATAATAATTCTCATGAAAATTAATAAAAGTAAAGTTTAATTAAAATAAATGTCAAGCCATTTAGGGACATTTTTTTAGGGACAACTTTGTAAAATGTGGCATTTAAGGCGAGTTATATTATAGAGTTAAGTTATTAAAGTTACGGAAACGATTATTTTATAGTTGTTGCAGATAAATTTATCTGGCCTCAAGAACTAATGTAGTATTTCTTAATTAAATGAGTATAAGTACGTATTTAAGTACATATGTATGTATTAGGTACGTAATACTTCATTGGTTACCTGTACTCCGATTAAAAAAGCTGGATATTGTTTGTATTCAAAGGGGTTACAAAACCCAAGGAATATTGGTGGCATAGAGTTAAAAAACGCTATGGGGATAGGATATATGTATTTAACGACATTGGTATCATAGACAAAGCATAGAAGCTCGAATTTTTTTTTTGGATTTAAAAGCTTTCGGAATGGTTAAATTTTTAGTTCAAATTTAAACATTTTTCTCTGCACATGTGAGATTACGCTTAAATTTTTTTTTATTTTTTATTCATTAGTCATAACCTGGATGTTACCTTGTTGTTTCATGTGATTGTTATCAGTTTTCGTTAAGTTTCATTCATTATCTTTGATTCTAAATTGGAGTAGGTATACTTAGGTTGCTCTTAATGATCTCATAATAGTTAAGTTTGATAGATTGACTGTAAGTATAATAATAAATATAATAGCATTTTCAGTCATCATTTCCCAAAGCCTCTTCGTTCTTCAATTGTTCTCTTGTCTGAATAAAGTTGTCCAACGCACTAACTCCTGCCTTAATGCTGTTTATTTCCATCTTACTCCAAATATATGCCATGCCAAAACAATAAAAGCCAAACGCAAGCGAAGGCAATTTTAATCCCTCGTACAGCATTTGACATGGGTAAGTCTGAATTACGGCGAATGTTAAGATAATGACGATCAGCCCTGTCACAATATATTTGAACTTGGAAGCATCAATAAGGGGGATAGCTTTCGCGCATATTTCTCTAGCCTCGTGTAAGGTTAGATCGAGGTTTTCGTCGTTGCTGAGTTGGCGCAGACATAGTTGGGATTGCTTGGTGTTGGTGTGAGTAAGTCGGAGCTCCAATGCGACGGCGTTGTGGTCGGAATAAGAGAATGGTTTCCCGGGTACTCTGTCTTCTAATGGGTTGCCGAAGCTCTCGACTGTTGGCTGAAACATGAAGAATATGAAGATGCATGAATGGTGGAAATTTTTACAATAGTCCACGGTTATTTTTTCTTTGTAGGAACCTATACTAAAAAATACCTCTCCTCCAAATCTGTCTATGTTGTATCATGTATTTAGTATATCAGACATAAGAAACATGAATACTATGAATGGATGACGTTTTTTCAATAGTTCACTATTTTTTTTCTATGCACCAGAGCGATCTCTACTAAACAACATTGGATATTATAGGTATCCACGGTTGTTTAGTAGAGATCGCTCTTGAGCGATAAGATCGCCAAATTGTCACATATCTTGTTTTTTTTTATTTTCAAGTGTGCAATAAAAGTGTTGTCTTGTCTATCTATACTAAAAATACCTATCTATCTATCTATGTAAATAATATCAGTCATCTAGTTCCAAAGCTCAAGCTCTGCTTAGCTTGGGGCTTGACGATGCTGTGTGACATCATTCAGTATTATTATTTATTCACAGGTGTTAAGGAACTTTTTGATTAAGTCACGGCCGCACTGCAAGCTTCTTGTTATAAGGCTGCATGGTAGCGTTGATCTGCGACAACCTTAAAAATAGTAATCCTTAAGAAATCATATTCTTATGGAACTACATACCTCGAGATCACTCTCTAGATAATTTAACAATGCGCCTGGATGTAGCAAGGCGATGACAGAATCGAAAAAGAAATCGAAGCGAACCGTGTGAAAACGGGTTATAATAATTAATGCTGGACAATCCACACAGCATCATCTAGCCCCAAGCTAAGCAGAGCTTGTGTTATGGGTACTAGATGACTGATATACTTAATACAAAACATTACATTTACTCCGATTCAAAAACCTGGATATTTTTTGTACAGGGATTACAAAACCCAAGGACTATTGGTGAAAAATATTTAACGAGATTGGTGTCATGGAAGTTAAGCATAGAAGCTTGAAACTATTTTAGAAAAAAGGTCGCATACCTCCCAAGCTAAGCCAGTCCTGAACAGTATATGGTCGATCCTCTGTCCATTAGGGTATTTCTCAACCAGCATAGGGTTCGAGTAGCTGTTGTTAGCATGATCGGAAGTGCCAGATGCGGCCCTTATAGCGGGGTTACTGTCCTCGCAGACCATGTCGTATGGATCCTGTAACGCTGGCAGCTGGGTGATTAATCTGGCAATGGATAAGAAGACATGTTAAGTTTTTGCGACCTGCGACATAGTATTTTAATTCTACAGGTCGCATCGCTTCATATTTTTGTCATTTTCGTACTCAAAGGTTAAAACGGGACAATGTCCCTCTGTCACCAGGCTACATGAACTGATGTTGAAATACAGAATCAAAAAATATTAAAGACATTATTTTTATGCCGTTTGTACGGAACCCTTCGTGCGCGAGTCTGACTCGCTCTCGGCCGGTTTTTCGTCGTCCGAAGTTTATGCTGCAATAGAGCCTGCAATATTCTAAATAGAACAAAAGTTACAAGATTATAAGTATTAATACAACGGGTATTTATAGCTTTATTTACCTATTTTGCCTAAACCCGTTGAAACGTCGCGAAAAATAGGTAAATTATAATTATGTGGTCAGATTACGTAAGTTTAAAAATATTTAAAATACAAAACAATACATAAAGACTTTCCTGTACACCAGATGAGATCATTACAAAAATACATTACATGCGACAAGTACAATGGGAGGCATTATCGCTTAGAAGCGATTTCTTCCTTTTAATGGAAGGAATTATGCGAATTTAAGTTCCAAGAACTTACTTGTAACAGATATGATTGGGCACAGAGTTCAAATCTCCGGCTAATATGGAGACAACTGCTGGGTCCGCTGTCAGGTAGATCAGCTCGGCTGTGGCTTGAGCTTGCAGCACTCGGTGAGCCCGGTAGATGTCCACTTCGTCATATACTGCATGAAGCTGGGGATAAATAAAAGGATGTTATAAAATAAAAATAATATAGATACCACGAAGTGTAGGACGCCCTCCGACCAGGTGGGTGACGAACTGCGAAAGACTGCAGGTAGATGCTGGATGCGGCGAGCTGAAGACAGGGCGCTATAGCGCTCATTGAAGGAGGTCTATGTCCAGCAGTGGACTGCTATAGGCTGATGATAAAAGAAATAAGATGTTTTACATTAATTTGCGATCGTTTTATTAGATTGAAAATTCTTATCCAATACAATAATTATTTAACTACTTATAACATTTCTGTATTAATTAATTTTATAAATATGAAGTATATACATAAAGTTAACAATCTAACAAGAACGAACCCAAAAATGTTTGTGCCAAGACAGGGTTTTTCGCATTGTGTACCTTCTAAGATACTACAGATAGATAGAGGTAGATGCTGGATGCGGCAAGCTGAAGACAGGGCGCTATGACGCTTATTGGGGGAGGCCTATGACCAGCAGTGGACTGCTATAGGCTGATGATGATGATGATGATGAAGATACTACATATAAGAACTATTTATATAACTATATGCAAGTATAAAAACACAAAAAATTATATGAATTAATGTTTTTACAAGCTATTTTTTTATAAGCAGGACGACCTCTGGGGCGGGCTGGGTGAAGGTCCACCTGCTACTTTGGTTGCGGGTTCGATTCCCGCCTCGAGACAATTGTGTGTACGGTCTGCAGATATTTGCCCAGGGTGTTCTGGTCGTTATCTATGTATAATAACAAATATCTATTTATTTAATCTATTGTATTACGTATATCAGTCATCTAGTACCTATAACACAAGCTCTGCTTAGCTTGGGGCTAGATGATGCTGTGTGAATCGTCCAGCATTATTATTTAACTCTTGCAATTGAATTTCGGATGAGTTATTCTTGACCGATTGACCTGAAATTTGGCACACTTTGAACATTTTCTATTGATGGTACAATAACAAGTCACCGGCTCTAAACTAGTTTAGTAATATTGTTAATACTATAAACAAAGATTTTCGTATTCTTATGTCCTAGCAATAAGTCCCACTTACATGTGTACAATAGACATTGATAAGCCTTCCACCACATCGTATGCGGCAAATGCCTACTCCCTTTCCCCCAAACCAGTCTCCGTGGGTTATCTTGTGGATGTAGCCGTTCAGAGACCATTGGTGGAAGAACACATCCTGGATCAGCCATTTGGAGAAGACACATAAACCAGAGCCATACACACCACTGAAATAATAATAATAATTATTACTATACTAGTGACACGCTCCGGCTTTGCACGGGTGCAAATGCATGTATTATATACAATATCTATCTATGTAATGTATTGTATTAAGTATATCAGTCATCTAGTACTCATAACACGAGCTCTGCTTAACTTGGGGCTAGATGATGATGTGGATTGTCCAGCATTATTTATTTTCTCTTAAATAACTATATAGATTTTAAAAAACCAAATCAAAATCCGTTGCGTAGTTTTAAAGATCTAAGCATACATAGGAACAGACAGGCAGCGGGAAGCAACTTTGTTTTATACTGTGTAGTGATCAGCCTGGAGTGATGGAGTGTCCCACTGAAGGGTAAAGGCCTCCCTCCCTTCTTCCAGTCATCTCGGTCCTCAGCAAAGAGGGCCCACTCTTTATTGACAGGTCGAAATAATAATAAAATAGCAATAAAGTCAAGTGAGATTCGGACTCGCAACAATTGCGTATTAAGTGTAAGACCTTGTTTCTTTCCAAATATGATTTAGGTGCAGAACGGTAAAATATAACGACGTAGTTGAGTTCATTACCAAAAACTGGCTTTTAATCAAATAGGTTACATTTTATAAATCCACCCTCAATTATCAAATACATAACAGACGGGAAGTACCTAAGGGGTACCCACTTTCTTCCCTTGCGAGAATAAATTTACGGTTTTATGAGTCAGTGAGTGACCTAACTTTGACTCATCACATCACTTGAGGGTATTCATTTAAAAAACTCTGAGATATGTTTGTTTGAGTCAAGAATCTAATCTTCAAATTTTGTCCGGCATGTAGTAACGATTTTGAAGTTGAAGAAGCATCAAAATAACCTGTGTCCCCATTTTAACAACCTTAGAACACGAATTACCAAAAATCCACTCTTAGCCTAGGCCAACATCTTAACAGCTTCTAGCCTAGGCCTAAGACACCATTGAGGTTTCATTAAGCTGTTTTTGTATATAGTTTCAGAGATTTAATGTTACATCATTAAGTTTTTTCTCTTTATATATTTGGATATACAGAGATCTATACATACAGATTCAAAATGTACTTAACTCAAGTTTAAATGCAAGGATTTTAAGATAAGTATTATATATATAGTTTCATCATCATCAGCCTATAGCAGTCCACTGCTGGACATAGGCCTCCCCCAATGAGCGCTATAACGCCCTGTCTTCAGCTTGCCGCATCCAGCATCTAACTGCAGTCTATCGCAGGTCGTCATCCCACCTGGACGGAGGGCGTCCTACACTATGTTTACCGAGTCGTGGTCTCCACTCAAGAACACGTTTGCCCCAGCGGCCGTTGGTTCTTCGCGAGATATGGCCGGCCCACTGCCACTTCAGCTTGCTAATTCTTAGAGCTATGTCGATAACTTTGGTTCTCTGTCGGATGTATTTGTTATGAATCCTATCCTTCAGAGAAACTCCGAGCATAGCTCTTTCCATAGCTCGCTGAGTGACTTTGAACCAGTCCTATCGTGAGTGTCCACATCTCAGCTCCGTAGGTCATAAGTATAATTTACATACCTGAAAAAGTAGTGAGAGTATGGAAGTTTTTCTTTCAAAGTGTCTTTGAGTCCAAGATAATCTTTCTCATTCCACACTTCTTGCAGGCAGACAATGTTGTGCGAGCTTTCAGACAAATATTTGCCTATAGCTTCAAACCTTTCCTTGATATCCTTAGATATTCCTGTAATGCCCCTGAAACAGAATATTATTTATTTATTTTCAAAATTTTGGAAAAACTTACAGCTAGGTTTACAAATGAAATACATTATATAGAAGATGCCTGGAAAGACCAGTGCATGTTTACTGACGGCTAATTTAAAGTTTCCGCTGATGGATGAATAAAAATTTTAAGTTATGAAGCTAAGCAGGTTGAAGACTTTATAAAGATAATAAATAGACATAAGTATAGAAAAATAATGAAAAAAGAAAACTAATTTAAACAGGTAACATAATGTAAGTATATCAGTCATCTAGTACCCATAACAAAAGCTCTGCTTCACAAAAAAAACAGTACAGTGATAATAGGTCCACAGGCATGATTTTTTGTTGGCTTCTTGGATCTTTATGTTCATTTCATAAAAGTAGGTACCTACTTGGTATAATAAAGTGCCAAGCATAGACTGCATAGTCATCATCATCATCATGCTATAATAGTCTACTGTTCGACATAGGCCTCCCCTGAAGCTCTAAACAATTAGTGGTTTCGAAAGCTGTCATTCATCACTGATTCATCTTTCTAACATATTCAAATTCAAAAATTTTTTGCTGTGATGTTTGTTGAAGTTTTTGTTTTACTTTTTGGATAAAACCTTTCTGTTACCTTGTTTTTTGCTATTGTTGTCAGTTTTTATTCATAATCTCTTTGTTGATATAAAATAAGATATTTTTCAACTCTTCCGCTAGTGGCAATGAGAATACAATAAGGTGGAGTTGCAAGAGAAACAATTAACAATTTGTTTCACCTATACATATGTACTAATATTATAAAGAGGAAAGGTTTGATTTTTTTTGGTTTGTATTGAATAGGCTCTGAAACTACTGACTGATTTTAAAAATTCTTTCACCGTTGGGAAGCTACTCTATCCCCAGGTGACATAGGCTATAGAAATGCGAAATTCGTATTTAACGCGGGTGAAACCGCGGGAAACAGCTAGTAATAATAAAATTTGAATTTAACTTTGTAGTAGTAATCAAAGCTAGGTACTTTGTATGTTTGATTCTTCTGAGTTTAGCCTGCCTACTGCCAGATATTTACTAATGTCTTAAGACAGGTAGTAAAAACATCTGAAAAAAACACTTACCAGCAATTTAGTGTAAAAATGTTTAATTTAATCTCCATTATTGGGACCTTATTATTACTCTTTGAGCCCATTGTTATCAGCAATTGCTGTACACAGAACAATACTAGGTACTCTTACGAGTCGTCGATATTGTTTGCTAATGATATGGTAGTCGACCTGACTGCTAAAGGCCGCCTGCAAGACACTGCATAGATTTATAAAATCATAAATGCAAACACTGTGCACTGCAAGTATTTTCTATACTTTCACGCAGCAACCATTGCACTAGCAAGAGTGCAAGCCAAAGAGAATACAGTTCTTCTTAAGATGCACTGCAGCAACCCGGCAGCAAAGCAGACAGGTGGATTTTGAACAGTAGCGAATAGTGCCTCCTACTTCTATACAAAGACTACAATTATTGGTGTTTTTTGTTCGCAGGATCGATCGACCAAACCAACAACTGCAACCAGGGAGGGGAAGAACGAGAGCGAAATATAAACCGAACTAATATGTGAACGGACGGGAGGAACGAGGAAGGAAGGAACAAGGAACCCAGACTTCCGCAACTGATTTCAACTAAACAACAACAGCTGGCCTGGCCGGCCGATTGACTGACAGTTTGACAGAGACAGACCTGCACGCTCTCATGCAGTGTTGCCAACATGATTTTTTTAAATCCGCCAAGTCCTTTGTGTTTTTCTGTCAATAAAATTATTTTTTATCCGTCAAAGTATATATTTTTCCTATAATAAGTTAACAGTGTTGTGAACTATTCTTACTCTACCTTTATCTACATATTATAATGTAAACCTATTAAAAAGCCTTGAATCATCGTCAAAATTAAAAATCTATAATGATATGATACGTAGTCACTTTCAGTGTGATCCATCATTGGTGTGATCATGCTCTCTATTCCCATTGCAAAAGCTGCAGATGCAGAAGTCGATGGCTGCTCATAGCTTTGCAGCATCGTAGTCGATGCTTTGCAGTGTTCTAATTATGTTACCTAATTACAGCATCAGGCAAAATATACGAGTACAGTTTTTACCATTACGTTTAAGCCCTGAGCGAATATCCAAATTGACATTAACCATGTTTTCCTTCATAGAATAGAAAACACTTTATGATACCACACAAAACAGAAAACAATAACAGAATTAAAACTTAGATTAAAGGTAAAGGGATCATAACATACATAAGAAAGTTATAATGTGGCCGAGTGTGGGAAGTGTTTTCCGTTAAATTATTCCGTCAGCCATTATGGATTTTCCCGTTTCCAAGGTATTCAAATCCGTTAAATTGGTAATGCTGCAGAGCTGACTGGACTGACAGTTCAAAAAATGTAATCGCTATTTTAATGTTTCCACCTCTAGACCGTAATAACATGTTTTCCCGTTATGTTTTCCTAGAAAATATTCGGACAGGACGATCAAATTAGATACTTACAGTACAGTTACCCGACTATAGCATATCGGACGCATAGTTGCAAAATAGTTTAAAAAACAGTAACAAAACCGGAAACAAAACCGCCGCCGCCGACATTTTTCTTGTTGTGTAACACGAAAAATGTCGGCGGCGGCGGCGAGCGAAAGGTTTTTTTTATTTCAAGTAGGTACCTTCATATTGAAATGCACTACTGTACATGATGTATTCTGCAGGTGTAGACGAATGATCGAGACATGTTATTTTTACTTAGCGTAGTTCCATCTCCATACAATAGAGGTGCTGCGCTCTGTACCAAATACCTAAGAAAAATTCAACAACAAACTTCGATCTAATAGATTAGATTGAGCACTTGGAGTTAAGATCAAGCAAAGAACATATTATAATACTTACGCTCAAGGTAAGTAGGTATTATTATCATGGACCTACTTGCATCATATTATTTTGATTTTGCTTGCTCCAAAAGTACCAAAGTTAAAACATGAGTGATTTGATTACGTAGGTTTAAAGAACTTTATTCTCATAAAAACACATGGTTCACTTATAATGAGATACCTAAGTATGAAAAAAATTATCTATGTTTTACAATATTGTAAACTAGCCTCTGGTACTTAAAAGTAAATTATAACTATACACGATGATAATCGTATATAAAAGAAACAGAACAGAATTTACAAAAGTATATGAACCAAAGTCGTACGTTCTCGTTAGCGCGATCTACCGCTGGGTCACTTTTAGCAGAAGTTTATATTATTCACTTTTAATAAGTATGATGCTGGTTGAGCCGCACTTAGTAATAGCATGATTTTAATGATTAGAACGTTGTTTGTCTGAAATATCTACAATACAAAAAAAAAGTAATCATACTGGTCAACAACCCCAAAAATTATGACAATTTCTATATATAAAACTCGTAAGGTGTGTACAGATGAAATGCTTTTAGAAAATACACTGAGCATCAATCTTTAATTATTTTTAAAGACTTAGGGTTGGTACATAACTGACGGAAAATGCGTCGCGTATCATCGCCCATCGGCCGCGTCTATTCGGTCATCTTAGACCTGCCACATTACGCGTCCAGTCAGTTCGAACGGCCTATACACAAATGATATCCGGCGATGTTACGCCTAATCTGAATGCGTCATACAAAATACACGTGTCACGACACGTTATGTCGACCGACTATGAGCTGACGGAAACGGTCAAGATGCTGTACGCTCGACGCATCATTGGTTGAGTGTGAAAGGTTGAATGTTTACTATTTACCTATAACCCTGTATATTTGCCTGTTCTGGCGTAACGCGACCGATAATACCGCGACGCATGTTCCGTAAGATATGTACCGACCAATATAACGGCCTATTGCTATCACCGTAATAAAGCTGCAGCAATAACCTGCCTACCTTAACTAAAATTGTGCTAACTATTATCCTAAAATATAAGAGTCAATACAAGGCGCATTCGTATTTTTCATTACAAGGTTCTCATTTTGTTCAGAAGCAGGACCACAACGAATATTTTCTGATAAATTGATGATATCAGATAAATCCATCTTTTCTATTTTGGCCTCTACATGCCCAGTAGTTCCATTCAAAGTTCTTTTAATATTTTCTTCTTCAATTTTAAGTTCGACATCGCCAGTTGTTTGAGTCTGAGTTTCTTGAAAATTTTCATCTTCAATTTTAAGTTCAACATGCACAGTAGTTCCATTCAAAGTTCCTTGAAAATTATCCTCTTCTTCAATTTTAAGCTCAACATGCCCAGTAGTTCCATTCAAAGTGCTTTGAATATTTTTATCTTCTTCAATTATATGCTCCACTTTCCCAGTAGTCGCTTTCAAAGTTCCCTTTTTATTTTCATCATCAGGATCAAAGATAAGTCCTGCTATTCTTAACGCGGTAGATAGTTTGGGGACGCCTTTGTCGCATCTTACTTGGCGACTAGATTTCTCTGCTGGTTGATCGCATTTCTTTGGTTTGGTATGTGCACTTAGATGGACAGCAAGTTTAGCCTGGAATAGAGGAAAATTTGTTATTTAAATTTTGTTTTGTTTGAAGCCACTAAAAACTGACTTCAAATTCCTTAAAATTAACACTAAAACGTCTACAAATAAGGACCACGTACTGTGTTTAAGTACTTAGTTGATACTAAAGAGATAGATAGACCAAGAATATTATCCAAGGATAATAATAATAATTATTATTTTTAGCCATTATTGTCCCACTGCTGGGCAAAGGGCTCCCTTTTCTCCTTCCACTCCTCGCGATCCAACGCTGCAACAGGCCATGATGGAAGATGTACCTACCTCGAGCTCGTCGCGCCATCTCATCCTGGGCCTTCCACGTCGCCTCTTAGCGTTGATAATAATGATATTATTAAATTTAAGACTAAATTTGTAGCCAGCTTAAAATAATAATAATAAGAAGAATGTGATTGACAACCTTTGTGGTGCGATGGGCGAACGTCCGCCTGCGACGTAGGAGGTTGCGGGTTCGATTCCCGCCTCGGAACAATTGTGTTTCCGATCTGTAGATTATTGTTACGGGTGTTCTGGTCTTTATCTATGGATAATAAAAATTATCTATCTACTATGTAATCTATTGTATTAAGTATATCAGTCATCTAGTACCCATAACACAAACTCTGCTTAGCTTGGTGCTAGATGATTCTGTGTGGATTGTCCAGCATTATTTATTTAATGTCTTCCTAGCTGACCTTAGGCTACGGCGCAGACAATCCATGTTCAAAGGAAGTATTATAGTGCACAAGTGTGCGCGCAAAAATACTTGTGCCCTGTCTTTATCCCTCACCACCTCACAAATAATTATGACCCTTACCTAATAGAAAGACAATTAATGAATTTACACATACCTTTGTAGATAACTTTGCTCCACAGATTTCACAGTCATGCATGATTTTCAGATGTTTTATGTTGATATGTTGTTTCAAGTTACTATTCCTAGTGTAAACCCTGTAATCAAAGAACAATGTTATTTTCTTTTTACTTAATCTAATATTATAAAGAGGAAAGGTTTGATTTTTGTTTGTAATGAATAGGCTCCGAAACTACTGGACCGATTTGACAAATTCTTTCACTATTGGGAAGCTACACTATCCCCGGTGAACATAGGCTACATTATATTTTCAAAAATGTTAGGGATCCGTACTAAAACCGTGCGCAGCCGGGAAGGTCCGGTAGTTTTTATAATAGGTACTTTAAAACATGGTTGTTTTATACTCGCCTTTCGCAATGTTCATATGTGCAAGGGTAAAAGGTTGCAGTGTGTTTTGCATTATGTATCCTAGTATGCCGTACCATGTGGACCCTTTTGTAAAACTTCCTGCCACAATCATCACAGATGAATTCTGAAAACAATAATATATACTTACATATAGACCATCACACTATATGAGACAAAATTAGTGTAGTGAAAAACAAAAGAACTGTGATGTCAGCTCTCAGCTGCTTATCTATATAACTTTAACTTATCAATAATAATATAGTAGGTTGTTTTGCATTATTTATTTATCCATCCTTTTAAAAATATTTGTTCTCGTACATTTCAGATTACAATTTTTAGGAGATATCATTCAATTACAGCTGAAGACAGGGCGCTATGGCGCTCATTGGGGGAGGCCTATGTCCAGCAGTGGACTGCTATAGGATGATTATGATATACTTATATGATCATTCAATTATTATAATATTTAGTGATATTATAATAAATGAGAAATAATGAGTTAGTCTATGTGCGACGTGCAGATAAAATGAGACAGATTGGATAATGTAAGACAATAATTAAACCCATAAATAAATAAATATTGCCACACAGAAGGTAAAGTAATATATGAGCACAAAATCAATTTTTTTATTAAAACTTCTACCACTTTGCTGTTAGTAAAATATTTACATCTTAGACTATCACAAAGACCTACACAACATTAAACATTATTTATTTAATTTCCTTTATTTTTGCTTGCGTGTACATTCATTCTTAGGTCTAAGTGAATAAGTAAAAGTAAAGTAAAAAATCATTTATTTCTTTAGGCTTACAAAATAAGCACTTAAACTGGTTAGTTAAGTTGTCACTAGTACATGCATGCACCCAGGAAGGGCACGTACATACAGATTTCAACTTTATTTACACATGTCAAATATAATTCTAAAATATTAATACATAATTTAAACAATGAATAAATAATAATACATTTCATGCAATAAAATAAGTTTTAAGCATATATAATTGGATTTAAATTAAATTGAATTTAGAAGCCAGAATGGTCAGCCATTCTTTGTTGCATCATAAGATCATGTCATTGTACTTTGTCTTTAGATTGATCGGCAAATATTGCTTATGTGTGTCAGAAGCAGTCAGAAGAAGACTGATTAATCGTTTGATCACAGATGAGAATAGAAAACAAAAAAGTAAAATACATACCTGTGTGCACCATTTTCTTGTGTTTCCAATATTTGGACCACTGTACAAATGCCATGTCACAGAATTCACAGCTGTACGTCTTGTGCTGCTTCATATGTTTCCGCTTTTCTGTTATTGTGATAAATTCACCGCTGCATAGCTCACAACTGGAATTTGATTGTTTTTAATAAGTAATTTTTAAAATATTTATATGTTTTTTTTTCATAATATGATAAAAAAACCATGGTCTTATAATCTTGGAACATAGATTGTATCACTCAATTTGATCAATAAATCCCATTTTTTATTGAAATTTTTATCAATGACCTCTCAAGTTTGCAGATTTGATTCCCTGCAAATGTTTGTTCTGCAGAAGTGCAGATATTTGTTCCGGGGGGTTCTGAATGGTTTTTATGAATAATTAATTGAAAAATATATATTAATCTAGCTAGTTATTATATATAGTATATCAGTTATCTAGTTATCATTAACACAAGCTCTGCTTAGCTTGAGGCTAGATAATGCTGTGTGAATTGTCCAGCATTATTTAGTTAATCAATATTTAATTTAAGTACCTGAAAGACTTCACAAAGGTATGTTGATACATATGAGCACTCAGTTGATGCTTTTTCTTGAAGCTGCAGCTACAGACATCGCAGTTGAACCAAGTCTTCCTACTGTGAACGACTTTAATATGGCGTTTTAGATTCTGTCTATTGGCATACACTTTTCTGCATTCTGGGCAACTAAAAACCAACATAATATGCGTCAAAAAATTTAATAAGTATCAATCAATCAAATCATTTATTTGCAGAACACATTATTACAGGTACATGTCAGGTCATATAACTAGAGTGGAGTCAAATGTGCTCAACCCGCAAGCAGGTGTGCAAATATTAAAGCGTGTTTTAAGGTCGTTAAATTCATCAATAATTAAAATAATCAATGAAAATAAATAAATAGGTACAATCAATAAATAGTTAACTTTAAAATTAATTCACAATCGTCAAAACATAATAAATTCTCTACTTAAGATTAATAAATTCACTTAAGATTAATAAATTATGATAGCAGAATGTCATCACATCAGCCAAAGGCAGACACTAATCTTTGATTAAAGTTCACAAATTATTTACGTTTTTTTTTCTTACCTGTAGATAACGTTATTTGCTCTATCTATGTGAACGCTATGAATGTGCCGGTCCAAATGACTTTTGTTGGTGTAGGATTTATTGCAATTTGGTTCCCCACACACAAATTCTTTCTGAAAGTAAGACGAAGAAATTTTAGCCAAGTGCGGATTTGAAGTAAGCGATCGCGGATATTCAGGGGTTGATCTTTGTAAAGTCAGTAGGAGTAAGTGAGTGAGACAGAGAAGTTTCTTCAGATACATTAGCGAATGACATAACGGCATGTAGCTGCATGCATGGTTTTACTTTTGCAGCTGCTTTGATGATAGATCTGAACGGAAACAGAGGCAGAAACTTAATTTAAACCCACGTGTGTACTTGAAGTAAAACTTACAATATTCAGGTGAATTTGCTCGTGCTGTTTCAGCCTGTATGGTCTGGAGAATGCAGTGCCGCATTGTAAACATATGTGTTTCTTTTCGGTATCTCTTTTAGATCTTGTTTTATTCATTTTTACAGACTTTTTGAAAAAACAAACATGATCTATAAAGTTTAATAATCCGACCTCGTTAGATTGGATGGAACGAGTGCCGAAAGTGCTAAAAACAAAACAGGGTCGCCAACTTTATTTTTAAAAAGGTGCTAGCTTATAGTGCTATTTAAGTAAAGTACCTACTGCTAGTCTGTTACAGAAAGCCACTAGATTTGACTGGTTGTTCGCTTGAGCTGAGTTGAGCTATTTTATAAAACTATCCAAATGTTACTTCAGGGTAGAAAATATACTTTTTTAAGTTACAAATACAATAACATGTTTTTCTTGTGGATTTATCCCACTTTTTTAAAGTTTTGTGTCTATCTTATTACAAAACATAAAATGGGTCTGCACAATCATGAAGCAGATAAGTATAATATTATCTTAATTTGACCACCCACCTATAGGGATCCGCAAAAAGTATCGATACCTGAGTATACTCGATGCTTTGGTTACGATACCGAGTAATTTAGTAGTCGATACTATTTAATACGATACTGAGTAAGAATCGATACTTTTCACCGTACTCGATACTTTTTCATTGTATCCATCCCTATTAGCGTTCTTCTATCTTCGTTTATGGACTCTGGCTAATGCTATACTAGGGGAAGTCCCCGTCCTAAATCACAGAATTATACCGAAACTTCGAAACTGTAATGTAAGTAACATGATGCCTCCTCCAAACCTGTCACACTTTGACTGCTGAAATCACACCGTATGTGTTTTCTACAAGTGACTAATATGCGTAAATCCACACTAGCGCAGCGGCTGAGAAAATACAGATCTTTGTGACTCAGCAGAGCTGTAATATTTTTCGAACGAAACGCATGTGCGGCGCAACACAACCGCTGTGTAGAGCGGCAGCACGATTTTTTTAGGTTAAAAAAAAGATCGCAGTCGTCGAAAAAAAACCGCAGTCAAAGTGTTAATGTGTGCTGGTCGCTATTCCGAACAGGCGGTAGAGTTGAGGTTGCAAAACGATCCTATAAAATGTTACTGACTTAACGAATTGTGATTTTCTGATTTTGATACCGAGATTTTATGAGGAGTATTATGCACTCTATATTATTCTCTCTATTATGCCTTCTCGAAGTGACCTAGGATATTTTTTACATTCTCGCTCTCATTATTTCATTACATTCATTCATCTTATTCGTATACCAACGTTACGTATGTATGTATACTAACAAATTAAATAAAATTCTTGCTAGTCTAAGTTATATATACTTGTGAGTGGTTTATTTGCAAAACAAAAGATGCCCCCGACGAGAGGCACAAGCGATGTTTGGAAGTGTTTTAATAAAAAGTATGGGAATACAGCAACATGCAAAATCTGTTTCAAGACATTTAAGACGAGTGGAAATACATCGAACTTGATAAAACACCTAAAAACTCACCCTGAGAGGTAAGTTTGTAAAGAGCTAAGCTAAACCATACTTACACTGAATCATTATTTTTATTATTGACAAGCTTCATAGCTTGATAGTGACCCTGTCTTCTGTCTGTGCTGTAGGCTGTGGGTTCGATTCCCACTCAGGACAAACATTGTGTATGAGGAATATCGAGAAGATAACGCACTACCGACCCAGACAAAGACGAGATGAGTTTATATCTCGCAAATCCAGTGTTTCAGTTGAAATCAAACCCATTCCAGCAGTGGGAAGACATGAAAACTGTGTTCCCAGGGCTAATCTTGCTATTGATTTTCTCATAATACCAGGGACGTCAGTTCCGGCGGAGCGTCTATTTTCTAAAGCTGGATCCCTGATCACGGAGACTCGAAACCGACTGCTGGGCTCGAGGGTCAGTAAACTAAAATTTTTGTCTGATTGCATGGGAGATGACTTTGGATTGTTATAAACATAATTTTAATTAAATAAACCACTTTTAAGTACTATTTTTCGTGTTTTCATTCACGCTTAATCAAAAATTAAAAAGTACTCGATACCTGAGTAACTCGATACTTTTGATACGAGTACGATACCGGTATCGATTATCTTTGTTGCGATACTATTCATGAGTATAGTATCGATACATTTGTTTCGATACCATATCCCTACCCACCTACTGCCTACACCAATTGACAACACATAGGCTGCTCAGCTAATTGTTGGGAAGGCTAATAAGATAATTAATTTAATTTAATTTTCTTTAGAAGAAAATTAAATTCAATATGACTTGCAGTTTTTTTCTCTAAAAATTACGCTGTTTCCAATAACAAACATCCTAATTTTAATATTCTATATAGTATTTATCAAGCAAAATAATATTTATTGGTAAATAAAATCAAATCACTACATCCACCCAAAATTACTTTTGTTGGCAAGTAAAAATTCTCTTTCACTGTCAATGTCAGTGTTATACATTTATAAATGTCGAATTATCTTATGGCTTATAAGTCTAGGATACCTAGCCTTTTAAGCCATAAGAGTTGACCTCCGAGTTTTCATTGCCAGTTTCCTACGCAACGGATAACAAACTTCTTAGAAAACAATCAAAATATTATCTCAATTTCAAAACAATCTATTATTTATTGCATTGCAAATCAGAAATGATGCAGTACCCTACTTCTAAGAAGTAACTGCATGATAGGTAAGTACCTGCCTATCAACTTAGAGTAATTAAACACCTACCAATACCATCGCTACGGGCGCGCTTCCTATACCAAAACTCTGGCCTTATCAAAGGAAGTTGTTTTTATTGCTTGCACTATATCGAAAACTATAACGCTCTTTCTCCTCAGCCCATTATAAAGCTTTCATTTCATTATCAATTCTGAATTTTGACTCACTGTTGTAGAGAATGATTAGGTACCTATGGGATACCTGGGGTTACCTATCCAGAACCTATATCTACTTATAACTTTTTAGATAGGCCTTACAAACGATAAAAGGATGCCATTCCTCGAAGCACCGAGTGAGGAGCTCGGCTCCGCGCCACAGGACAGCGTCATCCTTTCACCATCGCCTTCAGAAATATCAACTGCTAGCTCTCCTGAACCACAACCTATACGTGCCACTCCACTATTTCGGTAAATATATGACTACAAAAATGTACCTATAATTTATAAAATACATGGAATTTTTATAGGTACCAATGCAGGTTTTATTACAACAGACATGTTGTACACTATAGATTTATAGATGGCGTAATGAAATAGCGAGGAGTGGAAGGATAAATGGAGGCATTTGCCCCCCCAGTAGGATACTACAGGCTCATAATAAGAAAAATAATACATTTTAGCTACTTAGTACGTAGTTACCTAAGCCCCCTGCATTGCACCTAGCAATGCCGGTTTTCCATAAATTATCTTTTCATAAATTATTCTGGTTATTTTAATTATCTTATAAGTGCCCTTAAATATTAATAATTATAACCAATATAATTATTATTATTAAATAAGCGCCCTTGCGATGCCGCCACCGGAACCGGAGCAACCGCGGGGACAAGATGAGCTGGAGCGCCGCTTGCCGGGTTACCAGAGAATCGTCATACCGCGGGAGCTTTCACTTATTGAACTTTTGGTAAGTGCTCCATAAGAATATTATTCTATACCTAATGGTTTACTGTTAGCACAGAGAAAAAGAAGAGCTAAACTATCATTATTAGATATAACTCCACATACATTTGCGCTCTAGCCATGAAACGGCAAACGGCCACGAGCGACGCCATCTAGGTGCAACGATGTTTACCGATGGTGCTACACTGACCTATTCATAGATGCATCGATATCGATATAACGCATTTATGGAATTAAATATTTGAATTGAATGGAAAAATAACTAAGCTAGGTAGGTACCTACCTAAATAACCTACCTCATGACATTAGATCAGTGTAAGATACCCCAATAAACTACTACCGATGCGATGTGAAATTAACTAGTTCTAGTAGATCGATAGTGGAAGCGGATGAATCAGATAGGTAAATAGTTACATCACTTGCATTATTTAATAATAAATTCTTCTTTGATTACTTTTAATGTTAACTTAAAATGTCTGTCTACCAGAAACAAAGTAGCGGTGCATCTACAGACGATGAAGTCCTGCAAGTGCGGGAGGCGCGACTCCGCGTGGTCGCAGAGAGGGTTGGTTTGAGACGACTCAACGTGCTAGCTCCGAGACTACGCTCTTTAACGCTAGATGGCAGCGCAATAACCTCGCTACGAGAATTGGGGATTGGTTTGGTTCATCTCAAGGTATGTTAAAAAGCTAGTTAGTAAAAACGTGCAGTAGAAGATCCACCGGCATTTTGAAAAAAATTGTATAAAGGAATTGAGATATTATTAGGTAGTAGGTTTTGTTAAGAGCAGACACAAAGTTTTCGCTCAAACGACTTCTCTTTTAGACGCAGGTGGCAGTGCACTCACTCCGAAGGAGGGAGGCTTAGTGGTTCGAAATTTGGAATTTCGAATAGGACGCGCATTAGTAGTGCACTACCACTAACTCAGTTTGCATAATATAGAAAGAGATGTCCTTTATTTGAACATTTTGTACGCAGAAAAACAGCTGTTAGCCATTTAGTGCTCTAACGGTGCAAGCTGAACTGTTTTTTTTTTACGTTGCCAGAAATATAGGTCAAAAAGATTAATGTCAACCAACAGGCTACGCATCAGCGCTTTGGTTTTGAGCACCATCCAAGTGAGCACTAGATGACAATTCGGGAGTTTTTCTAGCTTGTGCTGCTTACTTCTTCTTCAGGCGCTCAGCGTGAACCGCTGTGGTCTGACCAGCCTCGACGGTGTGTGGGGTCTGGGCGCGCTCCGCGAGCTGAGCGCGGCAGGGAACCGCCTCTCAGACCTGCAACCGCTTGCAGGGCTACAGAAACTGCACACGCTGAATGTTTCCGAGTAAGTTTCGTTCAGTTAAAACTAGATGGCGCTAGTAAATTATGGTGAATTAGGTTTTGATCGCGGTTTCATAAGTTGACCAGATAGATACAAAATGTTATTTATAGTTTAACTACATGCATCCCACGGCTACGCCCATGTTGAAATCTATGAGTTAAATGGTTTATAAACCTTCGCTTGAACCACTCTATCTATTAAAAAAACCGCATCAAAATGCGTTGCGTAGTTTTAAAGATCTAAGCATATATAAGTGACAGACAGACAGACAGACAGCGGGAAGCGACTTTGTTTTATACTATGTAGTGATATAATATCTATGTGGTTTCGGCAAATCTTCCTCATTAGTTTTAAACCAGGTCAATTGGTCAAAAACAAAGCCGCTTACAATCAGATACTCTACTCTCCTTACATCTCTTTTAAATTTGCTTAGTGCTTTGATTAGGTACTTATTCTGTTTATATCTACAGAAATGCTTCTGCTATGTCACAGTAACCCAATATCAGATGTTGGTCGTCTTTGGACCCTGGGCATCTGCAGCTCCCTCCGCCGCCTCACGCTGACGGGCACAGCTGCCTCCGACACTCTTCACTACCGGAGTGAAATCGCCTCGGCCCTGCCAATGCTGGTCTATCTGGACGATCGACCTTTACACACTGATATTGAATGTAAGGTGGTAGAGAATTTTATTTTTTAAACCCGTATTTGTTTAGAAGATCTTTGTTATGAATGAACATAACATAAATCAGTAGATAATATTTATTTCTATCAGGTACAAAATGAGCTCAAAGAATTGGCAACTTTTAAAATTATTGATTATATATTAAGTAACATCATAGAAAGATTAGAAGGAAGACAAGGAAGGGGAAGACCAAGAAATAATTTACCGGAGTAGGATCAAGGATAATGTTTAAATCTTTTGGAGAAACCCGCTATCATGTCATATAAAGAAGTACTAAAAGATACAAAATTAAAGAAATTGTGAATCCCAGCAGCCTTCTGTCTGTCTAATGTGGTGAATCAAAGATATAGACGGTTCAATAATGCGTCATTAAACTTATATTTAAAATATTATTATTCAATTAATGTTGCATTTTGGCTCGCATCTACATCAGTTCATTGGAATTTTATTTGGGCTTCCATTGGGTGTCCATTGGGTGTCTAAAAAACTAAATCGTAGTTGTTTTTCGCATACACAGATGATTCGGATGGTATGTTCGGGGTGGATTTTTCGGACTCCGGTGAGAGTGATGAAGAACTGCCGAAAGAAATTGTCGAAATCCCACATCCTACAGCAATTGTGAAAGCGGTACCTTTCGATGCCCAGCCAGGATCCTCAAGTGATCAGCAGGTAAAAAAAGCTTTACAATTTCATGTACCTAACTATTTATCGTGAATCTTGTGTTTTTATTTCTCCAACTAAAATATGAATATTATATAGATATATTTTAGTTTTTACCAATTGTAGAATTATATATAATTATAGAAAATATGAAAAAGTTTTCAAAATATCATGGTTATTAACACTTTGAGTGCTGAAATCACACGGTATGTGTTTTCTACAAGTGACTAATATGCGTAAATCCACACTAGCGCAGCGGATGAGAAAATACAGATCTTTGTGACTCAGCACAGCCGTAATATTTTTCGAACGAAACGCATGTGCGGCGCAACACAACCGCTGTGTAGAGCGGCAGCACGAATTTTTTAGGTTAAAAAAAAGGTAGCAGTCGTCGAAAAAAAATAGCAGTCAAAGTGTTAAAACTAAAGTCATTGAGAGAAGAAAAAGAAAGAATTTTCACATACAGGTACCTACCGACCTAGGTAATTTCAGGGACGAGAAAAATGTTTTCTCGTCCCTGGGCTGCGATTACAAGTAGGTATTTGTGATCGCAGTCCCTGGGTAATAAATATAGGTACCTACCTAGGTAGATATTTGTAATTCCTAGTTGTTTGCGTCGGTAGGTTATTAATATTTATTGCAAAGACAATAAAATGCAACATCTTGGTACCTACCTACCTACCAAGCATCACCTACCTTAAATTGACAAACACGTCAATAAATCTTTGCGAAACAATTTGCAATAAAACCATAAAAATATTATTGCAATACACATACAATAATTTTATAAGATAGGTTACTCACAAATCGCCCACATGTACCTACCTACTCAGAGTAATAAGACAGCCTAGTTATTCTAAGCCTACCTACTGAAACGCAATAGGTAGGTATCGGACGGTCAATACATAGGCTACTTAAAGTACCTATGTATTGACATTCATCCGAAGCGTTATATATCGCCATAACAACAGATCTGTTCTTGTAGTCACTTCTCATGTTGTCTCTGTCAATATGTCATGGTAATTTTCTCTCATTGACATCATACATTGGAAAGTTTGTTTGCTATGGCATTAATGAAAACTTCTTATGTAACAATTCTCTACTTGAATGTTCATAAAACGAATTAACTCCCACAATATGGTAATGTCTCGGACTATCAATGCTATGTACCCAAGTTAACCTAGGTTATTATACCTATGTTTGGGTCCAGTAAAAATAGTAAAAATAGCAAACTACAAATTTTCTGGTTTCATTCGGAAACAAGTTGAATGCAGATATTAAAACCGCTAAAATATTTCAATTCGCGTGAATCGTTGTCAGATTTCGCGCCGAATCAGAACACGCGGCAGCGTGTTCAAGCCAAGTTCAAGCAAAGGAACGCGCCGAGTGTATCATTACACGAACCACTTGGTGCCACTTTTGACCCTTCTATAACTCAAAACCTCTTTAACGTAAACACATAAAACTACGTCTGTTTAATTATATCCATAAGGACATGTAGAAGCCCAAATTTCATGAGGCTAGCTCAAACGGTTATAGAGATATGAAGGTTAAAAAGTCGTTAAAATTCACATTGACTGACTGACATATATATAGTACCTAAATCTAACCTACTTCCAGATGACCTAGAAGGATGAAATTTGGAATCCAGCTCGGTAATTGTGTGTAAGCGTAGGAAAAAATCAAAAAATAAAAAAAAGTCAAAAATTAGTGATTTTAGCGACGACGACCTTATGTCAATGGAATAAGGTTTAAATTAAAAATAGATTCGCATTGCAAAGAATAAGCAATAGTACTACGTCTCCGATTGCGCCATAGAATACAGTGGAGTTTTTAGGGACCGGCCCGTATAATACCTACCTAGTTATGTACCTATGTCGAAGCATTGCATAGAATAAGCAATAGTAGGTACTAACGTCTCCGATTGCGCCATAGAATACAGTGTAGTTGTTAGGGACCGGCCCGTATACATGTACCTACCTAGCTATGTACCTGTTTTCGAACGAATAGAAAGGATAGAAAGGGAAATCAGAAATGTTCTGGAATATATAAAGAGATAGGTATGGCCCGGAAAATCGTAGATTTTTCTAGTTTAGCTCAGCGGAGGTATACAAGCCCAGTTTGTTTGCAGTTTTTTTAGTTAGTTCTTATTTTACAAGTGAGCAAGTGTTAAGGAAAGAAAACAGTGAACAGTGCAGTGACTTTGTAATAAGTGCGTAGTTGTGTGTATTCGGTACAATAAACCGACACGAGCTGTTTTACTTGATCATCACTCCCGACCAGCCCTAGTTGAAGTCTTACACCTTCGACGAGCCCCTACAAGTGGTGTCCCCATACAAAAAAAAAACCATTTTTTTTTTGCAAGAAAAAACATTAAATCTCAATACCTGCCTAGTTTTCTTTACAAAAAGTAATGATATCCCACCAAAACATAAATGTAAAAAAGGAGAGCCAAGTTCAATACAAAAATTAAGATTGGCTGTGGGCTTCCCCGCAAAAAGAATGGAGATATAAATGAGTGCCAAGTCAAATCTATGTAGGTTAGATTTGACTTGGCCAGTTTTTATCAGAATTAAAACGTTGAATAACTTTATAAAATAACTGATGTAATGAAAACTGGCAAAGTCAAATCTAACCTACATAGATTTGACTTGGCACTCATTTATATCTCCATTCTTTTTGCGGGGAAGCCCACAGCCAATCTTAATTTTTGTATTGAACTTGGCTCTCCTTTTTTACATTTATGTTTTGGTGGGATACTGAATTACTGAATACTGAACGAATTACTGAATACTCCCTAAACTCCATCAATGTTATGCTTGTTACAATTGTCCACTTATTTGATCTGATCGCAATCCGCATACACAAATGATGATGAACTTGAAATTAAAAAACTTGTTAATGGGACCATGAAAAACTTTCTAGTGGGACCTCCCTCTAATACCTGGGCGGATTCCACAAGAGGAAGGCGATGGGGTCCTCCTCGACCCTGAGAAGCCTCGGCATCGGCGGCGGCCCGCGACCACAGAGTGCGTAGGACTGCGCCCCTGCAGACCCAAGCTGCCTCGCAGACCCCGGACTGCGGTGGACCAGTCCGAATTAGTAGTCGCTCCGACGAAGTTACAGATATTGAATACTTTGTTGGGTAAGTAGGTAGCTATAATATTGTTGCTTGCAGAAACACAAGACATAAAGCAAAATTGCTATTTTAGCGTTTGTGGTTTTCTCCTGTTTCTTACATAGCTAAGTACAAGGACTTCCCATAATATCAAATCGGACGCAGGTGGATTCAAATTTAGGAATAGAAACAAAAAAATAAGGAGGTGAACCCTCCCTACTAAATGTCAGCTAATGGCTATTTTAAAGTTTTCTCCTGATTGAATACCTGTAAAATAACCTTAGCCGAGCTAGATCGACTCTACATCGATAAAGAAAGTTTTGATGACGAACACAAAAATATGTATTAGGAGGGGTAGTCTCTGGCAACTATTTCTTGTTGCGTTTTGCAACGAATAAACATTCCTTAATTTATTTCAATGACATTTTACATTTTTTGTAGCATACGTCATTATTTTATGTGACTATACGACCGATTATGTAACTATGACGAGTCATGAATTTATTTTTTCTCACCAAAGTTAATGCTTACCTACCTGGTTACAAAATCTTTGTAGATAGACCTGATAACTTGCTTTGTGAGACCTTATTCAGGCATCAGTCGTTCCTGAAAAGATTAAGAAATATGTATTGTATTTAGAAGGTTTAGTAAACAAGAATTATTGTATTAAGGCATGATTTAGGCTGTACAGACCTGCGAAAGACTGCAGGTAGATGCAGTCAAGCTGAAGATAGGGCGCTGCTGTGGCGCTCATTGGGGGAGGCCTATGCCCAGCAGTGGACTCAGATAGGCTGATGATGATGATGGAGTGTATTAAATATTATTTACAGATGAAGAGTGGCGCTGCAGCGGCAGTGACCTCACATCCCAGTCGGCGGTGTGCGGCAATCTGGCAAGGGCGCTCCGGAGGACCACTACTAGGTTCAAATGTCAAACATCATTAGGTTCGTATCTACTTTGAAGATCATAATTCTTACGAACCAAATACTTAAACGCATCTCGGATTTAAGCACGTCTCAAGTAGCCATTTTTTTACAGTTTTCAATGAAAATCTGTCAGAAAATCGTGATTTGAGACGAGCTTAAATCTGAGTTGCGTTTGAGTACTATTCGGGGATTATGTACTCCACCGTACCGATCCAGCCAAATGACCCCGCCGCTAAAGTCCGGCGTACCCGACTAAGCAAGCAACAATCCGGTCTCAGAATACTGCAAGACGCAAGGTGTTTTCACAACAAAGGCTGCGTTGGTGGTACACTCCTAAAGAAGAAGTTGTCGAAATAGTTCTAAGAATTAGAAAACCTAGCAAGCTTTAATCCCAGCAGTGTGCCATAAGCGGCAAACTGAAGATAGGGTGCTATGGCAATGCTACTGTTGTGTTTAGAACAGGATGTGACGTCACACGGTTTGGGCAAGGAAACTCCTTTGTCATAGCGTAGGTAATAACCACCCCCTGATTTGTGTAGGCTAGCCTTAGTGCGCGGTTGGGCACTGAAAGCGTTAAACCCGGATAAAATACAAACAAATATTCACAAGGGGGGAAGTCTAAGTCAAGCAGTGTAGGATGATAATGACGTTTTTTCGATGTAGCCGATGTTTTGTTGAAAATGTATGAATAAGGTAAATTATATTTGTCCTTATTTTGTTACAGCGACCACTTAATTATTATTTTGGCCATAAGGCCAAAATACATTGGTTATGGGCATATCTTTTTGAGTCTGAAGAAAATACATTTTAATTTCTAAAACAACGGAATAAAGCGCATTTCAGCTTGTACTTCTACTCTGCTGCTCTAAATGCTGTTTTTCTGCGTTGAATGGAATGGAGGGTATCCCTTTCAACAATAAGCAAACTGAGCGAGACTTTCCAGTTAGTGCACTAACGCGATTGCAGTGTAAAACCACTATTAGTTAAAATAGGTAGACTGGCAGCTCACATAATTACAGTAAAAACAGTAATACTTAATAGATGTACCTAACATAACAATTTAACATAACAATGGTCCTAAGTGTCATTCATAATATAACAAACATTCTGCATAGGAAAAGAGATAAATATGTACGTAGATAGAAGATATATAGATAGATAGATAGAAAACACTTTATTAAACAGAAAACAATACAGAGATAAAACTTAGATTAAGGTATAAAGGGCGGCCTTATCGCTAAGAGCGATCTCTACCAGGCAACAATTAGGATGGACTGGACATGAAGGAACAATATAGACGGTGGCACTTTAATAAATTATTGGAAACAAAAAAACCAAATACTAACACTACATACCTACATACAAATATTCTAATAAACTTGTGTACATAGACATAAAATAGAGCTATCAATGTATTCATAAGGATAAATTTTAATAATGCTGATGCAGCAGTTTTTTGAAGATAGGGAGTCATTTTGCACATCTGATGTCCAGAGTTTTTGCACAAAAAGGTTAATAATAGTATTATAGATAATACACAAACAGACAGCGGCACAGTAGTAGAAGTCCTGCAGACGTCTATTTCTACCAGCCCTCAAACCCTCTACGGCTGAACTTAGGAGTCTCCCATGCACCCATGCGAAGCCACAAAAGCGGTCCTACCACACCTTCCACCATAGACTCCTTGCCACCACTACAATTATTCGATTATTTTATTTATTTATTACTAAAACGAACAAATTAGCTCCTTAAACAGTAGGTAGGTAAAATTATTGCCGCCGATTATCATGTCCGGTGACGGGCAGCGAGAGCGGAAAGACAAACAGCATCATCTAGCCCAGGCTAATCTGTTTAGCCTCATAGCTTGTGTTATGAGTACTAGATGACTGATATACATACATACTTAATAAAATACATTACACAGATAAATATATTTTACTGTAAAGAAAATACCCAGAACACCCGGACGGAACATTTCTCATAAAGGCGGGAATCGAACCCGCAACCTGCTTCGACCCTCGCCCGCCACGCCTCATCGGTCGTCCGTCCGTTACTGCTGCTACTTCCCAGTTGTCCACCATAGTAGGTTTATTGACGAAAGAAACCGATTTCTCTTGCACAAGCTCGTTGGTTTTGAGAACAATATTTGCCGTAACTTTTTCTACTGATGTTGATTGATAAGCATTCTTTCTAATGGGAATAGGTTATGTTACGTGTGATCGAGGTACCCTTTTCACAAAACACTGTAGGCTTGTGAGATATGTGTGCCAAGTAGGTTGGTACCTAAATATCCACGATGCTGGCAGTAAATGGAAGCATTTATTGTCAGTAGCTTGGACATTCGCAATGCAACCAAATATAGCTGAGCAAGGAGAATGTCCTAAAACTCGTTTGGTTGGTATAAGGCTTCGAACATAAAGGGAAGGAAATTCTATACTAACTCGCTTTCCCTCAGCTTACTACATACAAGTGTTATGTACGAAAAAAAAAGTTGTAACCTAGTTTTCTTAGTTGGTATAGTTACGCCACTGGAGTAGATGATGATGAGAAGATGCCGGTCTTCTGCCTTAGGTACTTCCCCACATCCTCAGCGGTCACGGGAGGATGCGCGGCACAATATAATGTAGCACGTTGTGCACAAATTGCTTGCTTAACCCGAGTAATTAGTATAACATCATTAGTGACCAATTATTATCTCAGCAACAGTGTTTACCCAAGCGAATGAGGAAGGAAAGCCAAGCCCACTGACCCAAATATAGATTTCCCTATTAGTGTCGTTCACAACAAATGTTACTGATCAAAACAGTTTCCTCCTCCAGTAAACTCCTGCGTCGTTGGGTCAGGTTCGATTGTGGCAATCGTACCCGACCCGTCGACGACGACGCAGGAGGTTGCTGCTGGGGTAAACGTGGTCTTAAGTGGACCGCAACTCGGCAAACGTGGTGGGACGCCCTCTGGTCCGCCCAGATGGAATGACGATTGACGACCTGCGAAAGACTGCAGGCAAATGCTGAAGACAGGACGCTCAAAAGGGGAGGCCTATATGTTCAGCTGTGGACTATTACTTATAGTTTGATGATAATGACATACCTGCACCGTTCTTTTTAAAGTAATAAATATCTAGTAATGTTAATATATCTTATTTATTTCAAGAAGCGGAAAAAGAGCTTATTGATGCCACTCTTAAAGATGCCACTCGAGCGTTAGCCGCCGAAATACCCCGGGCACCGATCGCAGAAGACTGGCTCAAATTCAAAGAGGAAACAGGGTAAAGAGTTCATATATCTATTTATCTAGTAGGTATCTACATCATCATAAAATGAAATAATTAAATTTCTTTATCAACAAAGAAAATTACAAGAATAGAAACAAATTAGAAGTAGTATTTACATTATTAAACAGTTGAATTAACTGCAGACTGTTGCAAAAAAGACTTAGCTATATCAATATACCAGTCGGAAGCGCCAAATACTCACCAGCTCTTGGGTCACGCGTCACTTCAACCGAATGCTCTGATATTTTAATATCCCGTTGAGCTTGGTGCCTCCAAACCGGCATCTCATTTACATCCACTTGATGGTAAGACGACATTGCAGAAAGTCGAGTGTCGGTCGGAAATACATGTTTGACCGAAAACAACGCCTCAACAATGAATGAATCGAGTTAAAATTTTGCTGAGATATTGTAATTTTTATGGTTGTATAGCGCATGCAAAGCCGCAAGCAGAGCAGAAGCTAACTACAAATGTAATCGTGAAAAGTTTGATTTGGTTCGTAACTCTTTCGTCGTAACTCTAATCTCTAAGGTTTTTATTTTGTAATTTTTTATTGCAATAAAGTGTACATTCATTCATTCATTAATTCTACATACTTAGGTAATTTTTATACAATGAATGATCGATATTCCACAGAATTGACTTTGGAACGGATTTCAAAGATCGAGCACTGGAAAACCAGCCTGGCGACGCCGACAAAGCGATTGAGCGATTGGAGCAAATCGAGAAGGAGACTTATGAGCGTTTGAAGAATGGCAATTCTTCTAAAGACTTCACCAGTGAGCCGCCAAACTTCGCAAGCGTGATGAGCGACTTCGAAACGTGGAAGTTAGATAATGTACCAACCGAATTGAACTTCTTCCGTCTTTCGAACGATGTTTGTTTATCTGATAGTAGTGAATCGCGGTCAGATTAGCGACTTTCCCTTTAACCAAATAACGGTTTTATTTTAGTGGAAAGCTATTCCACAATAATGTGTCAAGACGGAAAAGTCAGTTTGACTGTTTCGTTATTTCTTTTTATCAGAAGTGCCTCCACTAGCATTTTTTTTAGGATTTTTGTGGTTCTTGAAATAAGTTTTAGTCTTTTTAAATTATTATTCACAGTTACTTTTTTGTCGATTATTATCGGTTCGTACAAAGTTTAAAATATTTATATTGCATACAAAGAGACAATAGTTAGATTGCTTGCCAATATTTTTCGAGCTTTGTAAATAAGTTTGATCAAAATACCAAAAAAGTGAACGAATGAGTTAAGTATCTGTTAACGTTTTTAGTTTTTGCTAAGTTTCGAGGCACTTCGGGACTTTTATTAAGGTAAAACAAGTGTATTTTGTACGAGTACCTGATTTTGAATGAGTATTAGATATGGGTGTTACCCGACGAACTATCAAAAGAGCGGTTATGATGATATTTAAGTTTTTTCAGACATTTATGTGCTAAAATAATTGCGTGCACTGTTAGTTTGATAATAAAGTATATAAAGATGTTTGAGAAATGCGTTTGTCTCCAATGGACGTTTATTTATCATTATGCTTTTTTGATATCCTAGCAGTGTGTCGAGATTCTATTTATTTGTTGATTTTCCACAATTCCTCTCCGCTTAGTTCGAAAACAACAATACCACACGGGGGTCATGACCAAAATTTGAGTTTAAAAAATCACTAGAAACTGTCCGAAACCTTAAATAAATTCTAATTATGTACATGCTCTATCCTACCTAACATGTAACTAAATAATATGGTTATCCAGTATCCACTGTGCTAAAAAAATACCGCGGCTCGCTCCGCTCGCCGATTTTACTCATGTTTTGGCGTTGTTTTTGGTCATTATTGGTTTCGTATCAAGTATGTATTATATTATCTGTGGTATCAGTTCTGAAAAAGCAACGTCACCTATTTTGAGTGCTCAGTCCGCTACCTACAGTCATTTTCTTTCAATTCAATCACCACAACAAATAGGTACCTAGGTGGTTCTGCCTCTAAGACCCTGTGCCGAAATGGGGATTGGCTGTGCGTGCGGGTGTCAAGAATAGGAAGCTTCATTCCTACTGTGTACCTATCATTCATCAATCGCCAATCCGTCTTCCAAGCGTGGAGTTTATGGCATAACGTCCCCATTATACAACTGTTATGGAACAGTTGTACAAATAGTATGATATGTATGGTGAAAGAGCAAACAGTACTCATCAGAACACATATACGCCGCACACTGTGCCTCCCGAAATGTTGTAACTACATTGCTGCGTAAACGTTGGTTTTTACGCAGCTATGTAGTTATAAACAGTGACGTGGGAACAGTGAGTGTGAACAGAGTACCATAGCTACGTCCTTTGTTCGGTTATGTTATTTAGGTATGATCAGATTATGGTACCGACAAATTCATTTTATGAGGACTAATTTCTGCCCGCTGCTTCGTACGCGTTGTTTCTATCGTAAAGTTTAAAGGTTTTTATTACATAGGAGCTTTTTGATAGGGTTAAAAGTATCCTATGTTTGATTCCAGGCTAAGAGCTATGTACTACATATATGCAAAATTAGAACCTGACCGCTGGGGTAAACGTGTTCTTGAATGGAGACCGCGACTCGACAAATGTAGTGTAGGACGCCCTCTGGCCAGGTGGGATGGGGACCTGCGAAGGACTGCAAATTTACGGCCAATAGTAGGTTTCCTTCTCAAAGTCAGCTGAAGTTCTAGGAAGAAACTGCTATCATTAATTAATTACTTGATTGCAGTATGTTGAAAGAAAGAAAGTAGTATGTTCCAACTTATGTAATTCAAGATACAAACTGCAACATATTATGGTTCCTACCTATACAGGGTGCCACGTAACAACTTAACAAGTAGGTACCTATACTACTAAGCCGAAAGTAGGTGATTCTGGACCCTGAGGGAATGAAGTTTTCAATAATTTTTGTTTGTAATTTTAAATATTAAAAAAAAACACTTTTTTCTTTCTATTAGTGTTTTTTACAAACACTTGCATTTTAATTATATTAATTATGTCACAAATGTATTTTACTTTTTTTTTCAACAAAACCAGCGTTTTGTCATAAATTTAATAGTAAGTACCAAAATATGTGGATGCTTTTAAATTTTACAACTATAATTTTGATGTAAGAATACACATAAAATAATACTATGAACAAATGGAAGAAAAAAAGGCTCTAGTTAAAAAATAATCGAAGTTTAATAAAACCGTAGAACAAAAGTTATTCCCCTTGAAGTAAAGAATCATCCTCTTTCGGCTTAGCACACATGTTACGTGACACCCTGTATAATAAACGCTATCTAGTTTTAAATAGGCTGTATGCTTGTAAATATTGTAATGTTTATGGTTCTTCCTAAGACGATCAATCTTTCATAATCATCATCATTTGGGGAGGCCTATGTCCAACAGTGGACTATTATAGGTGGTTGATGATGATGATCATGATGCTGGGCACACATAGAATCCTCTAGAAATGGACATGTTTTTTATATAATTATGTACATGAAAGATTTGGGGGAGGCCTTTGCCCAGCAGTGGGACGAAACAGGCTAAATAAAAAATAAAAAAAATGTACATGAGAAATCTTAGGATTTGATAAAAAAAAAAATATAACCACGGACGCTCAAACTTTGCCAAATACAAACAACTGATGTGGCGCGGTGGGCGATGGTCCGCCTGCGACGCAGGAGGTTGCGTGTTCGATTCCCGCCTCGAAACAATTGTGTGTACGATCTGCAGATATTTGTTCCGGGTGTTCTGGTCGTTTTCTATGTATAATAAAAAATATCTATCTACGTAATATATTGTATTATGTATATCAGTTATCTAGTACCCATAACACAAGCTCTGCTTACCATGGGGCTGGATAATGCTGTGTGAATTGTCCAGCATTATTTATTTATATTTATTTATCATTCTATGATTATGCATACTCTTGTCTGTAGAATGTCTGGCGTACTTTACGGTATTGCTGCAGGCATTTGCTTATTTTAGCCTGGATCATAAATAAATCATTATCTGCCGGCGATGTAGTGTCTATTTAACCAGGTAAGATAGTCTCCTGATTAAATATAACATCACCGAGAGATAACGAGATCATACGTCACAAGTATGTACGTTATATATAAGTATATATTATGTTATATTATAAATGACACAGTTTTGGAGCTGAGACGTGGACACTCACGATAGGGCTGGTCCACCAGTTCACAGTCGCTCAGCGTGCTATGAAAAGAGCTATGCTCGGAGTTTCTCTGAAGGATAGGATACGAAACGAATGCATCCGACAGAGAACCAAGGTTATCGACATAGCTCAAAGAATTAGCAAGCTGAAGTGGCAGTGGGCCGGCTATATCTCGCGAAGAACCGACGGCCGTTGGGGCAAACGTGTTCTTGAGTGGAGACCACGACTCGGTAAACGTTGTGTAGGACGCCCTCCGACCAGGTGGGATGACCTGCGAAAAACTGCAGGTAGATGCTGGATGCGGTAATCTGAAGACAGGGCGCTATGGCGCTCATTGGGGAGGCCTATGTCCAGCAGTGGACTGCTATAGGCTTATGATGATGATGATGGGTGTTTAGTTATAGGTACGTATATTGATTTAAAAAATTCAAAATTTAAACTCCTTTTTTATTTAGGCTTACCTACTAAATAAGAACTTAGACAAGTTAAATTTTTATACCATAATTTATTTTATCAAATAAGAAATAAGGTGTTTTTGATATATAGGTTAGTGTCACCTCAGCACGCCAAAAAAGGCTTTTAGTAACGCTTGATGTCAGTCAATGATGTTATATTCTCATTGCTTGATGTATTGTTTTAGTTTATTTGTCTAATATTAACTTAAAACAGGTACCTATTATTAATTAAAAAACACTGGGAAAGGTTTGTCTGACTGTGCGCGGTCACAGCCTGATGCGGCTATCCGCGTAATAAAGAAAAAAGCTATTTCTATAAATACATATAGCTTTTAAAAATGCGTGCCGCGGGCAGACTCTAGGATGCTATAACAATTTATATTCCTAGGTCAAAGATTTAGAATTGGAACCTAATCTCTGACTTAGGTATTGACCTAGGTCCAAGGGCGGATCCAGCTTTGGTGCCAGGGGGGGGTCACATAGTCGTGGTCAAGTCACAAGAAGTTATAATTTAATTTTTATAATCATACATAAAAGTAAAAAGTTGGTACCTATTTTATTAATGTATGTATAGTCTGGCAAAAACGGGTAGAAACGGCAACTAAAATTTCATTACTTTGGAAACCCTTTCTCTACTAATCTATGGTTAAAGTACATTACAATTATATTGGAATTTATAAGTTTTTTAACATGTTATCTAATACGAGCTTAGCAGTTGAATGAAATGAAGTAAGTTAGTTGTTCCGTTCCGATTGAAGTGTCCAGGCTGGCGCGGTCCCAGCCCAAGTCTTTGGGGGGGGGGGGGGGGGGGGTCACTTGGTCAGGGTCAGGGGGGGGGAGGGGTGAAGTAAGCAAAATTACGATACTACCTATGGCTATGACAAAAGTAAGAACAGCGAACAAAGCGAACCCAGAAAATATAGGATGTAAGGACTTGGTATTGATAGATAATGGGTAAATTAAGCGGCGTTAATTTTGGACTTTGGTGAGGTCGGTTTAGCAAGAACGACGAGGAAGCTACAACGGCGGAGGAACGACGGAGATAAACGCAGCATTTTAGAGATTTTTTAGGCGACACAAAATAAATATATAACGGGAGTGGAGCGAGCCGCCGAAATGTTTGTTAGGTACTTTTCTCAAACTAGAGAAGAGTACGAAAAAATAAATAAAAAGGAGCGGGAGCCCTGAAAATGAAACAGTATTTTTGCATGTTTTCGTGTCTGGCAAAATTATCTTAATGTGAGCACTTGTCTACACAACAAAAAGAAGACATTGTCGGCGAGCGGAGCGAGCCGCGAAAATTTTGTGGTTTTCGTTAGAATTTTGTGTTATTTTTTAAAGTTTTTCGCTTTTTTCTATAGCCAGAAGGAACAATTGTTATTGGTTTGTGGAACTTATCGCGAAAAACGACGGAGATAAGCGCAGCATTTTTTTGGCGATATAAAAGAAATGTCATTATACAAAAGATATAAAGGCGAGCGGAGCGAGCCGCCGAAATTTTTGTTACTTTTCTCAAACTAGTAGGTTAGGTTAGGCTTCATGGTTAGGATTCATGATTCCCTTGACCCCAGCCTTGGCCAGCCTATTTCCACTTTAATTTTTTACAGTGTTTCAAAGCATCGATGACATTTGTGGTTTGTCTTATAACTGTATTTCTTTTTCTGTCTCTTCTCTTTATATTTAGTATACTTCTTTCCATAGCTCTTTGGCATACCTGTATTTTATTTCTTGTGTAGTTATTGTAGATCCAAGTTTGGCAGCCATAAGATAGACAAGGTAGTATGCATGAATCTAGTATTTTATTCTTAAGCTTTAATGGAAGTTTAGATTTGAGAAGTTCTTTGTTACTCCAGAATTTGTTCCATGATAGTGCTATTCGTCTATCGATTTCGTCAGTGTTTCGAGATTTCTTAAATGATATTTCCTTTCCCAAATAAATGTAACTTGGTACGTATTCCAGTATAATATTATTGACTTTTATGGGTATGTGTATGTTGTTTGTCATTATTTTCGTTTTTGTTGTGTTAAGTTCTAAGCCAATTTGACGACTTATTGTATCTAGTTCATTTATTATTTTCTCTAGTGGTTTCGGTGTTTCTGAAAAGAGCACTATGTCATCGGCGAACCTCAAATTGCTAAGAAATAAAATCTATATTGTGACAAAAACATATATCCTTACTTAATAAAACCATTACCTATGTTTAACAATTTTAAATAGTGGTCCACGGTGGACCCAGCCCAGGGGGGGGTCATGACCCCCATGACCCACCCCCTGGATCCGCCCTTGCCTAGGTCCAAACTGTCCAAAGTTAAACCAATCCATTATGAATGACGTTTTGCAATCGCATTTATCACATCTCGAGAAAGGTGCCAAATCACAGGCTAGCAGGTACAGTACAGTCAACTTCAAAAATCACAGAATGAAATCAAATTTCCATGAACGTTAATATTTAACATAAACGAGTTTTAGAAAACTGTGTTGTAAATCGATATCAAAACCTCTTACGCAATTGGGATTTTGAGCCAAGCAGTTTTTAATTGAATATCAATTTACCTACAATGTCCAAATGTTTGTAATAAATTACTATGTAGGTATCAAGAGAGACGAAAAAAAAAATAGTTCATTGAATGGAATTCCGCCAGATGCTAACTGCATTGGCTTGTAACAGGAATGAAATCGAAAAGCCAAGACGTGGCCATCTTAAACGTCACAGTGCTTTTGCTAGTTATACCATTATACATAACTGTACAAGCTTATCAAACCGGAGAAACCGGCAGACTGGACTTGAATCTACAACAGAGGAATTCATCTTCACTCAGTCGCTCGTGGGCCACCGTGGCTGACACACGTATGGGTGATGCTCCAAAAAGAACACCATGAGTTATCCAACGATTTTTTTTCGATTTCTAGTGAGCAATCTGCTCACTATATTTTATTCCTTTGTTACCTTGTTTTTGTTCGGAGTGCAATACTTCAAGAATGCGTTCAGTCTTCAAGACCCTTTTCACCTGACTCTACGACTGTTGCCGCCTGCCCCATTGTCGGATCCTAAATATGGATTACACAAATATATGATGGTCAATGTGAGTATTAACTCTGTTTTATTATTATACAGGGTAACCGATCACTCACTCACTGTTTACCTACCCCCTAGCATAAGCAAGGAGGCAATAACTCACTTTACCTCCGATTATATCTAATAAGCAGTGACTGAGAGATAAATTAAACCTGCAGGATAACTTGTCGGTTTATATTGCATCGATCACTTCAACCTTGAAAATCCCTGTACCTACTATATTTTAATGAGGTAATTTTTTTTTAATACTTTGAGTGCGGAATTCACACGGTATGTGTTTTCTACAAGTGACTAATATGCGTAAATCCACACTAGCGCAGCGGCTGAGAAAATACAGATCTTTGTGACTCAGCACAGCCGTAATATTTTTCGAACGAAACGCATGTGCGGCGCAACACAACCGGTGTGTAGAGCGGCAGCACGAATTTTTTAGGTTAAAAAAAAGATCGCAGTCAAAGTGTTAAATGGGCTCTGAGACTACTGAAACTTTGATTCAATATCCTTTGATAGAGCCTTATAGGCCTTAGGCTCTCCTTTACAAATATATCAACTTACCTACTGTCTGCTTCAATAGGGCAAATTGAAAAGAAGTTTGATGAAATGATGGCTTACAATAGAACTGCTAGCTTTAGGTATTAATTTAGGGCTTTGAGCTTTGCGCAGGAGGTGTGGGTTCGATTCCCGCCTTGGGATAAATGTTTGCACGATTTGGAAATATTTGTTCCGGGTATTTTCTACGTATAATAAAAATATCTATGTATGTATACTATCAAGTGTATCAGTCATCTAGTACCCACAACACAAGCTCTGCTTAGTTTGGGGCTAGATGATGCTGTGTGAATTGTAAAGTAATAAAAAAATGCTGGACAATTCGCAGAAAATAATAAATAAATAAATAATAATGCTGGACATTTTTCAATTGTCTCGGCACTCGATAAACGATCTAGGTACCTAGCTTAAATACCTCTTCATGATGTTTCCCTATAACTACGGTCTTGTCGTTGTCATGCACGAGTAGGAAATATAGAAACCTTTGGACCTATAAATTACGATGTCTTGTCTTATCATAATGACACAGTCTCATTACTATCGTTATCTACGATAGTAATGACTAGTTATTAAATAAATAAATAATGCTGGACAATTCACACAGCATTATCTAATCTCCCATGCTAAGCAGAGCTTGTGTTATGGGTACTAGATAACTGATATACATAATACAATACATTACATAGATAGATACTTTTTTATTATACATAGAAAACGACCAGAACACCCGGAACAAATATCTGCAGATCGTACACACAATTGTTCCGAGGCGGGAATCGAACCCGCAACCTCCTGCGTCGCAGGCGGACTTTCGCCCACCGCGCCACATCGGTCGTATTATTTCCCTAGAACTAATACAATAATTTATTAATACTATTATTATGTTATATCTATTAGTTTGGATGTTTAGATGGATGGATGTTGGTAATTTCTTCACGCCAATACTACAGACGGATCAATACAATACAAAAAAAATATTAAAATACTAAAGACGTCGATTGTTGAAATCACACCGTATGTATTTTCTACAAGTGAATATATGCGTAAATCCATACTAGCGCAGCAGCCAGCGGCGGCGGCGGCTGACAAAATACAGATCTGTATGACTCAGCACCAGCCGTAATATGTTTTTCGAACGAAACGCATGTGCGGCGCAACACAACCGCTGCTGTGTAGAGCGGCAGCACGAATGGCTTAGGTTAAAAAAAAGATCGCAGTCAAAAAAAGATCGCCGCAGTCGAAGTGTTAATACTAATTATAACTAGTGGCACAATCGGCGGCCTTATCGCTAAAAGCAATCTACATCGATGCAAAATTTCAGCTACATCTTCATCCAAAAAAGTACGTTTATTAAAGTACATAAAAGTACTTTTTACCACATAAATCAGTTCCCATGCGATGTTTCCATAGATACAAAGCGTGCGAAGCCGCGGGCAGAAACTGCTATCAATAATTGTTACATCCAACCCATCTATTTCGCGACTCGATACAGTTAATTGTGTATGTGTATACAGTATAATCCCACCAAAACATAAATGTAAAAAAGGAGAGCCAAGTTCAATACAAAAATTAAGATTGGCTGTGGGCTTCCCCGCTAAAAGAATGGAGATATAAATGAGTGCCAAGTCAAATCTATGTAGGTTAGATTTGACTTGGCCAGTTTTCATTACATCAGTTATTTTATAAAGTTATTCAACGTTTTAATTCTGATAAAAACTGGCCAAGTCAAATCTAACCTACATAGATTTGACTTGGCACTCATTTATATCTCCATTCTTTTTGCGGGGAAGCCCACAGCCAATCTTAATTTTTGTATTGAACTTGGCTCTCCTTTTTTACATTTATGTTTTGGTGGGATATCATTACTTTTTGTAAAGAAAACTAGGCAGGTATTGAGATTTAATGTTTTTCTTGCAAAACAAATGTTTTTTTTTTGTATGGGGACACCACTTGTAGGGGCTCGTCAAAGGTGTAAGACTTCAACTAGGGCTGGTCGGGAGTGATGATCAAGTAAAACAGCTCAGAACACTTAGTGTCGGTTTATTGTACCGAATACACACAACTACGCACTTATTACAAAGTCACTGCACTGTTCACTGTTTTCTTTCCTTTACTTTCCTTAACACTTGCTCACTTGGTCACTTGTAAAATAAGAACTAACTAAACTTGCAAACAAACTCGGCTTGTATACCTCCGCTGAGCTAAACTAGAAAAATCTACGATTTTCCGGGCCATACCTATCTCTTTATATATTCCAGAACATTTCTGATTTCCCTTTCTATCCTTTCTATTCGTTCGAAAACAGGTACATAGCTAGGTAGGTACATGTATACGGGCCGGTCCCTTACAACTACACTGTATTCTATGGCGCAATCGGAGACGTTAGTACCTACTATTGCTTATTCTATGCAATGCTTCGACATAGGTACATAACTAGGTAGGTATTATACGGGCCGGTCCCTAAAAACTCCACTGTATTCTATGGCGCAATCGGAGACGTAGTACTATTGCTTATTCTTTGCAATGCGAATCTATTTTTAATTTAAACCTTATTCCATTGACATAAGGTCGTCGTCGCTAAAATCACTAATTTTTGAAATTTTTTTATTTTTTGATTTTTTCCTACGCTTACACACAATTACCGAGCTGGATTCCAAATTTCATCCTTCTAGGTCATCTGGAAGTAGGTTAGATTTAGGTACTATATATATGTCAGTCAGTCAGTGTGAATTTTAACGACTTTTTAACCTTCATATCTCTATAACCGTTTGAGCTAGCCTCATGAAATTTGGGCTTCTACATGTCCTTATGGATATAATTAAACAGACGTAGTTTTATGTGTTTACGTTAAAGAGGTTTTGAGTTATAGAAGGGTCAAAAGTGGCACCAAGTGGTTCGTGTAATGATACACTCGGCGCGTTCCTTTGCTTGAACTTGGCTTGAACACGCTGCCGCGTGTTCTGATAACGAAGGCAATCTTCTTGATATAGAGGTATCCGCAACAAATTTTTAATAAATCTACAGAATAAATTACCTATGTACGTAGGTACTAGAAAACCACAACTTTCTCCTATGGTAGAGTCTGCAAAGTTTTAGGCATAAAACGCTATTAGTTGTAATTTTATTTAATACTAGTTTCTGCCCGCGGCTTCGCACACGTTGTGTCTATGGAAGCGTTTAGGTAAAGGTGGTTTCTTGGAACTTGGGAATTGTTTATCGCCCATTGTACATGTCGCATAAATAATGTATTTTTGTAATGATTGTTTTGATTATGGTGTGAATTTTTGTATTGTATTGTAAAAAGCCTATGTTTGATATTTGCACAGAGATGTAGCTGCACCTAAGCCTACTCCAGAGCTACATCTGTGTAAAGTTTCAGTTTGATCCGGGTAAGTATTGACGTGAAGAACATCCATCCATCTAAACATCCAAACTTACGCATGTATAATGTTAGTGTGACTATTTTCTCTCCATAGCTTCTTATAAGACATTTAAAGGGTCGGCAAGGCGCATATTATAATGTCTGTCTCTGATGTTGCTTTGTCCATAGGATGAGGTAAACGTTTTCCATCAGGCGCATCATTTCTCTGCAAAATTAACGTACCAACATATAGGTACGTAAATTTTGCAGGGAAATTTATGGGATTCCGAGAATGGGGTATTTATTACTAAGTTATATGTGACGTCACTACATACCTAGTGTAAAACAAAGCCGCCATCTTCCCGCTGTCTGTCTGTCCCTACATTGTATGCTTAGATCTTATCTCGTCCCTGCTTAGATCTTTAAAACTACGCAACGGTTTTGAATGCGGTTTTTTTAATAGAAAGAGTGATTCAAAATGAAGGTTTATACTAACTATTTGGCACATATATTTCCACGCGTGCGAAGACGCGGGGCGCAGCAAGTAAGTGATAAATAAATGTACGTTATTTTTCAATGAATGTTCTTTTTCACTTCTTCCACTAGTTGAAAAATTTAAGTGATGTGAAAATCGATTACCTTTATTTCTTATTTGATTATTATAATATACATATTATGGTATTCCATTTGACTTGTCTAAGTGCTTATTTTGTTAGCTTAAATAAATGAAATAAATTTATTGAATACGAATCAATGAAGCTCAAAAAGATGCTTGAGTGGAAAAGTGAAAAGCGGATAGTTAGACTTTGAAACTTTGTTTGGACTAGTTGGAGACAAACACATTAAAAGTAAAAAAAAAAGTACCTAAAGCCCTGTGAGTCAGCCTTACAGGCACAGCTTCCCGTTTACTTAGATATCGTAAAAGATGCATCCTAGGAAACTTTTGGCATAAGTACTTAATAAAAAAAACTCTCTACAAGTTGGTTTTACCTGTAAGTTTTTTGTATTCTCGATCTTTATCTAGATAATATGTAGACGATTCGATAGACAAGGGAATCATATTATAAGTCCCTTGTCTTGTGATCAGATGATGGTACGAAAACAGAAAGTTTAACTTCAGAACTTTTTTTGGACTAGTCAGGAGCCAATAATAATAATCAGTGCAGTCTTTTTGACCTGAAAAAGTAATAGACAGACTTTCGCAACAGATTGTTAATATCAGGCATAAAGCAGATTGTTTATTATTCGTTGTAATAAATAATATTGTCATGGTACAAGAACAGAAAGTTTGACTTCAGAACTTTGTTTGGACTAGTTAAGAGCGTTTATTGGTAAAATGCGCAGAAACAGTACTTTTCAAACCCGTTTATATCATGAACCACTTATCTTATAGTATATGTTATTTACTAATAATTTTAGGAAATTTTAGTGTCCAAATAGTTTGACTATAAAATATTTCGATTAATATAGTATGTACGCGTTCTATCAAGATAACTTGTGAGAGGTTTTCATAATTTCCCTTTCAGCATCAGTTTCGAAGCTCAAAATAATAGAAAATACTGACATATCTAATTAAGAAAAAAATATAACCTACTGATGAGATCCTTGGCTACAAAATTAATTAGAAAGATGTTTGGTTTTGGTATCCTACTATGAGAAATTAAAATTCAAAAAATGTGAAATATTACGAATATTTCACATTTTTAAATGATGTTTTTACCGATATACCTTATTTAATTTAATATAATAATAGCCTACCAATAAAGTGGAGCATCTTTTTTAAAATCATACATTTAATTTTTTTATGATTTTGTTGCTATTATTTTTCTATAAATATTTTAAAACTACTTTAAAACGCTGCGCAAAAATCAGTCCGCCGCGAGGCTTTCTAGAGTGTGGTCACGTCGCTTATTAAATATTTATAGAAAAATAATAGCAACAAAATCATAAAAATTTTAAATGTATGATTTTAAAAAAGATGCTCCACTTTATTGGTAGGCTATTATTATATTAAATTAAATAAGGTATATCGGTAAAAACATCATTTAAAAATGTGAAATATTCGTAATATTTCACATTTTTTGAATTTTAATTTCTCATAGTAGGATACCAAAACCAAACATCTATCTAATTAATTTTTTAGCCAAGGATCTCATCAGTAGGTTATATTTTTTTCTTAATTAGATATGTCAGTATTTTCTATTATTTTGAGCTTTGAAACTGATGCTGAAAGAGAAATTATGAAAACCTCTCACAAGTTATCTTGTTAGAACGCGTACATACTATATTAATCGAAATATTTTATAGTCAAACTATTTGGACACTAAAATTTCCTAAAATTATTAGTAAATAACATATACTATAAGATAAGTGGTTCATGATATAAACGGGTTTGAAAAGTACTGTTTCTGCGCATTTTACCAATAAAGGCTCTTAAGAGACAATTAAAATCAGTTCCAATCTTTTTGGCCTGAAAAAGTAATAGAAAGACCGTTACTCTATTGTGAAAATAGATTGTTAATATCAGGCATAAAGCAGACTGTTTATTGTTCGTTGAAATACATAATTATGATGGTACAAAAACAGAAAGTTTGACTTCAGAACTTTTTATGGACTAGTCAGGAGCCAATGATAAATAATCAATGCAGTCTTTTTGGCCTGAAAAAGTAACAGACAGACCGTTACTTTCGCAATAGATTTTAATATCAGGCATTAAGCAGACAGTTTATTGTTCGTTGTATTGTAATACATAATACTTACATTCACTAGCAGAGAAATCTTGAGAAACAAATTATAATGATTTATGTAGAGTTGATAAAAGTCAGTGCTATCTATAATTATCACTATCTCTTTCAGACATCTACCTCTGTTTTCTATCTGATACCTAAACATGAGTTCGTATCATCTTGCTATGCTACACCCGCGGAGTGGGGGTAGGATGTCTTATGAAAGAGGTTTTTCATAAGCCTATCAGACAAAACTCCATACATTGAAAAGCTTATTTATATAATGAGCGAAACTATAACTACCACATATTATTAAATAACACAGTGAACTAGATTTGTTGACCGGAGAACTACTTTCATATTTCCGAACGAGATTGTTTACCAACGAACTTTCCTATATTCTAAGTTTCCTATAGCATGCGGTTTTTACGCTGGCGCTCTGACCGGAAAATTGATGTGACGAGGTAAATAGCCCTCGCTTCATTTTTTGCTAATCTTAAATTTAATTTGAAATGCGTACATATATAAGTTATTAACTACACGAATCATTTAGCCAACATTTATATTTTATTTATTTATTTATTTATAATTACACCTACTTTTTTTTAGTATGACGACCTCAGTGGCGCAGGGGGCTAAGTTCTGCCTGCGACGTTGCAGGTTCGATTCCCGTCTCAGGGCAAATGTTTGTACCATATGCAGATATTTGTACAGGGTGTCTGAGGATTTTCTACATAAAAAAATATCTTTCGAAATTATTTCATTACCAGTTTATTTATTTCCAACGTAGGTACACATGTTACACTTGATGTCGTTAAATACTATAAATTTTAAATATATAAAAATATTTTCTAAAAAGATAAATTACATTTTTATACTACTTTTGACAAAGGACACTGTGTAAAGAAAAGCAGACAGACATGCCTTCTTAAAAAAATAAAATAAATTCATTTATAATAATTTGTCACAATAAAACAGATCATCAATTAGTTAAAACACAAAAATCAATTCATGGTAAACATTACGGTTTCAAAAGTTGTAACATTCTTTGATAATAAATATTCTTTAATTCTGAAAGGCTACTAAGTCTGGGGTCATGGTTGGATAAGGTCAAGAGAGAGTACGAACTGCGAATCATAAAAAGTGGAGCATTAGCGCGGTTGTAAATTCATCGAAATGAATACCGTTTAGTCTCGCACCTCTATGCTATTAATGGCTTTATAATGATTATAGGCAATGATATTAATTGATTATAGGATTGATTATAGGTATATTATGTATCTATTTAACAAGGTCTAGTCTAGTTACTTTGGGCTCGATGTTTACCATTTTTGGAAGACGTCGCTTTAACCGGTTCTGTCGAAAACAGATTTAACCGTTTCTGAAATTTAAATTTGTAATGATGACTAGTAATAACATTTGAATAACTAGTAATAACATTTAGATGTCACCAAGCTTTCAAAAGAAAATTAATTATTATCGGTATTAAAGAACCTTATTCTGGTTTAACATGCATGGAGGACTTCGTATCCTTTTTAAAAAGGAATTAAGTATTTTGGGTATTTTCGCTCGAATTGAGACATTAATTTACCCATTTAATAATTAAAACGACTAAATTACCAATTACTCATTATAACTAGACAAACGTTCGTTATTCCACCGTCCGCCATGTTTGCTTTGTGTTCTGGTAATGGCGTACGAAATTCACTTATAACACGACTATAAAGGAAATATGTAGTTACTATTCACTAAGTACCTAACTACCTACCCACTTTGTCATTGTAAAAATCAGACGGAATGCATTCGTCGAGTAAGTTAGCTGGATGCACAATATGGTACACGTTACGTTGCCGTGGCTGGGCAGTGAATCCGTAAACACGAAAGTGTCAAAATCACTACGGACAATTGCTGGTTCAGCCAGCAAATTATTGTTTGATATGCAAATATTCCGTGTCTAGTTGTTTACTGTACGATAAGAATAACTGCAATGACATAACTAGACACATAACTCCAATGTACCTAAATGGAAATAGAAATACAAAATATTTATTTGTGTTTCATATAAAATAATACAACTTAAGAACTAATAATAATAAAGAAAAAAAATTAGGAACGAATAAAATAATTAAAATACGAGAACACAGAAAGGCTAAATAACGTATGCATTTGCGTGAGAACGTGAGAATATTATTTCAGTGTAAATCGAGAAATTCCGCTTTCGACTCCAAAGAACCTATTTTTTTTCCATATAGGTAATCATATTATAGGTTCAGAAATATGAAAATATAGGTTTTAAAAACCGTTGTGATAAAGGTACATTTGCCATTAAACAAAGAATAAACAGTTTCACACGATGTACCAAGCTCAAACCAAACAAGCATGTTCAAGGAGAATCTGTAACGTATCTGAATGATTTCTATATGAAGCACAATTGGACTAAATTGATTTCGAACCACGTCACCGCTTGGCTTGCTTACAGCTCCGGTTCAAAGATTCACTGTAAGTAAATGAATTGACTTTTGCAATCCAAATAAGTGCTAAAATATCGTCAAATATTACGCACATATTTGGACCTAAGTCTCTTTTTCTTTAGAGTAGTTTTCCCAACTCAAGGCCGAGGACATAAAGGAAGCAGCATCGCCCGTAAGATGTTATGCAAAGTTGTTCTTAGTGTACCTATACTATAGGTATGCACAACAACATAGACACGGTAGGATCTAGGAGTATCTGGACTCCAGACATTGTCAGACATAGTTATCAACATGGTAGAAATGTAACCCGTGTACGGTGTACGTACATGCTCTGTAAAGAAAAAATAAATAGACTTATAACTGACTGATGATTATTATGTTTTCAGGGTGTAAAACTTCATTATGTCGAGAGCGGAGACCCGTCGAAACCGTTGATGCTGTTTTTGCACGGATTTCCAGAGTTTTGGTACTCTTGGAGACATCAGATCGTAGATTTTCAAAAAGATTATTGGTGAGTACTTATACCTCTAAATATGCCATTGAATGCGTGCAACAAATATAGAGTTGGAGACTGGTACAGAGAGAGATAGGTAGAGAGAAATTCAAAAGGATTTTTTTAGTAAGCCATGTATTGTGAAGGCCACTAGCATTCCTAATGCTGAATAGAGGCCAGTAGAGAAGGAAATCATTAATTAGGCCTTTTACTTCTTCTTTGCCCTAGCTTTATATCCCATTTCTTTTAGAGTCGGCCATACTAGTTCTCAACTGTCTTGTGCTACTCCGGGCGACTTGGAGCTGTCAAGATAAATAAAGTGGCAAAAACCTCTCAACTCCCTCTTATTTTGAAATAATATCCCATTGACATCCTATTCTCTCCGTGAAAGATCCATCAATTGAGTAGTAGGTAAGGTAACGAGGGGTTTTTACTAGCTTCACGTTTTCCTAGCCCTAGATGGCGATCATTCGTTTTGCAATGTTGTGCACGTTCCAAAATACTTATCTGGTCTCCGGCAATGAGCACAACAAAGTAGCTGTATGCATAACAAACGTTTACGGAGTTTAAAAGAAAATTGTAAAAAAATAATATAGGAAGTGATCGCTTCTTAACCATATGGCCGGCGGCCACCTAGTTAGGTAGGTAGGTACCTACTTAGGTTTTGTATTATGTCTCTTTTCAAAGTATTTTTGTATTTGTAAATACACATAATGCAAATTATAATTAAGTATCTATCATTTTTTCTTGTAAGCAAACTAACTTTTATTTTTACTAGCTTTTAATTTTACTTATCCTGTTAGTCTGGGGTAGTCTTGCAACTGAATTTTAGACCATTTATCCTCAACTGATTGGGCTGAAATTTGGCATACTTATGTAACTTCGGTGACAATGCAATGTTATGTTACCATCAAGCTATATAACTTATAGATTCTGAACGATGATGATACGACGACCACTGTGGCGCGGTGGGCGAAGGTCCGCCTGCGACACAGGAGGTTGTGGGGATTCCCGCCTGACAAATGTTTGTACGATCTACAGATATTTGTTCCGAGTGTTCTGGACATTTTCTGTGTATAATAAATAAAATGTCTATATATTAGTTATCTAGTACCCTTTGCACAAGCTGGGCTTAGCTTGGGGCTAGATAATGCTGTGTCAATTCATGTCCAGCGTTATTGATTTATCTATTTATACAGGTGCGTCGCCGTAGATCAGAGAGGGTATGGCGACTCTGAAAAACCAGAAGGCGTGCAAAATTACAAAATTGAACTGCTCTCTGAAGACATTCGAAAGCTCATTCAGCAACTCGGTAAGGGAAAACAGAAAACATAATTTTGATACACCTATGATAATTGTAAAATTATCATAGGTGTATCAAAATTAAAATAATCGTAAAACGCCCACCTTTTTGTTGAGGGTCTATGGTATACATACTTAGGTACATACAATATGACTTAAGAAGACGAAGAAACTCGATTAGCAAACTGAAGCTGCAGTTTTCTTGAATGGTGACCGCAACTCGGCAAACGGCCTATGGGACGACGCACAGTGGGTCGAAACTAGGATTTGGCGGACTTAGGGACCAACATTTTTTTCACATTTTTCTATGTGCCAATGGATAGAGCTAATAAATTTTCACAAGTTGTTCTGTGCAATTTTTTCTAATCGATATAATTTAGGTAGAAAAACAATATTTTTATTTTTTTGTATGAAACAAATGAAACAATGCAAAATTTTTGGCAAGTCATGGTAGGTCCCGCGTTGAAACCTTTTTTTTCTTATATTTTGGCTGCACTGCTATCATTATGCATTATAACAAATTGCCTAAAGTTGCAACACTGCCTGAAAAAGAGGTTTTGCCAATACATCATATTTTTGAAAATATCTAAACAATCTTCATAATTAAATAACTCATTGATTTTACAATTATTTCCATTACTTGAAACTAGTAGAAAAATTTCCATCCAGACACAGATGATGCCATTAGCAAAGAATCATCAATTATTATTTATTAATCATCGTTATTTTTAAAATGAACCCCCCAGGTGTCGAGAAATGCATCCTGATTGCCCACGACTGGGGCGGTCTGATTGCTTGCAAGCTGCGCGACACACACCCCGATTTGCTGCACGCTTTGGTGATGCTGGGCAGCACCTCTCGCGAGGCCTGGTTCAATCAGATCTGGGCTAATTGGAACCAGCTGTTGAGATCTTGGTGAGTAAAGGTTGCCGCTCACACATCCCTCACAACAATGTACCGCACAACACAAAAATGTGCATGCAAATGTATTTGATGCATTTTATATTGACGGCATCAGAGAACATACTACTTGCGGGCCACTTGCTTGAAGCTTGGGCACGTCATTTCGAAACAGTAAAATGTATCATGCATTATTCAATAAAATGTATCATTCATAATATAAAATATAACTTACGAGTTAATGCCCATATTTGAATGTTCATGATTGTGTTGTTCCGTAGCGGTGTTGGATGTGTGAGCTCGTCGTTTTGTTTGTTAACATTTTGACTGCGATTTTTTTTCGACGACTGCGATCTTTTTTTTAACTAAAAAATTCGTGCTGCCGCTCTACACAGCGGTTGTGTTGCGCCGCACATGCGTTTCGTTCGAAAAATATTACGGCTGTGCTGAGTCACAAAGATCTGTATTTTCTCAGCCGCTGCGCTAGTGTGGATTTACGCATATTAGTCACTTGTAGAAAACACTAACCGTGTGATTTTAGCACTCAACATTTTTCTTGTGGGTTCCGCTCGAAATACCTACGTTACTTTTGCGCCTAATTTAGAGAGGGTGACACACATGGTTACAATGATTGGTTGTTGGAAAAATAATATTAAAATGCGTCCGTGAGTGAATAATCCCAAATTTCAGACTTTTAAATACCTTTACATACAATTACAAGTAGGTAGATTGTTTTTCTTGACGTCTGATGACATTACATTGTTTTCCCTGCACTATCCGTTTGAAACCTACGACACTTAGTCCGTGACGGTTTAAATTAGCTACCATTATTTATTCTAGTATTGAATAAATAGTGGTAGCTAATTTACAATACAATACAATACAATACATTTTTAGTCAAATCAATCATTACAAAAATACATTAAATAAATAAATAATGCTGGACAATTCACACAGCAGTACCTATGGTAAGCAGAGTTTGTGTTATGGGTACTAGATAACTGATATACATAATACAATATATTACATAGATAGATATTTTTTATTATACATAGAAAACGACCAGAACACCCGGAACAAATATCTGTAGATCATACACACAATTGTTCCGAGGCGGGAATCGAACCCGCAACCTCCTGCGTCGCAGACGGACCTTCGCCCACCGCGCCACATCGGTCGTGAGTGATATATGCGGAAAGTACAATGGGCGGCCTTATCGTTAATTTACCAACTAATGACGATTTACTATCCGTCTATGTAGGTATATAGTTTCACCGAAACTGCTGTACCACCTTAGGAAAGTGTGGCGAGGTGGGGGGGCGAGGAAAAAACAGCAAGAGTACGCGTTGACGGTAGACTGATGGATCGGAGCGGCCGATATTTCCCCCCCGTCTCGCCGCTCGCCCCAGGCGCGGTACAGCGGTTTCGGTCAAACTATATAGTTACGTTAGGATTTATAATTGCATAACGATACCATACAACATGTAGGTAGGTACTGTGATTGTCAATTGTCATAAAATCACTTACGTTATTGCTTTGTTATGTTGGTATGATTGTAAAGGTCAGGCCATTTAGCCGCGGGCTTGTATAACCATCAGTTACTACATGCATCATTTCTATGGGCGCATAATCACTTCTATTATTGTCATACACAATGTAACTTTATTTATTAGGCAATTTATGAAAGGTGGTACGGTTGGCACTGAAATTACTGTACCTAACCTACCTATTATGCTGTATGGCCCGACGATATCTTGTCAATCATAGCTAAAACAAATTCATTAATTTTTAAACATGTTTAAATGGCGCTTGTGGGTAACTTTATAGGTAGGTACTTAGATTTATAGGTTACACACACATCTGACTTAAGTTTCAAGTGTTTAATTAATTTCGTGTTCTATAAAGGTCTTAATAATAAGTAATTTCCTGTTAACAAAACGGGCGCGGGGGCGGTGGCGGGGCACTGCCAATACATCACATTTTTGCACTTATAAACAGGATAATATAATTTTTTTACCATAAAAGGAAAGACAGAAGAATCAAAACTAGCAGAAAAGAAAAGATACAAAATAGGGTTTTAAACTGTCCTAATAATGAAAATAAAACTTATTATTATTTATTTTAAGCCATTATTGTCCCACTGCTGGGCAAAGGCCTCCCTTTTCTCCTTCCACTCCTCGCGATCCAACGCTGCAACAGGCCACGATGGAAGATGTACCTCGAGCTCGTCGCGCCATTTCATCCTGGGCCTTCCACGTCGCCTCTTAGCGTTGGGTGGGCTCCACTCTGTGGTGGTCTTTGCCCACAAGTCGCTGGACATACGGCAGACGTGTCCGGCCCAGTTCCACTTCAGGCTTCCGGCTGTCTGACCAACGTCAACGATGCGTGTTTTGGAGCGTAGTATGCTGTTCCGCACGCGGTCTGACAGCTTGACTCCTAAGATGCTACGCTCCATGGATCGTTGGCAGACCCCAAGGGCGGACTTTTGACGATCGGTTAGAGACCAAGTTTGAGCGCCATAGGTGAGGATGGGAAGAATGCGTACGTCCATGAGTTTCTTTTTAAGGGATAGAGGTAGTTTGCCCTTAATAAGTTCTTAAAATAAAACTGCCACGTTACAACGATAGATTATTGTTTAGTACAGCTATAATTCTAGGCAAGTAGGATACGGACTCGCAATAATGCTAGATACAGAACAATCGAGCTGGCCCACCTATCTGATGTTAACGTTGTAATCATCTCGCTTTCAAAGCATCACGTTGCGATTGCGAAATTACAGGCAATAGAACTGCGCCTGTCATTTCAATGACACCGTGGTGGTAGGTAGCAAGATTGTGCAATGTTACAATGTGACTTCGTAAACCATAGACACCATTATTATTCAAGCCAAAGTGCAGGAGGTGCAGGGCTGCCAGTTCACTGATACCTCTAGAAAATTAATCCTAATAATAATAAATAAAGTTTGTAAGTATGGATGGATGGATGGATGGATAGATGTTTGTTACTCTTTCACTATGTTTGGTTGTTTGTAACCGACTCCTTTGGACTCGATTTTGACCCACTTTGAACGGTCAGATTTCATTTAAACTTAATAAGCTTATTAATAATAATAACCGATGACAATACAATAATTTGATAAGATTAAACTAAAAAATAGAAAATAAATAATAGTTTAAAAAAACTAAAAAACCACGCTTTTATAAATAAACCGAACTAAAAAGTAGAAAATATTTTTTGTAATAATTAAAATTATGGATAAGGGCCTCGTTCACCATCTCCAAGTAAATTTTTGATTAAGAGTGATAAATAAAATAAATTATTTTAACGTAAAAAAATATTTCTTCAATGTCGCTACTCCTATCAGTACTTATCTAGTTATGTGAGGCAAGTGTGCGCTGTGTGCAAGAGAACGCATTGTATTGTGTGCGGAAACTTAAAAATATGTTATATTACACTAAAAAATTATAATTTTAAATTAAATCATTGAACAATTAACACATTAAATAGGTAAAATTCTGATTTGATTAATAATAATTAATGTTTATATATTATTTAATCAAAGTTATAGTTCGTCAATGAAGTTTTTTATCATCTTCATAAATTTGATCATCTTTCCCCAGGTACGTGTTCATGTTCCGGATGCCGTGGATCGGCGAGCACATGATCCTCATCAACGACCTGAGGATGTACAACGAGGTGATGCGGACGAAAACGAACAACTTCACCAATGAACTCGACATCGATTGCTACAAATACTGGTTCGGAAAACCATGTAAGCATCGGATTTTTTGTCAATAATGTAGTTATGGCATGGGGTTAACATTCTGATAATTAATCGCTTTATTATGACAATGGTATCGTAGCTACTCGCAGAATCGAATATAGATGAAAGAAACTCTAGTCTAGATAGTATCTATGTACGTACGTACGGTACTATTTGCATGGAGAGATTGATAAAATGGTTTCAACCTAGACCCCTTTAGCACGCGTCCCTGCATCTGTAGGGTGTAATGTAAGGGGCTCCAACATCTTGTCTCCCAAGCCAACCTAACCTGCACGTGGTGCACTCTGCTAGATAACGAACTAGGCTCTGGTGAAAATATCATAGGTAAAATCTGCAGAATTTGATAACTCAGATAATTTTTCAATAATTTTCCATTACTTGACACTGGCAGAAAAGTATCCAACCGGACACAATTGCCCTTAACAAAGAATCATTATTACCATCACCAGTTCGCATTTGAGGTAAATTATGCTTACATGTGTAATTAATAGTAATTATCATACGACACCATTTTTTTTTGACAATTCACACAAGTTTATTTAGCCCCAAGGTAAGCAGAGCTTGTGTTATCGGTACTAGATAACTGATATACATAATACAATATACTACATAGATAGCTATTTTTTTTTATTATACATAGAAAACGACCAGAACACCCGGAACAAATATCTGCAGATCGTACACACAATTGTTCCGAGGCGGGAATCAAACCCGCAACCTCCTGTGTCGCAAGCGGACCTTCGCCCACCGCGCCGCATGGGTCGTCAATTTTCATGATGAAGCTGTTCCAAGTTCTAACCTACATAGCGCTTGTCCGAGATAGTGCGAGCACATAATCAAATTCATGTTTGTTGTTATGCATATTAAATAGAACATAATTAGTGCAATAAAATAAATAGTGCCTCTTTGGTTCAAGAAATAATAACCACACTTAGTGTGTAGGTAGACACACTAACGGCCAAGCTAGCGTACACATGACCGCATTCGAAAACGGCATATAGGTACTAAAGTATCGAAATTTACACACAAAAATAGAGTTAAACTTAAAATAATCACGTCTATCACCCATAAAGGCACAGATAAAAATTAAAAACTATAGTGTGTGCACAAGAGCATATTTTTATCACCGATTTTTTCGGTTACGTGCTCGACTTTAACTGTGGGTAGATATTTCTTGAAACATAATTGGTAGACACGTGAAATTTTTGAAAGTGCTTGAAACGGATTTCACTACAAATAACATTTGAAAGGGGACCTACAAATGTTGGAGCGGAATAAGAATATGGTGCCTTTCTGGCACACCTGGTATATAAGTGTCACACTCAAGAATTTTTTTTGTTCTTTGCTGATTTTATAACAAAAAAACTATAAATAAAAAACCAAAGATTGCGGGTCGGATTATTATAAAACGACAACTGGAGGTTTACTTTGAATAACAAACGACGTTGAAGGATGACGTCGATCGCACGTATCGAACAACCTACCCTACAACCAATGACTTCGGGTGCGCTATGTCATACATAACTGACACTTTTTTTTCGGATCTCTAAAAAATAGACGTCAGAATCATTTTCACCGGAATAACGGATTCGCCGGCCTTCGTTTTGTGCGATTCGACATTTGACGTTATCCATTCACTTCGTTCGCTTTTTCAAAGTAGACCTCCAGTTGTCGTTTTCATAGTACGAAACCCTTCCTGTACGAAGCCGACTCGCAAATGTAGGATATTCAATTTTTATTTATCATTTTTTTCATGACCTTTTTTCTTCTCATCATCATCATCATCAGCCTATGTTAGTCCACTGCTGGTGATAGGCCTCCCCTAATGAGCGCCATAACGCCCTGTCTTCACTATGTTCTTGTTTCTACTCATAATCCATTGTAAATCCGTTTTTTTTTAATTTTCACAGACGCATTGGTTGGCCCCATAAACTACTACCGAGCGAACTTCGTGTACTGTCTCCCCGATTCAACAGTCCATGAAGAGAACGTGCCATTCTTAATTGCAAATGGCACTAACGACCTATACCTAAGTCCCTGCCTGTTGGACGTCATGAAACAACATTACAGCACCATAGAGACAGTCCTTCTGGATAAAGTGGGACATTTTAGCCAGCAAGAAGAACCTGTTAGGATAAACGAGCTGATCAGAAGCTTTTTGTCTAAAAATAATTTGTAGTAGGTATTTTTATCGTTGTTGCCAGTCCAGTAGGTACCTATTTAGCAAGTAAAGGCGTTGGGGCTTGAAGCTAAGCTTGAAGGCATGAAATTCCTTTATCTGTACTTTGTTGTACACTGTACAAATACATGGTCACCTTCTTGAAACTGTTTCCTAGTACACCTACCTTGGGCAGATTCTGCAGTTGGGTAAAAACAATTTCGAGAAGGAGGCCAAAAGGAGGATACCGCTAGGCTGGGCAGCATTTGGGAAACTACGTCAAGTCTTCACGTCATCCATGCCGCAATGCTTGAAAACGAAAGTTTTCAAGCAGTGCGTCCTACCCGTTATGACCTACGGAGCTGAGACGTGGACGGACACTCACGATACGGCGGCGGCGGGTCCACCAAAGTCGCTCAGCGAGCTATGGAAAGAGCTATGCTCGGAGTTTCTCTGAAGGACATAGTTCATAGAATTAGCAAGCTGAAGTGGCAGTGGGCTGGCCATATCTCGCGAAGAACCGACGACGGCCGCTTGGGTAAACATGTTCTTGAGTGGAGACCACGAGTCGGTAAACGTAGTGTAGGACGCCCTCCGACCAGGTGGGATGACGACCTACGAAAGACTGCGGGTAGATGCTGGATGCGGCAAGCTGAAGACAGGGCGCTATGGCGCTCATTGGGGGAGGCCTTTGTCCAGCAGTGGACTGCTATAGGCTGATGATGATAATGATGATGTACAAATACATACTGGACCTTCTTTGAAGCCTGCCTACAAAATTACCGATGGATGCTTAGGTATTTCTTGACCAGTTCGCTGGATATAGGTATTTGAATTAGGTAGGTAGCTGATGTGTCTGCATATTATTTTTACTTTATATATTATTCTGTAGGTAAGTACTTACTTTTACATTATTTGATTAAATGTTTGTGTTACCAAATAATTGATAGGTGAATGAAGAGCTTCAGAATAGTTGTAGGTAGTGTTGTATTTGTAGTTATTATACATAGTTTGAATTATTTCTTGTTTATTATGAAAATAAATTTGCAGAGCTTGTGAGAGCCTTCCAGTCTTTTAATGTACCTACCTACCTTAACCCGTAGTTACTTGCGCATAAAAACATACATAAGTACTCGCGTAGAAAAAACTACCAAATACATACAAAATCAAACTTTTATTTATGATTTACAAACAGAATTAGACTTTTATTTATGATTAAGATTTAAAAATAAGCGTTGTAAATTCGAAACTCCAATAACTAGAGACGATCAAACAGTCGCTGGGGTGTTAAACACCCCACGCGAGTAACTAAGGGTTAAGTACTTCTCAGAATTAGTAGAAGTGGTGTTGAGCCATAACATAACTCGCAGATCAGATAACTGTTGGGGTTTCTCTAGTGGCACTAGAGAGGCAGTTCACTAGACACTGGACGATACGGGCTGATGATCATGTCCCACCTTACCTTAGTAGCAACGTCAATAATTGATCCCGTAATAATTTTATTAAACATCATGGAAGATTTCATGATCTTTTTTTTAACATCAAAATTATGTCTTTCTACTGAGAAAAGAGTCGCTCGGGTGACTCTAGACTCTACAAATCCTACTCCTACGCATTTTTATTTTTTTTCCAGAACATTGATACTTGTGGAATAAAATAGCGAGTGTTTATTTTGTAAATTTAAGTTGGTTCGGAGCCCGGTTGAGGCAAGTGAATTTTTGAAAATATTTGCATACAGTTCGGTTTTTTTTAAATGAGATTAGTTATAATTTTATAACTTGACTTCTTTTATAACTAATCATGGCGGAAAAGTGACGCACCAAACACAATGTTACCATTAAACTTGGACGAACAAAATCACCCTCCCTGATCGAATCCATCATCAAAGAAGTCAAGTGAAAGGAAAGTAAGTTTGGTAGCTGGCAACTAAAACTAATGGCTGCCTTACCAAATTCGAAACAGCTGATGTGCGTCGTTTGGTTTTTTTGATGTAGTGGTTCTAATTTAGTTTCAATTAATTCAGTAATCACTTAAGATTAGATGAGACGTAATTTGTGCTTCTATAGTGTGTGGATAACAACAGGGTTTGTGCTTCTGGAACCGTGTGTTTGTTGTTGAACTTCAGGACCTTGGTTTTCTTCATAGCTGCCTTTTTCAGATGTCACTGACAATACAGCAAATAATTCTGGATGCAAAAAGACTTGCAGGTCGCCTGAAGGAACGGGAGACCGAGGCAGATGCTTTGCTAACCGAAACCCAGACGGCATACAGGCAAATACATACGATGAAACAGGTAGGTAATTTGGACGCGTCAAAAGTAGACCACTTTGTACTAAATTTAGGAGAAACTCGGTCGTATTTGGCTACCACGTTGACAAGTTTACGCAACGAATGCTTGCACATCCTCTGGTCACTAGTTTACCTCTATATTAAAAAAAAATGACGTGACCTTGAAATTCAACTTAGCTTTGGTATGCTAGTAAATAACACCATAAATAAAAATACCAATCATGAGTTCCAATAAAGTACAAGAGAACTTATTAGTAGGTAACTATTTAATATATAAACTTTTCAGTACAAAGAAGATGTGGATACACTCAATGAAGCATCCAGAGAGAGACCTCGCGGTGCTCTTATAGCCAGCATAGAGAGAGAGTCTCGACTAATGCGGGATGTCCAACGGGAGAATAGTGAGCTGAGAGCTGCATTAGAAGACCACAGGCGAGCACTGGACCTCATCATGTCAAAATACAGGCAGCATACAGAAGGACGGATTTGGGAGTCTAGAATAGATTTTACTGCTGCTGTGAATGAGAAACAAGAAGATGTATGTATATATTATTTTTATTTTATTATTTCATGTATCATATCCCTGTACTACTTTAAGACTCATTGAAGGGAATTGACCATTGACTATTAGCACTCATTAGGGGAGGTCTATCTGCTGCGGACTGATATAGGCTGATAAATAATGCCCGACAATTCACACAGCATTATCCAGTCTCAAGGTAAGCATAGCTTGTGTTATGGGTACTAAATATTTGATATACATAATACAATACATTACATTGATGGATATTTTTTATTATACATAGAAAACGACCAGAACACCCTGAACAAATATCTGCAGATAGTACAAAAATTTGTCCTGAGGCAGGAATCGAACCCGCAACCTCTGTTGCAGGCGGACCTTCGCCCATTGAGCCACAGAGGTTGTCAATGATGAAGCTGAAGGTTGACTTTTGGATGTTTGTTACCTTTTCACTCCAAAACTATGTACTTTACAAATTGTGCATACATAATGCAACTCGTTTTATCCTGTTATTCAGTTTCTATATGATAGAAATAACTTTTGATCAAAATATTCAATTTAATTAATTTTGCTGTGTAATCTGCCCCACTAATTAGTTTTACTGCGGCAGCTTACAGCTTACACTAGCCTAAAATTTTGGTGGATCCTGCCCCACTAAGGCTGGCACCTTATAATAAAGTAAAGTAAATTTTTTATTTATTGACAAAATAGACAGTGAAGCAGGCAATATGGGTCCATAGGCCCCTGAACTAGTAAAAAAACTGTGTTCAGGAACCAATGGCTATATAATAATAGGTGTAGATAGTATAAAATGCAAGGGGAGCCTTGATAAGTCAAGTAGAATAATGCTTTTTAACATCTATAGAAATAATGCATGCAAAACTGCAGGCAGAAGCTAGTTGTTGTATAAGTTGAGAAGAAAATCCATTATTTTCAGTTAATCAGACAACAAGCAGAGAGAATCAATGAAATGGCCACTGTCATGTCTAAAGCAGTGACTATGGATGAGAATGGAGTAGCCAGGCAAGAGGAGGAACTATACCAAAGGCTTATTACAGAGAATAAGGTAATAAAAGCTGTTCTACGCTAGTGATTGAAGTAGTTTCTTTCTCACATTAAAACAGTATGATATTGTGGAAGTTCAGCTAGCATGTGACATACTATCTTAACACTTTGACTGCTGAAATCACACGGTATGTTTTTTCTACAAGTGACTAATATGCGTAAATCCACACTGGCGGCTGAGAAAATACAGATCTTTGTGACTCAGCACAGCCGTAATATTTTTCGAACGAAACGCATGTGCGGCGCAACACAACCGCTGTGTAGAGCGGCAGCACGAATTTTTTAGGTTAAAAAAAAGATCGCAGTCGTCGAAAAAAATTCGCAGTCAAAAGTGTTAACTAGCATGTTACATACTACCATATACTATCTTAGCTAGCATGCCAGCTAGGTCGTTGAGTTGAGGAAAACAACAGAATCCGTGTTCCAATAAGGTTGCACTCCCACAGTTAAACAAAGTGGACCAATAAGGAAACAGCGAAATGATGTGTGGTGTCGGCCTTGAATTGCACCACCCTAACTCTTCCCGTGGGTGTCGTAGAAATCGACCAAGGGACGTACACCTGGGGGCGGGCAGCAGCGCCCCCTGAAGAAAACCCAACCAGCGAACTGCTATCTCAAACCAGCGTGATAAAACGTGGAGATTATGGGTACTAACCCCCTATGATAACTGCCAAGTAATGGCCCCCAGTTCCCGGCCGCTTCGCTTTACCTGGCCATGGTAGCGGCCACGGTAACGGCCGGGCTAGTAATTCTCGGGCTACATTAGGCTACCATTCACTACTTAAAAAACTGACCCTGGCATATCTCGCGAAGAACCGACAACGGCTGGGAAAACGTGTTCTTGAGTGGAGACCACGACTTGGTAACCGTAGTGTAAGACGCCCTCCGACCAAGTGGGATGACGACCTGCGAAAGACTGCAGGGAGATGCTGGATACGTCTAGCTGGAGACAGGGTGCTATCAGGGGGCGCTCATTAGGGGAGGCCTATGTTCAGCAGTGGACTAACATAGGCATCAGCCTGATGATGATGAGATATTTATTTAACCTGGCGGCCTTTACCCAGCAGTGGTGGTCTTACGGGCTGCGTAGATAGATAAGTAAAAAAGCCAGCCACTAAATACAATGGGTTGATGATAGACACATGTTGTTAATGATTCCAGGGCTTGCGAGAGATGCTGGATCTCTCTCGGAGATACGGCTCGGACCGCCCCAGCGCGCCGCCCATGGCCGACAAGGACGTGCAAACGGATGCGTGACGCGCGCCCCCTAACCAATGTAGCGCCGCGCGCTGAAATGACTCTCCCTTACCAACTCCCAAGTTTATATTGTTTGTGCACCTATACTGTAATCTAAAAAACGTGATTGTCCTCTCAGGAACAAGCTCCTAAAGTTACGCGTAGGGTAGCATATATAGAGTGTCATTAAAATCGTGAATAGAATTAACTCTATTACAGTGGATTATAATTTCGAATATAGTAGTAACCTACCGCGCTTCGCGGAAGTGTGACGGTAATATAATTTGTTTGTTTTGAAGTTGCATCGCATTGTAGTGGCGCAGTGGCATTTTTATCGCGCTAGGGCTCTTATTAACACTTTGAGTGCCCACAGTGTACATGCAGAACTGCCAAGCTTCATGTGGTTTAAGCCGCGCAAGGGCTGGGCGCTGAATGCCTTTAAAACTACTATGTATGTATACCAAACAGGGGCACTTTTGGCACGAAATGTGTACTGTTCTGTACATAAAAAAAAAATATTATGCTTATGGGTGCACCTAGCGTGCAATGCATATTAATAATTTTCATATAAAGTAATGTTTCCTACGCAACGCGCTAAAACAACTTTTGTTTATAGGTTAGTTGTGTCCTACATGTATTGTTACTGCACTGATGTATGGGCAACATTGCACTGTAGAATTTCGCAATAATATCACAGTAGGTAAGACGTGTCATGTGCTAGAATACCTGGAGTTGTATTAGCGTGATTGTATACACAAATCAATCATTGATGATGAATTTTGCTTGTTTATTGTAAGTTGTATCCTACCCTTATAAATTGTATGAAAATTGGATTCCTATGTGCTGTAGATGTACAAATGTGTGCCTTGTACAATGGATATGCACTGTTCACTATTTTCTACTACAGCTAGGGTCATATTGTTGAATATATGTAACTGGACTTAAGGGGGACGTCCATTTCTCTATAAAAGCCTGTCCAGTTTACAACTTGTTACTTGCAGGATTTTGGATCTAAGTCTTTTGACGTAAATGTACCTTTCATAGTTCTCAATTTATTAGAAGATAATTAGTTTCATACAAAATACAGCGAATAGTTTGAATTTAACATTTTGTTTATTTGTATAATATTTAGGAATTAATTTAACAGGCGTGTTTGGAAATCCAAATGAGACCCATCTACTTTTGAATGAATTTAATCTGAAGCCAAATCATTTGTCATGTCATAGCAGTGACTGCATGAATAGTATTTTGCTGTTAATTGATAATTACTAAACATGTTGCAAATCATCATTGAAGTTAGTATGTTATTTAGTTCTAGCTTATTTCTGTTGGCATGGACCTGATCATTTTATCAATAGAATCTAAATTGAATTAAGGTCTATTTTACATACCTACCTAATAAACAAATTATATTCACTTCTAGTTCCTCAATACTTTGTTTTTAAGAATCATTGACGAACTGTGTAGCGCGGTGGGCGTAGGTCGGTCTGCGACGCAGGAGGTTGCGGGTTCAATTCCCGCCTCGGGACAATTGTGTGTGCTATCTGCAGATATTTGTACCGGGTGTTCTATGTATATAAAAATATCTATCGATCTATGTTATGTAATCAGTCATCTAGTACTCTTAACACAAGCTCTGCATAGCTTGGGGCTAGATATTGCTGTGTGGATTGTCCAGCATTATTTATTTATTTTAAATTCATTACGGATGTAACTACGAACCTTAATTGTGTGAGAAACCATTAAATATGTTCTCAATTGAAATTGGTCAAACTACGATACGAGTATACTACGATAGTTTTTATAGTAAAATCTTGATGACTGTTAAACGATGGCAAAAACAATCTTAAATAAACAAGAATACTCAGTAGTCAGTACCTTACATCCAGCCAATGGTTTAGTTGCGTTACTGTGGTGTAGCTAAATATTTTGTAATCAAACCTGATAACAGTAGGTAGTCAAGACAACCAAGGTGTCCTACCAATGCCTATTTACTTTTACACACAAAGGCTTCAACTGATATTAGAAAATATATTGTGTAATTTACCACATAGATGCGATATTTTTTCATGCGATTTAGGAATATGAAGCTTTGAATGTTAGTAACGTAGTTTAGGAAATTCGTATTCACAGTAGATGCATGTTGTATGCTAAGGACATGCAACGGAATAAAGCAATATTATCCTTAACATAACGTGTGAAAGTGCATTTTGTGAATGAATTCAAAATGTTTCACTTCTTTTTAATGTGGCCAGTACAGTTATTGTGGCTTAAAACTAACGTTTCGAATGTCGTAAAATAAATATATATCAACGCTTAAAATCACTACAGCTTTAAATCGGACACCAGTATTGATATAAATTGAGGGCTAGTTCAATTCAAAGCTACTTATGTAAGCAAAAGATACAAAAAAGTGTGCTGTTTTTTTGGACATAGCACGTACCAATTAAACTATTTAAACACTGACTATTTTAATTAGAATTAATTTATAAATAAAAAGTATTTTAAGTAAAATAAAATGGGGCATCGTAACTTTTGCGATAATCTTACAAAGTGAAGACTTGTGTAGTCTAAATAATATAATAAACAGAAATTAATTCGAATTTGATTCTCACGTGTACCTAATAGATGTTTATAGCCAGCCGATAAAGTATATTGAAGCCAGTTTGTTAGAAATTAGAAAAGATATGGTTTAGTGGTAAGTATATTAAATTTATTCTCTTAGAAGGGATATTGCAGCTGTTATAGATAACACATATTCGGTGCACAATAGTTTCCTCCAGTGGTATGTAACACATTTTGGATAATAAGCATGAAAAGTTCGCCAATAGTAACAATAATCTTTCATAGATTTCTAGAACTACACCCAACTATCTATAACAGCTCTTGATAAGTAGGAGTACATTCTAAGTTAGTCTATTGATTTTGAGTTAGTAGATCTTAATATACTATATATTTAAGTATTTTTTCATTGCATAGCAACTTGTTATTCGGTACCTAATAGGACAGCACAAAATGAAATAGTTATTCAGAGTTGTTACAAATATCTTAATACATTACATGTTGGTTAGGTACAGAGCAGTTGATTTAGTACTTACCATGTAGCAAGATTCATAGTTGTTATAAGCAGTAGACTTTGTTAAAAATATACTATTTTTACAAATTAATACATAGATATTGTTAAACATAGATTCACTGTAGTGTTTGTCCAAAATTATAATGTTACATATATAGATAAAATTATGATATTATATCAAATGAGATTGCTTATATAGAAATGGGCTGCAGTTATGTTAATGCATTATTTTAATCCTTAATTATGTAATATTTAATTAGATTTGTTAATAAAATCTGACTACTTATAGTGGCTTACATTTCTAAAAACCTTTTCTAGCAAATACAAAATTAACTAACTTAGCATAAAATATATTTTTATAGAGTATGGAGTTGTTTAGCTCGTGCTGTGTTTCAAAATACCAGTAAATCGAAATAGAAAATGGTATATACAGACTTAAGTTTTTTGCTAGTATTATTCATTATAAGGCAGAAATAAATTGAATCTTGCGCAAACATGAAACCATTAGCCAATGAGATTCATACCTACCTTAGACTAAACACTGTAGAATTAAAAACAGACAGAATTTACAGTTACCTAGCTTCTTGGTAGAGTACTGAAAAAGTAATTATTATAATACATATTGATGAATACTTAAATAAACTTTATAAATATATTATACTTGGATTCTTTTAGTTACTTTTTAATTCAGCCAGCGTCTTGGGGGCACATCTACACCTGGTATTGATATGGATCAATTGAGCTATCTGTAGATTGTTTGCTACTGTCTGCAGTTAGCTCAGTTGTTTCAATTGTAAAAACTAGTTCTAATTTGTTTCTATTATTTGATTGTAATTAACTTAGATTTTTGTATTTCTATAAGATTCATAACATTGTATTTAAAGTAAAACCAATTGTAAATAAAAAAAATATATTTCCACTCAAATGCATCTTCCCCAGTTGATAAAGTGTTCATAGGGAGAAAAATATGAATCATGGTGGGGGTATGTCTTTGGATCATACACGCGTCTGAGTGTAATCCGTGGGGAACTTGAAGGAGTGAGCGCCAAGAGCCATGATGTTGGGGAGAAGGCCAGCATTGGGGATGATGTTCCAGGATAGTGTCAATGTTACATTGTGGTGGGCCCTGAAAAAATTTTAACATGGGTAAGAAAGGGACAAACAAAGTAATGTTTTGGTAAGTGAGAACAGTGATTTCTTCATTTCTTGCATTATGATAATTTTCTATCAAATCAAGGGCAGGTTTTTAAGGTGTTCCTTATAACTGAATTAATAACTAAACAGCCTGCATAGGCTTTGCTATGTATGAAATTGGTGAGACACCACAGCAAATAAGTAGAATAACTTAAAGGCAATTTAATGATTCATTTAATGCTAATAAGTAGAAATAAATACTTACTTGAGACCATTACCATCATCCCAGAAGTAGTACTTAGTATTCATATTCTTAAAATCTAGGAGAGCATTTTCACCACGCAGGATAATTTTATCCCACAGCACAACTTGATTCAACTCATTGTTGGGAGTGATGTATTCTGCTGTTAGATACAGGAACAATTGTTTGACATTCCAGTTGAAGAGGTGAGAGAGGTCAGTCTTAAGATCAAAGGTAAGGAAGCCGAGATCATTCCTTTCCCGGGATGCTCCATAGTCTGGTACATTTTTACTGAAACAGAAGTTTGGTATGAATCCACCGTGGTTGTGAATAGTGTGGATCCATCAGAGTGGAATAGTAGTATAGACCTTCAGTTTCCAATCATAATGGATGGTTTACGCAAATTTTGATGTACGCCTGACCCCTACCTGAATTCTGTGTATCAATTTTTTTTTCTGAATCGGGATCAATACCTACTAAATATGTTAGAATGACTATTATGATGGAGCCACGAGTGCAGCAGTATTTCTGACTCCGATGTGCAGTCATTTGAGTGATGACTTCAATAAAACTCCGCTTGCAGGCAGCTTTATTTTACGGAGCTTTGATTAAATAAAAAGTTAAAATTATACTTACACGACTACTTTCACTGTGTTCATCTGTGCGGCAGTTCTGTAATCTACGGTCAGCGTCGAGAGGAAACACAAAAAAGTAAGGCATGCTAAAACGCTGAGTGTGTATGTGAGGATTGCATTTCCTCTAGTTAGCATAGAATACATTGTGACTTGATTTGTGATTCAGATATTCCTACACAATTATTTATTACAACCATGAAAAAGATTCCATGAAATCTCGGGCGATTTTCGTGTTGACGTTGCGTTGCGTGCGCTGGTCCGCCGTGATGACATTTGAATGGACACTGACATTTCAAGACACGTCATCGTCATCATTACCTGCTTGGATTCAAATCTTTTAGCCTACTGACATGGTTATTGTTATTTGTACCTTATCCTTTATGGTTTGTACGTACATGCTAATGAGGTACATCCCTTTTCTTCGTTATATAGGTTTCAGGACATTATCATTACATTATAGTACTTATCTCTTCCTAAAAGTTTATCGAACATTACGTGAACTCCTTATTAAGGCCTGGACTCCACCAAAGAGGAGATATGCGGAGATGTCTGTAGCGAAGACGAGAAAAGAAGCAATAAAGGTAATCGAAGAACAGGGCCCTTCGTACGCGGAGCACATAATCTTCTCCGCTCATCTCAGGTCAGCTTTGATGGAGTTTGGCCCTAACTGTTAAAGAGTAGAAATGAAAAGGTTGGTTATTTATTAGAGATTGACGGTAAATCATTGTATTAAAGACACATTTAAAACCACTGAAGCGATTACTGTAACTATTGATGAAATTATCACAGTAGCGCTACTGCCGTTGCAAGGCACTCCACCAGGGATAGAGCGGCAGAAGCAAGCTCTCGTGGTGAAGCTGCCATTTGTTTGCGTGTAGCAGCCACTTGTGATGGCGTGGTTATTGCTGTCTACTGCCCGAGTGCACATGTAGGTCGAGTTTTCCACTGTAAAAGAAAATATTTGGTTGGTAGTCATTGAATAACTTGAAAATACTACGCAGAGTAGAGACTTCGTAGGTATTCATATTGGTTCTTTATCTTCCGTGTCTGTGCTAGAGTAGACACAAGGGGATACGCAGGTAGATCCTACCGTATCCTAAGCATAAGGTTAATTTTTTTATACAGGAAGGTAGAGCCTACCTACCTACCTACATGATCAACAGTCAAAACCAGTTCGTATAGATCTATATACCACCCTAGGTAGGTAATAACTTTTCTTTACCTTGTCCATTGAAATAATAGGTGTAAGTAGCGCAGATGTCGTTACTAGCCAATATACAGGACGCGTTTAGTTGATGGTTTGACCATATGTAGTGGACGTCCGGCCATGATCCATCGTCTGGAATAGAAAACAAGTTCTGGAAGAGATTACACCAAACCAAACCAGTAAGTCTCATTACATGATATCTCAGTTCTCATGCGATTGCCTAGACCAAACATGGTAGGCCAAGCATGTTCTCTAGGCGTAGGTACATTATTGAAGTTGAAGAAATGAATTTCAAATTAATTACGCATTCGTTGACAAAGTGATGTAATTTTTCTACCCTAGACATTCCCTTGCTTGCCCTACAGCGCTCTCTTAGATATTTCTGAATTAACTCTCACTAAGGCTTATAGAGTCCATTATTTTTCTGAGAGAGGTAAATTAATAAATAATGCTGGACAATCCACACAGCATCATCTAGCCCCAATCAAGCAGAGCTTGATTTATTGGTACTTAATGATAATGACTAATATACATTATAAGACATTGCATAGATAGATTTTTTATTATACATAGGAATACCCAGAAGACTCGAATAAATATTTGCAAGATCGTACAAATATTTATTCCAAGGTGGCTAACGAACCTACAACTGGGCGTTGTATTGTATCGTTCCCTAAGTAAGAAAGAACCATCTTTTTTTAATTATAGGTAGACAAAGACATTCATTTATTTACTGCTTCAGTACAAAACAAAAAAAAAACTTAATTAAGTTTTTTTTAACTTATTACTAAAAAACAATATCCCAAAATACTTATCCAAAAACAAAGACTGATGTGTGTTACAGCAGTAAAAAGGTCTCGACTCAGAATAAATACCTTACTACTCAGGAGTAGAACTACGCTGAATTATGTATGCCGAAACCACTATGATCACAAGACCCTGTGAGGCTTACGATTATAGTTAGTAGTTTTATGTTTTAAACATTTTAGGTAGGTACTTACAAGAAGCAACAAGCGGCTCAAAGCAAGGCACGCCGCTTGACAGTCTGGTCGCGTCGTTGCAGGTTGCATTCAGAAATACACTTTCGTTGTTGTACCTAGGCCCGAGCCATGTGAACTGGAAGCATCTAGCTTGTGTCGCTTGAGCGGTCACTTCTATGACCACACCTTAGGGAGAAACGGCTAGGTCAGGATTATTTTTAACTAGCTGCGCTGTCGTGGCTTCGCCCGCGTGGAAAAATATGTGTCAAATGGCTTATAAACCCTCCTCTTGAATCACTCTATCTATTAAAAAAAACCGCATTAAAATCCGTTGCGTAGTTTTATAGATCTATAAGATAGGGACAGACAGACAGCGGGAAGCGACTTAGTTTTATTTATTATGTAGAGATGATCATTTGGAACATCCCTTAGTTATGCCTCAGTACCTACCGGCTTTTGTTGCTCGTAGTACTACAAAATGGGCATACCTACGAAGAAAAATTTAACATAGCTATTGCCAGCGGCTTCGCACGCGTTTTTCAGCAATAAAAGTGTAATATATTATGGTTAAATCAGGTCTAGAACTGAAGGGTCAAGTCAAGATGTCAATTGTTTTCCCTTTTCCTTTCAGTAGTTTGGCGTGATGGATGAGGTAACAAAATAATTAACTATCCAAACTTCTGCATTTATATTATTAGTGTATTAGTGTATAGCCAAGCTATTTCATCGTCCCGTAACATTTTTTATAAAACAATTTTTTTGGTGACTATGTGCACTTTTGTTTGTTTTGTTAGAGTACACTAACTCTGGCGCTAGATGGCGTTACGAGTAGCGATCTGCGAAACAAGATGAGTGCAAGCAAAGCGAAACGAAATAATAAAAAGCCTCTACGGTTGGTGAAGCTCTTTTTTTTGAAAATGTATGATATTACCGACCTACGCATTGAAAATCTATTCAAAATGTAACCTACTCTATTTTAACTTAGTGAGTTAGAGATTAAAGATACACTATCCAAACTCGATGTCGAATGTTTGTAAACAAACTTCACACTGATGCCGCGTCTATTTTATATAGACATCATATGCAATTTACATTACTTGTCGAAATTTACATTACCTATTTGTAAGCAATATTTATGACAGGCAAATATTGCTTATATCTGAAACTCGACGCCAACCAAACAAGATTTAGTTATTTGTGTCGTGGTTTCTATAGAAACATTCTACACCGAGTTTGGCTAGAGTATAGTAGGTAACGACCGAAGAAATAAGTTTATAGCACAGGTGTACCTATTGGAAGCTCTATTGTTCGACATTATCGACGTATAGTGCGTGCAAAAGTCTTTGTGTTTTGTACACACTTTACAGTAGACACAAAAAACTGATTTTCTCGAAAACTACCCAGAAGTATTAAAATAATTTATTTTTACTTTAGTACATATAACAAATTTACTTTATTTGAGATTATCTACCTACTTTTGGACTTTTCGTGACATTTTTTACATACTATGTAGGTAAATATGTTATGAAGAGTTTAAGAAATTCGTAAAATACAGATAAATACCTACTCACATGAAATTAGTATTCCCAAAGCGACAGAAGGTATAAACCGAAACATTTTACAAACATTGGCTTCTCCCCAAAGGAAACAATGCTTTGTACAAAACAAATAGATATTCACACACTCAAGAAGAGTACGTAAATGACGATTGCCTTGTTTGCTTATCATTAAAATCATTATCACTGGTATGATATCATTTTAGTTAGGTGGAACGGATAATAATGATTTCTATGATAAGATTATTATTGAAAATTATCAATGGGTTTATTTAATTATTGGCACTGATTAACGTAGGTAGAGCAATTAATCTAGAAAAAGGTTTTGCGAGATCGTCTCGGACTAGATTAAGTTTGAATATCGCAGAGGTTGTTCTATTGACGACCATTATAGTTAAAATAATAAATAAATAATTAATGCTGGACAATTCACACAGCATTATATAGCCCCATGGTAAGCAGAGCTTGTGTTATGGGTAGGTACTAGATAATTGACATACATAATACAATACATTACATACATAGATAGATTTTATTTTATTATACATAGAAAACGACCAGAGCATCCGGAACAAATATCTGCAGATCGTACGCACAATTGTTCCGAGGCGGGAATCGAACCCGCAACCTCCTGCGTCGCAGGCGGACCTTCGCCCACCGCGTCACATCGGTCGTCGAGTTAAAATCCCCAACCTAGTTAAATTAAATAATAATAATTGTACCACACTCGAAATTCATTCTTTTTTCGAAGTCTGTTACAAACATGCAAAAGCATGAAATAAGTCATAAATAAATCATCAAATTTATTAAACCAAGTATACCTGTTTTTAATACGCGATACGCGGTTTTCGAGGGATCAATACAATACCCTACCTATTTATAAAGCAGGATAATTAAATAAACTTGCTATTTTCCTCTTCCACAGTAGGTATTTGGGGATTATGGACCCTCGGAAAAGATTTTTATGATAATAACAGACTGGTTGAAAGTCGCTGCGATAAAACGCTTTTGATAATAATTCCCTGTTAAATCCGTTTGTGGGCGCCTCTTCTTTGATTCATATGGCTGAAGGAACGATTACTTCGAAACCCTTTGCAAAAGGGTTCGGTAAGGATTTTACCTATAATGGTAGCATGGCAACCTCTATCTATAGTGTACCTACAGTTGTTAACGCTGCGGTAGCGTCATCGTATTTGGTGTTTCTTGTTGTGTAGTAGGTAAAGTACTGCATAAGCTACGGCATTGGTCCCGATTAATGAAATCAGGGACATAGAGATCGAAGTACGAATTTTGATCCGATTTTTTTAAAATTAAGTTCTTTGGGTGATTTTAAACCTCTGTTATAGAATAAGTTTTTTTGATTGACCTGCCCGTTTCCGAGATTTTTTTTTTTAAATTATTTTTGTATGGAGATTTTTTTTTTATTTATTTCGTATCAGGTTTGGTTTTAACATCTCGGGCAGATATGTTAAAACCAAACCTTGTAGGGATTATAGAAGGCATAATACCTTGCTTTACCTATCTCCAAACACATCTACTTCCTATCTCTGCCAGTTTAAAAATAGCAGGCGTTAAATAAAGAAATTACACGTTTTAATTGGTTATGGACGCATGATTGCTACTTATATTTACTTATTAGTAGTGAAATATTAATAATGTAACTTCATTCTGTCGATAAAAAATGAAATCATAATAGCTCAGGTACATACATACTTGTCGCCTTACTTTCTACCTGGGTATTGTTTTAGGTAGAGACTCTTGCAAGGTCTAATATCCTTTATTATTTTTGACGACCGAATGTGGCGCGGTGGGCGAAGGTCCGCCTGCGACGTATGAGCTTGCGGGTTCGATTCCCGCCCCGAAACAATTGTGTGTACGATCTGCAGATATTTGTTACGGGTGTTCTGGTCGTTGTCTAGGAATCATTATCATCATCATCAGCCCATAGCAGTCCACTGGACATAGGCGCCAAATGAGCGTTAAAGTGCCCTGTCTTCAGCTTGCCGCATCCAGCATCTACCTGCAGTCTTTCGCAGGTCATCATCCCACCTGGTCGGAGGGCGTCCTACACTACGTTTACCGAGTCGTGGTCTCCACTCAAGAACACGTATCTAGGAATAATTATAAAAAATATCGATCTCCTCAATGACTGGTCCTGCGTCGGTCCCACTGCTCTACTCAGGTAGTCCAAGCTTCTAAGAACATGGAAAACAAGGGTTTTATGCCTAACGATAAGCAAATATCTAGAAAGAAATTACAGACTTCGTAAGAAAAAAATTCGAAGCTTTTCTACAGATTTTAAATTAATTTCTCCCGTGCCGATATCCATTGATAGATCTTACTAATTGCACGATGGCTTAGATAGGCATGTTTCCATTCCAGAATGCATTCCAGGAGATACCAGAATTATTCCCGTCCGCCACGGGAACATAAGCCGATTCCGCCTAACCTCGTTCAATCAGAGCCGTAAAAGTCTGCGCTCGAATTTGGCACTTCAAAAAATTGCTTGCAAGCAATTGATGCAAGGCGGATTCATCAAGCATTTGGTTGTTCTGTTTTTTTGAATATTTGCTTGTTGTATTTTATGATATATGTACATGTTTAGGCATTGGCCTATAATTAATAATGCTGCTGCCATGTATTGCTTCGTAAGTTTGAGACGCGAAAGGTTTCGGTTTCGATTCGACAAATATTTGTATACCTAATACAAATATTTTCCGGGGTCCGTTTGTTTTGTTTGTATAATAAATAAATAAAAGCGCCAAGCAAAACAGAGCTTATGTTATGGGTACAGTCAGCGTCAAATTGATATGAGCGTCTAGACTAGTCAAAATGATCTGAAAACCATGGAAGGAATTTGATATTCGCAGTTCGAATCATCATATTGTTGTAAGCACTCAAGGTGTTCAAAATATCTTACTACTTATTGTTTCATATTGATGTCCACTGCTGGACATAGACCTCCCCCAATGAGCGCCATAGCGCCCTGTCTTCAGCTTGCCGCATCCAGCATCTACCTGCAGTCTTTCGCAGGTCGTCATCCCACCTGGTCGGAGGGTATCCTACACTACGTTTACCGAGTCATGGTCTCCACCAGGGTTGGCATGATTAAAACAAGTTGTTTTAAAACACGTGTTTAAAACAGTGTTTAAAACAGTTTGAAATAAAACTATGTTTTATATTAAGAAAAAAACAAGGTTTAAAACTACCTTTAATTGCAAATGAATGTGTATAAATACCACAGACAGGCTGTGGTATTTGTACACTGCATAGGTAACTCCCCGCCAGTAAATTCCCGCAGGGAAAGTCCCTATGTCGGCCGTTTTATACACTGCACACTGCATAGGTAACTCCCCGCCAGTAAAGTCCCGCAGGGAAAGTCCCTATGTCGGCCGTCGAAAGAAAGTAATTCACTGGATTAATGGGTACGGTACCTATTCCCCGCTCTCTCTCTCTAATTCTCTACCTACCTACAACACTACATACAAGGTGTATGTAAAGTGTTTTGTATTGATTAATAATAATAATAATTTTTAATAATTAGATTAGAGGTACTGAGATATGCAACAAAAGTAAATATTTATTGTTTTGTTAATTTTTACTAATGTGAATTAGGAAATAGTTTAGAAATTGATTATTTTATTATTCGCTATAATTGATGAAAAAAAACACTCGTTTTACACATTTTGAAATAGATAAGTAAAAAAAAAACAAAAAAAACACTTGTTTTAAACATTTTGAACTGTTTGTTTTATAAAATATAAAAAAAACTGTTTTTTTTCCAACCCTGGTCTCCACTCAAGAACACGTCTTCGCGAAATATGGCCGGCCCTTTGAGCTATGTCGATAACCTTGATTCTCTGTCGGATGTATTCGTTACGAATCCTATCCTTCAGAGAAACTCCGAGCATAGCTCTTTCCATAGCTCGCTGAGCGACTTTGAACTGGTGGACCAGCCCTATCGTTATATACATATATTATGGTATAATATTATATCGAATTTTGTATCTTACAAATTAGATACAAGACTACAAAACTTTTCCACTATTATTATTATTATTATATTAGCCCGGGGTGTCCCACTGCAGAGCAAAGGCCTCCCTCCCCTTCTTCCACTCATCTCGGTCCTCAGCAAGGAGAACCCACTCTTTATTGTATAGGTCGAGCTCATCCCGCCATCTCCGCCTAGGCCTTCCACGTGGCCGTCGTCCGACCGGGACCCAGTCAGTGGCGATCTTCGCCCACTGCTGGTCTGACATACGCCACACATGTCCAGCCCAGTCCCACTTGAGTTTGGCAGCTTTTTGGGCAGCGTCGGCTATTTGCGTTTTGGAGCGCAGTAACGTGTTTCTAACGCGGTCTGTTAGTCTGACTCCCAGGATACTGCTCCATAGCCCTCTGGCACACCCCGAGGCTGAACTTTTGCTGAAGTTTTCACTACCGAGTGAAAAATTGTAAGCAGGTTCATTTATGAAGTTTAAAGAGCAGCATCCATTAATCTTTGTTTCATAATCTCGGCTCATTGTTTCTTTCAAGGCACCCCTGCCGTATGAAACGGCTTTAATTAAGATATCATGGGAAATAAACCTCTCGCCTTTGAAATTGCTTTGAATATTAGCGAAATTGGATGTTTCTAGGGATATTGTTTACTCTTTCTGTATACTTAGAAAAGCTTTCTAAGTAATAAGTTGTGTTTTCGGTAATCGGTGCGAAAGGTACATTACCTTAGCCAGCTACGAGTGAGATAAAATAAATGCATAAACTTTTAAAATAAGGCCGCATGTAATTGCGCTAAAATATAGGAAAACTCAAATCACCACAAATCATAGTAAATATTCCGTTAGAAAAATAATGTCATTACTGCCTATGTTTTGCTTCCGTGACTATATTTAAAAAACAGAGTGGTCGTTTGACAGCAAAGTCATTACCTACGCTTTGCTAATAGGTCCTATTCCTTAAATGCATCTCTGAAAGTCCGTTGTCTGAAAGTCGATTCCCCAAATGTCTCTTTCCCCGAACGTCTATTTACCTGCATGTCTATACTTCGAATGTATGTACCTAATGAATAACTCGACGATTAGATAGTAGGACGAATTACTCCGTATTCTAATTTACTACTTATTTGAAAAAAAAAACCAGCGCGAAAAGGCTGTAGAAAGTCCTAAAGGTTTTCACCAATTGCGCTATATAATAATTATGGTATTTGACACTGTGGCGCAATATCAGCCCGTTCCCGTACTAGATAGAAGGTAGCGGGTTCAAGTTCCGTCTGGTTCGTAAATTAGGATATTATTAAAATAAACCTATATGAAGCTCCTTAGCAGTTTCGTTCGAAATGATTTGTGCAGGGGTAACAGAAACAAACAAGTACAAAGTTATTTCATTTTATTAAACTCTTAATCTAACTAAGACCCATCTTTCATGTAAGAGAATGTACAAAAATATAAAATGGTACAGTTACAAGATATACAATACAATTATCACAATTAGGTAATGTATTTTTACGCACTTACAACTAAGACCTAGAGATTATTTTATTTAACGTATGATATCTACAAACCTATGTAATTATTTATATTATTGTAAATGTAAATTTATTTATGTACAAACAAGGGAGCAAAGTGTTTATAAATTAAATATTTACAATTAAGTTTTAGATATAAATCGTATAAATTTTGTTTCCCACAAAAGCTTGGCAGACATAAAGTGTTACTACCTAGGGTTTATACCGTCTAGCGAAGAAAACTGGAAGAAACACAAGTTTACAGTTTTCGTGTTTTCACAAAGGCTATAAATCCTAACGTTCTGCTCCTGCAGTTTACGGCCCGGCTCGACTCGCGATGCAGTTTGTACGAGTATTTTAGAAACGTTGCTGTTTACGCTATAGAGTTATTTTTTGCCTACAATCTATGGTTCACGCGCATTTTCTGTCCACTCACACTTGCACTATGGCTATCCGTCACGTACACTTATAAAGCACAGTGTTCGAATTATGAACGTCCACTATTAAACACTAGATCAACCGACGTAAGGGTAGGGTGCGAATGGCGGCGGATAGTATCCCGGGAAGCCAGGAGCGGCGGAAGGTTGCACCGGGACAGAGGATGTCACGTATGACGTTACCTGCGTCGGCACCAGTCTCGACGTGAACAGGGTTGTGTACAGCGTTTTAGCACCAAAAGTCAGCTTTAGAATCTGGCTGTCGGTTGCCATCACTTCGGTGTTTACGACAACGGGCGTCGAAGTCAAGGAGAACTGCGGCTGTGGGAATAGTGGGTTTTGCTGAAGGGGCAGAGCCGGTAAGCTGCTTGTACCAATCTCGTACTCCGTTTTGGTCACCGTAGCGACGACTCGTGAAATAGTGCTTTGAATGGTACTCTTTCCATTAAACACGGGAATCACATGAGTATCATAGATTGTCTCGTATTTCAGAACTGGTTTCGAGGTGGTCACCACATTTGGTATCTGTGCCGCAGCTGCTGGATTCAGCAGTCTGAGTAAAGCCAATTGTTGCGCTTGCTCAGGTGTGAGTGCTGCGGGAGCTTCGGTCACTTGGTTCTGCTTACTTTGAGCGTGAGCCTTTTTCAATCTCAAGTGGTTGTCTTTATATTTGTCAACTTCAGTCAAATCGAAATCAGAGCCGATGTTAGCGAGGTCCAGGTCTGGAGGGAACACCCGACGGGGAACGCCGTCTTCCTCCTCACTGTCTCCGAAGTCCAGTTCTAAGTGCAATTCTGAACCAGCTTCATCGAGACGGCTGTTGAATTCTTTCAAAGTCTTGCTTGGAATAAACTGGAAGTAATCCATAGGTGGCAGAGTTTTGGTAGCGGTAACAAATCTGGTTACTTGATAGGTTTGTATGAATGTAAGACTGCTGGTGAGGTTAACATCAGGCCTGACAACAGGCAAGATGTGAGTTTTAAGCATATTCTGTGTGGTACTGAATGTTTCGGTGACCGTTTCTAGTGGCGGGGTTTCCATGTCGGATGAGAGCGTGATAGCAGGCAATGTGGCGATGCTGGAGTCTAAATTGTGATCTTTTCCGTAAGGAGATGCTGTCGCTAATATGTTTTCTGTCAACGGTTCGTTGAGAGAACTTTGCGGGCTAGGGATTGCAGTCGGTTCTATATGCTTTTCTATCGTCGTCGTTACTGTGATAATGCGAGTGTTCTTGACGCGGCCAACCTGAAAGAAACAAAATAAAGTCATTATCAAGTCTGTTAGGTACACCGGTTCAGACCAGAATGCGTCAGTTAATTTTTTTAAAATAAAATATAATATAGGTTCTACATGATTTATAAGTTAATAATTGAATTGGTGCAAAGTTTACCTGGAAGGTGTACGGAGATTTGATAGTAGCAATTTCATAGTAAACATCGCTAAAATCAGCAGGGGTAGAAATCTCTACTTTCAGTGTTTCAACTGGAGGGGGTTTCTCAATAGAATTGTCATCAGTATCATTTTCAAGCAAAGTGCCGGGACCACTTTGAGATCCAGATAGTTCAAGGTCATTGTCAGATCTCGCTTGAAGAGATACATCGTTAGATTGAGGATCGTCAAGAAGTGGGTTTGGATTGGGCGTGGTTTGCTGTTCCTCATCGCCGTTCATCTTGCGGATGGTAACTTTAGGTTTAGGGCTAGTTTTGTATTGCCAGCGTCCTGAGCCCGGAGCACGGTTTAGCTTGAATTTGTAGATACTGGTCGAAGGACTTGGCGTCACTTGTTCTACAGGAGAAGCTTGTACACGAGGTTTGAAGCCACGTCTCTGCTCGTTGTTCCCCGCGGGAGTCACTGCCTTCGAGGCAGAAATCCGGCTGCTCTTCCTTCTGTTGGAATATGAGGCTGATGATGGGGTTGTTTCACTGAAAACAGAGACGGTTGCCAGTTGAGGTTTGTGCGAGGTTCGGCCAAAGCGTGCACTGAAATAAGAAATGTTTAATATCAATGAAATAACTACGGTGTAGTTATGACAGGTCTAAAGGGATTTCTACTTACCTTTGAGCTCTAGGAGCATGGATAGTGTTTCGGTTCTTGTACTTTTTAGTTTGGCTTGACGGTGCGTTATCGTGGCCTTCGTTATCAGATACAACTGGTGCTCTGTGCCGATTCTTAAAAGAGCTTCCTCCACTTTGCTGTCTTCGTGTCGTTTTGCTGAAACTATCTTCATCGGTGATTGAGGGCGTCGGCTCTAAATTGTATCTATGATTTTTAGTAATAGCTGGGGCTCCAGTTTTCAATATTCTGTGTGGCTGAGATGGTGATATTTTTCTGTGGCCAGATCCAGCTCCGAAAATTTTAGAGTTGCTATTCAAAACCTGTGCGTATTTGCCAGAAATGTAGGTGCCTATGACACTCGTCTCGTGCACGGTGGTGAGGCCATCTCTCACAATGGTTCCTCCGAGAGTGGTTACAAGACCAATGGGATGTTCATCATCATCTGGAGGAGGTGTTGGTGCTTGTTGTCTGTTCTTATGAGCATGCTTGGGTTTCGGGCCGTGAGTCTTGGATGGCCGAATGTTAATAACTTTGTAAGTTTCCTCAACAAATTCTGATGGTTGTCTTGAGAGAAAATCGTACTCTGGTTCGCCAATGTTATTGTTAGTGACCAGTATCGCCGGTTCATCTTCAACGCCGCTAGATTTTACATTGACAATGCTGTTTACTTGGGAGCTTAATGGAGCTTGCTTGACTTCAACTTTGGAACTTAGAGGAGCTTGTTTGACCTCAACTTTACTACTCACGACATTTACAGCACTCTTTATTTCATTCTTTTTATTTGAATGGGGGCTTTGCTTAGGCTTTTGAGAAGGCTTTGGCGAGTTACTTTCGACAATTTTTGAGGGTCCAGCAAATACTTCGACTTTAGTGATGATTTGTTTTTGTTCTTTAGCTACGACCTTGGGCGGCTTCGGTTTCTCTTCACTTTTGGGCGCGGATGAGACCACGGAAATAGCACTTGAGACGGGAGACTTGCTAGTTTTCTTGTCAGCTATTTTGCTTGGTTTTATCAATTCAGGGCTCGGACTGGGCACAGCGGGCGGTGGTTTCGTTTCTATTATATTATCTTGTACTGCTTTTTCAGTAGTGGGTTGTTCTGTAAACAATGGAAAAAATGGTTTATGGTTTTTATGGAATTCATATTAATCATTAACGTCTACTTTTGCTGCAACGTTTAACTAATCTATTGCCTGGGACGTTAGTGTTCCTTCCTTCTTAAAGAAAGGCTTGGTAGGTATGTGTATAGTGGGCTCAGCCACTGGAGACAAACTTATGGTACAGTCTAGAAAAAAAGAGCAAGGCTCTTAGGCCTTAGCCCTTGTTTCCGTGCGACGTTTTCTTACTTAAACGTAGCATGGAATTCGCGCGTGATTTGATCAAAATAAATAAATCGATCACAAGGTATCACATAATAATAACGTCGACACAAAAAAGTTCAAAGTATGACCTGGAGGAGGCGCTGAGTGCGGCGAGAAGACCATGACCGTGTTCCCGATCGTTGTCGTGAAGTCCAAGAATCCATAAACCGTTTGCGTCAAGAAATTTCCATCCGCTGACACTGTACAGCCTGTAAAGACAGAAAAACATTGTTAAAAATCACTTGTTAATTGCACCTACTTACTTATTTATGAAGATGTTCAATTGTGCGCAAAAATCACTAAAACTCCTAAACGGATCAGGTTGAAATAATGCATTGATGTGGGCTTTAATTTATATAAAATACGAGCGAAACCGCGGAAAAAGCTATTTTTAAATAAACCTTTAATGGCGCTATAAGAACGTATCTAAATAACGCCATTATTCTGATAAAAGACGTATCTCGTGAAGCGTCGAATATTATTAAAATACGATATTTACGTGGCTACTAGCGAAACACACAAAACATCAGCAATCTTTGTACTCGTAGGAGAGCAATAAGTCATCCATATTCAATACCGAGTGTACACACCAAGACTACTTACCGAGCTTTATGCAAAAAGCTCCGGGGAAAATGCGCTGATAAAAGCAAAAACGTGGGTGCTACGTTACTTCAGTATCATTGGTTCGCAAATGATCTGTGTTAATACATTTATATGGGTGAAGAGGATACCGAACCTTTTTAGGCACCTGTTAAAGGTTTACTCAAGAGTTGTTCTAAATAATAATGATAATTATGTTGATTTCGGCTCTATGCGTTCCTCCCAAAAGACCGGGGTCAATATATGCCTCGAAATAATGGAAATGATAAACTTATAATAATAATACCGTCTGAGTACTGGCATTATCTACAATATACAAAACCTACGCGGAAATATGAACGGAAATCAAATAAAAAATTCATTACTTCCACGGATTGAACGGGTCAGGGCACATAGAATAGTTTTCATTTTGTTAAAATACAGAATGCAATGCCGAGATTGAGCTTCCAGGAATCTATTTACTAACAAATTGAAGAGACGTACAGTCAGCTTTAAATTGATATGAGCGTCAAGTGTAGTCAAAATGATCTGATAAACATAAAAGCAATTTGATATACCTACGCAGTTCGAATCATCATATTGATGAAAGCATCTAAGGTGTTCAAAATATCTTACTTATTATTGTTTCATATTTATATAATTAGTCAGAGTGTTCAAAGTTATTTTAGCAAACAAAGCTCTTAAAGTTATTATGCAAACTCTTTTGAGTGAATACTTGATATGTCATACATACTTCAAACAGATAACTTTGAGAGCTTTGTTTGCAAAGCTAATTTTGAATACTCTGACTGCTCATATCAATATGAAACAATGATTAGTAAGATATGTTCGAACTGCGTATATCAAGTTGCTTTTATGTTTTTCAGATCATTTTGACTACTCTAGACGCTCATATCAATTTGACGCTGACTGTACAGTCAGCTTCAAATTGTAGACGAGGTTAAAGAGGGGACTCTTGAAAAATATGAATATATCTACGCTGATGCGAGGAGGAACGTATTCACGAGATATCCTCGGTATTTCCAGCTTACTTCCGCACCATTTGCCATCAAGTGGTGTGAGATAGTCCACCTTAGATACGCATCGAATTCGAAGGCCCACACCCCCACTATTCCAATCTTTGTATTTTCAATTACTTACGAAACCCTTTTGGGTATTTTGCTGGGCTATGGGTATTGAAAGGTAGTTTTACATTTCACACGCTGTTTGTTTAAATCTTAAACATTCAATTAAATGCTTTGTTAAATCAATATTATTTTTTTATAAGTCACATCACATATTTTTTATGTAGAATTCTCTAATAGGTATGTTTTGATATTTTTTTCGAGTTTACTTAACGGTATTTTCGAAAAAAATTACCTAACCTTATGAAAATTATTACGATCATTTGTCTGGGTATTAGTAGGTTTATTCGTATTTTTATTAGGTACCTAGGGACCTTATCATTATATTGGACAGTTTCCGGCACCTTTTTATACTTTTCGGGAAACCTCTGACACACCAGTATAACATTTTGTACGTTACGTTTGAATAGTTTGTACGTTAAAAAAGAATCTAAAACAATAACATTCCAGGTTTGAAAAAGGTCCAAAGAAACGGGGCTGGTTGGTAATCGTTTCGGCCCGTAGCCATAGGAAACTCTACTTTATTCGATACATAGTGCTCAGTGGGTTAGGGCTATTCTTTGAAACATGTTTTAATTGGACCGAACATTGAAGGAAGCTAGGTTTTTCTATCCAACGAGGTTTTTCTATAAGGGCGGATGTCTTAATACCAAAGCTGTTCAGTAGCTTCATTGTCACAGTGATTCTTTTGTTTCTTGAAGATATAAATCTGCGAAGGGGAGCGTCAAAATAAAGAATCTACTAGCAGCTAAAGAAAAATTAAACTGAATAAAAAACTGGATAACTGTGTAGATGACAGAACTAGACTACTTTTCTATTCGTTTTAAATGAGACGAATCTGGAACGAAGACAGTTTTTCTTTTGTTTTTTTTTTATTTTCCCTATTCGGACTAGTGCCGAAGCCAGTGGAACGAAACCGTAATAACTCAAATTAACGATGTCAAGCGCGATTTTTTTGTTGCAATCTAAATTTAAATTATTTATTGACAAAGAGTAGTATAGTTTACATCTAGGAAGGTCCTGTACCTGTGTATATTCTTAAAACAAATATCTATACTTACACAACTGAGCGGCGACTACCAGAATTGTAATGACTCTAAGCTCCATGATGATTGTATTCTTGTTCCAATTTGTTCTTGAATTTTTCGTTTTAATGCATAATGAAACCTGAAACAAGGAAAAATACAAGTTTAACTGTTTGCTTACAAAACATGAAACCTTGCCAGAAAACACTACGTACCTAATATTTTACGTAGGAATGTATTACAATATAATTAGACCAGAATCTAAAAAAAAAAAAACAAAATCTGAATCTGAAATACAGACAGGTTCCGTATTCTGTGAGAACTAGAGTTTTATTTTAAAGGAGGTATATATGCATGTAACCTTCGTTCCATAATATCGTATAAATAAAAGCTGTATAAATAATCTGTCTTAAAAAAACACAGAATACCAGAATTCAGGGTGAAAATCCCGTTAATATGCTTTTAGTGTTAACAGTGTAACGTGTTAACGTTGTTAGTGTTAACAGTTTAAATTGTTAACGTGTGCTTTTAACACTTTCGCTGTAGATAGAAGAGCTTACAAATAAAATGCGCTTTTCGCATAAACGCGGACTCGTATATCAAATTAAACGTGCCAGGTTACAAGGGTTGGTCGGTCACATTTGTTATGTTAATTTAAATGGGAATGAATATGAAATCGACGCATGTTCAGCAACGCACGAGAGCACAAAATAATCACTCGATATGCAAAGCGATGGTCGGTCGGTTAGTGGCGTCCTGGGAGCCACCAGCTACGAGAGAAACCTATTTGGGAAAATAAAGGCCCATGAAAATAAACGGTATTGGTCAATTCTGTAATTGAAAAAAGTTTTTACTGCATAGGAACCTAAGTCACATAAAAAGAAAACGAAAATGTACATTAGCACGCTTTTTTAGTACCCAATGTAATGTTAGGATATGCGTTGTTGAAATATGTGTTTGTTGTTGTACCTAACCTTGTTTTTTTCTGTTATTGTTATCATGTCTTTGTTGACATAAAATATCTTAGATGATACATCGGAATATAGTAAAATTATTAAAGAATATTATGCATACAACGTATCAAAAGATAGCGTGGGAAGGACCAATCCGTTTTTGGCCCAGTTCATTGGCTAGCAGTGTCGATCCTTATATGTGCATACGAGGCCAGAGGTTGAATCGTTCGAGACTGCGCGGCGCCACTCTCCTCATTTCAGAGGTCTACCGATTCATTGAACCAATAGAGCTTTTAAAATAAGCATGTTTGCCAGCCCGTTGGCATATGAAAGTCCGATAATACATTGTGTTGCCATTTTCACGTAGTTTAATAGTTTTGCTAGTTAGTACTCCGTATAGGTATGAGATATTTCAAAGAAAGGCAACGACAAGGCCTATACATAGGGTTGCCATAACTTCAAGGAACCAATATGGGACGTTTTCTCTTCCGATGCCCGGAACTCATTCAACGCCGATGCGCGGCTTTTCAACTACTAACTATGTGTTTTCTAACAGAGACCCTTTCTCTTCTTTATCTTATTATTATCGTACGTCTTCGTGTAATTCAGGCTAACCGAGTAGTTATCTACGATGCGATTTGGCTCAACGTTAATGTATTAAATTACCTTGTAGATGTAACCGACGTTGCCATCAGAAGGCTTGGTGGGCCAGCAGCCAATTTCTGGATAAAATTAAATCAAGATCTTGAGTTTTATTTTGGGCACTTAGTATACAGGGTTATTGGTAATTCACGATGATGGGCAAAATATACAGTTCACGCAGTGTCAGTGAATTGCTAATAACCCTGTAATGTCTAAATATTGTATGTTCGAAATGGATAAATTGTTGTTACCAAATTATTATTTAAGACCTTTCCTATGGATGTTTTACACAATTTAACAATAAATATATTCTTATTATTCTTATTCTTAATTCAGGAGACGCAACAAACAGCCAGGGGTGGATATTCTTGGATTACTAGCTTAGGATAAACTTAATTTTTGCTGGGTTTTTCACACTGCACCGTGCGGCTCCATAGCAGAGACTGTTATAATATTTAATATTAATTATGTATTTACGTAGAAGGTTATAAGCTATAGTGAAATACTGGTTAGCATTTTTAAGCGTAAAGCGTTTTTTTTTTCAAAAACCACTTACATTTTTTGTTTGTAGACATTGACATTATTTATTAATTTCTGTAATCCGAATCGGAATTTTACTAGCCTTAATTTTTAAAAGTAACATTATTGAGTATGGAGAATACAATTATATTAGAACGCTTTTTCTACTTTCTCAAGGAACCCAAGTCCTCAGTCAACACCTGATCAAAAATGCGTTATCAATTCACTAAGGTCACCAAAGGCCACTCAACCCACCTTCAAGAAAAATAAGTTCTCGCTTTTCAAAAAATAGGTACACTAAAGTTGTACAAACAAGTAAACTAAGAACCCTGAAACTGAAGTGTGGATTAATTATCATTTCAAGCAATAGTTTCAAACATCATAAATCGTTACGCATGGACTGACACGGAGCTGTAAAGCAGAAATGCAAACTATTTGCATGAGTAACGCAAGCTTCGACCAATAGCAGACGCGACGCGGTGACATCGATCGCTACTTTCCTGTCCCCTGCTAGGGTTACCATAATACAGTAACGTATTTCACGTAAATATTAAAAAAATAATGAAATATTAACGGTATACGTGACACACAAAACTCCGGAAAGTCGTCGGTATTGTCACAGAACACTGCATGCTAAACAAACACCTATTTAATTTGGGTATCACGGACAGCCCCCTTTGCAGAGGGTGCATGAATGCAGAGGAGACGGCAGCGCATGTGCTTGTAGTGTGACAGCGTGGCTTCTCAAAGACTGCATCACCTTGGGACACCGAGGACACCTAGGGAGGCATGCATCGGCATCAGCGAGCTGCTGGCCTTCCTGGAGGACATCGGGTGGTTAGACTAGCAACCCCCCCACCCGACACGCAAAAAAGGCCCACCGGCGGCTAAGATACTATACCTAAGAACTATTACTATTATGCATAAAATCACAATAAATGTAATGAATATGAATATCTTTGTTACCCTACCACACAAGCCTTGTTGGCACAGACTGCCTTATTTCATGCAGCCCCTATTCCAACGGGCACCATACCAACCGCAAAACGATGCCCGCTGAGCGAGATCCTTGCTGAGAATGGATCCGGCCGAGCTAATCAACCGGTCGAAGTTACCTTTGAGTACCTATCTAGTTGATTGGTAGTATCCAGTGTATAGGATGATAGTTCTAATCAATGCTTAGCTCTAGGATGTCAATGTATGAAGTACTAGTTTTTGATCGCGACTTCAGATGTGTTGTTTCTATGGAAATGTTTTTAGGTTATTTCTAACCCATGGGAACTGGTTTATGGAATAAAAATAGCCTTATTTAAATAGTTTTATTCCAGGCTTGGAACTACCTGTATGCAATATTTAAGCCCGATTCGTTCAGGCCTTTTAAAACAATTTTAACTCCTTTTACATGAAAACTGAAGAATGTCTTTCAACACGAAATCTATGAAAATGACATTTTTGCGAGCAGCGCTGTTTTTTAATTTACTTGCTTTTGTTGTAACTCACAGAACCGGGGACCAAATATTTCACCACTAAAACCTAATAATTTTTCGGTAATTTTTCGTCCAATTCAAATCAAACAACCAAAAGATGCCTTTATTAATATATCAAAGATACACGAATAATTACAACGCTTTGCATCAATCAAAACTTTATTTAAGCTTTAATGGGTCCGCAATTAACACCTCTCCAACACAATCTAACAATATCGTGATAAATTGAAATGTTAATACACCGGAAATCTGACGTGGCATTACCAAATCGACACTTATGCATCATTAGAACCTCGAAGGTGAAGGATGATAGGTATTTGTATAGACGAATTCAAGAAGCGTCATTAGGAACTTGAATAAAGCAACTGAACGGAACTCAGTGTAAAGTGCGAGGTTTGTCGATACTCGATCCCCGGAGAGCGGCGAGAGTTATTCCCAACACATCCCAACGGCTCACGCCGTGAGACGTGCACACTTCTCACGTCTGACGAAAACCCACCTATGACCAACAACGTCTCACGCAAAATATTCCCAACCATTACCTATACCATGGCCTACGAAAGTAAACGTCATCTCGTATGTCAAGGTGTTGCTATCTAAGCTGTCACTGTCATCGGTGACAGCTGAAATGGCGGGATTCAGTACTGACAGTTGAACGGATGCCAACTGGTGGGTGAGGAGAACTTGGAAGGATACTATGGCACTGGCGAGCCGATGTATCCCTGTGTATATTATTTTCGATCATCAGAACATCTATACTATACTGAGTGTGTTGATAAAAAATGTGGAGTAAGACCGTCCTGCATAGAGGACGGTTTACAAGCACTGTACAGTACAATTTCAGCTCCACTATTAAAAGCTAATAAATATCATTGCCAATCCTATTATCCCAGTAATTTTATGCTATTCGTATCAATTTAGTCGCTGATCCTGTAATGTAGGGTCATAGGCTAATGCACATTAGAGCGAGTGAAATAATCGCCTATGCTAATGTGCGCATAAACACAGACGTGATATGCCAGGGTATTGCTTTGTTTTACAATCGTATGAATACACAAGTGGTCAGCTTGGGGGTTTGTTTACGCTAAGTTATCATGTAAATTGGGTGGTTATTATAGGTTATTATAATAATTATAATTTATTTCAGACCATAGAAAAGTAAGAGATCTTGTTTAACTTATTCTACGGTCCATAGTAAAATTTAACATAATACAATACAATACAAAAAATCTTTATTTTACACCATAATCAAATCAATCATTACTGTATCAATACTCAACTACTGTAGATAAAAACTTACTATTGATAGCCAAGCATGTCGCATGTACAATGGGCGGTAATAATCTACTATCCATAGTAAGTTTTTATCTAAGTACAGTAGTATTGCCTGAGATACAGGTTTACTTAACTTGATTAGGCACATGTACATTAGGCACATGTACATTACACACTTGGCACATTTCATACCTCTAGAATATAATGACACTTTTGTGATCCATTTAGGCCTAAGTTGTTATGAATAAATATAATTCGATTTTTTAATTCAAATTAAAGCTAATCTTGCTATACAATTTTAAGTCCGGTCAGGGTTACAGCGGTGTAAAGCAAAGCGTGTACCTATGTAGGTAAAACTAAATGTTTTATAGGTACCTGTACCTACGTGAAATAATTAGGATATCAACATTACCAATATTAATATTTTAAATTAAATCTTGTTAAAAAGCTTCCCATTTAGGTTCATAAAATTAATTTCAAAATTTGCTAATTTCCGCAACTTCAAAAGAGTCTCATATTATGCCTTGCTCGTGCCGTGCGCTATTTAAAGACGCTTCAAAATTTTGATCAAAGCTCTTTCCTAGAAAGGAGCTAGGATCGTGTAGAGACCTATTCATATGTGCTCTTCACAGATATTACGTTATCAAACATCGCAAGACAAACCTTCAAACCCTTGTCATCTTGTCTTGGCTTACCGATGCCCATAACATAGATAGATAACAACTATATTTTACCATGATTTGATTTTTGAGTTATCCAATATTTCGTAGTGTATTTCGTCGGTAGTGGTAACGTTCGTAGCAAAAGACAAAAAATGAGGGTAGATCGGTATGTCTGCCCATAAAAACTTACTCGCAGTCGCAGTGCCTTCAGTTATTCCGTGATCATGGCGCATGAAACTGTGCCGAAATATTGGATAACTCAAAAATCAAATCATGGTAAATATCCCGTTTTAAATGACTTTAGTGTTGATAACCATGATAGTTTCAGAAGTTTTAACTATATTTTACACCGAAACCAAAAGTTAATTAATCATTAAAATTCATATAAACACTTACCTATTATAACAAGTGAAATAACAAACTACAGCATTATCGCTAAAAACAATCATATTTTGATATTTCAGTATCATTGTGTTAGAACTAGTTTTTAATTTTAGAAAACTAAAGTTTGCGGTTGGATTGCAGTTGAAATGCGGTCTGTCTATCTAGATTCCATTTAACTTATACCATTATTTATTATCTGTTTTATTGTGACAATTTATTATAAATGAATTTATTTAATTTTTTTTAAGAAGGCATGTCTGTCTGCTTTTTTTTGCACCTGTCCTATGGTGTTTCCTTTGTCAAAAGTTAGTGTGTGTTATAATAAAAATTTAATGTATCTTTTAAAATAGTACTTAACGACATCAAGTGTAACATTGTGTACTTACGGTGGAAATAAATAAACTAAACTAAACTAGAGCCTAAACATAAACCTCAATATCATTATTACCAATATCAAAGTGATTATTTCCTTTACACCTCACAGGACGAAGAAACCTTTACCTTGTTAGGTTGTTAGTTTTCGAGTTGGAGCAAAACTCATCCCAAGCTTTTTTATCGTCGAGTTTGAATTTATTTATTGATTATTTTATCAACTCACTTGGAGTTTTGTTGTAGAAGCGTATACATTACGTATTAAATTCATCATTATAAATCTAATATATAATCCAACATTTCCACGTCGGATTCTTCTACAATCCGACCGAATGGCTGTTCCGATTAATTTCAGGGTCGCGATCACTCGACCTATATCGAATTATTATTCATTGTTCTAAAAAGGTCAAGATCCTTGAAGTTTCGAAAGCTCTTGTATAGTAAGTACCGTACTAAAAACAGATGTTCTACTAAAATTAGTTTTTTTTATTTGAAAGTAAGATTATTATAGTTTGTGTTCAACTAGCTGAGCCTAGCGGCTTCGCCTGCGTGGAAATCTGTGTGAAATGGTTTATATACTTTCCTCTTGAAATAAACTATCTATTTAAAAAAACCGCATCAAAATCCGTTGAGTAGTTTTAAAGATCGAAGCATACATAGGGACAGACAGACGGTGGGATACGACTCTGTTTTATACTTTATAGTGATAGTGAATCACAAACATGCTACTAAAGTGATTTCGAATATGAAAACCAAGCGGCGCGCGTCGGCGGCGCCATTAAGAAATTGAAGTTGTTTTCGAATATTTACCGCCAATATATTTATTTTTGCTAAACGGAAATGAAAACAAGCAGGTACGCGCTATAAAATGCTTGATATAACTTTATGATAACAGTTAACTTTATGTTTAAAGATTATTAGCAACACGTGTTGATAACAGGTTTCTCGGAGGAGGAGGACCCAGCCTAGCTGGATCCTCCTCTTGGCCTCCTCTTAGATGACTCTTAAGGCCTATACCTACGGGAAGGACTGATGCTGCCACAGTATTGGCTGCGACCTGGTGAGAGATGGTGGTGGGTCCGTAGCAGCCCTTTGGTGCCTCAGTGTTCTCTTGTCATTTAGCTTTTGGAACCATGCTTGTCATGAGCAACAACTGCTTCTGCTAATATTTTGCGTCACCGATCACGGCCCGATGTCGGAGGTAGGTTGTCATCAAATAATGTACATTTGCTTGTATCACGCTTGAATGTAAACGTTAATGTCAACCAAATTTTTTTTTATTTCTTATTTGTGTGTGCAATAATTTTATATAGATTTTAATGATCTGAAATAAACGAATAATAATAAATAATAATAATGGGAGATAAGTTCCAACTGAATCCAATATTAGAGAACGTATAATACGGCTTAGCAGTGTTATTTTATACAGGCAGACAAGACCAAACACATTGCATTATTATATTATGAATAGAAATTTAATTTTGTTAATTATGTCCTTGATAAAAGTATCGAACTAAGCTCAGGGCTTGCTCACCCTATCTTAACCTTCACAACTCCTGTCAAAAGGGCACACCTATATTTTTCAAGATTTGATACATTGTTGGAGCACAAAGTCAGACACTTTTTGAGTTATAACGTTCTTAACCCTAGACACACACAGCGGCTCAACAAACAAACTTTTGTTAAGGGGCTTTAGGCGCGTGCAAACTGATTCAAAAAGAACAAACAAGTCGGTTTTAATTTAAACCACGCTGGATTTTCGGCAATCAGCCGACGAAAGGCAAAAGGAAAATCGGAGCGTGTGTTTGTATGGCCAATTTCAGCCCAGTATTCGAATACAGGCGCATCTAGACTCTAGAGTTCCTTTGCACATGTATCTGTGCACGTATACGAGTAAGTAAAAAACAAACAATGTTCTATTCTAGGTAGAAAAGAGTGCCTTTATGGTTAAATTTTCTAATGCAGCCGTTTTTTCAATTGGATTTAATTTGAACAAAAGGTTGTAGATAATTTGAACGTATTTCCTGACCTTGTGTCCTAACTACGTTACAAATCCCTATATATCCGTTAATTAGTGATTCTTAAACAAGTAATTTTTATATAAAAATATATTATTGATACGATTCATAACAAAATTTGTTTTAGTTTTAAGTTGTTTATATTTATTTTATTTTATTACTAGTTTCTGCAAGCGGCCTCGCATGGGTGGTTTTTATAGAAACGTTCAAAGTTTATTTCTATATTATGCAACTGATTTATGGGCCTGATGTATTTGCCTAAAGTTTGCCTATATGTTATTTTAAGTTCTAGACCGACGTCTCGGTCGTAAATTAGTTTTGGCGTGAAAAAGTAACAAACATCCATGCATCCAAACTTTCGTTTTCGTAATATTAGTGTGATGCGCTAACTGTAAATGGACCATGGACGTCATTCAAAACCCACAGAATATATCTTAAATCCACTACCCACGTTTGGTACACCCTGTATTAATAGGGTTGAGAGCATCAGTAAGAGCAATCGACACAAGCCGTACAAGCAAAATATTTGCGCTCGCACTCGCTGATATATTGAGGATGTAACTCACGAGCGTTCTGTCTGCCGCCATAATAAATTTTGTGACAAACAGTATTCCCGAGTCCTTTGTCTGCTGGCCGCATCGATCCAAACTAACAATACCTCGGAAACCTCTAGAGCGCGGTGCCGTTTTCTGCCCCATATGGATCTTCTTCTTACAGGGTGTCTTGCGAATAGGATGTCGTTAACTTCATACTATTCAGTCACTAAAAATAAATTGCTAAAAAAAGAACCAATTTTATGCCGATGTCACCGCTTGATCGAAAAACGGCGCAATTCAGTTTATTGCCTGTGCTAATAGTTGAACGATCAGCGTTCAAAAATATGGCTAAAACACTTTCCCATATTGTTGAACGAATTTACGTGGTGTTCCCAACAAATCAGCGTTCGTTTTGTAATCGGTCTAGCCATTCTTGATGATGTTACTTTCACTAGGGCTGATTCTAAGATCCAGCTGCGATAGTAACAAAATACACACGTTACATGGAAGTATGGCGGTAGTGGATATTATGTGATTGTATGCGTGAATGATCGAATACTTTGTAGGTACACATTTTTTATTTGTTTTATTTGATTTGGCGGCACGGCTGCGGCGGCCGTAGGTATCTACCTACTCTATTTGTGATCGATGCTTATTCGTTATGTTCACCCCCTGAAGCTAAGGTAATTTCGCCGCTAAGTCCTGCAGCGACCTAGATCTTAAGTTTTTTAGGTTAGGTAATTCCAAATAAAACAATTTTTTCATGTTCATAAGAAAACAAAACAAAACTGAAGAACGTCATGATTAGGCACTAAACAACTGAATAATAGGTAGGTACCTATAATATCAAACATTAACTCAAAGAGGAGAAATATGCAAATGCGGTGATAATATCTAAAAGTAACCGACTTTCAATAAGGCTCAGTGGTAAAAGTAATTAATTACCTTGAACGAAATCTCTAAGGGGTCGCATTGTTTCCATTAACATGCTTTATTGAATAATTCATACGAATCCATTGAATTACATTTAAATTCATTAGTCTTTCTCTCGTATAAAGAAATGGAGTTTTGGAAGGGGCCAAGAAAAATCTGAATATCTTCTAGCTAATTTTTGTAGCGAAACTTTCATCAGGATACAAAATACACACAAACAAAACCTATAAAAAAAAATTGGTACCTACCTAGTTAATGTTTTCACCACACATGATTCGCTTTCTTAGAACTAAGATACGTTTAAAAGCATAAAAGTTTTTAAAACTCCAGTAAATTCTTGAGCAAGTGCAACTAAAACCTCATAAATGTGCAAACCATTGAATAAAAATTTGAATTTTAAAACTTGAGACGTCGAGTTATTTGCCTTAATGGAAGAATAATAGTTGCACAGTAGGTACTCTACTCGGTACTCTTTGGAAAAATCCCTTAGAGGGTAAGGCCGTCAAAAAGAAACGGATCACAAACCTCCTTTATCATGCTTGGAAATTAACTTTGCTAATTCTTCTGTCAAAGAGTTTTTCAGGGGTTTAAATTTGTCTCTGTGGTTTTCAACAAGCTTTGTTTGTTAACCCGTATGTAGGTAGGCTCGCACGATTTTCTTGTTCGATATGTAGATTTCAATAGAAGTAGATTGCATCTATGTACTTATCAAGCTAAGCGGTAAAATGTATTTATCTACGCAACTGGCTTGTATGGTGTCTTTAGTACCTACCTTACTTCCCAAGAAAATACATAAATCTAAATCAAATGACCCACAGACCTGTGTTTGTTAAAAGCCTCCGGCATTTGGACTAAACTCAGCTCTGGTTTAAAATAATCAATGTTTTAGAAGCTGCAGAGCAGTCTATAAAAAACAAACATTGTTTTGTTCCGACCGGCTACCCCACAAACGCCATCGCCAGTAACCTGCGAGCACTTGTACTAGTCCTTTGTGAGTCTATGACAAAACAAGCTATTTGTTTTGCTAAACTGGGAAAATTCGGAATTATGTTAGGTAGATTTTGCCACATTCGAGGTATAACAATTGTACTAAAAAGAAAATAGTCCCGGTCCGGGCGCTATGGCGCTTATTAGGGCTGAATTAGGCAGCCTATTTCCAGCATTGGAATAATATAGGCTGATGATGTGGATGATAATGATTCAGGTGAAAATTATAATTTTTATGCTGATGAGGAAACTTTTCTTCGAAGATACATGCCTAGCCTAGTCATACGAGTATGTGTAATTTATCATATCATTTATTGTGATTTTATGCATACCTAAAAATAAATAAATAAAAAACAGCTTTATTCCATATCCCAATAGTTGTACAATTTTAAAACAATAATAATAGTAAAATAAAGAATTAGTAGTCGTGTAGGTAAATTATAATTTAAGAATTGAATTGAATTTAGAATTAATTATGTCAGATTTTTGTTGTCATGTCCTGATATGGACCGCCTTCGGCGGTGTATGCCTCCTCCGAGGATCTCCAGAGGTTTCTGTCTCTGGCTTTTTGTGGCCACAGACACACACACACATTTTCCAGCTACTTGTGTGATGTCATCATTCCATCTTTTGAATTGTCTCCCTTTTTTCCTTTTATGCATACCTACCGATCTGTAATCTTTCTTAGGAATTGTATCTTTGTCTTAGTGGGTACATAATGCAAAAAACACGTCATTACACAACAAGTTTTGGGTTCGCTCTTGTTAGATTGGTAACTTTACTTTTATCTTTCATATGTATAGAATAAATTAATTTAGGAATGTAAGTATTTGTTAAATAAGGCGATTTAGCGAAATCTTTTCTACACCTTCGCGAAGAAACCAAAACAAACACCTATTTTATAGTCCTATTTAGCTAAATGAGCTACTATGCATATCGAACTATAAGTAGGTATCTATATTTAACGCACCCGTGCTTAGATAAAATTGAACTTAACTAAAGCTATTACGCTCCGCAATTTATGAAATTGAATCTCATATTTTGGCACTTCAACAAATGAATTTCAATCAAATTCGTAAATGTTTCAAAGCGTATTATGTAATGAATTCACGAAATTCACGCACCGGGTCGTAAGCCAGCCCAACCGAAATTCTTTACGTTTAATCCACAAGCTCCCGTAATTTGAATAAAATGCCCATGCGGCATAAAAATTCGCTAAATAAAAATTGGTTTTTGTGTTTCATCATAATTTTCGTTTGTTGAATCAAGAGCTTTATTTTTAAGGGTTTCTTCAATTTGGATTTATGTTTCAGTGTTTAATGATAGGATGTTTTGTATTTTTTGCGTCTTTGTATTAAAATTTTGCGAGAAATTCTTTCCCATTTCCCATCCCGTTATAATATGTACCTACTTCGATACAATCGAGGCAATAATGTGCCAAGTTTTGTAGAAAACAAATGGCTTTTATTTTCTTACGTCTTTGTAAGTATTCATACATTCAGGTGCTGGTACAGGTAAATAAATTTATCTCTACAATAGAAATGATGCGTGACGAATTTCGTTGGTGTTTGCGTCAAGCTTCTTGGACATTATTTTCTTTGATTTCACGGTAGTGCAGGCAGGTGGTCTAGTAAAGGTGCATACAACACCGGCTTTTATTTTTATGAAAGCTTTATCAAAGCGGTGTGATAATCCCGGTGAATTAAAAAAAAGTCTGAATAGGATTAAATTGTTGATACTATATTTTAATTATAAGACCTTCATGTAACTATGATTCACACAATTTTACAATAAACTTATTCTTATTCTATAAAGGAGGAACGACTCCTTTTTTTGAAGTTGGTTAAAAATTATTTAGTACCGGTAAGAAGTTTTTTTTTGCGCAAGTCATTTAGAAAGCTGCATTGCCTGAGACCACTCAATAGATTATGTGGGAAAACCTTATCACAGCCACAAAGAAAATCCCAAACTACCGATCAAAGCTCCAATTTCGCCGGAACTACTTTGAAGCTCAACGTAAGATATTTACTTGTTGTGCTATAGATATGAGACGATGAACTGGGTCGGGCTAAGCTAGTAAATTCTCGATAAAGTTCTAGCTTTGTTGTTAGCGGAAAATTGTGTTAATGCACTGCACCATATTCAACGCTGATGGGTTGCCGCCGAAACGGATTCAGTTTCTGGACCGGCACTAATATTTTAGGTATTTCTCTATTAAGTACTATTTCCTACTTGCTTACAATATAGATAAAATAAAAAAATAATGCTGGACAATCAACACAGCATTATCTAGCCCCATGGTAAGCAAAGCTTGTGTTATGGGTACTAGATAACTGATATACATAATACAATACATTACATAGATAAATATTTTTTATTATACATAGAAAATGACCAGAACACCCGGAACAAATATCTGCAGATCGTACACACAATTGTTCCGAGGCGGGAATCGAACCCGCAACCACCTGCGTCGCAGGCGGACCTTCGCCCACCGCGCCACATCGGTCGTCGATAAAATTGTATTAATGAATCCTATCCTAACGTTGCTTTTGAGCTTTTCATCAATATTATAATGAGTACATATGTAGGTATTATTGATTTCCAATAATAAAAGACAAAAAATGTTGTTTGGTTAGTCCTATAATATTAATAAAGAAATACATTTTATTGGTAATACAACTTTACATGTCACATTTTCGTTTAAGAACAATACATTTTGTTAAAATTGAAAACTAAAATAAATCATATTAGAATAATAAATTAAAATAATTTAAAAATTCAACAAGCCAACGTTTAAGTCTTATTTTAAAGCATGATAGACTGCCATCAGTTGTTACAGGGTCTGGTAGTTTGTTGTATAGTGCCGGACCCATCACATGAGTTACCTTTGAGGACTTCGTGAGGGAGCGGGCGATGGTTGAGAGATTCATCAAATATTCAAAATGATTTCATTTTGTGTCTAGATAACGAGACTCTCCAAGCTACACGATACTACAGTTCGTTGCGCCAATGTGCTCGTGGCTTAACCGTAGCTAGATCTATTGTCTTATCTTTAGCTAAGCCACAACAAACGTTGGGAAACTGTACCCACTTTACATAATTCATCTGATGCATTCATGTCAAGGACCGTCACGTGTTTCTATGGGCTTTGGTGTTACTGACAAATATTTATGTACAAAGTAATAGGAAGGGTAAGAAGCAAATTAGTTTTGTTATTTTCTGTCGTAGTTCCAGTTTTTTTTCTGTCCCTGTGGATGTCATAAGCCAACTATAATTGAAAAAATTTCATTCCTGTGCCTCAACGACGCAAAAGGGATCGTGGCTTCCGAAAAGATTAAACTAGACATCTCGAATCTGAAAAACTGAGCCGTCTGACTAGCTAAAAGCAAATGCTTAGTTACCAAAATTGGGTTTAAACTTGCAATCAAACTCCTTCCTTCCACTTGTAAGCGAGTTCAATTCCCGTCATAACTTTGCTTAGCAGATTTCCTAATTGAGTTCAAACAACTAGAGACCCAACTTGTTTTATTGAGAAGTGTTGCTTGTTGCCAATGGTTTATTTCGACGCTAGAATATTTTATCACTTATGCACTTATGATTATGCCTTGGTATACCTGGCATTTATCTAGAATGCGAATCCTTATTTCATAAACCTGGAATGTCATCATTGTTAGCATCTCACCGCGTATGGAATTCCACCACAGAATCTTTATGAGTCACTCCCTCGGATCAAATGCCTCGCCTTTCGAAACTAGGAGCATCATTTCAACAAAGATCGTGTTTAGGAAGTATCTATAAGTCTATTGAGAAACTTCGGAGAGTTCGTGGATTCCTACCGAATTGTGAGACTCACCTCAGTGGCACGCCAATGTGGAATATGAAACTAACAAGAGTTACAAGATCGTTTCCAATTAGGTAGGTACCTAGGTACACATATCAAGTTTGTGCAAGTCAACGGGTCGAGGGAGTTTCTTAGTGGTCGTATACGAATAATATGTAAAGCACCTGAATAATATGTATGTATATATGAATGGGCTGAACGAACAGAGAGTTGGAATCGGTTTGAGTGAACGTCAACTGTTCGTTGAAGAGATTTGATACATAGGATCAAAGCAATCTTTTTAGTGCAATTACCCATTTTCATTAATAATTAAACGTTATTTTTCCAGCCATATATATTTGGCCCACAAATTAAATTATATGTTTTTACCTACGTTTAAAAATTTCAGGAGGTACGTGAAAATTCAAAGGTGATTCCGTAAACACCGCATACAAATTAATATAAGGGCAACTCGATCCCGCTTCATTTATTTCGTGTTATTGTGTTCACGTATCGGACCGCCACCACCGGTGACCACTGAATTTGCATTCAAACGAGGTGAAATCAAAAATTTTGTACACCCAGGACGATTGTTGTATAATAATGTTACTTCGGCGCTCATTCGGAATAATAAAATAACCAATAACCTTTTGAACCCTGAAAAAATCAGACGAAAACCATTTTCGTTTTTTTCTTTTCAGTCAGGCTTTGGAATTTCGAACTCGTTTGAAATATTTACGTGATCTGGAGTTTTTTTTTGTCCTGGCAGTACTTAGAAGATATAATGAACCAGCTAGAATTGAACTTAAAAAGCAAAAAGCCAACAACGAATGTTTACAAGCCGCAGTTATTTTTAAAATCCGCATGGATGCCGCGACTATGCACTCAGGTAATGCATGCAGATCACGTAGAAGTAGTAAAATAATAAAACTTTATCCTTCACGTCAACGTTTTGAATGAAATGCAAAACGTGTTTGGGATGTAGCCAAAACGGTTCGATGTTCCCGTCTGGTACGTAAGTACACAAAATCATCGAATTCTTCGAGATTATCACTGGAACAATTATTTTAACAATAGTTAAAGTATAAAAGGCGGTGTTCTTCGGACGATTAGTTTGTTCACTTTCTATTGTATAGAAATATATCACTCGAAAAATGCATTCAAGAGCCTTTAATTAAGGCTCTTGAATGCATTTATTTTGTTTTTATTTTTATCTTGTTTGTTTTATTTTTAAGTGTGCAATAAGAGTATTGTATATCTATTTATCTAAACAGTATGAAAACTTTTTAAAATGTTATCGTTCGATTTTAGTCGGCAACACGAAAAACAAAAACTGTAACGAAAAAAGCGCCGATAACATCGACTGATATGCAAAAAGCTTTGAAATAAAAACAATTTAGAACATTTGTGTTACAATACATTCTGAGTGAGTAAACATATTCATCATCAGCCTATATTAATCCACTGCTGGACATAGGCCTCCCTCAATGAGCGCCATAGCGCCTTGTCTTCAGCTTGACGCATCCAGCATCTACCTCCAGTCTTTCGCAGGTCGTCATCCCACCTGGTCGGAGAGCGTCCTACACTACGTTTACCGAGTAGTGGTCTCCACTCAAAACACGTTTGTCCCAGCGGCCGTCGGTTCTTCGCGAGATATGGCCGGCCATCTGCCACTTCAGCTTGCTAATTCTTTGAGCTATGTCTATAACCTTGGTTCTCTGTCGGATGTATTCGTTACGAATCCTATCCCTCAGAGAAACTCCGAGCATAGCTCTTTACATAGCTCGCTGAGCGACTTTGAACTGGTGGACTAGCCCTATCGTGAGTGTCCACGTCTCAGCTCCGTAGGTCATAACGGGTAGGACACACTGATTGAAAACTTTCGTAGAGCAACTATAAACTCAGTCTAACTAAAGTTTACTTTCTCGTATCTTGCATCCTATTGAATCAAAAGCTTCGCCAGACAAACTAATTCAGACTCACTACCCAACTTTTATCGCCGAACAAAGAAAGAATAAGCATCTAAGTTTCTGTTATTTGTAGTTTGCTTAATAAGTTTCGCCGATGGGCATCTTAGGCTGATTTGTGTGGAACGCTGGTTCCTCAAATGATTTTTGAGGCCACGTAGCAACGTCGATTACTGTACTTACTTATTGAGTAAGAAGGGGCAGGTTTAGACGAAGGTAAGAACTTTGAATGTGTAAAACAAATTAGCGTATTTAGGCGATAGCTTGGCGCTCGTCAATTGTTTTGTAATGATTTTACAATGATACAAATTTCTTCTGTCTCATAAATTTCTAATAATTTATGAGACAGTATTTTTTTTGTACGTGTCTATTTAAAAATATAGACAGGCCCTATGGCGTTCATTGGCCTATGTCCAGCAGTGGACTTACATAGGCTGATGATGATGATTTCAAAATATGAAAATAATGTTGAATGGTAAGTTTTGTTAGAGACTCTGCGTAATGCCTCGGTAGCTTTATGATTTTTTCCGTTTTCGTTTCTGTCACAGACTTTACTATCAATATCTAGCTATTGAGTCAAACCCATCTTTAGTCGTACTTCGACCACTATTCAACAGTAATTTCAAGGTAGGTTAGGTTATGTTAGGTTAGGGTTAGGTTAGGGTTCCACACTTTAGACGAGTTGAGTGAAGGATTAGTTCAAGAATTATATAAAGGGGGTAAACCTGCTTCTTATACAAATGCGTCTGCAGATCCAATTTTACCAAACTTGGAATATAAATTTGGCTACGGCCTCCATTGTTTGTCCTACAATGGCTGCCAACATAAATTACTGACTTCATTCGTCTCAAGAACCATCCAAATATTAACATAGGTAACTGTTTTCTTTCGATATTATCGAACAAATATTTTTATTGCACACTGCTACTTCAGTATTTGACATCTAGACATATCCTGTCTATCATAGGCTATGTCTCTCTGTATTTATAAAAAATAAACTATCTACTTATTATGTGATGTATTGTGTTATGTATATCAGTTATTTAGTACCCTTAACGCAACCTGTGTTTAGCTTGGGGCTAGATAATGCTGTGTGAATTGTTCAGCATTATTTTTTTATTATTTCAGCTTGCCGCATCCAGCATCTGCCTGCCGTCTTTCGCAGGTCGTCATTCCACAACCTATACTTACTTATAACTAACCAATCGATCACAGTCAAATAGCTCTAACCAATAATACCTACTAATTATAGATTAGGTATGTACCTAATAGATTAGACATATATACCTACGCAAGAAATTAAGTAGATTTCTCTGAAACATAATATCTGTTAATTATAATCAGTAGGTACCTTATTACTGAAATTGAATTGCTACGGAATCTAACTGACGAATCAAAGAAAGCTTTCTGAGAATTTTCGCATTTCTAGAAACTTCCTTGCTGTGTGGGTGCAGCTACTAGGGTTGAATTCAGTCCTTTGTGAGACATCTTTAGAAAGAAACTTAAGCTCAGAGACGGTACAAGAGACATTCTTTGGATTTTCATTCACACTACACGTTCTTAGCATTGAGGTTTATGTATTGTGTGAGTATAATCTTAATATTTCTCTGAGAAAAAATAAGTAAGAATTGCTCCGTGTTGAACAGATGGTGAGCTGTTTGAGTGTTCGTTCTAATTTCGAATAAGGTTTAGTAGAGCGCCACTATCATGCGTTTGTGGAACTACAAATTTTAATTAAAAAATAGAACGTCACTACAACGTCACTCTGAAAATTTGTTTTATGTTATCCTTTTTGGTCGAGCGCCTCAATCGTGCGTGAATGGATCCTTTTTACTGAGAACCAATTTTAAATTCAAAAACAGAATCTCCAAGGTTTACTCAACTAAGATTTCATAAGTAATTTAATTTTTTTAATTTTGAGGTGGGAACATTTTTATCTACGGGTTGTAACTCCCACCAAAATATCTTCACATTATTATCTTTGCATAGTAAAAAATCGAATAGAAGTCGCTTCCGCTGTCTGTTAGCTTAGATATTTTAAACTACTAAACGGATTTTGATGCTGAATAAGTTTTCAGCAATAAGATAGAGAGATTTAAGAGGAAGGTTTATATCTGTAGCTGAGAGGTAAAGAGTAACAACCACCATATCCAAAACTTTTCAGAATGAGCTTTAGAAATGTCTGTAGCGGGAGTTTTGTTGTTAAATGCTAATAACTTGTAATGCTTTAATTTAACTAGAGATTTTTTTATGTATTTCTATACAAATATACTATTACTATAATGTTATTAAATTGATAAAATTTAATTGTTAGTATTTATATAAATAATGGACTTATTATTCATTACCACCAAGAACGTTCATTGTTTTTATTCGTTTTCAAAACATAATAATAATAAGTCACATACAAGTCGCCTATTATTCATCATTGTGTGTACTATTTTATAATTAGGTTACCAATAAAAATCAAACAAAACTGTATTTACAAGGACATTTTATTAAAAAAATAATTTAAGAAATACCTATAAGTTCAACTGTATTTTTAATATTTTTATATATCTAATTCACGCTGGCCATTGACATGGGGCAGGTTTTTATAAAAATCGTGAAATATTTGAGGAATCCATGTCAAAGTTTTTTGCAGGTCTTCAAATTTATTTGTTGAAATTTTTAAACCGGTTCTTACAGGTGTAGGCATTGGAACCTGAGGGCAAGGTGTCCTTTGATTTCTCATCAAAGATACTTTTTGGAAGTCACCATCTTCAAAAGCAGTTTTATACTGCAATATGCCATATTCATCTTTACTCATCCGTACATATACCATTTTTAGTACACATTTCAAAAGCAAAATTCGTAAAAAAACGATTTTGACAAAAAGTGGACTTGTTATTCTTTACCTCTGAGCTACAGATATATAGATCTCCACGTGAGAAGCCGCGGGGCGTAGCTGGTAATCAATATTTCTCATTTCTTTTATTTAAGGCAACATAACGCCTGGATGTTTTGTTGCCTAAAATAAAATAAAATATATGAACCACGTATTATTCAATGGAGTAGTAGTAAATCCACCCTTTTTCTTCGAATGCTTTAGTGAAAAGCTTTCAATGAAAAGATATGCTTTATCTTTGCATAAAAAGTAAAAAGCTCTTGTCATTTCATCGTGGGTAGGGTAAGGTAGGGTGCAGTGAATAGATGCAGGAGCCGCAAACATCAGCGTCTCATCCCGCGAACAGGTAAACACCGCACGTGGCTGACATGAGGGCTGTCACTAAGTCACAACTAAGTATAGCGAAAAAATATAAGGGTTTGGGTTGCTTATATTTTTTCGCAATACTTAGTAGGTAATACACATTTGACGACCTCTGTGGCGCGGTGGGCGAAGGTCCGCCTGCTCGACGCAGGATGTTGCGGGTTCGATTCCCGCCTCGGAACAATTGTGTGTACGATCTGCAGATATTTGTTCCGGGTGTTCTGGTGGTTTTCTATGTATAATAAAAAAAAACTATCTATGTAATGTATTTTATTATGTATATCAGTTATCTAGTACCCATAACACAAGCTCTGCTTACCATGGGGCTAGATAACGCTGTGTGAATTGTCCAGCATGTTTTTTTATACAAGAAACACTTCTACTTGCAGTTGACAGTACAACTGTCTATTTATTAGACGTAGGGTCATGTTTTTCGCGAACAATAGTAATTGTATTCTTAATTTTTTTTGTAGTTGAGGATAATTGTTATGCAAATATTTTGAAAATAGCACCGCCATGATTTTGCAAAGAAACGCAGATCGTGATTAGTTCCTAAAAATTTAATGAAACGTCGCTGCTAAAAGTGTCGAATCGTTTCACTAAAAAAAGGGTCTTACTTTGGTATTTTGTGATGTCACAGCGTATGCTAGTGTTTCGCTCAAGCGTGCACTCGGAAATAATGTATTATTTTTAAAAGAGTGCTCTAATATCTGTCTATCCTGAAGTTCTATAAAAACAAGGTTTGGTTAAGGCCGCCAGAAAAAAATACGCCACCTTTTATAAAAAATCTGGCATTGGCTTTTATCCAAGGCAGTGTTTATAGTTTGACATCCCTAGAATCAGCTATCAGATCCTTGAATAGAAGGGTACAAAGGGACGCACGGTCTTTCACTCCAACCATCGTGATTGAGCTGCACTCCGCTTTGTACTATGTATACTGACATGAAATGTATCCTCGAGCATACCTTCTAGTGGCTAGCTTATTGTCTATGTACTGACAGGAGGTACGGAAGTGGAAAGTGGTATCTATTGTTGATTTCGTGATTTTCTATCAGGTGAGACTGCGGTCAAACGAAGGTCTAGGTATACGTCATATAGTATGTATAAAAAAGGTTATTCATAAAAGATATATAATATAAACAAAGGTGGACAATCCACACAGCATCCTCTAGCCCCAAGCTAAGCAGTTTGTGTACTAGATAACTGATATACACATAATAAATAATTTTGTATTGTATTAATCATTATTTATTTATTAACTTCCATTTGGTTCGCCCACATCAAATCTCTTCAGACAATAGGACCTATTGCGATTCCAAGTTCGTAGTATCTTGCAGATTGGACAACAGTTCGTACTTACCCTCAGTCTATACTCCATCGAATGCAACGTACGCTTGGCTGGACCCCTGTGGGTACCGCAGCGCTCTCGGCAGCTACTATGGATAGCTGCTGAATACACTTGCACAGAAAAACTTTACTATTGCACAGTAAACTGAGTTATTATGTTCTAAATATATTAAACTTACGCGATCAGAACTCATAATTACAGATCAGAAATCGCGTTTAGTTTATTTCAAATGAGGGTAGTTGCATATAAACCTGCCCCCGCTTCGCAGAGGCGGTAACTCCAGTACTCCACTCATCTCGTGACCACGACAGTGTGTAAACCTGTTGAAACGTCGGGAAAAATAGGTAAATAAACGCGATAAATATCCGTTAACATAGTACTCGTAATTAATTATGTTCTAAGCCTCAGTTTTTGGAGAATTTTTTTTCTAGTGCCAAGGCGCTGTGCGTTAGTATAAGTCTATTCTATACATATATTAAATATTATTTGTCGGGTATTTATCGCGTACCTTTTATTTTATTTTCCCTTACGTTTCCATCGGGTTATAGCAATCGTGGTAATAATTATACTATGTAATAATTATATGGCTATGCTAACTAGCTGTTTACATACAAACTTATTTTTAAACTGTGCCGTTTTGTTGCTGCAACAGAAAACCATTAACGAAAAAAATTAAAAAGTTGTAAATTTTTGCAACTTAAAGTTTAATAAAGGATACTTTTATTCCGATAAAACCCGTGCGAAGCCACGGGCTGACGCTAGTTTATTAAGTGTGACTTCTGCGCGAAGTTTCCAATGCTTTTCTATACCTATTGAAGAACACAGATGATCAAGTAGTAAATACGGACAATGTCAGACACAATGGATGCCAATGTGTAGGGGAATTTGACTTGACTGCGAATCAGTTCAGATCCTCGGTATTCCTCGGAATACCTTACGGACCTATATTGCGGAAGCCAGAGTCAGTCTAGCTGAATGGGCTGCGAAGTAAATATGCTAGGAATTGTATGCATTTTGTGAAGGGTGACAAGAAAATTGAGACCGAAGCATCTCTACTCTTACTAGTCTATTCATGAGATTTTTTAAACCATTTTTTTTTAATTAAAAGGCTTATAATAATATATCGAATTATCTAGCTAGACGATAAAAAAGCTGGGGACGAGCTTTGCTCCAACTCGAAAACTCTAACACTAATAAGGTTCTTGTTCGCTTCTTTACTTTACCTTAAAAAAATTGAAGGGAACAAAAAGACAAAGTTATCACTTTATTTCCTAGTTTAACTTATGCTCTTCGAAATTTGTATGTTCAAGAGTCCTGTGAGGTCTAAAGGAAATAAAGCACTTTGAAGTTTGAAGTTTGAATAAAATCATTATTTGGGGAGGCCTTCGCCTGGAAGAGGGACGAAATGGGCTGATGATAATAATTGCAGGATGCGACAAGCTGAAGACGCTATGGCGCTCATTAGGGGAGCTTAGGCTTATGTCCAGTTATGGACTGTTAGGTTGATGATGAATCAGCAGTCCATAACATGAAGGAGGCTTATTGTCATCCGTGGGTAACATATGGGTCTGTAATAATGTAATAATGATGACGAGCCCATTTTATAAACTTGTTTCTTGCAGATTTTTTTGTGACGGTCGAATTTATTAAAAAGGAGGGTGTGCTAGTTTCTCGCCGTGTCGTCTCACAACAGCTCTTTGATAACATTTTAGATGTAATTCAATTTCCTACATTTAAATGCTAAAGTTCCTTCGACAGCTCGAGATTAATGTATGCGACCTCAGGATTCCTTCCCCGCTTAATACCAAGAGACCACAAAGATGCCAATCGTGAATTGGTACAATTGTGGGGAATAACTCAAAGACGAATGCTACGAAATAATGGAAATGCTTCCATTAATTTGTATCTTCTAACCAATTCACAGCCAGCGTCCTGGGTACGCTTCCGATTGGCATTGATAGGGATCAGTGGGAAGAGCTACTTCTAGATTATTTGCATCAGTCTGCAGTTAGCTCAACTGTTTCAAATTGTAGTTATAATGTGTTTCTATAGTAAAAAAATCTTTGTTTCTTTATTTTGTATCAGAGGTGTTTTTTTAAGAATGAAGACCTGGCGTGTTGACGAACGTGTTCGTTGACGGATCAGATACTTTTTATCATTTAAACCATTTGACACATAGATTTCCACGGGGATGAAGTCGCGAGTCGCAGCTAGTATATTATATATATTTAATAGGTATGTTAGCTTCACCTAATCAAATGCAAAAGTAAACAAATTCCTTTCCACGTGATATGCATTCGAATGTCATTCTAATTTCCCGCCGGGACGAGTGCTCATTTTCCCGACGGTTGCGGATAATTTCAATTTTCCTACCAAGGCTGCTTTTTATTAGTTGTTGTTTCGTCTTGAATGCTAATCACTGGGGATTATCATACCCATCTGAATGTTGAGAGTCTGCGTAGACACGATCTTCGATTAAACAGTTTTTTATAGAAATAACTAGCTGCGCCCCGCGGCTTCGCCCGCTTGGAAATCTATGTGTCAAATGTTTTATTAGCCTTCCTCTTGAATCACTCTATTTAAAAGAAAAACCGCATCAAAATCCGTTGCGTAGTTTTAAAAATCTAAGCATACATAGCAGACAGTGTAAAGTAACTTTGTTTTATACTATGTAGTGATAATGCTGGATATTTCTCCCACCACCAACTAGCCAGCTAAAGCAAGGCTTGTGTTACAGGTACTAAATAACTTATTTGCTTATATTTTGCTGTTACTTAGGTACATTGAATTTTTTCAGTTTATTATTGAAAGTTACATTTAAATAATAGAAATAAATTACAAATAGTATTTACAATTAAAACAATTGAGCTAACTACAGACTGTTGCGAACAATCTACAGCTAGATCAACTAATTAGTCGGAAGCGTCCCCAAGACACCGTTAGTTTTTTAAACACTATATACCTAACATTACATCTTATGGCTGACTCAGAGTTGATCTCAATTATATGATGGCTAATAATAAACCATGCCTTTCTGGGGACTGTGACGTTACCCCTTAACTTTCAATTATATATTTTGACAGTGATACTGATGATAGTAAATGGTCTCACAAGTTAAGCTAAATGCATAGGTACCTGTCCGTGTCGCAGAAGCCGAGCTCACCACAGTAATATATATATCATCATCATCATCATCAGCCTATATTAGTCCACTGCTGGACATAGGCCTCCCCCAATGAGCGCCATAGCGCCCTGTCTTCAGCTTGCCGCATCCAGCATCTACCTGCAGTCTTTCGCAGGTCGTCATCCCACCTGGTCGGAGGGCGTCCTACACTACGTTTACCGAGTCGTGGTCTCCACTCAAGAACACGTTTGCCCCAACGGCCGTCGGTTCTTCGCGAGATATGGCCGGCCCACTGCCACTTTAGCTTGCTAATTCTCAGAGCTATGTCGATAACTTTGGTTCTCTGTCGGATGTGTTCGTTGCGAATCCTATCCTTCAGAGACACTCCGAGCATAGCTCTTTCCATAGCTCGCTGAGCGACTTTGAACTGGTGGACCAGCCCTATCGTGAGTGTCCACGTCTCAGCTCCGTAGGTCATAACGGGTAGCACGCACTGGTTGAAAACTTTCGTTTTCAAGCATTGCGGTATGGATGAAGAGAAGACTCGACGTAGTTTCCCAAACGCAAAATATATATATATATATATATGCATATATATATATATATGTATGCAACCACGCGCTTGTATCCGCGCCGAACGCACCGCATTTCAGTAAAATCATTTCAGTGCGCGTTCAGCTTAAATTTCTTAAAATGATAACATGAAACATAAGTTATGAACATACTAGTGGTTTCTTCTCACTTCTTCCACAGGTGGACAATTGAAGTGAACTATAAAATAATTTAATTGATAATAATGAATAGTATAAAATATGACCTGTCTAAGTGCTTATTTGTAAGCTTAAAGAAATAAAAACTTTTTCATTTTCAAACAAAAAAAAAAGTTTTTTTAAAATTTCTTTAAGCTTACAAATAAGCACTTAGACAGGTCACATAACAACATATCAACACAAATCCTCAGGAAACTCCTAACTTTCGGTAAAAACCTTTTAATTACAATAACTAGGAATAAACTATTAGAAAAGCCAATAAGAGCCCATAACCCCAGCTTATGCGTGAGCCCTCATTGTTTTCACTACCTAGTCATTAACCATTCAGTTCAAAACAAAGCTATAGAACTTTATTGAAATTTCATTAACTCCCCTTTGATATTTCTATGAACTACGCACACAAAATCCTCTTTATTAAAGGTTGTTTTAAATTGCTTTCATAAATCAAAATTTTAATTAAAAGGATGGTCCTTTTACCGCTCTGTTGGGCTCGTGCTTTGATATTGTATGGCGGGGGTTGTACCACTTCATTTAGGAAGATCAGCTAGGTAATACCCATTGAATAGTAGATATTGGTGATCGGTTCCAAAGTTACGAAAATTCATTTGTTTTGATAGATAGACAATACTTTTATTGCACACAAAAATAAAACAAACAAGATAAAAAATAATAATACAAGATATGTGACAATTTGGCGGTCTTATCGCTCAAGAGCGATCTCTACCAGACAACCGTGGATGGATAGGATCGTTGGATTGAAAAAAGGGATCTTTGTTTTGTGAACTTCTTTTGATTTAAATAAAAAAAATTGCGTCATAATATGGAAATGAAGTACTTATTTCTAGTCCGCGGCTTTACACGCCTTGTTTCTATCGAAACGTTTAATTTCTATCTAATGGGAACTGATGGGAATGGGGACTTATGGAACGAAATGTAGCCCACGTGATACATAAGGCCTAGAACTATGTACATACATCTATACAAAATTCAGTCTAAACCAGTGGCGGATTTACACATTAGCCGCCAGTAGGCTTTTCATATTTTGCCGCATATTTGACCTCTATAAATTGATACTATTTTAATTTATCAAATGAAATCGATAATTTGGTTAGTCTTATTGCGGTGCGGTAGCTGTCAGAGTACCAGCTTTGGCACAGGCGCGGTCGCAGCCCAAGCCTTTGGAGGGGGTCACACTTGGTCAGGGGGGGGGCGCATCGTCCTACCGTCACCACGAGAGCACACCACACACCCGCTTAAGCCGCCCCTGGGTCAATAACATTCGTTCCCGCGCCCCATTATGACTATGCAAGCAAATACTTAGTAAATACATAAAATATTTAAGTAGTGATTGGTGAAACATTATACGCGTTGATTTAAATGTGTGTGGATCTTATAACATTTAGAACATAATATTGTTCTTTTTTCTGTAAGATAAGAAATATGTTTATGGCAAATTTGCCGCCCCCTACAATATGCCGCCCTAGGTTCCAGCCTACTCAGCCTGCTGGTAAATCCGCCTGGTCTAAACGGTTCTTCAGTATTTATGCGTGAAATGTTAACAAAAATCTAAATATCTAAACCATTCGGTAGGTACATATATCTATAACTTTTAGTATAATTAAATAAAATAGAAAAGGTTTTTTAGAATAAATAATAAATTGACATTTTAGTTTTTTAACTACGATTTCCTCTTAGTCCAGGTTTGGCTCGACTATAATCAAGTTAGAGCCAACATGAAATTGATATTGCCATGCCATGAAAGTGTCATTCAAACAAGTTATGTCGGTAGCGGGGAACTAAAAGCCGAAAACTAAGTTACGCGAACTGAAATTACGCCGCCGCCGCCGCCGGCCGGTGCGGTGACCCAACGGGCCGGTACCCGTAGTCTAAACGATGCTTTAGGTTCCCTAGTGTTACACTTTCTAAGGCTTCCTCTACACATATTAAATAAAATAAAAAGTTTCTTTATTCAGACAGGTTGTCCACATACATAAAAATTACAAAAATAAAACTAAAGACCTTAAATTAAATTTAAATTAGATTTGCAGCAGTCATTCAACAGACCATAACCCAACCCATGGAGTCTAATGAGTGAGAGACTCTGTTGAATGTCTGCATGATGGATATTGCCTAGCACAAATTTTCTGAAGAATAAAAAGAATCCCACCAAAACATAAATGTAAAAAAGGAGAGCCAAGTTCAATACAAAAATTAAGATTGGCTGTGGGCTTCCCCGCAAAAAGAATGGAGATATAAATGAGTGCCAAGTCAAATCTATGTAGGTTAGATTTGACTTTGCCAGTTTTCATTACATCAGTTATTTTATAAAGTTATTCAACGTTTTAATTCTGATAAAAACTGGCCAAGTCAAATCTAACCTACATAGATTTGACTTGGCACTCATTTATATCTCCATTCTTTTTGCGGGGAAGCCCACAGCCAATCTTAATTTTTGTATTGAACTTGGCTCTCCTTTTTTACATTTATGTTTTGGTGGGATATCATTACTTTTTGTAAAGAAAACTAGGCAGGTATTGAGATTTAATGTTTTTTCTTGCAAAAAAAAAATGTTTTTTTTTTGTATGGGGACACCACTTGTAGGGGCTCGTCGAAGGTGTAAGACTTCAACTAGGGCTGGTCGGGAGTGATGATCAAGTAAAACAGCTCGTGTCGGTTTATTGTACCGAATACACACAACTACGCACTTATTACAAAGTCACTGCATTGTTCACTGTTTTCTTTCCTTTACTTTCCTTAACACTTGCTCACTTGTAAAATAAGAACTAACTAAACTTGCAAACAAACTGGGCTTGTGTACCTTCGCTGAGCTAAACTAGAAAAATCTACGATTTTCCGGGCCATACCTATCTCTTTACATATTCCAGAACATTTCTGATTTCCCTTTCTATCCTTTCTATTCGTTCGAAAACAGGTACATAGCTAGGTAGGTACATGTATACGGGCCGGTCCCTAACAACTACACTGTATTCTATGGCGCAATCGGAGACGTTAGTACCTACTATTGCTTATTCTATGCAATGCTTCGACATAGGTACATAACTAGGTAGGTATTATACGGGCCGGTCCCTAAAAACTCCACTGTATTCTATGGCGCAATCGGAGACGTAGTACTATTGCTTATTCTTTGCAATGCGAATCTATTTTTAATTTAAACCTTATTCCATTGACATAAGGTCGTCGTCGCTAAAATCACTAATTTTTGACTTTTTTTTATTTTTTGATTTTTTCCTAGGCTTACACACAATTACCGAGCTGGATTCCAAATTTCATCCTTCTAGGTCATCTGGAAGTAGGTTAGATTTAGGTACTATATATATGTCAGTCAGTCAGTGTGAATTTTAACGACTTTTTAACCTTCATATCTCTATAACCGTTTGAGCTAGCCTCATGAAATTTGGGCTTCTACATGTCCTTATGGATATAATTAATAAAACAGACGTAGTTTTATGTGTTTACGTTAAAGAGGTTTTGAGTTATAGAAGGGTCAAAAGTGGCACCAAGTGGTTCGTGTAATGATACACTCGGCGCGTTCCTTTGCTTGAACTTGGCTTGAACACGCTGCCGCGTGTTCTGATAAGATGATATTTCAACTAAGCTGAAAACAGGAGCCAGTCCTGTTTTTGGCAAACGCACGCTATTTATGCGATCAACGACACAAACAGTCATAAATAGAACAAAATATAATCTAAAATCATCATCATATTAATGTACATCATCAGAAAACAAAGAGCAACTCTAATTTATTTAGAGGTTTTTCCCTTTTGTATTCGGATGAAATATTAAAATCATATATAGGTATTACCATTTAAATGCCCTATCCTAACATTTATCGGTCGTAGGTCCTAGCTCATTCTGCACTCGCCACAATTCCACTCGAAAAAAAAAACTGCATAAACCACCCCAAGAAGCGTTGCTTGCACCCTTGCACCATTCTACCCGCACCGTACCGTCGAAGTTACGAGTATAATTTCGTTAGATCCTTCGCTCGTATTAATTGGTTGCCAGCATAATATTTTGTTCCGGTACAGATTTCTATAATAGCTCCTCGTAGACTAACAGAGAACTTTATGCTTTCCACATTCAAAAAAGGACTTTATAACTGAATAGAATCGTTTGAAGTTACCTTGACTGGTAGCGAACATGGGGTAGTAAAAGCCTTTGCTGAACTTCTTTATAAAAAAGCGAATTTAGCTTCACTATTTTAAAATAAAATACGGGTTTTTGCATATGATTTGTAAAATAATATTTGAAGCAAAATGCAGGAATTGAATTTTATATTTTTAAATATTTTAATACGCCTTCCTCCGAGATTGGTGGGAGATCGCACGTGACCGCACTGAGTGGAAAGATTTTGCCCAGCAGTGGGACGAAACAGGCTAAATAAAAAAAAAAACTTTCATTAAAAAATGTAAAATTCAATTCCTGCGTTTTGCTATACCGCAACGCAATGCAAGTTTTATTATTATACATACGAAAGTTTAGATGGATGGATGTATGTTTGTTACTTCTTCACACCAAAACTGAATAAAGACAAGTCTAGACCGGAATAATACATGGGCTACTTTTTATCACATAAATCGGCTCCAATGTGATTAAAATAACCTATAACTTTATATAGAAAGGACGCGTGCGAAGCCACGGGCAGAAACTAGTAATAACATAATGCATATCTTTTATTTATTTATTTAAGAAGATATGAGTTCACATCACAAACCAAAGCACTCACTATCTTATGGCAATATATATTATATTACGATTATCTTATAATAGGCAAGTAGGATCTAATGAGATACGTACTAGTAGTAACGTTCGTTTAATGAGATAATTCACACTTCACACTTTAAGACTTTAAGTTGTCAAGTCGGCGCTGAACCAGACTGGTTATATAATAGTGCAACGTAATTAAGGTGAAGTTAATTCCCTGTCACAGCGTAGAAACTTAATTAGATTTTTGATGAATCGTTCCAGTGACGTATATCGTGAATAAACAGTTAATAGCGTCGTGTGGAAGGAGCTTTATAACAGGACTGGCGAGACTGACCCTTAATTTTATTGGCAGTTCAGAAACATTGCCAAGTTTAAAGGTGCTTAATTTTATATGACTGTCTGTGTGTGGAATATCTGTTAACTGTAGACTCCCTTCTGATCCTTTTAATAGCTTAGAGATTAATCTGTTCATGTTTATTGTGTGTATGGATGTTTGAGGTTCTATATCTTTGATGACCGATGTGGCGCGGTGGGCGAAGGTCCGCCTGCGACACAGGAGGTTGCGGGTTCGATTCCCGCCTCGGAACAATTGTGTCTACGATCTGCAGATATTTGTTCTGGGTGTTCTGGCCGTTTTCTATGTATAATAAAAAATATCTATCTATGTTATGTATTGTATTATGTATATCAGTTATCTAGTACCACACAAGCTCTGCTTACCATGGGGCTAGATAATGCTGTGTGAAAATTGTCCAGCATTGTTACATTCGATATGCGCGTAAAATGAGGGTGTAAGGGGGACTCCAACATCTCGTCTCCCAAGCCAACCTGACCTTCACGTGGATAACGAACTAGGCTCTGGTGAAAATATCAAACAACCTTAATAATAATAACTCACTAGATAATTTAAAATTATATTTCATTACTTGACACTGGCACAAAGGTGTCCAACCTTATTGCCATTAACGACAAAATCATCATCAAAGGTAAAATGCCAAAATCTGACATTCTGAGACGATACCATTGTTATGGTGAAACGATTAATTTAGTGGAATTAAGGCCCTGGTTTACGCATCGATGATTCTCCCCCATACCTTAATCCTTCTTCACAGCGCGATCCTCTACCAAAAATAATAATAATGGAGTGTTTGGCTACTTAAATTTCCTTTCCTGTTAAAAACCCTTCCACTATCCACCCAAAAAGCTCTTCTCTGATTTATTTTTACTCTCATTTATTTATACGGCTTTTCAATACAGCTTTTGCTTCCAATACAGATCACAACATGCATTTACCAAGACTATCTATAGGATAGATAGGATTATTTATTCATCGTTTTCAAAGCCCGATATCTGGATGCCATTCAATATTCAATCGGCCGTGACTCGAGCGATATTTGAACTGATGTGTAAGTGGTTGGAGTACTTCTGACGTCGACAAGTATATGTCACAATGGGCTCGTTCTATTGTATTCTCCTATTTCATATTCTGCTGTGCCAGAACCCTTGTACACTGTAAACTGATGAGCAGTGGTGTAGACTAGTTATTGCTTTTTATAACCTCTAGGAATTTCTGAATACCATACAAGAATCCTCACTTCTAGATGACGACGAAGTAAATTGGACTAATAGAAAATAGTTATAGACTTATGTAGTAGTATTTTTTTTGATAAAGCGCAACGTGCTTGTCTCCAAACGAAATAATATCTGATGAATTACATTACTCTTACCTGCTTAAAAACCGAAAATTATTATGGATTGTGACTAACACAGAACTGAAAAATATGATGACTACTGTTTTGTTTGTTCTCATGCAATATTGAAAGGTACCATGAATAACCTTTGGCCCAATATTTTGATTGAACCGCGAAATCCAAGGCCTCATCTTTGTTCGCCATTGTGAAGGGAAACTCCAAGATCCTATTCAACTGAATATGGGTCGTTATTATTTTGAAATTGAACTTCACGACTGGTGCCAATCCTCACAACGTTCAGAATTACGATCAGATTATTTGTGAATTTCGGATGATAATTGGTAGATCTTAGAACGTTGTATCCTTTTCAATTCTCTTCTTAAAACGTGTAGGAGTAGGCGTATACCCTTGAGATTAAATGTAATTATACTTTTTAACTTTTGTCTGAAATCATCAGCCATTACAAGGGATTCTGCCTGTTACATAAAGACTCGACTTTTTGGTGTTCCACTTACAAAGAACAAAGGTACATTTAATTTGAATTTATTTTTGAAAATAGAACTGTAGGCGCCTTTTTGATGATTGCTGAATGTTTATAAGAAGGGTTATTCTTCCTCCATGGTAGAATGCGCATTTTGCGTTGCGGACAGGGATTTATTGTTTACTACAAAATTTAATTGAAGGTGAAAAAACCAAGTTAATAAATTTATAAATGGAACAGGAGTGCAAATAAATAATTAATATGAAATTATGTATCATATTAATTATTTATTTATTTATAGCTAGTAGATATAATATATAATAATATAAAATAATTGTAATCTACTTAGATTACAATTATTTATTTATTAAAACCGTGATCACAAGAAATCGTCTGTTTGTTCCAAAACATTTTATACTGAAAAAGTAAAATAGATGAATCCCAATTGGCTCGAATGGAAATGGACGGATTTATGTGAAACAAATAGGTAAGCTTAGGAATACCAAATAACAAAGTCATTTGTTTCAATATTGCCCCAGATAAAGATAAGAAAGTCTTTTGGCGACCCCTGCGGAAAGGACAACTTATCACAGCTCGAATTACAATATCAAGGAAACAAAATAAATTATTTATGAAATTCTAAGTTCTACCGTATATTTTAGGCTGAGTGAATTGCATTAGTGGTTCCCGGCTGCGATATTTAAGTCTGGGAAATGCCCGTGAGTTTGTTTGCGTTAGGATGTAAATTGTAGCTTTTCCATCGCCCCAGGTTACTTTTAGAGCCTTGTGCTAGAAGTAATGAATCACATGCTTTTAGTCCAAGCACGCGTATAGCGGGAGGTATCAGGTGAGATACATTTAGGCCTCGCCTACCAACGAGTTCACGCCGTTTTCACGTTTAACCTTAACAATTCAAATTCCAAAGCACGATTGACGTTCCTCATTCTTCAATTTCATGACAAACTGACATATAAATTATCAAAGGTCATTATCGTGAAACTATGCAATTGTAACGTTTAATTAGCTTTATTTGTAATTTGACCTGTCAAAGCGTCAGTTCAGCTTGGCTGTAAGGTCAAGTGACGTTGAAGTTATAGAAATGACGCAAGCTTTAGAAATGCTCTTGTTTTGTGCTCGAAAAACAAAACAAATCTATTTGAAAAACAAAACAAAGCCATATAGGTTTCAAAGTTTCAACAGCTACCGACTTCTTTGTTCAGTTGGATAAGATTGGGACGAAGGTTGCAATTATTTGTTGATTGTTTAAAATAACAAACAAGAAGTGGTTCCAGACAAGGATGGCGTAACTGCGCAAATTCCTGGGTCCGTATTCTGCTAACCTATTGCTTTACTATGTCAATGGTATCGTCCCAGGATCGTCCATAGATGTATAAAAGTCTAGATAGTGTTGCACACATTTGCACTGAAAGATCGATAGAATGGCGCTTTAAAAAATCTTGACACTTTTGACACGCGTTCCTCCATCTGCATTTTCAACTTCAACTTCTTGCTAGATGGCTCTGCGTCTGGATTGACGCAATTCTGCCAATGTCCGTCTCATGATAGCATCGCTTCGCGCAAGTTTCCTTTATGGGTAACGCACTAGTATATGTTAAACATTTTGAAAGAATATTTACAATGTTCCGTAAAAGGTAAAATGCGAAAATTTGTTATTATGACACGATGCCATTGTTATGGTGAAGCGGGCCCTGTCAGATTGGACGTACTTTGATCTGGATTTAGATGTTTTAAAGATTAGGGTATAAGCTTTTCTCGTCAGCGGAGTTATGACTAGATTGACAAGGGCTAGGTTATAAAAATAATTGCTAGCCTTAAATCAAAAAGTCTAGTATCGCTTTTATGGAACAAATTACGTACAGTTTGAAATAAATATTGCGAAGTTTAGATGTTTTGGTGTTTGGATGATTGTTACATCTTTACTTCGAAACTTCTGAACGGATCTGCTGGAAAATATATTAAAGATTATATTTATCGGGTATTTTATATATCGAGTAACTTTTGTTTTTTTCCTTCGACGCCTTACAGTGATTCTGAAAATGAATTGAGAGTAGTCGTGGCTGTAACGTCGAGTACATCATGTCGCCCCGTAACCACGATCGCTGTATCGCAATAGAAACGTACGGGGCAATAAAACAAAAGATACGCGATAACTCCCGATAAACATCAATATGTTAAATTATTAATGGCTGAAAATATTGATAGATATGGCGCTTTACTTGGAATAACATAGGGGGTTTTTATCCCGGAAAAATGCGTGCAAAACCACGGTAGAAGATAGTTGTTTTAGAAAACGGGAACATGACCACATGTTTTACATAAAAAGACAAATTTGCACGCCCTGCTCTAACCTACTCGGACATAATTGGAGGCACTGTTAATCAACAGCTTACTATGTTAACATTGAGTTGATTTGATTAACGATCCTTCGAATTAAATGGTCGCACTAAATGTATACCTAATTGAATAAACTATTCAGCATCTTCCTTTTTAATTTAGTGTACACAACAAAATGTATTATTCAACCAGCCTCGGCTAAAGTTCAAGGGTGTGTTCATTTAGTGCTTGTACAGACTAGAGGAGAAGCGTTTAAATTGGTGTTTAAATTGATATTGTATACATTCAAGTGTATATCAGTTATTTCTCTCACACTGCCATAAATGCCATGCAACATGGGAGCCCTCATAAAGTCACGATACCTTACTATTAAGCTCTTAAAAATATATTCGAACCTACAAAAGCTCGCACCGTTTTCTAAAAGCCAAAAAGTTTGTCCAATCTGTACAGTCTCCTATTGTTAAGACGAAATAGTCTGTCATACAAAGTGATGTGATGACGAATGATGGGAGGTTCAAAACTTTAATTGACGTTTTCACATCTATTAGCTATAATGCGTAGGAATCACGTGGGTCACAAGGTCGGAGATGAGTAAGAATTTGATCTTTAAGTTCCTGTTCATACTCAACTGATTCTATGCTATGAGAGCCTTTTCTCGGAAAATTGTGTGTTTCGGCAAATTATATATATTTATTTTCATTGTATTGTATGCATTTTGTCTTGGATCCCTATCTCACCGGAACGCCGAAGGGTTCCCTCTACCAGTGTGGTTTTATTATCGAACGAAGTTCGATCACAGAACACTGACGGTATCTGAGGTATCTTTTGTACCTATACAAACTATTGTATGACAGACATTGCCAAACCCGCCTGGTGATGTAGGGTCCTTTCCTTAGGGTCCTTGTAAAACGTAATGCTGGTTGGCTGGATCGGATCATTTTCAGGAAAATCATGCAGCCTGAGCATGCAGCATTGTATCTTCAAAATCAAATAATGCGTAAAGAAATTTTGAATTTTTTGCATAGTTGTTGGAAATGAAAATATTCGTCAAGTCAATTTCAAAAACCAAAAGGAAAATATTTTTTTCTTTGATGAAAAAGATGAAATCATCAAATAAATTCTGATGCAGTCATTCTGGTGGCGATTGCGCCACTAATTAAGGGTGCCAGCTTTTGTACTTCTATTGAGAAGTACTTACCTAACAATTTTTATATATGTTGGAAAAAATAAAGAAAGAATGGCTTTGCCTCAACATGAGTTGGATGACTAGCATGCTAGCAACCAACGCTGATTTTCCGGCAAAGTAACCATAAAAGGACCAGGACCACTACTAAAGGATGATTTATACTAACGCATTTCTTTCTCGACAGTCGAATTGTGTTAGTATTGGACAAAAAGTCTAAGTAGTCAAAGTCTCGTCAGTCCGATAATTGGATTAAACAATCTGACTGCTCATACTAGGCCGTTATAATGTACTTAGTACTCGTTCTGTTTTGTTTTTGTTATTATGTTACAAACTGCTGCAAATCAGTGTAATTAGCATAGGACTATTGACGAGGACCTCAAATTGTGAATAAAATTAACATTGGTTATTAAACAAATTGACGGCAATTATCGAGTCATTTAATGTTCAGGTGGTGATTGACTGAATTGATGTTTTTTGTGTCAAAGAATTCTTAACTATTCACGATGTAGTTCCTATGTTAAAATAGTCAGTTTTTAATTGACGCGATTAACAAGGAAATTTATTCTATTTCACAACACATAACACAAACGTTTTACGACGACCGATGTGACGCAGCGGGCGAAGGTTGCGGGTTCGATTTGCGCCTTGAGACAAATGTTTGTACGATTTCAAAATGTTTGTTCCTTGTCTTCTGGGTATTTCATCATCATCATCAACCTATAGTAGTAGTCCACTCCTAGACATAGGAGTCCAGCTATAGCGCCCTTTCTTCAAGCCGCGGCTTGCCGCATCCAGCATCTGCCTGCAGTCTTTCGCAGGTCGTCATCCCACCTGGCCGGAGGGCGTCCTACACTAGGTTTGCCGAGTCGCGGTCTCCACTCAAGAACACGTGGGATCTGAGTATTTACTATGTATAAAATAAATATCAATCTATGCGTGCTTTCCCCTAAAAAGGGGGTTGTAGCTAACCACCACGCTTAGCAGGTAGAAAATAAAAATCGTCATTCCATCCCTGTTCTATCTCTATTCTGATTTGTATTTCTTTATTCGTGGGTTAATCTATTTCGAGAATATGAAAATAGCAAAACCAAGTCTAAAAAGTTCGATACAGGCAGATAGGAAAAAAATCGGATACAAAGCTGCGCTTATGGCAGGCATCCAACCGCATTGGGCACGTTAATCGAAAACCAAAGTATTTTGCATTCTCATCGAAACGAGATAAAGTAAGCCGAACTCTGCAACGGTCTTGGCTAATAGATTTTTTCATTGGCGCTACGGCAGCACTGAATGAATACAGGATTTTTTCAAATTAAAATTTGCATAAAGAAATTCCCATTAAGATGAGGATTAACTTCAAACTGTGCTCTGGGGAGGTGATTATTTCTGCTGGACTTGTTTTTTATTGTTTTGTTGCTGCCACGTCCTCTGATAGCTTAACGGCCCCTCCGGCCACGCCGTTATGAGAAATAGCCACAAATCAGAACACGCGGCAGCGTGTTCAAGCCAAGTTCAAGCAAAGGAACGCGCCGAGTGTATCATTACACGAACCACTTGGTGCCACTTTTGACCCTTCTATAACTCAAAACCTCTTTAACGTAAACACATAAAACTACGTCTGTTTAATTATATCCATAAGGACATGTAGAAGCCCAAATTTCATGAGGCTAGCTCAAACGGTTATAGAGATATGAAGGTTAAAAAGTCGTTAAAATTCACACTGACTGACTGACATATATATAGTACCTAAATCTAACCTACTTCCAGATGACCTAGAAGGATGAAATTTGGAATCCAGCTCGGTAATTGTGTGTAAGCGTAGGAAAAAATCAAAAAATAAAAAAAAATCAAAAATCAGTGATTTTAGCGACGACGACCTTATGTCAATGGAATAAGGTTTAAATTAAAAATAGATTCGCATTGCAAAGAATAAGCAATAGTACTACGTCTCCGATTGCGCCATAGAATACAGTGGAGTTTTTAGTGACCGGCCTGTATAATACCTACCTAGTTATGTACCTATGTCGAAGCATTGCATAGAATAAGCAATAGTAGGTACTAACGTCTCCGATTGCGCCATAGAATACAGTGTAGTTGTTAGGGACCGGCCCGTATACATGTACCTACCTAGCTATGTACCTGTTTTCGAACGAATAGAAAGGATAGAAAGGGAAATCAGAAATGTTCTGGAATATATAAAGAGATAGGTATGGCCCGGAAAATCGTAGATTTTTCTAGTTTAGCTCAGCGGAGGTATACAAGCCCAGTTTGTTTGCAAGTTTAGTTAGTACTTATTTTACAAGTGAGCAAGTGTTAAGGAAAGTAAAGGAAAGAAAACAGTGAACAGTGCAGTGACTTTGTAATAAGTGCGTAGTTGTGTGTATTCGGTACAATAAACCGACACGAGCTGTTTTACTTGATCATCACTCCCGACCAGCCCTAGTTGAAGTCTTACACCTTCGACGAGCCCCTACAAGTGGTGTCCCCATACAAAAAAAAAAACATTTTTTTTTTGCAAGAAAAAACATTAAATCTCAATACCTGCCTAGTTTTCTTTACAAAAAGTAATGATATCCCACCAAAACATAAATGTAAAAAAGGAGAGCCAAGTTCAATACAAAAATTAAGATTGGCTGTGGGCTTCCCCGCAAAAAGAATGGAGATATAAATGAGTGCCAAGTCAAATCTATGTAGGTTAGATTTGACTTGGCCAGTTTTTATCAGAATTAAAACGTTGAATAACTTTATAAAATAACTGATGTAATGAAAACTGGCAAAGTCAAATCTAACCTACATAGATTTGACTTGGCACTCATTTATATCTCCATTCTTTTTGCGGGGAAGCCCACAGCCAATCTTAATTTTTGTATTGAACTTGGCTCTCCTTTTTTACATTTATGTTTTGGTGGGATAAAATTAAGACTGAACCGGCCTAGCTCAAAGGTAATAACGACCCTTGGTTACTATGTATATAGATTATCTGGTACTCTGTGTAACGGAATAATTGGGATTGCACGGTGTGGCACGGATGGCGAAAGTCTGCCTGCGGCGCAAGAGGTTGCGGGTTCGATTCCTTCCTTGGGACACAGTTTTGTACGATCTGATTCTGCATGTATTTGTTCCGTGTGTTCTGGTTGATTTTGATCTTTTCATGCGTCGCAGGTAGCCCTTCTTCCTTCCTTCCTTCCACCTTAGCCCACGCACGCCACAGGGGTAGTTAAATATATATTCGAAACTGAACATTTTCTAGTTAAAGACGTACCCATATTTGCACTGCAATAAACCACTATGTGAAACTTTCACGTGCTTACCTGAAACAATGCAAACAATACCTGATTATAAAAAACGCAAAAACAAAAAATATGACGATACTTGAACTCGCCCAGTTTTATGGAGCTGCCTGTTGTTAAACTAGCGCAGCTTTAAACATAAACTCGCAAGCCTGCTGCAAAATTTTTATGCTGTACCTACTTACATATACCATATCGTAGGTATGTAAAATCGATAGCTCTAAAATTGACTGGTTTTTGGTTTTGAAAGCTTTTATTCATCATTTAATTGATCTCTCATTCGTGTTCAAATTTAATAACTTTTCGCTGCACATGTGAAATTATGCGTTGTTAAGTTTGTGTTTTAGTTTTTAGTGTTAGCCTTGTGTCCTTGTTGTTTTCTGTTTTAAGGTTTCATGCATAAACGTATATGTTGACATAAAATATCCTGGGTTTTAAATCGGAGTATACTAAAATCTTTAAAATGTTTCAGTCTCGGAGAAAGGAAAAAGAAAATTGGTAAACATTAACCCTCAAAGCCTCATAAACACGTCGTCTAAAGTGGCACTAGTTTTCCAATTGTCAACTTAATTATAGTATGCATGCAGATTACATTTTATGAAAGCATAACATGCATGCATGCATAGCATTCATGGCGGTATGCGAACACTAACGAGCTACGAAGCCACGATTTTATTTTATATTTGGTATAAGCATGACTATTAAGTTTCCTGATTGTTGATAGGTAAGTGAATGAAGACTGAAAAAGAGAATTAAGTATTTCATACACTCAAAAAATAAGGGACGAAAGATTCGATTATTATCGAGCAAACATTGTTAATCCTACTTAATATTATATACGTTAAAGTTTGTAAGTATGGATGGATGGATGGATGTTTGTTACTCTTTCACGTAAAAACTACTGAATGGATTTTAATGAAACTTCACAATAATATAGCTTACATATCAGTATAACACATAGGCTACAATTCATAAAGGTATATAGTATACTATCCAAAATATCTATCACCACGCGGGAGAAACCGCGGGGCGCAGCTAGTATTTTGTATGAAAATGATTTTTCATATAACAAAGAATGGTTTTCTATGTAATAAAAGAGGAGGAGAAGCTAATAGGAAAGACCAAAAGGTCACAAACTATATTTTAACAACGTTAGCTTTAGTCGTGACGCGTTTTGATGGTAATTTGTAAAGAAAACAAGGTAATTCTCTGGTAAGGCAGAAAACATTCGTGAGTATTTTAACCATAGACGAATTACATTATGAAGTCTAACTCGATATCGAATGTTTGTAAACAAACCATGATACCAATAAGTAACTAAAACTCACTTGCTTGGCGTCGAATTCAGATTCTAAGCAATATTTATTGAACGGAAGGATCGACAAGCAACAGAGTGAATTTTAGGATAAGTATGGTCGGTTTGCTTACAAACAATCTACATCGTGTTTGGCTAGTGTAATGTCCTTTTTGCGCCGTCTGTTGACCTCAAAAGATCTTGCAGTTGTGCCAAAAGTGTTGTGCCTAGTGACAACCCTACAGGCATTGCCTTAGGGATGTCATAGGCATACATAATCAAGGCACATCTATGCATGATATTTGTATGCCACATGAAAACAAACCGGCCAAGTGCGAGTCGGACTCGAGCACGAAGTGTTCCGTACCATTATCTATAAAAACGGCAAAAAAATCATGCCTGTTGTATGGGATATTTACCCTTTAATATTTGATTTGTTTTATTTTAATATAATTATTTATTTTTTAAGTGAATATATAACTAAATATTCTGTGAATATTTCAAGCGCTTCGTCGTTTCAATATCTGTTGTCGTTATCACTATTATTAACGAGCAAAAAAAAATCACGTTTGTTGAAATGGGAGCCCCCTTAAATATTTATTTAATTCTGTTTTTTTACTATTTTTCAATAAAGCGACAACAGAAATACATCATCTGTGAAAATTTAAACTGTCTATCACAGCCTGGTGACAGACGGACAGACGGACAGACGGACAGCGGAGTTTTATTAATAGGGTCCCGTTTTAACCTTTGGTTACGGAACCATAAAAAGTACCTAAAAGAAGTTAATTAAAACCCACCCTTCTGGTAATGAAGTTGCCATGCAGGACGGTCATAGTCGTTATTTGATATCGTCGAGGAGAAAATGCAAATGAAAGGGTCCCGATAGGATCCCTTGAGCTTTTCCCGGAGCTTTCGGGCGATCCTTGGCGCGGTGTGATAACTCAATACTACGTGTTTATATACAGTATCAACTATTTTAAGGGGAGCCGTTTGACCCTTTTGGGGACTTTATTGCGCGCCTTTCCTCTATGACTTGTTTGTATAATTGTATGGACGTGTTTGGGGATCAAATTGCTTGGTATGTGGCTCACTATTCCTTGGTATTATTTTTCTCGAAAGTTTTCCGAATTCTCTGTAAAAGTAAAAAGTAACTATTATTTAATTTAAGGGCAATATTGTATTGACGACCGATGTGGCGCGGTGGACGAAGTTCCGCCTGCGACGCAGGAGGTTGCGGGTTCGATTCCCGCCTCGGAACAATTGTGTGCACGATCTGCAGATATTTGTTTCGTGTGTTCTGGTCGTTACCTATGTATAATAAAAAATATCTATCTATGTAATGTATTGTATTATGTATATCAGTTATCTAGTACCCATAACACAAGCTCCGCTTACCATGGGGCTAGATAATGCTGTGTGAGTTGTCCAGCATTATTTATTTATTTATTTTTTATTTTTATATCGTGTATTGCTTGCCTTATTGCGCTTGACTTGTACTCGTAACTTGGTGTTATACATAAAGAATTGCAACGTGCGTCTGTAGCGTTGTGTTTTTATAAATAAACTAGCTGCGCCCCGCGGCTTCGCTCGCGTTGACGTTTTTGCGTATTTTCTCACCGTTTAAACCTTCCCTGGACTAAGACAAACATTTCGAAACCAAAATCAGCAAAATCGGTCCAGCCGTTCTTGAGTTTTAGCGAGACTAACGAACAGCAATTGATTTTACTACACATGTATGTATAAGAAGATGTTTCTATTAGTGGCATCTTGATTGGTGTATACAATTACATAGCTATATATGCTGTTAATTTTAAGAATATTGTAAACTGTTTGTGCCTTCATAAACGAAAAATAAATAATAATAAATAAATAAATATTCCAGTTTTGTAAAATAAGCGTAACATGTAGATACCCGAATAAAATTATTAGGTCGTAACATAATCACGCTATCTACCATCAAAATGAAGCTATTTAAGAACTCTTCCTAGAATCGTACTGGTTTGCCCACAAATCGACCCGGAACAAGCTTCATCATCATCATCAGCCTATATCAGTCCACTGCTGGACATAGGCCTCCCCCAATGAGCGCCATAGCGCCCTGTCTTCAGCTTGCCGCATCTAGCATCTACCTGCAGTCTTTCGCAGGTCGTCATCCCACCTGATCGGAGGGCGTCATACATTACGTTTACCGAGCGGTCTCCATAACTCAACATGCACAACAACAAGAAACAAGAACAAGCTTGTACTATGTTAAACATATATGTATCTTCAAATTAAAATCGTTACTGGGTCTTATGTAAGGGAATCTTATTTATAATAATCTCACGTCTGATTTATGAAATGTCAAAACGCTTGAATCGGATCAATCGGGGTCAACACTTCTCGTTACTAATAAAATGGTACTCATAAGCAGGTCGGCTTTGATATAAGGGCCTCAGATATACATATATATTATTTATATATCTATACTAATATTATAAAAAGGAAAGATTTGATTTTTTGTTTATTTGTTTGTTTGTAATGAATAGGCTCCGAAACTACTGGACCGATATGAAAAATTCTTTCACCGTTGGGAAGCTACACTATCCCCGGTGAACATTAGCTATATTATATTTTCAAAAAAGTTAGGGTTTCATACTAAAACCGTGCGAAGGCAGTATGTTATAAGTATAACATGACACAAAATGCCGGTCGTGTGCTTCAAAAAGTGAATTCTATCGACAACTTTTCTTTATATATCAAGAGTTCGAGCGAAAGATTTATTTCGTGTTTTATCTAAATATCATAAAAAAAGGATTTAGAGATAAATCACATACCTAAATAAATAAATAATGCTGGGCAATCCACGAAGCATCATCTAGCCTCAAGAGATCTATCTAGATTAAAATTATAACCTAGATATTACCGCTCGTGAGAACACACTGTGGAAATATAGCAATCAGTGTGGAAAATGTCGCGATTCCAAGAACTCTGATGTGAAAACAAATTATGAAATTCTGTGTCACGAGGAATGTGCCTCTAGATATGTTAAAGACGGATTAACTTTCAAAATTGAGGTTTTCTTAACTTGGAATGTAAAAATTTTAAAAATTCGTATATATTTTTCTAAATTGTACATTAATATGTCCTGTAGGACTCAAAAATTAAAAAATTTGAGATAAGTACCTAAAAAAATCTAAGGTAATATGTTGCGTTGTTATATATGTATTTTTGATATGATTTTCGAATGCAACTTTTATATTTTATTTTTCTTTCTTAGGGATAACAAACAGTATCACTTAAAAATTAACTATAAACTATTAAATTTAAATAAACGTAATTCTAGAAGTGAACCAACCCCGTTATTTATATGTAGATATAAATCTTACTTATAATTTTAAACACGAAGTTTATTAAAAGTAAATATGTTCCGGTCAAGACAAAGCCAAAACAACTGAATGGATCGTACTGAAATTTTGCAGTTTCAATAGGGACCAAAGTTATCGACATAGCTCTGAGAATTAGCAAGCTGAAGTGGCAGTGGGCCGGTCATATCTCGCGAAGAACTGACGACCGCTGGGGCAAAAGTGTTCTTGAGTGGAGACCACGACTCGGTAAACGTAGTGTAGGACGCCCTCCGACCAGGTGGGATGACGACCTGCGAAAGACTGCAGGTAGATGCTGAAATCAGGGCGCTATGGCGCTCATTGGGGGAGGCCTAAGTCCAGCAGTGGACTAATATATTATAGGCTGATGATGACGATGATGATAGGGGGATCATACAATATATATAATATGGACTTCTTTTATTATTACGGTGGTTTATATAATTATGGTAGAGACCCTTAGGGCAAGGGCTCACTAGCGTTGTAATCTAAGCGTTTATTCAACATCACGAGTATGTCAACGCTGCGTCATTATTCCCTGGCATGCATGTTTTAAGAGACTTATGACGTAGAATAGAAGCAAATAGAACACCCGTAGAAGTACAATGGTAGTTTACTACAAATATTTTTAAACAGGGGAAAACTTCCCCTGTTTTGAAATATTACTAATGCTTTTATGTATCATCGAAGCATTATGCGAGTTTTTTGAAAATTGACGAAGTTCAACAGTGATGGTGTTGATCGCGTGTTTTAATTTGGAAAGTCATAACATTAAATTTTATTAAATGAATTTAATTTTCATGAAATTTTGAAACAAATCGATAATAAAAGATTTTTGAACAAGATACTTTGTCAGTGAATTAAGCAATTTCTAAACTTTTTGTCCACATAATCCTACTAATATTATAAACGTCAAAGTTTGTAAGTATGGATGGATGGATGTTTGTTACTCTTGTACGTAAAAACTACTGGATTTTAATGAAACTTCACAATAATTTAGCTTACATATCAGAATAACACATAGGCTACAATTTATAAAGATATAGGTATAGTATATTATCCAAAATATCTATCACCATGCGGGTGAAACCGCGGGGCGCAGCTATTTAAAGATAAAGATACATTTATTTAGTCATAAACAGGCACATATAGGTTTAACAAGGAATAATGTGATGTAATGATAATTATTATAATCCGTTTTAATAGGTTACATTACATACATACACACAAATACCTACAAGAGTACAAAGAGAGTAGGTAGGCAGCTATAGTTATATTACGTACAATTTCTCGTCTGGTTCTTCAAAGCGAATAGATAAGCGTAAGTAACTGACTGTTCTACCTGCAACCATGTTCTGTTGCCAGCATACCGCATACAGACTGGGTCTGGAGGGCTAGAAGGGTTCTTGTGCCTTCGCATTTACGCTCGCGTCGAGGATATTGCGAGGTTTAGGTGTGCTGTTCGCTTCAGCCTGTGTCACTGTCATAGTAAAATGAGCTTTATTGCGAGCACTCAAAACTTACATAAATAATGCTGGACAATTCACACAGCATTATCCAACCCCATAGTAAGCAGAGCTTGTGTTATGGGTACTAGATAACTGATATACATAATACAATACAATGACATAGATATATATTTTTTATTATACATAGAAAACGACCAGAACACCCGGAACAAATATCTGCAAGATCGTACACACAATTGTTCCGAGGCGGGAATCGAACCCGCAACTTCCTGCGTCGCAGGCGGACCTTCGCCCACCGCGCCACATCGGTCATATGTCTATATTATCAATTATGCGAAAATTTTAGGCGTTTAAAATCATCGAATATCATATGTTACTTCGAAAGCAAATCCTCAGTGTGTTGATTTACCTGGAGCAGTATAGAAGAATCAAAAAACAGTTGGTCTTTTATGTGATAATAATGTTGATTTTAGTCAAATGTAAGTTGTCCTTTTAAATTAATGTACTGGTCTCTGTATTAACTACCTTCCACAGGCCATAGTTAGATATATAGATGTAGAGTAGACTGTAGTCAAAAAGATTACATGATTTTGGTACTAATCGACATAGAATCATCTAGCCCCAAGCTAAGCAGAGCGTTATAAGCTTCACTAAAAGCTTTTTAACAGAAATGAAACTTTTTTGTACAGGTTTTGTTATTTCCTGGTATAAAACTCTTCAGTTATCTATGCCACGTTCTCCCTTTTCGTCCCGCGATAATTCTTTTCTAAGTTCAGTTAGTGTGGGATTTTAACGACCTGCTCACCCCCTAGCGAACATCCGCTAACAAAGAAATAAATCAGGAAACACAGAGAGCGGTATAACATGGTTGTTTCAGTAGTTCGTGCTGTTTAGCTCGGCTTTTTGTATTAATGTTATGTTATAACAATATTAACTAAACAATAATAATAAATAAATAATAATGGTTAATCGACACCACAAGCCTTGTATTATGGTTACTAAATGAGTGATATACATAATAAAATGCATAACGTAGATATAATATTTTTAAATACGAAGAAAATATCCAAAAAATTCAAATCAAATATTTGCAGATCATACAAAATTTGTCCCAAGGCACGCATCGAGCCTGCTGCGTCGTAGGCGAACGTTCGCGCGTTACAGCGATCGTGTTCACGGGGCGCCTGGACCCACAATTCTACTACAAAAAATCCAAAATATGTTTTAATAAAAAATCACAAAAGTGATTTTTTTTAAAACACTCCGGGACACTCCGGGATGTTCATTGAGCCACGCACACAAGTGTCTGAGTAGTCATATGAGCGTAATTGCAATTTCTGCATCCAAACAAAGCAAAACAAAAGGCAATCACAATAATTCCTTGTCAATTAACCCCTCTGTAGTCACAAAAGAACTGTCGGTAACTTTACCCTGCAGTCTCTCGATCGACAGGGTAATTCCCCGTCAACAATGACATGCCTGCCTTCGTCGCTCACTCGATCCGCATCGATTAAACACGTTCAATGGGACCTGACTTATTGTCAGGCCTACTATGACTGAACAATGCAGTATTACATAGCTACTGTTCTCATTTACTTTTACACGGCAGATTTAGAAGGTCGAAGTGAGTACAGGCTTTATTGAAGTCGTAGTTGGTAACGAGAGTTTTGAAAACCATCCCGGTCCCCTACATCTACGAGTGCATCTTCAGGTATTCAATCGTGCGTCTAAATATCTACCTATAGACAAAGAGATTTTACATATAGAGACGTCATACTCATTGTAAAGAAATAAAAACATTGCGATATTTTACTATAGCTACATACTAGCGTCGACGCGACGTTCGAACATACAACGCCGCATGGCATTATCTCTGTCACTCATAAACTTAACGCATTGCTTGTTTCGTTCGTGTTCAAAGCGGCAACGCCACGCGGCAATGATTGTTGAGTAAAATAAAATTCACCATTTTACATTTTAACATATTAAACAGTACTTACGTATGAAAAGATACACAGATACCCTTTCTGGTTTTTATAGTCCTTGTGTAGTTATTGCACTTTCGGAACACACAACTTGGCATTTTCGAGGTTTATTTAAGTATATTCCGTAAGTAACCTCGTGTTCAAGAAACGTGCGCGTCGCGGCCAGGAGCAGGACGGACTGTGTTCAATTAGGATACGTACCTGATTTTCGTTTCGTAAGGCAGACTTCGATACAACGTATCTACGTATATATAACATCATTGCCTATAGACACGTGTTTTAGTGTGTTCCTGTACCACCGTACAGGAACACAATAAAACACAAGTTAGTCGTTTAGAACCTCCGTTCTAAACGACTAACTTGCTATATAGCTATCAGTGCCTTGCTATAAGAATAGACAATATTATTCTTATATGAATAAAATACAATGTTATTGTTTATTCTTATGCTTTTACTCAAGAAGGATTGCTGTTGTGAATGCTTGATGCGATTGATTCACTCATACAAAATTTTCGTCTTAAAAGTTTAGTATTGCCAGCAATCGCTTTACCAATCATGAGAAAACTCCTTCCAGAAAGACACCGCTTCTACGAGTATTATTTATGTATATAATTTCCACACGCTTGCTTTATAGGTTTTGTTCCAAATCTGATACAAAAATAGAACATTTGATAGGTACTTCTTTTATGTCATGGACTGATGAATACACGATATTTGAACCAAATGCCCTGCAGCATTCTCTCAGAGCAACACTAGCAACAAATCCTAGATGCTACCGATCTGTGCAAAGAGCAATATATTAGTTTGTCTTGCATGCGGGTACAGACGTTCAATTTAAGAGCACGAAATGAGATATCCTAGACTTAGATAAGCCAATACCGAGTTGAACAAATATCTACTACCTAGAATTTTTGTACGTATTTAAGAAAAAGAAAGGATAAACATTACTTTCTAGTAAATAACATGACTTCTGTTGGTATTTGATTAGATTCGGTGAATCAAGATCGTCTAAAAACAAATTGATAAGATCACCGGGAAGTTTAATCCACTGATAAAATAAAATCTATTTACTGAATTCAGTTACCAGTAAAGAACGAAGCTTTGTACGAGTTATTCACAACTAGCTGCGCCCCGCGGCTTCGCCCGCGTGAAAATCTATGTGTCAAATGGTCAAATGTTAGTTGCGTAGTTTTAAAGATTTAAGCATACATAGGGACAGACAGACAGACATCAGGAATCAACTTTGTTTTATTGTAGGTAGTGACGTCTCATTATTAGTTTTCCCATCGTCTCACGAGAGACGCGCCTATTCCCAAATTATCAGAAAAGTTACTTCTCATTGGCAATCTTCATTTTTTTTTTTTTTTTTTTTTTTTTAATATTAAATTGAGTTATAAAGTCACGTGATTTTATAACTCAATTTAATATTGAATAATACATGGGTAGTTATTTCTCATAATAACTCTGTATTTGTTGTTTGTTTTCTGTTATGTATCTTCTTCACTTGGTTCGATTTCATTCTATTCTTTAGTGTAGGATGATATTCTTTTCATGGTAGACCCGTTTGCATTCTTCGTCGGAGCGTCGACCGGGCGTTGGTTCACCTCCGGCGTCGAATGAAGACATTGTTTTTATTCGATTGAGTTTCCACAACGAGGAGTCTGATGGGTTCTATAGAACCCGTTGAATGCAGAGCCCGGAGGTTCTATTGTGAAGAAGATTAATGGTTGTGGTAAAACTATAGTGAAATGTATGACAGAAATCCGGTTTTGTTTACTGTTTGAAAAGATGGCGTAATGATGGTGACGGGCAGTCGTCATTCGTTATTGTTCTATGGCAGCTTCGTAGATTAGTTCTTCTTGCGCCTTTTGTTGTAACCTAGGTTTCAACAATTTGTTTGGAAGACTGTTTGTTATGTGACACTTATACAGTTTGGAAAATAAATAAGCATTTTAAGTTAATCGTCAAAGCTGCTTGTTCGGAAGAAGCTAAAGAGCAGTTCTAGTTTGATAGAATTTAATATAAAGTTTTAATGTTTATTTAGATCATTTAGCTACCTATAGTCAAGAAAGAACGACAAAAATGTGTACCAAAAATGTGTACAATATTGCTGGATGGTAAGACACATGAGCTCCATCTCTAAAGTAAGCAGAGCTTGTGCCTAATATAGATATCTGATACCATCACCATCCTCAGCCTATAACAACTACACTACCACCATCCCATCCTTTTATAATGCCACTGCTGGACCTCTACTAACAAGCCCCATAGCGCCCTATATTCAGCTGTAAAAAACGACATAGATTAGTATTTTTATTGGAAGAGTAAACGCTGAACTTAACCTTAGTGACTATAAGTCGTGTAATCGAACTTAACTTCTAGCAGTTTAATTAGTGTGTTTTACCTTTAAGTTATCATTTTATCTTTATCATCATTCATCAGTTACCAAGCATATATTCGCATAGAGCCCTATATTCAGCTGTTATAAACGAACATAATGACATAGATTAGTATTTTTATTGGAAGAGTAAACACTGAGCTTAGGTACTTTAGTGACTATAAGTCGTGTAATCAAACTTAACTTCTAGCAGTTTAATTAGTGTGTTTTACCTTTAAGTTATCATCAAGCAAAGATCTATTCCCATTGAGCCCAGCTAATACAGCTGCTTTTACAGAAATTACTTGGAACTCTTGGAAGTACAAGAAACACCCAGTAACAGCAAAAATAAACGCATTTCATAAAACTTCCAGATCAGAGTTGAATATAACTTCAGAAGGGTGTAGGTACGTAAGTTATAATTCCCTGAATTTCGGCACGTGTTAAACAAGAAGGCAATCAGGGAAGAGGAATGGATGGAATATTAATAATGAATACTTGGCGTAAATGGGTCGAGACTTCATTGGAATTTTCCATAATCTTTAGTTTTGTAGGAATTCAGCTAACATCAAATTAGTTCAGCTTGGGCGAGATTCGCTACAATAAGATGTTTCAGCGTTCAGCGGTAGTAGGGAGTGAAAAATATAACTACAGCTTTTGCAGCGTACGAGAAATAAATATATACGCACGAAAACCATTTTTTTTGAAAGCTTCGTACCTACAACACTTTACAAAGTTCCGCTTCTCACCGCAAACTAGGTAGCATCATGCGAAGACATAAGCTTGTAGCAAGACAAGAGGGCTAGAAAGTGGTCTAGAAAATGCGTAAAAGGAGGGATTATTGTAAGCTGCGAAAATAGGAAATTTACAATAACTCGCTTCTGTCACATACCGTAGATAACTAGCTCTAACTAATGCGAGGGCTAGTCATCTCTTATAACAAAAATGGCAACTTCTGCCGTCCGTCATAATAATAAAATTATTTAGTTTGATTACAGAAAGTAGATATGAGGTATATGCGGGCTGTATCTGCCGCCGCGTCAGCCGTGCTTCATTTGGGTGCATTATTCCGTGGCACGTTGCGCGCTCGCTCACGTCACTCTAATTTAAGGCTATAAAATCAGAGGATCATCCTTTACCACAGGCAGCTTTTCCTGTCACGCGGATTTGCGCCCGCGTGCGGATCTGTTTTTCTTTTGTTCCACCCGAAACCATAATCTATTATATATGTATGTATATACATATAAATCAATTGCTGTTCGTGTGTCTCGCTAAAACTCGAAGGGCTGCGCTTGGCCGATTAAGTTAATTTTGGTTTTGAAATGTTTGTCGTAGTCCAGGAAAGATTTAAACAGAAAAGATGGCAAAATTGCACAGAAATTTCTACGCGGGCGAAGCCGCGGGGTGTAGCAAGTATTTTATATATTTTTCCTACCGCTTGCGCTACACGCCGGAACGTGGATTGGCTAGAGAAATCATAGGGTTCGCGCACGCGGACCAGTTGAAGCACTTGCAGAAATCCGCATGACAGGTAAAGCCCATAGGGCCGATTGAACTGCGCGTAATAAGATCACTCTAATATTATAAATTCGACAGTTTCGATGGATGTTTGTATACTTATTTAATTGTTTTTTTTAGTTTTCCAATATTTCGGCACAGGTTCATGCGCCATGATCACGGCATGACTGAAGGTACTGCGAGAGAGTGAGATACTTAAGAATATTAATATTAATATAATAATAAATTCTTTATTTCCAGACACGAGATCCATATTCTACTTAAAATAGTTAAAACTAATACACAAAACAATAAATATACAATAAGATGTAGGTACATAGGGTACCTAGGTCAGAAAAATATAATAAAAAATATTCTAGGTGGCAATAGCCACCCACCGTTTGTACATATCGGACAAGATCAAACGATCTGCCATACTCCTTATGATTGAGTTTTTATGATAGCTTTTGTTAGAACGATAGCTTCAAAAGTGAGATTGAGCTGCCTTTTGAACGACTGCATCAATAAATAATTGACTATGGTCCCAATGGTAAGGTCCTATGGTAAGTGATTTTGACATTGCTTGACAATGGTCAATGTATCGGTCTACACGGACACTGGAATTCCTTTAAGCTATTTAGTGACCTGCCTTTAACCTTCCGCGTCCAGCATCTACCAGCAGGATTTCGCAGATCTTCAGATTTATTTTGAATACACGCGTATTTCGTGGCTTATTATCAAACTAATTTATATAGAATCGCTACGTTATGCTTGATTAAAGCTAACTAATTATACATTGAACTGAATATTTATTCGACTGTAATAGATAAGATTATTTTGAGGTAATATGATTAGGTTTCTAGTACTTAATGTTTTGTACGAATATTATTTCTCATAAAACATTAAAGTTCACTTAAAATTAGATAAATTTAATAAGTAAATGTGTACCTACTAAATCTAAGTTTGAGTAGGTAAATAACTCCTGGGCTCCAGATATATTATATATATTTTTTTTAAATAAATAATAATGCTGGACAATTCACACAGCATTATCTAGCCCCAAGCTAAGTAGAGCTTGTGTTATGGGTACTAGATAACTGATATACATAATACAATATATTACATAGAAAGATATTTTTTATTTTACATAGAAAACAACCAGAACAAATATCTGCAGATCGTACACACAATTGTTCCGAGGCGGGAATCGAACCCGCAACCTCCTGCGTCGCAGGCGGACCTTCGCCCACCGCGCCACATCGGTCGTCAAATCATATAGAATCACAATTGTCGAAAGAATAATAATTATTAAAATATTATATTTGTCTGTAATATAATTATTATATTATACAGACAAATACATTAAGGTTGGTAGAATAAATAACGTTCAAAAACCTCTCATGAAATAAATCGTTATGGTTAAAATGTTTACACTCCATATTTTATTTCCGTATCAAGCAAACTATTTAGCATTCTGAAAACGCAGTAAAATTTGCAGTCTGCGAATTGGGATCTCTTCACACAGCGGATGCACAGCATATCCTATCAGGAGTAATTAATCAGTAAGCAATCCACGTCCCAACATTCAGGCGTAGGTGCACTTTGCATCTAGTAGACCCAATCGAATAAAACCCGACACTGTGACAAAAATACAACATCTAACTTCAAACCGTAACATCGTAAAAATAGAGACTGTATTCAAGTGTAGACTCACAATCGAGTTTTATCATCGCATTCGCGTAGTTTCGATTTGTCAAACAAGTTGCGTGATGCAACGATGAGTAGAAGTGTTTTCGAATTGAGTTTTGATTGTGTTTCCGTCCGCAACAAAATGTGGGTCTTCGTTATATATTCGACACACGAAACTAGCGACCCTTTTGTACAGTGCTGATATGAGCTTATTACGCCGGTGGAGCTTTATTACTACGCAATAAGAATGATTTTCGGAAAGCTTTTTCGAGGGTTGTATCTACAGGCCGGCACGTCAGAAATCACCCACTTACACTTTATGCGAATTATAACTTTTATATGGAAAATATATTTTTGGAATTCCTACAAATTGGCACAACAAATGAAAGGAGAGTGCCTATTAAAGTTTTGTAAAAGAGTTACTGTATCCATGTGATGAAATTTTATTGATGCTATAACAATACTTACTAGGTAGATAGGTGATCAAGATTATCATAGTTGTAATATTAGATCCGTGTAATTATAGAGCGAGCAAACAATCTAACGTTACCACCACATCTGAAATTGCTTTGGTTGGTGGAGATAATTTGAAATTGCAGTACCTGAAATGTGGTTCAGTACACTTATGAAAATGAGATTGTAATCTAATCGTACGTCCTGATTTGCCTCCAATCGGTGGATATAGGTCGCTCAGACATGGATTAAGGGAAAAAGTTAATAATGAACAAACATATTTGCGAGTTTTTAAATTATGCGTAATGTAGAATAATCTTATTTAAAAAAAATATATAATTAGTTATTATATTTTTATATAAGGAATATAATGATTTATAAAGTGTGACGTATATTTTGTCATATTACGAATAAAATGTTAATCTGTTTATCTGGCGCTTTCAGATGACTTTAGTCCGGAGAGTTTTTATTCAGGTAATAAAGGTTCACTGTAATGTTATCTCGTATCCAATGAGTCCCCATAAAAAGAGTTTTACATAATATGTTTTATAAGGAAAATTTCACGAAACCGTTAAACTAGTCAATACAAAGCAATCTTAATAAATATTCTCCGTTAAGGCACTAAATGCGGCTTTTCTCAGAACATTTTCCTCTACCGGTATCAAATAAAGGTAATCCTCGTCTGACATCTCAGCGTAATTAGCCCCCACTTCCTACCTGAGTCCGTTCCCGCTTCAATGACCAAGGCGGGGCAATCACGTTGCTGTCATTCGACCCCACAACACCCTTGTGACAACTTTGAGGCGCAGTGAGAAAATGTCCGCTTAAGACGCAGAAGGCGGGTAGATTTTTTCCCGACGCGGTCTTACTTATTCCGGTTCAGGGTTTATATTTATTTTTATATTTTATTATGTTTTACTAAAGTATGCATTTAAAAAACGTGTGTTTATAACAGTAACCTGATACCTATGCAAGCTCGGCTTCTTTTGTTGCTGCTTAATAATAATAGACTCGTTAAAAATTAAAAACGGTTTGACCGATGCTCTCTATACAGAGGCAAAAATAAGGCAACAGAGATTGTTACGGGTTAATGGTTGGTTACGGTTTCATGTAGTAGTTATAAAAAGAATAAGAGTTGTATTTACATCGGTCTTAACGCCCCGCAGTCGTCAAGCTGCCAGATTGATATTTGAATGTCTAATGTTAGGTAGAATATAACTGCACGTATTATAAATTGAAGACCTACATTACAATACAATACAATATAACTTTATTGCACCATCAATACAAAAAAGTAATAAAAATACCAAAGGATCTTAATACTAACTATAACTAGTGGCACAATCGGCGGCCTTATCGCTAAAAGCGATCTCTTCTACATTGTTACATATATTCTGGCAAATAAACACCTTTAATGAGACTTTTAAAACTAGCCCCTTATTTGCTTCCTGCATCCATCCCCGTGAATGATCGAGGCGGGGCACGCACGTCGCCGTCATTCGAGGGGCATTCACAGCACCCATAGGATTTTCGTTGTCACTCATTCGTGCGACAGAAAATTGGAAAGCCATTCCCAGAGTACTCCGTGCTTGTTTTACCAACGACCTTCAGCAGGTGTTTGCTGATAGGGGATCATGTTTGTCTGACGGCCGTTAATTGGGTTTTGTGAGAATCGATGTTTTTCCCTACTAATATTATACGGGTGTAAGTTTGTATAGCAATGTGATGTTTGCACGAAGACAACGCCATAACTACTGATGAGCACCAAGCCCTAGAGTTTATCTAACACACCATCTTTATAAAAAAAATGAAACCCTGGTTACGCTATAACTTGAAAAGGCTGTACCGATTTCATTCATCTTGTTATAAATGTTTGCTAATACTTTGTAGAAAGTTCTTAATTAAAAAAAAAAGCATATTGCACGCGGACGAAGCCGCGGGACGCAGCTAGTACTAGATAATTTTTTATATATATATTTTTATATCGCAATAAAATATACCTCATAATATGAGTTTTTTTTTATTAAACTTTGCTTTTTATAATTTAGTGAAAAAATGAATTTTTTTGGCGGAATGCGCTCGCGTCCCGAGCCGTACTCACCCTGAAGAAGTCGTTAACACTTTGACTGCGATTTTTTTTCGACGACGGCGATCTTTTTTTTAACCTGAAAAATTCGTGCTGCCGCTCTACACAGCAGTTGTGTTGCGCTGCACATGCGTTTCGTTCGAAAAATATTACGGCTGTGCTGAGTCACAAAGATCTGTATTTTCTCAGCTGCTGAGCTAGTGTGGATTTACGCATATTAGTCACTTGTAGAAAACACATACCGTGTGATTTCAGCAGTCAAAGTGTTAAGGGATGTAACGTTGATGTTCGTCAAACACAATTATGGTTCGTAGTTAACCCGCTTACATCCGTAATGAATTTTTGAATTATTTTTGTGTTGGTAGAAACTATGACTTTTTGTATGATAACTTCCATTAAAATCTTACGCTGTTTCCGCTGTTTAAGAGGTTTAAATAGGACTATAGAACATAGAATTTATAGTCTTTAGGTGCTGTAATAGAAAGTTACCTTACTACATCACTTTAGATATTTCAACAATAACTGCAATATTATACCTTACTACTTAGTGCTTAGTGATGTAAGTGTGAATTTACGCAGGTATTCAATTACCCAGGCATCACATAAAATTGTTATGACCATAGTGGTTAAGATACCACGAACAATTGCAATATTGCATCGAAGATTTATGTATTACATGACTCATCTTGGCTATCCAGTTTCCAACATAGGTCCCTACTATATCTCAAATCCCAAATTATAAATTAGGTACGTGCCTCTACACGCGGCTTAACACGCACTTTTTAGACGAAAAAGTAGCCTATGACCTTCTGCGCTATACCTTTTACCCCCGACAAATTTAATTGGGGGCCATTTTGTGAATAGGATAGGCATAGGACTAAAGGTTCATAGGACCGGGATAGAACATACATTTTTGGAACTGCATAAGCGCAACTATCTAGTTTCCTAGTTAGTTAATACAATTCATGAAGAAACAAGTCAGGACTTAAATAATTAAGTTATAACCTACAAATAAAACAGTCATTTCAGAAGAACGCAGGGTTCCTGAGATCCTTGACCAAATAATGTGTGAAACAGTGTATTTTTTTATTTTATTTTATCGCTATTTTTTTCTCTGTCCTGTTTTCACTTTCAAGGAATCAAAGAAAAAATGTTGTTTTATTTAAATCGAGTTTTTAACCAAGGAGATCCCGCGAGCACTACGATCTAGTGGACTGACAACGAATCCCGTTAGGTTCGCCTCTTAAGACCCTTTCATTCGTTTACGTTGACTGACTGAAAAGTTATTCTGTCTGTCTGGTTACATACAGACAGACAGAATAACTCTCGTCTTTGTAATATTAGTATGAATTATATATAATCGCTTTCATAGGATTAGTACAGAATGCTTAGAAAAATGTATTAACCTTTTTATAACGAAATATGTAATAATATGTAATACCTGTGAAACAAAGACTTCTATCCGATTCTCAATCTTCAAGATTGAGCAAAGAAGTTAAAACCACTAAATATACAGTTTGCTACAATATCAAAATACGTAACTGTTTTCAAAAGGACACCTTATTCAGCTGGTCTTAAAGTCTGAATCAACTTGTTAACTGAATAGGTACTGTAATAGCTGCTATCATCACACCAAAGCCAAAGAAATTACTCCAACCGTTCACACCAGCGTGATTGCTTTCAAAGCGAACCCTGGGTTGCAGCGAAAGGACTAAGCTCTAGAATAAGGCTGTAAAACACTAGCGTAGCGACTAAGTAAAATCGCTCAGCTTGTATTCTCTAACCAAATTTTTTTTATTAGTATAACATTTATGACTGAACAAGCTTTCAAAGAGAGGTGGTTTCAGTGAGAGCGCGTCAAAAAACATCGTTTTCATAAAAAAAAAAATATATATAAAATCATCAAGTACTAGCTGCGCCCCGCGGCTTCGTCCGCGTGGAAATATGAAAAATAGCAATTTTCTTTTTTTTAGTAAGAACGTTTTACAAAGTATTAGAAAACATTTATAAACAAGATGAATGAAATCGGTACAGACATTTCAAGTTAAAGGGTTTAATTTTTTATATATATGTAGATGTTGATGTTAGAGACATTAAATGATTGCAGCGACATAACTCACAGTACCTAGGTAAGTTTCTTACCAGACTTATCAATTCTCTATGAAACTGATTTTGATGCATCGCAAAACTCCACACACAACGTCAGTGTTCTAGATTATTAAGGTTTTTAATCTCCTCATGGCTAGCTCCGTAAAATGGTAAGGAAAAAGAATACCTATATCAATTATTTAAAGTTGTTCGTCATAATTTTAAATTTTCTCTATTTTTGAGGCTTTTTTTAGATCCTTAAACCGTGATGCTTATCGCTGAGCTCACTCCACCAGAAACATAATCGTCGGAAACATTTCCGCAGGGTGTAGCGACTAAACGTGACTCAACATATACGAGATAAATTATTCAGATTCGTAGTGAATTACGAAAACCAGCTAAACCGTGCGCCGGCTCGTATCAGTCTTATTTGTGCATTTTAAGGCGCTCGAAAATGCTATTTCAGAGCTTAAAATAAGCTTCTTATCACAGTTGGATAATGCCAATGACCTTCCAGCATATACATATTTGCCTTGTCTATAAATACAGACTATGAATAAGGCATTTATCCGTAAGATAAGTGCCTAATTGTCGTGATATTCACCGTGAAATGCCCAGCGTGAGGAATCTTGCATTACCCTAATGAAGATAACGCTAAAAAGCAAATGGTGGTAGGAATTAATATTAATTATGTAGATTATATGAAACTAAATGAAATTACAATAAAGAACTGGGTGAAGATTTAATTTGGTATCGAGATTGAAAAGTTATAAACTTTCAAGTTCAGCCAGGGTGCATGCACAACACAGCATGTTTTAAATTCCACGCGTTATTAAATCACTGAAAATACATAATATTAGTGGATAACCTTATCACGCAAATATAATAGCTTGACAGCACATATTGTTACCGCATAGTGCGAGCATGCGGATCAGGATTAACACAGTTTATTCCAAAACAACGAGCAAACCATTCAAATGCTAAATTGAAAACTGACCGACTACGCTATTCGCAACGAGATTAACCTAACTAAATTATACAATCCTATGCATCACAAAATACGAAGCTGCATTCTCTCGCGGATAACGCGACCTGCGATGTTTCCCGGAAAAATGCATTCTCTACGGAGATCCCAGCGTCCATAAAATAAACACGAACCCGCTGGTTTTCTGATATTTTCTGATTCTCGCATGATCCATATGCGGCATTATACAGCACATTTTCTAAACAAATTGTTTTATCGCTACTTCTAAAGTGGATCCGCTCCGTCGCGCACGTAATTCTTCTCGGTCCGCATACAAACAGCCCCTAAGGAGACGACAATCCACACGGCAAACAATAAAAATATACATAAAAATAAATTTGATACTTGGAAACCGCGGGCTTGGCCGTGAGGAATATGCAATGGGCAGGTTTGGGACGAGACCGTTTCGTAACGTTAAGTTTATTTGCGATGTTCATCAGCTTCATGTTACTATGGTTCTCTAGCCTTATTTTTCTGGACTTTCGTTCGCTATTTTTACCACGATCAGATTGATATATTATAAATTTATTCTTGAAACAATCAAAGAATATAAACATATAAGGTTCTAGTATTTACAATTGTAACAATCGACGAGATGATAAAGATTTATTTCAGATTGTTGCAAATAATCTACAAGTAGCTCTGGTTATCCATATACGATAAGCTAGATGCTCTCTGCATTTCCCCGCTATATGGCAATGCACTGCGCCAGATACTCACCAGCTGTTCTTATTGATATCTTTGGATGGATAGCCGCGACGACGCGATCAATAACGAAATGAAAAGATTTTATGCGATCACAGGATTCTGACCGTATAAAAACATAATTTAATTTTAATTCCTGTGCGCTTATCTAAAATGATAAATGGGGAAGACATTGCGTAAGTCATATATTTTAGCTAGAGCAAACACTGCAGGATTCTGACGAAATCTTGCAGGTCATTCAAGAGTTAAAACAGTTTCAGAACGATATGGTACGCCGATAATAGGTGCATGACCGCTGGGGCAAACGTGTTCTTGAGTGGAGACCATGACTCGGTAAACGTAGTGTATGACGCCCTCCGACCAGGTGGGATGACGACCTGCGAAAGACTGCAGGTAGATGCTGGATGCGGCAAGCTGAAGACAGGGCGCTATGGCGCTCATTGGGGGAGGCCTATGTCCAGCAGTGGACTGCTATAGGCTGCTGATGATGATGATGATGACCGCAGATAAGTTTCAAGCCGTGATTGCTCACGTTGAATGTGTCAATTTGGATAATATCATTCGCTATAACACATCCACGATGAAAATCGATGTGGAAATATAACGTGATGAAACGTAGTGGGTACATACCCATAAAATTGCATTGTAGCTATGCGACTAGGAAATTGGATTTCAGCTATAAGTACGTTGAATACACGCTATCCATTTACAATCGTGATTTTCGATGATGATAGTCGTGACAGTTGAAGTTTTGCAAATCCCTAATAACCTGCTTACCGACAAATGCGAATTTGTCACGAGTCAATTTGTGATTATTTGGCTTTATTTGGCAATTCGTTTCTTTGTTAGAAATGGAAGAGGTGTCGATATACTTTTACGGAGTAGACCATGAATAAAGTTCTGTTCCAAAGGTAAACTAACAAAAATCCTGATAGTATTATAGGTTACCCCGAGCCCCGAGTGCAAGGGCTTACGCAATATTATAACAAATACATCATTAATATTGAGTAGTTTATAACTTCTAAATTATTAATACAGTTTAAAAAAAATATATATATGCGGGACAATTCACACAGCATTATCTAGCCCCATGGTAAGCAGAGCTTGTGTTATGGGTACTAGATAACTGATATACATAATACAATACATTACATAGATAGATATTTTTTATTATACATATAAAAACGACCAGAACACCCGAAACAAATACCTGCAGATCGTACAAACATTTGTTCCGAGGCGGGAATCGAACCCGCAACCTCCTGCGTCGCAGGCAGACCTTCGCCCACCGCGCCACATCGGTCGTCAAGTTACAGCCTATGTCTATCCTTCCGGGCAGGACATTCACTGTCACTTTTTATAACCATCTAGGTACCTCATAAGCACTCTACGAGCTCATAATCTAAGCACTAGTATCATATCTATCTCGTATGAGCGTGCGTCCCCCAAACAGCGGATTTTGCCGTAGTCACCACGCTTGGCAGTTGGATTTATGATCGTAGAGATGTGTTAAATTTTAAAGTTAGACGACCGATGTGGCGCGGTGGGCGAAGGTCCGCCTGCGACGCTGAAGGTTGCGGGTTCGATTCCCGCCTCGGAACAATTGTGTGTACGATCTGCATATATTTGTTCCGGGTGCTCTGGTCGTTTTCTATGTATAATAAAAAATATCTATCTATGTAATGTATTGTATTATGTATATCAGTTATCTAGTACCCATAACACAAGCTCTGCTTACCATGGGGCTGGATAATGCTGTGTGAATTGTCCAGCATTATTTATTTATTAAATATACCAGAAAGGCTGTAAACTGCTGCCCTTCCTCCTAGTAGGTTTCCCTAGAACATTACCTATTCTGTGCCTTAGTCGCCTCTTACAACATCCAATGGTTGACTTGGTGGGATCGGTTCTAACGCCGCGCCAGGTAAGAATATACCTAATAATTGACAGATTATACAAAAGAACAATTACTTACACTGTACTGAACTGTACTTACTTACTTAACTTGACTCAGAACCTGCATAACGGCGTTTCTGAGTTTATGTTAAAACTACAACACTAACTACTGCAACATAACTATATGTGAATATTAAAAAAAATACAAACCCTATTATAAGTTCGACCAACTGTGCTAAACAATTTTGTAGATCATTCGGGACATTGTTAATGTAAACTCTAAATAAATAAAATTTAATGTCCAGTGTATTAATTAATTGATTTAGCTAGTGTTCAGCCTCGCTAATTGTTTGTGCCTAATGAAATAATGGCAGGGACATTGCATGGACGTAACTAAATTAGGATTGAAATAATGGATGTTAATTTGCAGTTTTCAGCAAATAGTTACAGTTGTCAGCCAGTGAAGTAGAGATTTGGAACAAAAAATAACATTTGTTTTATACCGTCGTCTGTTCGATGAGAACCAGGAACAATCACCGGACTTAATAAATAATGCTGGACAATTCACACAGCATTATCTAGCCCCATGGTAAGCAGAGCTTGTGTTATGGGTACTAGATAACTGATATACATAATACAATACATTACATAGATAGATATTTTTTTATTATACATAGAAAACGACCAGAACACCCGGAACAAATATCTGCAGATCGTACACACAATTATTCCGAGGTGGGAATCGAACCCGCAGCCTCCTGCGTCACAGGCGGACCTTCGCCCACCGCGCCACATCGGTCGTCAACTTAAACAGATAAACATTGTATTAATAATAGGTATGTCAAATTATACGTCACAATTTATAAATCATTATCATTATTTCTAATATAATAAGTAATAATGAAATTAAAATACAATTAATCTAGATTACGCATAATTTATCTTATATTTTATTCTTTTTATTAGCAATATACTGCAAGGACCTGCAGATAGATAAGACGTCCTGGGCCATGAAAGGGTTATTATAAACGATTTTTGATTGTTTACAAGAATAAAAACCTTAAACTCCAATAACCAAGCCAAAAAATGGTAAAAACCATAGAACATCTAAATGTACAGAAGAACAATACAGATAATGTTTCTGATATGATAGCCATTCTAATATTATGAAACTGCAAGGGCATGTTCATGTTCTAATCGTTCAAAATGCAAATCACTTACACACTGATTTAGATTAAAGTGTGTGTAAGAACAATAGAGTTGCGATAATTAATGCCACGCTTACTGGGACATGGTAGCTAGGTAGGTACGCTGTGTTAACGACTATAAAAAATGGTAGAAGTAATTCTCTAACATTTTTTTATAGTCAATACAATATTGTGTGACCACAATATCACCTGATGGTAAGTGAAAATGTGACCCGAATGTGTATCACAAAGGCCTAAAAGACATCAATACTCTTTCGTCTTGTCAGGTTGGAAAATAGCGACGTGTTTAAAAACAATAGAATATCGATACTTAATGGCTCGCTTATTATTTGTAAGAAATAATAAGAAATAAGAAATAATTTATTATGCCATCTTATAAAAACCATATATACTTAAGGTATATACTTACTTACTCTGTAAAGCTTTGTTTCTTATTGTATTTCACATAGTGAAATACAATAAGTAACAAAGCTTTACAGATTTACAGAAATATAAACATTTCAACACATTTGTTGTTTAGGCAAATTGCCGGTAGTTAGTTTAAGCATACCTACAAGTTAAAAAAAATCTCTACCGTCCGTGCAACACTGTGTTCCGCTCTACTCCGCCTACCCAGGCGGAAGGCGCCAGGCTATGACGGAGTCCCCAACATGGCACTCGCTCAGCTGCCCCGCCGTGGAGTCGCCGCACTCGCCCGGCTCCTCAACGGAATCCTCCGGACGTGCCACTTCCCGGACCCATGGAAGACCGGGCGGGTCATCCACCGCCACCCGGCCAGCTACCGTCCCATCACCCTGCTACCAACAGTAGCCAAGCTCCTGGAGCGTCTGCTCTTGGGCCGCCTGGCCCCAACGATCGAGCCACGCCCAGAGCAATTTGGCTTCAGGTCCGGCCATTCCACCACGCTGCAGCTCACCAGGGTGATGCACCACCTCGCAGTCGAGCACAACGCCGGGCGATCCACCGTCGGGGTTTTTCTAGACGTGGAGAAGGCCTTTGACCGTGTATGGCACCCCGGCCTCCTGTACAAGCTCCTGCAGACTCCAACACCACCAGCCCTTACCAGGCTCGTGGCATCCTTCCTCGCCAACCGTCGGTTCTTCGTCGCAGTCGAGGATGCCACCTCTTCCACCCGGACCATCTCAGCTGGTGTACCGCAGGGTAGCTGCCTGTCGCCCGCCCTATACGCGCTGTACACAGACGACATCCCTACACTGGAGGGCCACCTACGCCCCGGGGAGAGGGATGTATCGTTGGCGCTGTTCGCGGACGACAGCGCCTACTTCTCGTCATCCACCAGCCCGACCATCGCAGCCAGCAGGATGCAGCAGCTGCTAGACGTCCTACCGCCATGGCTGGACAAATGGCGCATGGCCGTCAATGTGGGTAAGACGGCCGCGCTGTTTGTCTCCCGCCGCCGCCGCCACCCACCTCAACTCCAGCTTCGGGGCCAGGACGTGGCTTGGAGCTCGCACACGAGGTACCTCGGCATCGAGATTGACAGGTCGTTGAGGATGCAGCCGCAGGTTGACCGCGCGCTACAACAAGCGCGCGTCGCCCGAGCGCTCCTCCGACCTGTCCTGGGATCTCGGCTGCCGCTGAGGACTAAAGTGCGGGTCTACAAGTCCTACGTCCGGTCCCGACTAACCTATGCGGCGCCGAGCTGGTACGCCCTGGTCTCCCAGACCAACAAGGACCGGCTCCAGGCGCTGCAGAACGTGGCTCTCAGGATCTGCACGGGCGCGGGCCGCTACGTCAGGAACGACGTCATAGCCCGCGACCTGCAAATCCAATCCGTGGAGGAATTCGTCGTGCAGACGGCGCGTCGAATGTACGATCGCGCCGACAACGGGCACCACGAGCACCTCCACAACATCGCCCCGCCCCAGCCCCGGCCCCAGGAAGACGACCGCCCATGGCGACCCCTCCCGCGGGACCTGATCCCTGCGGAACCACCATAGAGTCCTTGGGTTTATTTAAAAAGATTATAAACGGAATGATGCCAAAAAAAAACATTGAGAATAAGGGAAAGAAAAGATTCCCACAAAACCCAAGGACCGAGGGGTCGTCACCCCTCGAGTTGACGCCGGGGTAATGAGGCGAAGCCTCGAGGCCCCTCTCTGCGCCCCCACCAGGGCCGGAAAGAAATCTATTGATTGATATTGAACACTGTGTTACGGCATGGTAGTGATTTTGTCATGGTAGATAGTTAGGTAATTAATGTAGGTGTGTTATCAATTAGGTCTACCCACCAATTTTGGATATTATTTTTTGTATCGTATCTAACTCGATATAAAAAATATGTATTCGTAATACAAGCTCTTCATTTTGGGGCCAGAAAATGTGATGTGAAAAATGTCCAGGTTTTATTTATAAACGAACTTTAGGTTCAAAAACCGCACCGCAGCATATTATTTCTGCTTTACTTGAATCTCTAACAAAATAGAGTAGGAAAAACTCGGGATTGTAATTCTCATTTGTGGTTTCTCTATTTCTATCCTTCATTTCTATTTTTTCACGTTACTTTAGCAACATATACCTAATATGGATAAACTTAATCTCTGTTGTGGCTGGCAGTTAGAAATGTGACATTAAACCCAGCCTTTGTGTTTTTTGTTGAGTGCAACAAACTTTACATTAATATTATATGCAAATGTTTGGATATTTGTATCTTGTGTAGAACGGATGAACAGATCAGGCTGAAATTTTGCATAAGGTAGTTCTTGGCCTGGAATAAAACCTAGGCTTCTTTTTATCCCATAAATAAGTTCCCATGGGATAATAATGGGATATACATACCTTAAACAATGCGTGCGAAGCCGCGGGCAGAAACTAGTAAATAATAAACTAAAGAAATGAAGATTCTTTGATCCTTGATCTAGATACAATATACGATTTATCATTTGTTTTCAGATTGATAACGCTTGAATGACAAAACGAATCAATTTGATCTTTGACCTTGCACGTGGGCTGTGGGTCCAATCTATCAAAAAGTGATTTAATGACATACAAGAAGTAATTCTATCAGTGCAGTTGTTTTTGACAAATCACCAATTGCGAAACAATGCGTCAGTAATAAAAGCAATAATCGGAATTTATTGCTGTAACATTTTGCGCAATGACTTTTATGACGAACAAGACTTTTATGATAGTACCGTACTACTTGTCTGTAAGCCATTTTATACGTCATCATCATGATATTAGCCTATATACACGTCCACTGCTGGATATAGAACTCCCCCATACGACAACACAAAGAACGATCTTGAGCTGCCTCCATCCATGGACTCCCGGCGACCACTATGGACCCGATGTCCTCGGTCCATCGGGTCCACGGAACGTTGGGTTGGGATGGTCTCCCAAAACTCCGTGCTGCGTTGCACCCAGGCCGCCACTCGAGAATCTTTACTCCCCAGCAGTTAATCAGTTCTGACCTGCCCACTACCACTTCAGCTTAACCATGAGAGCTATGTCGGTGACTTTAGTTCTTCTTTGGATTTTCGTATCCCAGATTTTATCACGTAGAGAAACTCCAAGTATAGATTTCTTTATAGGCCAATGTAACATATAAGTACGTACTTACTCCAAACCGTCTACAGCAAAGTTAAAAAGCTGACGTGTTAAAATTATTACATCGCTGGATTCATGACCTGTTAGAGGTAATTAATTTCTTAAGGTTCTTATTAAACAAGTAAATATTGTTAATGTTACCAAGTCACATGGTAGGTACAGGTACGTACAGTCAATAACTCTGACAGCAGGAAGTGAGTCATGATAGGCAGGTAATTATGGGGGGTGGAATAGACTGGCGCAGACAGAATAACTAAACATTAAATTAACTAGCAGTAACTACTGATTATACGAAATTAGACCGCAAAAGTAGACCATCGTAAACTCCTTTGCCCATTCTATAATTTTACGGTCACAAGGTGCAAATTCGTTGCTCAACTACCTAATTACTAGGCACATGGGAGAATCCCACGCTATTGTCTGTGGCTGCACTTCTTAGCTCGGTCTGGCGAATGGGCGAGCGTTTGCCCGAAGACAATGGGTTTGTCGTTCTGTGCGCTCACCAAGACGTGACTCCTTATCTCAGCTTTGATTAATTACAAGTCAACAGTGCAATGTAATGCGTACTACGGATCACGTTCATTCAATGTGTTTCTACACAATTGCCTCAGCGTGTTGGGTAAACGCAGTCGCCCTGTGAAAATATAGAAATCCATTCTCAAGGCAAATTCGTGTTACAGCTCCGTGAGCAGATGGGTCTGATTAGTGTTACAATTAAAAACGATTATCTAGCTAATTTCCTTTGTGGATTGCTCATGACGTTATCAAAGGTTTCATACGTAATCAATTTGATTCTATAAATATTACTATTACTGCTACTTACCTGGATAGAGGTGTTCTGGTACCTAATGTTCACAATGAGCTGCCGAACATGAAATATAATAAAATCACAACTAGGGCTTCCTATACACTAGCCAACCTCGATGCAGAATGTCTCTAAACAAACAGCCCATACTTGTATTATTTATATTAATTGTGTAAGTGCATGTCAGTATACAAATTTCAGATACGATTCTATTATTGTGTATAAATAAAATACCTATATAGGTACATAAATTATGAATAACTTGTTGATTTGAGATCCTTGCTTCAATAAACATTGCTTGCGATTGTAACTTAAACTTAATGCCAAGCGTGAGTTTTAGTTCTTAGTGTCGTGGTTTGTTTAAAAACATTCTACATCGAGTTTGGCTTGTGTATAGTTCTGTTGACAATTCTAAATTAATTCGTAAAATAGGTAGGTATTTACGTTGATGCCTAAACTCAAGTTACGTCTAGACCTTTTTATCACAGGGTCATTTGCAAACTCCACAATGGATTCGAGAAATTAAATAGAATTACTAAAACACGTCACGTAAAAATGTATTTAGGTAAATTTTGTTTCTGGAATTAATGAATTGGAAATGATACGTGGTGCGGCTTGACGAGTCGAGGCGAGATGAATACGTGGTCTTGGTCTTAGCAGATTACGTATTCAAATCAATGGACCATGAAACCTCTCTGATAACGACATCGTGGCGCGGTGGGCGAAGGTTCGTCTGCGACGTAGTAGGTTCGATTCCCGCCTCGGGACAATTATGTGTACATCATCATCATCATCAACCTATGTTAGTCCACTGCTGGACATAGGCCTCCCCCAATGAGCGCCATAGCATCCAGCATTATGTGTACAATCTGCAGATATTTGTTCCGGGTGTTCTGGTCGTTATCTTTGTATGATAAAAAATATCTATCTATGTAATACATTGTATAAGGTATATATCAGTCAGTACCCATAAAACAAGCTCTGTTTAGCTTGGGGCTAGTTGATGCTATGTGTGTTGTCCAGAATCAATTTATTTAGTATTCCTGACCAATGAGATGATGATAACAATGTTAGTATTAAGTAGTACCAGTAGATAAACCCCAAGCTTGGACTGTATTTCATGAGAGTTAAGCCTCAAACGTCGCTTCCACACGCATGGCAGGCATTACAGACAATCGATGTTGCGAAACCGCTTATTTGGAACCCGAACCATGCACGACCAGCTCATTTGTGGCAAAGTACCAAGGACCTATGCAATTATTTAGCAGAATAACAAGACTGTGATGACATGTAATTCTACTGCATTCTTGCTCTGGGATTGTAATGATGCAAATCTGTGTTTTGTTTTGTTACCGAAAGGGATAGGGATATTTGTGTAGCTTTTTATTCATTAGCACTAACATCATCATCCTGGTCGGAGGGCGTCCTACACTACCTTTACCGAGTCGTGGTCTCCACTCAAGAACACGTTTGCCCCAGCGGCCGTCGGATCTTAGCGAATTATGGCCGGCCCACTGCACAGTAGTAGTTAGGTACATTTAAAACATAAATTGACATATTTTAAAAACTGTAACCCGATTTCAAATTTCTAAATTGTGAAACGGGTTTGGAAGGAACACTTCGATAGTGCGATAAAAAATTAAGTGGCGACATCTAGTTAGAATTTGAGTCTAATTTAGTTTAGCGAAAATAGAGCCTCCTCTTGAAATCGGTTTAAAAGCAGTAACCGAGACACATTATCACATAAAAATACTGGATAAACAAACATAATTAAACAATTTAAAAATACATAATATACTTAAATTCAAAGGCAAATACTAGAAGCACAGAATAATTAAATAGTTACTAGAAGGCAAAGGACAATATTCAAAATTTAAAAAAAAAAAAAAAAAATTATTGCAAATTACATAAAACACAGCAAGCAGCTTTGTAAAACAACTAGATATCTACGTTGCCCTCATGTACCCTGTAGACTACGTAGGTAGGTAAAGAGTGTTCGCTAACGAGATTAGAATAAGTAGTTAATACTTAAATAATATAATTATTATGCAATATATTCTGATCTCTGACAACCAGGTAATAAGGAAGATTTTGCTTTATTTTTCATTCCGTGAATCACTGTATTTGCTATCAGCTAAGTTTATACTCAAATGAAAATTGCACAACACCGGATCAGGCGATGTGCAAGGCTACGTAATATTTTAATTAGCAACAATTTATTGTTCGTAGGCGTTTAGCTATGAAGATTTAATGCGCATCCTTAGTTCAATGTCTAGTTTACCATTGTTTGGTGCGAATAATGTGATTTTCAAGCGTAACGAGAGAGATGTTTATTTCCTTCAGTTTAATTCGTAGCTTCTTGTATAAATCCCATTCATCTTATGGTATTCCTATCCAGCCTCTGCGGTACGGTGCGACCGAAAACGGCCCAGCTTTCTGTCGTGGGCGCCCAAAAAACATCAATCAAATTCTTTTTATTTTACGATTTTCTCAAGTAAAAATTATGCTGTCACAAGATCTAACGCCCAACTGACTCATCATTATATACTAGATGAAGCTATGGGAATTTCATCTAGCCCCAATTTCAGTAGCTAACCTAATATGTTTGGTCAACCAAGTATGGTTCCTATAGCCAGCTATGCAGGATTATACGGACAACTTGGTGACATTTCCGGGGCTTAAGGATTTGAGGAACAGTTGTTGGGATTTGCGAAGATTTATAACATAATAAATTGTGTTGTTTCTCAGGATAATGTAGACTGGCCGGCTGGAGGAAGGAATTTTCTTTTACTTCATCATTATAGAAGATAGTCGAAAAGCCAATTGCGGATAACCCCTATAATGAAAAAAGTTTTATTTTATTTGTAACAAAACTATTTTTCATTAAAAAATTAATGTATGGGAAGGAGTACAAAAAGCTCCAGGACCAAAGGCGTTTTTTGATTCTTTGTCAATTTAAATAAAAAAATTATATTTTCTTACCAATGTTTTTTTCCAACTTCCCACGTTATTTGTTTAAAAATTAGTGTACATTTCATCCAAGCATGATATTCTTTGTTTGCCGTTATAGCAAGCTTACTAACTGAGACCTTTTTAGAACTTTTACGACAAATTCTCCAGCCAATTGGTCGGTGGTCGGTGTCGATTTGTTGAAAAGTTTTCAAAGTTCTAACAAAGAAATAAACACAAAACTAGCCAACCCTACTCGTAAAGTCCCACGTCTACATTTCTGCCAAGGAGGGTACAGGATACACTCAACACCCTGGAGTCTGTAAATCTCACGATAAAATAGGCAACGTACCCTAAATAAAGATGCCAGGTATGTAGGTCTTTCTTGTTTAAAAGAGCTTTGAGATTTTTCTTAAACCTTCTGAGCGCATTTTTGCTATTCAATCTTGTTAGAGTTATAAGATCTGTCACTGTTGTATTCAATTAGGTATTATAAAAACTAGTTTCTACCTGCGGCTTCGCACGCGTTATTCCTATAAAAACGTTTATAGGTTATTTCATAATCACTTTATTGCATTCATTTATTCCATAATCCATACTACGGGAACTCATGGGATAAAAAGTAGAAGTAACAAACATCCATCCAAAATTTCGCATTTATACCTATTATTTTCAGTCATTTATACTATTCATGGGTTCCTGAAACACAGTTTTATACTAGTTCAGGAGTCTATGGACTCGTATTGCCTGATTCATTGTCTATTTTGTCAATAAATAACATTTTTACTTTACCTTACTTTTAATAGTGTTATAAGAAAAGTAATTTGAACCACTCAGGTTTGTTGATGTGAGTATAACAACTGGAAAATTCTTCTATAAAAATCTGTTATAAAAAATATCTCAGAATATCTTAACGCTTTAGAAGTATTGTAGTTATTTATCACAGGTTGTAGGACTGCAAGGCATTTCAATCAGTATGGATTCCCACACGTTTCACGGTCTCGAACACGTTACAGAAGAGCAAGTAATCGGTCTGCCTATGTAAGGAGCACTTGACATGTTGCGTGACAAGATTCTGCCCTCCGATAGCTAAATCATCGCTAAGCCACAAAACCAAGTTTTGAGATATGAACGAAAAACGCGGTAGTTTTTTTAAAGTGATGCCATTTAATTGTTATTAGTCGTATCAAAAATTTTGAATTATCAAAAAATACCTCTTTTCATTTACAGTCGAAAAGCAAATATCCCGATTTAAAATAACTAGTTTTAAAAGGAGAAAAATGTGTTTAAGAGTTTTAGCTATGGAATGTTGAGTTATTTTACTATTAAATACTTTCCAAAAATATCGCTAAGTATACCCTAGCGATATTTTAGCGTAGGAATTATACGTGAATTGTGACGCTATTTTTTATGTAATACAATTATGTGCTTTTCCTACCCTAAAAAGTCGCTAAGCGCATTTAGTGTTATTATAGTTCAGTATTTTTTGCCATCTTTCCTTAGCTACAATGACGCTATAGTTGTTTAAGGTTTTTATAGACTAGCTTTTTCACATTAGAGTTTTATTGTCTGTTTTCAATAGCGTTTTTTCAAAAAAATACTATGCTAAAAGGACGCTAAGCTTTAAACCCTTAACGACAACGTTGTTTTAGTTATGTATTTGGAGTCGACTAATTCAAGAGAAGTACCAAAAAAACGTTACCAACAAAAAAATAAACAATATAAAATTACAAATCGTTTATGAAAGTAATCACAGGCACCTAATTCTTAAATTTTAGTTAGAAATACAAAACATAATCACTTGGTGAGTATTAAAACTACAAAAATACATATTATTTTTTTATTGAACGCAATAGGCCTAACGGGTAAAGGTTCAACTTTAACGATTTGGTAACTGGAAATTTGTACTTAATGAATAACTGATTACCATTAAAAAACCTATTATTTATTGCATTGCAATCTTACCTTATTCTTAATAATCTTATCATAAAACATAAAAATATAAAATGACAATTAAATCAGTCTTTTAAGTATGTAAATCCACTTGTTATATTAGTATATATAAATAGTTATACTAATATAACAAGTGTAAAACACAAGATAACCATTACACATTTCATCTTGTGTTTTAAAACGATGAGTATCTTATTTTTGAATTTAAATACAAGTAGGCTGTTTAATCAGTCTGAAACTGCTTTCTTATATTGTTAAACACAATAGTGTAATACACAAGTAACCCATGACACATTATGCTTATTTAAGTACGTTTACTTATTTAAGCATAATGTATCAAGGGTAACTTTTGTTTTACACTTAAAACTCTAGTTTTGTAATCTATTATATACATATTAGTCTTACAGTTTAAAAATAGAAATCCGTTTTATCAGTCGTCTAGACCAGTATACAAACTAGCGATCAGTTGTTGGCAATTTTTTCCAAAACTGGAGCTGGTGTGTCGGTATTACCTATTGTTTCTAATTTGTCAATAATGCCTGCTTTCCTCTGTTGATCTATACCTTTTGGAGATGTTCTAAAAGTTACTCTCAAAACACTTGGACTTTTTAAGTATTTGTCGTTCATGAACTGTAATGACGTGAATTCGTCATCGAAGTAATTTTTGTATATGAGGCCGAAGTTGGAGCATTGGAAAGTTACTTGAACCATGTTTTTGAGGTATGCCCTGGGGTTCGATTTTTCTAAAATGCATGCAGCATTTCAGATTCTGGGCATCGTATTTCACTGGAATCGAAAGTTAGTCGTCGTTGTAATATTGTCTTTTGCAGTTTTGAAAGGGAGTTGCAGTGAAAGGGACGGAGCAGGTTCAGTGGATAATATTGCCGAAAAGTTCTTAGTTTTCTAAGCTTTTTGTTTTGAATACGTAGCTGTTTCGTCGTCGTCAGAATCGAATCAGACGGTACATAATCTTTGTCTCGTACGGAATCGTCAGAATCATAATCAAATGAAGCTAATTCAGTGTTTAGCATCGGCATGAGAGACAGAATAGCAAAAATATGACGCTAGGACTTAGCGTCATATTTTTGCTATTCTGTCTCTCATTCCAGGGATCAAGTGACCTGCGCTCAACACATAGCTGTGGTCCTTGTAGTGAAGAATTCCTTGACAACATCATTTCATGACAAGTCAAATCCATTATTCCCTATAGACAGTCGGGAACAGGCCGCGCTCAACACTGGGGCCATCTTTTTTTGGTTTTTCCACTCACACCAAGGTGAAAAAGCTCTTGTAGTGGCATTTTCAACCTCACAGTTCTTAGCAGTATCAGAATTTACATCTAACATATCGAATATGGATTTCGCTCGGTTCGATTTCATCGGAACTTCTATAAAAAAAGCAAATATTTAAAACTAGCTATTGGATTGCAAAATAAAAACCAGTAACTGACCGACAGCAATTCCCTTGGTCGTATTACAATTTGGCGGAAAAAGCTGGATGCGAAGTGCGTCCGTACCTGACAACTGTCTGGACACGGGTGGTGCGGGTTGAGACGTGAGCGCAGGTAGCGATGTTTTAGCTAAGTATTGTGGCTTAGAGTTCTTGTAGCATAGGATTCACACAAAGTTTATTAATCATCTAAATCTTTAAAAGCGGATAGAGTTTAAGAGAATAGTAAACTGCTTATTGTTATGACCGCAATCCTACGCTATAAAAGCACTAAGAGAGTTTAATGTGTTTATAGTGAATTATTGTTGTATAACGTCTTTTTAGCTTAGATTAATGTCGTTTTCTGGCTAGCTGAACCTTGACTTAAAGATCGCAAAAGTACCATAACGACTGCCTAGTCTTGTAAAATTGAATAGTCTTTTTAGCTAAGCAAAAAACGAAATATTTTTTATATGGTGACAACGTTAACGGCTGCAAGTGACTATTTAGCCAAGTATTGATGGTTAACGTAGTTTTAGTGGTGTAAAATATATATTTTACCGTAGTTAACGCCGTTTTTGCTAGAGCTATCTCCTGAACTAAAAACACTAGAAGAACGATTCTAAAACAGATCGATAGAGAATTTTTTTCTATGTAGAATGGCATCAAAAACTCGAAATCGACCACCTGTGGCTTAGCGATGTTTTAGCTATCGGAGGGCAGAGATAGGCATTCATTGAAGGTTGATGCTGCAAATGCAATTTTATTGACTGTTTTTTTAAGTTCAAGTTTGCGGTCATGGGTCTTATGTTATGTCATCGTTGACTCAGAAGTTTAAGAAGGCTATAGTGTAGCTTGAAATTCTTAGAAAAAGCTATTGAGTTAATAGGTACGAGTAGGTAAGATACCTGTTTTAAAGTCGATTTTAGTTTTAAGTTGTGCGTCTATCGCTTCGTAATGGGTAGGGTTTGATCCCAGGAAATCCATGTTCGTAATGTCCCGGGATTCTTTGAAATGTTTAGTTTCTTTGAAAATCGGAAAACCGTCAAATAATTTCCAACTTCTATTACAACATCATTATTTAACTCACAAATCCTACACGCTTTACAACATAATTGTACGAAATGTACTTCTACTAACCATTATTATTATTCTCAAAATCAGCCAGTGTGGTACCTACCATAAACCTCCGTTGTTTGTCGCAAACTGATTTTATAAGTTACTTATTTATATTTATACTATTATTATATTTATACTATTTTATTAAGTTACTTATCCTTTACTTATTTTATCATTATAGTTATAGGAACACTGTGAACTAATACCATATCCTGTATATACTCGTATCAAATTATTTTATTAGGTAGTTATCCAGCATTGCGACGACAGTCGTTAAAAGAATAGGCTCGCCAGCCTTTACAAAAATATTAGCCTTTATTTCAACAATTACACACAAAATAGGCTTTTGTTTTCTTCTTAAAATGGCCGAGTAGGTACATGTAGTCCAGGCTTTATTGGGGGCCGTTATGGAAATTGAGCCGTGCTTTCCGACCGTATAATTTTGTCATGTGATCCAATAATTTTGTGACGTTATTGCCACATGTGAATTACATTCGTGGAATCGAAATTATACAGGGCGCTTTATCTTTTTGCAAAATGCCCGTTTTATGACCGAATTCTTTATGTAAATTTTGGCGATGGTTGAATTTCGAAAGTGCTTTCTTGTTATTAATCGTAGGGGATGATTAGATTAGGATTTTATTCATGGTTTTTGTTCGTGCTATAAATTTTATGTGCCTCATGTTGTACGAAACTGAATTTGCTACAATTTCTTAAAATATGTAAGTGATGAAAAAAAACGGAGTCTGTTCTAGGATATTTGTATAGAGAGTCAATATTATTTTGTGATCCATGTCAATGAACCAAAGTTAATTTTCTTGAGTCCATTTTCAAATACAGCAAACTGCATAAAAGAACGGAATCAAATGACGGAGCGAGTGTTGTCATTAATACTGCCAAGCAAAGTTTGGTTTGGCGGCATCTTCGACAGCCATTATGGATATAATTAATGGGTTAGCTAATAAACTTTTTAGTACGCGACGACACGACTTAGCTGTGTGTTAATTTTCGAAAGCTGTACTGGTTCGTAATTGGATTGTAAATTTTATGTACTCGCTTTGTATTGTTTTGTATTTAGAAAGGCAAACGAACATTTTCTATCCTACATGTAGACCTGAGTCCACGATATTGTTGGGGTAGCAGGGAGTCAATGGATGACGGCTTTGGACTGTTTTTCATGGTGTCTATTGGGCTTCTCCGAGACCGACCTACGGACCCTTTCTCTAATTTTTTATAAATACTTTTTCTTTGTAGTTTCTCATCTTTGAATTGTTCACCTCCTAGCCTTGCCTGCTAGGTGACAGTATGCGTTTTGGTAATATTAAGAAATTGTAATAAAAAGTTAAAATAAGAAGCGAGTAAATAAAGGCAATAAACCAAATCTTCGAAATAGTTTGGTGAGATTCTAATTGGTTCAAGATAGAAATTGTGATAAGAAGAGATCAAATGGTACCTTTTCTCCATCGGGTTAATTGTAATTCATTTTAAAAACTAAATCTTATCTCTCATCAGTTTGAATTCAACTGGTTTTTTAGGGATCTCTAGCCTTTGTATTGTTTTGAAATACGTCGTTTAAACCAAAATATACCTGTAAAGCTTACCCACTAATTTATCGTGCAAATAGAATAGATAATAAAGCATACCCGATAGACAAAATGCCGTAACCACACCCATAGTTTGCCAATAAATACCTATCTTAGATCTTAACAAATAAACCATTCAATAATTTACTAGCTCGTTAAATCGAGTTTAACCAACCGGCTCAAGAAACCAACTCATTCTATGCAGATAATAAACACGTCGTAAACCATCCTTAACCTGATGACCGCGTCGGTATACTGACTTTCAATTGAATCCTATTGTCGTGGGTTTGATCCCGGCTTTGCACCTGTGGATTAGTTACTACGGCCAGTTCTGGCGTACATTCTGGATATATTTCCGACTATGCCAACAGCTTTAAAGCCGAGTACCGCTGCCCCGATCAGGCAATGCCATTTTCTATGTTTAGACATAAAAACTATATACGGTGTTTGGTTTTCGGACCGACATAATTTTTGGGGGAGCCAGAAGAGTCATGGTCTCGTAACTCTTTGAAATAAATTGTACCAAATAATAATTTATTTCGAAAAAGTAAACATTGAATAATATATAAGAGAATGAATGAATGAGAATATTTTATTTGAAACTCAATAAACAAAAACAAAATAAACATGTCTAAATCCTAATAAGAAGCCTCGCACACTGTTCGCGCCAAGCCTAATGACTCGTCAGAAATTTACTATTACGATTGTATTGTTTCAGTACTCTCGGGGAATTCAGTTCAGGATAGATGCATCGTCAGTTATAAAACCAGAGATCACCAGACTGGCAGCTACAGAGGGCGCAGATCGTGTGCGTGTCAACTCCTGAATAATGATATTGGGTGACATTTAATTTCGGATACAAAAGGCTCTTTATACTGTTTACCCTAATCCATTTAGTATCTCGCCCGGCGAATGAAGCGTCCTGACGTTCAACCTTTCAGCCTGCTCGTTTAGACCTTATCGAGGAATTAGGGTGAGCGTCATTTCAGACATTTTAGACAACAGGAAACAGTGTACCCTTAGTGATACGATACGATAGCCATCAGGGCCTATCGTTGTGCTAATGAACGAATGAAATTGGAAATCGAATACTATTCAAAATAAACCACTATATCCTTCTTTGTTTGGGCAGAAAGACGGACATTGAAAATCGCGCGCACCATTCCCGTGGTTTTATTTGGATTTTTGTAGGTTTGTACTGGAAAACGTTTGCCGTGAAACATTTAAATAAACAAAAAAATATACAAAAGATTTAACTAACTTAAGTTGTGTGCGTTTTAACTAGAAGAAGTTTTAGGTTACTTATTTCTTCAAATTTTAATGCATTCACATAGTAAAGAACCATTTTTTGATTGCTTTTTGTTGAGTAAGGGAATTAATATTTTCTTCAGTAGCTCAAGTACCTACTCTAGATTTTAATAGCCTACTTTATCAATATAAGATCTCCTCGTACTCGTTCTATATCAGAATTAAATTTGTGTTTTATGCTCGCTCTTAATTAAATGACTACTATGGCGCGAGTTAATTAGTTTACTTAATTTCGGTTTTGTTTGTTTGATCGAAATGATTGATGATGATTTCTAATCAAACCATATAACGTAGAGTAATATGTTATATGGTTTGATTAGAAAAGTTGTTATAATCTGGATTTTTTAATAATAAAAATCATGTTAAGTGAGTTATATTTTAATATAGGTGAAGACAGCATGCAAAAAATAATTATTCAAACACTTGATGAAAAATTCACTTTTTTTTCTTAAACCTAACCAATGGTACTAAAACTATAGGTAGAGGTAGGTGTTCCTCTAAGGTAAAATATTGGTTGTTCGTCAAGTTATTTTAGTTTAAAGCTATGAGGTACGAAGGAGTACACTTATGTCACCTCTAAGGTGCAGATGACTATATCTCATTCAGAGGTGTAAGGGAGACTCCAATATCTCCAATCATCCAATAACAGTTTATAAGGAAACAAAAATAATGAACATTAAACAGTTATACAAATATACAACATGCATCCTAGTCCGCAAAATACTAAATAATAAAATTCACACAAATTAAGTATTTAATATTTAAGTATAACATACACAAAAATAGGAGAAATAAGCAAACGTAGTTCACGTCGTGCCAGCTTTATCGTTCTTCCGAAAACTCGGACTAACTATGGCAAAAAAACGATACTATGTGAAGGCGCACAGCTTTACAATACTTTACCCTCCCAAATTAAAAATGTAAGCTCATTTAATGTGTTCAAACTCAAATTAGCTCAACATATCATAAATGATAAGTCACTTCTTATTAAGTGTACACATTCAATGAGCCAGCTATTGAATGACCACAACCTATGTATAACCTTAACCTAAGAATCCTGTTCTCATGTAAGTGACTTTAAATTGTCTTTTTGAGAATAAATGAATATTAAACGTATCTCGACTACCAAGCCAACCTAACCTGCAAATGGTACACCTTGCTAGATAACGAACTAGGCTCTGGTGAAAATATCAAACAATCTTCATAATTAAATACCTCATTTATTTAACAATTATTCTCTATTACTTGACACTGGCAGAAAGGTGTCCAACCAGACACAATTACCATTAACAAAGAATCGTCATTATCATCATTATATCTCATTCAGAGGTCTTGCGTGTTTTTTTAATTTTTTCTGGAACCGTCAAAATGTTCAAAGAGTTTGAGAGCCAACTCCTAACCTCCAATATCTCAAAAAGCTTTACGTATAGCTTTTCCAGTGATCGCCAGAGGGGTTTTATATCATCATAACAATTGACTGAGATGGACCGGAAGGCCCTCAATATTTTTGGATTGCCTCTTTTTATAGCAATTCGTTTTCATTTTTTCCTTTCATTTGGTTCCTGTTTCTGCTATTACGGTTGAAATTCCATGCAAACTATGAAATTCTAACCATGGAAGACGTTAAAAACGCTTCGGTAGTATGTCGTAGTATGTATTATTTGAAATAATTATATTGACCCTTTTCTACGCAATTAATTTATTTGGAATTTTCAATCTCAGTTAATTTCCAATAGGTACTGATTTTGGCTTTTCAGAATTATAAGGCTTTTAATTTATAATAATTCAGAACATAAATAAATAAATATCTTTGGATAATTCAGACAGGATTATGTAGGCTGAAGCTAAGCAGAGCTTGGTTACTAGATGACTGATAATATACTCTATGGAATATATTTAAACATTTGTCACAAGGTGGGAATCGAACTCGCAACCTTCTGCGTCGCCTTCAGACCTTCGCCCCCCGCGCCACATCGTCGTCATAAATAAATCACCGTTTTCCCATCAGTGTTTACTTGTTTGAAATTGTGTGTAGGCTTCGATTCTTCGATTATTGCTAAACCCACCAGCCTATTGTAACCTTACAATACATAGGTCCCACCTATTGTACTTGTACCTAGTCAATCACAATACAAGTCTTACGAAATCGATAAACAATTGGTTATTTTTTATGCTGTTGTGATTTTAGCATACCAATGTAAAAATTTGGTTTTTACAATAAAATTTATAATCCTTCGTAATTGTCTACTTCTGGTTGTAAAAAAGCAAAGGCTTCTAGTAATTTTTGAGTCAATTTCGATGCCACGCTGATAAAATTTTTGTAGGTATCTTCTGCATATATTGGAATTCTAATTATGTTTGAACAAGCACCATTTCACTACGATTCATTCTGTAGTTTCGCCGTAAAGTAACATATCACACTAATATTATAAATGCCAAAGTGTTTGAATGTATGGGTGTATGAATGTTTACTTACCCCTTCACGACAAAACGACTGACCTGATAGAGCTGAAATGTTGCATTCAGGTAGTTATGGGCCTGGAATAAAACTAAGCTACTTTTATCACATAAAATAAAAAGTTCCCATGGGATAATAACTTTACGACTTAACCTTAAAACTTTTTCATAGTATCAACGCGCGTGAAGCCACGGGTAGAATCCTGTACCTATCCAATATTCAGCCATCCATCCAAACAGAAGTAGAAATCTTATATTAATTTAAAGAGTTAGGTTTTTATTGTAAATAAAAAAGTAATTGCGTTCTAAAATTATACAATTGAGTACAGAAAACGCATCCGTAGGCTTTCCATGGTTAAAATTGTAAGAGAATTCAAACAATAACTCACCTTGCTAGGCTTCTCAGATAGGCGGTCGTCAGATTGAGTTCCTGAAAAAAAAAGAAAATTATTATATTCCAAGTTATTGAACTTGAACGCCTGAGTGATAGGGAAATTTGTTGATAGTATTTTTGTATTAATTCTCGTCTTTTGGCGTTTATTTTATTCTGAGTATATTATTTATTTGAAGTATCTACACTTAATGTGTTTGGGATTATTCCTGTTGGCCACTAGGTACCGAGTCATTCTCCACACTGGGGGGACCCAGTTGTCTTTATAAAATCGTGCCTATGGGAACTGGGTGAAAAATATTGGTAGACGGATTATTCTCGTTGCCCACCTTTGAGACCCTGCGGGACAATGGGGTTTTCGTAGGTTAGGTTCATTATTATCGCTTAGGTACCTAAAATACTGGTTGTTTTGGTTTTGATGGTAAGTATAAGTTATGTGTTGATTAAAACAAATGCTGTTTACCTCTAGTTTAATTAGTGGAACTAGTAAGAGAGTATTTATTTTAATTATTACTATGGAATTCCATCAGCAGCAACATAATGTGTACACACATACATAACATAAGCTTTTACTTTTCTACAGTCCGAGAATCTGTTTCCGAGCATAGCGGCACTTTTATTTAGATATTTTAGAATCCGAGCAAAGCAGGACTCGTGCATAGCGGTACTAACCCAGGTATTCTATAGATGTCCAGTAATTAAATTTATGAATTAGTTGTATGAAATTTTGTAATCTTGCACACTGGTCCGCACTAAGTTGCACGAAATATTGATGTCCTGAATTGGGAACTCGTCGCCTTGAATTTTCTGACTTCATTTGTTTTCATTAGGAATCAAATTGAAATAAATTAATCTAGGGAGGATCTCTCATGATCGTTCTTTCTGCTACTTGTCGAGCTTATAAAACCGGGGAAAAGTAGCAGTAGCCTTGTTTTATAGGACCATTCTTTTACGATTTTTTTTTACCGACCGTCACAGTTTTGAGAGACTACCGGGATAGTCGTTCATATTCCGATATTTAAGTAACTACCTATGTATTTGACGACAGAGTACAAAATTATTGATATAGCTCTTAGAATTAGCAAGGATTGGCACAAGACATATCTCTCCCTCAACACACAACAGCTGGAGACTTAGCAAGCGTAGTGTAGGACGCCTTTATTTCCTCCCCAGGTGGGATAACGAACTGAGAATGATTGCGGGCAGATGCGGGAAGCTTAAACCTTTGTGGATGCTGTAAGCAGGGCTTTATGGTGGTCTTTAGAGGAGGCCAATTTCCAGCAGTGGATTTGAATAAATGCTGATGATGATGACTACAAAGAATAATAGTTACAATAACTAACTCGTAATGTTAAAGCACCGCAGTCCGTGATGTCTCAACTTTGAATAATTCATCAGTACTGGGGCGGTTCTCTACAGACCTAAGTGTTACTCGGTCTTGACGTTTTGTAACAAAGGTACAGGTGCTAAGAAAAGCTCTTTGAGTGACAGCTGAAAGCTGAAACAACTGAAACATTCAGTGTGAAACGATCTTTGATAAATCGTATCTCGTTCCTGGGTTTTGGTCTCTTTGATGATTTCTTCGTCTCTGTATTTTATTTCTTTACCTTGAAGGTAAAAATAAAAATTAATAATGTATAGAAAAATATTATATTAAAAAATAATAATTTTGTATTTGTATGTATAATCACTAGAAATGTTTATGCTATCCGTCACTAGCTGAATACATAACTTGTTTCTTAACACTTTGACTGCAATTTTTTTTCGACGACTTCGATCTTTTTTTTAACCTAAAAAATTCGTGCTGCCGCTCTACACAGCGGTTATGTTTCGCCGCACATGCGTTTCGTTCGAAAAATATAACGGCTTTGCTGAGTCACACAGATCTGTATTTTCTCAGCCACTGCGCTAGTGTGGATTTACGCATAATAGTCACTTGTAGAAAACACATACCGTGTGATTTCAGCAATCAAAGTGTTAATTACTTTTAGTAGGTATATTTCTCCCTACTCTGTCATGATGAAATGAAGCAGCTCAAAAAAGGAAAGTCCTGGTCTTTCTAATGTTAAATTTAACCAAACCAAGTATTCTATACCAACACTAGGGACATCGTTATGAATTTAAATTTAGCGCTAGTAATTTTCTTAAACAAAGTTCTGAAACACACACGTTAAAACAATGTTTGTAGATAGATAGTCTTTATTTGCAACTTCATACGCACACACACAGAATACATTACACTAGTTTGTTTTTATAAACAATAATAAAATACAGTGGAGTAATAAAAACAAACAATGATAATATGGTTAAAATCTAAGTAAAATCTCAGAGCGCGCTGCACCTAGAAATACGGTGCTGCAGTACATCAAAAAGGCCTTGGCTTAGCTTAATATTTTCTTGTTGTGCAAATTAACAGAACATTCTTGAAGTATCTTTCTCTGTTATTGAACACCCAACACTTCTCTACACAACTGTAGATAACTGACTATTGTTATTGAAGTAGAATTATTATGCAAAATTGTCTATGGTAGATGAATGTCCGGGCACTGAACCACATTTCTTTGTGCTAAAGGTTATTAGAATGTAGGTCTCCGTGCTAACATTTCAAGGTTAGGCGCTTGTTTTGAAAATTTATTACCCTCTTAGCTTGAAGATAAGATTTCAATGGGCGAAAATGACTAATTGTTTCGAGTACGATGAAAGGTTGTAAGTTTATAAGTGAAGTCGAAGAATACGTACCTAATTGACTTCGGTTGTTTAAACTTACGTACTATTTTTGTACCTTGAGTATGAGGTACTTATTACTTTGCGCACCACGGTCTTCACAGAGACCAGCGCTATGGTGTGATCGGCTCTACCATAGCACATGCTGAGTGGGAGAGCGATTTTGTCAGTTTTTCTGTTGATTTAAAATTTATTATGTTATATATGTATGTTATTCACCTCTGTTCGGGCAAAATAAAAATCTTTTTACTTTTACTTTTGCACATGGCACAATATTATGGTAATTTGGAGAAGAGTGATTTCAATAATTTCTGAGAATAGTTTGATCAGAATAAGCATTAGTTCGGTTAAACTTTCGTATTCAAACCGTTTTGTTGGCACTTAAAACAAGCGACGTTTTATCACTATATATATTTATGTACCGGCCATATCTCGCGAAGAACCGACGGCCGCTGGGGCAAACGTGTTCTTGAGTGGAGACCACGACTCGGTAAACGTAGTGTAGGACGCCCTCCGACCAGGTGGGATGACGATCTGCGAAAGACTGCATGTAAATGCTGGATGCGGCAAGCTGAAGACCGCTATGGCGCACATTTGGGGAGGCCTTTGTCCAGCAGTGGACTGCTATAGGCTGATGATGATGATGATGATAATATTTATATATTGTGTTTTTATACCTTTTGAATATAAATAACTTAGAGGTTTATATAAAAGTTTTGAATGCAAATGAGAATTGTCACTAATTTATTATGTCATGGGTTAATAATTTACCTGAATTAATACCTTAGATAATTACGACAATTTAATGACGATAGTTATGTTTAGTAATAGGTTTAGCCGCTTACGCAATGTAGTCATCTAACTAATTAATATTATGAACATCCATATCCAATATCCTCCATTCATACTATGAACCATCATCGTAACTGACATATTTTCTAAGAAAGGAAAACATAACCCCGAATTTATTTCGCAATAAACTCGGGGTTTGGTTATTCCTTTCTAATGATTTGTTTCGATTGGCGCCATTCAGTATACTGTATTTCTTTACTATAGTTAGATAATTAAGTTTTTTGCTCTATCAGAATAAATATATTAGCCTTATCTTATGTCTATGTAAGTTTATTATAATTTTTGTTATGTAGGTATTTAGTGTATTTGTTACCAATTATTTATTAAAGTGCCACCGTCTTTATTGTTCGTTCATGTCCAGTCCATCCCAAGGTTGCCTGGAAGAGATCGCTCTCAGCGATAAGGCCGCCCTTTATACCTTTATTCTTAGTTTTTATCTCTGTATTATTTTCTGTTTTTGTGTGGTGTAATAAAGTGTTATCTATCTATCTATCTATATTTTCATTTCATTTAATTTTTTTCATTTCATTTAATTTATTTCATTTCATTTATATTTTATTATTAAACATTATGATGTAAGAAGGAAATATTAAACTTTTTCTTGTAATTACCTATGTGTTTTTCGTTCCCATGATCTCGGCCACGCATGCCTTTCAAAAGACCGGGTCCTTTGAAAGGCATACGTAGGGCCGAAGCTCTAAAAGATCTAATGGCGAGGGTTAGAATCCTACTTTAATTATTAATATTATCATTATTATTTTATTGCGACAGGAATCAATAAAAAATCAACCTAGATTGCTTCGAAAGTCAAAAAAAATTCGATGAAATTTGGATGAGTTAATTTCAGCTACTATCCGACGTAAATTTCATTGCCTACGTATCAAACTTATCACCGATCAAGCACGCTTAGGCTCAATTCACAACGGAACGCCAACGGCCGGCAGCAACGCGGCCAGAACTTTCAGTATCAAACAGGTGTCAAATTATATTGAACTTTATCTGCATACATTTAAGACCAGTAGATAATGCTTAAAAAGTCTCGTTGCTACCGCCGCGCCGCACGGCCGCTGCCATTTCAGTGTGAATTGAGCTTTCGCGTGCAAATGAAATGTGACTGTGATAGAATAGTAATCTACATATTAAGCCGACTGTACTTACATCGGAATGAGATTAATTACATCGTGTATTATTCATTAATCAGCCCATGTTAATTTCATTAGTTTACTCTATTAGTAAAGTCTAAGCTCTGAATCGAAAATGGCGCTTGATAGAGATTCTGTAGAACGTAAAACGAGGGTTTACAGTAAAAATTTTGTGAAGAGTGCTGAATAGTGATATTTTTAACAGAGTCTGTTGGAATCCTGAATAAAGTGTTTAATAAAGTTGTGAACTCATTATTTGTGTAACTTATAATCTATGAATGTAATTATTTTTATTTTTTTTTATTTTTATTTTTTTTTTGTAATTTTTTTTTTTTGTTTATTTTTTAAGTTGTGTGTGTTTTAATTTTATATGGATTTTATGATAATCTGAAATAAACGAATAATAATAATAATAATTATGGTAAACTAGTTTCTGCCCGCGGCTTCGCACGCATTGTTTAACGTTATTTCTATCCTATGGGAAAAAAGTAACCTATATTTTAGTCTGAACTTAAAACCTACCAGTATGCAAAATTTCAGCCCGTTCACTAGTTTTGGATTGAAGAGGACACACATCCAAACATATAAACATCCTTACTTTCGCAATTTAATCATCATCATCAGCCTATCACTTAGTCCACTGCTGGATATATGTCTCCCCCAATGAGCACCACAGCGTCTTCAGCTTGACGCATCTAACTCCACCATATTTTCATATTAAATAAACATAAATAAATAATGCTGGACAATTTACACATCATTATCTAGCCCCAAGCTAAGCAGAGCTTGTGTTATGGGATAACTGAAATACATAATACAATACACTACATATCTATGTTTATATTTTTTATTATACATAGTAAAACGACCAGAATACCCGGTACAAATATTTACAGATCGTACAAACATCGTCCCCAGGTGGGAATCGAACCCGCAACCTCTCATGTAGCAGGTGTACCTTTGCCCACCGCCCCACAGAATACAATATAATAGAATAGAAAGACATTTCTTTATAACAACATATATTAACAAAAGACACACTTATAGAAGGTGTAGAGTATGTACAGAGTTGTTATAAAAAGGTTCTAATTCAACAAAATGCTCGCTAAGCTCCGTAACTAGACTTAGAGAGAGAGATCGTCATTATTATCTATCGAGAGTCATTTCAGAGTTTGCAGCTCAAACTACGTCATGAGCTTTTCTCAATAACACCACAACTAAGCATTCCCTATGCCAAAGAGTATTACTTGTAATTCCATTTCAAGTAAGAACATTATTTGTAAGCGCGTATTACCTCGTCTTGAGTACTCGTATTAGTAGGGAGTAGCAGGTTACTTGGCGCTTTATAATTAAGATGTCTTTACTTATTAGGATTTCTTATTTATGGTCGGATTGATAATGATAACTGAATCATATTAATTTCTAAATAAATTTTAAACAAGCGCGAGTCGGACTCGCGCACGAAGGGTTCTGTACCATTATCTATAAAAACGGTAAAAAAATAATGTCTGTTGTATTTCCCCCCGTTAAATATTTCTTTTCATTTAATTTAATGATGAACAAAATATTGTGTGAATATTTAAAGCGTCTAACGCCGTTATCAATATCAAGCAACAAAGAGCAAAAAAATCACGTTTGCTGTATGGTAGCTTTAAATATTTATTTTATTCTGTTTTTTAGTATTTGTTGTAATAGCGGCAACAGAAATACATACATCATCTGTGAAAATTTCAACTGTCTAACTATAACGGTTCATGAGCTGCAGTCCGGTGACAACCGGACAAACGGACAGCGGAGTCTTAGTGATTGAGTCCCGTTTTACCGTTTGGGTACGGAATCCTAAAAAGCACGGATTGAGGATGACGCAGTCCAAAAAAGAATAAGAGGAAATACGTTACAACCTCAACAAAGATTCAATAATCCGCTACAACCCAATTGTTTTAAATTGTACCTATAGGATATAATGTAATTACAAAGAGATATTATCTGGCATTAGATGCCTTTATAATATCATATCATAATAAGATGTAACAACAGTATCAGATAATATACGCATTGTTGACGGAAATTAGCTTGTTAGAGTTCTGAGTCTCACTCACGACTACACCCCGTGTTGAGAGTTTGGCACCGTGAATGCTTGCTATGACTGCGACGACGACGTCTTGATTATTGTTTGTCTTGGGAATTTGTGAACCGTGTTTGTTTGTATCCAAATCAAGTCGGGCATTAGGACAAAATCCTTTGTTTCATAAAATTATAAGTGCTAACTTAAGCACTATAATACATCTCTAATACGCTATGTGCGTATTAGAGATGATTATAGTGCTTATTATAGTGCTACTTTCATTAGTTATCGAGATTTACCGATCTAATGACTGGCACGGTTTCCACTGGATAATTAACATACATAATAAAGGATATACCTCTATTGTAAAGAAAAAACATCTATTGCAAAGAGAAAATTAGTTAAAAAGTAATGTTTAGGTGTTGGGCAAAATAAACATTTTTTTTTAAAACAACGCTATAAATTATGATATGGTATTCGTCTGGGAGTCAGCCAATGATAAGAGCCAATAAAGGGCTTATCACATCATTATCATCTATTTTAGTCCATAGCTGGGCACAGCCATCCCCTAATGAGCACTATAGCCAGTCTTCAGCTTGACGTATCCAGCATCTGTCTGCAGTATTTCGCAGGTCGTCATCCCATTTTTCCACCTGGCCACAGAGCGTCACACGGTACACTACGTTTACCGAGTCGTGGTCTCCACTCAAGAACACATTGGCTCAAGGCGCTTATAGTAGTGTGGTAAAAGCTGTTCATGTATATGTTATATATAAGAAGTAACATTTAAATCTTCCTATTTCGCTACGATCTGAATAAAATGATCCTAAGTCTACCTACGTAAGTTGGAACTTAATTAAGGACGTGAAGCAAAATTTAACCCTTATTGGCAAACCGGTTAGCAGTGTAAAGTGAATTATTGATACGAATTATCTCGCGTCAATTTATGGTTTGAGTAACATGCTGCTAATAATGTTAGGCGTGCGACAGCTTTACCATACAATGTACTTTCTGAATTATATACCATTTGCATAATTATAGGGCAAACAGATAGGCTGCCAACCGTTTTGAATAGGACCTCGGTTTTGAGCTTTTACTAAATCATTCGATAACTTATTTGTATTTCTAATCAAAAAGTGAAAATAGTGTAGTGCTCTTTGTACATTTATGTTTTGTTTCTGTTTTGCACCCGCTCTCGGACGGGGGGTTCCCCGATTCTCATTTTCTGGTAATTTTCTGATGTTTTCTAAGGATGATCTCAAAGGATCGATAGCCTGAAGACTACCATTACCCATATTGACAACAATTTATGTTAAATTTTGAGATATAAACACAAAAATACGTGATTTGTAGATAAGAGCTTGTAAGAAGTATCGCGGATCAACTAATGCAATCGGTTCATTTCTATTATGTTGCAGTCTGTTATATTGATAGAAACGAATTCCTCCGAGAATGTGCTACGCGGAAAATAGCGAGCTTTAACGCAGTGGCAGTCCGTGGCAAGTGCCACGCCTCTGTTTCGGTGCTGGTGATATCTTGTCAGTCGCAACGTAAGCAATTATATACTTATCCCTTGAAAGGGTTTTGTCAATAAATCATTTTATCGATGCCTCGACATAGGGTAACGTTCATCATTAGGTACAATCATCAATAATTGGCTGATCCAAGCAGGTTGCAAGTTTCGTAATTTAATAAGTTTTGGTTTATTATGTACATACCTACCTAACTAATAAGTGTTCCTCGCCTCAAGTCTTGTGCTTCTTGTTATATAAAATATAAAACAGTTGGCTTCTCGTTCTTTGTTGGATTTTCATTATATCGAAATACTCTAGTTTTATTTATGTTTCACAGAAATTGACTTCAATATAGTCAGTGTACATTTTCGGAGCTATGGAAAGAGCTATGCTCGGAGTTTCTCTGAAGGATAGGATTCGCAACGAAAACATCCGACAGAGAACCAAGTTTATCGACATAGCTCAAAGAATTAGCAAGCTGAAGTGGCAGTGGGCCGGCCATATCTCGTGAAGAACCGACGGCCGCTGGGGTAAACGTGTTCTTGAGTGGAGACCACGACTCGGTAAACGTAGTGTAGGACGCCCTCCGACCAGGTGAAAGAAAAGAAAGACCGAAAGACTGCAGGTAGATGCTGGATGCGGCAAGCTGAAGACAGGGCGCTATGGTGCTCATTGCGGGAGGCCTATGTCCAGCAGTGGACTGCTATAGGCTGATGATGATGATGATATTGTCGGAACCAAGCCGGGTGGAAGAACTCAGAACAATTAAATATATATTTGATCTGAGTTCTTCCAACCAGCTTCTTATTTTTTTATGTTTGAAACATAGCAATCTAAGGAAGAGTTTTGTATCCACTTTTTTTTACTACTAGTAGGTATCTTCTTACTTTGGAACGCTCTCATGAAATCGGAATGGCGAATTCACATACGTAGATACAATGAACTACTCGTATTTTGAGCTTTAATTTCTACATTTCACAGTAAAATGCTAAAGTTTGGATGGATATCTATTACTTTTTCACGTCCAAACTTCTAAATGGCTCATACAAAACTTTTGCATAGATTAGTTTTGTTCAGACTTTAGAGTTGTCATTTACACAGCGAGAAGTTCAGACAGTTGGTTACAAAATGAAACTAATATTAATAGATATGTAAAAGTTTGTTTGTTTGTTTTGACCTCTATGGAATATCTGAAATTTGCACAGAAGTAAGTCAAGAACACCTGAAATAGGACACAGGCTGTCCTGATAAATCAGTTCCTATGGGGAAAATATTTTTTAAACGTTTTAACAGAAACATCAAGAACAGAACTGATCTTTCGGTATAATACTTGTTCGAAAACGATTTTCCAAGGAAATATCTTCAGCAACTCTTGTCATTGACCGTGCTTAGGTATTTTGGTCTCAGAAATCGCAAAAATCAATCTGCATCAGTTTCCCGGGTGATCGGACGTCGCGACCCGGCTCGGGGGGATATTAGGCGAGGCTAAGCTTCCGGATCTTCATTTCATTAATGAAGCGTATTGTGAAAGTGAATTGATACAAGGGATCTACGTGTAGTCCACAAATACTCTCAGTACATATTGCCACGCCCTGCTTAGGTAGGTACCATTGTGTCTTTTGTATATTACCTAGATACTAAGACCGACGATTGTACACAATGATGATGAATAAAATACATATAATACATTTGAAATATGTACATATATTCCCCTTGTTTCTATTCTAGTCTTGTCTAAAATTGAGATACAACAGCGATTATAATGGTATTTATTTTAGCATTCTGGGCGCTTTGCTTTCTGCTGACGACTTAGATTTTTAGGAAATCTAAATTTCGAATGGTTTATAAACCTTCCTCTTGAATCACTTTATCTATTAAAAAACCGCATCAAATCCGTTGCGAAGTTTTATAGATCTAAGCATACATAGGGTCAGACAGAGAATAAGTTGCGGAAACCAGTCCAGAAACAAGAAGGGTCAGACAGACATCGGGAAGCGACTTTGTTTTATACTACATATGTAGTGATATAGATGTAAATACTAGTTGTAATTTGTCGTTTTGGTGTTTGAATATAATATCGTAGATTTTTTTTCACAAACAAGATCAAACTACGCAAATTATGGTCAATATCCCGCCATGAGTGATTTTAGGAAAATAATGTGATATTGTACTAAAGAATTTTAGTGAAGGTACATATTAGAATGGCATAGGGGTCGTTCAAATATTACGTAAGCAAATTTATTACAACCCCCCCATCCCCCTTGTCAGCAAAAGTAAGCAAAGCTCTTACCCCCTCCCCCCATGCTTACGTAAACATTTTTCAATTATAAATGTATTTTTTTTTTATATCATATAGACGAGTGAATAGCGCGCGGTAATTCCCCTAATCGGTTCTAAAACGAGTGCCTAACTAAACGTATGCATTATTTACGGGAATCCCCGAAAATGCGTTTCGTTTTCAAGCATAGACAATGTGAGCGTTGCCATTCGTGTACAAAAGTAAATAACTACCGATGACGTAATCATCATCTAGACTCCCCTACCCCCCATGTCATCCAAAATAAGCAAAACAAAGACCCCCCACCCTCCCATAGTACTTACGTAATACTTGAACGGCCCCATACTGAAATAATGACGTATTGTCCAACGTAATTTGGTTATGCAGCCTGTGGTCAAACATAAATCTAAATTTGCATTTGAATTCGTAAATGATATAATTGGTTATGTAGGTAAATAATTAAACTAAGCTTTGGGCTGATTCACTTTGGTTAGTTGTTGTTAATTAGAATTGTAAGCGCTGTAGTAATTGTCACAGACAAATATTATAATTCACGTACCTAAATGTTTATAGTAAAAGGTTAGTAGGTATATCCAATTCCCTTGAATTCATAATTAAAATATAAATTACAATCACCCGCCCCTGCTCCATTACTTACTTAATTTTAAAATTACTTGGCATAGGTACGCGTATTAAAAATACAAAGCTTAATTAATGTTGCCACAACAATAGTAAGAATGTAGAGCAATGGGCAATGCCAGGTCACGACTGCACTGACAGATGGACAAACCTTCGATTTGCTGTCAAGGTTATGTCAAATGTCACTGTGGAATGGTGCAGGTAGAATGGCAAGTCATGCTCTTTGATGTCATTCATAAATAATGATTATATTGTCATAATGTATCCATTCAAAGTCGCTCAGCGAGCTATGGAAAGAGCTATGCTCGGAGTTTCTCTGAAGGATAGGATTCGTAACGAATACATGCGACAGAGAACAAAGGTTATCGACATAGCTCAAAGAATTAGCAAGTTGAAGTGGCAGTGGCCGGCCATATTTCGCGAAGAACCGGCGGCCGCTGGGGCAAACGTGTTCTTGAGTGGAGACCGCGACTCGGTAAACGTAGTGTAGGACGCCCTCCGACCAGGTGGGATGACGACTTGCGAAAGACTGTAGGTAGATGCTGGATGCGGCAAGCTGAAGACAGGGCGATATGGCGCTCATTGGGGGAGGTCTATGTCCAGCAGTGGACTGATATAGGCTGATGATGATGATGATGAATGTATCCATAGCATTTTGTTGGTTGGTTCTTGTTTTGTGAAGTTTCCCGAAACAACTTTACAGCTGATCTATTTACGAAGACGATCCATCAATTCAAAAAAGTTTTTTTGTAATATTTTATCCGGAGGTTTTTATAAACATTGGTTAGGGTGTTTGCTTAGCGGGATCCAACCGTTTTAAATATATGTCGCATAATATGCTTAAAACGCTGTGTTTTCAGTATCAAGACTTGAAAATTTTTATCCTCAGTGTCAACAAATCAAAAATGTATTAAAACCCGCTTGCTAAATCCAGTTAGCTACAAGCCCTATTCCACGATATACAAAGTGTTTTCGGCAGATCCTGTGACATAATTATGGTAACTGGAGATAACTGAAAACAAGTGCATCAGCTTTGCGGCCTTTTTTAACCCTGAAAAACTTCACATGTAAATATTAATTTTACTGGTATGAGCTAACATGCCAAATATAATTAAAAAACCCTACACCCTGTACATCCGTCACCGATCAATAAGTTAAGTGCATCACACTTTGTACATTTCCATTGAGTGATATCAAATCAATCTTGAATTAGTGCCTACACAAGGTTAATTAAAGCACGGTTAACTTAACCCAGAGAGTTATGTAAAAACAGGCGAGATAATCGTGGGAAACTGAAATTGCATAACACCACGATCATTTGTACGTAGATACAAGAAAGTGCAATTTTGAGATGCTAATCTGGGCGCGAATCGCGAACACAAAGATCGCAAAAAGTTGTCTGTTTCTGATCTTCTTGGAACAGTTGGCTAAAAAAATGTACCCACACTTGGTTAGCCTTGTTGCTTTAACACTTTGTCTCATCTTTGACTGCGGTTTTTTTTCGAGGTCTGCGATCTTTTTTTAACCTAAAAAATTCGTGCTGCCGCTCTACACAGCGGTTGTGTTGCGCCGCACATGCGTTTCGTTCGAAAAATATTACGGCTGTGCTGAGTCACACAGATCTGTATATTCTCAGCCGCTGCGCTAGTGTGGATTTACGCATATTAGTCACTTGTAGAAAACACATACCGTGTGATTTTAGCAGTCAAAGTGTTAAAGTTATCTCATTCGTGTGAATTGAGCGCTCTATGTTTTATTTTGTCTCTTGTTTACTTTAGCAAATCAAAGCACAAACTGTTACAGTTGCAGTACCCGACTGTACCTACGCAGCTACATATAGATTTTTTTAAAGTGGGAAAATTATCACAAAAGTTCCGTACGCGATAATATCCGATATAATCTTAACTAGGAGATCCCAATGAATAGAGAGAGAAAGTTAATACACTGGGATCTTGATGTTACGAACGAAAAACAGAGTTATATAGAAAAACAACAAAAAAACTAGGTAGGTAGTTAGGTACTCTCGCGACCACATTCCGTTACAAACTTTTTATCATTTTGAATGTCATCAAGTCCCGACGGCTTGTAATTTCGTTATCAATATCAACAATAGTCTATGCCATTGTTGATATTGATAACGACTGTCCAATGTTACTGATAACATCAAGATTATAAAGCTACTGGGCACGACGACAGATAAATAAAGAATTCATTAGAACACCGTGACTGGCTTCAGTCGTAATTTGTGATAGACATCGATTGTTTTGTTTAGTTTGTTTTAACTTTTACTAATTTGCATAAACCACCTACTTTGGCATCTGGATTTAAACGATTTAAATGACTAAACAAGAATCAATATGATACTAATATAGAAAAAAATGAGTACATGCATTAAAAGGGTTAATACACGGAAAATAAACAAGAGAAGAGAGAGAGAGAGAGAGAGAGAGAGAGAGAGATGTTTGCTTTTATTATTTTGTTGAAAGGTCTGAAACTTCTGGTTTAGAGTATGAGTACTCTACTTCTATTATCTAACCACGTACCAAAAATAGTACAAGATACTCTGTTTGTTTTTGAAAGAAATAGAAAGAAATTTATTCATAACAACTTAAATTAACAAAGACACACTTATAGAATATAGGTACATGTAGAGAGTTGTTACAAAAAGGCTCTAACTCAGCATAATGCTGGCTAAGCTCCGTAAGAGACTTAGCCAGCGCTGGTCTTCCGATAGAGCCCGTACAGGTGACGTCATCGCATGAAATAAAAAAAATTATAGTAATAGAAAAAACTAAATAAAAGCCATTTACAAAAAACAAAGACTGTATAGGCTAATACCTATAATTTTAAAGAGCTTATTTTACTTACTATTAGAAATAAAGCTTCTCCTTAACAATACAAAATACACAAAGACAGTATATTTTTAAGCGTGAGAAAATTACTGAACAACAGAATACTAAATGTAGGTTCAAATAATTTATATGCTGTGATATTTTAATATCAAGGTTCAATCTTCTGTAAGCGTAACCTTTGAGGCGCGCCCTTTTGCGGTCTATAATGCTGAACAATACATCTTGTAAGATTTTGCCTAATTCTAAAGCGGATCCAAAGCTTTATAATTTAGGTAAGGTAAAATACGACAGGGGTATCGCGTTCTAGAGTGGAGACCGCGACTCAGCAAATGTAGTGTAGAACGCCAACGCAAAACGAGGCTACGCAAATGACTTCTCAAGAAAACGACGTTTAACACTTTGACTGCGGTTTTTTTTCGATGACTGCGATCTTTTTTTTTACCTAAAAAATTCGTGCTGCCGCTCTACATAGCGGTTGTGTTGCGCCGCACATGCGTTTCGTTCGAAAAATATTACAGCTCTGCTGAGTCACAAAGATCTGTATTTTCTCAGCCGCTGCGCTAGTGTGGATTTACGCATATTAGTCACTTGTAGAAAACTCATACCGTGCGTTTTCAGCACTCAAAGTGTGAGTTTTACGAAAATCCAATTTATTTATAATAATAGTGTTAATATTTGGTATTGGGACGAAGAAATCGACGGACTTAAATGATTCGATCTTAGAAAATCCTCCTTTTTCGATGTCGGCTAAAAATACAGAGTCACTTTAAAAATCTTCATTCTTACCAGGTACTTAGTTTTTTGATTCCTGTTTGTTGGAGGTATGTTTTAAAGGTTGGTAAATATTAATACAATTACGAAAGGAACAGGAAACAATTACGAAAGTCTCGAGAGAAAACATTAAAAGGCAAGTAGATACGTAATAGAGCATAATAAATGAAGCAATGGAATTATTGTTTTAATGTTCGCTTAGAGATTGAAGGAAAATAAAGCAAAATTTAGCTCTGGCTACCGAACCGATAAAAACTCTGTTTTTCCTCAATTTCCGTTGAAATCTTTTCTGCTATTTTCAGTTGGAGCTAAACTATTAGGTATATTGTTAGAAAACGGATATATAATACTTTACGGCTGTATTATTTGACTAATTACAGTCCTCATCAGTCATTGTTGGTCCACAGCTGGACATAGGCCTTTGGGTCGGTCTTAAGTCGGCAAGATCCACAATATCGATAATCTCAATATTTATATCTAAGAGAAACGAGAGATGCAGACCTATTACACACAGCAGTTTCTATTTATGAACAAGAGTCAAGAACGACTACTTACATTAACCATGAAAGTACATATTTGACCCAATTCTTAAAATAATTAAAAATGTTCTGCGTTCTCATTTATATTTTGGTCCATTCTTGTGACTACAATGGCATAAATAATTAATAGGCCATTCCAGTCAATATAAATAAAGTCAAACCAATCAAACGATCGAAAATTAATGACTACTTCACCGTTACTCATTCATATCAAGTATTTCAATCTACTGTCACAGTGACAGCTCATTTGCTTGCCGTTACGTTACACAGTTTTCGTTCGTTATTGATTACTTGTGGCACGTAGTACCAAAAAAAAAACTAGATGTCGCTGCTAAAATTAGACGAAGTGTAGATCACGCTGACGAACACGGCTTCTAATGGCTTTTTTAGCGATAAGGACGCCCATTGTACAACATATTCTGTAGGTATTTGTTTTTTTCCTGTCTTCTGTACATCTGTTTCTATTTGTTGTGCAATAAAGAGTAATTCTATTTTTCTTTTATTTGTCACCCTGTTTCCCTTCAAAAGGTTTTCTTCACCTTTTATCATACATTTCCATGGGACTCATATTCATATAATTTATTGTGATTTTCTGCATTGGTCTTAGGTGTATGTAGTCTTATTGGGTACACAATGCATAAAAAACGCTGTAATTTAGATGTACCGATCTATTATACTATTTTAGCACGCTTTAGATTTCATCAAAGCTTATAATGACGGAACCCTGAAACGTTTCTATAGAAAAAAACGCGTCCGAAGCCGCAGGCAAAAACTAGTTCCTAATATTAGTGTGATTCTCTTTATAAGATAACTGACGTAGCTTTTTACTGATGTACCTGTCCAGTTTGTTTGCAGTCTCGTTATTGAACTTGAATATTGAACCTACTGGTCTTGTAAGTACTCTAAATACTTTCAAATAGAATTAGTAGCAGGCCATGGCCTGGCAATGAACCCCGCATAACATCGCTTCAATCGTGAACGCATTGTCAATCTATGTTAAAGTTATTGTTATTCAACCATAAATATTTATTTGAGAAAAAGGTTATTGAAATATCAAGGTGGTTTAATAAGATTTTTCGATTCTAAGTGTTATGTAGCGATCACAATCAAACAATGAAACAAATCTTATGATGAATCAGACGGGCCTTGAATAATAATTATTTATCTTTTAGCCGAAGTCAGTGTGAATACGGATTTACGAAAAAAAAGGTTGAGTTCTAAAGCAGACGTTTTCTTTTCTACTATGGGCGAATTCGATCAAATTAGTATAAATCTTATCCTTATACTAGGATTACTCTAGTATTTGGTCATATCTACCCTAAAAGCCATTTCTTCAATAGTACATAGTCAAAATGCGACTAGACACAATACACATTGCACAAGCTTAATTACAGTGGAAGAGAAGACTCTACCTTTGTACCTCTCATACTCTACATAGCTTCATACATTGTATTTTTACAGCGTCTGATTGAGTGGAGTGATACCCTAACGAAGATGTCAAAAAAGTCACGAACACTCATTGTTAAGCTCAAAGCAATTTTCAATTTGGTGTGAATCATTGAAGGCCGCCCCTAAAAGGGATCGAAATGTAAATGGTACTCCATAAACGTTTTTGTAATGACTTTGGCAATAGATGTTTCCATCACTGATTCGATAAAAGGTTGTTCTTTCACACTCGAGCACTTGGCATTGATATTGGAATACCAGGATACATGAGCGAAAGTTAATTTGATTACTATAATTAAAACCCATTACACAATACACAAGCTCTGCTAAGTTTTGAGTTATATTATAATTATGACGCTGTGTGTATTGTCCAATATTATTTAAATATTCATTTATATACTTTATCGGATTATGGAGCATAATTGCCTTAATCTCAAGTTATTTGAGTGAGGTAGAACTATCCAACGAATATTAACTCGAAATCAATCAGTCTAATAACGCAGGCGTCAAGTATCAATTAGATAAGAATACTTTAAGAGTTATGTAACAAAACTTTGACCGAACCTTGGGGGTTGACCCTACTTGTGAGCGGTTCATGTAGCCGCCTGTTTCGGTTTCAATAATTGGGTTCAAATTTATTGACCGTAGGTACTTTAATTTGGAATTGGTATAGGATAACATTAAGGAAATATCGCTTTATTTCCTAGTATTTTATTCCAGGCCTAGAACTACCTGTATGCAAATTTTCGGCCTAATCCGTTTAGATAATTTGGCGTGAAGAGATAACAAATATTCAAACTGTCGCATTTATAATATTAGTGTGATTTAGATTATTAGGAATAAAAGCCCTTTATTATTATATCATATGCCGACTAAGGCTATGATGACTCAGTTTTCTTTGCATTCCAGCATGAAATAGAACAAAAATAGTACCTACCTAGCAACTTGCATTTTTTTATTACAGAAAAAGAGAATGAGTTGCAGTTTCCACTTGAGTTGACAGGTGCTTTACGGACGTACTTAATTAAGTACCTATTAGAAACTGACCGTGTAGTTGGTCCCATAAAAGGTAGGTAATGAAATTAGGCACCCATTAGTGCCTATTTCCGCGGCACTTTTTGCTTTGCAATAGGATACGGCGTTTAAAATTACATTCGACATAATTAATTAATTAACGCGTTCGGTGCCCAGCCTCAGCCTTGATTTGCAGGCGCGGCACGGCACAGTACTACTTAGAATACCTACCTACATGCAACATCTATCTAAACGTACCATACCTACATTTTAGTCATGGGCACACCATGCGTTAACGTTTTGTTGCCAGTATGAAAACTTTATTGGAACACGAAAGTCATTTATAACATGATTTGATTTACTCGCAGTGCCTTCAGTTATTCCGTGATCATGGCGCATGAAACTGTGCCGAAATATTAGAAAACTTAAAAATCGAATCATGCTTAATATCCCGTTATAAATGACCTTTGCGTTAATAAACATAACCGTATAAAAAGTTCCATTGAAACACTGTCGAATAATATTTTATTTAATTATCAATAGACCATCGTCGGACCACATTCTCACCAGATGAAAATTGACGATATGGCAGACGATGATATCACAAAGATCTAGAAGGCACCAATTACTCTTGTTCTGAAGAGAGGTTTACATTCACTGGAAAAAAAAAGCTGGCAGCATCATCCCGCGTTTTCCAACCTCCTTTTAAATCTACCCTCTCTCTGACCCTCTCAATTTTTTTAAAATAAAATTATGAAATATATAGGTATTTCATGAACACGTATCTATAAGTTTGTCATGGGCACTCAATGTGTTTAGGTACATTTTATACCGATGATGCGATGATGAAAGCTCCCTTGAAAAATGACCTTCCCAATATAATTTAACAAAAATTAGAGACTTAATTTATTCTCTTACTAAAAAGCCGTCGTCGTTAAAATCTCAGAGTAGCCAAACCATAGAGCATCCACTTCTCTTTGTTATACTCATATTCATTAAAGCCCGCGGTTTCCACGTAACATGATTAAAAATATATATGGAGCTAGTTTTAATTGCATGCGAGGCAGAAGTGATGTGCTCCATCATAAAATAAATCGTAAAAATATGTATAAGAACCATCGTTTTATTAGTAAAGAATTCAACATAATCTTAAGCTATAATGATCATATCAAATTGGTTTCTAAACGTAATTAAAGCTTTCTTTTATTAAGCTTTCCATTTGAATAAACAAGAAAATAGTATTATTCTTTAATTTGTAACAGCTTTATATTTTATATTTAAAAAAAACAGTTCAAATTCATTTCGAATTTAATAAATCACATACGTATGTTGTGTTAATAAAGCTCGATCTTTTGAAATAAAAAATAACAATTAACAAAGCTTGTTATTTGACTTGCCGCCCAGTAATGTAAAGAAATAAATATATCTGGAATTATTTTGGAATATTAAAAACCACAGTATAAACATAATCGACATAAAAATAAAAACGAATCATCTTGCTCAAGTGTAACAAAATTGCAGAATCGGAAATTCCTTGGCAAATAATAAAACTCCAATCTTTTCCGGATATGACAGGACTGTTCCGGATGTTCCGGGTTCAGAACGGATATCCGCACATCACTAGACTACGCGAGGACGTAAATTAACAGAAAGACTACGTCAGGCTTTGTTTAACAAACGCATTACACGATTTAGTCTCTTGCAAACATTTTCCCACAGAAATGGAGGATAAAAGAGTAACTTTATTATAGTTCACATTATGAACACAGTTAGCAATATAATATAAGTACCTGCATAACGTATTGAAATACGTTAATGTATTTCATAAAATATGAAAATGGCCTATTTTCTACTTAAAATGTAGTAGCATAGTTATGTCAAAATGCTCAATTTTTACTTGTAATAGGATGTACATTTTAAGCTGGATTATTCTAAATACACTATATTATAGTGTATTCTTCTTAATAAAGTAAGTGTATGATTCTTCCAAATCAGGTTCAAGGATTAAATTTACAAGCAACTTAGTGGATTGTCCAGCATTATTTATTTATTTAGTCAGGTACTCGTACCTATGTAAACATTGTATACATATTTCTATACAATGTTTACATAGGTACGAGTATACTACCACTAGATATTTCTAGTGGTAGTATACCTCTACATTAATAGGTACATTGATGTAGAGGTATGTTTGTAGTAATGTTGACGTAATAATATAGAGGGTAGAAATCCAGGTAACTACACCTTGTAGATCTTGCAACAATAAATCACTTGGTTTCTCAGACGCCGCCGCTATGATTTGCGGTTTCGCTGCCAACGTTTCCTTCGCGTACGTACGTATCTACGTTGATATTGTGGTAAATGTTATCTGCAGTATCTTGAACCTTGTTCCTCTATTTTTTATTGGGGACAGCAAAGTGACAAACCACTATCACAAGGCCGCCTAAATTGTATTGTTCTGTTCATGTTTAATACCTATATATGTATTTAGATATAAGGTGTCACAGTACATTCATTCATCACACTCGAAAGTGACTGTATTCTATCTGCTGCGTCATCATTATGTTCCAATACATACAATGGGAAAGGATTTCTCTATTGAAGATGTTCCCAATAACTACAATTCTGAACAAAAGCTTAACAGTAATCTTCTAAGAGATAATCCTTAACAAAGAGTCTAGGCACAGTTGTACAAGAAAATCTCAATTCAGGATACGAGCACGAAACTTTAAATAACATAACCTTTTACAAGACATCTAGCATCGCCATCTTAGAAACAAATGCAATGAAATTTATTTCATAGCAGGTTAAGGTTAGTAAAATGGATTTACAGATTTAATTATTCAAACAACTTTAGAGGACAAACCACTTAAGTCTACAATATCTTACTCAAGTTTATTTAACTTATTTTATACTAAAATAGAACCTATGTTAATAGTATTTATATACAGTATTACCATACACTAAGTATTACATAAAGTAACAATTTCCAATATTATGAAATAAATAAATAATTAATACCTTAACCTTAAAATAATATGTATAAACTCAGAGTAATAAGACATAGAGTGATAATTTCACAAAACATTCCGCTCTAAGTTGAAGCCAAAAAACAAGCAATGTGTGCGTACGCTGCACGTCATTACAAGAGCCGACACGCACACAAGTGCACAAATAATGTTGCAAGCTATTAACATTTTCCCCATAAGGTAGGGAAATTGTAACATTTTGTAAGGAGTAAATGATTATCATATTTATCACTTTTCTGTTAGATGATATTTCATTAACAGAAAACTTCCTGTAAATATTATATACCCTATGGGTGTTTACATACAGGGGAGTGTTGAGTTAGCGAATCAGTTAAATAGATAGAAATAAATATGGCCAAAACATTTTCATACCTTTGTTGGGATAGCACCCTCTCGTAATTTGCATAAACCACCTTTCGTGATATGCTTGTCATTTTCTTCGAAAACTATAGAACATAATCATATCTTAGTGTATTTAGTTGGATTGCAAAACTTTTCTTTGCAATTTCGTCTAAGTTTTTCAACCAATCGGGAAGCAACAGTCTATTTTATTTTTCGTGTTATTTCGTTGTTTTTTTTTTGTTACCCTACATATGTAAGTATGTATTATTTTGTTTGACATAATGTCAAAACAACATGAATATTCTTATTAATAAAGAACTGAACTGAAGTCGGATCAGAAGGAAATCTAAGAAAGAATATAAAGACATTAATAAAACTAGGGTTCATCGTCTAATGAAACCAATGAAATTTTTATATTTAACGCTCCGACTACATCAACATCCGGACAGTCTGTAACAATCTATTTCCTTGCCCGTGAAAATAAAACAAAAGTTTTTGATTATTTATACCAAGCTTAATAGAACATAGGTACATATTTCACTTAAAAATCCAGGTAAGTTAGTAGGTAACCCTAATTATATCTGGCAAATAAAAGTCCTACAAGTGTAAAGTAGAAATAGATTAAACAAATAAGTACCTATGGGGGAAAATAATTTTTCTAATAGCTAGCAACATTTTTATGTAATGGCGTCTGTTATGTTTACGATTTATTTTAGTGCTTATACCAATGTTTTACTCAAGTATATAAGATGCCAGGTTGTATTTACCCGTGAAATTGAATCTTCTATTGTTTCTGATTATTATGAGAAGAGTTGTTACACCCTTTCACTGCACAATAAGTCATTATTATTAAAAAATTACGGAGCTCTTCCCAGTAGGTCTTGACCTTGAGCACTGGCGTGTCGAGCGATGTACGTAGCCTTTAAAGGCTAACTTGAAATTGCGTCACTTCGCGTGCGCCTACTGCGGTTCTAAGCCTAGTTATTCTAAGTGTATAAATACCTTAAAATGAAGAACAGAATAATCGAAAATAGCAGAGAAGTATTATTTTAGTTTTTGAAACACAAAATAATGCTAAGCTGTCCTATACTATTAAAGTAGAGAAAGATTTTAGTTTACAGATTTCATTCTATGAACAGACTGTTGTTTGAATAGGATTACTTTACCTGCCTGTTAGGCACTGTATCTCGGCGGATAGTGCGCTACTCCTCGCTCCAATTGCCAATTGCATTTAGCTTCAGCCGTGAGTTTCTAGAGCACCCTCGCAAACTGCACAAATGACTTATGCAGCTTTATTCATAGAACGTATTTTATCAATTAGCCGGTCGACTGAACACCTGTATCATAAAACGCCCAGGAACTATAATTCATTGCTAATTGATACTAACTTGAAATTAAGTGTTTCGCTCTAGGTTTCAAAAGTAGCTGTGATACTGAGTTTTATTGGATCAATAAATTTAAGGAATTACACGTTATTATAATGCAATGTTAATCAAAGGTATCCTTTCTAAGTAGGTTTTATTTAATCTTATATGTAGACTAGTTGTTAGATGTGCGCGAGCTGCAAGCAGCTCGCGGGGGTTGTGTATAGGTATTGAGTTTTTTTTTATTGTATTCCCCTTGTCGTAACCTACACCTTGTATTATTTTGTTTGAAATCGATAGCCATGAGAAAATTTTGCGATGAAAAAATGTCAGCCATCTTGGATTTGGAAATGGACATCTTTTTCGTAATCTACGAGTTCAAGTTACTCGAAAACGATACCCATGTCAGATTTTTTGATTGGGGAGGAAGTTCAGGGGAGCTGGGGGCGTGGGGGGGTCACGGCACGGCTCGCTTCGCTCGCCGTGCCGTTCCCCTTAGTTGCATTGTGGCTCGCTTCGCTCGCCACAATGCTCCCCCGGGTTATAAGTGAGGGGGTCTTAGGGGGGTCGTCGGGGGGGTCAAAGCACGGCTCGCTTCGCTCGCCGTGCTGATCCCCCCGGTCGCATCGCGGCGAGCGAAGCGAGCCGCGATGCTCCACCCGAAAAAAAAGGTCAAAAATAGGCCAATTTTCGGTTTTTCCTAAAAAAAAGGGGTCTAGGGGGCAAAAGGGGGCTAAATTTTTTTCTCATTCAAAACCATTTGTCCTCCTCTACATGACTGTGAAAAAAAAATTCTTCCAAGCCTATCCGTTTTGGAGATGGAAAGGGGTGGCAAAAAAGGGGGTCAAAGGGGGGGTTAAATTTTTTTTCCTTCTAAAACTACGAGAAACTCTCTATACGACCCCGCAATCAGAACCCCTCTATCGCGACGGCATCTGGTAGCACACTCAAAAGCGGGGTCCTGGGGGCATTGGGGGGGGCAAAATTTTCTATGCAATTAAAATCACTTGTCCCCCTCTATACAACCCCTATAAAAAAATTAAGCAATATGGCTCTACGTAGGAGCCCCCCCTGAGGGGGTGTCTTGGGGGGGCAAATGTCAAAAAGTCGGAATTTTCCCTAGGAGACTTTTACCTCCCCTATACGATTCCGTAAAAAAAAACATACCTTTCCATCCACCATCAAGGCGAACAATTATGTCAATAAGTCAGTCAGTCAGTCAGTGAGTGGTAATTTAGCTTTATACTATAGTAGAATAAAAAGGGTATATTCTATTTATTCTTATTTTCCTTAGGATAAATAAATAATGCTGGACAATTCACACAGCATTATCTAGCCCCATGGTAAGCAGAGCTTGTGTTATGGGTACTACATAACTGATATACATAATACAATACAATACATAGATAGATATTTTTATTATACATAGAAAACAACCAGAACACCCGGAACAAATATCTGCAGATCGTACACACAATTGTTCCGAGGCGGGAATCGAACCCGCAACCTCCTGCGTGCAGGCGGACCTTCGCCCACCGCGCCACATCGGTCGTCAAAAAGATTCCAGTGCTTTAAAAATTATTTCTGCACGGTGCGGTGCGACCCTATAAGTTAACTTTGACTACTCGGTAACTTTGACTTCACCTTGCTGAGTATACAGTTTTTTAATCGTTGTAGGTTTTCGCGGTTTAAACTTTAAACCACACATTCCTACAACAATTCTACTATCCCTACTTTATATCCAATTATATTACTATTCTATTGAAACACTTCTTACGATTATTTTCATATAGCTTCTGGCTATGTACCGTTGTGTTTAATATAAAAATAACAATTAAAACATAACTAATAATCACGTATTTATAGCAGTGGATAGAGATTAGTCTCCAGTCACCGTTTACTGTAAGTTTATGGACTCATTAGCTTTTAGACTGCCCGAACTAGAACACTTACCTGTACACTTCGTATACCTATTTATCTACTAATACTAGTCCAGCTGCAGCACTGTCACTTTAAACCGTGATTGACACAATTTTAGGCCTAATTGACTTGGGCACGTCTATAAATTTAGTGCACGGTTGTGGGTGGTAATAGTCTAGCCCGAATAGCTTTATTTCAGCAATTTGTACACAGGGTAGGGTAGGTTAGGTTAGCCTATATCTGTTGTATTTTTACGCACCGTATCTGGAACTATTGTGTGAACAAACTTTAGTGTGTCTATGTGTCTATTAGAAGAAATTATTTGCGTTTCTAGATAGTTCTGCGAAGAGGATTCTTGATTTCGAGATGCTAAGCAAAACTGCAACACAAACAAAAGACGAGCAGAAAACTTGAAGATGCTGGTTGGGCCTCGATCTTCAATTGTTATTTTCCAAACCCAAATAAATCTACAACAGCTCAGTGATCTGAAATGCTGCAAATATAGAGACACCATCTAGAATTACTTGGCAGGCTTCCGTCGGCTGCCGCAAATGAGAGGCACATGGCCGTAGCTGTCGGTAAGCACTGGCTAGTGGGTAATGGTTTGTGTACAACGTACTTGTAGATACCTATCTGTTAGACAGGGCTACTGGGTTTCTATGATTTATGAGTTCACAAGTGTAATGTCTTTCTATTCTATTCTATATAAAATACATATATTATAGGTTGATATCGCAAGCGTCACACTCAGGACAAATGGAAATACGATCCGAAATAGAACTAGGGTGTTAGGAGAGGCACAATCACATTGAGTCCTACTACTATCCAGCTCTAGGTGAAGTCAGGCTGTTGATTAACGGCTCGTTAAGACGTGTGACTGGAAATTCCAACCAGCTGGCATTGGAGTAGGCTTGAAAGCGTTTCTTAAAATTACTCTTGGAATGAAAGTTGCTACTAGTAATGGTGTTTGAAACAAATGGCATTGTTGGCGGTACTGCCGCAAATGACAGTTCAAAATTTCTTGTGAAATGTAAACAGCTTTACCAAATCGATTATTTCCAAAAGCGTGTATCGAATCGGCAAATCAAAAGAGAAACGAAAGGATGATTCTTCACCATAAATGCAAAAGCGAAAGTTGCTTGCGTAAATTCCGAAGAAAGTAAAAACATCGAGTTTTGTTTAAATTTATCGCAGTCTCATCTAGAAAGATATTGTTATTTTTAAAAAACACCATACGAAGTAGTCCGTCTGACCCGAATATACTTTGTGACTTTGTTATTATGTTGTTTTCGAACTGTTGCCACTTTTATTTTACCTTCTTCAAACTATCTATATAAGTATATATTTAAAAATGTATATTCGTCCCCTTTTCTTTTTATTAAATTATATAGTAGATACTTGTTTTCTCAGTAGGTAACGATTGAAAATTTGTCTCACAAAAACTAACTAAAGCTCTGAAGACGGTATTTTTATAATGTCAAATCGCCTTCTTTAATTCTTATGTTCCCTGAAATAGAACCTTAACTAATTGTTCCCTTAATAATTTTATAAAACTAAACTTTAACTTAAACAAAACATGCCGAAGCTTTTCTGGCACAGGCCAACGACTTTTGCTATATTACGGCACAGATTCGACCATGACTCGGTATGCATCGGAAAGTTATTGACTTTTGATAATGAACAGAACCAGTTTGCTGACCAACACGACCTCATTATAACCACAGAGAATCAGGCGACAATTTCGCTTTCGATCATCATGCATTACGCGTTCAATTCAAAGTCACCCGAGCTTTAGTTGATTAGACGAGTAATGTAACTGTAAGTGGGCATAGTGTTCGAGCGGAATTGAAAGTTGTTGAGCTAAGTCGTGTTCATGGTGCATAAGATATTGCAGACAGGTCTTGAAGTTCAATAGTGGTGTCTGTGTCACAGTAAATGTAAATAGGTAGATTGTTGGTTCCGATTATAATAATAGTATGTTAAGTAAGGTGGGGTAAGTCACACATTCTTACATACCACAGCGTTTAAGTCAGTTACTTTGAGCTAAGAAAATACTTAGGTTGTTTAATTTTTAAGAGAGTGATTTAATTTTCTATACTAATATTATAATATTAGGAGGTAAGGTTTGATTTTTTGTTTGTTTGTATTGAATAGGCCCCGAAACCACTGGACCGATTTTTGAAAAATACTTTTTAGTTTTTCTGGATATATACTTAGGTATCCTTCGGGAATATAATTAATAGGATCACGGAGGATCATTATCTATACACAAACGAAAGAATTTCATAAATCGGTCCATAATTGGCGGAAAAATCGACAAACATACTTACAACCGAACACAGACATCCTCCTCTTTTGCTTTTCGTTTCGTTGGTTAATAAGTACGCAGGTGTTTTATTAACCAAGGAATATGTTCAAAAACAAGTAACCGACGCGTTGTAAATAAATTATTCTATGATCACCAAAACTAACCTACAATCTCAGTCAAATAAATAAGAGGGTGGTGAAGAGAAAATGTAAAGTCATTTTGTTGATAACCAATAACCCGGGACTTTGTGGCTATGAATAAATAATGAGGACGCTGAGACGGCGTCTACAAACTTTTTGATTAATGCCTCTTGAAAGAACAAGATTTTTTTATACTTTTTCTTTGACGAACTTTTCTCTTGACGGGCGATTATTTTATTGACGACTGGCTGACATCCATTAGAAGTGAATTTTTCAAGGAAGAAAGAGAAAATGTATTTGAATTGACGTGGAACTTTGACATTCAATTAGCTCAGCGTGGCGTTTATGGTAGAAAAAACATCACACAAGAGTTGTATGTTAAACTGAGCCCCGAGTCGATTTGATGAGTATTAATAAATAAATAAATAAATAATGCTGGACAATTCACACAGCATTATCTAGCCCCATGGTAAGCAGAGCTTGTGTTATGGGTACTAGATAACTGATATACATAATACAATACATTACATAGATAGATATTTTTTATTATACACAGAAAACAACCAGAACACCCGGAAAAAAATTCTGCAGATCGTACACACAATTGTTCCGAGGCGGGAATCGAACCCGTAACCTCCTGCGTCGCAGGTATTGAGATGTTATTGTGACGTCTCATATTTTATATGGGATTTGCTTAGTTCCCTGTCCGCACGATAGAGGCGCTGTACCAAAAGTTAAGGAAATACATAGAAATCACGATCAAATCTCATGGAGTAAAATGGACTCGGCGCTCTGAATATTATTAGGTTTTAAGGTGAGACTAAACAATCTTGTTCCCTGTCCGCTCGATAGAGGCGCTGTACCAAAAGTTAAGGAAAAAATAGAAATCACGATCAAATCTCATGGAGTAAAATGGACTCGGCGCTCTGAATATTATTAGGTTTTAAGGTGAGACTAATCAATCTTGTTCCCTGTCCGCTCGATAGAGGCGCTGTACCAAAAGTTAAGGAAAAAATAGTAATCACAATCAAATCTCATGGAGTAAAATGGACTCGGCGCTCTGAATATTATTAGGTTTTAAGGGGCCTGCGGAGGGACGAATTTTTCATACAAACGTAATACCAAAATTATTTCTAATTCAAGCATATTTCCACTATAATATTGCATTATTTGTATTAAAATAGTACTTATCTAGGTTCCCAAATAGCTTTTTTTTTCAAAATACTTACCTAAAATGAAATGAAAGCCAATCTCATTTTGCACAATTTTATGCGAAAATGGACAAGTTTTCTTGCTATTTGTTTCGTATTAAAAACATCAATATCTTACGTTTTATTTATTAAGGAACATAGCTTATATTGTCTAGTTACAGAATAACTATACTTTGTGAAGAATACAAAAAGTTTTCAGTCATAATTTTTGGTATTACGGAACTAACCAAATTTTTAACGGCTAATATTGCTATCGCGCACGCATGGGGCGCGGCGCAAGAGTTAAACAGGGACAGCGATATTCGGAGCGATTTTTGCAAGCGAGGGTCACCGGACCCTTAAGGTGAGACTAAACAATCTTCGTAATCTTCCATGTATTTTAACAGTGACAGTAAAAATATAGGTAAGTATACTACAACAATTATTGACGGTACTGTAAGTATACCTAATTCGAAGTTTTTCAAAGGAAAAAAGAAAAAGATAAATTATTGTTACGATCTCCAAAAAAGTAATTCAGATTTATACGAATTGAAAGGGATAAAAGGGAATATTTTTAGCTAAAAAACGTTACAAAGGATCGAAGATAGATGAGCTTAAGCGTGCTCTAGATGAACAAATATCAAACAAATAAAAAAAAAGCTTATCTATCATGTTAAGTATTTAAGGAAAATACACGTGTTCTTGAGTGGAGACCACGACTCGGCAAACGTAGTGTAGGACGCCCTCCGACCTGCGAAAGACTGCAGGTAGATGCTGGATGCGGCAAGCTGAAGACAGGGTGCTATGGCGCTCATTGGGGGAGGCCTATGTCCAGCAGTGGACTGCTATAGGCTGATGATGATGATGATGATGAAAAATGACATGTTGAAATATAAATAACTAGCGGCCCGTCCCGTCTTCGCTCGGGTGGTCATTTGCTTCAGGCAATTTTTTTTTCTTTTTTCTCTTCGTAAAAACCATCCACGTACTTCAAGTATAATTCTAAAAAAATAATTAGCGAAATCGGTTCAGCTGCTCTCGAGATAGGCGCCTAGCAACACATTCAGCGATTCATTTTTATATTATAAAAGATGTATCTTTGATACCTTCCTCAGCATAATTAATTGTTATGAACATAGCTTGACGCACGCAAGGCCCGCGCGGGCTTGCTACTGTATGCAAGGTAAGTCACCATTGGTGAGGTTAAAAACAAACAGAGAAGTGTGAATTTGACTCTTATCGCGGCGGGGGTCGTAAGAGGCGACTAAGGGAGATGCGACAGGTGCGGGCAGCAACGCCTCCTGCAGAACAATTTACCAGCGAACTGCGATCCCCAACCCGCATACCCAGCGTGGAAATTAAGGGCATTACCAATAAGGAGCTTGTCAGGGTGAACCTTGCGTCCAGCTGTGGACCAACTGGCTGTAGAAGTGAGGTGAGGTACGGTGAGTTGGGACCACGAACCGTTTTGTAATGAAATCTGTCTCGCCCAAACTTTACGCAAGTCCGAAATATTTATTCGAAACGTTTGCAAACATTTTACGGAATAGGTCGAAAGTTTGGTGACCTATCGATTGATTAAATTTGTCACGGTTTGCGTGAAAACTAGATCTGATTAGTTTGGCTACAGATTTTAACGGACACTTTTGTGGTTGGAAACGGGAAGCAAATTTTTAGATTTTTATCAAATTTGGTAGGTACTTAGTTTTTTTATTCTAACCACTGTCACATCACATACTTCATATCAGGCTACTTTATATCTCAATATTATTATAATCAGTTTCCAAGAGATAGAAATATATCGTTCCCATTGAAACAACGCGTGCGAAGCCGCAGGCAGAAACTAAAAATGTATAATTACTGTTTCTGTTAATGTTTCTCTAAATTCTGGGTATTTCTATGTATAATCAAAAAATACTATCTATGTAACGTACTATGAAGTATATCAGTCATCTAGTACCTTTAACACAAGCTCTGCTTAGCTCGGGGCCAGATGATGCTGTGTGGATTGTTCAGCATTATTTAGCAGCATTGTAATAACTCTTTCAGTGCTGTTGTGTTTTTTATTCTACAAACAACAAATAAAAGATTTCAAAACGACAAATTCTTTGTGAAAACCACTAACAGTTTTTCAACACACTATTAAGAAATAAAATAGCTTGCTAACCGCAAAATAATGGCTTACCATTACTATTGTGTACAAAAAGACATTTATCTTTGTCGTAGCTTTCTAGAGACGATTGAATCGATAGTACCATCTATGCATTAAAGCGGTCAAAGATTGTGCTGTTTGTGGGTATTGTGAGGATGTGGACTCTTGCATATGTTGACGAGAGGACATCAAGACTCATTGCCAAAGTTATTTTGCTAAACTTCATGATTCATTCCGCGACTTGGCAAACGTAGTATAGTACTACTAGTTTCGGCCCGCAGGTTCTCACGCTTTGTTTAGGGTTATATTTATTCCATAGGAACTGATTTATGGGATCAAAGTATCAAGTCTATGTTTTATTCCAGGTTTATTACCTTTGTTCAAAATTTTCCCCGATCCGCTCAGTAGTTTTGGTGTGAATAGGTAACAAAACCTAGAGTATCTACTTATGTAGATATGAGATATGAGACGCTAATTTTGGCCAATCGCTGTAGCTGAAACCTACTCTAGGTTTCAGCTACAGCGATTGGCCAAAATTAGCGTTCAAAAATGTATAATAAATATCTTAAGAGTGGTAAAGTTGTCATGGCGTGGGAAACTCCTCTAAAAACTCATAAAACACTAATCTCATTAAAGTCTTCCGAAAAGCAAACAGAGAGAAACGTTCCCCGTTTGAAGAAGTTATGGACACTACATAAACGTTTCACGGAAACACGTTGCGGCGCTCTTACAACTGGCGGAAAGGCATTGTTTCGTCCCGGAGGCGTCCGCACACGCTTATGAATCTTATGGTAATAGCTCACATAACCACATTACCATACCTGCGAGAGGGAACATTTGTTTCAGTTGCTACAGTGAAACTACACGTTGTTTTTGTATATTTCTATCTGGCGTGTTTGGTTAGCGTTTTATTTATAAAGATGGTGTTTTATTTCATAAGCGTGTGCGGACACACGCTTATGAATCTTATGGTAATAGCTCACATAACCACACCTGCTAGAGGGAACATTTGTTTGAGTTACTACAGTGAAACTACACGTTGTTTTTGTATTAAATATTTCTATTTACCGTGTTTGGTTAGCGTTTTATTTCATTAGCGTGTGCGGCACACGCTTATGAATCTTATGGTGATAGCTCACATAACCATACCTGCTAGAGGGAACATTTGTTTCAGTTGCTACAGTGAAACTACACGTTGTTTTTGTATTTAATATTTCTATCTGGCGTGTTTGGTTAGCGTTTTATGTATAAAGATGGTCTTTTATTTCATTAGCGTGTGCGGCACACGCTTATTGTAATTATTAATTTAATACGCCTTTTATTGTAATTATTAATTTAATGCGTAAGCCCTGGGGGTAATCTGGGTACAGGGAAAGGTTGCGGGTTCAAATCCCGTCGAAGTCGATTTTTTTTGGGATATTATGTATATAGTATATTGTATTTAACTTATTAGAAATATTATTTAGGCTTCAATCACGCCTACGCCGTAATCAGCATTTGAGTGGTTTTGTCTAATTAACAAGAATCGTTACTGATATTCGAACCTTTAGAATATCAGAACTTGTGTAAGTAATTCGAAGAAATTTCTACAACGAAAGCTTTTCAATTCAGTTAGTCAAGTCATTGAAAAGGAACCTTTAAATTTCACTCTAATCCTAGATCTCAAAGCGTAATAATAGGAGAGTCGTTAGACTTTCGTCTCGCAAGAAGACGTGTTTAGACGAAGCGATTGCTTTTTACGAGAGTTTCTCGTTGCAGTAAGCAGTTAGTAGCTTAGTTAATGTAAGGCTTAGGTAAGTACGTCTAGGGTAATGTTGTCTGAATCAGGGATTATCTGGATGAAAATAAAAAAAGTTGTCATTTGTGACAAAGAAAAAAAGGTTTGGTACATTTGTGTCATAAAAACAGACAGTAAGAAGAGGCTCACTACTCAGGCATTTATGAAAAAGATAATCGAGCAATTACATCTTTATTGAGGTTTTCAAACATTAAACCTAAAAGTTAACCGATAAAGCTAATTGCCCGATTATGTTTTGGTGAACACCAACCGTAGTAAAACAGTCTAGTAAAACTGCAAACTTCAAAGAAACCATCATACAGTACGCTATGCAAAGCTGAAAAAACTCAGCTCGATATTTCTCAACTTTGCATAGATAGATATTTCTTTATTATACATAGAAAACGACCAGAATATCTGTAGATCGTACAAAAATTTGTCCCGAGGCGGAAATCGAACCTACCTCGCTACCTTCTGTGTCGCAGGCGGACCTTTGCCCACCGCGCCACAGAGGTCTTCGTAATAACATTGTATTGATTACTTAAATTTTTTAATTTACCTGATTTGTAATTTTGAAACTGCTAATTTTATTTCGGGAACCTTGGCTTTTCTTACCTGAAAATAATAAAAGACAAATTAGTATGCTTATCAAGTACCCTACAGAGGTATTTAAGAAAATAATTATGTTCTAAAATATTAATGGGTAATTATAATTAATGCTTATTAAAATTTCCATATAATTAGATAATAATAAACCCACATACTGATATTACTTGTTGTTATTGTGGTGTGGTATAGTAAGGCCTGGCACGTGTTAAAACTAAATCCAATAACACAGCTAGAAGGACAGGGGTTTTACAGACACCGACACTACGGCAAAACTACAAAGTACTGTAGAGAATATTACCTTTAACACTTTGACTGCGATTTTTTTTTTACCTAAAAAATTCGTGCTGCCGCTCTACGCAGCGGTTGTGTTGCGCCGCACATGCGTTTCGTTCGAAAAATATTACGGCTGTGCTGAGTCACAAAGATCTGTATTTTCTCAGCCGCTGCGCTAGTGTGGATTTACGCATATTAGTCACTTGTAGAAAACACATACCATGTCATTTCAGCACTCAAAGTGTTAAATGGCTTGCTTCAGTTAACTACCCAATTTAGGTAGGTGCTGTTTGGAAGTAAAATCCAGAATACGGGTCGTATTCTACAAAAACTGGCATTGTTTCCGTTTAGTTAAATCGTTGAGCAAAATACATTTTGATTTAATTTCTAATAAAATCGGCCAAGGGCGAGTCGAACACGCGGACGAAGGGTTCCGTACCTACCATTATCTATAAAAACGAGCAAAAAAAATCACGTTTCTTGTAGGCCCCTTAAATATTTTTTTAATGCTGTTATTTAAATCTTTAAATCTGTATCGTTAAAGTGGCAAATAAATATTTTTGTATTTTGTATTTTGTATTTTGTATTTTGTATTTTGTATTTGTATTTAGTATTTGCTATAGCGGCAACATAAATAGATCATCTGTGAAAATTTCAATTGTCACAGTACTACACTTCTTCCTGGTGACAGACGGACGGACGGACAGCGCAGTCTTAGTAATAGGGTCTCGTTATATCCTTTAGGTACGGAACCCTTAAAACGGAGCTATGATATAGCAAGTTTTATGTCGTTAAAATATTATTTCTAAGGTGGGAATCAAACCTCCTGCGTCGCAGGCGGACCTTCGCCCTCCGCGCCACAGAGGTCGTCATATCATACTGTCGGTATCTTATCTATAATATAAAAATCAATCGCTGAATGTGTTGCTAAGCACAAATGTCGAGAGCAGCTGAACCGATTTCGCTAATTCTTTTTTTAGAATATTCCTTGAAGTACGAGGATGGTTCTTACGGAGAGAAAAAAGAGAAAAATTTAACCACCCGGGCGAAGCCGGGACGGGCCGCCTAGTTATTAAAAAAAATTGGTAGGGTTCCGTCTTCAGTCACCTCTTACCATATCCCTCACTTATTTTATACAGGGAATAACATTTCATTCCGTGATTGGAGCTCGGTAAATGCGTTAGCATCCTGAATGGATCCGATCTGAAAGGAAATTGAGGGCTCGTTATGTACGCCTTTGAATCCATAAATTCACGAACCGATTGGATTATGCGTATTATATATTCGTGTAGGGGTAGGAATAGTTAAAGCATCGCCTACGTGCACGGAATAAAAGCTTTTATACCACCTTTTATGCCAATTATGAGGAAATCCTGGATTTTTCTTTTGATCAGCTCGAATCCATTGTTAATATATTTTCATATTTTACATATTTATTTTATTGCATTATTGTGTACATTTATAGGTCTTGGTATCTAGGTAATGTATAAGAAACACAATGGTACCCAAGCAGGGTGTGGCAATATGTGCTGTGAATGGAAGTGAGCCGGGTTACTAAAAAGCTCAGTTTAATAGATAAGAGGTTAGATGCTAACTGCTGATTAGTAACTTTACAATAGCTTATTGCAGTTTATTTTAAAGATTAAGTAGGCATTAGAATAACTTTAGCTTATTTTTTCGTCTGGGATATTGATATGCTGACATCTTTAGTTGTACGTAGAGTATAATAGTTAAAGAGAAACTAAATGGGGGAAAGTAATCACTGGATGTGAGCATTTTAACATTACACTCATTATAATCATCGTCAACCTAATAATAGTCCACAGTTGGACATAGGCCTCGCCTAAAGAGCGCCATAGCGCCCCGTCTTCAGCTTGCCGCATCCGGCATCTGCCTGCAGTCTTTCACAAGTCGTCATCTCACTGGCCGGAGGGCATGCTAAACTATTTTTGCCGTGTCGCGGTCTCCACCTAAGAACACGATTAACACAGCGATTGTCGGTTCTTCGCGATATACGCCGGTCCACTGCCACTTCAGCTTGCTAATTCTCAGAGCTATGTCGATAACGTTGGTTCTCTGTCGGATGTATTCGTTGCGAATCCTATCCTTCAGAGAGACCCCGAGTAAAGCTCTTTTCATAGCTCTCTAAGCGACCATTATACTGTCGTTCAATAATTGTTTAATAAAATCAAAATACACTTCTTTTTTATGCAGTGATGAACACTAAAGGTGGATTTATATTTTAACACAGAGTTTTTCGATAGGCTCGTGTTACATTAAATTTCACTGATTTTGCAGCAAAACGCTATCCGAGCATGGGTAATTGAATGATGCATAGTTTTTTTTTTATCGAGGCGCGTGCCTGTTTTAATTAACCTTGACTATGTTAAAAATGTAGTAACAGCAAATTTCATAATCCAATAACACTTGAAATTGCTATTAAATACATAAATGGCTTTGCGAAATTCTTGTGCGTTTGTTATAGAATTACTAGAGTGTAAGAATTCAAATTCTCTAGTGGCATTGACTTATCTTTTGTAACTTACACAGCTAGTTATAACGCGAGCAATTTTCGTAGTCACGGGACCGTGAAAGTTGGTATATTTAGCCAATTACATATTAACATGTCATGTTACTCGCATAAGACAAAGTGTCTAGAGTTGCTTGAATATTTCGGTGGTAATACCTATGCTCGTTTTTCTTTGCAACGTTATGCGATGGCTCAAAGACTTTGTGAGAACGCTGGAGTGTTCTTTTATTTGACGACCGATGTGGCGCGGTGGGCTTAGGTCCGCCTGCGACGCAGAAGGTTGCGGGTTCGATTCCCGCCTCGAAACAATTGTGTGTACGATCTGCAGATATTTGTTCCGGGTGTTCTGGTCGTTTTCTATGTATAATAAAAAATATCTATCTATGTTATGTATTATGATAGTAAATTATATTATGTATATCAGTTATCTAGTTCCCATAACACAAGCTCTGCTTACCTGGGGCTAGATAATGCTGTGTGAATTGTCCAGGATTATTTATTTATTTATTCAGCAGGTCCTATACTAGTTCCTGCCCACGGCTTGTCATGCACTTTTCGACTAAAGAACTAAATCTTTGCAAAGTGTTGGTCCAATTCCTTCAGTAGCTTTTGCACAAAGAAAAAAGAGGAAGTAACAAACATGCATTGAGACTTTGGCAATTGTAATGATATTTTATTAGTCTGACTTATTTAATACGTAACTTAATAAAAAAAATCTTTTATCTATGTATATAGTCAATCGTATCGTATAGTCGTGTAGGTAGCAAGTTGAGGGAAAATATCTAAAATTACCTCTATGTTTAGACTGCATTGGTCTACTATTTGTCTTCATTGTTTTAGCGGATCCCAAGACGATTCATGCAGAACAGTTTATAGAACGACTTAATGAGCGAAAGTTTCACAAAAACTTCGTTTCACTTTAAATTAGTCGTGGTGGTATAGATTACCGTTGGTAAAATGATGAAACCGTCCCTCGGTACTGCAGATCTTCAATCACTTTTTCGTTAAAAAATAATCCAATAAAAAGTCAAGCACATGCTTATCGCTTTTTGTTTGATAAATTAACAAAAAAAGGACATGTTGATTGATTGTTTTTTGTTAAGTTGGTACTGTCTTGAACGCAAGTGCTGCCGTCATGATGATGCTTAAATCATCTTTCACTGATACAGGCCTGTATTAAGTTTCATCATTTTAGGTTTAATCAGAGTAGGTATTATGGAAAGAATCGATGGGTAGCAAAGGTCTCAGAATGACATATTTTTGCATTTTACATTTCATGAAAGAAACTACAGAAGTAGAGACGCGTGTCAAAAGTGTCAAGGTTAAAACCATTGTATCAATTTCTCCGTGCAAATTGCACCGCACGCTATCTAGAGTTTTTTGTCAACTACGGACGATTCTGTGACGATACCATTGTCATAGTAAAACGATTTGTTAGCAGAATTCGACCCCTGATGTGTAGACCTCATTATTGAACCACTCATATACTCTACCTAGATAAAAATAGTAGCCTGCCTAGTTTTGAAGAAAGGAAATAATCGATCAACTAGTTATATCGACTCTACAATCAGGCATACACTCTATAAAAACTTGTTATTAGTTACCTACATGCCAACAAGGTACAATTATTTAGGTAGAATGATTTGCTGCAAAATAAATTACTCATAACAACTATAATTCCAAATACATAACCAAGCATTTGCTGCATGTTAACCCTAAAAAGTGCCAATTACTTGACACACTAAATAGTCTTTACCAATTATACTTTATCTAATACTAAAATGGTTACTTATTGGCGTCTTGTTCATAGGTAATAAGTATAATTATCTAGTGCATAAATATATACCTAACTCTAATTACCAATGAGTGTTTCTAGTGTTATTTAATATTACTTTGAAGGTTTAAATAATAAATGAATAATTTGATTGTTTCGATAAAACTAAATAGCGACTTCAAATTCCTTAGTATTTGTTCCGAAAAACATAAATTTTACATTTTTATGTTTTTCGGAACAAATACCCTCGGGAATAAAATTTGTATGGATAAAACCTCGTGATTAATGTCCATACAATTTTGAAAGAAGCATCTTATTTATATGACTAAACACAGGAACTATACCTATCCATTCAACAGATCTTGATAAGCGATTGAGCGTTTGCCAGGTTCTGAGAGTTCTGCGGGCAATGGGCGTGTGTATTAATATAGCTGAAAAAAGAGCGCTATGGCGTTCATTGGGGGAGGCCTATATCCAGCAGTGGACTGCTATAGGCTGATGATGATGATCAATATCATCAACATGAACAGCCTATAACTACTTGAGGCCTCTAGAGGTTATTTAATTTACGGTTTAAAATGCGACTTGTCTAAGAGCTTATTTTTTAAACTTAGAGAAATTAAAATCATCGATTTCTGAATTCTGATAATGGTTGCATATTGTCGAATATGCAACCAATGGGCACTATGGCGGTCATTGAGTCCCATGTCCAGCAGTAGACTAGCATGATGATGATGATAAATATGACTAATCTGAAAAATAAATTTGAAAAATTTCTGCGAAGCCACTGACCTAAAACGAAATACACAGAAGTGAAATTTTCCTTAGCAAAACTAGCTTCTAGCCACAAGTAAAACATGCCTAATGCTGTAAGTAAGTGTAGTAGAGAATAAGTGCCTTGAACGAGTGGTTTCCGTCATTCCTTCCGCTAGTTAGACCATAGCCGTGGTAAATGGTGTGAGGAGGTGTAATTACTCTCGACGCGTGAAGGCTAAGTTTTCTCGTCCGAGAAACTGAGTAGTGGTTCAAGGTTAACGTTTTTATTGTAGTAATATTAAACGTAGTAAAAAATGATACAGGCAACGTAGAAAATAGTTAAGTGGGTAGCTTTAGAATTTTCTAAAAATATTAATATGTTTCCGAGTTCCGAGGCATATTCAAATTAAAACTAATTTAGAAAAGTGACAGTGTAGCGATTTTGGTCGACGATTGTACCTTAGTGCGAAATCATACATTATTGATGGAAAGACCGTGTAAAATCGTACATAAGTAAATACTTAAGTATGTTCGGTTTTCCACGCTTCAAGTAGATACTTAGAAACGAAACAAGCAAAAACTTAAGCGAAAAATTATACTCAATTTTAATGTAATAACACTAAGTTTGGTGAACAAGTTCTCGAATTTGACACAGATAAAAACTAGAATAATAGCGGTCCACATAGAAAATGAGCAAATTGGATGTTAATGTCATTCAAATATGCATGTGCAATATGAAACTCGATAATAACGAATCGGATTGTTCAAATATTGACGATATTTTTTAACGAAGGATTGTAGGTGTGTTGTATACTAAATATTTATAAGAGCTTGAAGCAGATTCCTATGTTAAGATTTTTGTTCTTGTCCTGCATAATGAATTGGCGAATACTCAGATAAAACCAGATTTATGTTTCGACTGGGGTATGTACAGTTTAGGTCAGAAAATATGTTTTTCGTAGATATAAATAGGTTCATGCAAATCGTTAGGTAAGGTACCCAAGGTGTTGCCAGCCCAACTTTACTTTTACCACAATATTTTGCTTTAATTTTCTGTTATTTAAGTTTCTGTGAAAATGTTCTCAAAGAAAGGCACCAGTGGGCACTACACTTGAATTTTCCTTGAAACACTTCTTGTTTATTAATATTATTAACTTACTATTAACAACGAAGAAATCGACATAAACTTGATTGTTTGATCTAATTTAATAATATAACTTCACTAGTTTCTGCCCGCGTTTTCGCACGCGTTGTTTATATGAAAAAATTACAAAGGTTATTTCTATCCCATTAGAACTGATTTATGGTATAAAAAGTAGGCTAGCCCCATGTTAAGCAGAGCTTTTGTTATGGGTACTAGCATGGGTACTAGATAACTGATATACACAATAAAATATACTACATAGATAGATATTTTTTATTATACATAGAAAACGACCAGAACACCCGGAACAAATATCTGCAGATCGTACACGCAATTGTTCCGAGGCGGGAATCGAACCCGCAACCTCCTGCGTCGCAGGTGGACCTTCTCCCACCGCGCCACATCGGTCGTCAAAATGATATAGTTAGTTATTCTCAACCAAGAAGCAGTAGCTCTACCGTCACTGATAGCACTGTTATTTCACATTGCAACCATATTAATATTCCGTCTTTACCTCAATAAGCTGCATCGCATCATATGCCTGGCATGCAGAGCTATTTGCTCAAGTATGTAACTCCAGACGTAATATACCGGCGAAAGTAGTTTACAGTGTAAAGGAATGCTGCTGTGTCTACCTACATGCCTGTAGGGTAGATAAATACGTCATCATCTAATGATATAGTTTGACCGAAACCGCTGTACCGCTCCTTAGGAAAGTGCGGCGAGGTGGGGGGCGAGGAAAAAAGGAGAAGAGTACGCGGCAGACTGATGGATCGGAGCGGCCGATATTTCCCCCCCGTTTCGCCGCTCGCATACCTCAGGCGCAGTACAGCGGTTTCGGTCAAACTATAGTTCATACCATTTGCCAGGTAGGTACCCTAGGTACCCACGCAAATTTACTTTTTCCAGAACATTTTTATTTTATTTTCTGATTATAATGTTTCAGAGAAAATGTTCTCAAATAAACTACAAGCCTACTGGTGAGGCACTTAAATTTTCCTTGAACCACTTTCTTGTTTAGAATTAATCTTCGAAGAAATCGACATTAACTTGATTTTTAACAAATTGATATTTGTAGTGTAAATACTTGTTGCAATTTGTAGTTTTGTTGTTTGAATAAACATCCTACCTAATTAATCTAATTATAGCCAATGTTTGCTCTATATTGTTGGCAGAGTAATGATTATCATCAGAAAATAGCTATTGAGTCAGAAATATAGGGTTATTTTATAAGATTTACTAAAATACAAAATTTAGAATCGTCTGTGCTATAAAACGAATACCTATCAAGCAAAAACGTGTGTAAAAATACTGAGAAAATGGTTAAAACTGTTACCGGGAAAAGCAGTTGAGTTTACACGGTCAATGGTGCGATTGTGGACAAACGAAAAATACATTTAGCGCTGATTAACATATAATTTTTATGTACTGACAAATATTTCAGTCGTTTCTTGAAAGCAATAAGTAATAAAAAAATAATAAGAAAATCTTTTTTTAACATTAAGCGCACATTATACAACACTTTAAAATATAAATTAATATATAACTAAGAGAGTAAGTGGCTTGTTAGATCTATTTGATAATTGCAGATCCTACACTAAAGAAAACTTAGGTACAAGTCTTCACTAAAGTCGTGAAGAATTGTACCTACTGTAGTAAATTGGTACTAAACTATCAAACTACATTGTGCAGGTCGATTCAGATGATTAATTCGCAAGAGTATCAAGTTATATAGGAGATTTATCTCTTCTATTTACGCAGCTCATTGGATAATTTACTTTTGTTTTTACTCGCAAATAAGGGTGCCGTCCCACTGCAACGTACGGAAAGGCTATGCACGTCTAGCTTCCGTCATCTCACCTGAACCTCAACAGCCTGTATTGGTCCACTACTCGACGCAAACCTCCCCCTGATAAACGCCTTATTGCCTTTTATCTCATGAAGGTCCATAATCCCCACGCTAGGCATGCGGATTGCGGATCTAGCTTCACTTTGCAAGAAAATGTGTACTGCAATCCTCGAACACGTACGAATACGAGATTGTCCAACAAACTAGCACACGTAGCTAAAATGCGCCGCGTGGCTGTACGTACACAGCGTGCGCAGTGGTGGAACAGTGTTGGTGTGATAGTGGTGACCGGTGAAAATACTTCGAGTGACTCTCGAATACATCTGAATGTAACAGTAGGTACATTTTGAATCATGTGACCATTATAATATACGTCTTACCTGATGTATGTACCATTGTATTAAGAGGGTCAAGTTGCTGATTCATGTCCCTTGCCTCATGAACATTGACCTAGTATACTGTTTGAATGTTAATTAGTTGGAAACTGAGGAATTTTGGAGAGTGTGTACTCAGGATTTGGGCAGAGAAGACAAAATTGCCCACCTTGCTCTCCCTGGCCAAATCCTGTATCCTGTAGGTAGAGCATAGCTTTACTTTAAGCTTCTCTTAACAATTCAACTGATTTTATGATTTAGTCTATGGTCTCAACTTTACTCCTGTTGTGCCTGTATAAAGTAGCCTCTATACTTCTATATAATCTCTGATAGAATCCGTCATTTTGAAGACAAACTTAGGATACAGACGGACCGCATTTCAACTGCAATCCAACCGCAAATTGCAGTTCATTTGCAGTTTGAATGCAGTTGACACGACTGCCATAGAACTGCAAACCAACTGCGCAGTCCGATTGCAGATCATTTGCAGTGAGCGTGCAGTTCACGTGAACTGCACTGCACTGCCTTACATTACATGCAATAAATGTTACTGTTACATAAGACAAACTTACATACGATAAATGATACTGTTTTTAACCTGCAAATTGCTATTTTTTGACAACGTAAAAAGTCTAAAAACGGAAATTAGAATTCCCATATTTCAATTTGAAAATAGACAGATAGTGTTATGAATCTGCGGGCTAATAACGAACCTAAAAACCTACGAACATTAAAATAGACAGGTATGCCCTTTCCAAAAAGTCCTGGCTACACACCTGCCTACACTAAGCACTTAATGCACAAAACGTGGTGTGCTTTGCGGTGCACTGGTGAGATAACATTTGCTAATGTTGCAAATAGAAGCCAAACGAGGTTTTTGCAGGGGCTTTATATATCCTACTTTAATATTATAAACGCGAAAGTTTGTAAGTATGGATGGATGGATGGATATTTGTTACTTTTTCACATAAAAAGTACTGAATGGATTTTAATGAAACTTTACAATAGTATAGCTTATACATCAGAATAACACATGGGCTACAATTTATAAAGATATATTGTATAATATCCAAAATATCTATCCCCACGCGGGTGAAACCGCGGGGCGCAGCTAGTATGACATATTACAGGAGGTTGTTTTCTTTTTGTGTATTACCTAATCGAGAAGTTGTTCTCATGAAACTTTAAATACCAGCGATTATATAGGATAGCATAATTGTACAAAAGTAAAAACCGTAAGGCATTTTTATTATTAGCCTTTTAATACTAAAAATATAAAATTACAAAAATTACAGTTTCTTCAATTAAACTTGCTCTGTCTGCATATCGCCTATGTCTACAATTTAACGTTTCAATTTCTAAACTCTCGGTGGTATATATACCGCAAAAAAAAAAAAATTACGGGCACTTACAAAAATAGGAACAAACCTTTATTTAAAGTGCAATAAAGAATTTTCTATCTATCTATCGCCTTGTTTACAATTTTATTAATTCTTTAAGTTGTGAATTGCATCCTTATTAACTGATGCTAGGGGTAAACTTCTGCGTTTTTAATTTATTTTAGAGCTTTGTTTATACAGAAGAAAAACGCGAATTTTCTTAAACTGCATCGGAATTCATCATTGTGTGTGGTTCGACGCACCCTTGCCAGTATAATTTATGAAATAACGGAGTCTAACGTTCTCCTCAGATATAAAATAAAACCTGATTTATTATATAATTGCGGTTTCTGATAAACTAGGACATTATTAGCTATTTCTTCCTACCAAAATAAAGCAAACTAGATTCGCCTGTGACACTTTTACTTTCGTCGAATGTTGGGCTTTGAGTGAAAGTTTTTACGGTGTACTTTCGATTGATGTCAATCCTCTTCCATCGAATAGGTAATTACTTCATATTTCTATTCTATTTTAAACCAACATACATTCATCATTCACATTCGTCCCATAACAGTGTCCCAATGACAAAGCGCTTCCGTACGTAAGTCAAGTTCATCGCACCTTCGGACTTTTCTACCTTCGTTTCTTCTTCGCATTAACAAATTATACACTCTGATTTAATAAAACACAAAATGTGCGGGTGCGTTAGTCTTTTCTCTCAAGTAGATCATGTAACATACTATATATATTACATCTATCTTCTACTAGAGTAGAACTTGAAGTCAATCAGACTTACTCGATCACACTTACCTACCTTTTTTTGACAAACATGGGCGCAAGGGGCAACGTGTTATGCTTTCGTACGTTTTATTTTTCTTTCTCTAGTTACTCATACGTATCTAAAAACCGGTCAAATAATTAACATAACATGTTTCATTAAACACGGTAGCCGTTAACGATTGAACAAGTGAAAGCGCTGTTTGAATGTCACATCAGTTGACAGTTGACCAACGATTTGACAAAGAAATGTCATTAGTGCTCGACAAGTTTCTTTTTCGAGTTGACATGGTAGATAGGAGTAGATTATCTTCATTTGTTTTTTACACATGGTTCCAACACTCGATAACGCTTTCATTCAGAACTCTTTTCTAAATTTGAATTTCAAATTTAATTTATGTCAACTAGCTGTCAACACGTGAAATACGGATTAGGTTTTCGACACCGTCACATTACCATTGTTTTCTAACGCGTCATCATTACAACATTGCTATGCGAATTATGATTTTATTGACAGCAGTTACATGACGTGTCGTGTTATGTCAACACGCGTGCCGTGACGTCATAATGATGATGGCCTTTAACGGGTTAACTGACCATTGCACATCGCAATTAAACACTTTTGTTAAGTTATTGTAGGTGAGGTGTTAAAACAATAATTTAAAGGGGGTTTGTTCTTTACAATGTTTTCACTTTCAAATGTTTTGTAGGTTGCGTGTTTTATTTTCATTAACAGTTTTAGTTTTTACTTGTGCTTTATTCTTCTGTATTTAAAGATTTAACAGCAACCGTGACACTTAGACATTGAGTCTACCGAAGAACTTGCAGCCCATGAACCCGCGGCTCGCCAAAAAATTATATTGGTCCCAATAAAAAAACACCCTGTTTATTCGATTGAGATATATTGTCGATAAAGCTATATGTATATCCTACAGTTCCTAGCAGCTGCAAGGGTTAGTGGCAAACTGTGAACGCCGCGGCTTCGGGGCTGAACGAATAAAGTGGCGATCACAATAGGCATATCATGGCAGCAGTCACTCAGGCCACTCCAAAGGAAAAGAACATACATGACGTATTCCCGTTAGGAGGTGATAGGGGTGACTATTTGCGATAATTTTCATCCCCATAAGCATCATGCAAAAGTGAACCATTTTTAAGTTATCATGATTTTTAGCTTTTTCCAAAATAAGTCAAAAGTGCCACATCAAAAATTTATTTAAAAAAAACTGTCTATTTAAATCTATTTTTTTTCTTCTGATTTATAAAAACGAATAAACACTGGTTATTTATCAATATTAAAACAACAATTATCACTCCAAATTTAAAAATGCGAGATGAAAAACTATATTATTTCATTATTCATTGAGATTTTTTTCCACTAAAATGCCTTAAAAACTAAAAAAACATACATAAATAATACTTTTATATATTTTCAACTTAAAGTATGCTAAGTATTAAACAGACAGTAGGATAGCAAGCTACATCCCAAAGTTTGGTAAGCAGATTCATTTTTGCATTTTGAAGTTGGCTTTACATGTTGGAACTACTTTATAGAATCCCTCGCGAATATATGAATACATATGAAAGGAGATCGGATAATCCAAACATATATTTTCCTTACCGCAATATCACAATACTATGATACTTGGCAGACGTGGGCGTGTGTTTACTCAGATCCCGTTTCAGTTATTTATTTACTCAAACGGAAACGGTAGGTCCTTTAGTTGTTTAGTTTGTTGTTTTACCAGTGTAGGCACGTGTTGTTTTACCATATGTAGTTTACTAAGCGGTTAAGGGTTAAATATCCTTCTTTTTTTTTTGTTGAGTCTATCAAAACAGGAAATAATCACATTGTAAGCAAAATTTAATTAAATTAAAAAAGTAAAACATAAAAATAAGTTTTTTAAATAGAATATAATAAAAAGAGATACCTAAATATGAAACCTACAAGATTCAGTGTATATCTATCTATTTATTTTTTAGTTGGACCTTCTTTATGGTAAACCAATAAACAAATTTTCTTTCTTCATTTCTTTTTTATATTTAATCCTATTAGATTCGAGGGTTTTCTGCCATGTACCTTATTTTAGGTATAAATTGAGCAACTGCAAATAATTAACCCTATTTCCCTAATTAGGAACAAAACACCGTTACACGTTAGTTTCTAACTAAAATTATCAACCAACCTACATACATTGGACCAGGTTCAAAATGTAATTCCGAATTGTTCCACAAAACTAATTCGAAGCCGAAACTCTAGGGCTCATAATTACCTAACATTTCGCATTCAATACGTGTTTTCGATAAATTATGTCGCGTCAGTAAGTTTCCTAACTTTGGGCCAGCGCAAACAACTGTCAACTCGTAACAAAAGTCCGGGAGGGCTATATTTTACACCTCATTGCTCATAGAATTCTAACCTTATTGAATTAAAACTTTTCATAGAAAAATCGTAGACGAGATATCAATTAAAACGACGAATAAAAGATTAAAAATTGTTTTGCTTTTGAAAGCTTTTATTGCTGCTTCTATGCTTTGCTTCGATGATAACAATGACGTTAAATATTTTTGACCAATATTCCTTGGGATGTTTAACCCCTTACACAAGAAATATCCATGTTTTTTAATCAGAGTATTTTTTTAAAATCGAAATATGAATTTCATTTAAGTAAGGCAGGTTTAAGGTAAGTAAGGCAGGTTTAACAATGTTATGAAAAAGTTCAATTATCCGGATAAAATGCAATCACTGTAGTTAGCTCGCAACTAGACTGTGACCGCCTTGAATAACTTGTAATCGACCACTAATAAGTGTAATTAGCAAAAAACTACCATTCAGACTAGAAAATTAAATTTAATGCACTGTTTTTGGTGTAATTAACCGACTTCAAAAATTCTAAATAGGAGGAGGTTATACGTTAGGCTTTATGTAGGTTTTTTAATGTGTATTTGCCGATTTCTCCGCCATTGCTGGACTGGTTTTAAAAATTCGCGAAAATTCACTATTGTAAAAAAAAAATGATTCCGAGGTGGTCCCATAAAAATCGTATTCCCGAGGGATTCGTATTTATCCCGTCAAACTTAAAAAACATACATAAATAATACTTTTGTTTATTCACGACTAGCTACGTAGCTACAACAGCTTTGGTGATATCTCCGCTAATCATATTTGGATACCTTCAACAATTACAATTTAATGTTGTAAAAATTATAATATAATTTATTTTGATATCAGTACAATAATTAACATTCGGGCAAATTTATAAGTAGTAGAAGTACTAAGAAACTAACTGACGACCTCTGTGGCGCGACAGATATTTTTCCGGGTGTTCTGGTCGTTTTCTATAATAGGTGTGTATTTCACTGCGATTTTTTTTCGACGACTGCTATCTTTTTTTTAACCTAAGCCATTCGTGCTGCCGCTCTACACAGCGGTTGTGTTGCGCCGCACATGCGTTTCGTTCGAAAAATATTACAGCTGTGCTGAGTCACAAGATCTGTATTTTCTCAGCCGCTGCGCTAGTATGGATTTACGGATATTAGTCACTTGTAGAAAACACATACCGTGTGATTTCAGCAATCAAAGTGTTAATAGATAGACAACAGCCCGGCAGGAGGCTCCTGGCCCGTGGCGGGGATACCCGTGGACAATATTCAAATGATAGAGAGAAAGAATATAAATAATAATTTCTAAGGAAGAATCTATAAGAATACACACAACTACATTCTACAAAACTCTTTACAATAAACTTGAATCAATATTTTGGAGCTTTATCTCCCTATTCCTCATTTCCAGAACGCAAACTGCTGCACTAAAAATGATCTACGCATAAAGTTGAATACACACTGCACCCCGGCCAACACTTTCAGAACATTTTAATGTGGGCGCGCTGCTAAGAGCTTTATTTTTGAAGTATCTTTCGCATATTAAAGAGATTTATGCATTTTGTATTAAAATTCATGGCAATGCGAATGTTATTGAAAATATGGAGGAACTGGCTTCCTGGTACTGAGGGATTTTCGAAGCTACAAGGAATTTATTACTGATTACCTAATTACAAGAAAATCTATAATTGACGATCTCTGTGGCGCGATGGACGAAGGTCCCCTGCGACACAGAAGGTTGCGGGTTCGATTCCCGCCTCGGGACAAATGTTTGTACGATCTGCAGATATTTGTTGCATATATTGTTTATACATTGTTGCGGTATATAATATATATATGTCATCTAGTAGCCGTAAGGTAAACTTAGCTTAGCTTGGAGCTAGATGATACTGTGTGGATTGTTCAGCATTATTTATTTATAAAATAAAGTTGAAGATGTAGCAGAAGACTCCTGTCTTCTGCTACATCTTCAACTTTATTTTCAGTCTTCCCGTTTAACGCAAAAGAGACCTCTCTTTGGCGTTAAACGGGAAGACTGAAAATCCATCTGTGAATAAGAACACGCTGATGATGATAATGATGATTATTAGAAATCTATAAAAATAAACACTACCTATAGTCGAATTCGCTTTCTTATTGCCAAGCTTAATTATAACTGTGATGGATATAGGTACACACATATATGTATCTTGATACTTACAATGTATATTCTGCAGAATATTCGCAGCAATAACAGAACATAAATAACTACTGCAAACGTTAACGTATGAAAGTGAAAGATTTAGTGCTTTCTATTAACATTTATTCCTATTTGATGATATTAAAATTGTGGGAAAGGACGGAAGATTTTTATCCTCTTGAATAACGACGTGAAAAAGTCAGAGATCTATGTGCGTATGGAAAAATGATTGCAATATGTTACTTTGCGATATCGGAATGCTTATTAAAGGCTTGTACTTCAATAAGGACGTAAAAGACTGCTTGAATTTGTATAACAATCAAAACGATAATCATCATCAGCCTATATTAGTCCACTGCTGGACATATGCCTCCCCCAAGGAGCGCCATAGCGCCCTGTCTTCAGCTTGACGCATCCAGAATCTACCTGCAGTCTTTCGCAGGTCGTCATCCCACCTGGTCGGAGGGCGTCCTACACACGTTTAACGAGTCGTGGTCTCCACTCAAGAACACGTTTGCCCCAGCGCAGCGGCCGTCGGTTCTTCGCGAGATATGGCCGGCCCACTGCCACTTCAGCTTGCTAATTCTCAGAGCTATGTGGATAGCTTTGGTTCTCTGTTGGATGTATTCGTTCCGAATCCAAACGAATAGGTAAGGTCAATGAGCTTTAGGATGTACTAAATTCGAACCAATAGCATCCCTTTTCTCTTTCCGCTTCTTGCAGTCCTAGGCAGACTTAATCATGTAATAAAATTATTAAACATATACATAGCCGCAGTGATTTTAATTGCTATGTGTTAAACACGCAGCAGTTAAAATCACAGCTCGTGGAGTTATTTTAGATAACATAAATTTATTTCAACAAAGACACAAAAACAACATAACGACAAATTACAACCTAGAATTTACACTAATATCAATTTAAAAGCAAAGCAATCAACAGAAGGCAGAATGCTGGCAGCATTGCTGCATTGAAAGGCAATGCTGACTCGTTGACCGAAATTGAAGCCAGCACAGCACTGCTCCACCAGTGTGTGCCGGCTTAGAATTTGCACCACCACAACTCTTCCCGTGGGTGTCGTTAGAGGCGACTAAGGGATATCCACAGGGGAGCGGGCAGCAGCGCCACCTGCAGAACAATTCACTCACGAACTGCGATCCCCAACCCGTATGCACAGCGTGGAGATTATCGGCATTACCACCATGAGATAATAGCATAAGGCGCCTAAATAATCACCGGCTCCTAAATAGGGCTACAGTCCGCACTGGAGCCCTAGGACCAAGAGTTTCAACCCTAATTTTTTTAGATTAAGTATGACATGGAAACACTTATATCATCAAACAAAATGATGAACCTCGTGATCATGAAGCAACCTCCACCTAAAGATAATCTTTTTGAAGACTCAATGAAGGTAATCCCTTTTGTGAAGTTAATTAGCAATGTCAAGTCATTTGTCTAGCAGTAGGTACTGGTAGGTACTGTTTGACCTTAACTGAGTTATACAATCATGAATAAAGTTACTACATAATACATAATCCAAGACACATCTTCATCGTAATATCTCACAACATACTAAATATTATAATTATTTATACAACTTATGTGTAATTATAATAAATTTTTAACAGTAGGTGTTCTGCCTAATGACCTATTCATTCATTGGGTCGTTATTTGAGTTTCGTCATTTATGTATGAAGTTTCAACGATTTTAGTGTTACATTTCACAACATTTTTATGTAAAAAAATAAATTTCGACGGTGTCTCAGGAGCCCTAAAAATAAGACGTGATAATTGAAAATATACTTTGAGACAGACAGATGTCGGGAGCTTTGGGACCATAACATTTCTAAGATGAAGACGGGTTACCTAGACTTCTGTAACAAACTAACCTCTAACGACTATGAAATAAGAGTGACTGAAGAAGGATGAAAGCCAGAGTCGATCATAGTATAGTGGTATTATCCTGGCCATTCCCTTTGATAATTTATCAAAAACTTGTGATATATTAACGCTCTCCGCAAGGGTACATTATTATTCTATACGTTGAGCTTTAAATCCATCACTTTGACAATTCCATCTGCTTAATACATAGCCTTTTGTCGCTAAATCAAAAAGGTTATTTTTAAAATATTAATACAGATAAAACTTTCTGAGAAACAAGTGTGTTCAGAAGCAAACAAATCTACAAGAATTGGGCTGAAATTTTGCATCTGAAGTATCATAAGCTTTCTTTAATTTCGTGCAAAGCCGGGGCTCAAAGCTAGTCACCTCACACTAGCATTATAAATTCAAAAATGTTCATGCCAAAACTACTGAATGGATCTGGATAAATATTTGCATACATGATTTTTTTTTGCATACTGTTAATGCGTTTCTGTATAATCATTCTATTCAAGCAAATAACGCTACAACTTGACGGCCGATGTGGCGCGGTGGGCGAAGGTCCGCCTGCGACGCAGGAGGTTGCGGGTTCGATTCCCGCCTCGGAACAATTGTATGTACAATCTGCAGATATGTGTTCCGGGTGTTCTGGTCGTTTTCTATGTATAATAAAAAATATCTCTATAGTCTATGTAATGTATTGTAGGTAGGTATGTATCTAGTACCCATAACACAAGCTCTGCTTACCATTGGACTAGATAATGCTGTGTGAATTGTCCAGCATTATTTATTTGCTCTACGAAATGCATGGAGCTGAAATTTTGCATCTGAAATATCATAAGCTTCCTTTCATCTCGTGCAAAGCCGGGGCGGAAGCAAGTATTAAATAAGGGGCTTGCAGAACGGTCAGCTACTCGCTCAGTAATTTCCCGCGGGATCTCGCCTAGCCCGGGACAAATCGAACGGGTCCCCTTCTGTATGTCATATCAAGTCTTTATCAGATTGCCTTATAAGCAACATAGCATTATAGTTAGAATTCGAAACTATTTTGATCTTAATGGAAATATCACTCTTGCTCTGTACCTACCTGAATTATTCTGTTAAGTCAGTTTATCATTTTATAAGGAAACTAGCTGCGCCCCGCGGTTTAACCCGCGTGGTGATAGATATTTTGGATAATATACAATATATCTTTATGAATTGTACCTTATGTGTTATTCTGATATGTAAGCTATATTATTGTGAAGTTTCATCAAAATCGATTCAGTAGTATTTGCGTGAAAGAGCAACAAACATCCATCCAACAAACTTTCGCGTTTATAATATTAGTAGGATAAATGTTATAGTTTGACCGAAACCTGTGTACCGCGCCTGAGGTATGCGAGCGGCGAGACGTGGGGAAATATCGGCCGCTCCATCAGTCTGCCGTCAATGCGTACTCTTGCTCTTTTTTCCTCGCCCCCACCTCGCCGCACTTTCCTAAGGAGCGGTACAGCGGTTTCGGTCATATATATCATCCACATCATGGATGATGACGTCGACTAGGGCCGCATAATCGGTAAGGCTATACGCATATGTAATTAGTTACTTTTTTTGGATACTTACATCGTTTTTTTACCTACCAAATGGAATGATTTTGATATCATGGTTCATGAGAAAATAAGTCAATTTTTTAAAAGAGGAATTTCTAATAAGTTATTTTATATGTGTAGGAAAGAACACCAACGCTCGGAGGGACGCGGTTTGCGAAGTTGAAGAAGCCCTCGTTAAGGGATGAAACGTTGATGAGATTTCAACACAAATAAGGTTCGTAGGGCGCTATGGCGCTCATTGGGGGAGGCCTATGTCCAGCAGTGGGCTAATATTGGCTGACGATGATGATGATGATGAAGGTTCGTAGTAAACCCGCTTACTATGGAAGTAAACGGGTTAACTACGAACAAATTTGTGAATGAATTCTACAAACTACGATAGGTTTTAATGTAAAATAACAATCATTATTACCAATTCAACGAGTTGAAGATATTTTCATTTAAAACATAGCCATTTATCGTATACGATAGTGGTAATACCTTAGGATAAGAGTAAATAAAGCTAAAACTCGTAGCAAAGTTAATACAACATGGAGCTTAGCCAAATTGTATAAAAACCGGTCAGATTAACTTGCATCTTATTTAATTTGGCTCTGGCTACTGAAACTGTCTTGGAATATGTAACAACTAGACACAAATATTTTTGCATAAGATAATATTTATTTATAATATTTTTTTATAAGCTGTTAATGAGTAAGATGTATGTTTATAGTAAGGCTCCTTGTTAACACTCAATTTTCTCACCGTGAAAATCTATTTTCCATAGTGATAATTTTGTCATCATTTGTCGGTTCTTGAGTGGAGACCACGACTCGGTAAACGTAGTGTAGGACGCCCTCCGACAGGTGGGATGACAATCTGCGAAACACTGCAGGGTAATGCTGGATGCGTCAAGTTGAACACAGGGCGCTCTGGCGCTCATTAGGGGATGCCTATGTCTAGCAATGGACTAACATTGGCTGATGATTATGTACTAAACACTCTTACAAAAGCTACTACACTCTTTTCCCGTTTTTTGTCCATACTTAACCCCTCATTGCACAAGCACGACCCTAGGCGTCGGCCAGCCGCCGGAAATCGAACTAATCGATTTTCATTTCAGCGACAGGAAATTAAATCCTTTGAGAGTCGTTCCCGATAACGGACTCGAGTTCGACACGTGTTCGACTACCACTGATAAGGTCTTTCATTTAGAGGATTAGTTTTTGGACCTACTAATATAAACTGTAACAACTCGGTTTAAAAATATTTTATGTAAATTATTATTATTATAGCCATTTATTTATCAAAGAATAAATTTATAATAATGAAATACACTTATAAAAAATTAAAAATTTAAGAAAAATTATTAAATAATTGAACATTGTTAAAATATGAAAGTATAATACATATATATATATATATATAGGTACTTTTTTATGTAAATAATGAGTTACAAAACCAAATATGTTAGTGTAACATATTTTTATCGTTTTTATTCTACTTGCCCTGTTCGCTTCGGCCGTCTACAGAACCGGAGTTTCAGAACTGGTTCCATACGAGGCTTTTAAATTACTTGTACGGAACTGGTTCCATACGAGGCTTTTAAATTACTTGTACGGAACTGGTTCCGATCAAGTAATCATCGTATTCCATCAGCCGTGAACGGAACTGAAGTAAAGACGCAGCGAGGTCAAATATGTAGACTTGTTCTTTTTTTTCACGGAATAACTATCGATTGGATTTCATACAAAACTTGGTGTACTAAAACTTATATAGCGTTATAAATTAACCAAAATGTAATACTCAATACATACAATATAAGCATGGATTGAATATAACTGCCTAAAAACCTTTGGGCAGGATTTGAAAGTGCCATCGCGCAATATATGTCTGAAGCTTCCAACCATGGATCTGACATCTTTACGACAGAATATAAGTATTCTTTTTCCATCGCTTTCACTATTGTAGTCAGCTAGCAAGAACTCTTGAAACTTTTTTGGAACTGTTACTTCAGTAGATGACGAAAAACGCAAGTTGGGCACACCCAGTACTTTGTTTCGGTTATTAAAAAGACCTGTTTTTTTATTTTCAAATGATGGTACTTCCGTCAGCAAATGCACGCCCTCAGTATCTAGATTGTATACCATCTCATCGTATTGTTTTTGTATAGAATCGAAATTTGAACCAGTTTGTCTTTGAGCTTGTCAAGTTCCTTGAATACTTTATTTTGGGCTTGGTTTGGTATACAGTCCGTATTATGTGTTGTATTACCATGGACTACTTCGTTCTTCTCGTTTAAATTAATACTCCCTTTGCACCCATAAGTGTAATTGGAACATAGGAATATCGTATCACCTTCTGTGTATTTCTTTTTACGATGACATTTGCGTTACCTATATATTATTACCTTCATATAAAAGGGCAATACATCCTCTTCGCGTTGAAATAAATTCAACATCTCTTAAAGACATTTCAATAATGAGTGTAAGCCAAGTGTAAGCAGAAAGCATTCGTATTATTTATAAGATGATGTCTTGATTTATTCATCTAATAGGCCAGATATCAATAAAGAGTTTCTCCCACGGAGAAAACACAGCACAGACAGTCATGGCCATCATGTCAAGCATTTTTCTGTGAACGAGGTCCAGCAGTTCTATACAAGCACATTAAGAGCCTCGATCGGAACCAGTTCTATACAAGTAAATTAATAGCCACGATCGGAACCAGTTCCGTACAAGTAATTTAAAAGCCTCGTATGGAACCAGTTCTGAAACTCCGGTTCTGTAGACGGCCGAAGCGGCCCTGTTGTGGTGGAACAAATTCTAACCTAACAAAATATAATTTATTGGTAAAGGAACGTCACAATAAAGACATTTTGAAATTTTTTTGATTGCTTACCTTGCTAATAACCGAATATGTTGGCGTGTTCGTTCAGCGATCTGTAACAATACAAAATTAAATTATTGTTGGTCTACCATATAAATAAATAATGTAGTGTGAAATGTGAATGTGAATTATCACACAGCATCATCTAGCCCCGAAATAAGCAGACTTTGTAATGGGTGATTGATATACATGCACATAAATATATATTTTTTTATTATTCATAGAAAATACCCAGAACACCTAGAACAAATATTTGCAGATACTAAAAAAAATTCCCAAATGCGGAAATCGAACCAGTAACATCCTGCGTCGCAGTAAGCACCATCGCCCGCTGCGCCACATCGGTCGTACAAAATCATGTTTTATTGATCGTAGGAGTCAGTAGCCATTCCTTCTCAAAAGAAAATATAAATAAAAACGACATTCATCTCTTTTATAGCAAAAAAATCACCAAAAGGATTCATTAGTAAAATGTCCGATATCAGCAAAATGTCCGTTGAAGGCAGAAGGGGTCTTTTCACAAAATAATCTGTCAATTTATGCCTATTTGCAATAGCTGTCGTTTCCTCGAGAAGGGTCTGAATCCACGAATGTCTATTAAATTTTCAACATAATCTGCTTTGGATGACTAATGGATTAACCAATAAAGAAGCAGATTTTTTATGCCTTTACATCAAAGGAGTTCGTTTACGGAGTTCGAAGATGCTTGTGTTGACCAAAAAATGAAAGAATTTCAGCGTGATAAGAATTGAATTGAATTCTCACTTCAACATTTTGTGCCCCAGAATTTGTTTACCTACTTTTCAAAACTTTCATTTAGAAAAACAATAAAAATAGATATTTTGTATTTTTTTTTTTACATTCAATAGACCATCGTTTGCGAAAGTGACGATGTGGCTGATGGTGTATCACAATGGTCTAGAATACACCACTATTGTCTTGAATAGATCCAGGTTGTGACTGGCCGGAAAAACTGTAGCAGGCAGCGAGTTCCATGCAATAGCGGTGCGAATGATGAAGGTGGAGGGAAACCACTTAGTTTCAGCGAAGGTACATTATACAATGTATTTATCAGATAAGTTCTAGGTAGAATATAAGAAACCAGATAATATTAGAACTACTTATGGTGTGTTGTCCAGCGTTATTGAATTATATTATATCTTATGTCTATGTAAGTTTATTAAAATGTTTGTAATGTAGGTATTTAGTGTATTTGTTTTCTTTTTGTTACCAATGATTTATTAAAGTGCCACCGTCTATATTGTTCGTTCATGTCCAGTCCATCCCAAGGTTGCCTGAAAGAGATCGTGCTCAGCGATAAGGCCGCCCTTTATATCTTTATTCTAAGTTTTTATTTCTGTATTGTTTTCTGTTTTGTGTCGTATAATAAAGTGTTTTCTATCTATATAACTATCAATGTTGTACCTACGGATGCCCTCCGGCCAGGTGGGATGACGGCCTGCGAAAGACTGCAGGGAGATGCTGGATGCGGCAAGCTGAAGACAGGGCGTTCTGACGCTCATTAAGGGAGGCCTCTTTGCAGCAGTGGACTAACATAGGCTGATGATGATTATGATGTACCCACGTACTAAGTTGATTAAAAGACTGGTGAAGGTGATGTTGCTCACCTGTGTTTAAACTTCATAAATGCGTCAAAGTTTTACGTACCTATTATTTACAGATATTTATTCATTTCAATAATAATCGCAGTAAATAATTTTCAATACTAAACTTCAAAGTCGGTCACTCATTCTGTCTCCCGAACTTTATGATTTTAATACTTAGTCTTTTATGGTTGTTGTGGTTTACTGTAATGGTGGCAATTATGCCGTGGCTTTATAATTTTAATAGCTTAGTATAATGACTTGAACGGTGGCTTTTGAACTGTGAAGGCAACATTATTGAAGGCAATTGCAGATTCGACCTGCAAGTCAGTGACCAAAACAGCTGGGTGATGTCACTAATGACTGGTAAGATATTACAGTGAAACGTCCATGATACCGATATGCTAATATTTATTTATAATTTAACGTGTTTTAAAAAAAATAAACCAACGTCAAGTTTCATAAACAAGTTCGGTTGTTTTTCACATACATAAAAGTGTCGGGTCGGATGACATAGTACCTACTACATCTAGGTGGTGCTAAAGAGCCGCGGGCAGAACTATATCTAATAGGTACCTATTTCTATAATAATATCACAGATAGTATTGAAAATGATTATCGAAATCTGTGTCTCTGTCGCCTGAGAGCATTATTATCGAGCGGTGTGATATTTAATTACGAGCAACTCCGTTCAATTTTCTCGTCAAAGAAAACAATTTTCAGATATCGCATTATGGTGACATGTTAATTGGATCTGTACAGGCCGTTTACGATACCTAGTTATTCTACAATCTTAGAACTGAAATTCGTATTTATTTAGCTTAAGCAATACTCAATCAAAATGTTATATATAATCTATCTATAATATAAAAATGAATCGCTGAATGTATTGATAAGCGCAAATCTCGAGAGCAGCTGAACCGATTTCGCTAATTCTTTTTTAGAATATTCCTTGAAGTACGAGGATGGTTCTTACGGAGAGAAAAAATAAAAAAAGTTGCCTGAAACAAATTACCACCCGGGCGAAGCCGGGACGGGCCGCTAGTAACTTATAATAATAAATCAGTATAGAAAATAACTGTCTTTCTGTCTGTGGTCCGGCTAGCTGAACTACTAAACGAATGATTGGATTTTAATGAAATTTAGCCAGCAGCTAGATTGTACTCACAGGAAGGACAAAATATACTTTTTATTCAAAAAAGAACACGACTAGTCGCGAGCAGGGGCTTGTTACATTATGCAAAATTATCTAGGCATAGAATGATCATAAAGTCCTACACAACAGCAACATTTATTATAGAGACGTGTTCAGATCTAGTTCTTGATGAATTTTCACCGATCGTAGCGCTGTTAAATTCATGTTTGTCAAAATATTCAATTCCAAGAATATTTCTATACACCTTAGAACCACCTTTACTTTTGTAAGCAGCTAAAATATATTTTGTCAGTTTCCTATCTATACTATTGTCCAGTTTGACAGTTCCTGTATAAAATTTTATCATCGTAAAAACAGACGTACTGGTGTTATACAGACAGACAGGTAATTTTGTGTTGAAGTACTTTGGTCGTATTTGCTTTTTACCCGACTATGTTAATTAAATATTTTAAAATATCAATTAAAGACATAGAACGAGGGCTATTCCCCAAATCATTTATAATCTCTTGCAGGTGAAGGTAGTCAATAGTAATTGATTGAGCCGAAATACGTCACAATATCGTCTGAGAGGCTACCCTACCCTCACAATTATTGTCTTGAAAACATTGAAAAGTAGAGAATTATACATATTTTCCATTAAGCAATTTTCAAAAAGTTTGCCGTAAACAGTCTGTCTGTCTGTCCATTTGTCAATCACATCACAGGCATACACGATATATTATTATTACTAGTTGCGCCCCGCGGTTTCACCCGGGTGATGATAGATATTTTGGATAATATACTATATATCTTTATGAATTGTAGCCTATATGTTATTCTGATATGTAAGCTATATTATTGTGAAGTTTCTTTTAAATCCATTTAGTAGTTTTTACGTGAGAGAGTAACAAACCTCCATTCATCCATGCGTACTTATAAACTTTCGCGTTTATAATATTATATTAGTAGGTTTATTTTATATATTCTTCAGGAAAAAACTTCAATTTTTCCTACATTACTAACGCATATGACAAAAAAAAATTCACGATATAATGTTTCTTTATAATACCAACGGAATCTTAACAAGGTACGGGAGTCCGACACGTTAGACGATTTTATTTAAATTACCTACCTATTGTTCGGAATAAATAAATAAATATGCTGGACAATCCATACAGTCATCATCATCTAGCCCCAAGCTAAGCAGCGCTTGTGTTATGGAAACTAGATGCCTGATATACTTAATACAATACAAAACATATATTATATATCTTTATTATAAATAGATAACGACCAGAATCCCGGGAAGAAATATCTGCAGATTAGACACACTAATGTCCGGAGGCGGGAATCGAACCCGCAACCTGCATCACAGGCGGACCATCGCCACAGAGGTCGTCTATCGAATAACTTTGCAGTACTAACCCCATTGTTAAAATATACAAAACAACAGCTTCCTTTAGAGGCATTATCTCGACATTATGTTTGCGCAAGCGGCGATGAGAGATCGCGAGTCAAAGGTCAGGAGAGAGTGGTGAATGACCTGCAGGTTTACACCGAGGATGGTGTATCTGGCGGAATTGATAGATGATAAACTATTTGTCAATGATGATTCGAATGTTTGAGGCAAAATGTAGGTATAAATCATACAATACAATACAATACAAAAATTCTTTATTGTACACCATAATCAAATTAATCATTACAAAAATACATTAAATGCGACAGGTACAATGGGCGGCCTTATCGCTTAGAAGCGATCTCTTCCAGGCAACCTTTGGATGGAAAGAATTATATGAATTTAAGAAAAGGCAGGGGGTGTACCACAGGTTATCTAAATAAGAATACTAAAAAAACAAATCATAAATATTACAAATTCCAAAATAAATAATACACTACTTAAATACATAAATAAATAAAAAGTAAGTACCAATATTCATTCTTTTGGCAGGAAAAACTCTTTGACGTGAGCTTTAAAAACAGGCAAGGATATAGTTTTTCTAATGGACTCTGGTAGTGCATTCCACAACCTTATGGCCTGGATGGAGAAGGATTTGTCGTAGAAACTGGTTTTATGAGGTGGCATATTCAAAACCAGATTTTCTGACGACCGGAGGACACGGGAAGGCTGGGAATGAGAATTGTGGAGGAATTTAAAACGCTCCTTTAAATAGAAGGGAGTGACAGGGTTAAAGATAATGTTATGAAGAAGAGAAAGGATATGGGAATTCCGGCGAAGACGGACAGGAAGCCATTTTAGTTTTGTGCGGAACTCCGAAATGTGATCAAATTTACGTAGTCCAAACACAAAACGTATACATACATTTTGGAGCCGTTCAACCTTATTTTGCTGCTCCTCAGTTAGGTCGAGGTAGCAAACATCAGCATAATCAAGGATGGGAAGTAAGAGAGATTGAGCGAGCACAATTTTAGTGGCAGTAGGCAAGAAGTTACGGAGTCTTCTCAATGAAGCAGCGCAGGCGAATATCTTGCGATTCACCGCATCCATTTGAGGGACCCAAGACATGTCACAATCCATGTAGATGCCGAGATTTTTAACACTTCTGCTAAAAGGAACTATAACGTTATTGAATTCAATTGTAGGGAGAGTGGACCAGTCTATTTTAGCAGAAGTGCGAGAGCTGCCAATAATTATGGCCTTTGTTTTGCTGGGGTTCACCTGGAGACCGTAGGCCATGCTCCAATCGCGAACACGTATAAGATTCGCATTTGTGCGGTGAATCGCGCCGGCCAGGTCTTGCAGTGGGACTTTGGTGTAGATTTGGAGATCGTCTGCATAGAGATGGTAAGAAGAAGTTAAATTAAGAGAAATAGAATTAATAAACAATGCAAATAAAAGCGGAGATAATACGCCGCCTTGTGGTACACCAGCAGAGGTGTCGCACCAAGACGATAAGGAGTCATCAGTACGAATCCGCTGCCGGCGCCCCTGCAGATAACTGCGAAACCATCCAATCGCCGATGGAGATATGTTAATAGAGCGCAATAGTCCAATGAGGATTTCGAAATCAACAGTATTGAAGGCGTTGCTGAAGTCGAGTAGTGTAAGGATAGTTAGAAGTCCGTTTTCCATTCCCGATCTGATATCAAATCATCATCATCATCAGCCTATAGCAGTCCACTGCTGGAACCTGTCTTCAGCTTGCCGCATCCAGAGCATTACTTTAGTAGAAACTTTCGAATCGTTAAGCATTCATTGAAAAGGTATAAAGATAATATCGTAATTTTTTTGTTATAAATTTTATAAAATGTGTATATTTACCCGTTTATTTTAAGAACTCGCAGGTTTCTTTGAAGCTTGATTAAAATACTCGGAAATGTTAGAAGAACCCTTCTGTCTAGGTATTTTATCTTCATAAAATGCTTATAAGGTTTGCCTGGGTAAATAAATAAATAATTATTTTTATGTTTATCATAAAGTGCTTGTTAAGTATCTCAGCCCTTTCATGCGACTTAAAAAAAGTGTATTTCTATGTAGAACTCTGGAGTAACCATTTATTCAAGAAACAGGTACAATACGTATACTCAGAATAATAAAAAAAAAATATGTCGGTATTCTAGGTACTTAGATTACCGACATAATTTTTTTTTTGTTAAGTTCTGCTTAGCTTGGGGCTAGATGTTGCTGGGTGGATTGTCCAGCATGTTTTTTTTAAATTTAGGTTTTCACTGAAGCACTATCTTGATGAAATGATGGAAAACAGAGAGTCACCATAATAGCCAATAAATATTGAAATGTTACATAATTATGAATCAAAACACCTACGCAACCAATAACCAATCAGCCCTTAAAATACTGTAGAATTAAATTTCCCTGACAGGGAATTTTTTGAAAGGGTTTCGTTTCAATAAAAAATACACAAGGACCTGTTTTCTACGCAATACCAGCGAGAGTTCCTAAGAAACGTATTAATTAAACTTGTTTCATTCGAAGAAACTGAGACTTGGGGTGTGACTTGAGTGTTAGCTTCAAAAATAGAATATTACCTTGAAAAATTAAGCACTGAATTTGTCGTGGTTGGTCCTTTTGTTTCAATATTTGATAAATGTTAACTACTAACTTTTTAATGAAGTCACCTACATCGCAGTTTGAAGTTAGCTACTATACTTTTTTACTTTCTTAAAATAAAATTATGAATGATTCTGATTTATGGATTTCGTAACCTTTCGTATCATAACATGTCTAACGTTGGTGCAAGGTATAACACATCGCATCATCACGGATTGTACTAGGGCCACCGGTCGGATGTCTCACCATGCCAGCGTTAACGACGTCATCCAGCGGGCCTTTGTCACCGCTAGCGTACCAGCTATTCTCGGACCGAATTGGTGAAGATGGTAAGAGGCCCGACGGTATGACAAAAGTCCCATGGGAGTTTGTTTGGGACGCCAAGTGCGCTTATGCATTTGCTCACCGTGGAGTCGAGATCCTAGGTTCGTGGGGTACCAAGGCTCACGGGGTTTATTTTAAATTATCTGGGCGTCTGGTCGAAGCGATGCTGGACACGAGAGCTGGCGAGTATCTGGCGCAGCACATCAGCTTTGCCATGCCAGCAGGGCAATGCAGTCAGCGTCTTGGAGACGCTTCCGACTGGTATTGATATTTGTATGGATCATTTGAGCTACCTATAGCTAATTTTAAATTTAGATTAACTTTCTCAACGGGCCTATGTGCTGATGGCTTCGGCCCCACGCAAGCCTTCCAAAGGACCGGGTCACTTTATGGCCCGAGAACATGGTAAATGAGAGACATAATAATAATAATGTGCACCCAGGATGATATCCGTTTTGTGTAGCCATCGCCTTTAGATTAACTTTCTCAACGGGCCTATGTGCTGATGGCTTCGGCCCCACGCAAGCCTTCCAAAGGACCGGGTCACTTTATGGCCCGAGAACATGGTGAATGAGAGACATAGAATAATTTATACTACGTTCCAATAAGTGTACCCGTTGATAAAACCGTCTTTGGTGATAGAAAGGTTAAGTAAATTAATTTTCATTCTTTTTGTGGCGCGTCTGATTAGCATAATACAAGTCAAGATGAGACGGGCTTTAAGATCTTCTTCTGTGAAGGTTTGTAGACTGAACCTCTTGCATTTGGATTTCCATTTCAGCAATCGACTTTCATTTGAATGCCGAATGAATTTAAGGCAGCTTTTTAAAATGTGTATTTTTTATCTTGCTGGGGTTTTCAAGGGTTTCAAATTTTTTTAATTTAAAATTTGCAGGTAAAAATATATTTTACCTAAGTCGGAAACATTTGATTTGTGAAGAATTATTTTTTCTCAATATGACGACGACGTTCTTATCACGAAAATACCGTCATTTTCAATCCGAAAAACAGCAGTAAATTTTTTTTTAATAATGCTGGACAATTCACACAGCATTATCTAGCCCCATGGAAAGCAGAGCTTGTGTTATGGGTACTAGATAACTGATATACATAATACAATACATTACATAGATAGATATTTTTTATTATACATAGAAAACGACCAGAACACCCGTAACAAATATCTGCAGATCGTACACACAATTGTTCCGAGGCGGGAATCGAACCCGCAACCTCCTGCGTCGCAGGCGGACCTTCGTCCATCGCGCCACAGCGGTCGTCATTCATCAATTACATTTAAAGCACATTTTATTGTTTGTTTGACGGGCGTATGCGTCGTAAGCTTCGTGTTTTTAGTAAGTTTTATACATCTCCGTTTCGATTCAACTACATATTATACTACCGTCTATCTTAGCAGCCGAACAAAAGAGTATAACATTACTCAACAGTTTAGTCATGCTCCATACACTATCCGTATGCTTTTAGAGGGTCACTGGCTTCTGTCGTGTCATATCAAGTTCCATTTACCCCTTACTTTGCCAGCTAAGCCGCAGTTACCTAATCGCTTTCCCGAGAAACTTAATCCGCGTGAAATATCGATAAAGTTCCAAAGCTTGACATTTCTATCGGTGTTGTTCCTTACAAGCGTTAGTTTGGCACCACATTAAACGACCGATTAGGTTTATCGACAGTTTTCATCTTCTTTTGTCAAAAGTTAGGCTGTTGACGTCTTGCTTAGTTCAAGCATAATTTGTTTGAATATTTTGTACAACTCGCGGAGAAGAGACAAAACCATAAAGATAATAAATAATGCTCTACAATCTACACAGCATCATCTAGTCCCAAGCTGAGCAGAGCTTGTGTTATAGGTACTAGATGACTGATATACTTAAAACAATAGATTACATATTTATTATACATAGTTAACGACCAGAACACCAACAAATATCTGCAAATCGTCTAGACTAGACACACAATTGTCCCTAAGTACCTATCTCTAAATTAACTCAGAAGTTAATTATTGTCTATGTCAAGAAGTTATTTATCCATTCATAAAAATATCACACCACTTCGATCTTTCTGTTTGTTGATGTAAAATAGACACTACTAGCATGCATAATAGGTGCCAAAGTGCTTTGTTAAAACTTGTGATTCAGTTTCACAAGCTGAAATTGAACGGCGGCAACTTGACTCCGGCATTCAAAATTTTAATGAGAAATTCGTATCTTTAGCAGGGCTTCAATTTATCCCGACGCGACTGAAGCTCCACTGTTTCAATGAAATTCGTTTATGACCCGTTTTATTTGTCTATTCGTTTTGCTTTCCCAAATGTTGAAGTTTGTCCAGGAAAGTTTGGATTGTGGTGCAGATTGGAATTATTACCTGGGCGAAGCCGAAACTCTACGATTTATTCCGGTGGCCAGATGCCGGTAATCACAATGATAAATTACGTTTCGGCGTGACATTACTTTGGAGCGTGACTCAAAATTTTTACAGCTGTTTCCTTGGTTGTCCTGATTATTTATAGATCGGTCGGCCTTAGAACATATCGTTCCATATAAGTTCCGTGTAAAATGTGTTAAGTCGTGACTCCTTGCTGACACCTTATATGGCCATAGTATATTGAAGAAAAATGACCGGCTTTAATATTTTACCTATTGAGAATGTAGTCCACCTGTGGAAGCTTATTACATCAACAATAAAACCTCGTCGGCATTACAATGGTACAGGAACAAATTTAGAAAATTATTGTTTTTTTTTTATAATATTATTGTATAATTTCCATACATTAATTAACGTTCGCTATTTTTACAAATTGGATATACTCGTATACTAATTTGCTTATACGAATAACTGAATAACCACGACTCGGTAAACGTGTATAGTGTAGGACGCCCTCCGATCAGGTGGGATGACGACCAGCGAAAGACTGCAGGTAGATGCTGGATGCGGCAAGCTGAAGACAGGGCGCTATGGCGCTCATTGGGGGAGGCCTATGTCCAGCAGTGGACGGCTGATGATGATGATGAATTTGCTTATTCGCTATTAAAATGTAGGTCCCAAAACAACAGAGTTTAACCTAGTTAAGTAATAATATACATGATGTCATATTAAACGAGGAAGCTTATAGTCAACTGTTTAATTTATTAGCCTTATGTAACGATCGTGACATGACCTCACGATAGAGTTTGAGCTTTTTGTATCCAAATATCTGCGTGCGGCTCTATCAGGACAAAAAAATGTGAGAACATGTAACACAGCACCTACTTTTAACACTTTGACTGCGATTTTTTTTTAGACGACTGCGATCTTTTTTTTAACCTAAAAAATTCGTGCTGCCGCTCTACACAGCGGTTGTGTTGCGCCGCACATGCGTTTATATTTTTTCAGCCGCTGCGCTAGTGTGGATTTACGCATATTAGTCATTTGTAGAAAACACATACCGTGTGATTTCAGCAGTCAAAGTGTTAAGGCTGTATGCACACATTTTAAAGCCAAAGAACCGTCAAAAAACGGATTAATTTAAAACTGCATAGAAAACGCATTAACATAATAACTGAAGTCACTGTGAGTGAGTCAGAATAACAAAAATCATTGTAAATATCTCGAATGACTTAATTGTTTAAATCGGCACGGGCAAGATGTTCAGGGTCTTATATTTTCAAACTAATTTGACGACCGATGTGGCGCGGTGGGCGAAGGTCCGCCTGCGACGCAGGAGGTTGCGGGTTCGATTCTCGCCTCGGAACAATTGTGTGTACGATCTGCAGATATTTGTTCCGGGTGTTCTGGTCGTTTTCTATGTATAATAAAAAATATCTATCTGTGTAATGTATTGTATTATGTATATCAGTCATCTAGTACCCATAACACAAGCTCTGCTTAGCTTGGGGCTAGATGATGCTGTGTGAATTGTCCAGCATTATTTATTTATTTATTTATTTAATTTCCCGCGGTTTCGCAAAAGTTGTGTGTATGGAAACGATTGAAGGTTATTTCTATCCCATGGGAACTGTTTCATGAGATAAAAACGTAATTTTAAGTAGCTTCTTTGATTCGAGCTACTTCTGTGAAACAACTCAATCCATTCAGTAGTTTTGTCGTGAAGAAGTAACAAACATCCATCTAAATAATCAAAACTTTAACATTTATAATATTAGTGTGATTAGGAATTTTGAAATCCTTCGGTTAGATAAGGTGCATGATCCATTGACGAAATATCCTGATTATTCGTCCACTGCTAAACCTACCTCCCAAAATGGCATCCAGAGTACATATGTATGTATATTGGCCTTATCATGACTCACGAGTAATAATACAACAAACAACAGATATTATATATTTTGTTTATTTTTGTCTTATAACTCGTGGGTCGTGATAAGGCCTCTAGTGTCAAGATGGCATGCACGACTTGCCTTTACTTAGGTAATGCAGCACATGGTCATAATGCTCTGATATCTTCCGTGTGCTTGACAGATTCGTGATTCTCCTACACAAAAATATGTTCTATATAATGTACCTACAGTTGTGTGCTATACAGTTGAAAATCAATTTAAGAGTAACGGATAAGATACATAAACTCCTAGCATAGTCGATCCATTCGATAACTAATCGACTGTAGATTTTATCTACAAAACGAGTTGCTTTCTTCACGTAATCCCTGTCCTGTCACATGTTGGTCTAATAAGCCGACATTACTTATATTGATACCAATCTTACCACTCTCGTATTATTATCGACTTTAAGTGGTAGCAATAAGGTTCTCACCAACAAAGCTAGTGGTTATATGTGACCCTAACATCGTATTGATTCAGCCATCTAACAAACCAGAAATACAAAAGTAGTGCCATAACTTCGCACGTAAGCAGCTGGTGGGCAGTCAGTGCGGAAGAAAGTCGACCCGTCACATGTGAATAGGCTTTTACACTCACACATGGGCAGATCTAAAGTTTCATTAGTGAGCTACACGCGGCATAGCAAGTAAAGTAGGAACCAACCTAATATAATCTCGATTTTAATGTCGTGTTGGTGAAGTGACGATTTTTTAACACTCTGCTATATTTGGCTGATTTTACACATCTAGACTTTGCTTTAGTGGAAAGCCACCTTTGTAGTTTTTAGTAAATAAATAGTACACATTTTTTTCTTTTAATGTAGAAACAAACAACAAATTGTTGTGCTCGAATCACTAAGGTTATCTAATAAAAACATATAATCAACCATGAAGTTATATAACGAAAGCAGGAAAATACGTAAAAAGTATTTTAAAGTACTGACTGTACTCCATGCTAACCTATGATTGTTTTTATTCAGTAATAACAAAGTTATCAATCAACCAAAAAGCTATCAACCATGCGCATGGGCAAACACAGCAAAAAACAAAATGCGCGCGCGCGCGTTGAAGTCTTCTCAATGGACTCGCGTTTCGTTACTCTACGAAATGACGTAGCGTATGGATCGTAGCAGCAAATGCGTTTCGTTCCGTTTCAGCAAATATTCGAATAATAAACACATTTTTGTGAACTAGAGCATGACGAAAAATGTGGTTATTGTTATTTTAATTCAGAAATGGCAGTTTTGTTTCCATTTCGATGGAAAATAGAACGCTATTCCTGTTCTAAAATTTAGATATTCAGGTTTATTTTAACTACTAATATTTTGTGCTGAAAGCATTATTGGGTCGGATGGATTTTATCGCTACAGTCTAAATTAAGGCTGAAAAAAAACTTTTATTTACGAGTAGTTTCTATTTTGCCAACGTTCATTGAACTTTATAATCGACATCAGGCTGCAAGCATTACATAAGTGTCATTGCCGTAATTTGCATCCCAATCAACTGGAAACTGCCATGAAATCATTGTATAACCTTCCTTAGCAGCGGGGCTTGGCTTTAGTCGATACGATTTTTGGTGCGATTAGTAAACTAACTTCTTAAGTTCTGCAATCTATACCTACTAAATTGTGGTGCTACCCAAAGGTTACCTATGTACAATTTTTGTGCAATAAAGTATATCCTATCTATCAAAACGAAACTATGTATTGGTGCCTTGGCTTTAAGTGCTAGATGTCGGTACTATTTGTTTCAGTCTTATCGATTTTTGTGAATAGGCAGGTAGCTATTTAATGCTTTGAAAAAAAAACCTTCCTCTTTTGATTTACTTTAAAATCAATTTAAAGATGAAACTTGTTTTGAGGCAACAATTTACTCATGGGCGAGTTGTTCACTTCACTTTGGGGTTACGGAAAAATGGCTCAAATCATAATTAAAGAGACTTTTGATTCGGCGAGTAGCTATGCTTTTTAGAAAAGGTACAACTCGACAATTTTCGCTGGCGAGATGTATCTAGCAATTATCTTGACTTTTCTGGTTGTTGTATATTCATGCCAAAAAGGGTTAGGTACACCCTAATCCATTTTGTCGTGTCGTCTTATGTGCAGAAGTCCTAGTTTCTTAGATTCCTTGACACTTGCACTTAGCCATTAGTTCTGTTATGAGCATTGCGGGAGCTCCGCAGATTGTTTTGAAAATTACACAAACTTTGTTTAGTGCATGTAATTTTCTCAGACTCCGGCAATGCGTTCTTAGTAAAAGCTGTGTTCTTTGAAAAAGTAAAAAAAACCGGCCAAGTGCGAGTCAGACTCGTGCACGAAGATTTCTGTACCATTATCTAAAAAAACGAGCAAAAAAGCCACGTTTGTTGCTTGGAAGCCCCCTTAATATTTATGTTATTCTGTTTTTAGTATTTGTTGTTAAAGCGGCAACAGAAATACATCATCTGTGATAAAATTTCAACTGTCTCACTATCACGGTTCATGAGATACAGCCTGGTGACAGACGGACGGACAGCGGAGTCTAAGTAATAGGGTCCCGTTTTACCCTATCGGTACGGAACCCTTACAATGAGTTCATCGTGAAAACAGTTGTGGCTGAGCATCTCACACTTTTTCAAGATGAACGGCGCAAGAAAGCAAAATTCCAAATTTCCATCCTTAAAATTTGTGTGCTGTGAAATTTCCATCATGACTTCCTCGCACCATGCGAATGATGGGATGGGTGTTTGTTATTTCTTCACGCCAAAATGACTGGCTTTGGGCTAAAATTTTGCATAGGTCTAGAATAAGGTAAAACTTTGTTGCCGTGGAATAGGTATTTTACGCGTCTAATTCAGGTCCCGACCTTACATATCTAATGTGTGAAGTGCCAGTAATATTTCATGGAAATAAACTATAGAAAATGTTTGATGCTTAAAGTTTAAACTTTGTTCGTAACAAACACTAACAAAGCAACTGATCATTATGTCTTACATGTTATGGCCGCTCCATTATGGCGATTCCGTTAACATAACATTGCCAGTTTCTATTTAACTTTTAATGTGTTTATTTGTGTAATTTCTTGCGATGCTAATATCACGATGGTTTGAGTTTAATGTTGTGGTAAAATACTTTCAGTGCCCATGAGCACATCGATATCCTCTTCGCCGAATATCGACTACGGCGGCCAGTCTCAACGGAGAATAGCCAGGTGCGCAGGACATGTTATAGTGCACAAGTGTGTGCGCAAACACAAGTGCACTCTATTCTCTCTTTCCTCTCTCTCATAATGAGATGGGATGGTAGACCGACAAAACAGGGAGAGGTCAGATGCAGGACCAACGGCTTAACGTGCTGTCTAGTTTAAGCCGTGGTCCGTTGTTAGCTCGGCTTTTGACCGACCTGGGATTTGAACCCAGGGCCTATTTATTTACCTCTGAACTTAGAAATGTGACTGATTTCAAATATATTATAAGAATATAACTTCTTATACATTTAATATAATATTAATAAATAAATAAATATTAATATAATGCACACAGATCCCCATGTTCAAACCAACGATCCTATCCATCCATGGTTGTCTGGTAGAGATCGTTCTTGAGCGATAAGATCGCCAAATTATCACATACTTTGTATTTTTTTTTCTTATTTGTTGTATTTTAAAGTGTGCAAAAAAATATTTTCTATCTATCTATACTGAACAAATACGTGCAATGGCGGCCAGGAGCTAGTAAACCATAAATAAGTCAACCGTCAATACCCACAAAACCTTTAAACTATTGTAAAGGTCAATAATTATATAGGTAAACTGTTGACACATTGAATTATCGGCTTTATAATAATGCTCGCATAATAGGATCCTTTATATCTGAATGACTCATCAGGAATAGCAAATGCATATACTATCATAATTTATCTTCTACAATTATTTTCATCATTATCATCTTCATCAGCCTATAGCAGTCCACAGCTGGACATAGGCCTCCCAATGAACACCATAGCGCCCTGTCTTCAGCTTGCCGCATCCAGGATCTACCTGCAGTATTTCGCAGGTCGTCATCCCACCTGGTCGGAGGGCGTCCTACACTACGTTTACCGAGTCGTGGTCTCCACTCAAGAACACGTTTGCCCCAACCGCTGTCGGATCTTCGCGAGATATGGCCGGCCCACTGCCACTTCAGCTTGCTAATCCTCAGAGCTATGTCGATAACTTTGGTTCTCTGTTGGATGTATTCGTTCCGAATCCTATCCTTCAGAGAAACTCCAAGCATAGCTCTTTCCATAGCTCGCTGAGTATTTTATCGCAGTAAAATTTTCTATGTTGAATACGGCTCATTACATTTTAGAAATTGTATGTAAGCTAACATACAATTTCTAAAATGTAATGAGCCACACTAATATTATAAATGCGAAAGTTTGGATATTTGTTACGTCTTCACGCCAAAACTACTGAACGGTTCGTGCTGATATTTTGCAAACAGGTAGTTCTAGGTCAGGAATAAATAATAGGCTACTTTTTAACCCTTAAATCAGTTCCCATGGGATATAAATTACCTTAAGCGATGCGTGCGAAGCCGCTGGCAGAAATCATAGAGTACATTTACAATGATAGATAATGTTTTATTGTACATAGAACATACCCAGAACACCCGAAACAAACTATTAAACAATATTTACAGTTGGTACAAACCTCCAATTTGTCCCAACTCAACCTCCTGCGACGCAGGCGGCCCTACGCTCGCTGCGTAACACAGTTTTATTATATTGTTTGACAGTTCAACTTAAAAAGAGATATACATTACATTATATTATAATTATAGTCTTAAACAATATATCCATACTTCGCAATATATTTCTGTACGCACAGTCTGAGGTAACCTCAGACTGTGCGTACAGAACTGCTCTACATGTTAATGTTATGTTTTTATTTAGCTGGATTACTCTGTACCTAAATTTTAAATTAGTTATAAGATATCCATAATTGCATAGACATAATTGTATGTAAACATTAGTTGGAGAAGCCATTGGTTCCTGAAACACAGTTTTTTACTACTTCAGGGGCCTATGGACTCGTATTGCCCTTTTCACTGTCTGTTTTGTCAATTTTGTCAGTTCACAACATAATCTTAGTGCCAGGACGAGGACTGATTTAATCATTCATGTGTAATGTTGTGGGCTTGCATACAATTGCGTAAATTCCTATTATAATTATAACTTACATAAAAGCCAGGGTTTTACAGCTGACGCCCGCCTGTTATTGTGAAAATAACACTGCTGTATCAAATTATTAAAGTTTAAAATATTTACATTGCGTAAATATTAAAATTCAATTTGAAAAACACCTTTTGACGTCTGCTTTATAAATAAATAATGCTGGACAATTCACACAGCATCATCTAACCCCAAGCTAAGCAGAGCTTGTGTTATGGGCACTAGATGACTGATATACATAATACAATACATTACATAGATAGATATTTTTTATTATACATAGAAAACGACCAGAACACCCGGAACAAATATCTGCAGATCGTACACACAATTGTTCCGAGGCGGGAATCGAACCCGGAACCTCCTGCGTCGCAGGTGGACCTTCGTCCACCAACTTTCATCATCATCACCACTCCACATATGTACATCCACTGGTGGACAAAAAATTGAAGTGAACATTAAAATATTGTTATTTGATAATAATGTATAGTATAAAATATGACTTTTTTTTTTATTTTTTTTATTATCTTTGGGGTGGCTTTCGTATCACGGCGGCCATGATAGGCCTATTGTGATCGCCACTTTTACATCAGTCCCGAAGCCGTGGCGTTCATAGTTCGCCACTAACCCTTGCAGCTGCTAGGAACTGTAGGATTTTCTTCGGGGTGATGTCTTTCAGCTCGTCTGGGCTATGCAAATGCTTATGACTTGTCTAAGTGCTTGTTTGTAAGCCTAGAGAATTTTAGTTTTTTTGATTTGATTTGATTTGACCATCTTAATCAAAATACGTCATACGATTTACTATATTATTTTGAAACATTAGAGTTAATTATTTAAGCCTTTTGCCGGTCATGCTTTTTTGCAAACTGTAGAATGCTTACTTGTTTTGATGTTTGCCACTATAGCTACTAAGGTATAGGATAGCATAGAATAAGGATTCCATAGAATAAAGTTACTTTGTATCAACAATCTTACCTTTTAGCATGCAGACTGTAATCCATCTAAAAACAAATTTTAATTCCGAACCATAAAAAACTCAAGTAATGAAATTGCTCGCCCTTGCAAGTGCCCTTTACTTGGCGGTAGATGGTGGTTTGTTCAAATAAAGTGGCCATTCCGCTTTCTGTATGCCAGTTTTAATCAACGTGGTGCGAACATGGAAATTGAAATATACGAATTCTCAAAATTAACAAAATAACGGTGCTGTTGAAAAATTTTGAAAGACTGGGCAGACAATACTGGGATTATTATAAAGTTTAATATTCATATACTAATCAAAAAGCCAATTTACATAAAATCACTTACATGAGAACAGGGTTCTTAGGTGAGTATATATACATACATATATGTATAGGTTGTGGCCATTCAATAGCTGGCTCATTTAATGTGTTCACTTTATTATGATTCTGTTGTCTCTCATCTAGATGTCCCCTATTATTGTCATCACTTACAGCCTTCACCAGTCCTCTGTAGGATATTCCCCACTGGGGGTAAAAGCCAATTGGTCATCTAGGGGATGATATGTAAGTAAAGGACAACAAAAAATACCTTTGTAGATTGAAGAAGCGGAGACTGATCTTGGTGGTTAAAAAAAGAAAATATTTGTTTCTGATCTCATAAATATACAAAAAAGAAGTGAACCCCTGTACTGTACAGCTACACTATTCTAAGTTTAGACTCATCGATCTAAGTTCTAGACTTGTCTACTAGCTACTGTTGATATTGACAGCTCAAAGCCACGAAGTCTGGAGAAGTCTGTTGGAGACTAGAGTCTATTTCGGTTCACGATTGCGGTCAAAACTTTAAAATTCGATATTTTATATACTTTATGCCTTGATATAATAAGAGTCAGTTGCATACAAGATTATTACTTATATTCATAATTGACGCGCCTTATGATAATATGATTGATGTTTGATATAATGATTAAGCATGCTTTAAATCTTAAAGCTGAGTTTATGTTTGAACTCTAGCCCTGCAATAGAATAATTTAGAGCCGACCTAAAAAGCATTTAAGTGTCAATCTTGATACCTATATAAAATGTATTCATGTGCAATATCTGCCTACTTTTGCTTTGAAATTGGAATACCGGAGGATTACTAATCCTTCAATATTTTTAATGACTCACGCTCGCCAGCTTTATCCAACTATACTATTTATAAACTGGCTTAATTTAGAATTTGGCACAGATATAAAAATTACCAAGACTTGTGGTAGGTATCTGACTGTTCTACATTCTAGTAGTTCTGCGGTCGGGAACGTAGGTGTTTTTAACCCGTGTGTAGCTAAGAGCTCTTAGAGACGTCAAGTGCACTTCTAGCCCGGCTGATTAAGTTCACGAAGCGAGTCCCGAGTCCCGGCCAAAATTCCTTTTTGTTATAATGACGAGAGAACCGTTGCTCTTAATGAAAATTCACGTTTTTAACATTGTGGAGCTTAGTGACTTAGCTTTGTTATTTCGAGAAAATAAACAAGAAAATAACAGTTGGTTATTTACCACATACCTTTTAATTTTATTTGTCGTCATCGTTATAGTTTAAGCACTCACGAAGTCACGACGGCATAATCATTTATAATTTTTTGTTCTTTTATACGCAATATGTGTATACGCAATAGGATTTTCCGCTTTTAAAAGTTCATCGCAATACCGAATACAACAACAAAACCGTTTTTCCAACAGAAACCCTGGAACTATGTAAACAAACCATAAAGTAGAGCAAAAGATTAAGCTCTATTTAAGCAAAAGACTAGTATGTTTTTATTTCTTCGTGGTGTAAGATAACACGCATTACTATGAATATTTCCACAAGTTTTTATCTTAATTGCTAAAAGGTTGTAGTATAAAGTCACCATTACATTTTTAAGCAACGTTTTCTCAGAAGATTCATTGCAAGATAACAGTGCGCAACATATTTTGAGACCAGAATAACTGCACGGGTACAACTAACGACAAAAGTTTTTTATGTTGGCTGTTTTGATTTGGAAAAGTGCTATAGCTAATAAGCATCTACTTGAAACTTTGAAAAAAACTTTTTCTATTTCTAACTTCTACTTCTATTTTCTTAAACTCTTTTGCATAAGGAAAGTTATTTTTTCGGTCTCAATCATTCTGTAATCAATTTTAATTGTCGTGGAAAAATAAAGTGAAAAAATTCTTCCGAACCTTAACCTTACCCTTGGTAGTTCGTGTGTACACACGAACTACCAAGGGTAAGGTTAAGGTTTGTATAACGTGCATATTTTTGGCAATATAAAGAATGTTAACTGCCATAAATAATGAAGGTAGGTAATTCACGGCTAAATTTCGTAATCATTTCTTAAATTATTATTATTCTAATTTTGCAGTTCCCATTTTACTTTATGTGATTTTCTTATCAAATTAAAAGGACTAATATATGTATATTTCCTGACTGACTTTTGTGGCCCACAGTACATTTGTACAGCTCAGTGGGTAGCTCGCAACAGCATGGCACATTCGGCCATTGACTCCTCAGGAATGGTCCAGGATAAGGATGCACCCAGTCAAACCAGTTCCGAAGAAAATAAACATCTTAGGGTAATCGCGTATGAAGCAGTTACAACAGTATCGAGAGGTGATCAGTTTGTAAAGTGATATGGTCTCTGCAAGTCACTTATGGTTCGAGTTGTCTATCTAGACTGATTTTCTAGGTATTCATTTTATGAGCAGCTTTGGAGTAGTGTTTTAGAAAGACCACAAGGTAGCTCTTAGACGGTTGGCCAGCTGATGGAATGCTCACCCGTGCTAACTTAAACTTCCTTTGGAAGCTAAAAATCCATTTTTGATGTCCATTGACAATGCGTAAAAGCGAGCTATGTCGGTCGACTAATGTTCAACTAGCTGCGCCCCGCGGCTTCGCTCACATGGCAATCTATGTGTCAAATGGTTTATAAACCTTCCTCTTGAATTACTGTATCTATTTAAAAAACAAAATCAAAATCCGTTGCCTAGTTTTAAAGATCTAAGCATACATATGGACAGATAGACAGTGGGAAGCGGCTTTATTTTATACTATGTAGTGAAGTCACAATGCAGCTGCACGTGCGCATAGTCTGCAACCTCTCAACTACATTCTTCCAAAAGTCATGGCAGGCGATTCCCTAGTGTGCGAACATCTTTAAATACTCAAAGTTGAAAAGCTTATGCATTCTGAAGAGTGTAATGGGTCACTAAAATGCAGAATTAATAGTTATTAACACTTGCCTTTTATTGAACGATAGTTTTTGTGTATTGTCGGATTAAACCTTTTATAAAATTACTTGACGCTGAGTGTTATTGCTTATTGTTGATTATAATAATTTTGCATGTATTTTTACAAAACAATAATATTTAAAAACATAAAATAAATCTCTTAAAAATTCTTCCTATAAATAAGATTCCCATCCAGCTATCTGTGGGTTTAATTCAAGGTTTGTAATTTAACCCATTCAGCTCCGGCAACGCACTCCTCGCGTTTTTGGTTTGTGCCAGCAACGCGCCATATGCGTTGCTGGGTATCTGTACTTAGAATTTTTAAAGTTTTTTTTGAGTAATTAAATAATCAATAACATATATTTAAATCCCAAAAAAAAAGAAAAAAAAAGAAGTGGGTGATAATGAAAAGAAATAAAAACTTGAGGCATTGAATGGGTTAAAAAAATACTTTTTTATTACAAGTATAATTGTACCATTAAGATATGTACATACACATCGTACGTACATCGGTAAGAATATATGAAGTCAGTGCTAAAATCCAACATCACAAAATCAAATTAGTTTCGGCTTAGTTGGTGCCTGCACCAATTTCTATGTGATTTACCGTCCGAACGATGTAATTACTAAGATTTCGGGCGCCGGACATCGTCGGTTGACCGAGCCACTCAAGTTGGTCTTGCCAACTTAATTTTATTGTCGGGCACTAACTTACCTAACTGCTCGGAAACAAACTTAAGGTCAGTCGAGGCAAATCGTTCAATTGCTTGCGCTTAACACTTTGAGTGCTGAAATCACACGGTATGTGTTTTCTACAAGTGACTAATATGCGTAAATCCACACTAGCGCAGCGGCTGAGAAAATACAGATCTTGTGACTCAGCACAGCCGTAATATTTTTCGAACGAAACGCATGTGCGGCGCAACACAACCGCTGTGTAGAGCGGCAGCACGAATTTTTTAGGTTAAAAAAAAGATCGCAGTCGTCGAAAAAAAATCGCAGTCAAAGTGTTAACTATTTTCTCGTAGAGTTTAATCACTGGAACGTCCAAGCCACATTTGTTGCGAGAATGTTTTTTCCGGTTGAACGTCCCAGCCACATTTGTTGCAAATTTCTCCGGCCGGAGCAAAACTCGTTTTGTGGCTTCTCCCTTATAGCTTGGCCTTGTGGTCATGAATTGTCACTATAATACCTACTCTGTTGGTAGAATGACAAAAAAGCAAAGTGCCAAAAAATATTTTAGTATCTACATGCCTACTTCAAAAACCTACCTGCTACGAGTACATCCAATAACATAATGTACCACGCCTTTGAATATTATGAACTTTCGTAAAAGTAATTTTTCCTTTGATTTTTAAATGAAGTTATTTTTTGGTGTCACAATCCAATAAACTTCATTTCGCCTTTTAATCAACGGCAAGTTAATTTGAATTTCATGCGTAACATACTAAAAGTAATCAATGCATATTGCCGAAATTTAACAGCACGCTTTCTACAATCAAGTCTGCCCTTAGATTTAAAAATCTGTCTCGGCCATTAGTCGAGATTGACCACACAGTGTTACGTAAATAATTCAGTGCGAATCACACAAGTTTGTTCCGAATGAATAATATAGTAGATCCTTCTTGCGAGCTCAGAGATTCCCTTAGGCTGCCTTAACTCGCCTAAGTTTTTCTATTAAGTACCTACAAGAATAGAAAAAATTATAGTTAAGTAATTTTCCTACTCTCTTGATTCACTGAATCACGGATAACTATTTATTATGCAGTTTTTTAGTAATAATAATTTCGCACATGACTTTTAACTGCGATTGACGACCGATGTGGCGCGGTGGGTGAAGGTCCGCCTGCGAAGCAGAAGGTTGCGGCTTCGATTCCCGCCTCGGAACAATTGTGTGTACGATCTGCAGATATTTGTTCCGGGTGTTTTGGTCGTTTTCTATGTATAATTAAAAAAATATATCTATCTATGTAATGTATTGTATTATGTATGTACGAGTATATCACACAAGCTATGCTTACCATGGGGCTAGATGATGCTGTGTAGATTGTCCAGCATAATTTATTTATTCATAAAATAAATATCATAAAACAAGATCTCTCTCTAGAGCCTCACATTGTACATTTTTCGACATTACCCGTTATGATGGATGACAGGAAATTATCTCGTTCCATGCATGCGGGGCTCAGTAAGGGGGAAAATGATCGGAAATCAACGATCTTAGATAGAGGTTATGAACCTCTGAGATTTCTTCACTGAAAGCATTATTATTACCAAGGCATATTTAGTAATTGTTATGTTAGGTCACCAGATATATTTACGGAAATGGACAAATCATAAAACCATCCAACCAACCACAAATGCGTCAGATTTTACCAACTAAGAAATTTGTGACCCATTTGTGCAAATAAATGATCTTTCATCTCATTGCAGGTTAATCCGCTATTTTGATGTTAGCGTTTTCACAATATTCGGACTGATTATAGAATGTCTAGATGTAAATAATGAATGATATTAATTTCATATTTCATTATTTATTTTATTGCATCATTGTGTAAATTTATTTATTTATTTATTGAGATAATAACATCATAACAGGTTTTTTTATCAAGCCCTAAGGTCTATAGGTCTTGGTATCTAGGTAATGTATAAGAAACAATGGTACCCAAGCAGGGTGTGGCAATATGTACTGTGAATGGAAGTGAGCCGGGTTTCTAAAAAGCTCTGTTTAATAGATGAAAGAGAAAGAGAGAGAGCGGAAAATCTAAATTCAATCACATAGTTTTATTTAAGTCAATTATATAAGTATTAAGTAATTCTTTTTTATATAAATATTTTAATAATTGTCATTTGTCATTTAAAAATTCATTTAAGTCATAATAGCATTTATTTATAAGAAATTGTATCTTTTTACGTAGTTTAAATAAATCAATGATATAATCCAATTTTCCAGCATCGGATATCCGTCCACTTGGGCGGTAACAAGATGTGATGGCCCTGTAGCATTTTGCTCAGGGTACTGTCTGCTAATTACAGTCTGTATTAACAATATTCTGTTTCTATAAATATTTTCTATGATATGGGTCCTTTATATTGTATTATGTGCCTGAAATAAACGATTATAATTATTATAATCCCTTGTCTATTAACGTTGACAAGAAATTCAATCATTGATCAGTTAGAAAGATGATCAGCGTACAAACAACTGGCTGTAAAGGTTTTACTGTGATATGGGGTCGACAACCTTGCATTGTTAAAGATAGACCTTTTGGTATACCTATGCTATATTATATAGCCATAATATAGCCTGTTTATTTCTAGGTCGAGGAATACCCTTGTAGCTGCAAAGGCCGGTGTTGATACCGCTTTCTTTGGAAAGTAACCGGAACTGCATGTAATCGTTATTCACTCGGCCTTATTGAACGTCGCGTGAGATTTTACTATTTTATGTATACAAATCAACTTGATTTTTTTGGAAAACAAAATCCTACTTCGGATCCTAAACTGTCGGGAATAATCGGTTCATAAATGACGGAGAAATGACATTCAAAAAAATAAATACATACAGACGAATATAACCTTCTTTTTCGATGTCGTTCATAAATATTATTTCTCTAAATAATACTAAATCTCTCTAAATAGACTAGCTTCATCTCACGGCTTCCCACGCGTTTTTTTGTGGTAAATATAACTTTTAGTGGTAGGTATGATAAGCCAGGTCCAGAAAATAATTCAATTTTTCAATTTGACTCCTTCAGTTGTTTTGGGGCTGTCTCAGGTCAAACGCACGAGTTCACCAACATTCGTTTTTAAAGTAAAAGGACATATTAGAAGATTGCGTATTAGAAAAAATATTAGATTGTAAGAAATTTGCATTGATGACAACTATATTGCATAGAAAAAGATACAGAAGCGAGCGTTTTACTTATCGACCGGAAAACCTCAACAATAGAAAAAATCTGAAGCTACTCAATTCGAATATTTCAAAAAACCAGGATTACAAAGGTTTTGTACTATTTTCCTTTTATAAAATTTCGTCTAGGACAAAAGTGTACATTTTAGGTCACTTGCAAAGCTTTCACGAGAGGTCGTAAAGTGCATGTTACATTTTCAGTATCAAAGTAATATCTTCCTTGTACATTTTTCTAAGGAGACAACACAAAATATTTTCGCTCAGGTATTATCTTACGTATTTATGGATATATTATTTTTTCACATAAAGAGTGAGCGAAGAATGATTATTCTTTGCAAATATAAAAACAAGGGTTAAAAATAACCTGAGAAGTGATGCAAAGCAATAAAAAAACTACACGAAACTTCGAAAACTTATATATATGTTGTTGATTATTCGGGGTTTAGAAGTTTCCTTATGTTGAGGAGTTAACACTTTAAAAAAAATAATATATTGGTTGTAAAAACTAAAAATCGACTTCAAATTTAAGTATTTACAATCTTTTACAAGTTTTTCGGGACCAAGTCTTATCCCTCGGGGTAACATTTTTATGGGAACACCTCGGAATCATTCTCCATTATAATAGACAAATAATATTTTTTTTGTCCATAATTAACGGAGAAATCGACGAACATACAAAAAAATACATATAGCCGAACATACTCTTTTGTTTATGGTTTAGTCGCCGGATAAAAAATCCTTAAAACAAAAGACGGTGACGTTTTGGTTCAAACTTAAGCAGGTGTTAAGCTTTTGACTTTAACAACAAACAAAATAACATAACTCGCAATGCAGCTAGCAAGAACCGATCTCGCAATTTTCTCGACCCTCGCGGTAATTCATAAGCCAAGTAATCCCAAAGTTTAAACATTGTATTGACTGCCCGCGCTGCATTATTTGCACTGCCAAGTTTGAAGGTGGGTCGATACGTATTGCCCTATGTTTATTATTTTTCCTTTTGCGAGAAATTGATCGTACTCTAGTTTTTTAGAACCCGTGAGAAACGCCACTTCGATTTAAGTTCTTTCAATGCATTTTGTGATAATCATTGTTGGTTCATAGCCAATAGTCTCCTAAATTTTAATCAACGTAAGTTTTATCATGGTAAACGATATGCGACTTTACTTTTTGGTAAGTTTAATTAGCTACTTGTGGAACGAAGACAATATTACTATTAATTTTATTTTCAGCCGGCAAGGCAAATGCCTCCTTATTTTTTTTCAGAATTGTTTGTCCCTATATACAAGATACAACTTTCAGACTGGCGTAGGTGGCGCTGCTGGCGACACGGCATAGATAATAAGACACCAAAAAAAATATATTTTGTGAGCAACGTGAATCGAACCACCTTAACTAGCAATGTTCGAGTTTGAAACTAAGATTGGCTGGAATCTTTTAATCAAGGATTATTTCGACATTGGTGCTTGTTACTAGTTATTTGTTCGGCTTTTACTGCTTAAGTTTTTATTAGCTATAAGTATATCAACTTCGTTCGAACGTGCTGACGCAAGTGGATCGATGAATGAAACTTGATGAGCGAGCAATAACTATGGATCTAGATTCATCGCAGAAGGAAAATAGGTTCTCAAAAATGAGAAATGACAGAATTTTTTACGGTTGTACACTAAAGAATGAAAACTAACGTTTAATTAAAGGAATAAGTAGGTAACTAATACGTAGTTATATGTACATTTATTATATTACACTCGAGAGCGTATAAGTTAATCGCACACCCCATACATTTAATTTCGAGCCTATTGTTTTTTAAATTAAAGTTTTATTTTAAAAATAACTTAAATTAAATTAACCACTGTTAGCTTCCTAAAAACCCATAATGTCTAGCCTGGACCTTCGAAACTTTTACAGTAGCAACATAACAATAGAATGACCCTATTTAGCTCGTTTCAGGTTTCGGTTTGTGGGATTTTGAACAGGTATAAACGGTTAAAAAAACTGTAACTTTGTTAAAATTATGATTTATTAATACGAGAGAATACGAGGTATCGCCTCCCCTAACCTGAATAACAGCTTTCATTCGATGTGTCATTGAAGAAATCAATTTTCCTATTACAATTCATAAAATACAGATTTGAAAACAAACAATGTTTTATATTTTACGAAAACGCAAAGTAACCGAGACATACCTATAAATAAAGTTCACCACACATTTTAACGAGCGCTTTCGCAGATAAATAATCGAATATGCATTTTGCGGGTCACTGACTTTAATGAGTAAACATAACCGTTGGCCACTGAAATGATAAATCAGTTAACAGTAAAAAGACCGATGAACGCGTTGGTTTTTTCGGAGGTTTAAACGAGTCGAGGCAAAATGTGGCAAAACCTCATCATTCGAGGGAGGCATTAGAGTTAATGTATGTTGTGTAGGACGCCCTCCTACCAGGTGGGATGACGACCTGCGAAAGACTGTAGGTAGATGCTAGATGCGTCAAGCTGAAGACAGGGCGCTATGGCGCTCATTGAGAGAGGCCTGTGTCCAGCTGTGGACTAATATAGGCTGATGATGACGATGATTAGATAGATAGATTATTTATTCATACAAGTAGGTTACATCATTAAGTCAATAGTGCCTTAAAGCCTATGTTAGTTTTGTCTTTTGATTGGAGTAGCCTTTTCGTTGTTTCCGTCAATTACGGACCGATTTGGATGATTCTTTTGCAGTTGAATAAAAATGATTTTGAGGTGGTCCCTTGAAAAAATTATTCCCAGGGCGTATTAGAAAAAAAAAACATTTGGAAACTAAGCGATTCGAAGCCAGGTTTTAGATATTTTAACACATTCAGATAATTAGCGTTAAACATTTAATTTTACTATGCGATGACTAATGCAGTTACATAAGGTATCTCATTTGTACTTGATCATGACATAGATTCTGCAAATCCTTCAGCGTAACCTGTTCGTCCGTTTATACGCAAAAGACTATTTACAATACTTATTACCTATCGTTTACATATGAATAAATAAGGTACTCTTTTTAATAACTCTGAACTAAATAAGTTGAGAGCTTCTTGCGATTAATTTGATAATTCTTTCAAAAACCGACCTTATTCAAAATCAAAATCATTGATTTGCAGTCAACTGGTTATAAGTTAGTATGCTTATTCTCAAACGTCCCATGCGATGACTTACCAGCTGAAACAGCTTTGGCGTGCCAAAATTATATAATATTAATTGCAAATATGTATACCTACTGATTGGAAAATTAATTAAAATAATGTCAAAATACATGTATTACAATAACATTGGTCCTTAGAAATAACAAAAGATACACATCAGACATCAAAATCACACGCAAATTTTAATAAGACTTATGAGACTTAAAGTTCTTGAACTTCATTGTGTTTTAAGTTTCCATAAAGTTGACGACCGATGTGGCGCGGTGGGCGATGGTCCGTCTGCGACGCAGGAAGTTGCGGGATCGATTCCCGCCTCGGAACAATTGTGTGTACGATCTGCAGATATTTGTTCCGGGTGTTCTGGTCGTTTTCAATGTATAATAAAAAAGATATATCTATGTAATGTATTGTATTATGTATATCAGTTATCTAGTACCCATAACACAAGCTTTGCTTACCATGGGGCTAGATAATGCTGTGTGGATTGTCCAGCATTATTTATTTATTTAAAGTTCTTATGATATAAAAATCACTTAGTATTTTTCGGGATTTGTTTTCCGTGACTAATACTAGTAGGTAATCCCTTAGGAATAATTTTCTGAGAACCTCATAATTTTATTTACTAAAGAGCGAAAGAATCGACATTATCGGGTAAAATTTCCCTAAGATATTCAAAAACAACAATACAATACAATTATTCTTTATTGCACACCAAATATAAAAACAGATACACTGGACAGGAAAAAGACAAATAAAGAATGTGTTGTACAATGGGTGGCCTTATCGCTTAAAGCGATCTCTGCCAGGCAACCTTTGGATGGACATAATACAACGATATAATATTTAAAAAAAAACACCCTCAACTAGGGTGTTTTTTTTTAAATATTATATCGTAAAATAAAAAAAAGTAAATTCTTTTAAGGAAAGAAAGTTTTCTAATGACGATATGATATTTAAAAAATAAAACAGTTAAAAACATGCCACTTCGGTTTTATGTTGTCAATTTGACAGCCATTTCACGGCCTAATCACTCAATCTAACAAGCTATTTACCGAAAGCATTTTCGTGTATTACTTAACAAAACAAACAATGTATTTATTGATAGACAGGGAGGCAGGCGTCTCCGAAAATAGAAGCCATTATGGCTAAGTCTTTAAGACCGTTTGTTTATATTCGGTTAGAAAAGTTGGTTCGAATGGAAAGAAAAGTAAGTGAATGGTGCATATGACTGCAAAAGTGCATATGTGCATATGCCTCATCGAATGCAAAGGAAAATAGCGGAAGAAAGTAGATTTTCAGTAAATCGATAAGATCGCAATGAAACCTCGGCTCCTGTGAGGATTCCAAGACTGGAATTAGTTACTCATTAAAGTGCTGCTACATACCAAATGAACAATACATAGAATATAATATACATTTTGGTGCAGGTACCATTAATTGCCTAAATGCAAAAATGAAGTGATTTAAAGATTTATGATTTTATAGTGCGTAAGTCTTCGCACTCGGGGTAATCTCTAAGAAACTAAATAATATCCCAAAAGTTTTCGATTTCGGCGGGACTTGAACCCGCGACCTTCTCTCAGTATGGGAAAGTTCTAATCAACTATGCCACGAAATCAAGTAATCGACGAGTCGAAATTCTTTGAGACTTCCATAGATTTTCTTCCTTTTTATTTAAAGATGCACGCTTATTATAAAAATTGGCTACATTAAGGCACAAAAAGGTCGGTTCGAAGGTTCAGATTCCATGTTGTAATACTCGGAACAGGTAGTTACCATGAGATCATCAAAACATCAATGATGCATATCCCAGAATACTGTTGTTTTTTGTGAAGCCTTTGAATGTGTTCGGGAAACCTTTTAAAGCTAAAAATATAAATTGTTACTCTGAGAAAGAAATTTGTCTAGCTGTGTCAGGTACATACTGTTCTAATACAGTAGTTTCGCGATAAAAATAATAATTTGCCATAATTCCAAAAAGAAGTGTGTGTGTGTATGTGTCCACGTGACCGCACTGAGTGGAATGATTTAGGGGAGGCCTTTGCCCAGCTGTGGGACGAAACAGGCTAAATAAAAAATTAAAAAAAATCCAAGAAGCAACGAGCAAGTTTTTTGAGACGCGTTGCCTCGATTCAGTTTTTGAATGCAGACAGCTACTTAGTTGAATTGAAATAAACCATACCGCAATCTTAACAAGTTTATCACCGGAACATAAATCATAAGCTTATAAAGCCATTTCACACGTTCTTATTACAACAATATTGCTGTCTTAGTTAATTTATGAGCAATTCTCGCCTTCACCTGGTTGTACATCCCGTAGTGGAGTTTTCATAGAGAATTGTTTCCTTATACAAGCTTTTACTCACGCCTTGCACGCGTTTCATTAGGACAAAAGTAGCCCATATTATTATGTTAATTCGGGTCCAGAACTTTTGCTAGCCATGCTTGCAAATTGCATCCCGATCCTTTTGTAGTTTTGGCGTTGTTTCTAGGCCAAATATATTATTTTTGCATCCTCACAAACATTTGCATTATACTACGGTTATTAGTAGGATCGTAGAGAAATTCCAAGTATTGCTAATATGTCGGTCAAGTTCTTGACATACCACATACGCACAAACATACTTAAATAGTTACATAATCACATTAGGACATAAATGCATTCTGTTATCATTTATGGAGTTATAGATATGGACTTTTTAGTAATGGATTTGTTTTTATACTCTGATTCAAAAACCTCGATATTTTTTGCATACAAAGGGTTAACAAACCAAGAGAATATCGGACAGTGGCATCATCGCAGCAAATCACAGAAGATCGAAATTTTTTTTGGTTTTGAAAGCTTTCATTCGTCATTTATTTGATCGCTCGTTCGTTTTCGAATTTAAATTTAGACATTTTTCGCTCCATAATACATATGTGAGATTATGCGTTATTGAATTTGGTGTTTTAGGTTTAGTGTTGAGTCATCACAGAACCATCAGTGATGGTTGATGGCAATTTGTGAGTTTTGTTAAGTATTAATAAATAAATGTTTTTGTTGACGTCAAATATCTTGGATTCTAAATCGGATTATAGCCATATTGTGAATAGAAGGCGATCAGGTAACAATTCTTGGATATATCAAGATAATTTTAATTAAAAAAAAATTACAATTGTCTATTATGTATATCGGAACTAGCTTCTGCCCGGGGCACGCACTTTACCGGGTTAAAAAGGAGTATTTTCCGGCCTTGGGATACCTTCTTCTTTCTAGCCAAATTTCTTAATGATCCATAAAGCCGTTAAGGCATTAGATAAAAGGTAACAGATAGAGTTCCTTTTAAATGTACAATATTGGTTGGGGTATTAATAAAATAACTGCATTTACAAAGTGGGTAATTATTAATTAATCAAGCCGTTAAATGATGATGAGTTTATTACCTATTTCTTGAAACTCGTATCGTAAATTAGGATACGGTGATTTGATTTCTTCCTGATTGGGTGAATCATTCGGTAATTATAATTCTAAATAAAACATAATTCACAGAACTTATTGCTGATTGATGCCTAGCTGTTGTTATTGTTATATATTTAGATTTATTTGTTTAAGTAAATCGGGTTTGTTCTATTTTCTAGTTTCTTCAAGCAATTAAGAGGGCAGATAAGAAGATTTGCGCGCATTATAAGCCATTTGACATGAATCTTTATTTTTTTTTATGAATCTTTGCTGAATCAAATTTTAAATCAATTGTAGTTTTGGAATCGTTGTTCTAAATGTTGTTTTTATTAAAAACTAGCGGCCCGTCCCGGCTTCGCCCGGGTGGTCATTTGTTTCAGGAAATTTTTAATTTTTTTTTCTCTCCGTAAGAACCATCCTCGTACTTCAAGGAATATTCTAAAGAAATAAATTATCGAAATCGGTTCAGCTGCTTTCGAGATTTGCGCTTAGCAACACATTCAGCGATTCATTTTTATATTATCTATAGATTCAAAAACGACAATTGATTCGTAGTTTGTTTTAGTGACAAACTTTGCGTATGTCTAAAATGTTTTTGGGTAGTAGTTTTTATGTTTAAGTAGGCAAAAAAAAAAAACCTTCTGCCTTATCTGTGAAACATGATTTAGCAACATAGCGACGACGCGGCACTTGATTTCGCAGGCCCTAGATTTAGTTTATACGAATATTAGCTTACGTCAGACAAAATAAAACCTTTGAGGAAAATTGACAAATAAAACCGAAGAAAGCTTTCAAAACTCAATTTAGCAACACTTTTGTAGTGAATTCAAAAGTTCGATAAAACCTCAACTGTCACATCCATCTCTATATACATTTTAAGGCGGTACGTGTCGAGAATGCTGAGTATCTTGGAGCGCTGAACCTTCTAGGTGCATTGACATCGCACCTTAGTCCTGTTCACGTAAACTGCTTAGGGGACTTAATGGACGTTTACTTTAAAATTCTTACCTTTTCTTTCGAAACGAAGGAAGACAATTATCAATTCGACTGTTTAATTAAAGGAACTTTCATATAGAATCATTTAACGATCGAAAAAAGGGATATTTAGTATAACTTACCTTAAAACGATTGAAGTAAACAAAAAATCAAAGTGATCTATATTTCTTGGTTTTACTATAATTAGAATTTTATGACATTTCCAAGAATCTTGTAAGGTGAAAAGGAAATAAAGCATTTTAATATTTGATATTATTAACAATTTGCTTTTTGACCACTTCAAAATGGATCATTGTGATTGATTGTAAAAGTTTTATTTCTATGTATGTACCTAGGTCCATTATAACGGATAGTTAGTAAAATTTAATGTGTGTAAATTATGTTAAAAGTATTATAAATTGTGTGACTTGTTGCCCACGACAAAAGTGTGAAAAATTAATATAAAAGTTGAATATATATGATGAGTTGAGCGTCTTGGAAACGACGATTCAAGTTTCAGTTCAAATAGGAACGAGTACCTATGTATCTCTACAAATATGAAAAGATCGATAACGACATTCCATAGAACTACAGAATACAAGGTTTTGCCCCTGTTGTTGTTTATATGGAAACGTTTAAATGTTGTTACTATCCTATGGGAACTGTTTTCAATATGGTATAAAATGTAGCAAATGTTTGATTCCAGGTTTATAGCAACTCATTTCAACCCAGTCCGTAATTCATAATTCAACAGTACACTGTCGTATAATATATAATAATGTCAAAAGCTAACCTAGCCAGGTGCAAATGACCCATTTTGCAATAAACTGTTAATTGAAGAACTAGTAGAATATTAAGCGATTCGCTAACTTCAAGCATGAATATTGAGCAGGCGATAGTTAACGCAGATGGTTTTTAGCAAGAATTTTGCATAATTTGTTATATTCAAGATCGCTGAAGAAAAGATTCTGCGAGTTTCTTGATTCTTAGTAGCTGGTGAACTTTATGCGGATTTTATAAGTTTTAAGTTGTTGTAATAGTACATCATAAGTTAGTTTTTACTTCGTGTTTTCAAGTCGCTAATTTCATACTCGTTTCTGCATGTGGCTCCAAACGCCTTCTTTCTGTACGTTTAAAACCTTTACACGTTTTTACAGAAAGAAGGCGTTTGAAGCATTTCTTTCCCATGGGAACTAATATGGTATAAAAAGTAGCCCATGATTAATTTCTGGCTTAGAGTGTATTAATATATATATTGTTATTTTTTCATTAGTTTTGGCGTGAAGAAGTATTACTATTATATGTATCCATCCAAAGTTTCGTATTTTATAATATTACTAGCTGCGCCCCGCTGTTTCACCCGCGTGGTGATATATATTTTCGATAATATACAATATATCTTTATAAATTGCAGCCTATGTATTATTCTGATATGTAAGCTATATTATTGTAAAGTTTCATTAAAATCCATTTTGTAGTTTTTACGTGAAAGAGTAACAAACATCCATCCATACTTACAAACTTTCGCGTTTATAATATTAGTAGGAATCTTTAGATTTCTTATTAGATTCCTGGGACAAAGACATTTCTCGCATCTTTATTGGTCCAGTTCTTGGTCCTGCCCACCGCTTTGCTATCGGTTTAAGGGTTAAAGTCATCGAAACATCCTTTTCTTGATATTCGATAAGTTAAACTCTCAGTTGGACTACGTGTAGTTTAACAAGCTCAATTATCATAATCATACAAGGTACTTAAACGATAAAGAGAAAACTTATGAATTACGAATATAACTCTCTATGGAGTTATAAAATTAATGCAGTAACACAACTGAGAGGCGAGAGTTAACATAACAATTAAAGGAAATTAACCCTAATGAACCCGCGTTACGTATGCCTTTCGCCTGCACTATCGACGTCTTATTCGACCATTGAAGCATTAGATGCGTTATGTATAATTATTGCGTCAGAGCTCACAGAATGTGTTACAGTTACTACATAACATACCGTTGAATAAGAACTAGTTTGTATAGAGCACACCGTTGAATAAGTAACAGTTAGTATATAAGATGCCGTTGAATATATAACAGTTAGTATGGAACTTGATGTAGAATCATTATGTAGTACAAAACCGGTGTGTGATATACCGATTTAGTCGCGTGCAGAATATGTTATGTCTAATACTTTCACATTCGTCGCGATACAGCTACTTCTAAAGCGTGACCATTTGCTCGTCTTTAGCTGTGATATAATTTTTGATGTTTCCGTCATTAGATTAAGTCAGAATAGTTGTGTGCATAAATATTATTTTTTTAGCTATAAACAAACATTCGTCTTTAACCGACTTACAAAAAGGAGGATTTTCTATGTTCGGCTGTATATGTATTTTTATGTGTTTCGTGTAGATTTCTGCGTCGTTTATAGACAGATTTAGATTATTTTTAGGCAATTGTATGGACGATGATTCTGAAGTGGTTAAATAAAGCTTTTATTCCCGAAGGTTAAGTATTTATCCCGAAAAACTATAAAAAAAGTTCAAGCTACGGGATTCGTAGTCGAAATAATTTTAGATTTTTTCAAAACATACAAACGAGTTAGTGGCGATTCGCCATCGGACCCTTTTTTCTGCTACTTTTTAGTTCCATACTTTGAGTTCTGATTCGCCATCGTCAAATATATGTATGTGAAACAAAATACAATCTAAAAACTCAACCACTCACTCTTATCAAAATTGTTTTCTAACATTCCAAAAATTTTGTTTTAGTGCGGTTTTTTTTCTGACGGCCATGTAGTGCGGATTTAGCTTCAAAGCTATAATTTTCTTACCTTGATTATTGTTTATTATTTTATCAATGCCTCAGTTCCGCTTTCTTTCTAATAGGTGCAGGTACTTAGGTACCTGCTTTCGTGCCACTTTTACTTTACTTTTAAACTGTATAATTTTCTTCTGATTTTATAGCGCATAAATATGATGTAGTTTAGTGAAAGTTCTTTTGTTTATAAATTTTTTGGGACGTCACATTAGTTTTTTAGTAAACAAATAAATAATGCTGGCCAATTTATACAGAATTTTCTTCCAGAATAAGCAGAGCTTGTGTTATGGTTACTATATAACTGATATACTTAATACAATACCCTACATAGATAGATATTTTTATTATACATAAAAACATTCAGAACACCCGGAGAAAATATCTGCAGATTGCATAAACATTTGTCCCGAGGCGGGAATCGAACCAGCAATCTCCTGCATCGCAGGCCATAGAGGTCGTCAAATTAATATATGAATTTAAATTATCTTATACTTCTCATTGTTGTATCTTTTCATATCGCAAGCCACCGACCAAGTTTTTTACCTTATTGTATTTAAAAATAATATTAACCTATATAATGCCCAGGCATTTACGTAAGCTGCATTTATTTTGTTGATGTACAACTTTATTTTTATGTAGGTATGGAATATTTTCCTGCATAATTTTTATATACATTCGTGACCAATAACACACTAAGATCAGTACATATTTAAATTATCAGTACAAACTTTGAAAGGTCAAGACCAAAGTAAGCATTCTTAGTTATAACTTTCTTTGATTTTACGATTAGCTCCAGTACTAAAAACTTGCAGAAATGTTTTGTGAAACGTTCACCTACTTCTGCGGGCTATATGTCGTTGATGCATGACACAATGTCACGCAATATCATTAGACATTTTACACACACTATTTGGATTAACTCAATCATTTGTCCCAGTTACGTGTTTTGTGCAGTGAGCACGCATTATGACCTATTTATACCTACATATTTATATACGGTGGTTCTTATGTATTCATGGGTACTTATCGTATTAATTTACCTATTTTCTTCGACGTATAAATGCAAAATAATCGTATCATTCATGGTTCAAATCGATCGTGGATCTATTCTGCAAGAGACGCTGCTGCTAAACATAATTATGTGAAAATCTCTTATTCGCCTTTTACAAGACCCGCGGGAAGAGTTGTGGTGGTGGAAAATCTAAGCCGGACTCCACCACCGAATTGCGATTCCCAAACTTCATGGGATTTATGGCACTAATACCCAGAGCTAAAATGCATTAAGGTGCTTAAAAGAGGCCTGTCCAGAAGGACAAGGTTAAGCTTATTTTATATTGGTATGAGTGATGTAAAAAGAGTTTATCGAGTACAATTTTTAACAGTACGCATAATCCAGTATTTTTTATAAACATAAATTAAAAAGCCCATGTCTTGAGGTCTTTGGCTAGCAGTAGGTCGAAATAGACAGAACCACATTGCATATCACCGTCCCTTGTTTTTGTCAGTCAACGCGCGACAGTGAGAGTGTAGTTTGTAGGTCGCGATCATCTCGAGGCATTGAGGGCAAGTGAAATGTGTTCACTGCTCAAACCGCTTCTAGTTTTGACTGTTCTAGTCAAACAAAGTCTAGTGGGAAGTGGGATATAAACAATGCATCTGATTTACAGTAAATAATTTGGTGTTCCAATGCGCAAATATGTAAAGCTAAAAAAAAGGAAGCAAAAATTTTGTACGATTTGTTTTCGATCTATGAATGAAGAACCTTGGTGAACCGCTACATCATTAAAGAAACTAGTAAAGAACAAATTACTAAATCATTATAATTATGAACGTATTTTCTGATAAACTTACTTTTGTGCCCGATGATTAAACTAGCACATTAGCAGAACAATAATTACTCTGTCTGTGGAAATCAGTTATCAAAAAAACTATTCACAGGAAAAGGCACGATTAGTAATGCATACCTACATAGTACATACATGGCCACGATTTCCTTTTTCTAATCAAGGTTATTTCTTGTTCTACGACAGGTCATAAACTATCCTATTGCAATGCCCTCAGTCCAGTTCAACATCGCGCGACACAAATTTGTGATATACATAGGTACTTCACAAAAATCATAAGCGAATAAAAGCGGTTTCCAGTAAAATTTTACTGACTCTGTTCTACATAATATCTGTAGAAAATGTCTCGTTCTCTTTTTAAAATGGCAAGGCAAAATTCTGATCACACAATCCCAGGTCTCATAAACTGTACTATAGCAATGCTCTAGTTCAACATCGTGCGAAAATAATTTCTGATACACGTTGCAAAAATCACAAGCGAATAAAAGCGTTTAACAGTAACATTATAATGACCGTATCTATGTCTACATCCTTTCGTAGAACGTCTCTTCTAAAATGGGCAAGACAAAATTCTGATCACATTTCCCCGCGAACTGAGGAGGGCGTACTAATAAGTAACAGGATATTTTCAGTTACAGCGGTTTGGTTTTCTAATGGAAGTTCGTAATTTCCAAGTTGCTAATAGGATTTCGTCCGTTATGGCCCAACGATGTTACACATTTTGCGCGGACCGTATCGAAGTTACGAAATGAGGGTAGAAAAAAGGCGGGTATTGGCAAGTTCATGCTAATTTTGACAGCGGCGTTTTGGCTGCCATAGAACTTTTTGTACTAATTATGCAACGGAAATCGGTCTGCTTTGAAATCTGAGTCAACAAGAATTTTTAGTCATTTTTAGTTTGTTATTATGATCATAAGTAATATAAAAAGGCTGAATCAAAAATCAAATGTAGAAAAATAAATCATTTATAAACCGAACTATTAAAATATCTAATATAAAGTCTCTGAAACTCTATAAGAATTTATACGATTTCTATTTACTCACAAAAAATAAGGATATGCACAAACATACTAAAACATCCAATTCTGTCGTCATAATATTATATTATCATGAGTGAGAATTATCACACATCAAGAGTATGATGAGTTACATTTTTTTTTTAAATACAATTTCTTTAAAAACGCAAAACAAAATCACAGTCAATTAATCATTTAAGAGTAGAATATTTAAAAGTTCATTCAAACGAATAAAATCTCAAATTTTATTTATAAAATGGAGAAGCAAAATTTCTCTTACTTTCTATTAATTTGATTCGTTCAACAACCGCTATAAACTACAAATAAATATATCAGATTGATACCGTTCATAAATCAATTTATGAAGCTATCATTAATTCTATCATCTCCAATTAATAAACTATTATTCGAATTAATAATTTGTATAACAGACAGATTAATGGGCTATTTCGACGGGACCATAAAACATACGACACTTAAAAAAAATTGTACTTACAGTGAAAAAAAAATAGTGGCACTATCACAACACAAAAAGTTCACAAAACACGTGCGGTAAGTATTACAATTATTGTTCTGTTCTAAGTTCGTTCGCAGCAAGCGCCCCGCTAGTACTGAGCGGCAAACGGAAGAACGGTCCGCACTCTTGCGCACGTTTGTTAAAACTCATACAGCCTGCGTTCTAACACCCTAAAATTAAGGTTAAGGATAGAAAAAGCTGTGCATTACTTACTGGCTATTTAAAAATCGATTCGACATATCGTGCACACAATAGATAAATGCTAATTGATTCGAGCAACTGGGGCGTGAGAGTTCTCTAAAAGTGTAATTAGCAGATCGCTTGAGAAAAAGTTGTTGGTGTAAGGCAAGGAAACATTATAGTTACTAATGTGTAAGACAATAAGTCAGCACAAACGAAAAACTTAAGGTAAGACAATCTTTAGAATCATATTTTTATGTAAAAATGAAATGTTTGTTAGTATCTAATAGAATCTGAATCGTAAAAACGGCTTGACCAATTTGAAAAGCTTTATTTTTTTTGGTCTAATACGGTTTAAAAAAAAATACGGTAAAAAGTAGGTGAATTTATTAGGACTAGATAACCCCGTGAACCTGATAAATTTGAAGTTTCAAACATGGCATTCACTTTTGTTTATAGCTTTCGTATTAAAAAAATGCACATACATTTTGGTAAAGAAGCGATCGTCAAATTCTGGATTAAAAAGTTATATAACATATAACTATATTTTATCAGTATTTTTTTTAAATATTTGTCTCAGTGTAATGTAAAATTCAGTAAAGCCATAACATTTTATATTATTTATTTAATCATAAACCGAAATTATTTTACAAATTATTATTAAAAAAAATTGCTCTATTATACCTTAAAAAAATATAATTTGTTTAAAGAATGTTATGAACTGTTTCCGATTCGTGCTAGTGGTATAAATCCCTTGAAATCTCTATAGAATCAAAAGATATCTTGAAATATTACGGCGCCTGGCGTGACTTAGCAAATGCCGCGGCGTCTTACACAAATGCCTATAGCTGACCTACCTTTACCTCCTATAAACCAACGAGGTGAGACGGTTTACCTACTAGAACGAAACAGCTCTCAGTTGCTATAGGATATCGACTCAGTTGTCCTATAGCGACGTGCAAAGGAATTCATTACCCACCAAATTAATTCAAATATAAACTGTTATTCTAAAACTTCTGAAACTATCATGGTTATTAACACTAAAGTCATTGTATTAATTAAAGTAAATTACATAAATGTAATTGAATTGAATTTAGAATACCACTAAAGTCATTTAAAACGGGATATTTACCATGATTTGATTTTTGAGTTTTCCAATATTTCGGCACAGTTTCATGCGCCATGATCCTTAGATAGTCGGGTAAAAAGTATTATTAATAATAATAATGCTGGTCAATCCACACAGCATCATCTAGCCCAAAGCTAAGTAGAGCTTTTGTTTCTGGGAACTAGATAGATACTAATTAGAATACATTACATAGTTTTTTTTTATTATACATAGAAAATACCCAGAAAACCCATAAAAAATATTTGCAGATCATACAAATATTTTTCCCAAGACTAATCTATTGAAGCAAGACTCGCGTCCAGCCCGCGCGGGCTCGCTAGTGTATACAATTCATAGTCATCTTAGCCGACTGGTAAATAATTGTATTAAAGCTGACATATTTTGAATTTGTACAACGATGAACATTAATATCATTTTTAAACCAAGGTTAACATGTTCATCGTAAACCTACATGACTTCACTATTGGAGAAAATCTAAGCATATCTAATAAGTACAAAAGACACAAATAAAACACATAAGTAATAGACATTTCAGCATAAAAACAACAACATGTCACTAAAATTTCACTTGCAACACTCTGAGTCTTGTGTGTCGAAAACATAGACCAATTTTTTCAGCAAATTGGCACTACAAAAACCACAAATTGTTTCAAAATGTCTAATAGGATATTGCAGTGTAAATTGTTCAAAATTGGCAATTTGTTCTATTGAATTCAAATGACAAATAAGTACAGCCAAACTAACCACGATAGAAATAACTACGAGTAAATTTCACTTGCTAGGCGTCAAGTTTCAGATAAAATTGTAAGAAAAATAATATTTATTGATAAAGATCTCAAATTGACAAGTAATGTAGTACGAGTATCTACTTGAATTGCATATAAAAGACGTGGCACTAGAGTGAAGATTAGAATAAGTATGGGCGGTTTGTTCACATTTTTTTTACATCGAATTTGGCTTGAATAGTGTGATATACAAGCTTACGAGTTTTGTGGTGAGTTAGATTATGTAGGACCTACTTAACTTACATATACACTAGTGAGTACTTCATGATTATCATCAGTGAAAGTAAATATTTTATCCAATAAATAAATAAATTTTATTTAAATGATAGAATTTCTACAGCTTTTAAAATTATGTATTAATAAATAAATAATTGTAATAATAGGACAATCCACATAACATTATCTAGTCCCATGCTAGGCAAAGTTTGTGTAATGGGCACAAAATAACTGATATACATAATAGAATACATTCCATGGATAGATATTTTTCATTATACATAGAAAACGACCAGAGCATCCGAAATAAATAATTCTCTTCAGATCGTACAGACATTTGTCCCGACGCGGGAATCGAACCCGCAACCTCCAGCGTCGCAGGCGGAATTTCGCCCATCGTGCCCTAGACGTTGTCAATGATATATAGGTAAAGACTGTGGTGATGATTTATTTATTTTAAGGAAGGCCTGCATTACTTTAATACATACAAAATAAGTAACATTATCTTAGCAACAGAGAAGCTAATAAATGGCCTTCACGGCTAAATGACATTATGAAAATTAAATACGCTATGCAATTAGATTAAAAGATTTTTTTTTAACAATCGTCGAAATTATGATGACTCAAATGAAATGAAATAAAGATAACTAAACAAAATTTGATTCTCAATAATGAACTATTGCAAGCTGTTATTAATGATAAAGTATTGAAATGAACAACTTTTAGGTGTATTGTCTTGTCTTCGAACACTCGGAAAGTTCAAGATATTGTCTGTAGTTCAAGTCAGATCGAATAACTTGGAACTTCAATGTAAAGTATCAACAAGACGACAGACTCTTGACCTCTTTTGATTAAACTGAAAGTTAAGTTACCTAACTGTTATAATATGTACCTCATCTCTCCTTTTGGTAAGTAAAAAATTATGTTTTGTAAATTTTTCTTTTTTTGCTAATCTATCCACGTTAATCTCGGCGGATGTATTTATTTATTTATTGTAATAAGTTAACAAAGCAGTTTACAATCACATTTATGGATTAAATAATAGAGATACACTAGTGACCCAGATGGTAGACCTAGATGTAAACATCGACCGATGTGGCGCGGTGGGCGAAGGTCCGCCTGCGACGCAGGAGGTTGCGGGTTCGATTCCCGCCTCGGAACAATTGTGTGTACGATCCGCAGATATTTGTTCCGGGTGTTCTGGTTGTTTTCTATGTATAATAAAAAATATCTATGTATGTAATGTATTGTATTATGTATATCAGTTATCTAGTACCCATAACACAAGCTCTGCTTACCATGGGGCTAGATAACGCTGTGTGAATTGTCCAGCTTTATTTATTATTATTATTTATAAACAGATGAAGAGAAGAAGCTGCTAGATGAAGCTAGATGAAGCTGTGTAGATTATCCCAGCATTATTAATTTGTTTACTTGAAAACTACATAAAACTCCGACTTTGTCCATGCTTTATCAAATTTTTTCACAATATGAGAGGGAAAAGGCCAACTACAGTCTAAAAACCATTAATAGTTTAGACCAGTATTATGATACAAAATACAATACAATACAAAAATATTTTATTGTACACCAGTTACAGATTATTATAAAATACATCACATGATACAAGTACAATCGGCGGCCTTATCGCTTAGAAGCGATCTCTTTCAGGCAACCTTTGGATGGAAAGAATTATGTGAATTTAAGAAAGGCAGGATATCAAAATCACTTCAGCCATTTGAATGCTTTGAGGTAATGAAGAGTATCAGAGAACCATATAAAAACACTAGACAAACATATCGTGGTAATAAAACCTATTTATTTATTTATTCTTATGAATCCCCTAATGAGCGCCATAGCGCCATGCGCATAGTGGGTGGGTACATTACATGTGCATATTATAATATGGAACGAAATATTTAATTTTAACCTACTAAAATCTGTATTATTCTTACGAAAATAACTAGCAGTATTTTGCCACATGCACAACTCCAGCAGAAAGGGAAAAAAAATCTATAAATCTTTTCTCTCATCCATGACTAGGACCAACAGTGGTACATGTCAGCGATGCTAGGCGTAGGTGACAGATTGATGGTTCTATGCAAATGGTACAAACAGCAATCTGTCGGTGTCACGGACGTCTCAAAGGTATTGATCCACAGTGTACCTCCACGGCTGTGTTCTAGAATGGACGATGGATCAAACAGAGTTTCAATAAATGAATGGTATTGTATAATTTTACGACAACTGTGGCGCGGTGGGCGAAGGTCCACCTGCGACATAGGAGCGGTTGCGGGTATCAATTCCCGCCTCGGGACAATTGTGTGTACGATCTGCAGACATTTGTTCCAGGTGTTCTGGTCGTTATCTAGGTCAAATATCCATCTATAAAATGTAAATCCGTTATTGGTCGTAGGAAAAACATTAGTGTTTTAAGTTTATGTAGAACTAGCGGACATGTAGCGGACCTTCCCCGCTTCGCACGGCTTTAGTACGGATCCCTAACTTTTTTGAAAATATAATATAGCCTATGTTCACCGGGGATAGTGTAGCTTCCCAACGGTGAAAGAATTTTTCAAATCTCTCCAGTAGTTTCGGAGCCTATTAATTACAAACAAACAAACAGAAAATCAAACCTTTCCTCTTTATAATATTAGTATAGAAAAAGGACTGTGGAATTTGTTAAATAAATAAATAATCATTCATTCAATATGGTGTCAGAGCTTCGTGGGTGTCTATACTTTACAAAATGAACAAGACGTCTTTCTCTAGGCTGTAAGATACTAAAAATATCGTAAAGTAAGAGTGGGAGGAAGGAAAGAACAAAATCCACGCCTAAGGGCTAAGTAATTCTCTACTGAATATCAAAAAATGTTATAGCCCATAATAATTTTATGTCGCTTAATTTTGGAATAGGACTTTGTCGTCAGCTTCCTAAGAAATTTTGTTAGAGCTGGCTGAAAGCAAAGCTGTGGAAAAAAAATATTTACTCCTGATTTTCTAACAGAATCTATGTTATAGAAAATGAGGTAAAATATGAAGAAAGTTAAATAAACTTCATCAGAACAATAAAACTTTTGACACTATCATGGTTTCATTAACACAAACAAGATCATGGCGCATGAAACTGTGCCGAAATATTGGAAAACTCAAAAATCAGTCATGGTAAATATCTCGTTATAAGTGTCTTTTGTTTTATCAGAACAGTTTACTCGTTTCGAAAAGTAACCTGAACGCATTTACCTTGAGCTACAAATTCTTATTAAACAACTTCCGAAAGCCCCCTGGCCATACACATTCTCTCTACAAAATCACAAAACAAAACAAAAGAAAACAAACACATTTTCGGCAAATGACAAAACTCAGAATGAATACTAACGTAGAATACTTTAGCATTTAAATGAACGGGCTTGAAAAGTTCTTGTGTTGTCGAAACTTTTTTAATTTTGCTGAGAGCAACCAGGTGTTCAGTTCAGCTCGCATCATTCGGGCGGACTAGAGAAGCCAGACGTGGCTTAGCGATGCTGTTGGAATACTCGGAAACTGAAGAAAAAGTTTTACGATTAAACTAATTATTATTTTCTTTGATTGACGAACTAAGCTTCTCGTTAATTTCTCCCAATTATAAACGGACGGTTCGTTTATTATTTTATTTGAAAGAGTTATATTGAAATATAATTATTTTTTGTTTTTCAATTTGGATAAAAACGGTCGGTTAGAACTGTTTGTAGTTATGGACTGGGCATGATGTAGGTGAAATGAAAAGCGTGAAAGTTATACTATATAACATCTATTCAGTTACTGTGCTGAAATGTGTCCATGATTATATTAAAACAAAGAATAAACTTGCAGACCTATCTTCAATTTTCTTTAAACTACTAAAAATACACCCTGACAATTTTACACAAACAAGAAAGTGATTGAAAGTCATCCAAAAAGAAAAGTTATTTAATTTGAACCCTACATTGCTAAAGTAAAATAAATTTTCCTTTTCCCTATTGGTTTTTGGGTATGAAAAATGAAATCGCCTTAATAAAATATTTCAGAGAAATTGGCACCTTGTGTCTCCGCCATTAGGAAAGATCGTCCTGCAAATTGTCAAGATAAGGTACCCTTACTGCTTGCGCTAGTCGTTCTTTTTAATTGAGATTCTGATGATTAGTCCCCTCGAAGTTTTGTATGAGTAGAAGCCACGACTTATCCGAAATAAGTCGCGACTTCTACCAATGCGAACTTTTAGCGGCTTAATCAAAACGATTCTAGTAATCCCCCCATCACATTATCTTAATATATTATGCTTTTAATATATTAAAAAGATATATCAACATTAACTTTTATAATTATGTCCATGACCCATATGGAGATGCGTCATGGACATAATTATAAAAGTTAATGTTTTGTAGAGTAGGTACCTAGGTAAATATTCATTAAAGATATATCTTTTTAATATATTAAAAGCATAATATATTAAGATAATGTGATGGGGGGATTACTAGAATCGTTTTGATTAAGCCGCTAATAGTTCGCATTGGTAGAAGTCGCGAATGTTGAGCAGCACGAAAAAAACGGGCACGCACAGTTCGTAGCATCGTTGAAGTTGAGCAGTGAATCAAGTGGCGATTTTTTGTCGCGCCTGATAACAATAATATCAGCGTCCACGAAATGTTATTTCAGACTCGAGTTTAAATGAAGAATATAATGGACTGTTGCATATCTTCACGTCGGTTGACTTTCTATGTTCTTGCGAAAAAACTTTAATTGAGATGAATTACCTTTTTTTTTTAATTCCTGTTCCTCTAACATAATCGGAGACCTTTGCTAAGGACGATGGGTAAAGTAAGTAGTAATTATGGAACAAATTCTGTAACACAAAGGGTACTACATAATTATTCTGTGACAAAGGTAAGTAGAAAAATAAGGTAGTCATAGTAACCGAGAAAACCGCACGAAAAAAAAAACTCAAATGACCATTATACCCAAAACGATGTTGCCAGCTCACTCGTTTATTGATAGCAATCACGACTTATTTTGCGGCCTACGAATGCCAAACACAATAAACAAAACTTTTTGCAACATAAAATTCAGAACAAATAATAAGATTACCCCTTGGAGGATAAATAATGTTGCCAGAGTTAAAAAACTTCATCGTTCCTCTAAAGTTTTCCTTGCGCTTAATTACATTTTCATTTATCTTGCTCCCTTTTGTCGTTTGTCCGTTGTTTCTGCCTACTGGATTTGGTTTGAAGATTCTTCTAGACACTTTAATAGTAACTAGAAAAAATTTTTTTGGCGTATTACTAAAACTATAAAAGGACTTCATGTAACTGAATAATGAAAATGGGATTGAAGTTGTTGGTAACTCACTTCGATAGCGCGATCAAATTTTTCAAGTTGCGATATTTAGTTAAAATTATAGTCATTTAGTTGGATGTGATGAGTAATAGAAGAGATGACACATGGATGATTCCAAATACCAGTTCATTGCGAACCAACCGTTTTTTTTCATTCAATTCAATTCAATTTATTTATTTCAGCTTCACAAAGTACATATAAAGGCCATAGTTATGTTGCGTTTATATAGGCACACTTCAACCTTGTATAAACACCAAAAAAACCGAAGATATTACCAAAATTCGCATCTCGTTTTGAAGATTAGGACTGGCAATAATGTTCCTAAAAGTTAATAAAAAACGTAATAAAAATTATCTATATTATGTAAATTATTAGTAAATGTATTCTATTGAGTATATCAGTCATCTAGTACCCATAAGACAAGCTCTTCTTAGCGTGTGGCCAGACGATGTTGTGTGGATTATCGAGCATATTTATTTGTTTAGAATCAGCAGTGGATGTCCATGTGCTAATTATTTATTTATTTATTTACAAACGCACCTCTATTTTTACGGGAACACCCAATGCAATAGAGTGCATATTTAAATTTAATATTAAAATTATAAATAATTTTATATTACAGAAAAACAACACAAAAATCATAGAGTCAACCTTACTTTAAGTTTACATTACAAAATCATAAATTAAAAATCACAAATCATATCCATTTCCATATAAAATAGAATTACATTAAATAAGAATATATTATATTCTATTTAATGTAATATAAATAGATTATAAATAGATACTCGTTTTTTGTCCGTATGGATGTTTAACATCCGCGAATCCGTTATTCTCCGGACAAAAAGAACGGGTTTTCTGAATTTTACATTGTAAATCCTTAAATTACGTAAGCAGTAGGTAAAAAGGCCGTCCATTCAGCAGCAATCGAGCGCACGTAATGCCTAGGCAGCTTCCGAAGAGTTGACTGAGGGCTTTGAGTGCAGCTGGCTATATGGCTGAGACTCTTACGCCGGACATTTGAACGTTCTATCAATACATGTATATAAATCTTATGCATCTGGACTGGACTGAAGCAAACAAATATTGAGCATAAGATAAATAATATTTTAAAGTATTTTAGTTGTCTGAAATAAATGATTTATTATATAATTATTGACTAGGGTTCCCACCCTTTTTAATGTTTGCATCTGGTGGTGCATCTGGACAAAGGCACACAAGCATTGATAATACGCCTAATATGGTGACAACCCTCTCACCATTTAAAATGTCTGCTATCTGTTGAAAATATATCATGACTCGAATTTAGGGTATTTGGATAGAAATATAAACATAAATTGATAAACGTTTGGTACAAATGTATATTCGTATATATTGTAATCGAATATTAGCTTAAATTAACAGATAAATACATAATATGCACTACAGAAAAAACTTAATATTTTTCAGGAAAATTATTACAACGATGAGTATGCAACAACTAAGGCACTTTTATCTATTTTATTCTACAAGGATTCCTAAATTGGCTAACAGCCAGGTTTTTAAGCCATTTAGGTATCCCATAGGCAGAGCACTCTTTCGCAAAGAGATGCAATTTGCATTATAATAAAACTTTTATTGAAAGCCTTCGCGATCGGTTTGAATGGGATTTTTATTCGAGCTCATGGAAAAATGAAAAAAATATGAATATGATTAACGTTCAATTGAAAATGGTATGCTCTGCAATGGTAGCTGGCTGAATAAATTCATAAATAATTTTTTTCTATTGAACCCATTCAATTTAGCATATGAATAACATTAAATATTATGAAGGATTTATTATATTGAATAGCCTGCCTATTACAAATATATACAAAATATTGTGAGAACTCTGCCGCCTGAACCTAACAAAATCGTATAAAATACACAGTCGCTAGTCGGCTTAAAAATAAAGACACTGAGGAGTAACCATACTTTTCTATGGAGCTCAAAATCAAGATAGATAAAAAACAAAGCAAGGTTTAAATATTTTAAACTTACGTGATCCGAACAAATAATTATAAGGTCTATTTAACGGGTATTTATCGCGTTTATTTACTTAATTTTATCATATATTTTTAGTCAAACGTCGGGAAAAATAGTTTGAATAAAAACTCGTCAAAAAGAATTTATTATTGTTACTAAGTTAGAACTTAATACTTGGCAGGATTCTTTCGCGGAAGAATAAATGCTGTCATTGGGAAGTTATGTCAAACTATACACGGTCTTAGGCATTTTATATTTGCGTTCTTGTTGGTAATAAAATCCAACCCAATACCACAAATTATGGCGATAAACCATCTATAGCGACTCCGCTACCATCGTCTATCGACTCTTTAGTCTATGGTTACAGTTATGAATGACCGGCGATCGCAGCGATGCCTAAAGTCACATTGCGAATGAAAAACCGCATGATATCCGTAATTGAAAATTCCCTGTGTAATATATGACTTGCAATTTCAGAGAGGAGCTGAACGCGTTTACATAAAAAACCGGTGATCCTAGATCAAACATACTTTGGATCGACTAGTGGCGCAGCAGGCGAAGGGCTGTCTGTGATACAGGAGGTTTCGGATTTGATTACCGCCTTGGGACGAATATTTGTTGTACGATCTGCAGATATTTGTGTTTTATTTGTTTATAAGAAGACTATATGTATGTAATGTATCATTCGCACAGGAACATCTAGCTACAAAGTAAGATACATCGTCGTGTGTGGAGATATAATAACCGAATAAAAATAGAGGTCATCCAATGAAATTATAGCTGCCCCACTGCTGCTCACACTTTGCTCGGCCACGCGGTGCATTAATTTATTTTTGGGTTTGTTTGTTTGACAATTTACGGTTTACTTGTACCACGTGCATAGGGTTGACAGCGTTGAGCTGCGTGGGTCCATATTTGAACAAGCCACGCGTGTAGCAATGACGTCATTAATGTTGTTTTCGTGCGTAGCGTCGTCGTGGGTGTCAACGTTATTATTAAGGTAATCATATACATTTTCTTGTGAAGAGAAGCTAGACACACGTGCGTAGCCTCTCTGCGCGTGGCGCACAGAGTTACCCGCTTCAAAACCTGATGGGCAGTAGCCCGTCCGCAACGAAGGAAAGTGATTCTGCGGTTAACATTAATCTGCGGTCATAGTTTTGGAATAATGCATGATAATAATGTCCTTAAACCTAGATGCAGACATAATGTGTCTTCTAAGAATACGGCTTGTCAAATCAGCTTTCGGTGTGATTGTGATGTACAAGCGGGTCCAACAGGGTGGGCTCAGTTGCCCATTTTTCTTAACGATATTATTTTACGCCACAAATTTAAGCATTTTTCTTCCAATTTCCCTTAGAAACGCGTGCTGTTTCATTATGGTAATCGCACATTATCGTTATTTACAGAATAACCGTTCTTGGTGGAATTTTGAATAGAAACGTTCGTTTAATTTTGCTCATTTGAACTTGGTATACCTACACCAAAGAAAATGTAGGTCCGCCATAAGGGCGTACAACGTAACTACTTGCTTACTACGTCTATGGTCCATGGTTTATACATGATGTCAAATTTGTGTTCTAAAAGGACGCTTGTGATGCCAGCATACATACCTATAGGGCTAGGATTCCTAAGTATATTGGAAAGACTATAAAAAGGTTATACTTCCTAGTAAGTTAGGTGAGTAAACCTAAAGGTTGCCACAAACAAGGGCCACACGCACTGCTCTAACACCGCCGCCGTTCCCGCACAACATCCGCACCATGCCCGTGCCTTCTCGAAAGGTGAAAGCCCGACTGCTAATTTGTTAAACGTATTTAAAGCCCGTATTTGAATGCACTTTTTCTGCTATCCGCACCGACAATAGTATGTAAGAAATTTAGCTTATCTTTATTACAATTTTACATTACAGTACAGTACAAGCCGATCACTGAACGTCACCAATTTAAACAAGGAGGTATCCTTCAAAAAGGTTCAACAACAGCCGCGGTTGGAAAAAGCTATGATGGCTTTGTCGAAGGCTAATGTTATTCTTAGCTGTAGGTACATAAATATTGAAATGTATATAAAATCGCATTATGTTAATATTTGGATAGGCAAAACAAACATGTATTTAGACTCATAAGGGATCTAAATGCACTAATGGTTCCTTTTTCACTTCTTCCACTTCTGTGTGTGCTATGTCCCGAATAATGTTGTCTGTTATTATCTTAGTACAGAACGAAACACTATTCGACATTCGTGAGCACAAAAAGTAGGTAATTTTAAAATCGTTTTCCATGGCTATTAAAGAAAACAAGAAAAAGGTGGATCTAGAAATACGGAAAATGAAAATAACGTCGTTGTTTCACATAAACACTGGCTGTTTGCGTGAACCTTCTTAGAAAAGTCATAGCTTTTATTTACGAGGTGCGTATTATATTTCCGCGTATCGTAAAAATTTTGGTGTTATGAATGGCTTAAAAAGAATAACAAGCTACTTGATGCAGTATGTAACAGAAATACAAAAATAGCGAATTTCAAACAGCTAATCTGTAAGTTCTGTGTATCAGTGCGTCCTACCCGTTATGACCTACGGAGCTGAGACGTGGACACTCATGATAGGGCTGGTCCACCAGTTCAAAGTCGCTCAGCGAGCTATGGAAAGAGTTATGCTCGGAGTTTCTCTGAAGGATAGGATTCGTAACGAATACATCCGACAGAGAACCAAGGTTATCGACATAGCTCAAAGAATTAGCAAGCTGAAGTGGCAGTGGGCCGGCCATATCTCGCGAAGAAACGACGGCCGCTGGGGGAAACGTGTTCTTGAGTCGAGACCACGACCTTGTAAACGTAGTGTAGGACGCCCTCCGACCAGGTGGGATGACGACCTGCGAAAGACTGCAGGTAGATGCAGGATGCGGCAAGCTGAAGACAGGGCGCTATGGCGCTCATTGGGGGAGGCATATGTCCAGCAGTGGACTGCTATAGGCTGATGAATAAATAAATTAAATAAATAATGCTGGACAATTCACACAGCATTATCTAGCCCCATGGTAAGCAGAGCTTGTGTTATAGGTACTAGATAACTGATATACATACATAATACAATATATTACATAGATAGATATTTTTTATTATACATAGAAAACGACCAGATCACCCGGAACAAATATCTGCACATCGTACACACAATTGTTCCGAGGCGGGAATCGAACCCGCAACCTCCTGCGTCGCAGGCGGATCTTCGCCCACCGCGCCACATCGGTCGTCAAATGTTGTGATGTGATGATGATGAATCTGTAAGTTTAATTTTTCTGATACTATTATATTGTTGGTGCTCTTTTCAGCGTTGTTTTCAGCCTGGTACAGAGAACATCAAATTTTTTTTACCAAAACATGAAAATCTTTATTCCTTTCCAAGAATTGAGCAGATATTATAAAGGCGATCCAAATTAACCTTCATTAGCTAAACGAAACTCTTTTAAAAAACCCTATTCTTAATTAAACACGGAGCTGAAAAATGGGCCGCTGTTAATCATCACAATTTGCCTTTTGAACATTTAGCTAAATAAAACATTCTTGAAGAATATCATAAGAGGGTTAAATGGGGCTTGTATTTCTTTCTATTCATTTATTTTCTTCCTACTTATTGAGTTACATGACAGAATAATATTTTGAATGCAAATATACATATATACATATGTATATATATAAATTAATAAAATTTATTCTGGACTATCCAGTATCCACACATCATATAGCCACAAGCTAAGCAGAGCTTGTGTTATGGCGTTAAACGCGACTGTCTTTTGTTTTAACTAACTCGTCATCGTAGTCACTTTTATGAAAAACAACAGACAATTGCACCAGCTTTAAACGACTTGTTGGTCATATCTAAGAGAGCGTATCAACAAAAAAAGCAGACCATAATGATTATAAACCCTCACCTCAACAGCCTACATAGTCCACTGCTGTATGCAGGCCTTCCCCTAATAATCGGCTTATTGGCTTATATCTCATGGGGGGTAATCCCCATAATCCTCATGCTGGGCATGTGGGTTGATGGATGGCAGTTCGGTGGTAAATTGTTCTGCAGGAGGCGCTGCTGCCCAGCCCCCGGTGGATATCCCTAAGTTGTCTCTTACGACACCCGCGGGATGAGTTGGGGTGGTGCAAGTTCTAAACCGGTACCACACGTCTGCGATGATAAACCATTGTATATCTATCAATCAGTAATAATCCAGTACGCTTATCGATCAAGCTGGCAAGAGGGTAGCATGTCTCAAAATAACAGACAGGTATTGTATGTGCCCAGTCCGACCGTATAATTTGATCAATGGAGAACACCGCCCACGTTCAAAACAATATTTTGTATCTACTACCTACTACTGCCGTTACCCTACCTACTACCGTTATACCAGCGTGTCATAGATATTATTGATAGGGTTTAAGGCTTACGATACTCCTTGTGAGTAGGTAGTAAGTATCTGCGTTCGGGTCATACAACTTAACAAAGCTCCTGTCGGAGGCTTTTAAAAGCAAGGCTGGCTAGCTAGTAACTACCAAAGGTCGTGTTAGCTAAAGTATTTAGAAACCAGGAAAGGTTCTAGCCAACACGCTAGAGCCCTTTTTAAGGTGCTGTACCAAATCCCATACAAAAATTAAAGGTCTCAAACTCATAGGTATTTGCTTACTCGATACTATCGAGTAAGCAAACTCAGGGCTCAATTTCATCGTATATATTCTTATTTTTAACTGGCATAATTTAAGGACATCGCTCCACCCAACAACAGTACACCATTTTGTTTTGCTTGCCTTGAAATCTATTAGCATGTCATTTGAATAATTTTAAAAGAAAAAGCTCGCAACATTTCTTTTACAAAGCAAATATCCTCTTATCCAAACGAACAACCTAAATCTGCTAAAGTCTTACTGCTTTGAAACTTTATATAGTACGCTTAACGGTTACTCCACCTAAAGGCCTTGTTACACGTCAGGACCGTTTTAAGCTGCGACTGCACAGTGAACCAGTCTTCTAGCAGCCTATATTAGTCCACTGCTGGGCATAGCGCCCAGCTTGACGCATCCAGCTGCCTGCAGCATCCCACCTCGTCCGTCGGAGGGTATCCTACATTACGTTTACCGAATTACGTCTCTACCCAAGAACACGTTTACCCCAGCGTTTGGCGATTCTTCGCAATATATGACCGGCCCACTGCCATTTCAGCCTACTAATTCTTAGAGCTACCTATGTCGATCAATTTGGTAGTGGCATAGCGTATAACATTCATGGAACCGTTCGAGCAGTGGCATAGTGAACTACAGTCTTCTATTTACAGACATACTTGTTCAAGGAACCGTTCGAGCAGTTGCATAGTTCACTATGCAGTCGCCGCCTTAAGCAGTTATGATCAAATGCTTGTGTGCTTCAAGCTGTGACCGCATAGTGACCTAGAGTCTTCTATTTACAGACAGGAACCTATGTATACACGAAACCGTTCGAGCAGTTACATAGTTCAACTTGAAGCAGCCGGGATCAACTGCTTCAAGCTGGCGACTGCATAGTTAACTACAGTCTTCTTTTTAAATATATACACGGAAGCGTTCGAGCAGTTGCATAGTTCACCATGCAGTCGCAGTTTGAAGCAGTTGCTGCTCGTGTACCCAGGCCCTAAATGAGCTTACCTACTCCAAGGGGCACATTACCTCCATTGACAATACAACTTTCATTACGACGGAAGATCCACCTTTTCCATGTTTCTTTTGAATAACCCTATCCCGTAACCCTTTGTAAAGTTTCCATCCAAATACGTGAACTTACGGAGTTGCCTTTGAGATTCACTTTTGGCAATTCCGATCGATTTAATTTATCTTCGGGAAGTGCGATCCTGTTGTACAACTTTTGATTCTTCTTTTCAAGTATTGGCCCGTATATCCACAACAAGCTTAGGTCATCATCATCATCAGCCTATATTAGTCCACTGCTGGACAGGCCTATATCCAGCAGTGGACGGCTACAGGCAGGGCGCTATGGCACTCATTGGGGGAGCCTAATGAGCGCCATAGCGCCCTGTCTTCAGTTTTCCGCATCCAGCATCCTGCAGTCTTTCGCAGGCCGTCATCCCATCTGGTCGAAGGGCGTCCTACACTACGTTTACCGAGTCGTGGTCTCCGCTCAAGAACACGTTTGCCCCATCGGCTGTCGGTTCTTCGCGAGATATGGCCGGCCCACTTCCACTTCAGCCTGCTAATTCTTTGAGCTATGTCGATAACCTTGGTTCTGTGTCGGATGTATTCGTTACGAATCCTATCCTTCAGAAAAACTTCGAGCATAGCTCTATCCATAGCTCGCTAAGCGTCTTTAAACTAGTGGACCAGCCCTATGTCCACGTCTCAGCTCCGTAGGTCATAACGGGTAGGACGCACTGGTTGAAAACTTTACTTTTAACTTACAAGCTTAGGTATGTTATGGATATAAGAGTACGTTATTTTTTTTAATGCTGGTTAATCCGCACAGTATCATCTAGCCCCAAGCTGAGCAGAGCTTGTGTTATGGGTACTAGCTAGATGACTGATATACATAAAACATATATATTTTTTATTATACCTATACATGTATGTATAGGTAGATAACGACCAGAACACCCGGAACAAATCTATCTATGTAATGTATTGTATTATGTATATCAGTTATCTAGTACCCATAACACAAGCTCTGCTTACCATGGGGCTAGATAATGCTGTGTGTGTTGTCCAGCATTATTTATTTTATTTATGTAAACATCCAATCTTTTTCATTTACGAGTATAATATTAATATGATGGTATGATGATGATACAAGATTTAGTTAGCCTAGGCTTGCCATGATGCGGCCGAGTCTTCAGACGTGAATATTCTATAAAAAAGTTATTAACTAAAAAAAAAAACTAATAATAAATAATAATAATAAAATCATTTATTGCCATTTCTTAATCTAAACTAATATTAAATACAAAAAGAAATTTCTTATAATAGGCAAAGGGAGTATATTCAGCATTATTGTGCTGCATGCCAAGACATGCGGCGCTGATTTTCAATATACTCCCGTCGGATAGGTGGTCACCGAGGGGATGGGATAGCGGGTAGATTGGCTAGATAGGCTAAAAGTAGATTGTTATACTTATTAATAAGTTACAATTGTACAATTAAAAACTCATATATAAACATATTAAAAAAAATTACTAGTGAAAGTATTATCCAATATAATACGTTTTTATACGTTTTTATTATACACATTTACATAGGGTTTGTGAATGAGTATCAATGAGTGTGCATGCTAGCTCTCCTGAGGCACCAGTCTCATGAGAGTCTGGGCAACTGGAGACCATATAAGAGTGTGCGTGTGAGGGTATGTTTGTGTGTGTGTGTGTGTGTGTGTGTGTGTGAGAGAGGGTATGTGTGAGGGTGTGTATGTGTGTGTGAGTGTAACTAAGTGTTTAGATGTATGTATTTTTATGGGTGATTGAGAGAGTCATTTGAAAGTTTGAAGGTTGTTTCTATCATGTGCTTCTGTCGTGAGAGTAGGAATTTTTTTACCTTTCTTTTAAATGTTACAAAGCCAATTTTCATTCTTAATGGAGGCGGTAAATTATTCCAAATCTTTGAAGCCCTGTATTTGAAACAACCCTTAAAACCATTAGTCTTGTGACTCGGGATGGCTAGAAGGCAAGTATGTTTGGAGCGAGTGTTACGATCATGTGAATCCTTGGACCAAGTAAACCTTTCAAAAAGATATTCAGGTTTCTTGTTCCAGAGGATTTTTTGAATCGTGCATGCTATATGAAGTTCTCGTCTATCCTTCATGTTTAAAATGCCTTTTTTTGCTAGGTATGGACTAATATGTGCTCTTCTAGGAATAATAAAGCAGAACCTCATACATGCATTCTGCACTCGCTGAATGGCAGCTTCCGTCTTTATCCATAGCCTAGGACCATACGCAGCACTGCAGTAATTAAATGGGGAGAGCACAAGAAGGTCGCACAACATCAGTCTTACCTCTTCTGACAAGTATTTTCTGATAGTGTAGAGGACTTTAAGTTTGTAGAATGCGTTCCGTACCTTCTCGTTTACATGTTTTAAAAACCTCATTTCACCATCTAATACCAGTCCTAAGTTCCTAGCGTCCTGTTCTATGGGAATAACAGTATTGTTTATTTTTAGTTCAGGGTTGCCATTAAGCGCTTTCTGAATTTGCGTTTTTGTGCCCAGAAACATCATTTTAGACTTAGCAGGATTCAGAATAAGTGCGTTTTTGGTGGCCCACGAGAATATCCGTTCAAGGTCTGCATTTACAAGAGCCATAGCTACGTTTACATTCTCCGGGCTACGGAAACTATTAAAAAAGTTTATTAAGTTTTCTATTAAAAAGTAAAATAAGTTAAAAAAACTCTCAAAACTTTTCATGCATGGCATTGTACAACAACAGAACAACAGAACAGCATCCCTGATGCGCCGGGTAAGGGGCGGCACCAGTAGCTGAACGTTATAGCTGGAAGGCTGGACACGGACTGCGCTTTTATGAAGCACTGGACGCACATTCATAATGCCATGCGTCTGTAAACGCACGATGTGTCCCTTCCAATAAAAATGTTTTATTTTTAGTTTTTAAATTACATAGGTACTCTAACTCTTAACTCTCTATGGCTGTAACATGTATTTTGTGAAGCTGAATTAAATAAATTGAATTGAATTGTTATAAATTCATTCTGAGACACTAATATCATGCTGACGTGTCACCAGAGGGTGGAAACTAACTTCACTGCATCAAAACTTATTCATACAAGCTTGATCTTTGTTTTAGTATCCAAGTGACATCGCAAAGTACTGAGGCTTTACATTGTAGTTTCATAAAGCAGCGTACACAAGACAGGTAATCCTGAGCTCCGCATAACATTGTCGAACAACTACGAGAACAAAAGTTATTATTTTCTCGGCCTCAGGTTGAATGGGTTATTCAAAGTTTGAGTGCAAATATAACAAGTTTCAATATTTTGAATAATGCAGACAGTCTTAGATGGGAGGTGAGCTAAAATTTATGCACTCTACATTATTAAGATGTTTTCATAATTTAATGCATAATATTAAAGTTGCACTATATGCAACTTTGTATTTTCTAGGGAAACTTTATATCTGGTGTTTAAAATTTTAAAGTTTTACTCGTTAGTTTATATTCAAATGGTTAGTACGAGTATTTGTAGACGCTTTTCAGTTCTTCTATACTAATATTATTATTCTATACTAATATTATAAAGAGGAAAGGTTTTTTTTTGTTTGTTTGTATTGAATAGGCTCCGAAACCACTGGATCGACTTGAAAAATTCTTTCACCGTTGGGAAGCTACACTATCTGCGGTAAACATATATCTATCTGCTATCTATCACTATCTGCGATATAATATTGTATAGATTGAAAATCGAAATCACAATAAACCATAATTTTCCCAACAAATATAAATCACCTATAAACCTAGTTCAAAGACTAAGACAACTTACTCTTTCAACTAGGTTTATCCTGACCAACCATAAGAACGAGATACGTTGAAGTTCTGACATTCTGACGTATCTGCACCTTGGAACCATAGTACAACGACCTGTATAGCGCGGCGGGTGAAGGTCCGCCGGAGGCAGGAGGTTGCGAGTTCGATTCCCGCCTTGGTACAAATATTTATTCTGGGTGTTCTGGCTATTTTCTATATATAAAAATGTGTGGATTTTGGGGTTGTGCAGCTGACTGGAAGCACGCTTTCAGACTTCAGAAGAGGTCGAAGAACGAGATAACAATAGTCCTAAGACACATCCACCCCACCGCTGCTTGAAGCCTGATGACTGTCTCTGCCATGGTTCCACTGGGACGCACGAAGCCACTTGGAAGTACGAGGAGCGTGAGGATGGTCGTAACTATGCACTGAGACACTCGAAAAGACTAATGGCACAGATGACTCATGACAGGCGGCTTATGCAAACTGATAATCTTGTGCACTTCATGGGATGTACAACCGTCTACCGTCCGACCGATGTCACTGACGCTGTAAGGACGCAATCCTTTAAGTTTAGATTTAAAAAAAAAGTTGACAATGTTATATGTAGGATAAATTCGTGGCACGTAAATGTGCGTAAAATTATATAATTTATTTGACCTTTTTTGTTTTCTTATTATGTTTACAATTATTTAAATTTTTGGCATCTAAATTCTAATTTCAATTTAAAATTGTCAATTTCTTTTATATTGTATTGAGTGGTTTATGCTTGAAAACGAAAGTTTTCAACCAGTGCGTCCTACCCGTTATGACCTACGGAGCTGAGACGTGGACACTCATGATAGGGCTGGTCCACCAGTTCAAAGTCGCTCAGCGAGCTATGGAAAGAGCTATGCTCGGAGTTTCTCTGAAGGATAGGATTCGCAATGAATACATCCGACAGAGAACCAAGGTTATCGACATAGCTCAAAGAATTAGTAAGCTGAAGTGGCAGTGGGCCGGCCATATTTCGCGAAGAACCGACGGCCGCTGGGGCTAACGTGTTCTTGAGTGGAGACCATGACTCGGTAAACGTAGTGTAGGACACCCTCCGAGCAGGTGGGATGACGACTTGCGAAAGACTGCAGATAGATGCTGGATGCGGCAAGCTGAAGACAGGGCGCAATGGCGCTCATTGGAGGAGGCCTATGTCCAGCAGTGGACTGATATAGGCTGATGATGATGATGATGATGATGAGTGGTTTATCGTGCATCGGTGACGTCATAGACAAAAGCCACTAGGCTTCTGTCTATGACGTCACCGATGCACGACCATCTGATGATAAAGAATGAACATTGCTGTCACGAGAAGAAACTCAGACCCTTACTATAGTTTTTTTTTTTTGTTTTGGCCAAATAAAACAATTCTTATTCTTATTCTTTATTCTGATTCTGTGTCTATACATTACATATTGTGACAGCATGACGTTACAGTTATGTAATGCTCTAATCTAAATGGTTTACAACGTGATATGGCCTATTGTTGTATTTTGTAGTCCAAATAATAAGTATAAGTGTTTTGTAATCTTTGGCTCAGGTATAATTATGATAATACATAATTTTGGTTATTTTTAATTACTGTCAATAATTATCCCTATTCTCGTAATTGTGTTACTAGATCTTTTAGTTACTCTGCCACAGATTCCCATTCCGTTAACTTACTTAGTCTAGCGCGAACCGGTAACAAAGCCGGTGAACTCCACACAGTCGATATTTCTCCAAGTTTCAGATAACCTGACTGCGGGATGACTTCTCGCTGATTCCATTCTGATCAAAGCGAACTCAGAACTCCGCGGAAAGTTCCGTGTTTAGAGACAATGGGGGAATTACTTCGGGTACCTTTTAGTTTTGCCTATGAATGTGCCCAGGTGGCGGTAACAAATTAAATTTTACAGGTAGATGGTTCATGAGAAATGGTTATTGCAGTCAAAGGTTGAGTGGAATCCAATTCTATTGTTTTACGGTCCAATCGTATTGGTTTCAAAACAAGGGTCCAATGAAAATTACTTCTTCTGTGTGTATTATAAAAGCTTTATCAAGCCATATGATACCTTTTTGCTTCGCAAAATTCGCTCGCATAGAGTAAATAAGATAATGCAGTCACCACCTGGTCGAATTAGGAATGCGTGTTTCGTGAGCTTTGACTCATTACAAAGCTGATCAAAATCGGCGACGTTAATACCAACAAATAATGATATGAAATTATTGCTTCAGTACCAATCACTCATTGCGAGGTTACCAATCTGCATTACAGAAACATGCAGTCCCTTCATTTGCTTCATTAAAGTAAATACATAATCACTGTAAATTGCATTTAAGCAGAAATATGAAGATTACTTAAAGCGTGTCAGTTTCGAGGTTCAAATCCTTGGAATCGAGGTTGCAATAGATACGCCCTTTGAACCGTCCCACGACCAAATAATTCTATTAATTCTCTTTTTAAACGCAAATAAACTTTTCCATAGAAAGTTAAGATCTAAGTAATATGTAGGTATTAAAGACTTATATATACTCTCATTTAGCAGTCGTGTTTTTTTTCACATGCAAAGCTAAATCCCTGCCATGCAACTCTACTTTGTGTGTAGCTAGGTTTGAAAATTAGAGAATGTGTATTTAGTTATTTATTAGCCCTGGTGGCAAAGGCCTCCCCAATCCCTCCAGTAAATAAAAAAAAATCGGGAAAATTGACACAGTATCATCTAGCCCCAATCAGAGCTTATTTATGGAATAACAAATAGTCATTCTCAGTACACAAAATTACATTACATAGATTACCAGCATAATATAATTTGGCATTTACCAGTACCTAACTTAGGATAAATCAGTAGGATATAGAAACCTGAGTTAGAACATCGTGGTAGAGACACGAAACTTCGTGACGTGCAGACAATTACAGTTTTCGATCTTCGCTGGCACTAGCACGTAGCTAGTAAATCACTGTCTATTAAGTAAGTATTTGAAAACTAAAATCTCCAGTCTTCAGATGGTTAATGTTGATTCTGCTTACGTGGTCCTGATACTTTTGTGAACGAATTAACAGATGAGACGGTTTATTACTGCTGCAAAAGAGACCGTGACTTTTGAATTATTAAGAACTAGATGCTATTCGCTCACATGAAAATCTATGTGTCAAATGGTTTATAAACATTCCTCTATCTATTAAAAAAATCGCATCTAAATCCGTTGCGTAGTTTTAAAGATCTAATCATACATATGGACAGACAGACAGCGGGAAGCGACATTGGCAATATATGGTATCGGGAAGCGACTTTGTTTTATACTATGTAACACTGCATGGTGCCACTACACAGTGATGGCACCATCTAAAATGGGTAATTCTATAAATTTTCACTGGTAGGTGTTCGAACATTTATTTGTCTCGCGACAGGAATCTTTTTTTATTTGTGGTATCGCTTTCACCCAACTATGTATTTGTCAAATTATACGTGATCTTAGCTTGGGTGACCGAATTAACTATAGTAATAGGTAGATGATAAATAATGCTGGACAATCGACACATCGTCATCTAGCACCAAGCTAATCAGAGCCTGTGTTATGGGTACTAGATGACTGATATACATAATACAATACTTTACGAGGACTCGCACCCGCTACGGTCTACTAGAACTTTATCTGTAAGAAGCCAATCTACCACCATTTACTTCCAAATGCTCGCAGACCACTCATTATTTCTACGCAAACGCAAAAGATACCAAATAATAACATGACAGGTTTGCAGGACTATTTTCGAGGCGCCTTCTGAATATAAATGTCTTGTTTGATCTGAATCAGCTACAGCTCTATAACTCAGAACTTCTATATCAATGCCAATACGTTTTCCAACTTGGGGCATAAACGATTCCAGGGATGTATTTATAAATTAACGAGGTTTTTTAATTTCCTTAAACTTGTATTAAGACAGTCTGACCAGTAATACAAAAAAATGTTTGTTGAAGTAGCAAAAATAATAAAATCAACAAGTGATATATGGGACAGTGCGTCCCAAATTCTTCTGTCCCAAAAAGCAGCAAGTCAAATATTCGTTACGGGTGTTCTGGGTATTTTCTATGAATGATAAAAATATTTATTATAATTTTATAACATGTAAGTATGAAGTTTATCAGTAATAGTACCCATAACACATGCTATGCTTATCTTGGGGCTTGATGGTATGAGGATTGTCCCGCAATAATTTTATTAATATGATTTCTATTTTGAAGACCAGAAGATATTTTTTATTTTTATACAATCCACTGGATTACACTGCTGGGCAAAAACCTGCCGCTGTCCTATCATTATAGGCATTCTGGTGCATTCATGGACTGTTTGTTGTTAGAAGAACATGAATCATGTCTTAAGTAAGAAATTGTTACATATATTGAAAAAATATTATTAAAAAATTCATAAGAGACTCGTCTAAATTTCCAAAAAACCTATCCATGAACTTAGATCTCATCAAATATGAAATAAATTTACCTGCAAACTGCTTTCTATGTAAGCAAATTGAAAAAATCTTTCACGCAAACGTTTCTCACAATGTTGGCAGTGTAAGCAATACCATTGAATTCAGATAATTCAACCAATTACGCAACGTAATATGAGACCTTGTGCAGATGGAGTTCGAAACCACAGTTAGCCAGACTTGTTAGCCAGACAGAACATATCCGAGCGTTAGTCAAATTCCACATGGCAGGATCTTAGGTACTAAGGATCACCGAATTGCCTCAGAATCCACGCATGCGACACGTTGTGGTTTGATGACGATATCATATGTCCACCGCAAGTCAAGACGTCACGCTCAGAATATATTTAGATAAGGGTATTTCACCATTATTCTAGTCTAGTGCTTACACTCACCATATACTTACTAGTAATTTATGAAAATGGAATTAAGCGTAGATAATGCACCCTGAGATAGAATCTCGTGACATGTGACGACCATTCACATATGGTGATTATGTAACTCGCGATCGGTTTGCGACAGGCGTAAATTAAGCAATCAGTGCTGTCAAACGTCAATTTTGACCAATTTTGACGTTGTAGCTGGTGTCAAACTAATACAAAATTGACATTTGACAGCACTGATTGCTTAATTTACGCCTGTCGTGAACCGGTCGCGAGTTACATAATCACCCGGCCGAATTCATTCGCTCTGTGAATTGGCTCTCCTTAAAAAAATATATAAAAAAGTCAAACAAAAGAAGATCGCGCGACTCAAAACCGATTTCCTAGAGAATTCGATTTTCAAATCGGTGAATCAGAAATTTCGACCAGGGAAAACTAAAGTGTAGCAAACAAACAAACAAATAGGTCGTCAACTTTCTGAATAGCCTTTTCAACTCCGGAAGAAGTAAAATAAAAATAGATATACCTCAGCTGGATTTTCCTGAACAAATAATATTACACTTTAATGTATTTCGTTCGCTTCCCTGTAGCCGTGGTACAAAGGTGATTACATTCCCGTGTACAAATTACGGAGGTGTAGGTTCTGCATGATATGTCAAGCGGAATCCGACGGAACCGAACGTTATTTTGTATTAAAGACTAACAAGGCGTTAACGTTTAGTCTCAAATAGAACAGGTAAATGTATTTTGGTATTTCGTAGCTAACTTTTGATTTATTGTCTGCCTGAGTACCGTATTTTTCTGTGCTTCCTTATTCAGGTCTACGTGTTTTGTGTATTTAGATTAAAGTAGGTAGGTTCTACCCAAGTAACAATTTCTTGTTCTATAGCAGTCCATAGAACGTATCTCAAACAAAATATAAAAAACGGGATGGGATAGCTAAAAATTCTAAAAGAGATTCAGCACAAACATAAGCTTGAGTTTTACTCAAGTGTCGGAAAAACATGACAAAGACCTGACACGGCGCGGGCGGCCGCCAGCGGGATAAAAGAAGTGTCATAATATGCTTTGTTCTTTCTGAAAAATGATAACTTGATTATCTGCTACCCTAAAGCACCTTAAGAATTTATTGATAGCGACACACAATGATAAAGTTACAAAAAAAGGAAAACACAAAAATACAGAACAATACAGTCTTAGGGATTTAAACTTTACATAATGTAGCGTGGTAGTAGAGTCCCAAGTGTAAGAAAAACTGGTCTTTCCGTATGTGTGCGGCTAATAAGGTCTAATCTCAGCTTGTTGTCATTATCGACCGAGGACGATACTGAAACTGGTTTTCAGGCTGGACCTAAAATTAAGTAAAAAAAGTATCTACATAGTTTTGAATAGGTAGATTTAGTAACTTTGAGTCGAATAACTATTTTTAATCTTTATTAATTTTTGTATACATGTAATATTTTCTTTTTTGCAACAAATTGCTATCCGTACCATCAATTAGTATTAAGGTTATGTTTTAAGTTATATGTCGCTCATCTTCTCATACTAACTACTACGCTGTTGACCATCAAAAATTAAGGATAATATCAATTGATCGCGTAATTTTTTGTCATATGTTTGTGTACACCTAATACCGTAAAAAGGTATTGTTTGAAAAATAAACTTTAGTGTTGAAACACTAAAGTTTATTTTTCAAACATTACTCATTTAAGCCCGCCTTTGGGTGAAAATAAATGATAAACAGAGAAAGATAATTCTACAAAAAGCCCGTTCAACATAGTTTGGTTATTCAAAAGTTGAAATATTTTTTTTTAAAGACAAACTCAATGGTTTTTCTATAATACCCTTGTGCTGGGTGAATTAATCAAATGGGCATTTCATCTTTTTCGGCTTTTTATCCTACCGTTCCCATGGGATAAAAATAATCTCTGAATATTACGATAACAACGCATGCGAAGACGCAGGCTGAAACTAGTTTTCAATAAAAGGACCCTTTCGCTTAGTCATCACTCGCATTTTGTCTAGAAATGATACCTAGAGACGAATTTAGTAGTCAACATTCAGCCTAGAAATAACGCTACAACTTTCAACTAACCTCAACGTTGTTGTCAACTAACTAGAGTTAGGTTAGCTCTAGGGGGTTTCGGAGTTAATTAACTAGAGGTGCCTATAAGTACTCGGTTCTAGAATTCTATATATTTTATGTCAACAAAGAAATTTAGGAATTAAACCCTATCAAATAGACAATAATAACAGAAAACAATGAGGTAATAAAACTTTTGAAACTATCATGGCTATTAATACTAAAGTCATTTAAAACGGGATATTTACCATGATTAGATTTTTGAGTTATCCAATATTTCGGCACAGTTGCATGCGCCATGATCACGGAGTAACTGAAGGCACTGCGAGTTTTTATGGGCAGACATACCGATCTACCCTAATTTTTTGTCTTTTGCTACGAACGTTGCCACTACCACCGGTTTCACTATTATCGAACGCAGCTCGATCACGACACACAACACTGACGGTATCAGAACGCGAAGCGGTTGGTACATCACTTCGTGATCATGGCGCATGCAACTGTGCCGAAATATTGGATAACTCAAAAATCAAATCATGGTAAATATCCCGTTTTAAATGACTTTAGTAACAATGAGGTAATCTTAAGATTATCTATAATAACGAAAACTTCAAAACACATAATAACGACGTCATGTTTCGCTCTTGAAATAAGTCATTAAAAAGGTAACAAATTTGGTGTCGTTTAGTTTTATATTATTACTAGGCAGTAAATCCAGTACAAAAAAAATACAACAGGTTTAGTTTTTGCATTACGAGAGTAGATGTAAAAAAATTGATTTTTTTAGCAAGGAATTTCACGTTTGTTTCTTCATGTTTTTTCTGTAATGAAACAGAAATATGTAAATTCTGTTTTTATTTATAGATAAGCTAAGCTCGATGAGCTAAAATGATTTCATGTATTTTATCGATATAAATTTTATTTACCTAGGGAGGGCCTATGAGTATTTCGTTTTTTTATAGATGAAGTGACGTTATTGTTATTAGACTATAAAAATGGCTGCTATTTCTAGGGGGATTAAGGGGGAGGGACGGTTTATTATTGAAAAACACCCCTTTAAAATATTGGTAAATCAGGACCAAACACTTTTCTCCATTCCTTTTTTTCACTTTTCACGTCCTATTTCTTTGGTATAGTAACGCATTTCATAAACAAAAAATATGCTATATTTATAAATAAATAATAAAATAAATAATGCTGGACAATTCACACAGCATTATCTAGCCCCATGGTAAGCAGAGCTTGTGTTATGGGTACTAGATAACTGATATACATTATACAATATATTACATACATAGATAGATATTTTTTATTAAACATAGAAAAAAAACAACCAGAACAACCCGGAACATATATCTGCAGATCGTATACACAATTGTTCCGAGGCGGGAATTGAACCCGCAACCTCCTGCGTCAGGCCTTCGCCCACCGCGCCACATGGGTCGTCAAATAAAAATTATAGAACCAAGTGTAGTTTCAATAAAAGCCTGAATGTAGTGGTAATCTACTACCGCTGGGAACAGATGTAGATGTAGAATGTTTACAACTAGTAGTTTCCCGTGGTTGAAACTTACAAAGGACAATGCGGGCAAACTACCCAACTGAATCCAACCAAATAGGAGCGTATTTTGACTCTCATTTATTTGTCTTTGGTTGGACGTGAATTTAAAGTAAAGTTTTCAGGTAAATACGAAAGCTTTGGGGAGGGACTTTTTATGGCAATATCTCTCGATTGCGACCGATTGTTTAAAAGCTTTTAATTAATCGTGACGATACACAAAAATAGAGATATTTATGTATCACAGCACATATGCACAGGGGTGGACGGGCAGGGTGGAATATCAGAACCAGATTGTCGACGATCTGCTATCAACGAGTTCTCAGCTATTTTGGCCATATAGCCAGAAGGCAACCTGACAACCTCGAAAAATTAGTGGTAATGGGCAAGATAGAGGGAAAAAGACCAAGAGGACGGTCACCAACTGCTGGTCTGATCAAATTAAGGCTATAACGGGACTCACTTTGCCTGCAGCCCTGAGACAGGCCGAAGACAGAGTGGTGTGGAAGCGGTTCATGAGCGTCACCGTGAAAGCCTTCCAGGACGGGCACGACCTTCAGCAATGAAGACAACGACAAAGAAGAAGATGAAAGAAGGACGGGCAGCAGCGCAGCGCATAAGGTAATAACTTAATAAGTAAGGTAGTAAAGGAAAACTTTTTCCATTTGGGTTCTATGTAAGTACGAGTGCCACCTACCGGTGACACATTCGTTTCTGCTCCGCGTTATTATTTAATTACCGCGAGATAATGTCGATGAAATCCATTGAAAGTGTTGTGCGCGAGTTGCAACAAACAGTGACCGCCCTAGTGAGTGAAGTCAAGACCCTGAAGTGCACTATATTGGAACAATCACAGCTGATAAATAAGCTTACGACACCACCGATCGAAACCGCCCCTACCCGCAAATCTTTTGTGGCGAATATTCCATCGGCCGCTACGAGCGCCGTGACCGCGACTGCGCCGGTGCAGCGCCCCGTTCGCACTGCGCGTGCACAGGCCTCGCTCGCTATCTCCAATCTCGCTAATGCGGCGAAAAAATGCAGCAATGTATGTGCTAGCGCAGCGTCAAAACCCAAATCCGACACAACAAGTATGGCTTGTAGTACAAAAAGAATCACTGAAGCCGTTTCAACTGCATCAATGGTTAATTTGAACACAGATCCAATGACTTCCTCTTCTGATGTATCGAAAGAGATCAAATGCGATGACTTTCAGCTGGTAATAAATAAGCGTCGCAGGCGGAAACAATTAGCGCCCGTCATCGTGGGGACGGCTCCTACTAACAACGATCTCCAAGCAGCAGAGAGAAGGCGGCACATCCAAGCGTGGTCGTTCAAGCCAGAGACTACCAGCGAGACGGTTCTCTCTTTCCTAAACAAAATTACCAAATCCGATTACGCAGTTGCAAAACGCGATATAAAATCGGACAGACACGCTTCCTTCATCATTGGAATGCCAGAAAATGTATTTGAAACAGTAACTACGCCAACGGCTTGGCCAGCGGGGGTTCGATTTACAGAGTGGTTTCTGTACCGGCCCCGTACCCAACGGGGCGGCGAGACTTCTAACTCTTCGGGCTCCAGCGGCGGCGGCGGCGGCGGCGCCGGTGGCGCATGACTCACCATCTCGTACGACGGACACGCGACGGCGCCAGCAGCGGCGCGATTCTAGCGATAAGTTTAAAAATAATATTGTAATCTGCCATCAAAATATAGCATCACTTAAGAATAAAACTAAACAATTAGAAATTTTACTAGAAACAATGTTAAAATGTGATGTACTCTGTATTACAGAGCATTGGCTTAAAAACTTTGAGCTACAAACAATTAATATTATTAATTTTGACTTAGGTTCCTGCTATTGTAGACCGACTATTAGTCACGGTGGGTCCTGCATCTATGTAAGTAAGGACATAAAATTCAAAGAAATTGACTGCAATTGCTTCTCCGTGGAGCAAGTTTGTGAAGTGTCGGCCGTAGAACTTACGGAACAAAATATTATAATAATATGTGTATACAGATCTAACTTGACTAATGTATCTCAATTCTATCCGTGCCTAGAAAGATTGCTAGATTTTTTGGTCGAAAGCGGGAAGGATTGCGTTGTTTTAGGGGATTTTAATATTGATACTTTGTGCCCATTAAATAGTACACAAAAAAGATTAAATGACATCTTAAATATTCGAGACTATTGTAATATTGTTCATTTCCATACAAGAGTCACAGCTTCGACGAGTACATGCATAGACCACGCGTATGTTAGCAGCGAACGGGTGCGGGCTGGAGGTGCGCGCGTGACCGCTGTGAACTCGCTACTGAGCGACCACTACGCCGTGAGAGCCGAGCTCTGCTGTCAGGCGCGCGCCTCATCCCCGCCTCGCTTCGCCCGGACATACTCGCGTGCTAATACAATTAATTTTGTGTCTAGCATTGAGTGTGTTGACTGGGTGGAAGTTAGAGGAAGGGCGCTACCAGCCGCGGCCTTAGCGGAGACTATAATAAATATTTTAAAAAATAAGATAGACGTATATTTTCCTAGAAAAAAAGTTTTAAAAAATAATAAAAAATCAACTTGGGTTACAAAAGAAATCTTAGGATTAGACTCTATACTAAGGGAGATTAAAGCTATGAGTTACTAATTTCCCACTAACTCGCACCTCTCGCAAAAACTCCACGAGTTTAAAGAGAGAGCTGGAGAGGTTTTAAAAACAGAACGCAGTAAATATTATTGCAATATAATATCAGGTGCATCAAACACTACAAAGAGTATGTGGGATGTTGTCAAAATTGAGACAGGCCGGGGTGGCAGGACACAGGATCTTACGGAACACTTACTAACACCAAACGGATCCAAGTATGCTAGTAAGGTGGAAGCCCTCGGCGCAGTGAACGCATATTTTGTGATAGCTGCGGCGACGTGTGGCGCTCCGACGGCGGACCTGGGCGCATCGCGGCGGGCGCTGGAAGGCGCGCGCGCTCCATCGGACCGGTCCATCAGGCTCAGACCCTTTTCGCACTTTGAGGTCCACAAAATAATTGTAAGTGGAGTGGCACGCAAAACTACTCGAGACATATACGAGATGTCTGTGTCTCTCATGAATGCGGTAGCAGTACCACTTTCATATATCCTCACAGAGCTTTTCAACTCCTGTATACGAGAAGGAAAGTATCCCCAAGTACTTAAAAATGTAAGAGTCTCGCCGCTTTACAAGGGAAAAGGAAAACGGGAAGAAATAAACAGTTATCGGCCTGTCTCTATTATTCCGGGAATAGCAAAAATCTTTGAGTACGGCCTCAGTGTTAGGATACGAGAGTACCTAACGTCGACTGGCTTACTGTCCGATAGACAATATGCCTATAGGACAGGAAGGTCAACAACGGATGTGGTTCGGCAAGTGGTCAGGCAAGCAGTCGAAGCCCGAGAGGATCATCAACACGTGGCAGTCATCATGTGTGATCTGTCAAAAGCCTTTGATGTTGCCGATCATAATGTTCTTGCTGCAAAGCTCAAGCATTATGGTTTTGACGGCGCTTCACTGGCACTCTTGACAGACTTCATGGCTGATCGTAGTCAGGTCGTCTCGGGTGGAAACGGTGGTGAGACGTCTTTACCTCTCACAACATCTATTGGGGTGGCACAGGGCTCGTCTATTTCGAACATCATGTTCTCTCTCCTCCTCAATGACCTACCTGAGTGCATAGCTGACGCACACATCCTTATGTATGCCGATGATGTCGCGGCGGTGGTCAAAGCACCTAATATGGAACAGTTGGAGGGGAGACTGAATATGGTGGCGAACCAGCTCCACATCTGGTTCAGTATTAACGGTTTTTTACTCAATGTAAGCAAGACGAGCTTTGTCCACTTCAATCTAGCCGGCCGTACTCATCAACCCATATCGGTGACTTTAGGGGGTAAAGTCGTGACCCAGGTCAAAACCACCCCCTTTTTGGGTTTTACGATAGACCAAGGGCTAACGTGGGAATTTCACATTGACCAACTGTGCGAGAGAATAGGCCGAGCGTGTTTCGCCCTGTGGAGGTTGTCGGATACACTGGAGACCACTATGATGAGGAGCTGCTATTTCGCATCTGTGCACTCGCTTCTTCAGTATGGCGTAGAGCTGTACGGCAGAGCCGCGGACTGGGAGCGAGTGTTCAGAATGCAGAAACGAGCGGTACGAGCGATAGTGCGAGTTCCGTGGGATACGCCCGCGCGTCCAATATTCCGTTCCCTAAAGATTATGACGGTTCCTGGGTTGGTCATATTCCATGCGGCCATGTATGCTCGGAGCCACCTCGACGAGTACTCCAGGTTCGGCGACGGTCACAGGTACCCTACTCGGCACGCACACAGGCTGAGAGCTGTGCCGCGGCGTCTCACGAAATCGTCGAAGCTGGTGCATGTAATGGGGCCGGCTGTTTATAACCGTCTTCCAGCTACGGTTGTCAGTGCCTCCTCAACGCAATCCTTCAAAAGAAAACTAAAATTCTGGCTCATTGAGGAATGTCACTATAAATTTAGTGAAATATTTGATATTTTGTAATTTAAATGTATATATTATAATTTATTTATTTTTTCAATTTAATTTTTAATCAATTTTATGATAATGTACTCTAATTATCAATTGATAATTAAATTATAATTTAAGAAATGACATGTAACATTATAAACGTTATTAATAAAGAATCTGTAATCTGTAATCTATGCTTAGATTTCATATTTCAATAACCTTATTTCTGTAGGCCTACAAAATGAGCAGTTAACAAACCCATACTATAGTAATAGTAACTAAGAACAGATAGGTATCTACCTAAGATACCTATCTAGAGGATTTAATAAGTGTTAAATCTTAAACCTAATCTCGATTTGATTTCGTTAAAATTGGCGTAGGTTTCATAGCATTTCGGGTTTATTGGATTTATCATAAATTTAACATATTTATTCACAATCGTGACTTGTTCCCAATCTAGTGTGAAACTGTGAAATGAGTAATTTAATGATGTAATTTTAAGTTCGCGTTATTACGAAATAACAACAACAATGTTGTGCTATTCGTGAAAAATTATCTTTGTACAAAACTTGTGTCTCTTTTATTGTTTGATCTAACAAAAATTTAGCTAAAGCCGTCCTAAGCCTCCGCAGCTGGACAAAGGTCTTCCCCAATGAGCGCCATAGCGCCCTGTCTCCAGCTTGACGCATCCAGCATCTCGCTGCAGTCTTTCGCAGGTCGTCATCCCGCCTGGTTGAATGGACGCCCTTCAACTGGGCGCCCCTCAGGCCTTCAGGCGGGATGACGACTACAATACGTTTACCCCAGCGGTTGTCGGTTCTTTCCGAGATAAGGCCGCCTCACTGCCACTGCCACTCGTTCAACATGTGGAAGGAATAAGATTTAATGTGTCTCGCATTCTTAACAATTCGTTAGGGGCATTCAGGAAAATTAATTACATAACAAAATGCTTCTGCTCACGGCTTTTTTCTGAATAAAAAAAAGCCTGATGTTTTCAGCTACAATGATGTCAAATTTCAGTTCGATCTGTTCCGTAGTTTTGGAGTGGAGTAACAAACATCCATGCAATCTTTCGCATATTTACGTTTGACTTTTATGCACTTTATACGGTTTAGTTGGTTAGTACATGTCCACCAACTTTTTGCATAAACGGCGATCTACCTAAAGTTAGAAAATCTCATATTTGCATAGAGTTTCGCTATGCTGTTGCTGTTGTCCGTTTAATCCGCATTTACGGCGCAAACTTAGGATTACCCCCATTTAAACTTCTGTTATAGGTAGCTACATATCTATAATCTTTTTATTGCTTAACTTTGTGTAGCATGCCGTTTTGCTTCGGGAGCATTGCTTGGCCACGAGAGAGGTTAATTCCTGCTCTTGCTAGTTTCTTGTTTCATAGAATTTCTTTATCAACGTAACATTGCATTTCCTTTGAAGGATGTTCGTACGTAACTTAGGTCACAAGTTACATATTGAGACATTCAGAGAGGAAAATAAATAAAGCTGGACTATCCACACAGCATCATCTATCCCCAAGCTAAGCAGAGCCTGTGTTATGGGTACTCGATACTTAATACATAACACAGATAGATATTCTTTATTATACCATACATAACGACTGGAACAAATATCTGTAGATCGTAAACACAACTGTCCCGAGGCGGGAATCGAACCCGCAACCTCCTGCATCGCATACAGACCTTCGCCTACCGTATTACAGAGGTCGTCAAGGTAAAACGAGTATCTACAGTACTATACTATTAAGCTCTGTAGATTTTGTTATAAAACCAACATAGATCCGTCTTCTAAATAAATTGCAATAGCAATAGGTACGGTAGGACACCTCATGCGATGCTCAGATGCCCTTGCTTACAGGTAAATAAAAAATATAAATATTTTAAAACAAACGCCATCAGAACACATAATCATTATAAGTACCTACTATTTAATTAAGGTAGGTATTAATAGCGTTTATTTACCTATTTTTTCCCGACGATTCAACATGTTAACAAACTGGTCACGAAATAACTGGAGTATTGGGAGCTATCAACGCAATAATACCTTTTAAATAGTATTTTATAATAAAAAATATGGTTGATAAAACTACAACTGAAAGTACTTATTTGTTCCAGTGAAAATAGAAACACAGTTTCGTAACAATTATTGTGAGAACTTTGAGCGCCGAAATATTTTCTCATCCAAAGCTTTCATCTAAATCGAAAAGGACTACAATTTTCAAATGTAACACCGTTTCTTTTCAAACGAATAAATTCTCCAAGTCCAGTCATAAAGGTTCTGTGAACTTTTTCATCTTTTGTCCATTTTATTATTGTAAATTGACTTATATTGTTATTTATGGGACCGGGTCGACCAATATCACAAATGTATCAGAGTAAAAACCCGTCGGATTTGCTTTTTAAATGAACCCTGCCAACTGTTGTCAAAATACTTTTTGTCATCATATCCGTTCACATTAGCCATTTTTAGGCCACAATAGTACAAAACAAGGGCTTAATGCAGTAACCTACATTTGATAAGGACCACTAAACCCCGATAAATAATTCAACGAACTTTAATAACGCACCAAAACCAAACAATGTTTTAAACATACGTACATGTTTTGCTGGGCGTTTTAATAAATGTAATCCGTTCATTGATTGAATAAATGAAACAACGTAACATATTATACTTTTTTGCAATAATTAAGTAAAGATTTATAATCATAATTAGACAGAAATATATACCCACGTCAAGGTGTCAAGTAAAAATAGTAAATACTTTTACCTAAAGTTAGATAATCTCATATTTGCATAGAGTTTCGCTATGCTATTGCTGTTGACAGTTTAATCCGCATTTATCGCATCTATTCGAAAAGAGGTGAAACGGTCCTTGATCGGTGCAAGCAAAATGGGTCATGCCAGCGCTCTTAATAGTGACGAAATGACTTTTGAATTTGAAAAACTACTTAATTAAAAAGTTTGAATTCTATTCGCATCGATACAGTCCCTGGCCGGTAATAAAAAAAAGCACGACTGCCGACGAGGCGTTGTTTGAACAAATAAAAAAAAATATGCGGGAACTTCATATTCATTTTTATGTTACTTTTAATCAAAATATTATTGTCAATTTTAATTTTATTCACATAAATTGAATAAAAGATCTTTCGGCTGCTGATCTGCATCATTTCACTGACGAACCGTAAATACCTACATAATTATGTTTTAATTTTCTATTTTCCAAGCAATGCCATTTTATACAAAAATTGTTCTCTAATCTTATTAAATGCAAATGTTCCTCTAAAGCTTGCATGTTTCATAGGTCTACAATCTTATTTATTTATTTTAAAACTATATCTACGTATGATTAAGTAATTATTATTTGTGTCGAAGTGTAAAAATACTTACGTAAGATTTGATAAGCGCACGCCCTTTTATTTAAGTATGTTTGTGCATTCTAGAATAAAATGTACACTCGTTATTGTAAAAGACTAATGTTATATAAGGTATTAATAAATAATAATAATTATAATATAATATAAGTCCGCAGGGCAATTTGTGGCGAGCTGTTGGAGAGTAGCGACACCACGGGTACCGAGTGCTCCCGAGGAAGTTCCTAGTTCTCGTCTCCGCGTAGTGGCATTCCAAGAGAACCAGATCCCCACCTCTTACTTGCCTTCATTGGCCGGTCTGAGTGGAGTCGCGAGAGATGCATATTAGGATGTAGACTCGGGGGTGGAAGTGTCTAATGGCGTAATAGCGAGGAAACCCGCTCACGAGCAGTCTTCGTGATGGTGAAATCGGGGCCGCACCTCTCGACACCCCTCAGTCGTTTGCGCCGATGTTGTTCCTCTCCGGTAATTTACGCTGGCTTTTTAAGGAACCCATCCAGCATTCGGCAAGCCGCCGTCTGCCACTCTTCTTAACATTACGATTGACTTGTTTATGGCAGACGTCCGCAATCTCCCCTATAGCCCGATTACCCAGTCCATCCATCCATCACAATAGCCTGGTTTTATTTCTGTAATTTTTCTTTGCAATAGTCTCTACACCTGGCGGATACCATCTTTGGGTGTGTCATATTGTGCACCCGAGGATGATACCGGCTATGTGTAGCCATCGCCTTTAGATTAACTTCTCAAAGGGCCTCTGTGCTGTTGGCTTCGGCCCCACGCAAGCCTTCCAAAGGACCGGGTCACTTTATGGCCCGAGATCATGGTAAATGAGAGACATTATAATATCATAATATATTTAAAATAAAAAAGATTGTTTGGTAAAAGCCTCCCTTCTTTCCCATCACACAATAAAGTAATACTTAAAAAAAGTAGTAACAAGAAAAGGTAGCGTCGGTTACAAGACATTCAAGTTCCGAATGTAAACATGCCCTTTGTCTAACCCCAGCTTTGGTGCTCCTTTATAGCTTAATATAAAAGGGTTGTTTAAGCGTGTGAAAAATAGCTCATATTAAAAAAGTATTAGGTACCCAAGACTCTGCCCTCAATGACAAAGCAGAGTCACAGCTAATTCTAAATCTGTAGACAAACGACAATGGTTTAAGAATCTGCATGGTTTTAGTGGTACGGATTTTACGAACAAATAGCAACATAATTCGCGATCGATTATAAAATAATGAATGAAAGTTATTTTTTCTGCTTATGTCAGACGTTTGTTAGAAAAGTGATGTTAAAGCCCATCTCCATATTGGCCGAGGCTCGATAAATCTAAACATTCACAAAGCTTCTTCCATATTGTCAAAAAAAAAAGTTGATTTGCAAATATAGCTCGGCCAACATGGGTAGCATGGCCAACACACACCAATTTTTTGCATCATAGCAAACTTTTCATCAGCAATTTACCGTTTCCAAAGAAAATCTCGCTTGCGACGGAGAAACGTTCCATTCAAGTCTTTCAAAGTCCATTTCCGCTGCGACTCCCACTGCCACCAAAACCGTGCCCTAGCCCTGTCTAGACGCCCATAAGCAACAGATTCTAGCGTTGCTCGGATTAACTTTTGTCTACGACTACGTTCTCGTTAGAAAAGGTCAGTGGCTATAAATTCTTTACCCGTGGAATGCCCGAGGGTGGCCTATCAGACTTCGTACACAATCGCCTTAAATCGTAACCAGACACGTTGGTACAAACAAACAGTAAAACAAATTGACGTTTTGTCGTTGCTAATTGATTTATGCCTTTGAGAATTCAATCAAAGATTTATGCTCATGTCGTAGTCGCTCAGTTGAAATATTGTACAAGCTACTGAGAAGTTAATTTGAATAATGATCATATGTGTCCCCAGTTGAACGACATAAGCCTATGTTAGTCCACTGCTGGACATTGTTATTTTATTTTCTCCAAAAAAATTACTTCAGAATCAAAGCTTTTTCTGTTATATATTTCTCATCATCAGCCTATGATAGTCCTCTGCTGGACATAGGCCTCCCCCAATGAGCGCCATAGCGCCCTGTCTTCAGCTTGACGCAGCCAACATCTACCTGTAGTCTTTCGCAGGTCGTCATCCCACCTGGTCAGAGGCGTCCTACACTACGTCTACCGAGTCATGGTCTCCACTCAAGAATACGTTCGCCCCAGTGCGGCCGTCGGTTCTTCGCGAGATATGGCCGGCCCACCGCCATGCGCCACTTCAGCTTGCTAATTCTTAGAGCTAGTATGTCAACAACTTTATATCTACCGTTTAATTATTTCAAAAATAAGATGGAAAATACAGTGTTTTAGAAATGAAATAATATCCCAAAAAAAATCGATGACCCCGAGTGCGAGTGCTTACGCACTATAATAACGAAAACCTTGTTCGAAAGGGACATACAAAAATAATAGTTTTTCGCTCATACAACACCGTTAATTCACTATTCCTAGAACAATCCACTTTCATCTCAGTAGGAAATGAGCTTCATCGCACAATTACCACACAATTACAGTTTATTATTCCAAGTAAGCTAAATAAACAGCTAAATCCAGACAAAAAATACATTGTAATATAATGTTGACGACCGATGTGGCGCGGTGGGCGAAGGTCCGCCTGCAACGCAGGAGGTTGCGGGTTCGATTCCCGCCTCGGAACAATTGTGTGTACGATATGCAGATATTTGTTCCGGGTGTTCTGGTCATTTTCTATGTATGATAAAAAATATGCATCTATGTAATGTATTGTATTATGTAAGTATATCAGTTATCTAGTTCCCATAACACAAGCTCTGCTTACCATGGGGCTAGATAATGCTGTGTGAATTGTCCAGCGTTATTTATTTATTATTTTTATTTAAGAAATAGTTGGTTACATGATAATAAAAATTATTTCTCCTTCATCGTATAAATCATGTTGTAAAATAAAAATTGTTGTAAAATTGGTAGGAGCTCTGTGGGTAAGTGAATTGTGGTCCCTCGATTGAATACCACCAAAGTAATGGGTTTCCAGTGTGCCCACTACAAAAATTGTCTGATCAAGGGTTTTGTACGCTAAGACTACATAAGACTAGGTAAACTGAAAAAGATAAAAAACCAGAAGAGGTACTAATTTTAGTTTTATACAAAATAAATCCTGTATTGGCCTTAAGTTTAGTGATTAAGTATGTTAATATTAGTTTTAAAGGCTGTGGATTTTGTTTCTTAAATAAATAAATAAATAAGAATTTAAATAATATCCCAAAAAAAAATATATTTCGACGTTTTTCGTTTTTATTTTCTGCTTTTGGGTGTGGAGTTGGTAAAGAAAAACTAAGGTTGACTTGAAGAGAATGAAAGATGCCGAATAAAAATATCCAAATCGTTCGGATCGGTTCATTAATAAATGAATTCCGCACTTTTCTTTCATTTCGTCTTCAAACGTTTCGAGTGAAAAATGCCGAATGAAGGACGAAAATCAACAAATCAACCGTCTGATGAAATACGAATATACGGTATAGTTCAATGTAGGTAAACCCAAGTGACAGAACGTAACACCTGCCGACAACACGTAACACTCGCCGACATGTTTTGCCGAAAGTCAGAACGAAAGTGTTATTAAACCTACCTACATCGATTTTTTGGTTGAGGTAAGTTTGCAGTTCTACGCTCCCGGTCTACACGTCTTTGGGCGTGGACTCTGCCAAAGACCTCGGACCTCGGTACTCCTACAGTATTTCGCAACATTACCAATATTACCATTGGAAAGGCAGCTAACTCTAGTTCTGGATTTCCTATAACATTGTGAATATAAAATCGGAAACGGGCAATAGCGACTGGAGCCAAAAAGCCTAGAGGCGACATAGAGACGGAAATAATTATTTTAGTTTAATTCCTTATCTGATTAAAGTTGCGGGCCTAAGATAAATAGTGTTAGAACCTAAACCATAAATGATCTACACATAGAACTAGCAATAGATTATGATTTAAAATTAAATCCAACATCATAATTACATTATGCAGGTGATAGACATTATTTCTATGTTAAATTCCTTCATGAAAAAACAGTGACACAATTATTTATAAAATGGCGTAAGTAGACTGGTGTAGGGATTATTTTTTTCTGTGAGAATACCCGTGAGGGCCTTGCTTACTGTTATAGATTGTGAATCTCATAAAATTATTTAGTTACAATCTGTTAGAAAAATCATCGTTATTTTCTTTTACAGAACCGTAGTCCTGGCCTTGGGAAAACTAACGCAGTCCCTTCCCAATTATGGTGGAGCCACTGGCAGAAGACAAACTAGAACAATCGTGGTACTTGTATAATATAGTAGGCGCTGGGGCAACTAACAAAAGAAAATCGCTTCAACGACAACAATTGCTAAAACTTAAATCCGTAAGTAAAATTTCATAGATTCCATGCTCTGTGTTGCGATCGGAAATAGCACGCGTTGGGTATTGACAACAATTCGGAGTAACGAATGGCCTGCGTCGAATTCAACACTGCACCAATTTGATTGGTTACACGATTTACATCTTTGAGTATAAACATTTATCATTGGTTTGGTAGGCTCGTATTTATAACTAACCTTTAAAGTGTGGGTGGTGTGATAATCACTATAAAAACAAAAAAATGCGAAGCCTCCCAACGAACTACGAGTATATAAGCGTCACACGGCTATGCCACATGGAGGAAAATTACCTACAAAAGTAAAATTTCATGATATTCCTTCTATTTAAAATGCTATGTTATGTGAAAAAAATAATGCAGATAGGTTTTTGTTCCCGGTATTCTGATCGTTTTCTATGTATAATACAAAATATAATATCTTATAATGTATTATGACTGCAGGCAGGATACTGGATGCGGCAAGCTGAAGACAGAGAGCTATGGCGCTCATTAGGGGAGGCCTATATCCATTGTCCAGCAGTGGACTCCTATAGGCTGATGATGATGATGATGATTATGAATGTAATATAAATGGATTCAAGTCCTGTCTAACTCGTAAATGTTTGTGATTGTGTAAACGCTTAGCTCCAACCTTCTCATTCTGCAGATTCTCAAAATGTAGGTTTCTCCAAGCCACTTCTGAGACGCATGATTAAATAGGTGAGAACCAATAAATATACAGCACATGAAACCAAAATTTATAATTGTTTCCGAAAACAATCAGTGCGGATTGAATTTCATTCCCAAATATGCGAAACGTAATTTACGTCCACCATATTGTTACCGTGTATTCCCCACGGCAGATGCGGTCAAAGGGTAATATTCCGTTCATTCAGGAAGAATCTACCTGTGAATTAAGCTGCATGCACACCTAACGCGTCAACAGAGCTGAAGGAACTCAGGGCCCGCCTGCGATGTATTAGGCCGCGGGTTCGATTCCCGCCTCGGTACAAATATTTGTACGATCTACAGATAATTGTTTCGGGGTCTTTGGTCGTTTTCAATAAAAAATATACCATATCTATGTAATGTATTGTGTTATGTGTATCAGTCATCTAGTACCCATATCACAAGCTCTGCGACGACGACCGATGTGGCGCGGTGGGCGAAGGTCTGCCTGCGACGCAGGAGGTTGCGGGTTCGATTCCCGCCTCGGAACAATTGTGTGTACGATCTGCAGATATTTGTTCCGGGTGTTCTGGTCGTTTTCTATGTATAATAAAAAATATCTATCTATGTAATATATTGTATTATGTATATCAGTTATCTAGTACCCATAACACAAGCTCTGCTTACCATGGGGCTAGATAATGCTGTGTGAATTGTCCAGCATTATTTATTTATTTATTCTGCTTAGTTTGAGATGATTCAGCGTGGATTAGTATTTATATACATATGTATTTAATGTTTTCCCGCGCGCACGCGAAGGGATAAAATGTGTTTTGATAGATTTAGAACTAGGTACATACATCTATGCAACATTTCAGCCCCGTTCTATAGTTTTTGCACAAACATCCAAACATTTTTAATTGTATTTTGTAAAAAAAAACTTTATGTAAGTTCTTTAACTAAGTGTTACTATTATGTAAATGTTACATTATTTAAGTATCTATATTAAACTTAATTTAATTATTTTTAAGATAGCCGCGTTGCAGAGGGAGACCCTCTAGCGTTTAGCCTGTGCTAGAGGGTCTCCCTCTGCAGCGCGGCTATCAAATTATTACATTACTTAAAAGAGGGTCCCATACCACTGAAATATATTAATTAATTTAAGTTAAAGCAATAAACTATTTGATTTGATTTGCATAATATGATAAAGGCAAATGTTTGTGTGTATTTGCGTAGGTATGTTTGGTCGTCTTTAACGGTCAAACACCATGAAGGATTAATATGAAATTGGGCTCTAGGTTATTTTATATCCTGGATTAAAGTATAGGCAACTTTTGATCCCGGAAAAAAATTATATCAGTGTGATCCTTGCACTATTTTGTTGACTGCATCCAGGTTTTAAAACCACTTTGATTGAAACCACACGCAAGTTAAATATTGAATATGGTTGTCATTTTTAACCTATATAATTATAATACTTCAGGAGGAGGTTGTATGTTGTTTTATGAATGTTCGTCAGTTTTGCCGTCAAAAATGAACCGATATTTAAAATTGTTTGTCTATTGTATGGAGAAATATCCCGAATTGGTTTTAAAATTATAGCCCAGGGATTATTACTATCCCCATTAAAACACATCAACATGATACTTTAAAAAAATCAGGACTTTCGTATTATTGACGTATGATAATTTTCATAATAGTAACAAATGGTTTCCATGGCAACGTGCGTAAACAAGAGGTATTTTCATACGTCGTTTCATCACTTATCATTATCACATAAAACTAAATAAGATTCGATTTTTATTTAGATGTCGCTGATGAAAGAACCGTTTTTTGCATAGTGTTGTTTTGTTGTATGACGTAGAAAATAATAAAATGTACCTATCTCTACTGGGATTTAGGTATGTACACATGTCTTATGACCCAAACCGAAAGCGTTTAGATTACAACCCTATTGGCTGTATGAACGAATTAAAGTTTGTTCGTATTTTAAATAAGTTCTTATTGTGCAGGTCTCCTTGGTAAAAAATAGCGTCCATTTTTACGTTCTTAATTCAAATTTCATCATTCCGCTGTCTAATGAATGTACCTATATCAACTCCAAGAGTCTAACCAAGGAGAACAGGACAATGAGAACTTATTCGAAATCAAACCAACCTCTTTAGTACGTCATGCGAAAAAAGCCCTAATATTATCGAATGTCACAATAACAAGCACCAACAGAAACCTACCAAGTCCTACCTGATGCAAATTTATACCTTCTATTCCGATACAAACTTTGCAACAAAAATATTCCGTCTCGAATTCGGCTGGCATAATAATTAAGTAACAGGCACACCAAGGTTAGTAGGCTCAATTGGATACCCTAATAGCTTTGGTTTCGCAACACCCAGTTCTAGTTCGCCTCAAAATATTTAGGGCTTGTGCTGTCACGTTGTCATAATATCTATTTGATCTTGTTGCACTGGATTAGGTAATTGAGTCAAAAGATAAACTTTGACAATGTTTGTTTACTTTATAACTCCACACACTCAGGTTATTTATAGCTTTGATTATTCCTCCTACTAATCTAATAAAGGCTAAAGTTTATGCCCATATTATACTTATATAGGTTTAGTCAACGACTATGCCAAAAACACTGAATAATTGGAGACATACTACTGAATGTAGAATAATATAGGCTACTTATATTCTCGTGAAAAGTATACGAAGCCGAGAGCAGAAACTAGTCACATATAATAACATTTATTCATTGTGAGACGTCAAAGAAAATAACTTCAGTCCTGCCGCAAAGCGTATCAGGATGACCACTACTGCTCAGAAAACGCCCTAGAGAAAAGAAAAATAATCATAAAAAATTGGTAAATAGTAAGTTCGTCTATCGCCAAACTTATGAATGAATAACTGCAGCGTGCATCCCGCGCTTTATTGATGAATGTTCAAAAAAAGGTGCAAAAAGTACACAAGAACTGTGTATGTGTGATGAAGCTTTAGAAACTATCATGGTTATTAACACATAAGTCATTTATAACGGGATATTTACCTTACAACATTTTTATTTTAGTTTTAAGATTTTTGAGTTTTCCAATCTTTTGGCACAGTTTCATGAGTCATGAAACAAATCATGCTCAAAAATCAAATCATGCTAATATCCCGCTATAAATCTTTTGTGTTAATTAATTGTGTGGTCCCAAAAACTTGGTCTAACTAAACCAAACATCAACGTACAAGGTTTATGTAATTCTAGCACCGACCGAATGCAACAGATTTGTTATTTAATTCACCATACGGTAGGAAATTCTGCCTAAGCCGTTCAAGCCGATTATGTATGGGAAATTTGTGGTGTATAAGCTCTGACGATCAACACCTGGATGTGGTCGTGAACTGAATGCTAAAATATGTTAATAAGAATTTAATTTTAACAATTACGGAATAATTATACGAAGGTTCACTTGTTCTTGATAGTAATGGGGGTTCGTATCAAATAAAAGTGATTAAAAAATGGACAGATAGATAATAAGAGAAAACCCGCGAGTTGTTCTTCTTTTAATGTATTTTATAGAAGTCACTTTTAAAATAAGTAATACAGCAAATAATCTGGTTGATAAAAAGGTACTGAACGCGAAAAATTCGATAATCGTCAAATGTAACGTCTTCATTGAGCAGCCGATGAAAATGAATTTAAACAGTATCATAGTATTAGTCCACAGTTGGACATAGGCCTCCTCTTATGAGCGACATAGCGCCATAGGGTGCCAGGAATCCCCGGGCTACATTTGACTACCATTTACATAAATACACACGACTGTACTTAAATATTATACATATGTTGTAAATTCTCGTAATCATGCAGAAAATGTACCTACATAATTGATATAATATCTAATAGATACCTAATTTACAGATATATTGTAAAATGCAGTTATCAATAGACTCGATCGTGCGTTTGTGAACCCGATTGATATAGGTATAGAAAGATATTTCATCGAAATTTACAAGCTGTAAATCCTTATAATCATCACACAAGCGTGCTAAACAAGCAACTCAAAACCGTGGAGCTTTAGCCATAATAGGTACTGTAAAAGCTCGCACAAGCTTGTTCTTGCCGATTTTTCGTTGAATTAGAAGTCATGTTGTTTCACAAATTGCTGAGTTATATTTTGAGATGCTGAGACGGGTAAATCGAATCTTTGTTCATGTTTTAAAAAATGATTTACTTTTTATCAGTCCGTGACGCAAAACTGTGATTTTATTTTATCGCAATTTTACCGTCAAAGTGCCCGGTTCGTGCCACATTAGTAAAACTAACAGTTCCATGAATAATACTTATGTTTTTTTTTAATTACACGGACTTATTGGAGTTGCAATAATACATAGTTATTTTCACAAGGACCATGGGAACTGGTAATATATATCAACATCTTAAATTAAAAATCAACTCTTTGTTTCAGAACTTCATAACAAACAAAAGTTTTAACAAGTTTTTATTATCGAGTTTGCAACTTCTGCTGATAATGCGAATAGAAAATCTACAAAGCGTAAAATTATCATTGTTGCTTTTATTTTATCTTTGAGGTGAGGTTCTAGTAACTGAATAATGCTAGACATTAAAGTTGTCCTAAAACTAATTTACAAGAAATAAGTATCACTTTTTCTCATTAGATAGGAAATAAAAATTAAAAAATTAAAGACGGACAATGTTGGCAAGCTAAAGCTAAACGCACGCCCTAGCAGAAGGTTATAAAGAACTTTTTCTAGAATAATAGGAATACGAAATGAAAATAATATATTTTCACTTCTCTTGCTCAAAAAGCGTGTCATTACATACCGTAGTTTAGCGGACTTTAAACTCGAGGGATTAAATGTATTTTCATCCATTATGAATTTTGCCTGAAATCATCAGCTAGTACAAAACATTCGTCGTCCTTCATAAAGACTCGACTTTTTGGTATTCTATTTACAAAGAACATATTTAATTTGAATTTATTTTTGAAAATGGAACTGAATGCGCCTTCTTAGTGATTGTTGTATGTTTTAGAAGGGGTGACTATTCCTCCGTGGTAGAATACACAAAAAAGTTTGTAGTAGCGTAATGCGTCGCTGTTTTTTTTTGTTTACTTCAATTTTACTGACTGTATGAATGTAGCTTATTTAACTGAATGAATAAAAATGTTAGATATCAAGCTAAAATTAAGTTACTAATAACATGCAAATGGAACAAGACGGGCAAATAAATAATTATTTATGATTCTATGTGTTGCGGTCAAAATCACGTGAATTATACATTGTTGTATTTAAAGACTGTCCTGCTGTCACTAACGCATACCTGAGTCCCTATGTATATAAGTAGTATATTGTAAAACAAGTTTTTTGTTAAATGTGATAACCAAACGAGCTTACTAGACCTCGTGCCGGTGCAATTGCATCATAAATATCGACAGTCTTACTTCGTCCTACGAATAAACAGCCTTTGGTAATATCGAGGTAATTAAAATAATTATTAGTTAACGGTACAGTGCAGACTGATTTCCAAAACACTAAACGATGAACGTTTAAGCATTTTCAGCTTTTTAAGGATTTCGCCGCCGCCGCCGCTCTGTCTCATGCATAATTTAAATGGAGTATCGATCGGTTTCCACGGTGCTGTGGCACTAATAATGGATCGTATGACAAAATTTCAAGCACATGTGTATGATTAAATCATATTTGATTTATGATTGGCGGGGATGGCACTCCGCCAAGTTTGATGGAAACAGTTTAAACTTGAGTTTAGTTGAAATTACAGGGTTGTACAAATTAAGGAACGTGGATTTAGTTTGGTAAATAATACGGCAAACTTTTCAAAAGCGTTATTAGCGTTAAACGTTAACTTAAGCGTTAACTTGAGAGTACAAGGTATTGTAATTTTATTATAATATATGGCTAATTGAAAAGATACTTTTCAATAATCATTGATACTCATAGACTCATAAGGCGGTTGTAGGGCCAAAATCTCTGCATGGATGTATCCCATGGATGGGCTATGCCCGCCCTCATTTTAAACGGTCGGACCCGGACGACGTTTTGGAGACCTAGTCCTAACCTTGTGTATTATGTAGGCAGGTATTCTAAAAATAGTTATCACACTACAACACAACTGCTTCACAATAGAGCTTTTTATTGAAATCATACTCGTACTTACTGGAAGTTATTAGATGCCTTTTCCATTTCAACTGTCAATGAACTTTAGGTAACTTAACGATGGCTAGGATCGCCATCGTTCAATCATCTGCAATCTAATATTGGCTCTTCCATAAAATATACATAGTTGAGTAAATAACTGGCTGGTGCAGTCTACGTAAACATTTCACAGAATTCAATTTGTAAAGAACTAAAAATGATTCACGATAAACCCAATGAAAGCCGCAACTAAATTTATTCAGGGATAGCGAAACATGCCGAAACGCGTCCAGTCTCAGTAAATCCAATTTTATTACGCTAATAAAAGGCAATCCAATTAGACTCGGAGGTTTTTTGCGCGCGTTGCTCGTGCTGGCTTTAGGGCCCTTGAGCCAAGGGCTTGGCTTGCAGCTACAGGTTCAAAAGTAACTGTTGCTGTAATGATGCGCGCTTCATACGCTTCTTTCAGTTAGAATCCAGAATACGCACTTTTGAAATTGAATACATTTTATAGCTGCAACAAATTTGGCTTTAAACGAAATAAAAATAAAATTTCAGGTATTTCGTGAAAACAATCCGTTCAAAATATTTCATTAATTTCAACCTTTCACGACCGATGTGGTGCGGTGGGCGAAGGTTCGCCTGCGACGCAGAAGGTTGCGGGTTCGATTCCCGCCTCGGAACAATTGTGTGTACGATCTGCAGATATTTGTTCCGGGTGTTCTGGTAATTTTTTCTATGTATAATAAAAAAATATATCTATGTAATGTATTCTATTATGTACCTATATCAGTTATCTAGTACCCATAACACAAGCTCTGCTAACCATGGGTCTAGATAATGCTCAGCTGCTCATCGTCCAGCATTATTTATTTATTATTTCTAATCCCGGCATTTGAAATACAGTTGTTTTATACAAAAGCCTTTTTTTATATTTTTATCATTCATTCATTTATTTATTTCACAAAAAAATATTCCATTGTGTTGGAAATCGTAATTGTTTACTGGACTATAAATATATAGACATTTGATGTCATATATTATTGCCTATACGTATATTAAAATTTCCAAATAATAGTAAAGACTCTAAGTACTATAACCAAATCAGAAATCATCTCGTCAAGGTTGTTTTAAATGTGCATATCGCTACAATACAGCTAAAAAAATATTCAAATATGACCCATGACGCGTAAAGCTCGGCGCATATTAATCCAATGCCGCTAGCATGCTGAACACAATGTGCATTCAAATATGAACTCTCTGACTCGTAATCTCCCGATATTTGCGGGATTGGAAAACGTCCGGGATCGCCGCCGGATCGAATCTAGTACTGAACCTAATTACCTCTCTTAATTTAATTTTATTTCCATGTCTTTTTTAATTTAAAGAATTTGTCCTTTTCTAGCTGTAAAAAAATATAATAATTAATCTTTTGTATTGACGTATTTATTTTCGTTTTAATATCTTATATCCAGTGTTAAATATAGCTTTTTCTCAATAGGTATAAATATAGGTATATTAACACTTTGACTGCTATTTTTTTTCGACGATTGCGATCTTTTTTTTAACCTAAAAAATTTGTGCTGCCGCTCTACACAGCGGTTGTGTTGCGCCGCACATGCGTTTCGTTCGAAAAATATTACGGCTTTTCTGAGTCACACAGATCTGTATTTTCTCAGCCGCTGCGCTAGTGTGTATTTACGCATATTAGTCACTTGTAGAAAACACATACCGTGTGATTTCAGCACTCAAAGTGCTAATTATATTAATTAATATTTTTTATTTTTAATTATTTAAATAATTTTAATTTAATAACCCTGTAGGAACATTGTTACCTTCGTATTATGTTTGACTTCTAAGAATATTCTTATCAATGAAGAACTGAACTGAACATCATCGCTAGAAAACCAATTCAAGTCATTTTTACGCACTTGTAAATTTGTCCGGTCTTTCTATTCTGTAGGGGCAAACTTATCATTGGACCTGATCTGATGATGGAGTTAGGTGGTAAATCTTCGATTTTGGGCTCGTTTGATTGTACTTGACAAGTACTGAGGTCCAAGATGATAATCACTGGTTTAGAACGTTTACAAAATCTTGATAATACTTATTTACTCTTAAATACATTTTTACCTGACATAATTTTAACGTAGATATGAGGTACGTACGTAAGGAACCCCATCGAGCTTGACTCGTTTGATTTGCCGTGACAAGTACTGAGGTCCTAGATTAAGGACTTTTTGAACTTTTACAAAATGTTGTTATAATTACCTTGTATTAATTTTTTATCCATTATAATTTTAACGTAGATATGACGTACGTACAGGTAACTGGGAAAACAACTTTGTGAGTCACACAAAAAAAGCCTGAGGCACTCAATTAGAATTGACTTCGTTTTTCTGGGTTCCTTACTTGAAGGTTACAAACGGGACGATTCCACCTATGCTGTCTGGTATGTAGGTGTGTCCTTATTATTGTTAATAGCTATTTTTTTCTTACATCACCCTTTACTGTTCCTGGATATAGGCATCCAAGCCTTACTGGCTTTTAACATTAGACAATAATGCCAAAAGCGCACACAGCATGCACTTTCTTCTCAACGCAAAATTATTAAATCTGGTTTCTTTTTACATCGAGAAGCTAGGCTCTTTATTTCATAATAATAGCGGTAAACCTCAAGATACAGAGGGGATCAAAAGCGTGCCCAATGGTGTAAAGATACTGACTGCTATGACGCCGTCGCGAGACCCTTTCACAACATGGGCGGGCGTACACTATATCGCGTGCCCCAATCAAGGATAACCAGAAAACATATATAGGAACTACATAATTTTCTACTATCCAACAGGTCTAATGTTTTGGACAATAGAAAATTATATTATGCATATGCTTTATCGTAAACGCATTATTTTGGTAAAACAAAATACGATCTAGTTTTATTGCAATAAGGAGCACTTTTACACGAGAATTTTAACGCGCGCTTAGCCACTTTTCGTTCCCCGAGAACGGATTTGTCGAAGCAATTTCTGTATTTGCGTACAAAAATTCGTACCATAAAAGGCAATTACGAAACAATCCGCCTGATCGCGACTGTACCAGACGTTTAATTTCTGAGCGTAAGCCATTGTGAGCTCGGCTTTACTCCAATTGTATAATCGTAGCAATCGAAGGCAAATAATAAATAAGAAGCGAGACTCTGCTGATGTGAACTAGTTGTTTCCTAACAAACAAGTTTAATAACCTTATTTTATGTCTATGTAAATTTATCATAATGTTTATTAAATATTGTAATATGTATAAAACCACCGTCTTTATTCTTCCTTCGTGTTCAGTCCATCCTAAAATTGCATGAGAGAGATCGCTCTCAGCGATAAGGCCGCACTGAATACCTCCTCTATTCTAAGTATTTATTTCTGTTTTGTTTTCGGTCATGTGTGGTATAATTAAGTGTTTTCTATCTATCTATCTATCATTACAAAAATTCTTTTGAAGCAGAATCAACCCAGGATAATTTTACTAATAAAATCTTTAGATTCCATCATAACTACCCTCTGAAGTACCCGTTGTGCTTACCTTACCAGAGCTCAATTAAATCCCGACTAAAAAATTAAAAAACAAAACCCGCCTTCAAAACAAGCTAGAGAGATTGAATACTCGACCAGTTCATTATAATCCCTGCTTAGATTTTCTACCAAACCATGTCCTACCAACCTACCAGAGCTCTGCTACCTTAGCTTGTAAATCAAACGCGTAAAGCTGAAATTCAGTTACCGTATTAATCCGTCGAAGTCTCGGGCCACGCCAGCGTAGATACGAGTATACCCCAAGCGCAGTGAACGGAAGGGAATAATGCGCTTGTGGGGTTCTGGTTTCTTTCCCACTAATTGCTTCCGAGGTCTGCGATCTACCCATTGTCGAGGCTCGACTAACCCAACTCACTTTTAATGAAGCACACTTTGAATCTTTTCCACGTTAAGGGAGCCCAGCGCTAACCAAGGTAAAAGAATTTTAAAGTTTTTCACTAAATGAGTTTCCAAATTGCCGTGCATAGTGGTTTTGATCTGTTTATTTGGGTCGTTAATGATGAATGAAAATGATTGATGTGTTTTTTTATTTACTCTTTTCACCGGCATCAGTGAAAAAACTATTATATGTATATTGGTATGAATAAAATCCGAATCAAAGTAATGTGCAGGACAAATGTGGCGCGACAAATTTGACGACCGATGTGGCGCGGTGGGCGAAGGTCCGCTTGCGACGCAGGAGGTTGCGGGTTCGATTCCCGCCTCGGAACAATTGTGTGTACGATCTGCAGATATTTGTTCCGGGTGTTCTGGTCGTTTTCTATGTATAATAAAAAATATCTATCTATGTAATGTATTGTATTATGTATATCAGTCATCTAGTACCCATAACACAAGCTCTGCTTAGCTTGGGGCTAGATGATGTTGTGTGAATTGTCCAGCATTATTTATTTATTTATTTATAAATGGACGAATAACACAATATCACGCCAACCGATTTCGATTATTCGACGACCTCTGTTAGTAGCGCGATGTGCGAAGGTCCCCCAGCGACGCAGGAGGTTGCGGGTTCGATTCCCGCCTCGGGACAATTGTGTGTACTATCTGCAGATTATTGTTCCGGGTGTTCTGGTCGACTTCTATGTATAATAAAAAATATCTCACATTGTATTTCTTGCGTTCAATCTTAAAACTTAGTAAAATTCAAAGGTTCGTCCTTTCGTCCATATTAATTTAACTAAACATGTAAAATCATAGTTATTTTACAGGTTTTATAACGGGGACATGTTATAAGGGTAACTTAAGTCATAATAACATGTTACTTAATCTGAACGCACTTTAACGTTTTTCGAGTTTTAAATATTCAGATTTTTTTTAAATAATCAGTATTTTCAAGAGCAAACTCCTGCCGTAGTGAACCGAAAAGAAGCTAGCTCCTTTACTTGACTTTGTGAGTTTGTAGTAGGTAAAGCAATTTGTATTATCAGCTTCTTTATAAGTGGCTGAATAAACTGGCTACCTAATAAATTAAAAGTTAAAATAAATCATTACATTGTTAGAATATGTATTATTATTCCAGTAAAAGGCCTGCCCAATGTTAAAGTGATTGGTGTAAACGCATTTCGAGGCCAAATATTTGAATGTTGTTTATGGGTTAATTTGTGTTATCGAACCCACAGATCTGAGTGTTCATAGTTAGTAAAATTATACGCCTAGATATGCAGATTTTTGCTGTAGATTGTGTTTTAATATTGCATTGACGACCTCTGTGGCGCTGTGGGTGACGGACTGCCTGCGACGCACGAGGTTCGATTCCCGCCTCGAGACATTACATAGATGGATATTTTGGTTTGTCCCATCACTACTCAGCGATCCCCAACCCGCATACCCTATACTACTATATAAGGCGCTCATTAGGAGAGGCCTTATTATTTATTTATTAATTATTTTGGTACTTATTACTATTTTTATATTGAGCCTGTGTCATATAGTCTGGTAAGAGCCCACAGGAATTTCGTGGCATAGCACTCCCGTGCCACGGAAAGCGCGAAACATTTGGTCCTGCGTCTGACCCGTCACCCATCGTTTCGGTGTACCTACCGTCCCATCGGATTATGCAATTTTAGGAACATATCTACTAACAGGTTAGTGCACCTGTGTCTACGATGAAGATTGTGCACTAAAATAGGTCCTGCACACACGGCTAGTCGCCGTTGAGACTGCTCGTCGCGTCGCCGCCGTGCTCAAAATTCAGCTTAGACGCCATCATTTTCATTTAATTTTGCCAACAAAGCTTTTTGGCATGGTTATACTACGAGTAATTACACAAAACCTTAATACTTTCGTAGCCAAGGAGCGTGACGGTGATTTTTGATGTGGCAGCGCGCGCGTGCTTTTTTTTCTGCAGTTTTTGACACTCATACTCGTAGTTATTGACATAACACGAAGAATTCGCAAGCTGCAGTGGCTGTAGGCCATATCTCGAGAAGCACCGACAGCTGCTAGAGTGTGTTCTTGAGTGGGGACTACGGCTCGGCGAAAGAAGTATAAGAAATCCTGCGGCCAGGAAAAATTACGATTTGCGAAAGATTCCATCTTTCAATACAGTTGTCGCCTAAGTTATGTTTTTTACCTTTACAACCTTATTCGAAACTGTGACTGAGTTAACCGTTATCTATAATAAATAACTGACAAAATCACTGGGGCGTTGGACAATTTTAACAAAACCGCCTACACAGGTTATGTAGGAAGAGGTAAAATTATGGGACTCTCCTTTCTTTTTAACCGTCTTCAGGAGGATGTTCGGTTGTATGTATTTTTATGTACATTTGAAAACAAAAGTTTATTTACAAAAAAGCTTAAAAAAATATTTTACCGTTTCTTTCGCTATCGTATAATAAAAATGTATTCCCGAGAGATTAGTATTTATCCTTTCAAGATTAAAAAATAATAAACAACTTTTGAAAATACACAACTAGCTAACACTATTTTGGTGATATTTTCGCCAAATCCGCATAAATGGTGCCTTTCACTGGAATGGCACCTGAATATCCCACCCCAGAACACATCTAATTATGGCTAAACAGCCGATTGTAGATTTTTTTTTCATCTTTGATGATTTTTTGATTTCATTTTTTAAAAGATGAAAAAAAAAAACCGCCCAGCAAATGACGGTTATTTGGTTTTATTATATAAAACAATATAATACTACTAATTAAAATTACAATCCAATTACAGTTTATGCTGAACGCATAAACTGTTGTAATTATGAAACTTGACACCTACCAGGGGCAGCTAACAATGAACGCACATCCATAATATTGATATGCTGATCCGACACATTTACCCACTCATTGCGAACAAGAACGAACATAGACACGAACCCACTCGTCATTTTCAAAGTGTGTTAGTGTTAATTTTTTTTATGACGACCTCTGTGGCGCTAGGGGAGGGTGCTATTGTTTGTAAGATCTACAGATATTTATTCCGGGTGTTCCGGTCGTTTTCTGTGTATAATAAGAAATAACTAATGTGTATATAAGTATATCAGTCAGCTAGTACCCATAACACAAGCTCTGCTGAGCTTAAGGCTAGATGATGGTGTATGGATTGTCCAACATTATTTATGTAACGCTCGCGCCCTTGCTAATGACCATTACGCGCTGATGGTTCAACCCCGCATGCTCTGTGTATTATTTCCTCTCCAAAACGGCTCCTGTATTGGCAAAAATGATACCCACGTGATGCGCAAGTAATTGGTTTGCTCGTAGATAAATTGGGATTGGGATTCACTGCACTGCTGGTTTTGCTGACCGTATAAATTGAAGCTTTGTTCGCAATGACTATTTGTTAGCACACGTTTAATTCATTTTTTTTTGTAAATAAAAGTGCTTTAAACTTGCAAATTGCTAGTACAGATTTTAATCTAAATACCGATAAGCTATATACTGGTGTCATGGCTGAGCCAAAATCGTTTTTTTATTCTGGACTAGTTTCTGCCCACGGATTCGCACGTGTTGTTTCTATGGAAACGTTTTAAGGTTATTTCTGTCCTATGGGAACTGATTTATGGGATAAAAAGTGTTACTGGACGTTGTGCCTATGTTTTGTTACATCAAAATTTATAACACCTTACAGCAATGACTCATTGCCTTACAGCCTATATTAGTCAGCGGCTGGGCATGAGCCTCCCTTTATAAGCGCCATAGCACCCTGTCATCAGCTTGCCGGATTTATCACCATGCCACCTGTTTGGCGTCCTATACTACGTTACACTCCACGCAATAAAGTGAATTTTAACTTCTCATTCTTTCATGAACAAGCAATTTTAACGTAGACAGTTCTGTCTCACTTTCCGAAAAATAAATTGGGATAATATAGTCAACAGCCAACGTTTTCAGCAAACATTTCTTATCTTCACTAAAGCAAGTATTAAAAAGCTATCAATAAAAACTTTGACGCTTCCATCGGCTCTTCTAGCGGTATCAAAGAGTTATCAACTTAACTAAAGTTTGCAACCTAACGGATAAAGTTATTAATTGCAGGTTCTTCATTTCCGTTAACACAGGGCGTGCCTGTGACGCTAAAGGGTGTTTGGTCGCCCTTCTAGTAGCTTATTTCACCTATGTACCTAGGTATGGCTTGACAATACAATACAATACAATACAAATACGCTTTATTGCACATCAAACACAGAAAAACAAAAACAGTAAAAAAACAAAGATACAGATGCACAATAGGCGGCCTTATCGCTAAGAGCGATTTCTTCCAGGCAACCTTTGGATGGACACGTAGCTAAAGTACAGGTATGACTGTGGCGTATTATAGACTAATGTTGTTTATAAATTATATACAATACAAATACATAAATACATTTCATGTTGACGTGATTTTATAGACATAAATCGCAAATTGTTCCTGAATAAACCATGTGGCTTAGATTTTTTAACACCCCAACTCTTCTTGTGGGTGTCGTAAGGGATATCCACCGGAATGCGGGCAGCAGCGCCTCCTGCAGAACAATTGGACGACCGATGTGGCGCGGTGGGCGAAGGTCCGCCTGCGACGCAGGAGGTTGCGGGTTCGATTCCCGCCTCGGAACAATTGTGTGTACGATCTGCAGATATTTGTTCCGGGTGTTCTGGTCGTTTTCTATTGTATAATAAAAAAATATCTATCTATGTAATATATTGTATTATGTATATCAGTTATCTAGTACCCATAACACAAGCTCTGCTTACCATGGGGCTAGATAATGCTGTGTGAATTGTCCAGCATTATTTATTTATAATTCACCGAACTGCTATCCCCAACTCGCATGCCCAGCGTGGAGATTGTGGACATTACATGAGAGAAAAGCTAAATAAGGCGCTTATCATGGGGAGGCCATCGTCCAGCAGTGGACCAATATTATTATAGGCTGTTGAGATTGAGGAAGCCGAAGTGCGAAGAGAAGTAAATAAAGCAAGTAGGTACCTACAGAAGCTTATGTAACCAAGCCATATTCAAACTCATTCCATTTTAACTTACTCTAGACAATCCATTTAAACAACACATCTCACCCAAAAAACATATTTTTATTGGTACTACCATCTTACACAAGAACCTCTCGGGGTTTATTTACACAAAATCTCCGATATTAGGATCCATTTACACCTAAATCAGGTCTTACCAAATTCTTTGTAACCTGGCAATTTCACGTTGTTTTTATTTAACTCAAATGCGCATGAATCTGCTAAACATAGTCCTCTACCTTTTTTGCTCATGTTACTGACTGGCAAAAAAAATCTACCACACAAATTCTTTGTAACCTGGCAATTTCACGTTGTTTTTATTTAACATTTACTCAAATGCGCATGAATCTGCTAAACATAGTCCTCTACCTTTTTTGCTCATGTTACTGACTGGCAAAAAAAATCTACCACACAAATTCTTTGTAACCTGGCAATTTCACGTTGTTTTTATTTAACATTTACTCAAATGCGCATGAATCTGATAAACATAGTCCCCTATCTCTTTTGCTCATGTTACTGACTGGCAAAAAAAATTCTACCACACAACACACGAAAACAAACGACTTTATAGGCAATATGTAATTATGTATATATAATAAACAAAATTATCTTTAAAATTATAAAAATATTACAGTACTTACATACGTAAATAAAATTATATGTCAAGTTCTTAATTTAAAAACAAAATATAAAGTACTTAAGGTTAAATAATAATTTTATAAGTATTTAGTCGTCGGCGTGTAGGACTCGCACTTGACGTATCTCGTTTTTATTTAGAATTGATGACCCAATTTGCACTTAACTCTATGTATGATACTTGCGGCAAAGAACTATCATAGTATCTATTTTTATATTAAATCTGGAATGGTAGAGACTAGCATAAAAAAAATCTTTCTATGATAAAAAAATGCGTAGCAATTTAATTCTGGTAATCAAGCAAAATAAGCAGTGTACTGCTATAGCCTGATGATTAAATCAAGCAAAAGCCTACCTGGTTCCTACTGCCTCCTGCTAGCTGGTAGATAAAGCGATAACTGGTTCCTACGAGAAAGAAAACCAAGATGTTTTTCTATAGGAAGTCCCGAGAACATTATCTTTAGCAAGGCTTCCAGAAGATTAATGGTAATGGGTTCAGGAGGCGAAAGGTGACGCCGCCGGTCGAGCGATGAAGTAGAAAATAATGTAGATGCGACACTCCGTGTTAGAATGTGACTAGCGCCCGCCCATGACTTTACTGACGTGGTATATTACATTATTTTCAAATATTATGTATATAAATAAATAAAATTGTAGATATTTTGAATCAAAACGTCCTGAATTCATCTTCATCGTACTATATACATATGTTACCGAAAAGAATGACCAAAGGCATGCATGCACTGACGAACATTGATTGAGAAAATGTCCTTGTCGTAGTTTTTTTTTTTTAAATAAAGTCTATAGGTAGGTTCTAATTCATAACATGTCCTAATTAAAAGTTACATCCTGTTGCAATAACCTGTTTTACTGAGGAAAAACTGGAGCAGTACAGTTGGTTACAAAAAGCTTGTTTTAAACAAATTAAAACCTATTTTATAAACTTGAAACTCGTAAACAAATCTATGTATGTATATAAATAATTCACATTAATGAAAAATTAAATATTAATCCAACGAAAAAATAAAAATTAACCAAAAAGTACAAAACCAGCTTACAAACTTATTTTGAGTTAAATCAAGGGCGGATCCATCGATCCATCGATGAACTTCAGTTCGAATGAATATGAAACCAACTGCATCTGTTTTCATAAAAAAATGGCAAAACTCACCTAAAATGCTAGATTTTCTTGTCAATTAGAATCGGACTCTAGCTTGAAATCGCCTAACCATTAAATAAAATAAAAATAAATAATGCTGGACTATTAACACAGCATTATCTACGCCAAGCTAATCAGAGCTTGTGCTAGGTAATAACTGATATACATAATACATACATAGATTATAACAATAATACATAACATACATAGATATTTTTATTATAAATATTAATCGACCAAAACACCCGAAACAAATTTTAATATCTGCATATCGTACACACATTTGTTCCTAGGCGGGTATCGTACCCGCGACCTTCATTGCAGACAAACTAGCAAACTTACCTTTTTATAACATCAGTAGGTATTGAAATTAATTTTGTCGCTACCTGTACCCACAACAACCGCAGTTTTATGGTGAAAGAAAAAGCATGTACGAGGTTAACAGGATGCGAAGTGAGGTCAAACGATGAACGACACGTTTGCAACGACTACTTGCAGTTTACCAGTTGTTATGTTTTGAAAAAACTAGTGATCTTTATACGACCTCTGTAGCATGGTGGGCGAAGGTCGGCCTGCGACACAGGAGGTTGCGGCTTCGATTCCCGCCTCGGGACAGATACGATCTGCAGATATTTGTTCCGGGTGTTCTGGTCGTTTTTCTATGTATAATAAAATATCAGGTAGCTAGTACACCATAACACAAGCTCTGCTTTCCATGGGGCTAGATAATGCTGTGTGAATTGTCCAGTATGTTTCGGTTTTTTTTGTCTGCTCGACGTATAGTTGGGAAATCATCTTCATCAGCCTAAAGCAGTCCACTGCTGGGCATAGGCCTCCCCCAATGAGCGCCATAGCGCCCTGTCTAAAAATAGTCGGGAAATAGCTATTGCTAATAGTGCGTACGAACTATATTCCAATAATATTTTCCTCTCAATAGTTACAGCCAAATACATTCACTTCTGACAATTGAATTTGTAATGTCGTTTACAGTTCGCAGCTGTGCGTTCGATAAAGAATGGCGCACAATTAACCAATTTGCTTTAAATGTGTCTGTATAATTCCTTTTTAATAAATAAATAATGCTGAACAATCCACACAGCATTATCTAGCCCCATGGTAAGCAAAGCTTGTGTTATGGGTACTAGATGACTGATATACATAATACAATACATTACATAGATATATATTTTTTATTATACATAGAAAGCGACCAGAACACCCGGAACAAATATCTGCAGATCATACACACAATTGTTCCGAGGCGGAATCGAACCCGCAACCTACTGCGTCGCAGGCGGACCTTCGCCCACCGCGCCACATCGGTCGTCAATCGGTCGTATTACACCTAGATTATTGTTTTTTGTTGGATTTATCACGATTTGCTGTGTGTGTATGGCCGTATGAATATCTAACGAGTTTTGTAACAGGTTTATAAGCATTAAATTTTTTTCCTTTTCATACAGATATCCCGCTGGCCCAGCAGGACATCGATATTTATTTTAGTCCCTGTTTTTCAGTTTCAAAGCGGCATATGCAAATATAAACCTAAAAACCTGGACTACTATTTTTATTTGTTTAATAGCTGCGCCCCGCGGCTTCGCCCGCGTGGAAATTTCTGCGCAATTTTACCATGTTTTCTTACCGTCATGTTTTCTCACCGTTTAAACCTTCCCTGGACTACGACAAACATTTCAAAACCAAAATCAGCTCAATCGGCCCAGCCGTTCTCGAGTTTTAGCGAGACTAACGAACAGCAATAGATTTTTATATATAAGAAGATTATGGACCATTTAGTTTAGTTCCTTACATTGGGAACACAGGATAAGTCATGAGTATAAAAACAGCTTAGAACTAGAAAAAGCTGATGACCCTTTTTTATAGGTGGATAAGGACACTTAAAAAAATCATCATCAGCATATATTAGTCCACTGCTGGACATAGGCCTCCCCCAATGAGCGCCATAGCGCCCTGTCCTCAGCTTGACGTATCCAGCATCTACCTGCAGTCTTTCGCAGGTCGTCATTCCACCTGGTTGGAGGGCGTCCTACACTACGTTTACCGAGTCGTGGTCTCCACTCAAGAACACGTTTGCCCCAGCGCGGCCGTCGGTTCTTCGCGATATATGGCCGGCCCACTGCCACTTCAGCTTGCTAATTCTCAGAGCTATGTCGATAACTTTGGTTCACTTAAAAAAATAGAAATAGTTAAATGTTATCTCTACCCACAATGGATATACAGAATATTCCAAGTATTTCGTATATTTTACCCAAAAATGTTGCCAATAGAAGCATAAAACGGGATGTTGGTTTAGTGAAAAGGTTTTTTCGTCCGCTAATGAGGAAGATAGAGTAAAAATGTTCCTCTTTAAAAGAAAATTCAGTCCGTCTATCTCCAGCAGCTTTAATGCAGCCACCTCTGTAAAACATTTATGGAAACCACGAGCTTTTTACCTCTACTTAGGTGTATATCGCTTTAGTGGATCTAAAAGTGTAAAATTTTCACTTTGACGCCAATTTGCTGGCGCTTTTGGTGAAAACTAATTTTAAGAGCTAGTGGATTATAGTATTTATTAAAGCATGGTAAATAAATAAAGATAGAATTTATTATTTTATTATATATGGACGCTTCCGACTGTTATGGATCCGTTCAGCAACAGTCTGCAGTTAGCTCAATTGTTTCAATTGTAATTACTAGTTACAATTGAAACAATTATTTTTAATTTTTAATTTAATTACAGATTAATTGTATGTGTATATTTTGAGGATACAGGTGACTGGGCCCATACATAACTAGGACCGCGGTCCCAGTTACCTGATCACATTTTTGAATCGGTCGACTGGGACCATATACCTAATTTGCTTTAATGTACAGTTAACAGAAAAATCAAGTTACATAACTCAGGATTTATTTTATGTAGTATTACAGTGAAGTATTTTTTTAGTAAGAATTTCAAAAAAACTATATGCGAATGATTCCTAAAGTCAAGGACATCCAAAAAGGGCTGCCCTTTTGTTTCAAAACAGGTACTCTACTCTTAACACCTGAGGGTTATAGTAGTACCTATTTTTTGTGTCAAATATTTTTTTTACTTAGTTACTTACTTACTAGTTTTAATTTGTTTCGATGGCAAAACATACAAAACTTAAATTCCATACTTGACATAGGACTTTATATAATCCAGAAGAGGTGCAAAATGAAAAAATAACAATATTCATTCACTCAAAATAAACGTTATATTCAGATGCAGTTTTTGTTTGCAGCGTCATTTTCGTGGTTCCTGGATAATTGTAGCACCGCATTCGGAAATTTGACTACTAAAATTGTTTAAATTGGACCTCCAGTTTCGTAGATTTATAAATACGAGAGGATATCATCATCATTATCATCATCAGTCTATATCAGTCCACTGCTGGACATAGGCCTCCCCCAATGAGCGCTATAGCGCCCTGTCTTCAGCTTGCCGCATCCAGCATCTACCTGCAGTCTTTCGCAAGTCGTCATGCCACCTGGTCGGAGGGCGTCCTACTCTACGTTTACCGAGTCGCGGTCTCCACTCAAGAACACGTTAATAGGATATAGTAGTGTAGAATTAGCCTACATAATTAATATGAAGGTTAATTCTACTCAGAACATTGAAGACTGCAGATGCATACGACAAAGCAATATCCATACGGTTAGTTGCTTCATGGTAAAACGTGCCGCAAAGCCAAAAAACCTGACTTGAAAATCGCAATCGCGTTGATTAGTTCAATTCAAACATTAGCTTTTTTCTGGGCTAAATACCGTGTTAGCTTATCAAAACTTGATGGCGATTTTCGGAAGTTGTGCTTTTTTGCAGTGATACCAGAATCTATACGAATTTACTGATTCGGTACACTTTAGCTTAGAAATAATAATAATAAATAATGCTGGACAATTCACACAGCATTATCTAGCTCCATGGTAAACAGAGCTTGTGTTATGGGTACTAGATAACTGATATAAATAATACAATATATTACATAGATAGTTTTTTTTTTATTATACATAGAAAACGACCAGAACACCCGGAACAAATATCTGCAGATCGTACACACAATTGTTCCGAGGCGGGAATCGAACCCAAGAAATGAGTTACAACAATTAATTATTGTATAGGATGTTCCATAATCCCAAAAGCAAGCTCAAATCTTGCAATTAATGGAATGACTCACCAGCATTCCCTGAACTTTACAACAGTACTAAGGGTATCGTTGAAAGCAACAAAGCTAGATTAAGAGATGTCGTAACTTTCATGTATGCCTCGATCACTATACGGGCCGTCTGTACAGTTGGCAGCGCAGGGCTAAAGTTTAACTCCATTGGGATATAGACGACAATTACAGAGCTGTTATCTCTACTGTACTTGGGTTGTAAACCTTTATCGGCTCCTTAGTAACTCGAGGCTTTATGTATTCGAGGCTATATCAAACCTGGGACCTTAGAAAGTACTTCTTATGCCTCAAGTCACGCTAGCTCTGGAATTGTTTAGTGTCTACCAAGAGAGATGAGATGGTAGGTTAGGCTACAACAACGCTGTTTCAAGGACAAATAATATGTCGAGTTCCATATATGGACTCTGGGTTTCCAAAACTCTACTTACCAAACTCTTTACACCTAAGAAGCGTTAGTTTCCAGCTCTGCATAAAAAGTTCTATAAATTACGTTTGACGTGCGCCGGACGTAACGAAAGAACAAAGGCAAAACCTGCAAACCGAGCGCTTGTAATTAGATAAAATTTCTTCGTGAAAGTGATGCGTTGATCATAAAAAATGTACTTCCCCTAATCGAATAACAATGTTCACAGTCGTCACTTACAACCTACTCTGTTACTTGTCTCCGACTTTGTATTGTCCGGTTATTTTACCGAAAATGAAACTCGAGATTTTTTTCCGGAATAAATGATGTCTGCAATTCGCAGAATAAGAAAATGTCTTATAGATAAATAAAAAACTTAGATTTGCTAGTTTAAACTTAAAGACAGGTTCATTATGAAGGCAAGCTACTAACCAAACTACGATAGCTTTTTTAATATAACATCCTGTGTGACTAGCGGGTCTTGGGCTTTTGCTTAATAAATAATTTATAATAATTTCTATAAAACTATTCTATTCTCGCGAAGAACCGACGGCCGCTGGGGCAAACGTGGAGACCACGACTCGGTAAACGTAGTGTAGGACGGCCTCCGACCAGGTGGGATGACGACCTGCGAAAGACTGCAGGTAGATGCTGGATGCGGCAAGCTGAAGACATGGCGCTATGGCGCTCATTGGGGGAGGCCTATGTCCAGCGGTGGACTGGCTATAGGCTGATGATGATGATGATGATAAAATGATTTGGACAGTCATAGTGTCATCATTTTGTAGGTATATTAGGTCTTTTAAACCTTATCTCGGTACTCTACTCACTAATAGTTTTAACTGTATGTAGCATCTATATGTGTATTAGGATCTTCCGGCTTTTCCGGTTTTTCCGTTTACGTTGGAGATAGTACAGCACTGTCTACTTGGAAAGAGATATATGTTGGAATGATGGTTGCTACCTCGTTAGTGGTGATGGTCATTTGATTTTTAAATTCATCGTGTGGTCTAGCTTCTATAAAACGAGAACATTTTTATTCTGCATGAGATAAACCGATTCCAGCTGTGTTTAATGTTATTTCGTTTATGTAGGCGGAAATGAGTATTTTTTAGTTTTCAACGACAACCTATGCACTTTACTCATTCAATGCCGAGGCTCTACTAGCTCAATAAAAAAGATATAATACTTTCATTCCCTATGCGACATGCTACATGTTACTCAATTAACTGTTTATCTATTATTATCTACAGCCGAACACAGCCCTCCCTTTGATTAGCGCCTTATTGACTTTTATAATATAGGGGTAATGCCCATAATCTCAACGCTGGGCATACGGGTTGGGGATCGCAGTTCGGTGATAGACTTATTGTGTAGGAGGCGCTACTGCCCGCCTCCCGGTGGATATATCTTATTCGCTTCTTACGACACCCGCGGGAAGAGTTGAGGTGGTGCAAATTCTAAGCCGGTACCACACAACCAATACAACAATATTTGAAGGATCTATCAAGCAAAAATTTCAAACTGTTTTCGTTTTCATCATCATCATCATCATCAGCCTATATCAGTCCACAGCTGGACATAAGCCTCCCCCAATGAGCGCCATAGCGCCCTGTCCTCAGCTTGCTGCATCCAGCATCCTGCAGTCTTTCGCAGGTCGTCATCCCACCTGGTCGGAGGGTGTCCTACACTACGTTTACCGAATCCGTTTACGAGTTACGTACTCCGTTTTTTATTTTCGCTTTACCGCCCCGAAAGTATTTTTGCTACTATATAGCTGAGATGACATGAATCTTTAGCACATTAACAGTGCGTAGACTTACCAACTTCCGCCGCCGTAAGGTGCTAGTTACATTGCAAAGTATTTTCTTTCGGTATACGGCACCAGTACAGCGGCCCTCAACGTGCGCAAAGCAGAGGCTTTTAGCAGCACCGGGAGCTCGCGCGTTCATGTGCCGCGGCTAACAGAGGCAGAGGTATGGGCGGCACTCACACGACTTAAGCCAAAACAGTCTGCAGGCCCAGACGGGATACCCGTGTTTGTATTGAGGGACTGTCGGAGGGTTTTGGCGGAGCCTCTCGGCCATATATTTAACATATGTTTGGAAGGCTCTTATTTCCCGGAACGCTGGAGAGTCACCCGAGTAATCCCCATACCAAAAGGCGACAGTGGCTCGGAGGTAAACGGATTTAGACCTGTGGCGATCCTTTCTACGCCGGCTAAAGTGTTCGAGTCGGCGGTGCAGCGCAGCATACAAAACCAAATATCGGCTCATCTCTCGGATGCTCAGCACGGCTTCAGACCAGGGCGCAGCACGACCAGTAACCTCCTCAACTCGATGTCGTACATTATCCCGAACGTGGATGCAGGGGTGCAAGTCGACGTCGCCTACTTTGATTTTAAAAAAGCTTTTGACATGGTCGATAACGACATCTTATTGACTAAGCTGGCGACGATCGGCTGCACCCCCAAACTGCTGCAGTTCTTCACTAGTTATATGAAGGACAGGCGGCAGTATGTGGAGTACGCGGGATACAAATCCGAGCCTTACTACACGAGAACTGGCGTGAGTCAGGGCAGTAACTTAGGGCCCCTGGAATTTATCGTAATGATTAATGATCTCCCTGAAGTTGTGACAGCGGCCAAATGTCTTCTGTTCGCAGACGACCTCAAGCTGATCTTGCCGATAAAGGAGGAAGGAGACTGCGTCCGTCTTCAACAAGACGTGGATAGGGTAGTGGAGTGGAGCCAGAGAAACAAGTTGCAGTTTAATGTAGACAAATGTTCCATTATTACATTTAGTAGAGCAACAGCCCCACTCCACTACAAATACCAGATAGAGGAAGCGCAGTTGAAGCGGGTGGAATCGGTGAGAGATCTTGGGGTTCGACTGGACACCGAGTTGAGATTCAGAGCCCATGTTGTGAGCGTTTGTAAAAAGGCGTACAGAATTTTAGGATTCGTTTTGCGAAGAGCAAGCGGTTTTACTAACATTAGGGCTCTAACAGCAATGTATGATGCCCTGGTCAGAAGCCAGATGGAAAGCGCAGCTTCTGTATGGGCTCCTCACGAAGCTAAATATAGTGTCATGATGGAGCGCATACAGAACAAGTTCACTCGATACCTTTACTGGAAAAGATATGGCGTCTACCCTTTCTATCCATTGATGTATCCAACCCTATTTGTTTTGGGTATGGTTGGATACAACAAGTTGGAAATCAGGAGGGATATGGCGCTTGCGCTGTATGTGGTAAAAGTGTTCCGTGGGATGATATCCAACCCGACCATCTTGGAGATGATGAGGCTGTGCGTACCGGACGAGTACGTAGGACGGCGTAGGCAGCCGCCTCTGTTCGCAGTGCCTCGCGGAAGGACTAACCTGCTGAACAAAGCCCCTCTGACGCGCACCATACAGTTATTAAATCGGGTAGCGGAAACCATTGACGTATTCCACTGTTCACTGAGCGAGTTCGCAAGGGCTATACTATTTAATTTATGTTATGGTTAATAATAATATTTTTGTGTATATTACTATCAATTGAATTTATTTTGCTCATTGATTTATTGAATTATTTTTATTAAGGACATTTGTGATTATATTGTATTTTATTTTGCTCATTGACATGTATATTAGATTACTTTTGCTCTTTGACATGTGTATATTTGATTATTAGTTTTATTAAATTCGATGCTAGCGATTAATTAAGTTGACTACACTATTGTATTAGGTGATACCTGTGAAAATAGTTGTAATGCTTTGAATAAATACAAATACAAAAATACAAATATTTTGCAATGGCCGTTAGCAGGTCAGTCGGTTTCTTGAATGGAAAGATTCTGAAAGATTCCGTAACTTTAAATAGCCCAAAGCATTCCCCAAATTGCATTTTTTTATATGACGATAAACTTCACGTAATTTAAAAATATTATGTAAGCAAAGCGGAAATGCTCCGTGTTTTGAAGGCACACATCGCATAATAAAATCGTAAAATGTTTTATCGTGACAAAATAACTGAGCCCTTATTAAATTCCGGCATTCGGTGGCTTATCCCTTGCTACAAAATAAGGGTTTTAAGGTGTGAGTTAATTTGTATCAGTACCCACCCCACTGAAGGCTTAATTGTTTTCTAATATGGTTAATTATCAACCTTATTTTTCTGATAAGAGGGGTCGAAACGGGTTCAATGGAAAAAGGCCTTTGTCATAGACACTGCCTTTTCCTGTCCTTTTGTGAAAATTGAATTTGCTGCTCTTTTTATCTGAAAGAGCGTATGGATACAATTTTGTTTTATTTTTTCATGAAAATTCATCATGTTTAGAGCTATGTAGTAACGGTATTGGATGAATATGCGGAGAGTCTACGTAAACTACGTTTGCCGAAACCCAGCGAGAGGTTCCATGATAAATCTATCAGCGGAAACATAATGTATCTTTTCAAACCTTGATATTCCTAAAGCGGAACGAATAGGACATAAATAACATTTATTAATGTATTTATCTTCATTTATTTTTTAGCTACGGCTTGGAAGGTGATGAGATAGTTTTCCTCTTAGGTAGGTACAGATATAGGTACAATTCTGTGCAAATTACTTTCTTTAGTTTATAATAATTGATGATCCAAAGATGATGACCAAACTTATCGACTGAATCAGCAAGCCACAGTGACAGTGAGCCGGCCATATTTATTTACAAAATTTTGCCAGGTTACAAATGAAATACATATTTAGAACATGCCTGGAAAGACCAGTGCATGTTTGCTGACGGCTAAATAAAAGTTTCCGCTGATAGATTTACCATGGAACCTCTCGCTGGGTTTCAGCAAACGTAGTTTACGTAGACTCTCCACATATTAATCCGATTCCGTTACTACCTAGCTCAAAATTGTGCATTCAAATAAGGGCTGAAGCTCCTTTGAGAATTCAAAAGTAAACACTTTGATTACTGAAATAACACAGTATGTGTTTTCTACAAAGGACTAATATGCGTAAATCCACACTAGCACAGCGGCTGAGAAAATACAGATCTTTATGACTCAGCACAGCCGTAATATTTTTCGAACGAAACGCATGTGCGGCGCAACACAACCGCTGTGTAGAGCGGCAGTACGAATTTTTTAGGTTAAAAAAAAGATCACAGTCGTCGTAAAAAAATCGCAGTCAAAGTGGCTCTAATGTGATCTTTATATAAATTCAACAGTGGCTTCCACAAGCTTCAGATAAGTGGTCCGCGTGCTGTCTGTCATCTGATGCCGTCAATATAAAATAGGTACGTCTAAATACTACATGCTATAGCCCATATTTGAATCAACATTCTTGTGATGCAGCGCCGCATTGAGGTGTGCGGGAGCTTTAGACTTACCTACGACATCATGATGATTCTGATTATAGACCTTAATTAACTAGACGTAGGTATCCATCCAGTAATCAAATGTAATTGGACAGATTCGCTTCAATCAGCTTAGCTCACCTATTGTGTTGGAAACCCGACATCAATACATGCCCCAGTTATTAGACATCAGATCCAGTTACTATTGAAGATAGGATAGGGCTTTGAATACAGTTAGTTCTCGGTAACGAACAAATGTTACTTTGACATAATTCCTCTCCTGTATCGAAATTGAAATACAACAATTGCCACAAAAACGACGTAAAAAATATTTAGACTCCTGATCTTTCCTATCGCAAAGATGGTTTAGTGAAATTTATGGAGGACTATTTTCTACTCGCATTTTCGTATTAAATGTATAAATAAGTAGCCGATTATCGAAGTTACGTTATGTTTTATCAGTTTATTCAAATTTCATATAGATTTGAGGGGTTTGACGATAGTAACGAAACGTGATTGTGACGTCTTTTCATCTTCTCTCTTCTCTTCTTCTTCTCTCGATCTTTCCCAGCGCCTCTATCGTGCGGACAGCAAACTTTCGGCCTAAAGCTTAGACTAAGGCTTTAATAGACTAATGCTTTAATAGACTAATGCTTTAGGCTTTAGTAGACTAAGGCTTTAGGCTTTCGTAGACTAAGGCTTTAGGCTTTAGTAGACTAAAGCTTTAGGCTTTAGTAGACTAAGGCTTTCGTAGACTAAGGCTTTAGGCTTTAGTAGACTAAGGCTTTAGGCTTTAGTAGACTAAGGCTTTAGTAGACTAAGGCTTTAGGCTTTAGTAGACTAAGGCTTTAGGCTTTAGTAGACTAAGGCTTTAGGCTTTAGTAGACAAAGGCTTTAGGCTTTAGTAGACTAAGGCTTTAGGCTTTAGTAGACTAAGGCTTTAGGCTTTAGTAGACTAAGGCTTTAGGCTTTAGTAGACTAAGGCTTTAGGCTTTAGTAGACTAAGGCTTTAGGCTTTCGTAGACTAAGGCTTTAGGCTTTAGTAGACTAAGGCTTTAGGCTTTAGTAGACTAAGGCTTTAGGCTTTAGTAGACTAAGGCTTTAGGCTTTAGTAGACTAAGGCTTTAGGCTTTCGTAGACTAAGGCTTTAGGCTTTAGTAGACTAAGGCTTTAGGCTTTAGTAGACTAAGGCTTTAGGCTTTAGTAGACTAAGGCTTTAGGCTTTAGTAGACTAAGGCTTTAGGCTTTAGTAGACTAAGGCTTTAGGCTTTAGTAGACTAAGGCTTTAGGCTTTAGTAGACTAAGGCTTTAGGCTTTAGTAGACTAAGGCTTTAGGCTTTCGTAGACTAAGGCTTTAGGCTTTAGTAGACTAAGGCTTTAGGCTTTAGTAGACTAAGGCTTTAGGCTTTAGTAGACTAAGGCTTTAGGCTTTAGTAGACAAAGGCTTTAGGCTTTAGTAGACTAAGGCTTTAGGCTTTAGTAGACTAAGGCTTTAGGCTTTAGTAGACTAAGGCTTTAGGCTTTAGTAGACTAAGGCTTTAGGCTTTAGTAGACTAAGGCTTTAGGCTTTAGTAGACTAAGGCTTTAGGCTTTAGTAGACTAAGGCTTTAGGCTTTAGTAGACTAAGGCTTTAGGCTTTCGTAGACTAAGGCTTTAGGCTTTAGTAGACTAATTAGTTTTAGTCTACTAAAGCCTAAAGCCAGTAAGTAGTATTAGTCTTAGTAGGATACCTAATGGTAGGTATCCCGGATAAATGTTATCTACCTATCATCCAAAAAAGCAGGTGCGGAACCGCGTATATAGGTACCTATATTGTATACCGGAAAATGTCGTTATCTCATGCAAAAAAGCAGATGCGAAGCCGCGGGCAGAAACTAATACGTACAAAAGCATGAAAGACTCTGGTTCTATTTCACACTACCAGTTACACAAAAAGGTACAGTAAAACTTGCTATCAAAGTTCTAGTTAAACTCCGCAAAGAGTCCGTTTAAGTTATTCGTTTGCTGCATAACTGCCCAAGTTTTAACTACACGCAATTGTATGAAAAACTATTTCGGAACTATCAAACTTAACCGAGAGTTACCTTGTGCAAATTGCCAGTAATTTTGAAAATTAACTCTGGAATTCCGTGTTGAGTTTATGGTAACTGGCGTTAATTCATGGGATTGGGTGTTTTATGATCTAACGTAGTTTATGTCAGTTGACTTTATATTTGTGATGATACTGTCTTAAATAAAACTTCTGAAACTATCATGGTTATTAACACTAAAGTCATTTAAAACGGGATATTTACCATGATTTGATTTTTGAGTTTTCCAATATTTCGGCACAGTTTCATGCGCCATGATCACGAAATAACTGAAGACACTGCGAGTTCGTTTTTATGACCAGATTTACTGATCTACCCTCATTTTCTGTCTTTTGCTACGAATGTTACCATTGGAAAACTAAAAATCAAATCATGGTATATATCCCGTTTTAAATTACTTTACTGTCTTAAATAGACGTGACTTTAAGACCACCAGAATGCACAGAAAGAAGCTGCTACCTTTTCTCTGGTTCCCCTAATCGACTATTACGCCTATCTACGAGTTGAGTTGAAGGAGTGGAAGGTTGAAGATTCTTCGCCACGACCACTACCCACAAGAAAATATTCATATTTACCTTTTACCGCGCCGTCGCGTTACGTTACCGTTGAAAAACCCTAACCACGGATATAAACCGCAATACATTTCAACTGGATAGTAATAGCAGTATAGACTGTCTTTTTATCATTACCTAAGCTCAATGGATCATAGGTTTTTTAAAATACACTTTTACCCTCTAAGCTGGGGTCTGATTATGCTGTGTACATCAAAAACAGTAAAACTGTTTTGTTTCTGTTTTTTAATCAGACCCCAAAATAAGCAGAGCTACACAAAAGTCTTTAATTATATAAATAATATATATAATTAATAGTAATATGACTGTATAATTAATAAAGTAGATTAAATAAGATCAAGTGTATATCAGCATGTATCTACGGTGGAATAAATAAAATGAGAAATATACACTAGGCTATAGAATATGGATCTCGTGTCTGGAAATAAAGAATTTATTATTATATTATTATTATTATATAGGCACTAGATATAAATACACACAGACTCTCATCAAATATATAAATAAGTTTCAAGCCTCATTGGTGTAAGCAAGTTCCCAGATATCTCATAGAGAATATAGAGCTATCTAGTCAAACGCAATCTTTGTTGGAAACCGATCCGGGCGCAGTAGGCAGGATCGCTTACCACGTTTTCTTTCAATATTTCCCATTTTGATACGGTAATACTTACCGAGACAATGGAAAGTAATCGACAGTGACAGGGGAGGGGCTAAATTTCGTTAAAATAAAAGCTTACAGAGAGCGTAAGATATAGCGCCTACGTGGTCGCCGCGAGAGCTCCTACAGTGGAGAATTGGAAAAAGCTTTTATAATCCGGTACGTGACACACATGCTCAATCGCCCATATCTTAGAGCACCTACACACGGCTCCGTGTAGGGGCAGCTTAGCCAAGAGATGATAGGTTCCAAGCCTAACTTGAACGTGAAAAGTAATGTGGAAATGTAAAACTTGATATTTACACATTGCTTATAGTTTGAAAATGTGTAAACAACGTAGGTTGTACTTGCGTAGACCGGTGAAGGCAACGAAAATTTTGATTCTACAAGTGAATGAATGAATGAACACTTTATTGTACTTTAAATAACAAAATAACACCTTATATCTAAATATTACATAATAACAGTACAATAGGCGGCCTTATCGCTTAAAGCGATTTCTTCCAGGCAACCAGTTTGTTTTCATTATTCAAATCCTATATTATTCTATTGGGGACTTAAGAATATGGTAGTTTTAATTTATGGTTTAGCCTAGAGCAGTTGCGGTTTCGATTTCCATCTCGCAACAAATGTTTGTACGATCTGCAGATATTTTGTTCTGCTCGTTTTCTATGATAAAAAAATAAATCTATGTTATGTATTGTATAACATATAACAGTTATCTAGTACCTCTAACACAAGCTCTGCTTAGCTTAGGGCTAGATGATGCTGTGTGAATTGTCCAGCATTATTTATTTATTTATTCTAAAAATCACCATCACGCTAGTACCTACATTAGTCATATTCGAACATAGTATGTGATACCTACATACAATTACTTTATAGCCATAATAATGGACCCCTTTGTCATGAATCACGTCATGAGCCCCATGAAGAAAACTTCCAAAAGTAATATTCGAGATTACATCATTTTCCAAACTCATATTCCATATCCTCCTAGGTATGTAAGTATCATATCTTCTCCAGAAGTCAGGGCCGGCCATAATTCTCTTCTCAATGTTATTTTCCTTTCCGTAATATATTTGTCTGTGTTCGGCATCCTTGATTTGCTAAGGTCAGGCATACAACAATAGAATACTGTTTATTGGAAACAATAGCAATAATTTAGAACAGGAATACTGTTCTAGACGGTTGAATTACGTGGCTTGATCCACTGCCTTTACTTTACTGAAAATGTTATATAGAACAATATGAAGGGTAAGGGTAAATTCTAAAAGGTAAAGGCTTATTTTATTCAAATGTTTTTTGAAAGGTCTTTGGTTTTTCAAGGTTTTTTGACTGCCCACGCCACACATGTAGAATTAACACGCCGCCGCGCCGTGTGGCTGCGACCGACAAGGGCTGGGTAATGAATGCTTAGTCTATACTAATATTATAAGGAGGAAAGGTTTTATTTTTTTGTTTGTTTGTATTGAATTGGCTCCGAAACTACTGGACCAATTTGAAAATGCTTTCACTCTTGGAAAGCTACACTATCCCTGGTGAACATAGGCTATATTATATTCTAGAAATGTGAAATTCGAATAACCGCGTGTGAAACCGCGGGAAACAGCCAGTAATTAATAAAGTTATTTTAATTTTATGCTGTGCTTCAAACGTCAATAATTTTTATTTAAAACTTTTTTTTCTTGTCTAAATCTATATATGTATATTCTATTTGGTATAATTATTCTACGAAATAAATAGGATACTTAACAGCAAGCACCAATTGGCTGTTTAAAATTGAATTGGGTTAAGGGTATAACTGATAAAATTTAACTTAGACGGTACCATAACGAACTTCTAATTGGCAAGTCCCACAGGCATGACAATCCTTTATTCCTAGAAACCTACAAAAGTAATGAAAGACAACAACAGACAGCCATAATTTGCTCCTTATTATTACACTATTCGCCTTAATGTAATCGGCGAACAACGTCGACAAATAAACCTATAAAATTACTCACGAAATAATATCATTTGGCGACAACGTGTTTTTTTCATGTCGCTCTCACAATACGAGGGACGGTACGAAGGCTGCTGTTTGTTCTCAGATGAATCCGGAAAAAAATAAAACAGATATTAGGAGCTCCCTCACCGGGGCGCCCGCCTAGCACATTAGTGTCCCGAAAAGCGGCCCATTCTTATTCAAATATTTCCGACAATTTGTTTGTCCTATCGTTCGGAACCCCACACAATGGCTGGAGAAGAGAATGGACTTTTCCGCTACAAACATTTATGATTTGGAATCGTCGACTCCAATATTCAAGGGAAAAATGCCTGGCAACCGTCAGGCCGTAATGAATGTTGCCTACACAAAAATACCCGACGAAGTTACAGATTGTTCCAAGTTACACGTTTATCTACACAAAAATACAATTTATTGATAAAACCAATTTATAACTACAATTTTCGTAGAGAATTACAACATAATGTTGAAATTCCTATATTCCATAATGTTGAAGTTCCTTACTATATTAGGCCACCTTGCGCACCACGGTCTCCACGGAAGACCAGCGCTATGGTATGATCTGCTCTACCATAGCACATGCTGAGTGGAGACCGATTTTTGTCAGTCTCTGTCGTCTGTTAATCTAAGTTTAGTTTATAAGAGTCTCTGTTCTAGTAAAATAAAAATCTTTTCACTTTTACTTTTTAATTTAAATTATATCACAAAATAAATCACATTATATATTACAGTTGTAATCGAGCCAACATAAATTATTTTCATTTATGTTGATAAACTTTTACGAAATTTTATCCATTTGGAGTAAAATATGGTGCATATTTAAATGTATTTAGTTCACTTCCAAGTTAAACAGCTAGACTTCCTGAGTTTTTAGTACATTTCCAAAAACAGCTTGAATGATTACACTGCATTGGATTAATTAAGCATTTGAATTTCAATTGTTTTGTACCGCGGCTGACCCGCACTAAAAGGACTATCTAACCACCAACAAACAAGTTCTTTGCCAAAAAACTTGGAAGGTTTATTAATGCAGTCAGACTGCATTACTCACGCCGAACTGATTTCTTTGTTCGTTCGCCTTTTGAAGTAAGGAAACGTAATAAAGACGAGAAAAGTTACTATTCGATTCTCGGATGGAAATCCGTCAAAGTCCAAAGAGTTGATCGTCGTATTACGAACTTAGAGCTCTCACACCTAACTTTTTGAATCATTGCTGCAATTTAGTGAGTTTTGTATAACTATTTCATGGAGGAAGTTAAAACCTCTACCCCACGAAATGAGCTTTGCGTACCTTATAAGTGGTTAGTTCAGAGTTCGAGATGGTGCAATTTAATTCTTCAGAAATTAAGTCTATGTATATTCCGATTTAGAATGAATGGGAACTTACAATAACAAAAAACAATAAGGCAATTACCATTAAACAGTAAAACACAAACTTCACAACACATAACCTTATAACATGTCACTTGAAAAATCTTTAAATTTAAATTCAAAAATGAACACGAGATCGTTTTAATGATGAATGAAATCTTTTTAAACCAGAAATTGAGTTTCAGAAATTCGAGCTTCTGTATTTTGATTCGATGACACCAATGTCGTTAAATATTTTCCACTAATATTACATGTGTTTCTTGTGTTCTTACCCCTTTGTACTTATTAAAAAAATTGGTTCTCATCAGAATAATTAACACTCTGACCACGTAATATTACGTAGAACTTTTAAGGACCCAGTATCCAGTAGAATTTGGATATTTAACTTCTGAACTCTTTCATAAAATGTACAGTGAGGCATTTGTGTTTTTTTTTTTCGAAAGAGCACTTAGCTCTTTGCTTATCTATTGTTTGATTACCGTGAAGCAGCAGCTGTTATTATAGTACTATTAATTTAGAAATTTAGTTACCTACACCATTACTTATTCAAAATGACCATTGCTCACTGCTCAGAGGCCGAATTCAGCTAAACAATTACTTTTTCGAATCGAAAGTTTTCAATCAGTGCGTCCTACCCGTTATGACCTTCGGAGCTGAGACGTGGGACACTCACGATAGGGCTAGTCCACCAGTTCAAAGTCGCTCAGCGAGCTATGGAAAGAGCTATGCTCGGAGTTTCTCTGAAGGATAGGATTCGTAACGAATACATCCGACAGAGAACCAAGGTTATCGACATAGCTCAAAGAATTAGCAAGCTGAAGTGGCAGTGGGCCGGCCATATTTCGCGAAGAACCGACGGCCGCTGGGGCAAACGTGTTCTTGAGTGGAGACCACGACTCGATAAACGTAGTATAAGACGCTCTCCGACCAGGTGGGATGACGACTTGCGAAAGACTGCAGGTAGATGCTGGATGCGGCAAGCTGAAGACAAGGTGCAATGGCGCTCATTGGGGGAGGCCTATGTTATAAATGATATAGTTTCGATATATTGGATGTTTGTATCTTCTTTACGCCAAAAACACTGAACAGATCGGGCTAAAATTTTGAATACATTTTGTAGTTCTAAGCTTGGAATAAAACATACGCTATTTTTATATCTCATAAAACAGTTTCCATGGGACAGAAATACACTGTGGAACCGCGTCCAAAGAAATAAATCGATAGTTTCTTTCGTCAAAGGTAAAATGTAATTTTGAGACGATACCATTGTTATGGTGAACCTATCAGTTACTAGCAATAGGGCCCTGTTTTGTCAATATATTAAAGATAAATATAGCGAAAGTTCACGCTACCAGCCATACTAACAGAAATACAAAGCGAAACAAAAGATCACACATAAACTTTTGCCATCGCCGACCCAATAATTTCGTAAAAACTATTCCGAAAATGCTGTACATTTCACTATGAGTTCGCACATCAAACGCACGGGCAAACTTTAACAAAGTCAAACTGTATGTAGGTTGGTAAATGTTTCCAACATTTAATTTCCAAACAAGTTTCCAGCTCCCCATTCACTATTCAGCTGTTATGATGGCCATAAACAGGGGATCGCAGGTATACGCTCCCGTTTTGTACGCGTGAGTTGGATTTGAAGTTATTTGACAACTTATTTTGTTACATGGAGCGTAGCGTCGGTCGTCGCCGGTCGTTCCGAGTGGAATCTATGGACAACGGGAAAGCACTCCGGCCTGAGTACAAACGAGATGCGTAAAAACGTTAGTTTACTTTTTGGTTCGAGATTATAATAATATAATAAAAACATTGTTATATATACGACCTCTGTGGTGCGGTGGGCGCAGGTCCACCTGCGATACAGGAGGTTGCAGGTTCTATTCCCGCCTCGGGATAAATGTTACGATCTGCAGACATTTGTTCCGGGTGTTCCGGTCGTCTTTCTGTGTATAATAAAAATATATATCTGTGTAATGTATTACGTCTATCAGTTATCTGTGTAGTACCCATAACATAAGCTCTGCTTAGCTTGGAGCTAGATAATGCTGTGTGAATTGTTCAGCAATATTTATTTATTTATATTGTAAACGTGAAATTTAGTTTGAATGGGTGCATTAAAAGTATTAGGGTCTACTCCATACACTTTATTCTATTTTCTACTCTTAAAACCTTTCAATAAGCTTTTTAGTATTTATCAATTTGTAAGTCTGTTATTTATGAGCTCTGGTTTTCCTTCAAATAAATATAATGTCCACTGCTGAATGTGCGTCCCTCAAACATGGTTTAAGAATACTCGCTCTCGAATCACCACGCTTGGCAGAGGATTGGTGATCGCAGTAGGAATGTTAAAATTTATTATAAGAAAGCCACTTCTCTTCCTGAAGTAGGTTTTCTTAGACGACCCTTACGACATCAGAGCAGGGCTTAGGTGAAGTTTAATCCTTACGTTGCCGCGACCGCAATGACTAGGTGGTGTGTTTAGTGGCAGGGTAATCTGTTGATAGGCAGAGGAGCGAGGTGTGGAGGTTCGTAGATACCTGCCACAATCAATGAACTGTAGAAACTGTGAGTGTTTAATTGAGTTTTACAAACTACCTCTCACCTGTTATCATTAGACTCATTTCAATTCATTAAGCTCTGCGCTCATTAATCCAATACCGCTACCGACCAGCACAAAAATGTATATTCAAATATGGACTTAAACTCGTTAACTTTAGATACATTTTACAGTGATAAAATGGCTTCTCACAAGCTTCAAACGAGTGATGCGCGAACTGTCAATCATCTGAAGAAGTCAATATTAAATTCATCTAAATGTCATGAGTGCCTATATTTGAAAGCACATTGTGCTGGGTGTTAGCGGTGCTTTCCAGGTGTGCGAAAGCTATAATCTACCCATAGCCTCGTAAATTGTGCTTCATCACAAAGAATGACTCAATTAAAAATTGATTAAGATTCAAAATCATAATATTTTAATCCTGGCTTATTACGTTCATTCCTTCCTTATTAAGAAGCTCGAATAAAACGGTACGGTAGGTATAATCCCGGGCCCAAACCCATTTAGCACAAGATAAAAGCTGAATTAACTGATTGTCATCTAAATTCTGGCGAAATTATTTATTATGTGGATCCGCAGTAAGTAGGGATTAAAAATTAATTACAGTTTTGAACTAAGCTTTTGAGTTGAATGAAAAAGTTTAGAGTTAATATCGCTCGCTCGGTTTAGGGACTTAGCTTCATGTTGCCTCTAGGCTCGTTCGTGGGTTATGGTATCTAGTTATATGCTTTGCTTGATTATTTTTATAACCAAACAAAGATAATTATTTTTTTAATCTTAGGTAATTTTACCTAGGATTAAAAATTCTTATGATAGCGTGGGAGACAGAGGTACATACAGATGTAATATTTTTTTCGTCGGTTAAAAGAACATGACGAAACTAAAGCCGAAAACACACTACTGACATGCGACGCCGTCACCCTATGATAAGCAATGTGTGTTGAGTTTAATCTAATCATAACAATTTTCTATGACCAGAACCACATTGGAAACACCCGATGACGACGTGTCGTCGCACGCGCCAGGTATAAAAAATGTGATTCTGGTCATGGAAAATTAATAAGATTAATTGAACATTTTCACTCGCATCGTGTTATTTCGGGTTGCATGGCATGTCAATAGTAATAATAATAATAATATGTGTAGCCATCGCCTTTAGATTAACTTCTCAAAGGGCCTCTGTGCTGTTGGCTTCGGCCCCACGCAAGCCCTCCAAAGGACCGGGTCACTTTATGGCCCGTGATCATGGTAAATGAGAGACATAATAATAATAATCGTTTATTTTCAGATAACACAGATCCATAATCGGGTTAATTTATATCTAAGTCTTAGGTCTATGTTATTTAGGTATAATAGAGGTAGGTGTAGTTATTTAGTTAGTACAGCAATGCAGTGTCTGTATAGCGGGCCATCAATCTTGTCCGCTATCATTTGCAGAATGTTGTTGGTGCTCCCACGGACTCTGCTCAGCAGTGAGGCTGCCTTTTTCCTCATGGATGCGCTGCAGAACCGTGGCACCCAGCAACATCCTGAACGCATTGTTGTATTGTACGCGAGAGCATTGACGGATTTTTTTGTGTATGTAAACCACAGGCTGCTCGTGTAAAATGACTGACAAAATGATTTGAATAGAGTTTGAATAGACTCTTCTGAACAACGAGCAAACCTGCGGACCGGCATATTCGCTCTCACCGTCAATGCTCTTCGCTCCTTTTCTATGTCTTCCTCATCTCTAAGATTTTCAGTCACTAGATGTCCCAAGTATCGTAACTTATCTACTCTATTTAACACATTTCCATTTAATATAATTGGAGGCACAGAATTTGGGCTTTTGCCGCTTGGCCAGAACAACATAAATTCACTTTTTTTTACATTATACTTCAAGCCATGACTTACAGCATAGGCTTCACAATAAGTTATAAGATTTCTAAGAGCCCCGATAGATGGTGCCAGCAGGACCATGTCATCAGCATAGCTAAGATTATTGACACTCACTCCGTCAATAGAGCATCCGACTGGCATGCTGCGCTGAGGCCATCTATCAGGTTGTCAACATACAAATTAAACAGCTTCGGGGACGACACGGTCGAATTTGGATCACTGCGCCACGTCGCGCTTTCAAGTACAACTATAAGCTTACGTATCTACAATCGATCGTGCATGCAGAAACTAAGTAGTTAATTTTTAATATATCAAAGTAGCTTATTAATATTCCAATTTCAAGTAATTTCCTACCTTCAATTACGTTAAGCCTGACCCATTTATGCCGAAGGGCGGTTTTATAAGCAGTTTTTACCTCGCCACCTTATTATTAATCGTGTTCCGAAGCGGTTGCGTGTTTTCTTCAATTGTAAAGATTTGTTCACAGTTCTTGAAAGTCCTTTAGGTAGATACCGATTTTTCATATCTTTAAGTTTCAACCTTTACCCATATACCTAATGCTAATCATTATATAAAATTCAATGCTGCTACTAACGAAGCTCAGTCAAACTATTTTTTTAATTACTAACATTCTGCCCTCCTTATAGCAAATGCAGTACTTGCAAAATGACAGTTTCGAGAAAAACGCGATAATCATATTTTTGGGTATCCTTGCAGTATGGCCATGATAAATAACTTGTTAGCATATCTAAAAAACCAGAAAAAAATCAAGCTTCCTGTTGACATATTTTTTTCTTTACTTTAAAGTCCCATTTAAATAAAATGCGGCTTGCTGCGTTTCCATCTACCATCTGGGCTTATGAGAATTGCAGGGTCACTAAGGCCAAATGCAGCATTAGTGTTTATTACTGCGAAAACAGCTAGTACGTGTTGGATACTGTATCTTTAGTTAGCATTTATTTTCTTTTTTAATGCTCGGTGCTAGTTAAAAGTGTAGGTGTGTAGTAACTTCTATAGGATATTAAGTTCATCGGAGACAAAATAAAAAGGTTTTTACTAGAAAAAGTTATACTATATTTCAAGGAACAGTCAATGATAAGGACTTATACCACAATGAAGATAATAATATTAATTAATAATTAAAACAGTCTTTAAAATTCACTTGAGTACGAAGTTTGACTTTTAGTCTCACTATTAGTTAAAATATTTCTATCAAAATATCATATTAAATATCAATTAACATATAATTAGGAACTATTTAACAGTCTGTCTACAGTAAATCAGTCATCTACATTTTTAGCAAACAAAGGTTTTATAATAGCAAAAATAATAATTATTCTAAAACATAACATACTTTGTTGTTATAGATATAGAAGATGAAAAAACTACTGGGTTTTTCCAGCTGTGTGAACCTAGCAACTGACTTTGAGATATTCATGATTTTTTGATCCTATTCGATTGTACCGGGTTTGTACCCGATTGTACCGGCAAAATTTTCGTTTGTACCCTAAGGGTGTAAAAGTTATGGGGAGGGGGAGGTTTTCCAATAGTGGTTTTTGACCTAAGTGGGTAAAGTGAGTTATTTGATATCAAAGTTAAATATTTTATAGCACTTAGCCACAGATTTCGTAAGACCTTAAAATTGTCAATATATTCAACGTATAACAATTCGTTTTAAGGCTGAAACAAACGGGTAAAAACAAAAAACATTGACTTGAAACAACGAAATTGTTAAAAAGTAGCCGATTTTTGGAAATTCACATAGTTTCTTCAGAAAATGTGAGCAAAGGTTCTACATAGGCACAGATGCTGATAGGTATTGAATTAATTAACATGATTTGAGTGTAATTTGGAGGGTACAAACGGGTACAAACGAAAAACTTTGACTTGAAACAACGAAATCGTTGAAAAGTTGCCGTTCTTTAGATATTGCAAAAGTTTCTTAAGTAAATCATAAGTAAAGTACAAGAAAAGCACAGATCCTGATAGGTATTGAATCAAGTAACAAGATTTAAGCAAAATCTGGACGGTACAAACGAGTACAAGTTGTTATAGATATAGAAGATGGAAAAACTACTGGGTTTTTCCACCTTCTTTATCTATAACAACAAATAGTATTAAAGTATTAGATAAAATCTAGTTGTCTGAGTGAAACTAGATTAAAATATATCTAAATATCAGCCATAATTATCAAGTTTTCCATAATCAACATGAAAATCGGAATAAACTTACACGAACGTCTTTAAAAAATCAACAAATATAAAAATTCTAAGAAACAATCAAGGTTATTTATGGATAAACTGTAGAATACTGCGTGTGTCGTTAGCTAATAATCACTTGCAAATACTTTTATACTAAATGATTCCACAGTAATAGTAGCAAGTGCTGCATAATCTTCTAGCACGTGTTTAATACTGTAGATCTGGTTAGCAAAAGTAATATTTTCATGCAAGTACTGCAATTCTTGGTATGTAAAAAACATACTTATAGTAAGAAATATAATGAAATTAATTTTTTTATGTATAGATTAGCCCCTTGGGATACCATTTCTGCAAAAAAGTGAAAAACCCAAAAATGTCGATTACTGCAAGTGCAAATAGCAGGGCAGCATTATTTCGTCATCATTAATTCCACTCTAGTCACCTTAAGTACTATACATTATATTTAATTATAAAATACTAGGGGCCCGTCCCGGCTTCGCCTGGGTGGCCATTTGTTTCAGGCAATTTAAAAAAAAAAAACTCTTTTTTCTCTCTGTAAGAACCATCCTTCAAGGAATATTCTAAAAAAAGAATTGGTGAAATCGGTTCAGCTACTCTCGAGATTTGCGCTCAGACATTCAGCGATTCATTTTTATAATATAGATTGAACCAATGTTTTCCCGAAAATCAATAAATAAATTAAATCAAGCAAGGGAAGCCTTTGGTCAGCAGCAGCGGTAAAAAATCTGAATGCAGGTTTTTTTTACAAATTAATAAAGGTTCCTACTTATAAAAACTCAAAACTTGCAGTCGAGTGACAAATAACCCTTTGTAATCGCACCCTAATAATTCGCGTGCCAGAGAAACGTAACATTGTGACCAAGTGCAATGAGACTAGCTCATATTTTTTACCTGCATTTTACTACTAACTTATTCCATACTGCATTAACATAGAAACCTTGCTTTTTACTAAGAATTCCAGTAATTTAAGATCGCTTTAGAATTTAAATAGGAATGAGGTGAGTGTACTAAAATACTAATATAGTGGACCTACTATTTAAGAAATTAATTATTATTCCAAAATAATTCGATTTCATTCGACGACCGCTGTGGCGCGGTGGACGAAGGTCCGCCTGCGACGCAGGAGGTTGCGGGTTCGATTCCCGCCTCGGAACAAGTGTGCGTGCACACTTGTTCCGAGTCGAACCGGAATCGAACCGGAACAAATATCTGCAGATCGTGATCTGCAGATATTTGTTCCGGGTGAACACCCGTTCGTTTTCTATGTATAATAAAAAATATCTATCTACATAACGTATTGCAATATGTATATCAGTTATCTGGTAGCCATAACACAAGCCCTGCTTAGCTTGGGCCGAATAAAGCTGCGTGAATTTTCTAGCATTATAATTTATTTATTTATTATAATTATATTTCTATTCTAGCTGCAATGTATTTTGTACGTCATTCAAAGGACATTCGACGAAATGCCAAAATCAACTCAACTGCACCAAGAATTTCATAAACAAAATGTTCATTCTAGAAAAGCATTCTTTGCAAACGGAATATGCAGTGCATATTTGAGCAGGTGGACTGTACTAGACTTAACATCCGTCCAAAGGAAATGGACTTCGCATTGTCAGCGGTGTACCTACCTACACTCATATAGCTTGAAAAGGAAGCCCAGCAGCCAAAACCAGCGTGGCGTCGCTCCGACCGGACCTAACTATTTGTTGCGCCCGGCCGTGCCTGCGACGTTGCTCTACGTGTCCAGGCTTCACTTTACCACGAAGGTGGAGGAGATCGTGCAATATGTGAAGACGAAGACCAACATCTTGGTGAGGGTCGAGCGATTGGAGTCGCGTCATAATGATCAGGGCGCGCGGCAGCGTGACCAAGCCAAGTTCAAGCAAAGGAACGCGCCGAGTGTATCATTACACGAACCACTTGGTGCCACTTTTGACCCTTCTATAACTCAAAACCTCTTTAACGTAAACACATAAAACTACGTGTGTTGAATTATATCCATAAGGACATGTAGAAGCTCAAATTTCATGAAGCTAGCTCAAACGGTTACAAAGATATGAAGGTCGAAAAGTCGTAATAAAAATTCACATTGACTGACTGACATATATATAGTACCTAATTCTAACCTACTTCCAGATGACCTAGAAGGATGAAATTTGGAATCCAGCTCGGTAATTGTGTGTAAGCGTAGGAAAAAATCAAAAAATAAAAAAAAGTCAAAAAATAAGCGATGTTAGCGACGACGACCTTATGTCAATGAAATAAGGTTTAAATTCGAATAGAATCCGCATTGCATAGAATAAGCAATAGTACTAACGTCTCCGATTGCGCAATAGAATACAGTGTAGTTGTTAGGTACCGGCAAATAATAGATTCTGTTTTCGAAGTAACTACATATTTTTACTACCTCACACTAGATGTCACTAGTGTAGGGGACGTACTAAGAATTATTTTATTCACAAAATTCATTTTCCAGCAAAAATAACTGTTTTGGTTAATTGTTGTCGGTTGGTTGCCCTATCATTTTCTATGGTTGCAAAATGCTTAAAACGAATACCTATATATTTTTCAGCTATTGATTTAATCAGAAGAATAATATGATTATCAGTATTATCAGCAAGAACAAATATTCGTATATTTCGTCCAGTCCAGTCTTGTCTATTAATTTGTGTGATCCATTGCTGTCTAACATTATCTTGAGATGGAAATCTAGAACATACACAATTTAAAATTGCATTAATAGGTGGGCTTCAATTTCATAAAATTTACTAAACAACTTCTATTATAGTAGTTGTCTCACGGAGGGAAAGTACTTTCAATATAGAATATTTATTATAAAACATTCCATACATGCTATGTTTCAACATAGCCGTGGGACATTCAGTAAAATAATTGGATTCTAAATACGGCCCTGGCCCTGTTTTTCTTTATAAGTTAATGGATGACGATAGATGGCGGCTTTTTTAAAAATGACTATACAAACTAAAAAATTAAAATTTTGGCGACTAAAAAGTCTTTAGGAACTTAAGTTGAAGTAATTTCAGTACATATGATTATTAAAATATAATAACACTGAGCCCTACGTACCTATAAATGTTTATTTCCCATGATACAAAGTATCGCCATCTATTGTCAAGTAGAATTATATTTGGAAACGCCGAGTCGCAATGGAAATGTTCGAGAACTTTTAAAATATGATGCGGTATTCAGAAAAATCCAAAAATAATTATATTGGTCAGTTGTGTAGTTGAACAAATTTCAGTACATTTGATTATTAAAATATATTATTACTGAGCCCTACGTAGGTTTATTTTACATGATACAAAGTGTCGCCATCTATTGTCAAGTAGAATTATATTTGGAAACGCCGAGTCAATACCTGCCTAGTTTTCTTTACAAAAAGTAATGATATCCCACCAAAAACATAAATGTAAAAAAGGAGAGCCAAGTTCAATGCAAAAATTATGATTGGCTGTGGGCTTCGCGGCAAAAAGAATTGATATCTGAATGAGTGCCAAGTCAAATCTATGTAGGTAAGATTTGACTTGGCCAGTTTTTATCAGAATTAAAACGTTGAATAACTTTATAAAATGACTGATGTAATGAAAACTGGCCAAGTCAAATCTTACCTACATAGATTTGACTTGGCACTCATTCAGATATCAATTCTTTTTGCCGCGAAGCCCACAGCCAATCATAATTTTTGCATTGAACTTGGCTCTCCTTTTTTACATTTATGTTTTTGGTGGGATTTTAAATCATTTGTGGTGCGTTTTCCATCTGCGAATATTTCGACCTTCACGAACGAAGAATTCTGGCCGAAGAATGTGCTGTTCCGGCGTTTTCCCGGACGATTACCGGTCGCAGCACATATTGCGTCACACACGTCGCCGACATTACGAGTTAGTAAATAGGTTTATTTTATGTATATTAGATTAAGGTATATATTTTATATGGGCCGTAGTTTTTAAGTATCTTCCATCCTGTACTAGACTAATGTTGCCTGAAAAAAATGAATTATTTTATTATTGTTTATTATACCCAAATGTTGAAGAACTAGGTACTTCAATAACTACCGATGAAGTTTTTTTTTAGCCGACTTCAAAAAAAGGAGGAGTTTCTCAATGAGACTTTTTTTTTAAGTCTGTTATCTCGGAGCTTTTGACTGGGTGAACCGATTTCATAATTCTTTTTTTATTTGAATGCTGGTGCTTCTCGTGTGTTTCCATTTCAATTTGGTCCAGTTCTGACAATGGCATCCATGAGAAAACCATATAAGTCTTAAATTTGCATTAAGTATGTGCGCGACAAATGGACGAATAACTCAATAACATGCAAACCGATTACGCTGTATTTCTTTTTTAACTAAATTTAAAACCTTGTCATTTCATTATCGCGTTTATTTAGTTACCTATTTTCCCGACGTTTCCATTTTCATTATTTAGGAACATTTCATTAAAGTCGGTTTATAGTTTTTTGAAACACGCCAAATTATCTTATACGAAGAATATAATAAAGATAGAATAGTAAATTTTTTATGTTCTGTGATTACTTTTGCAACATTAGAATGGCGTGCTATGTCGCTCATAAGGGGAGGCCTATGTCTAAGCCTAGCTAGGGCTATGACTAAAAAAGGGTGGTGATGATGATGAGTTTGGATAAAATTAAATAACGTTTGCGCTTTAGGCGAAGCCTGTATGTTTATTTCCGATTTCACAGTGACAGCTCCATCTATATCTATATAATATTATAAAGAGGAAATGTTTGATTTTTTGTTTGTATTGAATAAGCTCCGAAAGTACTGGACCGATTTGAAAAATTCTTTCACCGTTGGGAAGCTACACTATCCCCGGTGAACATAAGCTATATTATATTTTCAAAAAGTTAGGGATCCTTACTAAAAGTCCAATAATGTAACCCAAGGTGTAAAAAATAACATAATAAAGTGAAATTCGAGTTTAACGCGGGTGAAACCGCGGGGAACAGCTAGTTGGTTTATAAAATTGCGCATTTGGAACTCTGAAAACGCACCACTAGGCCAAGCCAAATACTACACAAATAAGAATGTTAAGAAATAAACTAATTTTATGATTTTTAAATGTTGTGGTACACACACAGCTAGAATTAAGAAAAGAAGCAATATTTACTGGTTTTTATTTACATCGCATCATATTCTAAAACCTTTCAGAGCTCTTCACTGATTAATCAAGCTTTTCCGGTAAGGCTTTGTTTAGGTAGGCTTGTTTAGAATGTACAACGAACTCTTTTGTAAATATTCAACATTATTTTCGTGAGATACCTTCTCCACCCCGTAAGGGTGAAAAAATGTAAAGATGAAGACGTTAATTTATCTGGTAAATTTAGCAATATTTAACCATATTTGAAACAAAAGGATTGAAACTTTACTTCAGAAAGGTTTCCCTGTGAGAGTTTGAAATGCAAAAAAAAACGAAAATTGTTCGATGTGTTAATTAGGCCAATCCTCAGTGCTTTATTACATCGCGACGTTATTATTTCGATGTTACGGTACTACGAAAATATTTGTTCGAATACTTTTTCGATGAATGTATGTTCAACCGAATACTCAATGTTCAATATTTTTAATGCAAACATGTTGTAAGTAAAGTAAAGTAAAGTAAAAAATCATTTATTTCTTTAGGCTTACAAAATAAGCACTTAGACAAGTCATATTTTATACATTAAATAATTATCAAAAAAAAAAAATTTTACTGTTCACTTCAATTTTTTGTCCACTAGTGGAAGAAGTGAGTACAGGGGATCTTAAAGATAAAATAGTTTCATACATTACTACTTTATTTCGATGCGCTATTTCTACAATGCAAAGACACTTAACCTTTAACTGGTGACGTGGGGCCTCACAGGCCCGTGAGCACTAACAAAACGTTTTTTCACCCCTTTCCCCTCGCGTCCCGGGTTTATGTGTCTCAGTAGCTTCGAGTTTGGTTGCACCCATACCGTGGATAGGGATAATAGTGTCGGCGGGGGCAAATTCGGTGAGTTATACGCATTTAAAATTTTACTGAGGCCTCTCAGGCCCTACGTCACCACTTACGTTACTTTTTTTTTCAGAGTTGTTAAGTTGTTATTTGTGATTTAGTATGGGGTATATCTCAAAACATAAAGGATGAATTATACAGAACCACCTAGAAAAACACGTAGAGTACTGGAGCAGAGAAATACAGAATAAAGTACTAGTATACAAATTATACCGGGAACCAGTTCAAATGTTGATCAACAAATCGAAGAATGGCTGGGGTGTGAAAAATTTAGTGGTTCTGCAGCTGATGATTTAAAAGACAAATTTAATAAATCGAAAATGCTATAATTTTTTTTTTATATAATATATAATTGTATATAATTCCACCAAGGGAGGAATGAACGCATGTGAAAAACATGTGAAGTTTACCCAGTGTCAGTTTTGTGATTTAAATTTTGATAAGAGATTTATGTTATTTTATAAGATGATTCAAGTCTATACTAAGATTTCAAAATGTTATTATTTATAAGTATGTCGTTTTTTGTTTTTTATGACCAAATAATGATATCATATCGTTTTTTCGAATAATACGAGAGCTCATTTTGATATGTCTTGTTTTTAAATAATAGTGATAGTTAGAATACACATAATTGTTTTATTTCATACCTTAATATCCATATTAACACAAATAGGTAGGCTACAGTCATTCATTTGTGTACAGTTTGAATTATACATATATTCATCCGAGGCCTGTCAGGCCTAACGTCACCACTTACGTTACACAAATGCCACGTCACCAATTAAAGGTAACTTACCTTCAAACGTACTTAGCACTATTTTTTTTTATTTATATTTATTTAGTTCGGGATTCAACTGTGTGTGTATGCATTACTACATTACTTTGTCTTTGGAAGAATACAAAAACTTTTATATAAGACTAGCGGCCCGTCCAGGTTTTGCCCGGGTGGACATTTTTTCATAATCATTTTGGGATGAACTTAGAGTTAAATGTATTTTTATGCACGAGATCGTTTTTTTTAAACTATTATTAAAAAAAGTCAATTATTTTCAATGTTGGTAGCGTCCGCTGCGTATGGAGCCGATCGTACCTACATATTTCATGATACCGTTGCATAGTGCATGACTCGCCAACATAAACGTTTGCTTTTGACTGTTTTTTACCTCAGATTTACTTTGCAAATCCGACCTCCACGAAAAAGTCATTGAATTTTTCGGGTTAAGCCTATGATACTCACAAATAATGCGTCTTTATATTGGAAAAAAAATCAAAATCGGTTCAGAAGATCCAGAGATTACCCTGTATAACCTCACAAACTTTATCACGTACAAGTTATGTATAATATATATAACAGGATAGTATAAATAAGATTCTAACAAGAACATATTTCTAGCATCAAAATTACCGTCAAAGCTCTCGTCCAATTATCTTCCCGAGAAACCCGTCACGCAGAATGGAAGCTAACAATTTCGGTTTTTATAAGACCAGCTTAGATATAATAACACGAAGATGTCACAACATTAAATGTACTGTTACGAATATTGCGGCCATAAATCTCAAAAGGTAAAAGAGCAGGGAAAATATAAATAAAATGAAGGACCATTTTGACGTTTCTCGGGCATTCACGAGGCGCCTTGTTTATTTTGGGACGCGACATCGCCGGATGTCTTCATGTATTGGGCTATTAGGTTATAGACTAGTAGTTCCTTATTTATATAAAAGAGCTTAATCCTTTAACTAAGGAATCATCATCATCAGCCTATAGCAGTCCACTGCTGGACATAAGTCTCCCCCAATGAGTGCCATAGCGCCCTGACTTCAGCTTGCCGCATCCAGCATACCTGCAGTCTTTCGCAGGTCGTCATCCCGCCTAGTTGGAGGGCGTCCTACACTACGTTTACCGAGTCGTGGTCTACACTCAAGAACATGTTTGCCCCAGCGGCCGACGGTTCTTCACGAGGTACTAACCAAGGAATAGCTGATAGTAAATAACTTAATTATTGGTAACCTTTTTCAATCATCTGGAATAGTAAAAACTGCACTCCTTAATGACTCCAAATATTATTTATTCGTTAACCACTCGATCTGTAAGTCGAGTGTTTTGAATCGCAACATTTTGTCGCGCATTGTATGCCAAGCTTTATGTTTCAGCAGCTGTTGAGTTTATTAAAATGTATGACAAACTTGACTTTCTAATGACCGCGGGATTCAAATCCTGGGGATGGCGACGCCTTAAAATGGGAAAAGTTCTTTTTGTTTTCTTTGTCTTGTGTTCGTAATGCTTTGTTTATGATTCAGTGGAGGCGGAGTTTTGTTTTTTTGTTCATATCTTGAGTTTATGATAACGGCGTTCTTTGTGCTGGATAAAATATTAGTGAAGTGTAATATCACACTAATATTATAAATTTGAAAGTTTGGAGGTTTTGATGGATGGCTGGATGAAAACCATTACACGGTTCCAAAGATACAACGCGTGCGAAGCCGCGTGTGGAAACTGGTATAATTATGTATGCCTTTACGTATATTATTTTTATGTATACCAAAGACTTGGCTACTCTGTTTCATTTATAGGGTAATTTAATACAGTTATATTATTCTAGTTTTATTTAATTTTATTTGATTTTATTGTGTGATTTTGTTTTGTGACATTTATTTTTAATTTTGTTTGTGCATTATTATGGATTGTGAATCTGAAAATAAATGAGTTAATAATTATTAGCCTTACTTATAAAAGCTCTGAATAATTATCAAAGTTTTTGGCTTGTTTTGACTAGCGACTTGAATTAAAAAGATATGAAATAGCTTTATTAACAAACAAATTAGAACTATTATTTTCAATTGAAACAATCGAGCTAACTGCAGACTGTTGCGAACCATCTACAAGTAGTTCGACTGATCCATATCAATACCAGTCGGAAGCGTCCCCAAGACGCTGGCCCCGCTGTACAGCAATGCTGATGCGCTGCATAGTTCAGCGCATAGTTCTAATTTGTTTGTTAATAAAGCTATTTCATATATTTTATATAAGACTAGCGGCCCGTCCAGCTAGCGGATAGCTCTCCTCCGTAGACCCTCTCCTCCGTAGACCGAGACACGTTCTTGGTGACCCCGTTGACCCACTCACTGATGCTAACCCGGAAGTGACGGCAACAACTCAGCTTCCGCACACTACACACCCGACCAATAACCGACCCCGCCGGATGCGGGGTCGAAGAATTCGCCGTTTCCGCCCTCAGGTGCACTCGTGCACCTAAGGCGTTACCTCCCTACCCTCTTCTACCCTCAAGCATCTGGCAACAGTCCAAGCCGAGGCTCGCACCTAAGTGGTGGCCCTTGTGCGTGTTGCCCCAACCTAATTTTTACCGGCGAGGCGCCCTGCGCGCCCGCCAAAAGTCCGGTAACGCTATCATGGCCATCGAAATCAACAGCATCTATGTCAATTCGAAAAAAAAAAAAGCTCCGGGTTTAAAAAAGCTTTTTAAACCCGGAGAGCCTCTGTACCCTGCGAACTTATGGTCTCCAAGGGGAGCAAATGAAATATTTGTAATAAAACATACGTTCAAAACTTCTATCGTAAAGGTATTTGTTTGTTTCTCAGAAAATAATATTAATTTATACATTCAAACGCTCGAGACAAAATTATTTCTGAGAATTAATTTAAGTATTAATGGAGGAAAATGTCAACGTTTAAATATTTCTCATGTCTGTTTGTGATACCAGCTTTCGGGAATCGCTAATTAATTCAATTTACCTCTGGACCTTTGCTTGGAAAAAATTTAGAGGAATTTAGATATTATTTAGTTCAACTTCACATTTTAATCAAAGATTCGAATACTAATTATTAAAAGGAGTTATGATTAGCATTTCTACCTCTTCATACTTAAGTATAGCGTAGGATCACTGCCTAAGAAATAAATTGCAACTAAATATTCAATGATCAGAAAAAAAATTACACCCATAACAAAGTTAGCTTCAAGAACTACCTACCTAACATATATCTATGTAATCACTCTTTGATATTTGTTCTTTTTACTCTTTATTTTGCATGTTAATTATATTATATAACTACCTACTCATTACTATTGTACTTTATTACCTAAGCTCTACAATAATGTCATGTCAGGAGGCGGGCGATGAGACTACACCGCAGTTTTTAACTTTTGTGGTCTCCTCGTTCAATATGTAACCTGATAAAACTGTTTACTTGTTCAAATAAACGATTTTTGTATTTTGTATTTTTTTGTATTGTATATATAAATGAGCTGGAGGAGGCCTGTACTCGAAAGGGGTCCTAACCAAGAAATATCTAATAATATTTTAATTAATGGAAATCTATGTATACGTATACAAAATCAACATCTTAATAAGTAAATGCATACAATTTTATTTTTAAGTCTCTAGATGATTGTATTTTTAATTTTAATTTTATATTTCAATTATTTTATTTTATTTGACGTACATAATTAGTAACATTACATATAAAATCAATTATTTTTTTTACTTGTCAATTACTTTAATTATGCACTATTATTTTATCAGGCTATGGAATAAATGGCTTTTTTATTTTATTTATTTATTATGATTAGCAGTAGTTTTTTTCTGCAGCTTTTTCTGCATTTATAATGGTTTACGCTACGTAGGTGGATAAATGTTCCTAGTGGATCCATATCCACTAAGAAGATTTATCCACCTACGTAGCTTAGTGCATTATGAGAAAACTTGTTTGGGGGAGGCTTGTACGTATATGAATAGACGGTGCTAACTTTTGAATTTACTTTAGTTCTCTGAAAAAGGCCATAAAAAGCTTGCTTAAAGCCAATAAAATTCAAAGCATTTATTAATTTGAATCAATTTGAATCGTGGACACTCACGATAGGGCTGGTCCACCAGTTCAAAGTCGCTCAGCGAGCTATGGAAAGAGCTATGCTCGGAGTTTCTCTGAAGGATAAGATTCGCAACGAATACATCCGACAGAGAACCAAGGTTATCGACATAGCTCAAAGAATTAGCAAGCTGAAGTGGCAGTGGGCCGGCCATATTTCGCGAAGAACCGACGGCCGCTGGGGCAAACGTGTTCTTGAGTGGAGACCACGACTCGGTAAACGTAGTGTAGGACGCCCTCCGACCAGGTGGGATGACGACTTGCGAAAGACTGCAGGTAGATGCTGGATGCGGCAGGCTGAGGACAGGGCGCAATGGTGCTCATTGGGGGAGGCCTATGTCCAGCAGTGGACTGATATAGGCTGATGATGATGATTAATTTGAATAAAATTATTAGTAGGTAAAATTTCTGATCACATATCACGATAAAACACTGATCTTAGGTAATAAAAGTATAGTACTTGCACCCCGTCGGGGCTTGAGAAGTAGTTAAGTACTTTATCAACCTTATAGGCGATAATTGACAAACGCAGCGCAGTCGTCGGTCGGCTAAATCAGCTTTAAAGCGGCAAGGTACTAAAGTCACCTTAGCGCAGTCGTGAATTAATATTCAGCTCAGATTGCGAGATATTGTTGCAGGAAGCACTGCCTGCATCCGAGTAATGAAAGCTATTGGCAGCTCGTAGCGTATTGCTATGCTATCACACTTCGACGGAAATTATAAATGCGAAAGTTTAGATGAATGGATGTTTGTTTGTTACCTCTTCACGCAAAAACTACCGAACAAATTAAGCCTAATTTGGCTTAGCTGGACTTGGAAAAACATCATAAGATATTTATCTCTTAAATCATTTCCCTTGGGATACTGATACTGTTCTGTTAAATTAAATCATTGCTGACTGGGATAAAATATGACTAGGTAAGGCCACTTTTTATCCCGAAATCAACATGTGCGATGCTGCGGGCAGAAACTAGTGGGTAATAAATCAAAGCTAGAGTTAGCAGCGCCGTGTATTTGCAGAATTGACGGATTTGCTGCCGGTCGGTACCTCGGGCCCTGGTGTTTGAGTTACGAGGTCTGTGTCCGTGTGGTTTTCCGAGTCGCAGTCTCCAATAACACGTTTAGGTACCCCAGCGGTTGTCGGTTCTTCTCGAGGTATGGCCGCCCCTCTGCCACTTCAACTTGCTAATTCTTTAAGCTTCCTTTAAGCACCTTTGTCAATCATGTGCCGCACATGCGTTTCGTTCGAAAAATATTACGGCTGTGCTGAGTCACAAAGATCTGTATTTTCTCAACCGCTGCGATAGTGTGGATTTACGCATATTAGTCACTTGTAGAAATCACATACCTACCAACACAACCGCTGTGTAGAGCGGCAGCACGAATTTTTTAGGTTAAAAAAAAGATCGTCGTCGAAAAAATATCGCAGTCAAAGTGTTAAATGCAAGCCTCTGTCTGTAACCGTTTACTATAAATTAACGGCTGAACAAATCCGAATGAACATGCATCAGACCATGTATATTATATAAGTCCACAGAACGTGTCCCTACAGTAAGTTTGATCGCATCGTAGGTGTCTAATTAACCTGCCTAATTACACCGTGACAGAATGGTTCAGGTCCGCTGGGACGAAACTAATGTACGTAGCATAATTACCAGGTATAGTGCAACTGGGGCAATATACTCACCTATGTTATACCAGGTATTGCCAGCTTCTGCAACCGTGTATATAACGCAGCAAATCCTCAAACCTAATTAATTCCTTAATTTCACATTACAGCATGACGAAGACACACAGACAACTTTTGTCGAAACATTTGGAAATGATGAGATTTCTAAGGTCTTCTGCATATCTATAATAAGTATAAAAATAAATCGCTGAATGTGTTGCTAAGCGCAAATCTCGAGAGCAGCTGAACTGATTTCGCTAATTCTTTTTTTAGAATATTCCTTACGAGGATGGTTCTTACAGAGAAAAAAAAGAGAAAAATTTAAAAAATTGCCTCATACTAATGACCACCCCGACGAAGCCGGGATGGGCCGCTAGTTTTTTTATATATCACTATTAGTTTCGTCTTCCAATACATAGGGTTTGTTTGACTTCGAAACTGTGTTCATTATCCACTTAATTCACACGAAATATTATAATAAAGTTAAATGGAGATTTCGTAAAATTTGGCAAAGAGGAGACCCTCATACGCATAGCCGTGAAACGACCTATACAAATAAGCTAAAAATATTTACCAATAAAAGCTGAAGTAAGGGAAGCCTCCCGACTTCTCCCCTGCAGTAGGGCGACATTAGCTGAAATAAATTAAATAATAACCCAAAAATAATATATTTCGGCAGATTCAGACTCGCGCCCTTCCCTCAGTACGGGAATGCACTATTCAATGCGCCCGAAATTTCCGTACTCGGTCGCGGGTACAAGTCAAGCTAAAATCGATTTTTTGGGGATAATATTTAATTTATTAGAGATTACCCGGAGTGCAATTAAAATGTAAAGCACATAGAAAACCAGCAAGCAGATGCGAAATGAGTTAATAAAGCTAATTATTTTATACATCGTCAAAATGTGATAGCCTTATCTCCACAGTCAACAGATTGCTTGTGTTACAGCACGTTACACCTGCCTTCCCTTGTTTCCCTAAGGCCCTACGTTCATAAGCCATGGTTCGTTTCAATTATTCAATGTAAGGGTTGGCAAAATAAAATATGATTTTTCGACATCATCACTTTATTCTCGGATGACAATTACATCAGAAATACAGATACTTTAGTGATGCGTTGGTATCATTAGATCACTTTCGCTTTTGTCTCGTCCTTCCTTGAAATACTCCAGTTTTTTTGCGGTGAGAGTCATCTCTCGCTTGGGCACCCATTGTTCAGGACTTAGGACATATGACTTGTGATGACGCCGCCTTTTTTTTTTTGGTTGATCTTCATTGCAACGGACATTACTGATTTCATTGCTGCTTCGTGGACTCCATAAGCCGTGATTTGGTACTCTTTGGGTTTGGTCGGTAAAAGAAATTTGTTTTCGGTGTAATAGTGTTTTTAAATATTTCAATGACATGATTAATAGAAGTACTACGCAGGACCAGGTTACTATAAACTGGGTAAAGTTTTCTTGTTTTTCTTTTTTCACGAGCATTTTTCTTAGATTATTGAAAAGCTGGCTGATGTCACATTAAATTTATTGAGCTTACTAAAACGGAAAGATTTTGGGAAAATTAATACACTCCAAGATCTTCCCAAGGTCGAAGATAAAAACAAAGAGAATACAATAACTAAAACAAACAGTGAGGAGCTGTCACAAAATTCTGTCAGTACAAGTCAGCTCGTCAGTTTTTTGTTATTACCTAATATATATCCAATGAGGTTTCTAGTGTCTTTCATTCCCAACTCAAAGAAGGTTAGGTTCAACAATAAATTAAATGAGTTTTAACTGTACCTAGATCATTGGTCTAATAGGGGTTTTAAAATTTCATTGCCTTTTATCCAACATCATGTTATAGGTGAAAAAATGAGAAAAAGGTTATTCGTGTTTTTCTACTTTTACCGAGCTTCCATAGCAAGGTTCAAGGAAGAAGGACATGAAGTTTATTTTTCATGGTAAGAAATTGTAAGGTTTATAATGATAGCAAGCTGCAAAATTACAAACATTACACACGCTTGAGATCAAACTCTTCACAGGTTACATGTTAGTGAATTCCAGTACTCTACGATATATTATTTAGCAGATATTTGGTTTGTAGTAGGTGTTTCTGGAATTACAGATTCATGTACAATTTTAAGTTATGTCAAAAGGGTCTCAAACACATTTTTTAAACAGAAATAAAACTTATTTCTCCGTCACATTTTTCCTCGATCTTGTTTTGCCTCGTCTGCTTTTTATCAGATTTCACGTGAGCAATTGCTTTTACTCAGGCAGCAACTTCATCTTACACAACTCAAATAATAGAGCCATAATCCTATTAACAACGTTTACATAATTTGATGGTCCACTTAAACTTAGTCTAGGAGCCACCACTTTAACTCTCAGACAAACGAGGTATTAGTAGGATAGACGGTAGCAGAATAATGTTATGCAAAATTTCGTAATCAACTCTCTTGCTATGGCTTTGAGCCAGGCAAAATGGGTTTGCATATAAAATTGTTTTATTCCACTATTGGATACACATTCGTACTAGTTTCCTAGTAGTTTAAGGTCACGTAAGGCTACGTGGCCGTGATATGTTTAATCTTCATGCGATACTACACAGCTTATATTGTACATAGTGGTACGAGTAGGTATGGTGAATGTATCCTGTTTGTACTTATAAAATAGTTTTTTTACCGTCGATAGACCTTCGTTTTACCACGATTTCACCTTATGGAAAGTGACGATGTGGACGGTGTTTCACGAATGTCTAGAAAATTAACTCTTGTCCCAAGTTGTAACTGGCCGAAAAACAGTAGCAGGTAGCTAGTTTAATTCCTTAGCGGTGCGAATGATGAAGATGGAGGAAAACCGCTTAGTACGAGTAGATGGTATATCAACCAGATAAGGATGGTATTGCGCCGTCCGTCTTGTCGTAGAGTGGAAGGGAGATGGTGGTGTCAGGTCATAAAGTTTCTGGAAGCGTTTACCGAAATGTATCCTATATAAAAGATCAAGAGACAAGCAACCTTGCGGCGGTGTTCGAGGTACTGCTGGACAATCACCAGAGCATTATCTAGCTAGCTAGTCAACAGAGCTAGTGACGTGGATAATTAATATATACTTATACTAAAAATTACCAAGATCAGGAACATAATTATAACTGAATAAGGTACACATTTTCCTCTCCTCTTCTATTTCTTTTGTTACAGGTGGACTTTCGCTGCGCCGCCACTGAGATCGCCACTAAAAATCCAGCAGCTGTTCTAGCGAATAGATGAAAAATGTAAATGGACTGAAACGTTCACAGCATAAGTGGCTGCAAATCGTTTCTGTCGGTCCATTTCATAAAAGGTCACCACAGAAAGAGCATTGAAAGTTCTATTCAACGATAAAATTGCGGATGTGTGACTCTTTTAATACTCGATTATGTTTCACCAAACGTCTAGATGTAACAACCAGTTCTGTTTTCAGAGTAGGTTCTTTAAACATATTCCTCAATCTCAAATAAGTAAAAAATATTTTTTTAACCGACTTAACGATTGAAAACTACTTCCAAACCCATTTTCATTACTCAGGAATACGAACTCTGTTCTAATAAGTATAAAAGTCACCAATAACACAAGCTGTGCTAAACTTGCGGCTAGATAATGCTGTGTTGATTGTCCAGCATTAATTATTATTATTTATTTGAGAAATCTGTGCAGCCTAATAATAAGATAGTCCAAAGTAAACTTACTATCAGCAGTTTCATTTAATTTTTCGAATTATCTGCCAAAAGTTTTCAAACCTTGATGAAGTTTGATACCAAGAAATTCAAAACAAAATCTGGAACCGGAGCAGAACAAGATTAATATTTCCATCCAGACCCCACCTGCTCTCGCCCAAGAAATGTCACGTCATCCCGTCACATATTACATTCTGTACCCTAATTTGTATTGTTTCAGTTATCCTTCCTCTACAGCCGTTTGTTATAGAGGAAGTGATAAATTTGTCAGGTAACAGTGCGTGCCAGGAATAACATGCGGTCGTGATCGCCACAAATATTGTTCAGGATTGAAACGTGTGGGCTTACAGGAAATTGGGCACTGTGCAGTTGTTATGTGGGGCAATCAAGCATGATCACTATTTTAGTAGGTTTTATAGTGTTTTTGAACAGCATTGAATTATAAAACACTGGCATAAGAGATCGCAGACTGGAAGTGACGCTAAATTTCTACATAATTAGCGACAAGTATTATTAGTAGATTTACTGACAGTTGCATCAGTAGTTTAAAAGCTATAAGTCTTTTAATTACATATTTTAGTCATTAATAACCCATTTTTTCAGTAGGTTTCGAAATATGTAGTAATAATAAGATGGTATGGTATGGCAGACGTCCGCAATCTCCCCTATAGCCCGATTACCGAATGAATTACAGATGTCGTCGTCCACGTAGCTCTTATGCTGACTCACTTGTCGATTTTAAACTCCTCACTCTCGAATCCAGACGTAAATATCTTGAAGCTGTTATTCTATATAATATTGTACATAATAAATTTGACTGTATGGATCTTGTCAGAAAGATATACTACGCAGTCCCGAGGACCTGCACCCCGCGAGCCTCTCGTTCGCGTTCTTTGTTTGCTCTTTCCACCTGTCGCACAAACTCGGGATTTCGCGCCCCTATTCGTCGTATGGTTGAGTCTTTTAATAATTACTTCGTAGATATAGACATATTTATTTGCAATTTATATAAATTTAAAAAGTGGTTATTCAGTCTACTGTGTCGAGTAAACTTCACTAATAACCCAACATAACTTATTGCTATTTGTACTTTTTTTATTATTATATAATTTATTAATATTAATTCTTTAGAAATAATTTGTAAATTTACAAATAGTTTTATAGAACTCTATTTGCTTTACTTAGTTGTTTAAGAGGAGCCTAACTAGTTAGGCATCCTAGTTGCATGTTTTTTATATTTTATGTATGTAACTCATATGTGGATAGCGTTGTGGGCTACATTTTGAATATAGCTCAACTTTACATTGTAAAGTACTAACACAAATGTATAATAAGTTAAATGTAGTCGTTTGTTATTCCTCAATAAATAAATAAAAATAAATAAATTACCCAGTCCATCCATCCATCACAATAGCCTGGTTTTATTTCTTTCATTTTTCTTAAAATAGTCTCTACATCTGGCGGTTAACCATCTTTGGGTGTATCATATTGTGCACCCAAGGATGATACCCGCTATGTGCAGCCATCGCCTTTAGATTAACTCTCTCAAAGGGTCTCTGTGCTGTTGGCTTCGGTCCCACGCAAGCCTTCCAAAGGACCGGGTCACTTTATGGCCCGAGATCATGGTAATGAGATGGTATTAAAGTCAGGCTGCTAGTTTTGTATAAGAGGAAATTATTATTCCTAGTTTAAAAAGCTCTTTATGTGAAATTGTAATTTAATCTTCGAGTTTATTCTAAGATTTTATTTTAAACTTCGATTTTGTTCTTAGATTTTATTCTTCGATATACGAGTATTGATAAATTAAGCGACCGATGATAGACGCAATTAATTCTAGGCACTATTCTAATATTTTAATTTTTTTTATATAAAACTACGTGTAAGTTTTACTCATAACAAAAATATTGTAAAGTTATACCATATGTCTATGTCAGCGCGACGCAACGAGATTGGTAGGGTTGGACAAATTTGATGGCATTACTGTAATAGATAGGGGTAGTGCGTGACGAGTGGCCTGCTATGAGGCTAGAAACTCATAGGACAGAAGGTAGGTAAATGACGTCAGAAAGGTCCTTTTTGCATGGATTTCATATTTTCGAGTGGTAGCTCTACATTTTTTGATCTTGATCTCTTGAGTATACACGTCTGGTTTGAAATTTTTTTATTTCTGATATAAATGTATGTTAATATAAAAATTAAAATCATTCTAATATTATAAACGCGAAAGTTTGTGAGGATGTTTGTTGCTCTTTCACGCAAAAACTAATGAATGGATTTTGATAAAACTTCACAATAATATAGCTTACATATCAGAATAACACATGGGCTACAATTTATAAAGACATATTGTATATTATCCAAATTATCTTTCACCACGCGGGTAAATACGCGGGGCCCAGCTAGTATATTATAATTTAAATATTTAATTAGTCATTTTTGAAGTGTATTAACGAGCAGCGATCTGGGATCTTCTAGAAATGATTAAACGAATTGTTTACAGATTTCAATGAATATCTGTCAAAAATTGGTTACTTGAGATGAGGTCTGAGGTCTGAGTTGCGTTTGAATATTTGGGGATTAGGGCGTAGATACTTGTCACTAATTACTGAGGATTTGTCACTAAGCGAGCTTAGCTCCTGGCAGCAAGCGAAGCTCTTTGTAGTGTGGCATTAGCCTAAAGGGGGAGGGGGCCACGGCTCTCGTGTGTAATCATTCATACCCTGTTTACATACACGATGACTTTCAATTGGTTGCGCATAGTTTAGTGTGACATACCCAATTCCCTCTCGTGGTCGCTATAATGGAGTTTAGTTTGCCAGTGAATAAATAATGGATAGTTTTTGGAGGTTTTGGACAGGGCATTTTATTTTTATATGAATACAAATGGATATGATATTTAAACTGGCGTTATAAAGACTCGCATTTGAATTGAAATCGGTCGTTTCAGGGGCCAGCAGAGGATGAATTGCCCATCAAACGTTAATATCAAAATTATATTTTGTACGCGCCTCGAATTGAAGTTGCTAGCGGCATCCTTTAAAAACCGACTTCTAAAAATGAATGCGGATTTTTATTCCTTGATATCTCCGCCAATCATTATACGATTTAACGTTTTTTAAGGTTAGGGTTTATCGAAAAAGCTCGTTCGCAGACGAGTTGTCCACCTAGTTGTCTACTTTTTAGTAGGAGTACTACTCGATTTTTATTCGGACGAGTTGTACAAATGTACATGCCCCCACCTCAAAGTGAAGTTGGCGAGAAGATCGTACTTTTCTACGGTTCCGTATCAAAATGTTTTAAATATTCAGTTTATGACGGCCTCATTGAAAACAATATCGGGCATTATTAAATCATCATTTCAAATTATTATGATTATTAACAACCTAGAAGTTCTGGTTCTGACCACTACATTCAAATAAATGCAAATGTAGAAAAATAAAGTATTATTTCTTGAATTTGTAGCATATAATAGCACATCTTAAACATTAAAGAAATAATGCTTTGTTTTTCTCTCGTCTCCTTGATTGTAGTTCCCACACTATTCGAATAGGTGCTTACTCTAAAAAGTTTCACGATTTCTTCTCAGCAAATCGAATCAAAACAACAAAGTTGATGATTGCAGTCAAACTCGATTGCTTTGAAATTGTTATTTGGTTATAAATTACTTCGAAGTTTTAGTAGAAACAATCAACAATGCAATTATGTATCTTCCGGGAATTTTACCTAAATTACAGTTTGAGATTGAATTTGAAGAAATTAGGTTATTTAACACTTTTATGGCCCAAGACGCAGATGTCCTTTTGCAGCCTTTGCCTCAGCTGGTCGCACCGCCGGGTTGGATATTGAATGCGTTTAATGGTTGGTATCTTATGAAAGAAGATTTATGCTTGGTATCTGTTAATAAAGGCTACGTTACTTATGGAAATATGTAGCTGCGATATTTAGAGAAAAAATTGTCTAATGTTTTTAAAAATTCTAGTCTTAATTGATGAATCTAAATTAGCTAAAGGAACTAAGAAACATTTATTCATAGATTTAATTGCATTAGAAGCATAACGATTCATGTCTAAGTATAAAACAAACTCAACCAACATGAAGCCCTTTGTCCTTAACCCGTAACGTGACGAGTCGACCTTCTCTGCTAGCTCCTTGCTATAATAGTCCAGTAGACAGCCGCACATTATACCTCCTAACATAAGGAAAGGGTTTAACATCGACAAAAAGGGGTAGTACCTATATTACAATAAGAATAATAATTATATCTTTATTGCACCTTAAAAATAATTTAATAATCAGTAACTAAACTACTAATTAAATATAGTGTGGCGCAATCGGAGGCCTTATCACTGAAACTGATCTCTTCCAGGCAACCCATATGTTACGCCTGTGCCTGTTTATAGCATCGCATGTTCTTAAGAGAATCACCGATGTTTTCGTTTACTCCAAAGTTGACTTTTCGCTTAAGTCTATCTGTATCGAGGTTTCCTATATTTTGATGAAATTTGGTGCAGCTGTGCCAGGTAAATATTTATACCTTTATTTAAAAAAAAGCTTATCATATGTGTGTATTGATAGGTGATAACTGTGTCTAGAATCTATGTCTTGTATTGGATTCATATCTCTTTTCTTCTTGCCTCATGCCTTGCGACATCCACTTTGTGTCAAATAATGTGATAATGTTTTCCGTTAGGTACCTACTAAAGATTGAATTCATAGCAGCTTTTTCATTTTCACCAATTCAATAAATGTTATTTATTAAAAAAACGATGTACAGTGAGCGATAGGTAACCCCTCACAAGTTCCAAGTTTCGTAATAACATTACATCAGTACATTTAATAATTATATTTATTTCATCATCATCATCATCATCCTATAGCAGTCATAGACATAGGCCTCCCCAAATGAGCGCCATGGCGCCCTGTCTTCAGCTTGCCGCATCCAGCATCTGCCTGCAGTCCTTCGCAGGTCGTCATATAATATTTATTTCGTTTTTTCATAAAAAACAGCAAGCTATCTTCATTTTGCTGAAGAATTCTAGAAAAACAATCAGTGAAATTGGCTTCAAACTTACCTGGTGAGCTAGAGCTATCGATGTAGCTCTCTGTTCATATCTACAGTCATAGTACTCCTTTAGAACCGATACTCTATTCACAGTATTCACTTCATGCAGATAAATCATTCATTCAGTCGAATTGTACCTACACTGTATGTTTTCTTGGAAACGGAAAGCCACCTCTGGTTTCCGATTTTGCGGTAAATATTTACAAAAAAATGTGCTCTCATTTTTTTGTACATATTCCGCAAAAACGGATTGATTTTCAGCAGTTAAATATTTGTTTTTGGTTTTCCGGACAAAATATGTCGAATTCATTTGCGAATCGTTCTCACTATTCATTCATTCACAATTCTAGGAAGTAACATATTAACACTATTTTCTCTATGTTTGTACTTCCCCACGGTAGATCCGTTTTATGTTGTTTCTCAATATATTATTTAATATATTGAGTAATAATATATATTGTTTCTCAATATATTAAATATACAAATTGGCGACTTAGGTAAACTTTAGAGACCAACACATTTCGTATGTATGTAGGGAGTATTGTTGGCAAGAGACCATAACGTGCTCTCTGTCAATAAACCATTTTTGTCAAGAATTTTTTTCTATAAGACTATAAACAAAAAAAATCTAATAAATTAAGCTTTTGGATGCTAAGATATTAGAATCATCATAACTGACAAGTAAATAAACGAAAGATGATGGCGTCAATTTATTTGCGAGTACCCGAGCACTTTCTTGTATTACTGCAACACCTAGAGACTCAAGTCTACACTTAAAAACCCTGCTTCTGGTAGAATACAACTTAATGATGGTAAAAGAAATACCATAACCGGTAGCTTCCGTACTATTTCACATTGTCCGACCTGGGTGCGTCGCTATGCAGTGATTGTCTCTTCCAATACATGCAAGGTTACTGTCGATTCATTTGAATCTAATTGTCTATGCAGTCTGCACGATCTCATGGATTCCATAAAAAGTGTATAGCTATCACGATTTCACCTAGTTTCGATAAGTTATGTTGTTATTAGTCTGTACCTCTAGCTATTTATTAGGAACCTCCGTTGATACAAGTATGTGTTTTCGATGAGGAAAAAGAGCCGTCGAATGAACTCACCCTTAAAATATTTTCTATTCCTGTAACGAGCTGATTCAAACAAACCTTTAACGTAGCTCTTTTTACCTTGTCACGATGACTACTTGCTCCGATCATCACGTACTGTCCTAGGGTAAGGCAGTATTTTACCCATTTTCATTATTTGTACAAAAACTGTTGTTGCAGTTTTTTTTCGTTTTCGTTCTGAAATCTACATATTTTAGTTTGAAGGGTTTTACTTTTGTGCATACCTACTAATAATAATAATAATATAGGCCTTTATTCAGATAACTAACAATTTTCCTTAAATCTAACTTATTTTAGCACATGTTATCTGTTTGCCCTAGTTTGGCATAGGCATCTATGCCAAACTAGGGCTAATCATTTTCTTGAATTATTTTAAGGCATACAAAATAAAACGATTACTGAGACAATAAAAAAAGCTTATAATAGGTATCACAAAATTGTCAGTGAAATTTTTGATATTTCTTTTGTTTAACTTATTAATAAGATATAATAGGTGCGGTGCTAGTTTGCCTCGGGGCCGGCGTTATCAGTGTCACCCACAATATTCACTCTACTGCAATGCCATTAACCCATGTTCGCAGTAAATAGTAAGTTTGCGCTACGAGTATCTTACATCCCAGTTTCGTGACATAAATCGAGCAAAGTCGCACGATGCATCCGATGCAAGCCGATTCATCTGTCGGGCGAGACAACTAATTTGTCTGCCAAGTGAACGCGACTGTACTCCGAATTTTAAGGCTGATGTTCGTGGAGATGTATAACGGGCTATTAACATCAGCTAAGCTAAACTGCTTAGGCATTTGTTCTTAGAAATAATAATGGGACTTTAAGTGATTGTCTCAAACACTTTACGTCCAAGTTTATCGACGAAGCTGCAAATTGACCGATTATCTTTTAAAAAACACCACCCGTAGCATAGCCGAGCGTAGAAATGAATACCGCATCAATTAAGATAAGCGAGACGTCATCCGTCAACTCCGTTCGTTTACAAAATAAATCTCCTGAGCGAGAGGTTTAATTATTATTTAGTTTGTGGAGTGCCTTGTATGAGCTAAGAGTTACCTACGAGTGTACTCAGAGTTTGCGCGTTGTGCTTGATTAGTAACTCGCAATTTTTTTTATTTGTGATTTCATTCAGTAATTACTGAATGATTATATTAATATGATAATACAAAAATGACAGATCATAATTTATGTTGAAATTTTCAGCTTTCGCTATAATATAATGAATTAAGTTGTGACCTAGACCAGGATAAAACTTAATTCATCATCGCTTTGTAAGAAATTTTAAAAAACTGGCGACAAATATATAACATTGTTTGCTTCACGACTTCACTACTACAAAAATCATGGTAACAATAGGTTAACGCTTAAAACTAGTCGATTTTCTCTTTTAAAAGCGAACATTAATGTGCAGTGTACAACAAAGAAAGTCAAAACGTCACCCGCAGCAACAATGGAGCTCAAGCATTCTCTAAGTGTTCCAGAAAACCGCAGTTTTAAAGAACAAAAGCAATAACTCTGTTTACCCGATGCATTGTTTTAGATGATCGTCGGTCTTGCGTTTCTTTTAAGAATTATCGAAATATTGTAGACTGTGCTGATTGTAGAATTTAGCTATGTGACACGGACTGACCGAAAGATCTTGAACCTGAAAAGTTTTTGACTCACTTTGCGTAAGAAGTCGACACCGAAATTCTAGTAACCGTTTAGCACTTAGCACGTTCAATGCAATACTTCAGCTATGCGATCCGGCGAGGATCGCCGCCGCCAAACGAGGCCTCATGTACTGGGCCGTCAAATTGTTAATCTTAATACTGAGTTATATTACGTTCTACGTCGTACATATGCATATATCGATGCTTTCGAAGTAAATTTCTTTGAATATTATTTCTTTATTTAACTTATCTTTGTATAAACTTAATTATTTTGTTAAATTGTTGTTATTTGTGATTTGTGTTGTGTTTAGTGCTGCACTCAGCACTCTGGCGCCGCTGAAAACCAGCGCTGCATTGGCACTCGTGTCAATGTAGCATTTGAAGCTGAGCCGGTAGCCTTTTTGTGTTCTCGTATTTAAATTATTTTATTCGTTCCTAATTTGTTATCTTTATTATTATTAGTTCTTAATTTGTATTATTTTATATCAAACGCAAATAAATATTTTCTATTTCTATTTCTATTAAATTATAATTCAAGTAAACTAAGAAAACATATTTCTTCCTGGTAGTAAATTAAATTTGGGCATAGAGTCAGCGGATCGTATTTTAAACGTTGAAACTTTAAGCTTAATCCATTTATATTGGCCACAGTTAAATCGCAATATTTTGCCAAGCCATTATAGTCCATGTCTCTAAGAATGAAAAAACTAAACGAGCACGAACAATGAAGACATGGTAACATAGATTACCAGTGTTTGTTTAATAAATACCGAAGTTCGTTGGTTTATTGAGCTCTTAAAATCACGATCGCGGTATTAACTTCAATTTATAGCACAACGTTACTGAGTACATAATGATTCACGATTGTGTTAATCAAGAAGCAATCAATATTAATGCAAAGGTAGCGAAATATTACCTACCTGCGTAGTGTTTTATGTATTTTGCAATGAACGTAAAGGTCATCGCACACTTGTCCACCTGGGAATGGATCATCACCAACGTTTCAATTCAGGGTGTTCTCGTCATTTTTATTTGGAGCTCACACATAAAATTATGTAACACTTACAGTATTATGTATATAGGTACCAATAGTCATCAGCATGTTTGATTTAACCTACATTGTAATTGTTTTTGTAATTGTAATTTTTTTTGTTTGACATCAGCACCGAGAGGGTATCGTGGTACGCAGTTGAATGTTAAACTACACAGAAGTGTCCCTTTCCTCAGGTAAGTTCTTTTAGTGAAATCTTACCATACAGCTTTAAAAAAAGAACGAACATTTTCACTAACAAAATGTAGGGCAACTTACATAGCTAGTATATTTCCACTGCTGTGAAGCTACTCTCCATAAACGATATGAACCGAAATTTTAACGTAAATTCAGTCGTCTCGACAAAAGAGACGAATATTTTATGCGGCTCACACTTCAGAGATTCGAGTGCCGCCCAGCCAGTCAGCATTTCCTGGATGGTTCTAGGTACCAATAGTCATCAGCATGTTTGATTTAACCTACATTGTAATTGTATTTTTTTTGTTTGACATCAGCACCGAGAGGGTATCGTGGTACGCAGTTGAATGTTAAACTACACAGAAGTGTCCCTTTCCTCAGGTAGGTTCCTTTAGAGAAATCTTACCATACAGCTTTAAAAAAAGAACGAACATTTTCACTAACAAAATGTAGGGCAACTTACATAGCTAGTATATTTCCACTGCTGTGAAGCTACTCTCCATAAACGATATGAACCGAAATTTTAACGTAAATTCAGTCGTCTCGACAAAAGAGACGAATATTTTATGCGGCTCACACTTCAGAGATTCGAGTGCCGCCCAGCCAGTCAGCATTTCCTGGATGGTTCGGCCAGCCAAGCACGTGTCGACGATTTGCGCTACCTGATTGGTTGCCACATTTTGAGCGGTCTTTGTATGCACTATGGGAAATAGCGACAATGTGAAGTAGAAATGGATTTAAGAATTGTGTTGAATTTCATAAAGTTTCATCGTGCGACAACTCGATAGAAACTGACATATTTTCATGAAAAGCGTCCACATTGTCTACGCTAACTATGATGACATCAGCATAAACCGTCTAAAATCTCGTTCTTCTATGTTTTCTGGGATTCGGATAGGTACAGTGAACGTTCATTGTTAGCTGACTAACAGGTGATAACCAAGCTATTAAAAAAAAGACTTCGATTTGAAGTAAATTTTGGTAAATACAGAGCTATTATAAAACTAGAATATTTTATTAAAATGAAAATAGCACGCCATTTTACATACATAAAAACAACAAATTAGAAATATGGAACCAAAACCATTGGTCAGTTAACGACGAACACCTCTGTATTTGCAGAATGATTTATATATTTATTATTCATATTCATATCATTTATTGTGATTTCATGCGTACAGGTATTCAATAGTTTTTAGGTGTAGTATCTTTGTGGGTAGATAGGTACACAATGCATAAAAACCCTGTCAGGGCACTAAAATATACTCGAATATCATATTGGTGCGGTGCGGACAAGTGTGCGAGGGTTCAATACAATTTGATTCAACGAATTGACGACCGATGTGGCGCGGTGGGCGAAGGTCCGCCTGCGACGCAAGAGGTTGCGGGTTCGATTCCCGCCTCGGAACAATTGTGTGTACGATCTGTAGATATTTGTTCCGAGTGTTCTGGTCGTTTTTGTATAATGAAAAATATCTATCTATGTAATGTATTGTATTATGTATATATCAGTTATCTAGTACCTATAACACAAGCTCTGCTTACCATGGGTTTACTTACCAATTATTTTTAAAGCGTATGTAATGAGCGAACCTTTCAAGTGTTATCATGAAAACACGATAGCAACTTAAAAATAGTGTTCCTTTATCTGGTTACTATACATAAGTCTCTTTTCCCTCAGTTTTTTTAACAAAAAATAATGTTAATTCAAGGGGAGTCTATCCTGGGACAATCTGTCAAATCCACGAGGAAACATTGTCACTCTATTACAGCGCCGCAGCTGAGCCTTCCGACCTGTCAGTCCCTTATATTATCTCAGTATCTCATTCTTTTACTTTTGGATTGTTTTCTGGGTTAAGCGCGTCACACACGGTGAAGATAATATAAAATATATATTATCTTAGAGCATATTTTAGAATATCGCTCACCTTACTAATCCTATGAACCATCACACACGACGAAGTTAATTTATATTTTATCTTCAGTAGCTTAAGATACCGAGCGATTACGCAAATATGGAAATATATCGACGGAAGAAAGCGATTTTGTCGTATCTCAAAATATCCAACGCAGGCTCGTAAGGAAATGAACAGATTTTTTTATATTATCGTATCTTAGCCGTGTGTGATAACCTAAGATACTATAATATTTTATATTAGGGCATCTTAAGATAAAATTATATTATAGCATGTTTGTCACCGTGTGTGACGCGCTTTACGTTTGGTAAATAAATTGAAAAAAATATCATGGAACCATTTTTGGCACGCATTTCTTATGGTTTTAATAAAATATACCTAAATAAAAAATATTGCGGGACTCTAATTCTAAAACAGATAATATTTTAAAAAGTAAAAGTAATTATTTATTCCAACATTCTGTGCTTATTTTTATAAAAAATAATTTAATAGTTTGTCTGGACAAAGGGAAGATTAGTGATAAATTTAATGTTATAAGCAATTACCTACTAACTACTATTTTTTTTTTTTTTTTTAACAAAGAAAATCTGCATACTTCTCTCGCGGAGATGAATACCAGTCGGAAGCGTCCCTGAGACGCTGGCTACATTGCCCGCTGTATTTTATATGGAATGAAATAACTAATTAATGAATTAATTACCTGTCAGCCTAAATTAGGTCAAACAACGTTTAAATGTTTATTCACCAATACTTTAATTTAATATTACGTTTTAATCTACGTGGTTAGGTACTGGTTTATCAAGTAGCCATCTATATTTCAACTATATTTGGCCCTAAGTAGCAATTACTCCCACGATTCAGGTCAAATCTAAGATAAAATTCATCTGAACCTGATTCAAATATGTCTACTTTGGTATCCACTTCCACACAATTATTCAAATCACGTAATAAATAGGATACCTATAGTGAATTATTTCTTGTTAAACTAAACTAGAATCTGTCTCTTAGGACTTCGGTCCAAGATGCCTCATAAATAGTAAAGAGTATCTTGACTTTATTGATCATTTTTGACTAACGTTCTGTTACTGATAAAAATTACTTAATCGATTCTAGCTTCAACGCAAAAAGTTCACATCTGCTTGTATCTCTCCGCCAGATAGCTAACTTTAATACTGGCTACCTTTAGTTTTACATACTTTTTATTTTTATTTTAGACTAACACATAAAAAAGGACAAACAGTACTTATAACTAAAAGTTACTTTGTCTCGAAATAACAAAGTCGTAATTTAAAACGCATGCGAAACAGTCATAAAGCAGTACAATAATAATGTACCTATTCCTGAAAGGTAAACAAATATTTTTGTCATATTGTTACCTACTTACCTACACACAATATAGTGTCCTCGTGGACTTTAGGCTTTATAATAACACACCTTAAAGAATTTCGAAATAGCACCTTAACTAGGCGAAAAGTAATTGGTGGTATTTTAATTATAAATTCAAGTTGAATATAATGTTCTTGTCTCGGCTGCTATGAAGAAATTAAAGGGAATTTAAAGTTATTTCGTATAATCTATGCAAATGACAAATTGTTCTTACTAGGCTTTATTGAAAAGAGGTTTAATAAGTGGTGTAATTAACATGTGATAATTTTAATAGCAATCAAGCCGGGTACATTTCAATTATTCACACATAAGAGTTTGCATACTTCCTTTGTGAATATCTTCCTTTGTCTTATAAATATGAAACAATGAGTAGTAAGCACTTTGGGTACTTACATACAATATGATGATTCGAACTGCGTGTTTCAAATTCGTTTTTATGTTTTTCAGATCATTTTGACTACTCTCGACGCTCATCTCAATTTGACGCTGACTGTACCATTCTTAGCGAGCATTGTAGATAATGCCGCGTGCTAAAATCCGTCTCGTTGCTCGTTGCGAGTGCCTTCTTTCTTTGTACTGACCTAACTACACGAACGCTCTCTGTGTGACTGTACATTACGGCCCTTTACCCCGGTCAGTGGCCGGTTTTTCTTTACCCCGGTTTAGCATAACATCAATGTCGGTGATGTCATTCGGTGTCGGATAACTTCATTCATAAAGTTGTCACAGATGAGAAGGTACAGCTACCGCTCAGCACAAAAATGTACATTCGATTATGGACTTTATATCGCCACTGTAGGAAAAAATAATTAAATGCACATTTTTGAGCTAGATGGTAGCGGTATTGGATTGATGGTTTTGAATGTTTGGGTACAAAACTACCTTGATAATATTGACTCAGTGGTTAAATTAATGATTAATTGCGTAAAAATGGTTTATTAGCTTCTAGTACTACTTCTAGTACTACTACTAAAAAAAAGGACTTCTGTCCTTTTGTTTAAATAATTTCTAGCCTATCAGAATTGATTTATATGGGATAAAAAGTGTTGTGTATTTAAGGCCTAAAATTACCTGTACGCAAAATTTCAGCCCGATCCGAGTAATTATTGCGTGAAAGAGTAACAAAAATCCATACATACAAACTTCCGTGTTTATAATAGATAGATGAAACGTTTATTTGGTACTAATAACACACATACAATTAACATAGAGAGAGATATTAAACTAAATTACAATAAAACGAGCAATTAAAATGGCTACTGAAGTACTTATTGTAGGTAAATGTGTGTGCTGCAGTACAACAGATAGGCCATGGCCTCAGTACCATGGCTCAGCGATATTTTTTTTCTAAAAAGCAAATACACTGATTTTTAGCCAAAACCTGAGACCTGAATCTTTAATATAAGTAGGACAGGACATAGTATGATTGCTAAGCAGATATCTTATAAGCGATTATGCTATGTTTTTTTCCACCTAGCCGTTAGTCTAGGTTCGATATCTCGAGGGTCTTTTTTCTTCCACCCTATAAAATTGTACAGTAAACTCAAATTGTTTTACGTAAATCATGACAAAAGTTTCTTAATTTATACCTTAACCTCTCAAAATAACAGTTCCTGATCCAAAGATAACAATCGGTAGTGAGACAGCGTCATGTAAAGGCTAGCGATGTTATCGAACATGATGGAGCGATTTTGTAGGACATTTTAATTAGAACATGCTACTAATTAGATCAAATGCTAGACGGGATTGATAAAGAACCTAGTGGATAAAGGTTATAATGCTCAGATTGTGAACTCCGGTCATCATCATCATCATCAGCCTATAGCAGTCCACTGCTGGACATAGGCCTCCCCCAAAGAGCGCCATAGCGCCCTGTCTTCAGCTTGCCGCATCCAGCATCTACCTGCAGTCTTTCGCAGGTCGTCATCCCACCTGGTCGGAGGGCGTCCTACACTACGTTTACCGAGTCGTGGTCTCCACTCAAGAACACGTTTGCCCCATCGGCCGTCGGTTCTTCGCGAGATATGGCCGGCCCACTGCCACTTCAGCTTGCTAATTCTTTGAGCTATGTCGATAACCTTGGTTCTCTGTCGGATGTATTCGTTACGAATCCTATCCTTGTGAACTCCGGTAATTCATATTAAATAAATAAATAAATAAAATAATGCTGGACAATTCACACAACATTATATATATATTTATGTAAGTTAGATGACAGTGCCATGTCATAGTACCATTGAGCTGGTCTGATGATGGAGAAAGAAGGTTTTTAATATGTGTGGGACAAATCGTGCAAATCAATTTTAAACTAGTTATCTTCAACCGATTGAGCTGTAATTTGGCATACTTAATAAATAAAATAAATAATGCTGGACAATTCACACAGCATTATCTAGCCCCATGGTAAGCAGAGCTTGTGTTATGGGTACTAGATAACTGATATACATAATACAATACATTACATAGATAGATATTTTTTATTATACATAGAAAACGACCAGAACACCCGGAACAAATATCTGCAGGTCGTACACACAATTGTTCCGAGGCGGGAATCGACCCCGCAACCTCCTGCGTCGCAGGCGGACCTTCGCCCACCGCGCCACATCGGTCGTCAAAATATTCATTGTAAACCTTTTAATCAGATATATATTTACATGTTTTTACTTAATTAATACTATTAATCAATGTTATATAATATGATTGTATATAATTAAGCTAACATCTTACAAGAAAGAACCCAAAAATTGTTGTGCCCTGACAGGGTTTTTATGCATTGTACCTACACCTAAGAAACTCACAATGCATGAAATCACAATAAATGATATGAATATAAATATAAATACTATTATATCGATATTTTATCTGTAAACTCTGGTAATACCACGGGCCAATTTGCTCTTAAAGAAGCAGCTGATTTCTTGCAACCTTTGTTATTCTGAATATCTATTTTCCTTTGCACAATCAGAGGGGAGAGGAGTAGTTGTTTTTTGTGCGTGCTAGGGTTGAGAGACCATAATTTTTTAAAGTTGGCCAGCATTAAAAAAGATTTGGAGCTTATGAAAAACACGAACATCTCTAAGCTTGCATTTTTCACTATGCTGCAAAATCTGCCAGTATTTTTTTACCATGGTCCCCGTTCTATTTAAGTTAGGTAGGTACCCATTCTTTGTGCATCAGAGGTGCCTAAAGTCGTTGCTAAAATATCAATTAAGAACAAGAAATGTTTTAGCAAATTTTCATACAAATAAATATTTTAATAATTAACTTATAATTTAACTCATTGGACAATCTACACAGCATCATATAGCCCTAAGCTAAGCAAAGCTTGTTGTGTTATGGGTACTAATGAGTGATATACATAATACAATATACAGATGGACATTTTTTACCCAGAACACCCGTTACAAATATTTGCAGATCGTACAAATAAGGCGGCCCGAGGCGGGAATCGAACCATAGACCTCCTGCATCGCAGGCAGTCATTCAGCCGCCGCCGCCGTGCCATATTGGTTGTCATACAAAGGCAAACAATAAAGCCGGTATTTGTATCTAAGCTTGCTTTAGTATGTAGGTTTATGTAAATATGTACTAAACGTGGCTGCCTCACGCACGCGGATATTTGGCCGATTTTCTCACGCATCGTTGGTTAAACACGATCGTGTCACTTCGACTTAGCTTAACGAAGTGTTGTGTTCTACGTAGAATCATTTTAAATGAGTGAATGTTACCAGCTCATGCCTACGGATTCCCATGCTCTTTTCTTCATAAATACCTGTAACATTTAAACAACATTTAAATTTAAACAACAAAATAAATGTATAAATTTATATTATACTAGCTGCGCCGCGCAGTTTCACCCGCGTGGTGATTGATATTTTGGATAATATACAATATTATCTTTATAAATTGTAGCCTATGTGCTATTCAGATGTATAAGCTATATTATTGTAAAGTTTCATTAAAATCCATTCAGTAGTTTTTACGTGAAAGAGTAACAAACATCCATCCATACTTACAAACTTTCGCGTTTATAATATTAATAGGATTATACTATCTCTTTGCTAAATTTAATAATATAAAATACCTAACTTATAAATTTATATTACTTATACGTTTATTAAATTTATGTTAGCCGTGTCAGCTTGAAAAGTTTGTATAATCTAGTCATATTAGGTTTTCACTTATGAATTGGGGTCAACCATCTAGAAACGCGTAGCATCCACCTTTATTTTGGCGATATAAACGTCATCTCAAACGCGTTATAAAATACATACTTCTATGTCATTGTTAGGGTGACCCAATTTTTTGGCGAAAATGTCTGGACTTATTAGCAAACGGACAAAGTAACTATACTATTTATATCATTAGAATAGAATTAGTTACCTGTTTCACTCTACCTTATTTACTGTATTGTAGGTACACAAGTTTTTGTGCTCTGTCAAATTTCATCAGGAACCGATTTGGATCCTACTTTTTGTTCGATGATTGATTGATATGTGCTGATATTGACCGGTCCATTATTTTATTAAGATAATCATTATTGACAATCTCTCAAAATAAAACTTATATTATTGCCGCTATGTCGAGGCTTGCTATCGAGACACACTTTATCTGGGTGTAATTTCTGAGACCAATTACACCCACAGCTGTTGGTTTTGAAGACCGTACATGAGTTATTTTAACGCTCGACATAATTATTTTGGTTTCAATTATCAATACTAAATAATATATTTTTTATTATCATCACATTGGTTTAATAGGAAGGTGACTGAGTAAAGGTCACACTGTGAACCCTATTGGGCGTAGACAACAAGTGGAAGGCAGACCGAGGTTGTTTTTGGTGAAAAATATAGTCCAGTAATTTGATTATTATAATTTTTTTTTCTTATAATATTAGTTTCGTTTAACGTAGTTAACCACTGTTTAAGTAGATAATCATTCCCATAAGGTAAATTATGGTGTTATGGCACTATTTACCTAATTACTTGTAATTCTAAAAGTGATCCAAAAATGTAGCAAATGGGAAAATTATACTCCTAATTTGTAACGGACCATATCAGTGCATAAACAAACCAGACAAACTAATTATGGTGAGAAATTTCAAGAGAGCATGTCAAGAGAAGACCTGAATATCTTGCCGTTTAGTTGTCAACCATGGCACCTTTTTGCGCGTATTTATACTAATATTATAAAGAGGTAAGGTTTGATCTTTGTTTGTTTGTTTGTATTGGCTCCGAAACTACAGGACCGATTTGAAAAATTCACCGTTGGAAAGCTACACTATTCCCGGTGAACATAGGCTATATTATGTTTTTAAAAAAGTTAGGGATCCGTACTAAAACCGTGCGAAGTCGGGAAGGTCCGCTAGTTTTTTTATAAGTAGATCTAGCTTCCGTCATTTCATGGCGGTTTGACACTAGTTGAAGACTAACGGAGTGGTTATAATTGTCTTTGGACGATACATCTCGACGAGTTTGTGATTCTGCCATCACACTTGTAATAAAGTTAAAAAATACATAAATAATGCCGGACAATTCACACAGAATGCTGTGTGAATTATATTATATTCATAACACAAGTTCAACAGAGGTAATCAGGCAGACAGTCATTATGGAATTAGGGACAGCTCTTTAGATCTTCTTACATCTTACTTGAGTGATAGGATACAAAGAGTTGACATGAATGGGAAACGATCTAAAGGGTCTGTTGTTACAATGGGTGTACCGCAGGGTTCTATCTTGGGTCCTTTCCTATTTTTAGTTTATATTAATGACTGAGGCAGGTTATTAATATAAACTAAAAATAGGAAAGGACCCAGGATTATTAGAAGTATTTTTAGGAATAACCTTAGATAGTAAACTTCAATGGGGCCCACACATAGATAAGCTATCGAAGAGACTTAGTTCTGCAGCATATGCAGTTAAAAAAATCCGTCACAAAATACATTGATACTTCTAGACTAGTCTATTTCAGCTACTTCCACAGTATTCTTTCTTATGGCATACTACTGTGGAGGAACGCTGCAGACATAAGCACCGTATTTGTGTTGCAGAAAAGGGCTGTTCGTGCAATCTATAATATGGGTCCCAGAGAATCCCTACGTGAAAAATTCAAAGAAATAAACGTAATGACAGTACCGTGTCAATATATTTATGAAAACTTGTTGTACACTCATAAAAATATCAATCGGTTCACAAAAAAAAGTGATATACTTAATGTAAATACTAGAAATAAGAATAAACTCGCTGTGCCCACAACTAGGCTACACAAGATAAATGTATCTTTTAAAGGGCAATGTATACGCTTCTACAATAAAACTCCAAGTGAGTTGCAAAATTTATCAATAAATAAATTTAAAAAAAATCTGAAACATATTCTTTGTAAAAAAGCTTATTACAAAATATCAGATTACTTAGAAGATAAAAAAGCATGGAACGAGTTTTGCTCCAACTCAAAATCTACCAACTTACAGATAAGCAAATCAAATGTACTAGACACTTAATTTATGAACATGCTAGTGGTTTCTTCTCACTTCTTCCACTGGTCGACAAAAAATTGAAGTGAACTATAAAATAATTTAATTGATAATAATGAATAGTATAAAATATGACCTGTCTAAGTGCTTATTTGTAAGCTTAAAGAAATAAAAACTTTTAATTCCATTTTTTTACAGAGAACTTGTGTTATGAGTACTATGTACCTATGTATATGGTAAATTTTGTACAGATTTTGATAATTATTTATTTCGATTCGATAATACTTTAAATTTATAGAACTTAACGACATGAATGTAACATGTGTACCTAGGGTGCAATAAACAAATACAAATTAAAATGTATCCTCGGTCTACCTTTTGAATGCAACGAGTTATCGGATCAGACAATTTGTTTGTTTGTATGAGGTAGAGGCAGTCCGCAACTCCATCAAAACTTTTGATTGAGTTTGGTATGGTAGTCTGACATTGTTTGACGACCGATGTGGCGCGGTGGTCGAAGGTCCGCCTGCGACGCAGGAGGTTGTGGGTTCGATTCCCGCCTCGGAACAATTGTGTGTATACTGTGTGAATTGTCCAGCATTATTTATTTATTATTTATTGGGGTATTATAGATAAATTAATCCTCATATCTAGCAACATTACTGGCATAATATGAATACATAAAATGTTCCAAAAAGGGTTTAGAAACTTCAAACCACTTATTTCAAAAATTAAAACACTGGAAATCAAATAAATACGTACAAAGAGCTTTAATCATTATAGAGATTTGTAAGGACAAAGCTCTGTAACGGCACAGTGTAACTATATAAAGGCCAGCATTAAGGCTAAAGTTTCAGGTGACAAGCACATGCGGGAAAACAGAAAATGTAGTCCAATCTTTTTTGAAGGATTGAATTTTTGTTTCAAATGCGTCACGAAATGGTTTATATCCGGATAGGAAGTTTCAAACCCATAAATAATTGCATAATCAATACTAGAATGTTTTGACCATACATCAACTTTTTAATTATACAGTAGCCGAAAAAAACATGTACATAAGTGATTTAAATTGAAACACGATTTTTCAATCAATCATTATTTAATGTTTACTCGAATGAACGGTTGCAAGGTTAGTAATAAGTAATTATTATGTATGAGTAGAGCCCCTTTTCTTATAACTATGTAGATATGTGTTATACTAGCTTCTAACCTCGGTTTTTAACCGCAAAAAGGAGGAGGTTCTCAATTCGCCTGTATTTTTTTTTCTTGTATTTTATTATGTTATTCTGGATTAACGAAGAAGATAATCAAATTAGGTAATTTAAAAAATTGGAAGTTGTATTTACAATTGATACAATTGAGAAAACAATTGCAAACAATATGTATCAATCATAGTATAGGTAGTATTATTCAGGTAGTATCATTCTACAGGTATCAATCACTAGTCCATACTAACCACAGAAGCGTCCCCAAGACGCCAACATCCTTCAAGACTCAATTTCCTCGCTGTATAAATAAATAAATAAATAAAACTGGACAATTCACACAGCATTATCTAGCCCCATGGTAAGCAGAGCTTGTGTTATGGGTACTGGATAACTGATATACATAATACAATACATTACATAGATAGATATTTTTTATTATACATAGAAAACGACCAGAACACCCGGAACAAATATCTGCAGAGCTTACACACAATTGTTCCGAGGCGGGAATCGAACCCGCAACCTCCTGCGTCGCAGGTGGACCTTCGCCCACCGCGCCACATCGGTCGTCGTATGGCAATGCTCAAGCGCTCTTGAATCTACCTGAGCTCAGATTTTTTGTTGTTATTCAGGCTTAGGTCAGAATGTATGCAAAATTTCAGATCGATTCAGCAGTAGTTTTGATGTTGATCACGAAACTTTTTAAAATATGTCTGGCTGCATATAGCCAGACGTTTCGCGATAATAATATTAGTAGGATGGATGTTGTTATTTGTTATTGTATTTTTATATGTGAAAATGTGTGAGTAATGTACGTAAGCATTGACTGATTTTACTGTTTTGAATTTGGTTATTTGTTTCTATTCAAATTCCAGTTTAGTAAACCAAAATCATAAATAAGTAAATCCCGCCGAAAACGCATGTTTATGTTCTGTTCTAGGATATCGGATTGGTTTTTAAAAACTTTATCAAAAATATAACATTTTTAGCACGATTTTTTTTTCTAAAAACTCATACTATACAATATACATAATATTTTGATACGTAGGTTAATAAATATTCGTTATGAAGCCGATAGAAAAACGATAGAAAAATCTGATAGCTAGATTAATAAAAAAAAACTTTATTTGCTGTATATAGGTGCAGTGGATGTTGAATTTTTCAGTGAGTGAATAAATAAATTAATAGTAATTAAATAAATCATTTATTTGGCCTATTGTTGCTAGTGTGTAAGTGTTGCAGATGCCAAAACCATGTCAATCTTACTACTTACCCGCGATTTCAATCCCTAACACCAGGACTCACAGTGCAGAACCGCACCGAGAAGCAGGTACCTATGCTTTTTTACTTTATTCAACTTGATTGCTATATTTGTAAAGCTATTGCGTTTGTTTGAAATTCTCAAGGGTTCTTGCATGGACGCGAGGGCACTCAAAAGAGATGCTTCTATTTGCTTCCTGACTCTAGATTTCACGATGCAAAAGCCAGATAGTAAATAAAAATATCGAGAAGAATTTATCGTGCACGATGCAAATGCGAATACCGATGTTTTTTGCAGAATTAGTAAGCTGAAGTGGCAGTGGGCCGGCCATATCTCGCGAAGAACCGACGACACTACCGCTGGGGTAAACGTGTTCATGAGTAGAGACCTAGCCCTCCGACCAGGTTGGATGACAACCTGCGAAATACTGCAGGGAGATGCTGGATGCGTCAAGTAGACAGGAGACTATATGGCTATCATTAGGGGAGGCCTATATCCATCATTGGACTAACATATTCTTATGATGATGATGTATTTTCCAGGCAAGAAATCAAGTCACGATGTTTACGATGGGACTCAGAATGGAACGCATGAGGTCTCGTGGTTGGTCTCTGACTCGATCGTCGGACCTCATCACCTCAAGAATACAGCCTATCGTGACAAAGTATTTCCTTAAGGCAAGTTAATGGAAATGACGGCGTCGCATTGCACGAGCAGCAACATTAAAAACCGCGCGTAAGCTCAGTCGAAAAGTGCTATTTCTAATTATACCTTCATGTGCATCGCAAAGCGTATGTAATAAAACACACGGAAGCTAATGCCAAAAGGAAATAAGCTTACATTATCTAATTACAGATCATTGTTTCATTGTTTGCGGGCCAGAACAATAACATAAAATTTGAATAAATTATGGCCGAGCTTATGTTTGTTCAGACAAAAGCTTAGGGATTTGATTTGAGGTATGGTCTTTATTTTGATAAACAGCAAAAATTACAAGGGAATCGTGGTCAAAAAATAAAACAAAGGTATACGGGGTTTCACGAGGGGGGAAACATATGAAGAAAATCATTTTTCATACATTTATTCGTATGACGTACATACGAAAAATGTTTGCATCACACATTCTAAAGCGGAATGAAATTTGTTGGGCCAGCTAGTTTGATATGAAATGGCTGTTAGTATATAAATTCCTTGCAAACCAAGCTCTCTCTTGATTGTTTACAGAATGCTTTCATGTTTTTGTAAAAATACTTTCGACTAACTCAACTTGATTTTTTATCATATTTTCGTATTAAATGTTTTGAAATCTAGAGTATGTATCTAAATAAATTAAAAGTAATTTTTCGGGATTTTAAACCGGTGTTCAATGGACTCTCGTGTATATTTTGCAATTTTATATCAAACACTTAATCAAATTACAACGGAAGCTTTTATATTCCACTGTGGACCTACACGCACTTGCCATTATATTATTAACTTAGTTTCCCTTCTCTTTTATAATAAAAACATGCAGTGACTCACGTAGGTAATAATTCAAACATTCATGTCAATTGTCAATCAAATTTTTTATTATGATAGGTGTTTAAAATATTTGCATAGATGTATAATATAAGTATCGTTCTGTACCTACCTTCATATTTGATATATCAATTCCTTGATCGTGACCATTAGATAATTGTTCTTATTATTAACTCATTATATAAATTACTAGTTTCTGCTCGCGACTTCGCACGCGTTGTTTCTATGGAATAATTTTAAGGTTATTTGTTTCCCATGGGAACTGGTTTATGGGGTAAAATGTACTTACCCTACGTTTTATTCCTGGCCTGGAACTACCCTGTATGCAATTTCAGCCCAATCTGTATCTTTGGCGTGAAGAGGTAACATAAATCCATCCATCCAAACATCGCATGTATAATATTAGTGTAATGTACGTACATAGGTACTTGGTAGGTTTACTAACAGTGATAGAGAACATTTTGGTGGTCTAGTAAAGTTTGGTGCACTTATATAGCATCTGAGTACCTACAGTGCCCCGAGACCCGCCTCTGGACAAATGTTCTGTAAGGTCTGCCTGCAATGCAGGAAGTTGCGGGTTCTATTCTCGAATCGAATCCGAAACCTCCTGCATCGCAAGCAGACATTCACCCGCGGCGCCTCATCGGCCTGTCGTAAAATATTTGAAAAACTTTTTTTCAGGAAAAGCGCGTTCGATGTTGCGGGCTAAACCTAGTCCTTTAACATAAATAAATCAAGTTGAGATGCAATTACATCATCAGTGCACCAAGCTCTGTATTCTCTGGAATTCCAAAAGCATGCCATGGTCACAAGTTCATGTGTCTCGTTGCCATATTTTATATAATGTGGGCGCATGTCATTGTCATTGTATTATGATCATTGAACACAAAGAACAGCTGAGTAGGTTACAAGATTTTGAAAACAAATGTTAGTTAGGGAGGCCCTGGTTCCTGGTGGGGTGACGACCTGCGAAAGACTGCAGGCCAGATGCTGGATGCATAACCTGAAAACGGGATGGTATAGTTCTCATTAGGGGAGGCCCTTATCCAGCTGTGGACTAATATTGGCTGATGATGACGATGAGGGAGACACTAAAAAAGAAGAAAGTTATATAAGACAAAAGTGAAAAGGTAAGATTTTGGTCAGAAGTGAAAAGGTAAGAAGGTTAAAAAAGTCTTGATTTTCTATCGACTACCTTACCTACTATCCGTAGCTCCTGATGTTTTTCCCGAATATGCAACCAGAAAAAATAAATCATGCTATCAGAAAAGAACATACACACCTAGTGTTTTTTGTAGAGTATGGGTGAAAAGAACCAAGAAAGAAAGGACTTTGAGGAATTCTTTTTAGGATATTTTGTACATAGGTACATTTTTTGTTTCGTGGGAAAATTTACGAATACAACTCGCACTAGTCAGATTCATTTATTTTATAATATTTTGAACAGGGATTGTTAGACAAAAACATCGCTTCATGATACATTGCGTAAAATATTGAAGTTAAATGAATGAATTTCAAATAATTTACGCAATCGATGCCAAGTGACGTCACACTGTCATCGAATGCGTAAATTATTTGAATTTTTCTTTATTCTACACTAGACAACAATCTTCGTGCTTGCTCAGGAAGTACGAAGTAGTGGGGGAAAATGATAATATTTCTAAATGAATGATTAGGGTTTCCTAAATTACAATAGTACTTGTCTTATCCAATAGACTAATCCTGCCGATCAAATTGTGCTATATGAATACGTCATAAATTATGCAAATCAGGGTCGCAGGTAGTACTCGCAGGTTGACTGATGTTGTCAATTACCCTCGTTAGATAACTGCAGTGCAAAGTAATTTGACTCATCGAGTGGGTTATTAGGTAGCTATAATAATGATATTTCCATAAACCTTGCCTAGATTATGTACGCTAGGTTTTGCTAGATTTGAGGCACGATTTCGGAACTTATTTTACCAAAGGGTCGGGCCAATATTTGGTTTTGGGATTTTTCTAGCGAGCATAATTCACAGTAGCAGCCCAAATACTCTGATAATCTTATCATGATCAGCCTATATTAGTCCACTGCTGGACATAGGCCTCCCCCAATGAGCGCCATAGCGCCCTGTTTTCGGTTTGACGCATCCAGCATCTACCTGCAGTCTTTCGCAGGTCGTCATCCCACCTGGTCGTAGGGCGTCCTACACTACGTTTACCGAGTCGTGGTCTCTACTCAAGAACACGTGATATCTTATAGACATACAATATTGATACTACGAGATTTATCAGAGCGTCTGGTCGAAGACCCGAAAGCTGGTCAAACAGCAAAGTGCTGAATTTCCTTTATTTACACGTCTCTTGGACACAAAATTCAAATTAAACAAGTAAAACTAGGAAATTAAGTGATCATCTTGTTTTTTGTTCACTTCAATATTTTTAAGGTAAAGTAAAGAAGCGAACAAGAACCTACCTTTTTTTTACGGTGGGAAAATGCTGTTGCGGATTGCCTCTAGCCTGAGGAGGGCTAGAGGGGTATGTTGGGCTCTCCACTGAGCTACTAACAGAGTGTTAGCAGATAGTGACATGCCAACTAAAAACCCATCGATACTTCCTCTCTCACCTTAGTGCCAGAGCGTCATCAAACCACTCGTCACCAGACGATTCGTTTGACGGCGCGCTGGCACTTGACAGGGTTGCGGGTTTGTGAGATTGATAGTTTTCGAGTTGGAGCAAATCTTCGTAAATTAAGTTTTTATTCCTATAACAGGTATTTATCGCGGTTATTTAACTATTTTTCCCGACGTCATCCCTTGACCACGGCAGTGTAAACCTGTTGAAACGCCAGGAAAAATAAATAAATAAACACGATAAATACCTGTTATAGGATATAACCCGTTATAACCTTATAATTATTTTTTCAGATCGCGAAGTATAAAAATATTTCAATTTTATTCGCTGAATTTTAATAATAATTATGTTCTGCATATTCCCAAAGACTTTATCGAGAATATAAAATACAGTAGATTCTATAAACCAAATTAATTAAGAAACCGTAATAATTAAGAAGGCTTCGCTTAGGTTCGTTTACACTCTGGCTGTCGAACTCCAATACAACACAAAATGTGTTAAATTAATTAATTTTCCTTCGGTTTCTCGTAAATTCACAAACTTCAGTTGATTTTAGAAGCCCACATCTGAGACGCTTCATGAAGCTGCTCTGCGATCGTTCAATTTCAGTACAAATATTGACCTTTTTGAGAAAGCTAATCAAAACAATATCTACCAATCTTATGAGCCTAAGTACTCGTATTTGTGAAAATGTGTGTATACTCGACCTCAACAGCGTTTATACAAATGAGATACAAGCCAATAAGGCCGCTTATCAGGCCAAGGTCTGCAGGTCGTTGGTCAATTGTTCTGAAGGAGGGCCTGCTGCCTACGCCCTGGTGGATATCCCTTAGTCGCCTCTTACGACACCTGCGGCCTGCGGGAAAGGTTGGGGTGGTGAAAATTCTAAGCCTGCACCACACGGTGTATCATCATCATCATCATCAGCCTATAGCAGTCCACTGCTGGACATAGGCCTCCTCCAACTCCTAGCGCCAATGACAGGTCCTATAGTCCGATAGTCTATAGCCGTGGGATTTTTATTCCACACTAGTTTTTTCAAAACGACTATATTAGTGTCTCGAATTACACAGGTACAAAGAACCAGACGGGACTGTAGTATTTCAATTTGTGTTGTTAGGGCATCGCCAGGGACCCAGAAGTGTCTGAACTCAGCTGCAAATGAAAGTGTTATTAAAGTCAATTGTATTTCAGAACAAGCTAATTTGTTCATGTAATTACTTTTATCAAAGGTAGATTTATGACCACATTAGACTGACACAAGGTGTGACTATAACAATGGTTCAATTCTAAATTCCGCCCCAACAGGATTTGTTTGAATGACAGTACACGCGCAACAATATCCACTTCCTATTATCTCTATTTGGCGTTGGGGCTTCTACACTTGTTAGTACGCTGTTGGAAACCGTACCCTTGAAAACCCTACGGTATTGATGCTATATACAAATAAAAAACATTTTTTTATAATTATATCACTCATTTATTTCAATTCTCGTATAAAATACATTTTTTACTATAGAAAATACAATAAAATATTATAAAACTATTCTACAGTAAAAAATATATCAAAACGGTAGATCACCGACCGCGAAGCTAGGCTCAAGCGGCCGGTGACTAGGGCTGCAGAGAAAGGAACTTCCTGACGATACGTGCCGAGTCCAAGAGTACCGCCTTCTGGATCTGGCCCTTGATCCAACTTCCTAGCGAGAGTCTCTTCAGGTGTTGATCGAGGCTCTTCGCTATTACGCCGTTAACCGAAACGACTATCGGGACTATAGTCGCTGAATCTACATCCCACATTTTATAATAATTATATTTATTATTAGGGATTTTTACTTTATAAAATAGGCCAGTTCTATATAAACTAAACTTATTAATAACAAAAAGCAAAATAAACAATAAAAATATCTATAGCAGTTAAGTTTTAGGTATATTTAAAGGGAGTCATTAATGCATTAAAAATTTGATCAATAAAATGGCCATTGTTTAATATGGTTCCATTTAAATGTTAATAAATTTTAAATACTGACTAGAGTCAGAATGTAGCTATTCTTGCCATTATATGTATGTGTATAAAAGTATACATTTAAATACATTTATGATAAAAAAAATAGGTTTCTCCTTAGAAGAGAAAACCAAAAAAACTGTATATGTGAAATAATAGAGAAGCACAGAGTAAGTAAGCACGTGTGGAAGCTCTAAATGTGTGACGAACAAATCAGAATAGAATAGACTCAAAACTGAATACAATCAGGTGATGACAGCATATTCTTTTGACATATCATCATGTGCAGGAAGAATTGACAGGCGTGAAAGATTTCAATCGTGTAGTCGTAATACCATTTCCTTGTAGGCCGGGAGCTGTTTTTTACGATGTTACAAGTGATGTGCCAGTAATGTGAACAACAACCTAAGTGCGTATAAATAATTTTGTATATTTATTTTTTTGTATTGTATTACCATTACTTAATGGGTAATATAGTGATAGATATGACAATATCTTGAAAAATTCTAAAATTTTATGGGGAAAGTTTTCTTATCCGAAATACATCCATTGCACATACAAAGACTCGAATATGGCAAAAACTAAGCGGTCTTGTGCGATCCTCATCCAGCGATTTCAAGCAACGTCAAGTCACAGTTTGACCGCATATCAGCCCATATACGTCCACTGCTGGATATAGGCGATTACGACGCCACAAAAAGTGGTCCGGAGCCACCTCCATCCATCGACTTGCCTGCGACCGCTACGATGTCCTCGGTCCATAGTGGTCCCGGTGGATGATCTCCCAACAATCCTTTTCGCGTTGCATGGCGGTGTTCACTCGAGAACCTTTAGTCCTGAGTCAAAAAAAGTAGAAAATATACTGGCCATACAACCTACGATAGTCGAGCATTAGGCTACTAAATCACTTGCACTCGATTGTAATGGTAATCAAACACTGCTCTATCTTTGGCCACTATTACTGTACTGTGTACTCGGATTTTTTAATCATTAGAACAACTTGCTGGGAGTTGTTCTAATGATTAAAAAATCCGAGACTGTATTAAATCGACTAACAACAGTTCTTCCAAACAAATACGCTCAACAAAAACTCGGGCTGGCATCTCGTTCCATTCTTTTTATTTAACCACTGAGTTTAACCACTTATTTAATTTCGCCGATGTGGGAGCCACAAATCAGCTGATTGCCCCTATCTTGATTGCATAACATAACTGCACATAGAAGACAGTAGAGTAATTTTGCAGTGAGCAAACAAATGAAGCACGTAGTACGCTATGCATGTATGGTACTGTTAGTTAACCTAATTAAAACCAATCTCTGTCTAGGTAACTAGTGTATTGCATTCGTATAAGCTGGGTAGTGTTCGAGTGTGCACCACCTGATAAACGACAGAGTCAGGCCATCAGTCTATAGTTACCAATTCTGTAGGGTACAGTTTTTTTTTTGGTGTCATTGGTGGCACTGTTAATAAAAAGGTAGTTTAATATTATCATTATCAAACCTATGTTAGTCTACTGCTGGACATAGGCCTCCCGTTATGAGCGCCATAGCGTTCAGTTTTCAGCTAGAGGAATCCATCATTCTGCCTGCAGTATTTTTTCTTATTTACAGATATTTTTACGATAGAACTTTTTATGAAATGAGAGGGCGAATATGACCATACTAAAAGACGACATAGGGTGATTTAGGTATATAAGCAAACTAAATCTAACAAGTTTGCAATTAGCTTAATTGTAAATACCAGTTCTATTATGTTTCTATTTTTTTATTGTAACTTTCTTAGTTATCATCAATCCTTTATTTACATAATTTTCCTTTTTGGCTAAGATATTAGTTCAAGGAGAGAGTTAGTTCTTAATAAAATGTAAACGTTTGTGAAATGTGCGATGCAGAACTGTGTTTGTAACAATACAACACCAAAACTACTGAACAGATAATTCAAAAATATTTTGGTCGAGAAGTTCAAAGCCCGGAATAGCATACAGGTTTCTTTTATCCCGGAAATCGCGTGCAAAACCACAGACAGGAGCTATATAACACAACGTATAATGAGTATGACGTTCCTGTCGCCACAGTTTTCTGGTGAAAAGACACGTTCAAAGCGCGCGTGGAGAGTCCTTCAGCGAAAAAATTCTCGCGTCCCCAACCTGGATGTAAGAGCTGCGACCTTTTTGTAAAAAATTCGCAATCTCTTTTATTAGAAAGTGGAAAATATGGAACTCGCAGCTAAGACAAGGTAATAAGGCAGTCTCTTAAAAATAAAATTGATCAAAAATCGTTCGACCAGCAGGCCAAGCATTGTTGTTTATGTCATTGTTGTCTATGGTAGAATAGAAAAAAATACGTTACTTTGTCATCGAATGCGAAAATTATTTGAATTTCATTCGTTCAATTTGAATAATGTACGCAATTAGAGAACAATCCCCGTGCTTGGTCCACAGACTGAAAACATGACACTATTACTTTAGGTCATGCAGTGGCGCTACCATGCTATTTAACATGTAACGTAACGCGCGTTATCAGCGTTATTACGCTAATTTTATCGCGATTAACGCGTGTTAAGGCGCAATTTATCGCGAATAACGCCTTTTCAGGAGTTGTTCGCGTTAACATGCGCCTTAACACGCGTTATCCGCGCTAAAATTAGCGTAATAACGCTGATAACGCGCTATACGTTATGAGTTAAATAGCATGGTAGTCCCACAGCATCCTATTGATCAATGCTTTTTTTTATTTGACATATCTACGTCATGTCAAATTATGGCCTCGACCACACGCCAAACACCATGCATCTCAAGAACAACCTCTATGCTTCCGCTAATACATTTCGTCGATTTTTCCGACAATTATTAATATAATAGACCGATTTTATTTATTTTTTTGCTATTGTATGGAGAATGATCCCGAAGTGTTCCCCACAAATACTTATCCACAAATATTTACCCGAAAAACTTAAAAAAAACGGTGTAAATACTAAATTGCGTTTTTTTTGTTTTTTTTATAATCTATCAAATTACTTATTTTAAAGTTTGTAGTACTTTAAGAAAAAAGAAGATGTGTAGCTACGATTTTTTCTACGAAAGGTAGAAAAAATCAAAGTCAAAATGATATTTGTTTATTTTTTTATTTATTTCCACCGTAGGTACACAATGTTACACTTGATGTCGTTAAATACTATTTTAAAAGACAAATTACATTTTTATTATAACACACACTAACTTTTGACAAAGGAAACACCATAGGACAGGTGCAAAAAAAAAAGCAGACAGACATTCCTTAAAAAATTCCTTCTTTAAAAAATTAAAATAAATTATGGTATCAGCTAAATGGAATAATAAATTAGATAAAATGTCAAAGTAATCTGCTGTATAAGGGCATTGTCAAACTATACTAATGATATTGTACAAAAGTAGATAATATACAAGTAAAGGAAATCTACCACTGATAGAAAAAATCATACTTCATCACATCACATAAAAAATGATAGGTAGGTACAACCCTAGCTATCAATAATCTTCGCATCAAAGCTATTCAAAGTTTTCCGATAAAGCTCCCGGAATAAGTAAAATAAAGGAGCTTTGTGTTCGGATAATAAATCGAACTTTACGGCCTTTATGTTGTCCATAAGCTTGTAAATCTACGAAATGATAGTGTACACGGACCATTAGATAGTTATTACTGTGTTGTAAAGTTAGTGGAATAGGTCGCTTTATATTTGACACTATAATTTATTTTATTGACGAAAGTGCATTGATTATTTCAATGGTTATTTTGATTCAAACCTTTGTGGCTGAGAATTCATTGCACAAGATCAGCAACCGAAGATATAATCAATACCCTATCACACTGATATTGTAAATGTCAAAGTTTGGATGTTTAGATGGATGTATGGATGGATGCAAGTTTGTTCTTTCTTCTCGAAAAAACTACTGAACAGATCGGACAGAAATTTAACAAACATTATACTTCTAGACCTGGAATAAAACATAGGCTACTAATTATACCATAAATCAGTTCCCATGGGATATTATATGTATATATAGTCCGAGTAATAAATACCTAGCCCTAAAACGCTTCCATAGAATCAATGCGTGCGAAGTCGCGGGCAGGATCTAGTAATAAATAAAAAAGTTAAGTTTAATAATGATAGTGTTAAAAAAAGATCCAAATGATAACAATGGCGGTATGCATAGGTACCTGCATAGGTACAGGTACAGTCACCTACTTAGATCTAAACTATTTTAGTATATGGCCATAATACGACTACTGCGGCGCCGCCGCCGCCGCGCCGCCGCGGGAGAAAATCCGTCTGCGTAGTAGGAGGTTGCTGGTTCGATTTCCGCCTCGGGACAAATGTTTAAACGATCTGCAGATATCTTCTCTGGTTATTCTAGGTGTTTTATAATTAATATGGGTTATATGATGGGGCTAGCTAGATGATAGATATATTGATAGAAAACACTTTATTATACCACATCATCATCTTAAACCTAAATTAGTCCACTGCTGGTCATAGGCCTCCCCCAATGAGCGCCACCCCCGATTCCGACCCCCTATTATACCATACAAAACAGAAATAAATACTTAGAATAGAGGAAGTATTAGGCAGCCTTGGTGTTGGGTCAATTGTTGTGTTGAAAGGACGAAAGCGTTCCGTCTACCAATTAGAGACTTCACAGGTACACGTGACTTAGGTACGTTACTTACTAACATCTTAGTTAGGCTGACTGTACATGAGTAATGTATTGTTTGACCGTGACAAATTATTGTATTGCCATTCGAAGTCAATGTTACAGACAAAAAATAAAACTGACCTAAAATCGGCTATATTATTATTAAAAATCTTTTAAAACGATCCTGCACAAAATTCATTAATAGATTATGATTAACTCAGAAAATTTGATCATCATCATCATCAGCCTATGATAGTCCACATCTGGACATAGGCCTCCCCCAATGAGCATCAAAGCGCCCTATCTTCAGTTTGACGCATCCAGAATCTATCTGCAGTCTTTCGCGCAATTAATTAATCAACCAATTAATTAATGAAAATCTTTTTACCCTTATTGTTGGGATACAAGTATATTTTCTACATCTATCAAATTTTTTAGATATGCTCGGAGTTTCTCTGAAGGATAAGATTCACAGACAGAGAACCAAAGTTATCGACTTAGCTCTAAGAATTAGCAAGCTGAAGTGGCAGTGGGCCGGCCATATCTCGCGAAGAACCGACGGCCGCTGGGGCAATCGTGTTCTTGAGTCCGCCCTCCGACCAGGTGGGATGACGACCGAAAGACTGCAGGGACATCCTGGATGCGGCAAGCTGAAAACAGGGCGCTATGGCACTCATTAGGTGAGGTCCATGTCCAGCAGTGGACTAACTTAGACTCATGATGATCTATAAAGAATCTGAAACCAAACTGAAATAGAAATTTCTTATTAAATTAAAGTCAATAAAAACTAGCCATAACGCAGAATGATAAAATCATAAACATGCACTGCAACATACAGTCAACGTCAATGGTCATTTGATTGAAACAGAGCAATAAGGCGTGAGCAACGAGCATGTTAGAATATTGCATAATTACCAACGTAATTTATCAATTGAACTTCGGAAATGAAATATCACCTTAATTGTACATTGTCAATAGAATATATTGAACGAAATTACTGTTATTAGTTTGCTATAAGTCGGTACCTACACTTAATTATGTTTGCGTAGTAGAAACAAATAATCGATAGTATAATTCGGCGTAGAGTTAGATTCCGCATTTGACCTACATAGTTATTTCAAATGAATAAGTCTATAGTCAGTGTCATTTTCAGTCAGAGATGGATGTCATCCTTGGGTCCCGAAAAACTCGTAGAAATCTTGATAATATTGCAGGTTCAAGAAGTTCTCGGACAAATAAAAAATAAAAGACAATATTTGTAAATTTTATTTAAAAAAAAATCAGATGAGATGAGGAGAGCCTCATCTCATCTGATTTTTTTCAAGTAACGTCTGTTCAAAAGTGTACCTATTTGTGAATCTATTACTACTATTTATCAATCATTCGATTTTTTGTGTTTATTCTGAATCGATATTGGGCGAAAATAGTATGATAAATGCATACGAATTGACTTGCTGAACGTATCAAGCCCATTATTTTCATAACTTTTTATCTGGACTTCACTTAGTTTTTTCTTTAAACTCTGGATTGGCTCGTGTGAAATCTTCGGCAGAAGCAGACCCCAACTTGGAACTAATTTTTTTGACATAAATACTCTATGGTGTATTATATTTATGGTAACACAATTTCTACTTGTCTATGCTCGTCGCACGTGCATGTGAAGTGCCTTCTGTTCCCATGAAAATGGCTGCCATGTACGAAACAGAATAAAATAATTAGTGATTCAGTGATTTCTTTCATTATACTCCTCAATATCAGATCCTATAAGTAAGTAGTAAGTAATAAATTATGGATCAACCATTTGTCCTACGAAGAAAATCGAACTGGCCTTTAGTGATTGTTCCTTTTTAATAATAATACTGAATAAATAATACCTACCATGGTATGTAATATCACAATTGCCGTATTTCCTCTTTTTCTTAAATAAGAATCTAATCCTGCTAACACTGTGAGAAAATCGATCACCATGTAACCATTATAAATGAAGGAGCACCCAAATAATCAGTCATATCCAAGGAATTATCAGGCTCTTTAGGTTTTGACCTCATTCAATTACAATCAAACTTCCCATTTATCATGTGGGCAGTTGAATTATGACTGTACAAATAACATGTTCATTTCAAACAATATTTTCTGTTGAATGCTTGTGATTTAATTGCTTTACAATTTTATATAGCATATGATCGTGACAGACTCTTCAATGCTTATTCAGAAATTGGTCTGTTACTATCAGACTAATAATATAAATGTAACTATATACTGTTGCACTAAATGGAGTGCCCCTCAGAAAAGTGTCCAATTTTAAATACCTAGTACACTGGTTGACGGAAGACCTGAAGGACGACGATGACATGGAGGGAACGCAGAGCATTGTCAGTTAGGGCGAATATGCTGGCCTGCAGATCAAAGTCAGCAGATCCCGCGGGAGTGGCAACAGAATCCTAACCGCGATTGCTGGAAAATTTAACTGTCCGGTAATGCACCAATTGCTTCAAAGGACAAAATCTATAGTTAAGTATAAGTACTAACATCTAGTTATAAGCAAACTAACACCATGGATTATTATTATCTGAATAAATGAATTTAATTATTATTATAAATGTGAAAGTTTGGATAGATATTTGAATGATTGTTATATCCTCTCGCCAAAATAACGGAACAAGTTGAGATTATCTAGCATTTTATTTAAGAAGGAAACCTGTAATTATGTAAGTCCAGTAACAAAATGGCTCTGCCTGAGCATGAGTTGGATGACTAGCATGCTAGCAACCAACGCTGGTTTTCCGTCAGAACGACTTGTTGGCGTTACAGACTAACTACTCACTACCGATATACAAACAAAAACACACTAAAATAAAGAAAACCAAAAAGATTTTTTAAATTAATTTTAATTTGTTTAGTTTTTGAATCAATTGAAAAACCGAACCATGTTTATAGATACATTAACTTAAATTCTCCTTTCACTATACTTCTGTCCTAAAGCGAAATCTGTCGTAAGCACAATCTGACCTAAATAGAATTTGACTTTAAACGAACAAGGGGAAAGTTTCTACAATTTAACTGAAATATCTCAGGTAGAAAAGGACTAGGAGCAACAGCATTTTTTTTCAGATGTTCCTAAGTTATGCACTACATCTTCAACAGACGATGCTTTTTTTTTTTTTTTTTTCGAATGGACTATTATGCTGTTGACCTCAGATGGCCATGACAGCGTTACCGGACTTTTGGCGGGCGCAGAGGGCGCCTCGCCGGTAAAAGTTAGGTTGGGGCAACACGCACAAGGGCCACCACTTAGGTGCGAGCCTCGGCTTGGGCTGTTGCCAGATGCTACAAGAGGGTAGGGAGGTAACGCCTTAGGTGCACGAGTGCACCTGAGGGCGGAAACGGGGAATTCTTCGACCCCGCATCCGGCGGGGTCGGTTATTGGTCGGGTGTGTAGTGTGCGGAAGCTGAGTTGTTGCCGTCACTTCCGGGTTAGCGTCAGTGAGTGGGTCAACGGGGTCACCAAGAACGTGTCTCGGTCTACGGAGGAGAGAACTCGTGGGAGGATCGTCTGTACAATAATCGGGTATGTCAACAGACGATGCAACTACGCTTGTTAGGTAATAACATGTTCACTACCGGATGGTGCTTGTTTAGACCGCATGGCCCGGTCGGCATAATTGATTACTAGCAGTGATTGGATTGGTCCTATTTGCCTGCAAATATCATTCCGCATAGGTGACTATGTTGTATGCACCTACAATGCCTAGGGCCTTAAACGTATATCCGAATAGGAACGTATATCCGTTAGGTATTAGGCAAACAATAATAGAGTAACTATAATATGGGGGAATCTTGAAAATTGAGAAATACGTCATTGAGATAGCTTAGGCAAAAAGCAGTATAGGTATTAGGCAAACATTAATATAAGGAAATCTAATAAATACGCTATTAAGATAGTTTAGGCAAAAAGTAGTATATGTATTAGGCAAATAATAATGGAGTAATTTACTCTAGAGGCAATTTATAAATACGTTATTGAGATAGCTTAAGCAAAAAGCTGTCGGAAAATGTTAAATTTCGTTCATAAAACAATAATATAAATTAAAAATTCAATTTAAAGTTTTCAGTTTTTTTATCTGTTTTTATAAAAAATTAAAAAATGTGTCACCTAGGTAGGGTACGTTCCCTTATGTCGTTGACTTACCAACAGCACGGCTTTATAAAAAATGCTATGGTGCTCATTAGGAGATGCCTATGTCCAGCAGTGGACTATTTATGGACTGATGATGATGACGGTTGATCACTTTTCAATAAGTGCCAATCACGCTATCAAGCAATATTGATTGATATTGACGTTGACGTTTTATTAGACCGTAAAGGTATTAAGCCGTAAATGCCTGTAATTTTACCGGCGCGACGACCAAGCCTTATAAATTGTAGCAAAACTCTGCTATTATAAAGAGGATAGTGAGGAAAGCAATGCCCACTTATATCATATTTATTTGTGTTTTTAAGCGGATACCAAGACTCGGCAAACGTAGTGTAGGATGCCCTCCGACCAGGTGGGACGACCTGCGAAATAATGCAGGTAGATGCTGGCGGATGTTTCAAGTTGAAGACAGGGCATGAATGGTGCTCATTAGGGGAGGCCTAATGTCCAGCAGTGGACTAATATATACCGCTGCTGCTTATGATATATAATATTTTATCTATGATGTTACTTACCTTAGACACAAAGGTCAGGCACGGTTCTGAGCTTAATTCTGCTTACCAAATCGTTAATAGGACAATGGCCGTCGCAATGGTCTCGTAGAATCCTTGAATGAAATAAATTCTAGTTTGAAAAGGACTATGTAGTTTCATCGAAAGAAGAATGCTGAATTGGGGTGTAAAGGGGACTCCAAGATCTTGTTTCCCAAGCCAACCTAACCTGCACGTGGTACACCCTGCTAGATAACGAACTAGGCTCCTGGTGAAAATATCAAACAGTCTTGATAATCCATTACTTGACACTAGCAGAAAAGTGTCCTTGTTTATGTCAACTGTGTCTAGTTGACATTAACAAAGAATCATCAATGACTAAATTAATGTCATTCTGTGACGTCAACGTCATAGCTAAGTGATACCTACCTAAGTTTAGCAGAATGAAGCCTGAGTATAGTAACGCCGACTTCGCGGAAATCGGCTTCCATTTCGTCAATTACGATATACGATGTTGTGGCCGATGGTTACGCCCTGATAGATTCTCAGGAACATATTCAGCTCTGTTTCCCTCTATTCTCTTGATGTATCCAACCAACCGATATGTATGACCTACAAGCTCAAATTCTGACGTAAATACAAAGCGTTTTCCCGACATGAAAGTACCATAGTATTTTTAATACAAAAATCTAAACATATCCAAAATTTCGTATTTATAATATCAGTTTTTGTTTACCTTTAAGTCTGGGGAGATAAATCAATTCGCCTTAGATAACCACAAATGCTAAATTCCCAAGCTATAATAACGTTACCCATAGTTAAACTAATTCAAGTTCTAGTATCGGTATTCTCTCGGCATTGACGGCATCGCCAAACTTACAAGTTTCTGTAGATGAGTATACCCAGACAAGTACACAGCTGGTAAACACTGAGCAAGTTTACCTTGCGGTGTAAGTTAGTAAAGTCAGCAACAAAGTCATGTGTACATACTAATGTGTGCGTCAATAAGTTTATTTCACAGACATTTTATAAGGATAAAAGAAGTTGTTACACGAATTTGTCGTAAGTCTTTAAATATATTTCACGTAGGTAATTTCGATCGTAACCGACAGAATCATTTAATTATTTCTTTGTGTCTGTTCCATTCGCAATTTTATTAATAACTTAATTTTCACTTGATGGCATTTTCAATTCCACGTTCAGCTGCAATTTTCAAACAAAAAATTCCAGGTTAAAAATTTACGAGCAACGCAAAGTACCTATTATACCTTCTTATAAACCTTCGCATTCTTACTATAGAGTAAGAAATGTAACAATCACCCTTCTTACAAACATCCAACAATCACCAAGAGGGCGCTTTCAGTTTCTCAAATATTCTTCTTCTGCATTCTCAAATATAAATTTTAAATGAAATGTACGTTCTTTGTAAATGGAAAACCTAAAATTGGATTCCAATTCCAGATAATTTTATCAAACATCCTTGTCTCTGGGCTGACTGTACCCTAGCTAGCCTAGAAATGGGCGATAATGTCTACAGATTGTTACATAATAGGACTCAGGTAACATGGCGTCTGACGGGATGAGCCGGGGTCGACACATTTGCGATTAAATTTCGCAAGGTCCATGAATTATTTGGCTATCCAACGGTGTATCATGCTTAGGATACTGGAAGGTCAGAATAGACCTTTAGTGCACTTACTGGGTCTAACGTCTCACTCAAGTAGTATAGTGTAGAAAGAGATGCCCTTTATTTCAACGCAGAAAGACAATATCTGTTAGACATTAGTGTTCTGACGGAGAAGTACAAGAAGTACTGAAATGAACTTTTTTGTGTTGAAGATAGAATCCAGATAGAATCTAGATAGAAGATAGAATCTAGCCCAGAAAGATAGGCCAGAAAGACTCAACGGGTAATTAAGTTATTAATTGCCTATTTACCTAGACTTATTCGTCCACTATGAACACATGGCATGATGACTAGTTTGTGAGAGGCATCTCTCACAAACTAGTCATCATGCCTTAACTTAAAATAGAAAGATTCAAAAACGTTGAATAAAAACCTTCCATCTAGGTGGGAGGAATGCGGCCTGCCTGGACACCTACAACATCAGGAATATTACAGGCGCATTAACGACCCATTAGTTTAAACATACCCTTTTTGAAGAACCCCATGTGTAGTCCTGACGGAAATATCAAATATCAAAGTGATCTATGTTATCTGTGATCTAGTAAAACTTTACTTTAGACCCTGTAAGTTTAGACTTTACAGGACTTTTGACACGTCACAATATTCAAATATAGGTAAGTAAAAGTATCTAAGTAAAAAGTGCTCGCTTTGATTTTTGTTCAAGTCAATCTTTTTAAGGTAAAGTAAAGAAGCGAACAAGAATCCTTTACCTTGTTAGTAGTTTTAGAGTTGGAGCTAAAATTGGCAGGTTTATTTATGTATATTTAAACCGCAGCCCGATCAGTGTGATAACACTGATCGGGCTGCGGTATAAATAAGTACGATAGGGTTGACGACTTCTTTATATCGTATCGAATCTGTTGTTTTGCATGAATGCCAAATTTTTTAAGCTAAAATTCTTCTTTTCGTTATATTATATCTTTAAGTTGTTATTCATTTTTACTATTTATCTTGGCCTCTATAATGGCACTTTTGGTGAGGTCGTGCTTATTTGTCTTAATAATAATAATGTAAATCCTTTATTGGCTGTTAGTGATATTTATAAGATAAGTTAATTTATAATAAAGAGCTGTGGATTTTGTTCATAAATAAAATCAAAATAAATCTGTAAGATGCATTTACTTTCATCACATCTTGTGTGTTATTTTTATTTTAATTAATGAATGATAAATTAAGTATTGAATTCAAGCAAGTTAAATTATGTTTTTATGTAAAACTAGCGGCCCGTCCCGGCTTCGCCCGGGTCGTCATTTGTTTCAGGCAATTTTAAAATTTTTCTCTTATTTCTTTCCGTTAGAACCATCCTCGTACTTCAAGGAATATTCTAAAAAAAAGATTTAACGAAATCGGTTCAGCTGCTTTCGACATTTGCGCTTAGCAACACATTCAGCTATTCATTTTTATACATTTATATATATAAAAATAGATAGATAAAAGAAAACATTTATGAATAAAAATCTGAATCTGGTTTAGAAAATATTTTTGGATTGTATTGTAACTAACGCGGCTTACCGCAAGTTCGTACGATTTTTTGTGTCACCAATTTTCCATCGCTAACGTGTAGTTATGCTATAATATGATAGATTCGATAAATGATAATCCTATATATTATGAAGACAAGGAACATGGTGTCAAAATGCGACGTTGAATGGAAACCGACGTGTTCTTGGAATACAGTTTTGGGTAAAATGAGACATGTTGCCTCTACTTACATAGAGGAGGTATACCAATTAATTATATTCACGACCGATGCGATGTGGCGCGGCGGGCCAAGGTCCGACTGCGACGCAGGAGGTTACGGGTTCGATTCCCGCCTTGGGACAAATATCTTTATGATCTGTAAATATGCTCTGCTAACTAGCTCACAGACACATATTTGTTCCGGATGTTCTGGATATAAAAAATATATATTATATCTATTGTATTATGAATATCAGTCATCTAGAACCCATAACACAGGCTCTGCTTAGCTTTGGACTAGATGATACTATGTTGATTAGCTTGGTAGATACTTTCATCATCATCATCATCAGTCTATAGCAGTCCACTGTTGGACATAGGCCAATGAGCGCCCTAGCGCCCAGGTAGGTACTTTACCTACCAACAAATCTTCATCATATAATCCTTTGCAGAGCAAATAATATTCAAAATTAAAATCGCTGTAAGAAAATGTTCTCTCCACTTTATTATTCCAGACTTATGTTGAAATATGCACTGTTTTTTACCGACCAATCTCTTTCGCAATAAGAAAGAACTTTGCGAGCTATACCTAAATCTAGATTTATTTCAGACTGAGGATCAAGCTTTCCAATAAAAGTCTAGGGTAGACAAATCTATTGGTTTGCGGGTTGGCTAGTTGTTTTTATTTGAATTAATTTAAACAAAGGTTTATCTTATTTATCTGGGATTTATGCAATGGGTATGGGGAGTCTGGGAGAGTTGACCGAGTGGGAAACAAGCTCCAAAATCCGTTTGTAGTAGTAAGTAAGTAGCCCATGTTCTATTCCAGGCTTAGTAGCTACATCTTTGCCAAATTTTAGCCAGATCCGTTTAGTAGTTTTGGCAGGATGAAGTAACAAACATTACGAGCCATACGCACCCTAGTTAACGTCATGTTTAAAAAGTTATAAAAAATCGTCTTTAAACTTATTTACAGCACTTAGACATGTCGAAAAATCTTACTTATTTAAGTATCAGAGTTTTCTTCACAAAATAAAGATGTGTAATTTTGTACAGTAACATTTTTTAATGAAATTTTAAGGTTGTTAAGGTTTTTGACATATTTTAGTAATTGAGTGCTAATTTTTGTCTTAGGTTAATTGGTATTTTGCTAGTATTTTGTTGTAAAATTTTGTAGATACACATAAACTTTTCAAAATGTGGCTTAGTCTGGTCCGAGGAACCACAACATTTGCCTTATTCCTAGTGTTATGATGATGAACCTCATGATGCAATTGTTACAACAACTTCAATATATTAATATTTTCTAGCATATAGTCTATATATATCAACGTTCGGCAAGATGTCTCCGCAAGACCACAATTTAAAAAGCTCGCGAATTTAGGCTGCCCTTCATTGTGCCCCTCTTGTTTGGGGGCGGTACATTCAGCAGTGGACTTAAAAGTGATAACATAAGGAGTGTATTTTTTTTTAACCATACTAAACTGACCAGACTTCTGACTCCTAGTGATTAACACTGTTAATTTTTAAGTTGGAGTAACGCATTTGCGGGCACTTTTTTGTTCGCAATTAAGCCATACTACGTCACGTTTTTTAATATTTTGTGACGACCGGATTTAGCAGTTCACAGAATTTTTTACCTCAATAGTTACAGTTAAACAAATTGGTTTCCAAACACGAACGAAACGGCCTGTGAAATGTAAACCAATAGTTTTCAGAGTTTTAGCAATCCGCTGACAAGCAACTGCGTGATTGAAGACTGAGCGATCTACCCGCCGGATGTACCTAGCACAGAAGGGTGTAAATGGTGCTCGTGTGCTGAGGCCGAGTGGACAACGTGCGGTTCCTTGTTCGAGTTCCAGCTTTTGAATCATTTGACCCGATTCTCTATCTAACCTACATTTAAACGTTAGTACCTATAGTTATTCTATGCCGAGCGCAGTACAGTACAAAATATATTGACACACAGAACATAGTACTCTTTTTTAGCTCATTTCTACTATTTAAAGTACTCTACTATTTACCTAAAATGTTAAAATGGAAGCAAGTAAGTTTTTCATTGTATGAACTCTCATTGTGTATTTATTCTACGGTATTATTATACGAACCTATCAAGTCAACAGTGTATCAGGGTTGGCTTCATACCCAAAAATATGATGCCCTCCACCTAGAATTAGAAGCAATAGTCTATCTAGTGCTTTCTAGCTGTCCACTGCCTCAGTACAAGCACACTTAAAGGGATAATTCAAAAAAGGACATCCTCGAAACGCCCAATCCTCCGGTTCATTTCACAATCCCTTCGATCCCCGTTAAAAAGAGTGATTCAGTGCGCCCACTCAATTTGTTCTTTCACGGTTAGATCTGAGCCCGTCATTTTGAATGTAATTAATAAAACTCTGGTAGGCTTTTACGGGTAATAGTCGAGGTATTGATAAGAATATCACTAATACTCGTAGTCGGGAATCGACGGCTTTATAGCCGTCGCTTCCCGATGTCTGTCTGTTTCTATGTATGCTTAGATCTTTAAAACAACGCAACGGAATTTGTTGCGGGTATTTTTAATAGATAAAGTGATTCAAGGGGAAGGTTTATAAATTATTTGACACATAGATGTCCGGGCGAAACCGCGGGCGCATCTAGTTAATAATAAAACCGAGAATAGTCAGACCACGTACATACTGTGCTACTCCTATCGGGAGACCAGCGCTGGCTACGGAAGACCTAGCCTAGCTAGCACTGGTTTTCCGTTAGAACATTGTATAGGTTTTGTTAACGGTGCGGTGTAAGCTATGAAAATCATTTATGTTGGAAGGACACCAATGAAACCTTAAGAGGGACTTCTTTAATTGTTTATTGTATATACAATAAGGATTTGTACATGGGCGAGCTTAACCCTGACAAGAAGAGTTTTCTTCGTGCAAACCTTAGGGTTATAGAAGAGGCGATGAGACTGGAGAAGGTGTACAAAGTTTATTAATTGAAAGGATAAACTAAACGAATAGTAAGATACACTATTGAATATGATATCGAATATACATACATAAATTAAAATAATAATAACTCAATACACCTAATAAATACCATTAGCTAAATCATATATGTAATTGAATATCTACAAAGTTCTTCAGGGAGTGTGTGTTCTAGACGCGGGCATTAGACTTTTAATAAAAAAGATCTATCTATGTAATGTATTGTATTAAGTATATCAGTAATCACATACATTAATGTGAAAATATAATATACCCATAACACAAGCTCTGCGTCGATTGCTGAAATCACACCGTATGTGTTTTCTACAAGTGACTAATATGCGTAAATCCACACTAGCGCAGCGGCTGAGAAAATACAGATCTGTGTGACTCAGCACAACCGTAATATGTTTTTCGAACGAAACGCATGTGCGGCGCAACAGAACCGCTGTGTAGTGCGGCAGCACGAATGGCTTAGGTTAAAAAAACGATCGCAGTCGAAAAAAAGTCGCCGCAAAAAAAAAAAAAAAAAAAAACGCGAAATAGTCGTCGAAGTGTTAACTTGGGGCTAGACGATGCTGCGTGGATTGTCCAGCATTATTTATGTATCTTCTCGTAGATCTCTTTGTGTTGGGTGTTGGTATCGTGACTGCTTTCCAGGTACCTATTCTAAAGACATTAAATTAGATAGATATCAATTCAAATTATCCATTTCAGGGGTTGCAAATTCCTGAATAAACTTATGTATACCTTGAAAATTCAGTCAGCCTCATTCCGTAATCCTTTCATTTGAAGCTCCGACTTTGTAATGATTAGAAGATTAGGTTTCGTTTGATGGAGTTAGCGAGTTTAATGTGGCCTTGAAAATTATAAGGGATTTTGACAAATTTGCAGGAAAAACCGACTGAAGCGAATAAAATTATAGCTAGCTATACAGAAAGTTTTAAGTAGGTACCATATAATTAACCTCAAAGTGTTTGCGAGTTAAATTTAATTTAATATCGCTGCTAGTATTTATTATTAAATTTATACATTTGGATTAACTACTGAACCGATTTTAAATCTGATTAGGTGTTTAACACTTCGAGTGCTGAAATCACACCGTATGTGTTTTCTACAAGTGACTATTATGCGTAAATCCACACTAGCGCAGCGGCTGTGTAGAGCGGCAGCACGAATGGCTTAGGGATAAAAAAAGATCGCAGTCGTCGAAAAAAGTTCGCAGTCAAAGTGTTAACCATTATTATTTGAGTTGTTACTTTTTATTCACACATCACAAAATATACACACACCACAGGTTGTTGTTACAGCGTAGCTAGGCTTTATTTGGCTTTACTTTGCATATATTACATTATTTTCAGCCAAGTTTATGCAACTGATGCTACATAATAGTTTGAACTAGAATCTAATTATGTGTTGGACTTATTTCTTCAAGTTAAAATGTATATTTTTTTCATAATAGGACATAGGAATGGCAAATCCTTCTACTGCCATAATATTCCAAAAGCCTTAGCGCTATTTAAAGACATACAAATCCAATTAGAGCTAAGCAGAGCGGTTAGCTTTTAGCCTGCCATTATTCGCCAGGCGCTTTGAATTATTTTCAGTTTACACAGTGCAAGAATATTATAATAATATCATCTTATTATTTATTTATTTTTATGTGTCATTTAATGGCGGATACTTTGCTTGTTTAAGTGTTAGTTAAGTTTGTCTTTAGTTTTTAATCATTGTATGTTTCCTAAATTAATAGAATAATAATTAAAAATATCTATCTATTTAGGTATTGTATTATGTATATCATTCATCTAGTACCTACCCATAACACAAGCTCTTGGCTTAGCTAAACAAAATTGATATATACCTACATATAGTATATAGATACATATACATATGTATTAGTACGTACAATTAGGTACCATTTTTTTTTAATAATACTAAATTATAAAAGTTGAAAAACGATTCCAAAATTTATTTTGAGTATCATTACAAATGCACAACGAAATGTGAGATACTTAATAGCAGAGTTGGAGCCCAATCTAGTTTAAAAATGACAACTGTGAAACACGAGCATCGAACTGAACCCACAGCACCGACTATAATTGCATAATAATAATGAAATTAGAAACCTTCCCCGCAAAAGCAATTTGCTGCAAAAAGTAGTGCAATTATTAAATTGTCATCTACAGTGAAGCGGTCCTCTTTTTGCATACAAACACTAATGGCTCGAATATTGCCGGAATCTTCCGGATTGCATTTGCATGCTAACAAGCTGGATTCTGCCTTTGTTACGGTTACGCTTTAACTAAATTCGGACCTACAAAGGAACGACCGTATAAATGTTATATTTAAACGCTAATTGGAAGCTAACAAGTCACACTGAAAATTATTTAAACTGAGAGTTTCCGCCTGCAGCTATTTCTAGCTTCAGATATATTCAAAGTCCCATAAATCTGTTCCCATTGGATGATATTTTCATCCAGGATAAGAGGATAAGAAGCATACATATAATAAATAATGCTGGACAATTCACACAGCATTATCTAGCCTCATGGTAAGCAGAGCTTGTGTTATGGGTACTAGATAACTGATATACATAATAGAATATATTACATATGTAGATAGATAATTTTTGTTATACATACAAAACGACCAGAACACCCGGAACAAATATCTGCAGATCGTACACACAATTGTTCCGAGACGGGAATCGAACCCGCAACCTCCTGCGTCGCAGGCGGACACCGCGCCACATCGGTCGTCAAAAAAAAACACATGCAGTGTATATATATTTCTTCTAGGTTTACATTTATGCACAATTTGAGCACGATCGATTCAGTAGTTTTAGTTGGTATTCATCCATCCAAACAACAGTTTGGATGGATGAATACCGTACTTAAACCCGTACTTACTTGTTAACATTTTGCTTCGGTACGTAGGTGTTTGCATACCTACTTTAGGCAGGTAACTTACTATCCATGATTATTTGTTATGGAGCCCGATGTTTCGGTTACCAAAACAAACATGCACAAGCCAAAACCTGAGTAAATAATGATAGCAAACGTTCTTGTAATATCATACTAATATTAAAGGCGAAACTTTGTGACGAAAAGTTTAGGCGAGCTACCTATGTAGGTACCTACTCGTGCCATGATTATCTAATAAGGTTTGCTGGAAGAGAACTCTTTTTAGGGTTAAGTTCGCCTTTGTATTAATTTTCTAGATAGAATAAGTTTATCGTGCAAAAAGTATAAAATAAATAAATAAATTATCTAAGATTTTCAAAAAGCCTGTACGAATTAGGATGAAATTTAGATTAGAATAACTGATTCCAGTATTCCCCCTTGAGAAATCCCCTTAAGGGTCCGGCGACCCTCGCTTGCAAAACTCGCTCCGAATATCGCTGTCCCTGTTTAACCCTTGCGCCGCGCCCCATGCGTGTATCAGATTAATATAGAAAATTGTGATAAAGAAATATGAAAAGTATGTCTAAAATAGTTTTCAGGTTTTAGATTACCAATTTCATTGGTATTTTAATGTAATAAAATCATTAGCACATAACTTTCACAATAAAGATTAATAATAGAATATTGTGGTTAAGAAATATGAAATGTATCTCTTAAATCGTTTTCAGATTTTAGATTACCTATTTCATTGGTATTTTAATGTATATAAAATCATTAGCATATAACTTTCATAAGTGGCGCGGCGCCGATAATTTATTAATTATTAAAATGTATTATATTTAAAATAAGTGGAATATTAATTGTACAATTTTACATATCATTGATTTGGTCTGAAAGTATTATTCAGTATTAAGAAACATAATAAATTATTGTATCGACTGTTCGCGCCAAAGACAGTGTGAGCCATCGCTCAGGCTGCATTATTTTACGATGTCAGAGCCTATATATACGACCCAAAAGGGGGAGAATACCCACTTTTGGATCGGCAGCCTAACCAGACAGAAGCTAAGTATTGTTCATATTTTGTGACTAGCAATTTGTGTAACATAACCTTAAAATGTTAATAATTGTCTGTAATAATTGATGTCCAACCAGATTGTATTATTGAATATAAGAGTATTAATGTTCTAAGTAACGCTTCTTTTCTTTAATAACCACAATGGAACCCTATTAGGAGATCTAGTAACTATATTGCTTTCACGTCATAATTTATGTTCCAACCAGATTGTATTATTGAATAAAACAGTATTCATGTTGTAAGTTATGCTTCTTTTCTTTAATACCCACAATATCAACCCTTTTAGGACTTCTAGTAACGTTTTAATGAAAATAGATACCAAGGTAGTTCAAATTAGTTTTCATTATGGTATTTATAGCTTCTTTTAATTAGTAAAACCATCAAAATCTATCACGAGCGCAATAGCAATATTATCCGTTCAAAATTTGGTTTGTTCCGTAATACCAAAAATTATGACTGAAAACTTTTTGTATTCTTCACAAAATATTGTTATTCTGTAACTAGACAATATAAGCTATGTTCCTTAATAAATAAAACGTAAGATATTGATGTTTTTAATACGAAACAAATAGCAAGAAAACTTGTCCATTTTCGCATAAAAATGTGCAAATGAGATTGGCTTTCATTTCATTTTAGGTAAGTATTTTGAAAAAAAAAAACGATTTGGGAACCTATATAAATACTATTTTAATAGAAATAATGCAATATCATAGTGGAAATATGCTTGAATTAGAAATAATTTTGGTATGACGTTTGTATGAAGAATTCGTCCCTCCGGAGGCCCCTTAAGGCGAAAAAAACCTAATTTAAAAATGCTACAATTCTGCTTCAATGTTTTTTCTTATTCCATTTTCCCCTTTAAGAATTTTTTTTTAAGGGGGTATGAAGAACATAGTCTTAAGTCATCAACTACAATACAATACAATACAAATACGCTTTATTGCACATCAAGAAACAGATGATCACAAAAATAGGTACAGATGCACAATCGGCGGCCTTATCGCTATGAGCGATTTCTTACAGGCAACTTTTGGATGGATACGTTAGCTATTGTACCTATACAATAGCTAACGTATCCAACCAAAATTCCCAAGCATACCTACATGTACATATAGTTACTTTACTACTTAAACAATGTCTATCTACTTTTTATCCTGGAGAACCACGTGGGATCAGATATTCCACTGAATAGTTTTCAATACCTCAATATTTAGTGAAATAATGGACTCACTCAGCGAATACATCAATTTGAGACTGTAACAACAATCCTGTTTTCAGAGGGCGCTTTGTTATCGTGCGCTGTGTACGGTGTACACACACAATATAGTTTTATTTAACAGTATCGCAGGATTTTATAAAAGTTTCATGTTTTTGTATAATAAAAAAATCTATATAAGTAATGTATTGTTACTAGTATTATGTAGGTCCATATATCAGTCATCTAGTACTCATAACACAAGCTCTGCTTAACATAGGGCTAAAGGATGCTGCGTGGATTGTCTGTGTCGCGATATTGACGATCTCTATGTCGCGATGGGTGAAGAATACACACAATTGTTCCGAGGCGGGAATCGAACCCGCAACCTCCGGCATCGCAGGCGGACCTTCGCCCCCCGCGCCACAGAGGTCGTCTAGGTCTTAGGTCGTAAGATTATGTATATCAGTTATCTGCTACCCGTAACACAAGCTCTGCTTAGCTTAGGGCTAGATAACGCTGTGTGAATTTTTCAGCATTATTTATTTTGTTTATTACATTTTTTATTAAAAAAAATGTTTTAACCGATCTTTCTGTTATGCCTGTGAAGCTCTACATATCGTGTGCAGAGTGCTGTGGACCGTTGAACAAAGCAGATTATTTTTATTGCGCTAAAAGGTGCAACAGACCAAATATGTGTGGAATTGGGAACAAAATCGATACGGAACCTGAATTTATAAATTGGATGTGTGTTTGTTTTGTAAAAACAAATGTAGAAATAACTCACAATAAAATTAAAAACGCCTACTTCTTCACGCAAAACTTACAGAACTCTGACGTATATATAGGATACAAAATTTCCTTGTTTGATTCCAGGCTTAGGTTCTTATACATCTCCGTCATACACCTATGTAAAATTACAAAATTTATTTTATTTATGTTTAACTACAAATAAACGCTTTGATTTGACTTAGAGCTATATCTATGCAAAATTTCAGCCTCGTCTGTTCAGTACTTTTGTCGTGTAGAAGTAACAAACATCCATACATCTATGTATATATTCACACTTTCGCATTTATATTATAATAAGATTTTATCAGATTTTTAATTAAAAGCTCCAGCAGCCTGAAAGTGTGAAAGCTATGTGTCAAAACATAAAGTACTTTCTTTGCTTCTACCTTCGGCTCTGCATGCGGTTTTCCAGGTTTAGAATAACTGTATAAGTGCAAAGTTTTAGCCTTATCCATTCAGTAGTTTTCGCACTGAGTTTGCCTTAATAATATAGTATGATTCATCATCATCATCATCATCAGCCTATAGCAGTCCACTGCTGGACATAGGCCTCCCCCAAAGAGCGCCATAGCGCCCTGTCTTCAGCTTGCCGCATCCAGCATCTACCTGCAGTCTTTCGCAGGTCGTCATCCCACCTGGTCGGAGGGCGTCCTACACTACGTTTACCGAGTCGTGGTCTCCACTCAAGAACACGTTTGCCCCATCGGCCGTCGGTTCTTCGCGAGATATGGCCGGCCCACTGCCACTTCAGCTTGCTAATTCTTTGAGCTATGTCGATAACCTTGGTTCTCTGTCGGATGTATTCGTTACGAATCCTATCCTTCAGAGAAACTCCGAGCATAGCTCTTTCCATAGCTCGCTGAGCGACTTTGAACTGGTGGACCAGCCCTATCGTGAGTAGTATAGTATGATTGATCTGACCTATTTCAGACTGTCTGTTGATAAAAAGTTTCATCACTATGTATTCATGATGTCTTTCAAGAACACTCAAGGTTCAGGAACTCTGAGAGTTTCCTGTAATTCAGGAATTCCCACAACCAAAACAAAGAAATTGAAAATTCACAGAACAATTTACAGCTTTGAAAACAAGTTATAAATTTTAGGTTGACAACGTAGCCCTGAATTATTACGTATGCGGTTTCACATATTAATTTACGATGTACACACCCTCGTCAAAGAAGTTTCCAGAGCCCGGACCTTTCTGGGGATAAGCATCTTGAACAAAGCCGCTAAACACGTCTCTTCAAATCAGCTTGCAATATAAAATCGGCTCTATCTCGCCTGATTTGAATACAATATTCAATTGGGCTGAAAATAGGCTATGAGAAATAGAAGTGCTTACTTACCCTAATAGGATAATAGATAAGGACACTGAGTCATTGAACAAGATAATGATATTTATTTAGTTTTATGTAACCTGGTTCTTGTCCAAAGAATGTTATAGTAAAAATATATAATAATATAATATATAATAATAATATTGCTGGACAATTTACACAGCATTATCTAGCCCCATGGTAAGCAGAGCTTGTGTTATGGGTACTAGATAACTGATATACATAATACAATATATTACATAGATAGATATTTTTTATTATACATAGAAAACGACCAGAACACCCGAAACAAATATCTGCAGATCGTACACACAATTGTTCCGAGGCGGGAATCGAACCCGCAACCACCTGCGTCGCAGGCGGACCTTCGCCCACCGCGCCACATCGGTCGTCAAATAAAGTTTTATTAGTTTATTAAGAAGGTACTCAAAGGCTATTGTAGAGTCAAACTTTTGAAACTATCATGGTTATTTACACTAAAGTCCTTTAAAACGGAATATATACCATGATTTGATTTTTGAGTTATCGGCTCGCAGACGCATTGCCTTCAGTTATTCCGTGATCATGGCGCATGAAACTGTGCCGAAATATTGGATAACTCAAAAATCAAATCATGGTAAATATCCCGTTTTAAATGATTTTATTGTAGAGTCACCCACAAGATCCCATAGAGCCAACTGTATTACCTACATAAGCGATAAAAAAGTAAAGATAATAGGCTACCGCAATAGTTATATAGACAGAAACTTGTTCTTATACCTATGCATAGCAGTAGATTCCACCAGTGAAGCTTTTAGACGAAGGCAATTGTTATTCTGTGCGCCGACCACAATGGTATTCACACATTTCTCTTGAAATCCCCACGTCACGAGGAGTGCATTCATAACGGACAGACTAAGACTCTACATCTTGGACATGATAAATTGAATGTGGCCCCTAAGAACCGGAAAATTCAAGGAGATAGTTAGGTACCTACGTAATCTTGATAGCTTTATATCATACTTGTAACAGCTGCTTTAAATTTTTCGTAAAATTTACTGTTTCAATTTTATTTCATGTATTTATACTTGGGAACGGCAAGCCTGCGGATTTTCTCACGTGGTAGGCACTTGGACAAAATATTATAGTAGGTATATATATATTATAGGACCATCCCAAGGTTGCCTGGAAGAAATCGCTCTTAGCGATAAGGCCGCTCATTGTGCATCTGTATCTTTGTTCTTGACTGTTTTTGTTTTTCTGTGTTTGATGTGCAATGAAGCGTATTTGACAAAATATTATAGTAGGTATATATATATATATAATATATAGTAGGTAACGTGAACGTGTTCGTTACATTATTTCTGAAAAATATTTCTATAAAATCGAACGGTACTTTCGACTACTTGTGGCAAATAGCAGCGTTTAAGTGTAGCATAGTAATGCTACACTTAAATATATTAAATGGTAGGAGTACGAACAATACATCACATGCATTAGATAAACACAATAATATTCGATCGCAAAACATCGCATTATGTAAAAATCACCAAGAAGGCGCTTTCAGTTACATTTAAAAATATTTTCAAAATTTATGTTTTTTTGTAAATTGAATGCCAAAAACTCGAGTCTTTATGTAAGAGGACGAATGTTTTGTACTGGCTGACGATATCAGAAATTTAAAAAAGTACTTTTAATCCCAAGGGTGTATACTCGAGTTTTACGATCGCTATTTTACACTATAACCATATACTTTTAGAGCAAGAGAAGTGAAAAAAATATATCTAAAGTCTCAGGATCAGTATTTTCCTATAGAGATCTAGCGAACCTTTCCGGCTTCGCACGATTTTAGTACGGAATCCTAACTTTTTTGAAAATATAATATAGCCTATGTTCACCGGGGATAGTTTAGCTACCCAACGGTGAAAGAATTTTTCAAATCGGTCCAGTAGTTTCGGAGCCTATTCATTACAAACAAACAAACAAAAAATCAAACCTTTCCTCTTTATAATATTAGTATAGACAATAGTAGGTATATAGAAATAGCATATAGAAAGAACATAAAATTACAGGATATAGGTACAAACTACTTATACAAGGCTGATAGATAGTAGAAAGTATGGTAGAAAGTAGAAAAGCTGGTAGAAAGTATGCAGAATGCAGAAAGTGTTATATTTCCACCTTTCATAATTGGTAGACAAGAAGGCAACGTGATATTTTTCCAACAAGACTTATGAAACAGCAAACAAAGAATATCTCGTTACTGCCACTTTGATTAAAGAGAACTGGATGCACCGCTGTTATTTGTTACTGAAATTATTGCGTTGCATCCAGAATGTTTCAGCGTTTATTTCAGTATGCGGCAATGTAGAGGTATAATGAAAAATTCAATGAGCGAAATAGTTCTCGTTTGAATTAGGTTGTTTCACGGAAATATGACATTAGACAGCTGAGCTGAACAGCTGATTGTAAATTGTGGAATATATTTTTTTTAGCTTTCTAGTGGCGTGGTCATCGGCGTGGTTTTGATTTGATCTTGGAATGGCTTTTTGGAATCCGCTTATAATTTTTTTTCCATGCCGCGATCGAAATGAATTCTGCACGTAATTATTTTATTTTGCTTTTTGGGGTTTTCATTTCTTCCACTAAACAAGAAAGAAGAGAAAGTCAATTGTAATTTGAAAAATAAATCATCATTTAAAAAAGTAGTACTATAATATTTTTTTATAATAAAAATATTATAGTATTGTTTTACTTATTTGATATTCAAATAAAGTTGAAAAATTTGAATTGTCTAATTAAGCTGATTAAGTGAGTCTTGATATACATATATAAAAACCGGCCTAATGCCAATCGTACTCAAGGATGAAGGGTTCCACCTATAAAAGGGATAGGATACCTATAAAAAATCATATTCTTTTTTTAGATGGGAACGAAAAAGTTTTGGTCACCTAGCTGTATGTATTAAAAAGTTCCACAGCGCGTCAGGCATATCATGTCATGTCGCAGCCACTCTGGTCCTTCAGTTCAATATAGGAAAAAATCAATTTTGTCCATTCGCGGGTGACTGGTTCCTTTGTGCGACAATGAAAGGTTATCGCTGTTCGTTTTCATGGATGGCTGGACCAAGAGGTATCTGGACATTGTTCGATAACAAGCCTGGCGATTCGCTAATAGCACTCAATGGTAACTTCCACTAGGGAACCCGGCTACCCCTGGTTTACAATCCCAGACCTACTCGAAAGCTATTAATGTACATTAGCGACGTACCTTAGCCAATTACCGGATTTCTGTAGGACCGGGCTCAGTTCTAAGAAAGTTTTTGTACGCAGAATATTAAATACAGGTATTTTATATTTAATATTCTGCGACCTTGTTTAAGACCCGACTTTGTTGGCAGCATAATTCAATAGTATGTGCGAGGTCTGCTTACCATGGGGCTAGATGATGCTGTGTGGAGTGTCCAGCATTACGGCCAAACTCCACCAAAGTTGAGCGGAGATGCGAGCTGTGCCTTGCAAGCTGGTATCGTCACGCAGCGGAGAAGAAACAGATAAGTGGAGATGTGAGCTATGCCTCGTTATTGCATTAATTTTAACAAACATCCGAGGCTCGCCACACGCAGCTTTAGCCAACACACATCACCACCGTTGTAAATATTTTTTAACTTACGCGATCAGAACACAATAATTACTGGGATGACTGACATCCCGTGACGACGACAGTGTGTAAACCTGTTGAAACGTCGGGGAAAAAAAGGTAAATAAACGCGATAAATATCCGTTGAAATAGTACTTATAATCACCGCTGTATTCTAGCCAATACGCATATTAGCACAGCTTCAGTGGAGACACCATTGCTGAAAAAGCCTCTTCTCGTCTCCGGTACCGCATCGTTACTTTAGTGGAATTTCGGCTTACGTTTTGTTTATACTGGGTGACACAAAACATGGGTGTCCCTTTCGGCTCATCATCATTTCATCGCAACATCTTTTGTTCAATGTTTGATTTTGTTTCTATTTTTGAAAACTGGAAAATAATCTCTTTATTTTCGCGTATTCTTACAGACTTTGAACCTAAGGTAGGTTCAATGTCAGTAAGAATATTTTTTAATATTATGCTATACCTAAATAAACTTATCCAAATAGTTTCCTAACCGTCCCGTTTCAAAGGGCACAGACCTACGAGTAGGTCTGTGCCCTTCGCAGCTTCAGTGGCAATTCATAAATATTTCAGGATAGTTAAGTGTTTGCAAATTGAGCTTGAAATGAGAATCTCGTAAGAATTTTCGTTGGCATTTCCCGCTCACCTTATCTGGTATATGTGTATATACGTATTATATATAGGCCTCCTCATCAATTTCGATGACGGCGACCCTAGATAATTACGTATTTATTTTATCATGAGCTCTAATATGGCTCGCTAGACCGAACTTGGTCTTGAATATCCTACGGCACGCATGGCAGTAGAGTTGGCCCGATGAGTTATATGTATACGTGTAGGAGGGCCTAAGTCTCTGTTTTCGTATCTGGCGTCTTGCGTCCATTGTCTCGATGCGATTTTCCTCAAATGCTTTAATTCTGGTGTAAATAGCAGATCGCCAAGATGATCTACGAGAAGCAGGGGTGAAGAAGACAGCCTTCATCTTCAGTTCTTCATCTTCTTTCCTTAACTGGTAGGTAGGTAACCAAAATAAATTTTGTATACAAAATAATGATAGCAGCTTTTTACGGGTTTATACAATAATCCACAAGGATACTAAATTAAAACCTTCTTCACATTTCTTAGTATTTACACTGTTTTTTAATTTTTTCGCGACTAATACATACCTATCTTTTGGAAATATTTTTAATGGGTCCGACTCGTAATCATTTTACATAGAAAAGCGAAAAAAAAATCCAAATTGGTCCATAATTATAGGAGAGATCGACGAAAATTCATAAAAATCATACATAGAATAGAATCTCATAGAATCTGCTTTTGTTTTTGGTCGGTTTATGTAACTTGACGTGTTTTAAAAACTATAAGTGACGTCACCAAATGGCTTTTATATCGGATATCTTAGAAATAAATACAATACAGTACAATTATTCTTTATTGCACACCATACACTGGACAGAAAAAAGACAAATAAAGAATGTGTTGTACAATGGGCGGCCTTATCGCTTAAAGCGATCTCTGCCAGGCAACCTTTGGATGGACATGAAGTGTTAGAACAAGTATAGACGGTGGCGTGTTATATAGAATAATATTTAATTGGGACATACTCACAAATACCTATTGATTGCTATTTGAACATAAATATATAATATAAATAAAATACACATATAAATATATAAATGTTAAAATCATTTTCATAGAAATGTAAACGAAAGATCTGATCGGTCGTCCTTCATGTTATGCGATCCACAATTCGTCAACTTCGTAATTTATTTTTCAAAATAGACCTCGTGTTTACCGGGACCAGTTGCCATGCCAAAGTTACCAAACCTACTATTTTTTGGTATTATTTAAATTGCGAAGACTCTAACCGGTACCATTGTATTATACATCATCATCATCATCATCAACCTATGTTAGTCCACTGCTAGAGATAGGCCTCCCCCAATGAGCGCCAAAGCGCCCTGTCTTCAGCTTCTATTATACATATATTTTGTATAATTGACTAACTTTAGATACCCTCGGCGCGCGAGAGACACTCTCACTTGACAGATCTTGTATTTTAAATAACGAATCAAATCATTACACGCTCCCTCTCACGCTTAAACTTATAAGTAGTTATGTTTATATGAGTTTTCACTCTACTCTTTTTCAATTTTCGGATGTGTCTTGATGTCCCAAGGGCTTACTATCCCTACAAAGGGTTCTAAAAACGATTTTAGTTCGGCAGTTTTCGGTCCTATTGAACTTTGTTATTTTTATAGAAAAGTTTTTTACGACGAAATAGCTTCCGCCCGCGGCTTTGCACGCGCTTTTCTAGTAGACATGTCCGTCCGCGGGATATTGTTTACCTCCCCATTAAATTTCATTAACATTTGTTGAGCTGTTTATAAAAAAAAAAGAGTTTTTTTGCTTTTATAATAGGGATGGATTAGCTTGATGAGATTGTTTATTATCTTTATATTTATTTATCTTTAAATATTCGTGTTATGTTCATATTTATTCTAGCTTATCTTTGGTACACCCCCTGCCTTAAATTCACATAATTATTTCCATCCAAAGGTTGCCTGGAAGAGATCGCTTCTAAGCGATAAGGCCGCCCATTGTACTTGTATCATGTGATGTGTATTATAATGATCTGTAACTGGTGTACAATAAAGTATTTTTGTATTGTATTGTATTTATTCAGTATATTTTGCTACAAACTCTATAAATGTTAATTGGGATCATAAAAACGCAACGAAAAATCTACTCAAATAATCTGAAAACGTTTATATTTTTTTCTCTGTACCATTAGGTCGGCAACAACCCGTTTCAAAGAGGTACTATTCAATTTCTTATCAAAAGTAAAATTTGAATAACGGCATTTGGAAGGGAGTTTCCGAGAGGGGACTATTGTGAAACTTGATGAAACTTCTCTAATATTCGAAGTGGAAAATTTATTCTTTGGCTGCCATCAGGAAATAAACCAGGCTCTTAGTAAGATTGAGCAAAATTTATTGGGAAATCGAAATAAGGTATTGCGGGAAGGTCTCCGATCGAGCACTGATGAATTGCTGGCCCGTAATAAGTCTGAGGACCTTGTACACAATGAACTGTGCCCATTTATTCATTTCTAAGTAGATATTTCATATTAGTCGGAATATATTTGTATTTGAGTTCCGGTATTTTTTGATATGACTTTTTTTATGGGTAGCGGATAAAGCGTTGACCATCATGACACTTGGGAAAGGTAGAAGAAAAAAATAAAATATAATAGAAGATGTGGGCTAATATGGAGCACGTTTTCCCAAAAGGAACTCCGAGATTGTACTCTACCGGAAAAACAGACATGGGAAGTAAGTTCCAATCTTTACTGAAAGAGGGAATACACCTTTTTAAACTTTCGCGATTTGTTAACATATATATTTATTTAATATTTATTTATTTAATATATATATAAAAGAAAGTGATGTTAGTTACACTATTTAAAACTCAAGAACGGCTGAACAGAATTGGTTGAAAATTGTTGAGGAGGTAGCTTAGAACCAGGAGACGGACATAACACTTCTTATCATTTAAACCATTTGACACATAGATTTCCACGTGGGCGAAGCCGCGGGGCGCAGCTAGTACTTTATAAATCATCATCATAATCAGCCTATATTAGTCAACTGCTGGACATAGGCCTCCGCCAATGAGCGCTATAGCGACCTGTATTCAGCTTGACGCATTAATAAATAATCATTATTATAGAGCGGAAATGTTTAATTCAGCAATGTGGTGTGTCGGCCAGGTATGGGTGGTATGTCGGTGTGTAAGGGGGAGGGAGAGATCAAGTAAATCCTGGGCACAATCACTAAAGCGGTACTTGTAGAACACCAACGAAGAGTTCTAAAAATACACTGCTTGATATCGAGCAGCGTATTTTTAGAACTCTAGCTCCCTGAAAGTTCGTGGCATCAACCCCGTATTTTATGTTATTACAAACTCCTCGAACATTGATCTCTCAATTAAAACAAAATGACTTTATGTCTAGTTAGAGAGATGCCACACGGGCGCTGCCGCTGTGCTGCGACGTCGCAACGCAGTGACTTCAACGCAATGAGTGCCACACGAGCGCTGCGACGACACACATCTGTCAGCTTCGATATTCTAAACAATACTGCGTCGTCGCACCGCACGCAGCACACTTCCCGCCTCGTCTCCCTCAGTCCTTGTGCGCTGCGCGTGCGCTGTTTCGACGCACGTTGTTTCAGCGCACCGTGTGGCATGCTGGGCAGATTTGTATGTAGAACATTATGTAGAACTACGGAGCGTCAACGCTGCGACGTCGCAGCCCAGCGGCAGCGCCCGTGTGGCATCTCTCTAAAATCTCGTAAATGTCCTTGAAGTGAGTCTTAGGAAGTTGGTAGGTATTCTTTAATTTATTCCGTGCCATCGGCGGCGGCAATATCCATTTAAGGTACCTTTAATAAAACGACGTCGTATCTAATAGCTGTAGAATTTTAGTATCCAAATTTTATAGATCGACTTCATAAGACATTTTCATGGATTGAATGCAAATTCGATTTGAAATATCCCGTCGCCTGAAGCTGAATAAAAGTCACATATCGGGTCTGGGCCCTACTATGTGCATCTTCTTGCAAGCGCTGATAAATTCTACAGTATTTCGGTTCGAGTTTCTCACAACATTACGCTCATACAAAAACGATCCCATTCCGGCCCTGTAGTAGGTAGGTACTACAAGACTGGAATGGAATCGTTTTTTATTTTTGAGTGTTCAAAAAGATAGTTGCCTGCGTACAAAACCAATTATTATGCTCCAGCTTTCTATTGAAAATAGGCATAATAATATATAATAGATTATTAGATACAGTGGTTAGATTATTATTAGATGGCTGCAGTAAAACCTAGACCGAGTGGTGACCAAGAATTATCCGACAATAACCGAGTCATCCTCTCGCATCCTCAAGATGTGGTGTTATGAAATAAATATATAATATTGTTAAAATAAAATAAATAATAAATAAATAATAAATAAAAAAAATTATTATAAAAGTGGTTATCACAGGCGGCTGTTGAAGTGGAAGAAATTGATATGTATAAATTAACTGAAACACTACGCGGTCTATCTATTTTAACCAATACCTAAGTGTTTGAGAGAATATTATGTAATCAAAGACCTATTGATACCTCCATTATTGATAAATTCGAAATCCGGTTAAGTAGTAAGGCCTTCAAAGTGGTTGGCGAAACTCTTTCCTGACTCTGTATTGAAATTTTAAGCAAAAATAAATCACTGTTAAAAGCCATTATGCGGCGAAAAGAGATAAGCTTTATTAGAAAAAATATACCTACATTACTGGGCCTGTCAAAAATATTAAGGACATTCCTAAGCTGCGTATGCCAAACTCTGCTAAGGTGAAGTGAGTACCAAAATCCACGTTGAGTTGAGACTCGACGAAAAATCAATTTAAGGGTTTTTTTTATAAAATTGTTTGAGATCAAGTATGATGAAGATGATCAGGAAATTAGAGTTATGAGAGTCGAGACACAATTGACTAATCTTATCTAACATAACAGAATAATCGCAAGTTGCCTCTAAATCTTCATTTTTACAGAGATATTTCTGCGGAAAAATCAGTTTCTTAGTCCCGCTAGTTATTTAACATATTCCAAAGAAATTACATCTACGTGTTCTCTAATAAACACTTTTGACGATTGTGGTTTTATTTTTTTTGACAAAGAGTACCTATTATTAAATTTTAGTGCTTAAAACAAATGTATAAACAAAGATCAGTGGAATTACGCGCGGGCCAGTCAGTCCGCGGCAGCGAGCACATGTCCGCGGTTAATTGTCTTCATTTCGTGCGAACCAACTAATGATTCATCTGTCAAATCATTTACACACTAATAATTTATATCGGGATGACGTAGGTACTGAAAGTCAGTAAAATACCTACTTAACCACTTCGTATGTAAGCTACGCATGAGCTACGCCATTTTTTGTAGGAGCGTAATAATTATTATGACAAAAATCCATGATTTATGATCTAGTTTCATTCACGTTGATTTACGGCATATGGGCGCGAATATTAAAGATTCGTATTGATATATTATTCCTTTATCCCCATTCTCCCCTGTGCTATTTACGACAATCTCCCCTACCCTCATAACTTTGATCATCCCTTTTTTACGGTGAGACTTGTAAAAACAGAGCTTTCCCGTATAAAGCTTTTAAGTTAATATTGAGAGAAGCTTGTTCGATTCCCTTAGTATTTTTTCTAGGAATTTGTTGGGTGAGGTGTACGTAAAGGAATTGGCTACAAATTGGGTTCAGAAATGTTTAAGCTAAAAATGTTTATAAAACAACAGTTCGAAGATCGTACACGCAATTGTTCCGGGGCGGGAATCGAACCCGCAACCTCCTGCGTCGCTGGCGGACCTTCACCATCCGCGTCTCAGAGGTCGTCAAACAACGCATTTGAAAATGAAAAAAAATGAAAATGAAAAGTTTTTATTTCTTTAAGCTTACCAGGTGGGATGACGACCTGCGAAAGACTGCAGGTAGATGCTGGATGCGTCAAGCCGAAGACAGGGCGCTATGGCGCTCATTGGGGGAGGCCTATGTCCAGCAGTGGACTAATATAGGCTGATGATGATGATGATGATGATGAAGCTTACAAATAAGCACTTAGACAAGTCATATTTGGACATACGCAGTTTTTATTCTCAATATTTTTCCCTAAGCGAAATCAGCAGAGGTACAACGCAACATTCATCTCTGTCCACGAGGCTCTGACTCATCAGTCGTAGTAATGGTCCTGATTGTGATCTTTTCATTTGCAGTCAGCCACGAGTAATTTCTCCTCCGATGAAGTTATAATGAAAACGAAAATCTCACCCTATATCTATAAAAAAAGTATGCTTGTCTGTAGAAAGGTATAATGCTGACATATTTAATGTTCCCTAAAATCGACTGGGCGGACGGTCACACCATTCGAAGTACCTGTGGCTACTCTGCTTGAAGTATGTAGATACTTGTCAAAAGATGCTACTTCCTGCTTTTAATGTATATGTTTATTAAACACGTCATCATGTAGCCCTGTTATGAGAATCAGATATTGATTTATAGATAGAAAACACTTAATTTTACCACACACAACAGAAAACAACCAAAAATAAATATTTCGTTATACTATTATTATTTATTTATATTATTGTTTATTGATATTCTTGGTTTTTCAGTTATTAATTTCAGGTTATTCGGTGCTATTCCGATCCATATACAGTTATAATATGGTTAAACTTACATTTTTGTACATAGTACACACCCAGACTTAATATCTCTTATTTATTTTCTAGGTCTTATGAGGACTAATACACCGCACCCGCCATCAATACCGATACAGCCCGATGGCTGGTTCGATATTGTCGCCGATACCAACCCACCGACTGTAATCTTTATTATAGGTGCTAACAAATTAACCGAACCGAGTTTATTGTCATATTCCCGAAGATTTTCCATAATCCTTATGGTCTTATGGCATCAACTCACCGAATCTGAATCTAAGCATGAGCTTAGAGCAAAGCCGAGCGCTCAAACAGGTATCCTTACGTAGTATTTCTGATTACTCTATTGTTCGCGAAGATTTTGATAAAGCGAGATTCCTCCGTTATTTAATTTTAATTTCGGTAAATCAGATGGGATTAACGCGATTATGTGTCCAATGGTGATTGTGCAGATTAATTTGTGTTAAATTGTGAAATGGTAGAGTTTATTTCAATAAACACCTTACCATGAGGTGGATTAATGTATTTAGATAGAAAATTTTATTTAAAATTTGGATTTTTCATTTTATTTAAATTTGGTATTGTTATTGATTAGTTTTATGGAATTTTTATAGAACGACCTTAAGTTTAGTTCGAATACGAATTTCCACCTGCTTCGTTTGTGATCTTTTTTTTCAGTTTCTTTGAAATAAGTTCCTGATTGTTATGCATTATTGGAGAGCTAAGAAAACGGTTATGTTTTTAAAATACTCTGCCAGCCAAGTTTCATATCGTTTTTTTTTTGTTTTTAAGGCATTTTAGTGGAAAAAATTCTCAAAAAATATTGCAATTATATCGTTTTTCATCTGGATATTTCTGATTATCTGTACATTCTTAAAATTATCAACAACGATGTTGACTGCCCAGACCTCCTTAGCAAATTACACTTTAACATTCCTCGTAAACAACTTAGACACAACCCTCCACTACATGTTCCCGGAGCTTCAACTAACTATAGACAGAATTCGTTTATGGTGCGAGCGAGCAAAATTGTCAATGACTTCAGCAAGAAGTTTGACATTGACCCGTTTCATACCAGCATTCACAAGGCAAGGCGTCACATGTCTCTTGACTTTTTTGGCACTTAACTTAGGTCTAGGTCGGTTCTTGATAATTGTGTTATATTCTGTTTTATGTTTTCTATTGTTTTTATCACTAGTTTAAGTACGAACACTTTATGGTTTCCCATAAAGTACGCTTTCTTTCTTGTCACAATGTTTTTAGTGCTCACACATAATTAAGCTTATTTAGATTCTATCAGTGAATACCTATTATTAGCTCTCTGTTGTCATTTTTAAGTCTTTAGACATTACTGTAGCTGATGGTGTTCCGAAATAAATAAATAAATTTATTTTCGATACTGATGCAGAAGCTACAAATAAACCACAGCTTCCCTCTTAAAAATAGACACTTTAGAATTCCATTGATCGATTAAAGTTGCAGATGTTGGTATCTTAGAAAACTTATATCGGGAACTAAGACTAGAAATATTTATACACTAACTTTTCTATGAACACAAAAATAGAAATAATTCTGAATGAAGAACAATGCAGTCTACGAGCAGACACATATTTTTGCACGGGCAGAATAATTCTTTTGCGATTGGATATACCGATCAATATTTTTTTGGGTTAAATTTGATTGCTAATTGAAAATTTGAGTGGAGAGTGAGACCGCCACTTGGCAAACGTAGTGTAGAATGGCGCTCATTAGGGGAGGCCTATGTCTAATCCAGCAGTGGACTACTATAATCTGATGATGATTTGATTGCTTAGAAACTACCCCGAGTTTGAGGGCTTACGCATTATAATAACAAAACTTTGTCTTAGGATCGTTTGTCAATAAACTTACGGTTTTTAATAATTAGAGTAGATAAAAAAGGCCGACTAAAATCTTGAATTAAACTATTTACTCTTAATAAGAAAAATATTTGTTACATCCTTCCCCGCTGTCTGGGGTATTGTGAGTTAGTGGTTTGCAAAAATTCGGACTACATGGGAAAATTCCAATAGAATAGAGATTATTTGTGTTTTACGAGAATTCAAATCTACCACACACACACACACACACACACACAATGAATTTAGGAACTCTAAAAAAATCTTATTTCTAAATCCTTTATTTCCATGGGCTTACACTTAGGCAAGTCAATTTTTATACAATAAATGAGTGTTTTTGATTTTCTTTTCACTTCTTGTCCACTAGTGGAAGAAGAGAAAGAGAAACCACAAATCCATTCATATATATCTTTGTAGAACATAGAACTCATTGTAGTCTTGTATTATCCACGGCCCCAGCAAAAAAGGTAACGTATACGTCTACATACAAAATAGCCCATGGAGCCTTGTTTTCCTCATTTCCTGCAACCAGCGACGCCAGGAAATAAAATCGCCATCAAGCCCGGTGCTGGTAATTTAAAAATAATGCTGCAAAAATTCGTAGGAATGCGAATTTAGACGCGAATTGCGGTCCGAAGCGGCGCCGGGTGGTCGCTCAACGTTTTTATCCCTTGTTTTGCTTCTATATTATAACCATTGATCTTTTTTATGCGAATGGGATTAATCGGCGTGCTCACCCTTTGCTTTTGCTTGCTTTTTTTAGTAAGTATGTTTGTTTGTTGAAAAGTGAAAGTGAAAGCCCGCGAGACAAACCGAAAAAGGGGGTTTTTCGGTTTGTCTCGCGGGCTTTCAAATGTTGTGCGCTATAATATATGTAGGTTCAAAGCAGCAACAGTCAAATTCAAATACCTAAGTAATAAAAAGGTCAAGGTCAGCCAATGACAGCTACAAAAAATCTCCTTATCTGCCAAATTGGACTGTTACGAAAATCACCAAGAGTTATTCTAAAACACTGGGATTTCAAACAATAGAATGGACTTTGATAAACAAATTAAAATAACACGCCAGATCAAAAGTTTCACAACTTTGAAGAGCTGTTCATCTGTTTAAACAGTGACGATTTCATTAACATTTCTCAGGCGAAGTTTATTAACAATGCTTGACTAAATGTTGACTAAACAGCAATATGCCAGCCGACCCAAAAGCGTAAAACAGCAGAATTCATCCCATCGGCCGCTCAAATTTTCTCAAGCATTGCAAATAAACTTTAGTAGCTCTAAAACTTCCGACCCAACTAAATAAGTACGTATTCAAAGAATATTATGATTTGTCGGTCCCCATAGAACGGTGTTGAATAAATTTTATTAAATCCCGGCAGAGTTTACGAGCGCTGCGTCAGCATTGTACCGGGTAAGCTACTTTTTTGCAAATATTACGCCGACTTATAGCGACCGCATTAAACCATTATTTAAACATAACAGAATCGAACGATCTACTCTTTCTGGAAATAAATACTTCCGCAAAGAGGCGGTTACGTTCGCATGAAAACTGTGCCACGAGCTTTTTAATATGTCTGATAAAAGTAATAAATCAATGTTTGACGACTCGAACTGCTGATAGGACCTACCTACCTTCCGTAACATCAAAGAGATTGAATAGATATAGATAGTTTAACAAACTTGGCATCAACCCATCAACCGGTGTTACGGGGTATTATTTAGGCTCCATTCGCGCGAGCATGAAACGTTAGGCCCCGCCGCCGCCGTGTGCTAAAAATCCTTCTCGTTGCTTAAGAGCACCTTCTTTCCCCATCCCGACTGCACCATGCTCGCTGTGTAACTCGTTACATTACTTCCCGTAAAGCCGGTGAGTACCCGAACTCCAAACCTTACGATACAGCATATTATGATAATCTAACTTTTATTTCGTCACTTTAATAATAACGAATAAAAGTTATACATGACGTGTCATCATTTTGAAACCATCATCAGCCTATATTAGTCCACAGCTGGACGTAGGCCTCCCCCTATGAGCGCCATAGCGCCCTGTCTTCGGGTTGACGCATCCAGCATCTACCTGCAGTCTTTCGCAGTTCGTCATTCCACCTGGTCGGAGGGCGTCCTACACTACGTTTACCGAGTCTTGGTCTCCACTGAAAAACACGAAACCAATATTAACGAATTTGCAATATTGTAAAAGTAATAGTACAAAAAAAAATAGGCCAGAACAGAGACAAATAGTATACGAGTACATACTCGAATAAATTAACAGAGAAACTGACACAATAGGCTAGCTTGTTCACGCAATTTGAAATTAATATTGAATTTGATATCTTAAATTCCGATATAATTGGTATAATTCGGGTCTCTTACCCCTCAAATAAGCAAAAGGGGAGAGATGACTTATAAGTTACTAAGCCAAGGTAACTATATACGAAATTTATCTCCTCACTGCGCCTACGCCTTAATTACAGCGATGTAAGATGTGTAATAAAGGCCATAAGGCTGATTTATTGAATCATTAGTTATAAGCGGTTTCTGGAGGCTAATTGGAGGCTTATTGTGCTGGAATCAGGAATCCCCTATCTGATGCTAGCTGTGAATTATAGTATGGTAAGTTATTAAGGTTTTTCTAGCAAGAAAAATCATAGTTGCAGCCTAGAGTCAGGAAGTTGATGGTGGTATACCCCCGTGCCTAACCAGTGGTGTCAGTCTGCCATCCCAACGGATTATGGAAGTGAGGGAGTGCACCTGTGTTTGCGCGCACACTTGTGCACTATAATATTATGTCCTGCGTACAGATTTAGATTTTTTATTCATAAATGTCATATATCACAAAATGTATACTTACTAAAATAATAAAAACCACACAATTATTCACATAAAAAAAAATCATCATGTGTACCGCTAGTCTTCGTTGAGATTGGCTGCGGTGGTCGAAATTCGGCTAGAAGGGTATCATCATCATTATACTACACTAGCATTTCTTAGATGAGGCAAAATTATGTAGTGTTCGGTGGATAACATAAACTACAAATACAAAACAAAATACACAAAATTTTATTTACCGAAATGTTTACAAATAATAACACCTAAACTTAATTTATGTACATATTCTTACATTTTAGAGTTGATTGGTTGAGGTGTTGCAGCCTGTTTCGCGGGGTATCATTTTCTGTTTGCTGGTAAGGTAAGGACAAAACTAACTACCAAACTTTAGTAACAGTACTGGATCAAACACTTACATATTGTGTCATATCATTAGATGTAAGTGGTGTCAAAAAGAATAGGCGGCAATGTAAAGGCAAAAAAGTACATAATACAACCCACTCCTGAAATTTAAATCGCATAATTATAACCAACATTAATATTAACAATGAGATACTCGTAGCAACTTAATTTGAACTCAAATTATAGAAGTTAAGACGTTTAATGGTTAGAACATTAAAATAAACGAGTCTGACTTAATTAAACTGGTAGAACTGACCGTGGGATTAATATAAAATACTTAACTTATAAGAAGGCGCCATTTTTAAGGCTTTGTGAGAGCAAACGTGTAGGAAATTGTATCTTTTGATAATTTGTAAGTTAAGTGTCTCTGTGGCTACTACTCTACTTACTAGCTGCGCCCCGCGGCTTCATCCGCGTGGAAATCTACGTGACAAATCGTCTACAAACGTTGGATTTGACTATTATTATAAACCTAAAAACTGCATTAAACTCCTTTGAGTAGTTTAAAAGATCTAGCGAACAGACAGCGAAATCCATTTCATGTTATGTATACTATGTAAAGAAAATATATATAGATTTAGACAGATTTCAGCAGATACCATTATTTCGTTAATTCTTAGATATAGTCTTCATTAACAAAACAAATAGCAATAAAATAATAGAAACCAAATGGAACTAGTATTAACAATAAAAATATTAAGCTAACTGCAAACTGTACAAAATCTGTATTCTTGGAGAGGAATCACGCTGAGAACATTAAAACAACGTGTTGGACCATCCAATATTAATCAGTAATCAATGTTTAACTCCGAAACCTTCAATACTTGTTAATCCACCAAGCTACAATAACTTTTGATGTAAAACTCCTAAAAGCTTACAAAGATAGTAAACAACACTAGTTTGGTAATAGTGTTTCTAACGGGCTTTTCACTGAACCGAATAATTTTAGAAACTTGTACTATAAACACCCGAGCAATGCGGTATTCAGCGTTCCGGCGAGTGTATGCTCTTCGTATTTAATCTGTAGTAAAATGTTCTGATTACGCATCAAATGGCCAGAAAATACCTGAAATATCTCTTGCTCATCATCTCATGTCTTTCGAAATGTTTAGGTGAGCTATTTTAACATTTTGATGTTAGCTTTCTGGTAAAATTAGGTTCCGTATTAACATGATAGAAGCCGCGCTAAAGTTAAATGCAACATGCAATTTAATTGCAGTTCTTCCTTCCTTAAATTAGCCAACATATTATAGGTTATTTCATTAAGACATTTAAACAAAATCCTAAATGTCTTTTGGTAGGTCAGACCTCCTCACGTCATGGTAACGGTTATCGGTTCTTACAAGGTCGACCTCTGATGTTTCAGGTAATTTTGAATGCGGAAAAAGATATTCGTACCTTTTGTATAGCCTCTTTACTATCGGCTTAGAATTTGATGGATATGGCTCCGTGAACTTCGACTCTAGATCGAATTTAGTCTAAAATACTACAGAGCTTTGTGACAGTAGAGTAGAATATAATTATTAAGATGGGCAAAAATTCTAAATCCTTTATTTATATAGGCTTACAAAATAAGCACTTAGACAAAATTGTATACTTTAAATTATTATCAAATAAATATTATTAAGAAAATTCTATGTATTTGTCGCTTACACTCAACTCGCCCGGAAGTTCTCCTCATCGATTTCGATCCCGGCGACCACAGATGCATTCTACTCGTATTATGAACTTTGTTACGGCTGTCTAGACCGACCTTAGTATTAAATACCCTACAGCACATGTGACAGTAGAGTGGAATGTGTAATAAGCTGGTCATAAGTAATTCTATTTGTCGCCAACACTCACCTCGCCCGGAAGTTTACGTTTAACCACTTACCTGGTACAAATTCAGGCGGAAGTTACACGCGCTGTGATCGGAAAACTTTTCTTACACATGTGCGATTTAATTTTCAAAGGGTGCGTGTTAACCTTTAGAAATCACTCACGTTGATGTTTCGAAACATTTCCTTGATATTTGGATTGTATAGGTTTCATGCCAACTTTAAGTAGCTAGTTATCTTATAAAATTAATAACTCGACGATTACCATTGTAATCGTCTAGTTTCAGAGCGATGTACCTAATTGCAGTGTTCAGACTTTCTAAGAAACGATTTATATATAATTTGGCGTGTTTTAAATGGGGGTTTTGAAATCGTTTTAGACTGTTAATAGCACGTTATAATTTTTCAAACGACGACATCTAGTTAAAATTCGTGTCTTGTTTAGTTTGATGCTATACATGGATAAAACTATGAATGAAACCAAACGCTACCAACTACTTTACCAGTGAATGTCAAAATTATCCTGTAATGATGTTTTATATATAAATTCCTTTAGTCTTTATGGGACCACCTCGAAATCTTATACACAACTTTTAGACAACCACGAAAGAGTCTTCAAAAATATTAAGAATTGGCAAATATATCACTAAAATTGTAGTTAGTCGTGATTTTACAAAGGTGTTTTTTTAAGCTTGACTGAATAAATACTCAAAGGGAATATACGATACCTACGTAAATACTAATCCCTCAGGAAAAAAATATAGGACGACCTAGGTATCATTCTCTAAACAATAAGGAAATAATTTTAATAAAAGGTCTATAATTGATGGAGAAATCGACGCACATATACATTAAAAAATATACATGTAACTGAACATAGAACCTGTTCCTTTTTTGGTACCATAGTGTCGCACACCTGTTTTTTTTTTATTAATATTGTTAACATTGGTGTTTTGGAACAATAAAGCTCTTTTTATTTTACCTTTGGTTCCATAGAGGTCAAAGGATTTTAAGATGAAGCTTTGTAACTATTTATCATTGTTTTATTTATTTGCTTTTAAAATTTCTGAAGTCACACAGTAACCCAGCTGATACAAATTTGGAGTACGAAAAGGCTTCAGCAACGTAGGCACTTTGAACTTTCTCTACCTTTAAACGTGCTCATTATTGTTGTAGAGCCTAAATATTCGGAAGAATAAACAATTTTCGAAATTACCTATATGAATCCAAAGCATTTAAGAAAGTCGTGACATCTTCATCGTCGCGAATTTTTACAATACATTACATAGATCTATAGAAAACGATCAGAACACCCTGAACAAATATCTGCAGATCATACAAACATTTGTCCCGAGGCGGAAATCGAATCCTCCTGCCTCGCAACCATACCTTTGCCCACCGCGTCACAGAGGTTGTCAAATAAATAATTTAGATAAATTATTTTATGATTTAGTCTTAAAACCTTGATACACCAAAATGAAAACCAAGATGGCCTATTTCTACGGCGGTTGGTTAACTGTGTGTCCTTTGACGTTAGGTTAATTACTTAAAAGGCCAACTACAACACATATCTATTAATACACAAATACATATTATAAGAAAATCACACTAAAGATATTTTTCTAAAAATGTGTTGTGTTGACGTTACCCAAAAGTGACGTTACAGATAATATTAACTACCATTCTCCAAGTCTCGCCACAATATGAAAATCCAGTAAAACATTTTACAGCATTCTAAATCCTATGTTATCGCAAGACCGAACCCCCAGGAGACTTTGACAACCTCTCTATAAAATTTTGCATGAATTCCAGTAGATTAAAGATAAGGCGACGCGACGTGGAAGCTGTCTATTTGGTAAACCTATCTACCTATGTGTCACGTTTCTAGAATCTTATATTCCATTAATGTTATAATAAATAATAATAAAAATCTTTATTTAGAACATGTTTACGTAGGATCAACTTCAACTTCTTTTTTGTTTTGGCACCGCTTGCTTTTCGCTATGACTCTGCCAGTGTCTGTTTCAGAGTGTCCTAAACTTCTTAAATAGAATATGATCATAGATTCATATTGAAACGATGACACTACCGAAGCTTTAAAAACTGTGTGGTAATGTCAATAATGTGTTATGGTTACCGACGCGCTATAATAATTTATAGCTTGTCGGGGTAATCTCTGAGAAATTAAATAATATTCCAAAAAATATCGACGGCGTTGAGACTTAAATAGTCTATGGCAATTTCTACTTGTCTATGCTCGTCGCCTGTGACGCTCATTCTCTTATCATGAAAATGACTGCCATGTACGAATCGAACGAATACGCAGTTCAACCAATAAATAATTAGTGATTCAGTGATTTCTTTTCATTATACTGCTCAATATTCTCTATGGACCTGGTTTTTTTTTTTAAATCATATTTATTGTAAGGACCTTTATAATTAATTACATGGCGGTCCTATTGGATTAACAAGATACTAATTTTAAAAAACATACTAACTTATCTAATACACAGTAAACAATAAACAGTAAACAAAAATAAGGTAGCAGAATATATGTATAGGCGGTAGAATATATGTAGATGTGTAGGTATCACTTAAAATGACTCACCGCTGTGAACAGCTGTTTCGCTGCTTCGGATGTCGGCTCTGCTAGAATTTTATTAAATAGTCCTACATCATAGTGATGTAGGCTCAAGGAACTGACTAAAATTTTTCTTTCTTGTTGGAAACGAATACATGATGTTAATAAATGGTAGACATCCTCCACAACTCCACAGGTGTCACAGTTAGGCGAGTCAACCTTTTTCATTAAAAATGCAAACTTTTTTAAAGGCATGTGGCCTGTTCTTAACCTATGTGCTATAACTATAATTTTACGCGATATCTTTTTGCAACCAAACCAAGGTACATGCGGAGGCTCACACTGAATGCACTTATACCATATACCCCTTTCAATAGACCTCTGATCGAAATACTCTTTCCAATTTATGTAGCACTTTAATCTAAATTTAGGTAGGGTTTCCGAATAATTTGGTAAAATATTGTAATCTGTTCCTTCTGTAACCGCCTTTCTTGCCAATGTGTCTGCCTCTTCATTGCCTTTCAAACCAATGTGTGATGGAACCCATTGAAGTTTAATTTTTATACCCCGTGCATTCAAATCGATCAGCTGCGATAAGATTTTAATGGACCTGGTTTGAAATAAATGTTTCTTTTTAATGTCAGACCTACGAACTTTCCCTCTGTACAGGGACGCTCTAACAAGAAGTCGCAGGTTCATTTCCCGTCGAAAACTAAATTTTTCGGGATATAGTTTTGATTTCACTGGACAGAACTGGAGGAGGCCTTTACCCGAGAGGGGCCCTAACTACTTATTAAATATAAGCAATAAATTCAATCGAAATAAACAAATTATCAAATAAAATATTAAATAGAAATAAACTAAGAAACATAAATCATGAAATCTACATACATTCTCAGATATTTTCTATAATATTTGACATACTAACTTATCTAGATTTAACAAAAAAAAATGATAAGCATGATTGATCAACGTTATTTAAGGTTAAGGAATAAAAGGCTTTTTTATTTTTATTTTATAGTTTTGAGTTAGTATAGTTCACCTAATTTAATAGCGTTGGTACCTATGTATGTATACATCGGCGTTCATCGTTAGCTTACCCCCTGGCACTTGGCAGGTTCCAAGTCTCTTAATAACGTAGGTAAGTTTTGTTTTTATATTATTAAATTTGTTGTTTTTATATAAAACGGCTTCCTATCTCATTTTACCGGTTCTAGTTTCAAAAAAGCCCTGTATTCATAGAAATTGAGTTCAAATGCAACAGGGGGGTCAGTCAATGAACGCCACTGTATGTAATTATACTCACCAGCGTGTACACAACCTCAAAACACATCCAGCGTGTGCAAAATGCTTGTGCACGCTTCTGTTTTCATGTTCCCCCACGCTCACACATAACACCATACTTGAACTCATCCAACCTTCTTAAGATGGAAGCTCGCAGAAAGCTTCATCTAGCATCTCTTCTCTTCGGTGTAATTGCTAAGCGGTGTCCTAAGTACTTGTTTGAGAAACTCACATGGGCCCGTAGCAACTCTAGATATCCCAGTAGAACATATACCCCCATTTTTGAAACACCGCAGCACAATTAACAGTATACAATTTGACAAATCAAAGATTTGAAAAGTGGTTGCGAAGTTGTTACGGGGCATAATGTTACGTATCACAAAGCGAGCGTTCGAACAGTCAGTAGGTACGAGGAAAAAAGACGTTCGCGGCCGACGTGACTGATTTTTGACGTTTCATGCTCGCTGCGAATAGTACATTACGACCAATCAGTACCCGTAGTAATTAAAGGGCTTAAATGTATTTTTTTTGACTTTGTCTATTATGTAGGTCCGGTTTTTTTTTCGCAGAATCTGTAGGTAAGTAATACAAAAGGTAAATACATAAAAATTCGGATCACAGGATTTGGGGATCAGAACATTTTTCAAACATTTTCTCAACCTTCTGAGAAATTATGTATTATCTGCAAATACCTTACTTTCCCGAGTACTTTTTTTATGCCCGCTTTTGAGGTCCGCCAGATCCTTTTGAAATTCACCAGTGGAAACATAATAATGAGCAGTATTGTTCATGAAAACATCTTTTGTTGTATTAAACCGAATCAGTCAGCAGCGAACTCGAAATCGTTGAGTGGGAATCCTCCCCTCGTCGCTTACCTGATTGCGGAATGCAAATTGCTCTCACGGGACCCTCGGCTTAAAATACGGCTGAAATAAAGCCGTTTATTGTGTGAACCCGCTACATTACAAACTGTAGATAGACGCTCGGTCGAAATCGTTTTGAATACTTTATTTGCTTTATTTAGCTGGACTTGTATTATTTATTTTCCGTCTCAGTGGAATATCAAAACCATTAGGCTTCGATTTTAGAGTTCTTTTTAGCTACCTATCTATTTTCAGATTATAGCCAAGGGACCGGGGAGCCACGCAAGATAAAGCTTCTACCACACTAAAATATGCATAAATTTGGCTAGGATATAGTACTGGATATGTTATATAGTTGTTGCAGTATCGTAGGGATTGAATTGTCCAGTATTATTTTTTCACTATCAAGTTCTTTTCTAGCTGTCGTCGGTGTCTGATCAAAATATGTATGTAGACAAAGCTAATTGATCCAGAAGAATACGCTGCATTTTTTTTCCGTAAGCTTGTATAACTTTCCTTTTTTCTCTGGCTGTGGGACAGCAATGACAAAAACAAAAAAAAACTATAAGTAAACTTCCAGTCTTTGCTCAGTCGAGTAATTCAGTAATATTTATTCACATAAGACATGGTACATAATACATTGGTGGAATAACACAGTAGAGCTGCATATCTCGCCCGAATGCAGGCACGTGAATATAAAAATCAGTAAAATTAAATTAGATGTCGTTAATTAAATCAGATAATCGCAAATATTATTAAATTGTCAGTTAAAAGTAGAACTCGCTAGGTCAAAACTTAAAATTAAGGTAATCTTCAACCGAATAAAAACAATGCTCAATAAATAAATTAAATAACTTTCTGTTGAATAAGGAACCCTTCAGTTCTTTTACATTGTTTGGCAATTTGTTGTAAATTTTGATAGCCATGTTATAACAGTTGCGACTGTACAATTGCGTTTTTTTTGCCGGTATTGCTAACCGGTCTTTATGTCTACAGTTAAATGTATAGACTTGTAAGGAAAGGAACCTCTTCCTACCAGAACAAGCCCGGTTTGCAGGTCCAGATAGAGATATGTTCTTTAATTATTCATGTACATAAACATGTGTAAATATAAGATTTTACAAACTGGTATGTACAATACAATACAAAAGTACTTTATTGTAAGCCAGATGCAGATCATTATAAAAAAAAAGACATTACAACTCTAAGAAGCTATCTCTTCCTTAAACTTTGAATTACAGGTAGTAGAAGTATGTATTGGTATCAACCTGCGTGTTTTTAACATCTTTACTGCGATTAGAAATGCCCGCCAAGTGTAACGATTTTGGCAAATCCCCCCTTTGTTGCATGTTCAGTCGTAAACGCATACGTGTGGTGATAAGGATGTCTGTGCAAGTTTCACGGATTCCAATTATACAGCGTGTTTGCAGTTGTGCTTCTGGCGCAGGTAAAACAGTGATTTCAGGCAAGCTGTAAACAGACAACTCAATTTCATCAGGCTCGGGTATAATTAAATCGGCGGCCCGCTGTGCCCGCCCAACAGACTGTTTTTGACTATACAATGCAGTAATTATTTCTCGAACATCATTCAGAAATTAAATTATGTCATTAAAATTTTCGTTATCGAGACTTGAGCCCAATATTCGAAAAATTTTGGCATATTATTTAATTTTTTAGAGATTACCTCGAATGCGAGAGTTTACGCACTAGGTATTTCATAACAAAAGCCTTGGAACATAATTGTAACAATAAAGTATTATTAAGTATAAAAATATCTATCTATGTAATGTATTGTATTATGTATATCAGTTATCTAGTACCCATAACACAAGCTCTGCTTACCATGGGGCTAGATAATGCTGTGTGAATTGTCCAGCATTATTTATTTATTTATAAGAACAACGTAAAATGAGGCTGGGCTGAATGAGCCTGATTATCAAATTAACGAAACATATTTGAGATTTATATATCTACTAAGCACGCTACGCATGAATACGAGAGTATTTCGAGACGTCATTGCTACACGCGTAGCTTGCTTTCATATAGTACCCACTCAGTTCAACTCTGAGAACGCTATTCACGCGGTACACGCTAACGTAGATTCACGTAGTCAAACAAACGAACCCACATAGTGTGCTGCAATGGAAACGTTGACTCACGTGGTCAATCAAATGAACCAACGCAGTTAAAATGTACACAGCCTGCGCTGCGGTGAGACAGTGGCTGAGAAAATTCTTGCATGTTTTATTTCAATTTAATTCAATCATAGACAGACCGGCATTTGTTTTGAATAAATTTTTAGTAGTTTTCGATAGCTTTTTAGAACTCCTACGATACTTATTAGATCAACTTATATAAGAACCTACTATTTGCTTGAGAATTGACTTTTCTTAACTGTAAACATAATCGTTCGAGACAATACACAAAATATATTAATCTATTACCTCTACATAATTATTCCGCTACACGACTTTCGAGTTTCATTACTCAAACTAATTAAGGTATACTCCATCGCGATCCCGAATGTCTTATCTATTCGGGCGCTTCTGTCCAAGCCAATTATACTAACACCTTCCTTTAGGCCGTGTCCCGTCTTCTTAAGCCAGGGTTAGAGATAATCAAGAATAACGGCCGTCAAATGAAGACCTCGATTTATGTAAAAAAGTCGTTGATAGCTAGTAAATCGAAGAATTTTTCTAGTCATTCATAATAGGGAGAAGACAGATAATATTATTTTTTATAGTCGATAGACTTTCGTTTCACCACAATCTCACCTGACGGAAAGCGACGATGTGGCCGACAGTGTATAGCAAAGGTCTAAAAGACCTACCCACTCTTGTCTTGAAGAGACACAGGTTGTAAACGGCCAGAACAACAGTAATATTTAATATTGCCAGAGAGGTTTGGAGAGAAGCTTCTTAGGTCACAAACTGAAAGATAAAATTAAAAATAGCATTATAAGAAAAAAGACGAGAGCCAAAGATGCAGCTAAAAATGTTCTCCGCCTAAAATGGAAATGGGCTGGTCACGTTCAACGTGTTACAGATAATAGATGGACCGTAACGGTAACAAACTGGTACCCACTCGATAAAAAGCGCAGACCAGGCAGACCACCATCAAAACCACAATATCACCATCAAAACATCATCAACATCACCATCAAAACGTTGGAGTGACGATATAGTCAAAGTAGCTGGAGTTACTTGGAGCAGACTGGCTTTGGATAGAGAAGCATGGAAGGACGGGAACCTGGAGGAGGCTTTCACCACTCTAAGTGGTATTGCCACAGAGCTATAGTTAAAATTCAGTGTATAGATGAAAATGTAATTAATTGTGGTAGTAAATAAAGCTTTTTTTATTATATACATATAGTAACATCGATTAGCAGTCGCTGCGAACGTAGTAACGATTACAGTAGTAATTAGATCCTTCGAAAGTGAAATTCAAAACATCTCTTCATAAAACTAGAAAAACAAAACCATAACCCAAACTTGTTCCTCATTTGCTACGATTCCTAACAAGATTCCATAAAAACAAAGGTTCTCACCCCAATTCTTATTATCTCACTCGTAAAAGTAGGTGCTAGTATCAGAGTATAAACTATCGAATTTATTCCGCCAGCGTCTATGAGGGTGGCAATGGGGAATATCTTTATGAAAACTACATTGTCCAGCTTTAGAGAATCGAAGCTGATACAATAATAATAATAAATAATAGGAGTAATACTGGATAATGCTCACAGCATCATCTATAGCCTCCTGAAAATATTAGTTCAGAGAGTTCTGGTCGTTTTCTATATCTAAATCTATCTATCTATGTAATGTAATATGTATATCAGTTATCTAGTAACCAACCATAATACAAGCTCTGCTTAGTTTGGCACTAGATGATGCTGTGTGAGTTGTCCAGGATTATTTATTAAAGTGAAAACTTCTTTAGGCAGTTGTCTCACCGGTAACGATGAACGAGTAGCGAGCAGAGCCTAGAATGTAGAAACGAGTCGGTGTGAAGCGAGGAGCGAGTACGTAGTTCCGATAGTTGTGTAGCTCGGCTATCACTCGCTCGCGGCGGCGGCCGGGTCAAACGAAAGTCCGCATTGTAGAGAAATGACCGCTCGGCGTGAGTTTTCTGATCGCTGAGCGAGTGTTATTTTCCTGGCTCTTGTCGCCCAGCGACAAACTAGTGAAGCGGGTTCTCGCCGGCGCGGCAGTGTGAACAGTCAGCGATCAACTATTTGTATATGCATCTCTTTTGTTTACACGCAATGTATATCTAACTGTACGTTTCTTGAGCGAGAAAATAGCCGATAGTTAGTAGTTCTCTCGCCGGCGCGCGGCGGGGCGGTGAAACATAAAAATCAAGGAAATCGCGTCATCGTCACCGAACGCTTTCCTAACTGTGTATTTAGGTATATGTGTACTTTAGGGTAAGCAAAAAGCGTGACGACACATGTGTCGCGGTCGGCGAAGTTCCACCTGCGACACAGGAGGTTGCGGGTTCGATTCCCACCTCGGAACAATTGTTTGTACGATCTGCGGATATTTGTTCCGGGTGTTCTGGTCGTTTTCTATGTATAATAAAAATATCTAACTATGTAATGTATTGTATTATGTATTTCAGTAATCTAGTACCCATAACACAAGCTCTGCTTACGATGGGGCTACATAATGGTTGTCCAGCATTATTTATTTATTATTTATATTCCATCCAATCAACCAGTTCTTAGGAGGGTACTTTAGAACCTGAACGAATAGAAGAGTACTTACTTACTCTGCAATGCAATAAATTATACTTTACCTTTGCGAAAGCGTATTTGAATAAATGGGTTTGAGCTTTCAAAGCAATTCTACCTGAATACTATTCCCTATAAGTAATAGGTGTCGTTAATAAGAGCCGTTACATTGAAATCAAATCGAATTGATGGAGACTTTACGTTTAGTAATCTATTTGGTTTAGTTAAGTACTCTGCATTCAGCATGTTGGGAATTTCATATTTCAATGGTTTTCATTTAAAAATTATATATATTTTTCGTCTATAGTCTATATATTGGAATCTTTAGCTAGGGTTTGAACTACGACGTTGTTGGGAGGTAAATTAACGCATTAAGGATTTATTAAATACACCGTTTTTCATTCCATTAGTATTTGAAGTAGTGAAATGCTTTGACCTGGAATATTTTTTTGACGACCGATGTGGCGCGGCGGGCGAAGGTCCGCCTGCGACGCAGGAGGTTGCGGGTTCGATTCCCGCCTCGGAACAATTGTGTGTACGATCTTTAGATAATTGTTTCGGGTGTTCTGGTCGTTTTCTATGTATAATAAAAAATATCTATCTATGTAATATATTGTATTATGTATATCAGTTATCTAGTACCCATAACACAAGCTCTGCTTACCATGGGGCTAGATAATGCTGTGTGAATTGTCCAGCATTATTTATTTTAATCTGTTCCGCATTATAAGTATTTCTACCTTCCTATCCTACTCACAAACGTGTATGTTTTTTTTAAGATATTATGTGCGAGTTATTTATATATGATTTAATTATGAAATAAATAATAATTATTTTGCTTTATTCGGAAGACAAACAGTTTTACACACTTAACAGATAACTTGAATAAAAACTTATAACCATTTATGTGTCCTCGCATATAGTAGCTAAGGGATTGCTTGCTTGCAGAGGAATGATTAGGAATACTATTTGCTCGAGTTTTAATAAAATATCAGATAAATGTAAAATTCGGCAGAGGAACAATAATATGACTTAAACAATTTAAAAAAATTTTACACACTAAATGTACTACATTTTTTTATATACAAAGTGAAACGGAAGAGAATAGGAAACATTACAAAAAGTAGACAAAAACTAAAATATTATTACTAAATTGTTTTAATACTTTGAGTGCTGAAATCACACGGTATGTGTTTTCTACAAGTGACTAATATGCGTAAATCCACACTAGAGCAGCGGCTGAGAAAATACAGATCTTTGTGACTCAGCACAGCCGTAATATTTTTCGAACGAAACGCATGTGCGGCGCAACACAACCGCGCTGTGTAGAGCGGCAGCGCGAATTTTTTAGGATAAAAAAAAGATCGCAGTCGTCGAAAAAAAATCGCAGTCAAAGTGTTAAGTACTCTGGGTTTCTTCCAACAGTCTGCGGTTAGGTCAATAGTTTCAATTGTCAATAGTAAATCATCATATTGACCCCGTATAAGTCTACTATTGAATGTTACATAATTTATGGGAGGCCATAATAAATCAAATTATTTATTATGGCCTCCCTAAAACGACGCCAAGAATAGTAAAGTAAAGTAAAAAATCATTTATTTCTTTAGGCTTACAAAATAAGCACTTAGATAAGTCATATTTTAGGTATACATTAAATTATTATCAAATAAAATTATTTTACTGTTCACTTCAATTTTTTGTCCACTAGTGGAAGAAGTGAAAAAGAAACCACTAGCATGTTCATCTCTTATATGTCTAATACATGGTTATTTGCCTATTTTAGTCTAAATATAGTATGATTCGATACATGTCAATATTTAAGTAAAGCTATGCACAATAACAAATTACTTACATAAATAATATAAATACAATAGCGGTCCTAAGCCACCTCCAGCCATCGACTCCCTGCGACCGCTGCGTCCCCGCTACAAACGTACAACTCGGTCACAATATCTGTGCACCTTGAGCCAAACATTTTGTATGGCTCAAGGTGCACAGATATTGTGACCGAGTTGTAAATGTAAATACATGTAATTACTATTATTACTATGTAATGACAATTGCAAATACTTATTCTTATATATCTATATATATTCATATCTATATTCTTATATCCCTCAATTCTGAACTGTATGTCGTTTACGTTCTAAGCCCAATAAATAGAACAGTTGAACACCAAACTAGATAAATAGTACATTTTTTGTAATTAATCCTAGGTTGCCTGGAAGAGATCGCTCTCAGCGATAAGGCCGCCTTTAATACTTCCTCTATTCTTAGTATTTATTTCTGTATTATTTCCTGTTTTGTAAAAGTAAAAATTATATTTATTGACATAATATGTAATAGATAGTGTAACAGGCCATACGAGTCCATAGGCTCCTGAACTATTTACTTAAAAACTGTGTTTCAGGAACCAGTAGCTTCTCCAACTAATCTTATATGTATATAAAAATCAATTGCTGTTCGTTAGTCTCGCTAAAACTCGAGAACGGAGACGGATGAGACGATTTTGCTGATTTTGGTTTTGAAATGTTTGTCGTAGTCCAGGGAAGGTTTAAACGGTGAGAAAACATGGTAAAATTGCGCAGATTTCACGCGGGCGATGTCGCGGGGCGCAGCTAGTACTAAATATAAATAAGTCAAAGCAAAACAAAAGTTTTGTGTGGTAAAATAAAGTGTTTTCTATCTATTTCGCTGGTCAAAATATAGAACAACATTTTGTTATTGACTCCGCTATGATTCGAGGAAATACACAAGATAATAGATGGAACGTATCGGAAACGGGACGCGGAAGTAATACCGAAACACAATCCCGGAGATTTGTCCGATATTCGAGGAAAGTCAACTCCACCACGAGATTTGTGCTGCGAAATGGATTGAAGTCGTCCCATTGTTGCCAGACCCGTTGACTCCGGCTAAAATCCGATACACTGAATTGCGATACAGAATATTGAGACTGACAACCGAGAACCAGTCGTTGTTGAGAAGTAACCAAATCACGTAAATAATGCTGTTTTGTTCACAAGCTCTGATGCTTAGCTTGGGGCTAGGCTCTTGCTGTATGCGACATAATGCCTTAGTCAGAAAGAAAACAACTCAAAATTGGCACAACTGTTTTTTTTTCCTTAGGCATTGCACGGTCTTACATCATTCATACATCATATTTTTAGATGGCTGACTGTAATATATGTATACATTATTGAAGTAAACATCTATCGTCTTACATAGCCAAAAGTAAAAAACTTTAATTATATTACTAGCTGCGCCCCGCGGCTTCGCCTGCGTGGTAATTTTAATTGGATTTTTTAAGTCCAGAATTTCCCCTCACTCCACGGTTTTTCTTGTTCCAGTTTTTCCCCGAGAAAATGTATTCAAGGAGGAAAACTATATCACTATTTTTATTTGGCAGTTGGTTTTGAATCTAATTCTCATACACTCATGTACCAAAATACTGCGATATACATAACAAACCCACTACTAGTGCATATACGTTCGAATTTGCAGTGATGCATGTGTCGGTCGCTAACGGCCAAACGTGCTTTGTGTGTGAAGTGATTAATCGATAATATAATATAATCAATATAAAAAGAACTAAGTTCATTCGACCCATCAATCAGACTTATTCGCAGTTTTTAGTTCGTATACAGTGTAATTTGTTCGGCCTGACTAAGCAAGCCACAGCCACCGGTCTTATATGTTTGTTAGAATTAATAAGGATAGAATTTATAAATAAGTATTGTATAATGTATAACTAATAATGTAATGCAATTTTATTGACTATTTTTTGTATAAATCACGCACCTGACGACCGTGACGTGACACGATCCCTCTGGTCTTCACTGAAAATCAGCGCTGGGTGGACAAATTAGTGTGCATCCAGCACAATGCTGAGTGAAGGCCATATTTGCCATGAACTCTGCTACGCACAATAATTTGTAAGATATATATTGTATTAATTTGCGTAGTTTTAAGTTTGTTGTGTATGCTAGTTTTTAAGGTAAATAAAAATATTTTCTTTCTTTCTTTCTTTCAATCGCTATTGAGCCTTTGTTCGAATGTTTTACAAAGTCGTTTACTTGAGACGTGTTGTTTTCTTTAATGGTAAAATTGACCTATTACATTGGAAACAGTTTAGATAACAACTAACAAGCTAGGGGTTCGATACTTGGGAAAGACTGCCGATGCTAAAAGCTGAAGATAGTGCACTTTGGCTCTCTCATTAAGGGAGGGAGGCTTATGTCTAGATGCAGAGGAAACATCATCATCATGAGTACGGGCTCTTGACGTCGACTGCGGTGGAATACGTTGATAATAATGATGAAACCAGAAGTTTATTTTTCACTTTACATGTTAAAATATTGAGCTTCTTATTATGGAGTGGGTATTATTTGTCAGAACATAGACTCTTAGAAATTAAACTTAGATTAACAGAAGACAGAAACTGACAAAATCGGTCTCCACTCAGCATGTGCTATGGTAGAGCAGATCGTACCATAGCGCTGGTATTACCTAGTTATAAAATATTTAACATTTCAAATATGTAGATGTTTTAACTTATATTGGACTTTAAGAGCCGTATTATAAAAGCTTACTCAGCCATGGATGATATGCTTGAGTGACGTTTATACCATCGAGTGTTACTCAAGCATAGATCGAGGACTGCGCGATGTTTGCTTAGTCTTCGATTTATGCTTGCTGCACTGAAAACGTTTTCTAATTGGTCACAACGGCAAAACCATTAAAATTAGTTTCAATCAGTCATGTCATTCAAGCATAATTCATCCATGACTGAGTAAGCTTTTATAATACGGGCCTTAAAGATTTTTCTTACGATTTTAATGACATTCTTAACATACTCGCTATGTAATGCCACAATCCTTTTACAAAAAATGTGACAGATACCAAACGAAGCCTCGTTGTTTGCGTAGGCTCTTGCAAATAAATCGCCAGACATGTTTGTCGTTTTCCAGTAAATTTACACTAACAATACAAATGTGGCTTGGACTGCGCTGGATCATATTTCACTAGCCCTTTAATAAATAAGGGAATCCATGTTAGCAATTTATTCAGTTTAATAGTTAATAATACAAATCAAATAAGGTTTTCACTTCTCTTTATCAAAAAGTGTAACATTATAGCGTGGCTTAGCGGATGTACAACTCGAGTATACGCCCTACTTGTTACTTGTTTCTGGACTGGTTTTCGCAACTTGGCCACAAGTGGGCCCTTTTTGCGTGTCGGGTGGGGGAGCTGCTAGTCTACCCACCCGATGTCCTCCAAGAAGGCCAGCAGCTCGCTGATGCCGGTGCATGCCTCCCTAGGCGTCCTCGTTGTCCCAAGGTGATGCAAACTTTGAGAAGCTACGCTGTCGCAATCGAGTATACGCCCTAGGATTTTTTCTATGTATTTTTACTTTTGGAATTTTTTATGGAATCATCAGACATAAGAAGACTCGACTTTTTGGTGTTCTATTGACAAAGAACATACATTTTACCTGAATCAATTTTTGAAAATAGAACTGAAAGCTTTTTGATGATTGTTGGATGTTTATAAAAAGCATTTCGCATTCTACCTCCATGGTAGAATGCGCAGTTATGATTGAATTATTTTCTGTGCCATTTTTGTATAAAGTTTTTAGTTTATTCTGAGATCCATCATACACCCTTACCGTACGGTGTTCTACATTATATTTGCCGAGTCGCGGTCTCCACTCAAAACACATTTATCCCTGTGCTGCAACTCAATTTCCCCACATTCACTGAAGCAAGACTCCGATGTATTGCAACACAAAATATGAGTTAATCTCGCTAAACAAGAATGCTCCTGACATTTCAATTACAGTTTATCTCTGAACTTTGCCCGGAACGAAAGCCAACTAACTATAGAGGAACGTACTGCTGCTTATTCTGTTATAAGCCTTGAGTCAGTCTAGCGAATACATGTGTTGGGCAATTTTCAGATTGGTTATCTTGTTTTGAAGTTTCACGAAGCATTTTAATCTAGGTCTAAAAGTGGATTAGGAAGTGCATTTTGCAGCATTATTTATTTAATTATAACTACATTTGTTTTTAGGATTCCTTACCCAAGGGGTAAGACGGGACCCTATTAGTAAGACTCCGATGTCCATCCGTCCGTCTGTCTGTATGTCACCAGGCAGAGAGAGTCCGACTCGCACTTGGCTGGATTCATAAATTTCGCTGGTTTATGTTAGTCGCATTAAATACCAGCGTGATGTTGAAGTTTCGGTATTTAGGTTTCAGGGTATTTAGGAGCTGCTGAAAACCCTTTGGACGTTTACGACGAGATGGTGAATTCCGTAGAAGATAACGCCTTAGCAAAAATTCGGTTGCGCACATTCTATCGCCATTGCGAAATCGACAAAGTGGCAAGAATCGTGGGTTATCTTTGACGCATTTTGTCGCTTAATACTGCCTGATATTGCAAGTGCTGATTGCTCTGAGATTTTTCGCAACTAGTTATATTCAGGTGGGTTTTTTGTTCCGTGTTTCTGTGTCTAGTTTACAAAACAATGGAATATCATCATCATCATCAGCCTATATTAGTCCACTGCTGGACATAGGCTCCCCCAATGAGCGCCATAGCGCCCTGTCTTCAGCTTGACGCATCCAGCATCTACCGGCAGTCTTTCGCAGGTCGTCATCCCACCTGGTCGGAGGGCGTCCTACACTACCGAGTCGTGGTCTCCACGCAAGAACACGTTTGCCCCAGCAGCGGCCGTCGCGTCGGTTCTTCGCGAGATATGGCCGGCCCACTGCCACTTCAGCTTGCTAATTCTCAGAGCTATGTCGAAAACTTCGTTCTCTGTCGGATGTATTCGTTGCGAATGAAATATACTAGTTTACAAAGAAAAAATTAACTACTAAGCATACTGAATTCGATTTGGTTTTGGAAGAATACTTAAGGCAGCCAGTCGAGTTTGAGTGGTCGATTTATTGAGGAGTTGTCTAAAGATATGGGTGTAAGTGAGTCTACTCAAATAATTCAATTACGTTCGCGAAAATAAAACCTAGTTATTTACAAAAAAAATATTCATATTCATATCATTTATTGTAATTTCATGCATACAGGTAGTTTCTTAGGTGTAGTCTTAGTGGGTAGGTACATGCATAAAAACCCTGTCAGGTCACAACAATTTTTGGGTTCTTATCAAATGTTAGCCTAAAATTCTAAACAATCATATTTATAAAATTAGTTAATGTAGGAATGTCATGATTAGGTAGATAGACTTACTAATTTAATCTGTATATAGGTATGAACCGACGGCCGCTGGGGCAAACGTGTTCTTGAGTGGAGACCGCGACTCGGTAAACGTAATGTAGGACGCCCTCCGACCAGGTGGGATGACGACTTGCGAAAGACTGCAGGTAGATGCTGGATGCGGCAAGCTGAAGACAGGGCGCTATGGCGCTCATTGGGGGAGGCCTATGTCCAGCAGTGGACTGATATAGGCTGATGATGATGATGATGATGATAGGTATGTCAACACTTTCTGTTTTTTGTTTTAAATTGTCATCGGAGAAAAATTCGTGGATTGAATAATAGCATTTTTGTAGTAGTAAAGTTTTCAAGTGTTTCATAAATATATTATCTTTTGTTTCGCATTTTACGATTTCAGGTAGTTTATTAAATATTTTAATTAATCTAAATTTGGGGCTTTTGCTAACAGTTGTTAAGGGTTGTATCAGGGAGTACTATTTTATTTCTATATCGTCTATTATAGTTATTGTCTAGTTCTTGTTTTGTTTTAAAGTAATTTTTATGTTTTCTTACAAACATTGCCGCTTGTAATATATAGATGCAGGGTAAACTAAGTATTTTCTTTTGGATAAAGTGTGGTTTGCAGCTTTCTCGCGGAGGAATATTTATAAGAATAGGTATTAATTTTTTTTGCGTTATAAAAAGTTATCAAAGTCCGTACTGTTGTGATGTTGAAGTGTCTGTTATTTTTATAACAAACGTTTAGTGTTAAAGCACTCACTCAAGTTCAGCACAAAACAAATTTAAAAGTTATATATCTAGCTTTTTACAACCAACGATTTTACTACTTTAGGTAATCACATTAATGACCACAAATAACTTTCAATGCTTAAAATTTATGGGACGTAAATGTTTTACGTACATTTTTTATGGTACCTTTCAGGAAAATAACAAGCGTTTGAAGATAAAGCGATTTTCTTATTTTTTCTATGGCCCCGAACTACGTAGGCTAAAGACACAAACGAATGGGTAGTCTGTATTTGAATCGTTATAGTTTTTGGGTATTGGATAGGAGTCAATTTGATTACGAATGTGGCGCGGTGGGAGAAGGTCCGTCTGCGACCTAGGAGGTTGCGGGTTCGATTCCCGCCTCGGAACAATTGTGTGTACGATCCGCAGATATTTGTTCCGGGTGTTCTGGTCGTTATCTTTGTATAATAAAAAACTATCTATGTAATGTATTGTATTAAGTATGTCAGGCATATGCTACCCATAACACAAGCCCTGCTTACCTTGGGTCTAGATAATGCTGTGTGGATTGTCCAGAATTATTTATTTATTTGAAATGAAATAATGAAATGAAATGAAAAAGGTTTATTTGACACGACACATTAATGATTAATCTATACCAGATTATAAATCACCCATGGAGATAGAACTAGAAAACCGGGACTTAAAATAAGACGAAAGTCTGAATAACTAGGCTCTTTGTACAAGTGTGACAACCTTTTGTTCCACCTACAAATAGCTGTGCTCTCTTTTACTTTCGTAACAAAATGCTGCCTTTGTAAATCGACCCAATCCCTATTTACTTTTCGACAACCCCCGAAGAGTGTAAAAAACCTTTCCAATCGGAACCTCTAAAAGAATAGAATAAACAATAGAACCTTTGTGAAACTTTTCTTATTATTTAAGAGCCTTTGAATGTTTAATGCATGAGGTACGATTTATTCGACGCTAAGGTAGAATACCTTCCATATTCCTATGAGAAGAGAGAAGAAAGCAGAAAGAACGGAAAAGATTTTGATTAAAAATACACGTATTCAGTCAGTGACTAAAAAGTAATCTTCAAATACAAAAACTAACTGTATTGAACATTCAAGTTTAAATAACTTTAAGGGCTGTGGATGCTTGTACCCACTTTATGAAAGGAGTATATCGTTCATCAATATTATCCAGCAGCCTAAGGCTCAAAAAATAAGAGTTATGAAAAAATACATGAAAACGTATAATAACACAATCTTTCAAATTCCGACACTGAAAAAACCAATTCCGAATATGAAACGAAAACAAAATGAGTCATAAATAAAATTCTCCCCAAATATATCGTGTCCCAGAGCCGATAAATTAGGCTCGTTACTGGTGTATAACAAATAGGGAGAACTAGATATTGGGCTGTTTCACTCTAATTTTGTGCGAAACTGTCGTTTTTGGTCTCTTTCTAATAGGCCCCATTACGTATACGTCAACATAAAAGCCTAAATTTTCTTGCGCTAAACTTTAACACAGTGAAGATTATAATAAACAAGATATGGACCAACCAAAGAAGCAGAGCTCCTACCCTGTCTCTCTCGTTTTCTTGTAATGACATCGGCGTGGGCGATTGTGCCTTGTTGATTTTTGTATTGTATTGTTTAAGAATCATATTGAGAGCCGTAGTACATCCAGTCGCCCCGTGACCACGATAGCTGCAGTTTTACTGGTATTTTATATGCATAATAAAAAATATATATCTATGTAATGCATTGTATTAAATATATCAGTCAAGTACCCATAACACAAGCTCTGGTTAGGGCTAGATGATGCTGTGTCCATCATGATATTTTATAAGTTTAAGTGAACATTTGCTTCCATTATTCCACATTTCGTACGTAATTGTAGCTGTATCATGGCGTAGCTTGCTACAGGGTGTAAGCAACCAGAGATTAGGAATTAAAATAACGTTAATATTTAATAATAATTGCTAAGAATTAGCCAGCTGAAGTGGCAGTGGGCCGGCCATATCTCGCGAAGAACCGACGGCCGCTGGGGCAAACGTGTTCTTGAGTGGAGACCACGACTCGGTAAACGTAGTGTAGGACGCCCTCCGACCAGGCGGGATGACGACCTGCGAAGACTGCAGGTACATGCTGGATGCGGCAAGCTGAAGACAGGGCGCTATGGTGCTCATTGGGGAAGCCTATGTCCAGCAGTGGACTGTTATAGGCGGATGTTGATGATGATGATAATATTTAATGAAGTCAGTGAATGCCTTATAGCTTATAGGTATTGACGTTAATATATACGAATGTTTGGATGTTTGTTTCTCATGGAGTTATTGTTCCTACAAATATAATTTAAAACTTTTGAAACTATCATGGTTATTAATACTAAAGTCATTTAAATATTTCGGCACAGTTGCATGCGCCATGATCACGGAGTAATCCGTGATTATGGCGCATGCAACTGTGCCGAAATATTGGATAACTCAAAAATCAAATCATGGTAAATATCCCGTTTTAAATGACTTTAATATATAATTTAGTTTGTAAGAACGCGTACGATGACCCAAGCCAAAGCTACTATAACAGTAATCTAACTATGGTTACACCTATCTATAGATACATAGGTGCATTGAAAACTTCCTGCCTCTTTACACATTTTCGCATACAATTCTCAAAGGACTGAGTGAATTTCCACTCAGTAACTGTTACTTCCTGCTTGGTAGAAGTCGTAGACTAATATATATCACGGTGCGATAACACCGACCGAGGATTTATGTGGCGATTTTTATGCGATACCGGATATAGTGGACTTGCCTTTGTAGGCAGTTTGACCACAAAAATAAAAAACTTCCTAGCTAAACATGTAAAGCTTGCTCTTTCTAATTTTGTTTGTACGTGTTGCGCTTACTTACAAAAAAATGGACTTAATGTTGGGTTCATGGGATAATGTTGTCTGATTTAATATTATTATTTATTATTATACACACATTTATTTAAATTCTCGTATAAAATAAATTTTTTACTATAGAAAATATAATAAAATATTATAAAACTATTCTACAGTAAAACATATTATTATATTAGCCCGGGGTGTCCCGCTGCAGCGCAAAGGCCTCCCTCCCCTTCTTCCATTCATCTCGGTCCTCAGCAAGGAGAACCCACTCCTTATTGTATAGGTCGAGCTCATCGCTCTCTCAGGCCTTCCACGTGGCCGTTGTCCGTCCGGGACCCAATCAATGGCGATCTTCGCCCACTGCTGGTCTGACATACGCCACACATGTCCAGCCCAGTCCCACTGATTTAATAAATTAATATAATTTCATTATGGAGCAGCTTATAGCTTTTGGAATAAACGCAAGCTGAGTGCTGATGAGGCATTTAAAAAAAAACACTAAAGTACCATCCTACTCTACTATTACATACTACCTTAAAACCCGTACTACCTTAAAACTCAATTCAGAATAAACTCTACAGACAGCACCAAAGCGTAAAACGAAAGTATTTTTTTTAACCGTTCGAAACATTATATCTATCGGCTGATGATGTAGAGTCTTCTAATTAACCGGCTCTTAGACTAGTTCAACCACTATTTTTTCGAAAACAAGTGAGTAAGCGACGCGACGACCGATGTGGCGCGGTGGGCGAAGGTCCGGTTGCGGGTTCGATTACCGCCTCGGAACAATTGTGTGTACGATCTGCAGCTGTTCCGGGTGTTGTGGTCGTTTTCTATGTATAATAAAAAATATCTATCTATGTATTATAAAAAAGTATTGTATTATGTATATCAGTCATCTAGTACCATAACCATTGTGTTATGGCTCTGCTTAGCTTGGGGCTGGATGATGCTGTGTGAATTGTCCAGCATTTTTTATTTATATTTATATATAATTTAAACTCACAGCTCAACGTTCGTAGATCGTTTGTTTTTGTAGAGATTTTGTGTACCTATGGAACTTTTTAACTTTCGCGATTTGTTAACACAGTAAATATTTATCGGGTTTATCGGGTATTTATCGCATACCTTTTAAACGTAGGGGGAAATACGAAAAAACAAAAGGTACGCGAAATATACCCCATAAATAATATTTTATATTCCTCTATGAAACCAAAGATATTCTATTTTTCAACGACTTTCACTTTGTTGAATTAAAACAACTATAATTCCCGGAGGTGGGCGTTGCGACCTGCGACACAGTATTTTACTTCTGCAGGGGCCTAATTCCACTAACACAATAGGTCGCATCGCTTTATATTTTTGTTACTAGCATCTAAGTAAGTTTCAAAAGAATGGAACGTTATTTGAACAACAGAATTCAATTTTAATAGATGATCGAGCTGGTTGCACTGTAGTAGACAATTTAATTTTTTATGTTGGCGACTGGTAGTTTAATATTGAAACAAATAGTATAAGAACTGGGTAAGCTATAACAAACTACTTTTTTCGACATTTACTTTTGTTTTTTTTTAGTTTAGCTGCTAGAATACCAACCAGCTAGTGTTCTGTCCTATCAAGTTAGGCTTATACAGTTGTATATACTTATACTTGCCTATAACAAGTTCAAAATTTATATCAATTGACGATGAGATTTATGCCAATTTTAGTTAAAAAGAGTAATTCAAAATTAAGAGATTGATACCGTTTTAATTGCGTTAGATTTTATGTTCGTTGATAGGGACTTCATTTATTTGACTTTGATTAATGACTTTATTTGTTTTTCCATTTAAAAGCGGTCACTTATTTTGACGTTTTAGATTTTCCTATAAAACAAAATTTCTTTGATTTATGATGGTAAGTATTTAAAAGTTAGAACAAAAGAAATTATGACACATATGTAGAGTATGACAAAGTGGCCAGAATTAAATTATAGAAGCATGGTAAAATGGTGACCGAACACCGTGATTCATCATACCATTACAATTATTTCTTTTTAAAATTCATGATGGCCGCTTGTAGTAAGTACCAGAATAATAAAATATCCGACTGGTAAAATAATTAATTATAACAACAAAAAATTAATAATAAGTTCCAATGAACGCGAAGGACTTGGTCTAAGCAGTGCCGCAAATGCAAATGCCGACGACTGTTGACTTGAATTGCCTGAAGAATAACCAGTAATTTGAAAGCAAGAAAGAAGATCTTTAACACTTTGACTGCTGAAATCACACGGTATGTGTAATACAGATCTTTGTGACTCAGCACAGCCGTAATATTTTTCGAACGAAACGCATGTGCGGCGCAACACAACCGCTGTGTAGAGCGGCAGCACGAATTTTTTAGGTTAAAAAAAAGATCGCAATCGTCGAAAAAAAATCGCAGTCAAAGTGTTAAGGGATTTTTTTTTATTCATAGCACAAACATTGTAAGTTATCTAAATTAACCTCCACCTCCATAAATACCATAAAACTGCATAATAGTATCTATCATATATATCTAAGTAGATACACATTAGAAAAACTTAATGCTACGAAATGGCTTCCGACTCTGTGTTATGTATAATATGTAGTATATATTTTTTGAGTATGTGTAAATTATTTGCAATCCTTGAACTTGGGCAAGGATACTAAGGCCCGTTTTATGCTTGCTCAGTCATCGATCTATGCTTGAGTAACGCCTTTCTATGGCATAAACGTCACTCAAGCATTAAGACCCGTATTATGAAAGGTTGTTCAATCATCGACATGTGCTTGAGTAACGATTTTCTATGGCGTAAGCGACGCTCAAGCATAGATCTATGAGAAAGCTTTCAAAATATGGGCCTAAGTCTCAAATATAAAACCCATAAGTATAAAAATTCACTATGAATATTTTACGACAACTACATTTCTACAAGCACTCAAACCTTACCTTCACCGCCCACCGTAAATGCTTCAAGTTATAACTAGCTCCCGACTCGATATCGCTCGTATAAAAGTGAATAACTTCATAAATTTTATAACGTGCTATCAATAAGCTCGTTCTTCTGGATAAATATTTTTATATTCTCACTACACGACTTGAGCGATGATGTCGTATTGCGGGACTTCCCAGTTGTTGACCGAGTTTTTAGTTTAATGTCAATTGATTTAGCATTTCAACTAGGCTTTTGAAATTCAACGAAATCGTTTTATAGTTTTAAAACGAATATAAATAGGTATTAGCACAAAAGTGTTCCCAGATTTTATCCTGCTAACTGAACTAGATTGAAATTATGGTTGTCTTTAAAACGATCATTTGAAATGAACTAATAATGTTTTGAAAATAAACTTATTACTGATCATTAGAAGCTTATTTATAAATATTTGCAGAACTAAATGAATCTAATAACAATTTCATGTATATAGAACGCTTATTTCTTTATTTGTTAACGGCAAGCGAGATGTTACACATTGTGTCATGTTGTTACACTGGATGCGTTCTGCGGTCTGCGGTCAAGTCAAATTGAACGATTTGTTCAATTTGACCTGACCGCAGACCGCAGAACGCATCCAGTGTGGCAAAGCCTTTATGTTGTAATGTGAAAATATAAGAATTAAATTTACAAAAAACAACGGATATCAAAAAAATCTATAAAAAAATATCGTGCTTAGCGTTAGTTTCTAGTCACGGCGCAAGTACCAGGTCTACTCAAGTTACGGGTGTGGCGCGTATTTTAATGAAAATAGTCACGCAATTTCACTGAGTTCTAACTAAAACAAGATTTATTCAGCAAATTTTATTAAGGTGATCGCATTCGCATGATAAAGCACATTTAATACGAAAAATAAGGCAATAACGCTCTTATTGCCTTCACATGAACTTCATAAACCCCAGTTCATTGAGCAAGGAATGCAATAGGCAAAGAGGGTAAAATGATAAAGGAGAACTCGCAACAATTCAACTCTCAAGGGTGCAACCCTGTATTGTATAGATAGAGCATAACAGTATTCATAAGAATTCAATTATGCTCTACAAAAACGCTTACATAGTTACATTTCAGCGCAATTTGTAGATACTTTTTTTATAAATTGAACCTTCTTTGTAAACGAGTAAATTTGTATCTATAGGATCTAAAGGTTTGGTTGAATTCTCTAAGTCTAAAGCCAATGAATGAAATGTCTATGTCTATAACAGTATTAATAAGAATTCAATTATGCTCTACAAAAACGCTTATCTACATACATTACATTTCAGCGCAATTTGTAGGTACCATTTTATAAATGGAACCTTCTTTGTAAACGAGTAAATTTGTATCTTTATAGGATCTGACTTCAATGAAATTGTAATTGGGTCTATCTATTGCTGTTTGCTCCCTTTTCCAGTTGCCAAGTTGACTGTCAAGCAATTAACTGGTCGTGTGGTAAGTAACAACTGCATGACCGTAATTAATGGCATAACAACTTGGAGGCGATTTATTTATTATTTTATATTATAAAACAGTTCCCATGGGATAGAAATAACCTTAAAATATTTCCATAGTAACAACGCGTGCGAAGCCGCGGGCAGAAAATAGTATTTAAATAAAATATACATACTATAATTTATTTGCCACTACATGTAGTACAATGTAAATTATCAATTTTGAAATGAAAATATTATCTATTAGGTCAGCTCCGATCAATCTGAACTCATCATCAGCCTATGTTAGTCCACAGATGAACATAGATCTCCCACATCACTCACCTCTCCCAATGAGCGCCAAAGCACCCTGTCATCAGCTTGACGCATCCAGCATCTGCCCGCAGTCCTTCGCAGGTCGTCATCCCACCTGGCCGGAGGGCATCCTTCACTACGTTTGCCGAGTCGCGGTCTCCACTCAAGCACACGTTTACCCCAGCGCAGCGTCGATGTGTGGGTATCGGTTCTTCGTGAGATATGGCCTAAAAACCTGAGATGTTTTAATCTGAACTCAATATTGTACAGTTTCACCAGATAAAGTATCCATACCTTTCCTTGTAAGAAACATAGATTAGCATAGAATCTGTTCAAAGATGGGGCCAGTATCGTATCCCTTAAGCCAAGGCGTCCAATATTACGCAGGCTTCGCGCCTCCCCCCAATAACCAGCGGCTTTACCAGTCATTCATCAACTATCCGCGGTAGAAGAGCATGGGGTCTTTGTTGTAGCGTTAACCAACTTATTATGGAAGCTATTTGCCTCACTTTTACAAGTGTATGTAGACAATTTGAAATTCACCTATGAAATGTATATGCCGAAAAACATTGAACTCAAAAGGTTTTAAGGTTTGTGTAAATGTTACTCCTTATCACATAAATAGCTGATAGGATTTGGATTCAGTTTTGTACTAGGAATTCTTGCATTAAGCAAGCGTAAGCCAATGCGTTGCTAGGCAGCATACGGTACAGACCATGTTTGCTACAACCTTTATTAACCAAAAATTAAAAAATACCATTAAATTCTTAATTCTTTCTCCTTTACATTTTTGCGATGAGAACAACCTCCATCTTGGAATACCGCTCCGATGACGGAAGATATAATAAGTTCGACTACATCCACGAAAATTTTGTATAAATAATTCTCAAAATGAAGGTGCCCCACGTCATAGAATAAAGATGAGAGTATCGGGAGCTCATTGGGCGATATTGTTGGCTAGACGAATATTGAACGCCTGTGCCTGAAATTCGATGGCTTATCTCGAGATTGGCTCTTTCGATTCAGGCGCTATTTTCCATAACTGTGCGAGGTGACACAGACTTAGTCAGCTGGACTTTTGGGGTCCGAGACTAAAGGGTTTGTTTAATAGATTGGCAGATAACTTGGTAGAGCACTGCTAAGTAAAGTAAAGTATATTTTATTGCATGTAATACATGTGTAGTGTACTCGTATAAAGGTTTTTTTTGGAATAAATGTGATTCTATGTATTTCTGCACGTCTGATTACGTGTGCAATGTCTGATTTACAATATCGTATTAATAGATACTCGTAGATCTAATAGATAGATATCCAAAAATATATTGAAGTATAACCTTAAAAGACAAAATAAATTCTACAAGAAATCATAGTCTAACTAGCTGCTGACCGCAGCTTTGCACGCACTTTTAAGTAGCCTTTGTCCGCCCTCAAGACACTACTTATCTACCTCCCTGCGAAGTTTCATTAAAATCTGTTTAGCCGCTTAGGCGTGAAAAGACAACAGAGAGAGTTATTTTCGGATTTGTAATATTAGTATTAAATGTTATTAATATTATGGATAGTGAAAAGTGAATCAAAATGACTGTACCTACTATGTCAAAATATTTACGAATACTTGTTGCGAAGCCGCAGCTTTGCATACGTTGTTTCTATGGAAACATTTAAAAATCATTTACATACATATGTATGTATATCCCATGGGAACTATTTTATTGAGATAACATGAGTCAAAAAACAGTCGGAAAATGTTAGTTTATCTTTCACAAATATATAAATAAATTTTAAAGTTCAATTCAAAGCTTCCAGTTTTTAAAATATTTTTTCCATGAAATAGTAGGCACAATGTTATTTCGTCATACGGCTGAGTAGGTAAACTGCTGATGACAATTGACAGTTGACAATTGACGGAACGTCAGCGCATTTGTTTAGGTTCCTACACAAGCACACAGCCAACTGACGTCATGACTACAAAGCAATATGGCGTCCACAACGTCCAGTGTTTTCGTCAAATTACGCCCGTATGGTGATTATGTAACTCGCGACCGGTTTGCGACAGGCGTGAATTAAGCAATCAGTGCTGTCAAACGCCAATTTTGACCAATTTTGACGTTGTAGCTGGTGTCAAACTAATACAAAATTGACGTTTGACAGCACTGATTGCTTAATTTACGCCTGTCGCAAACCGGTCGCGAGTTACATAATTACTCGGCCGGAACTTGAAAGTGTACATTTTAAATGCATTTTATGGCACAACTAAAAAGGCAAACTAGCTGCGCCCCGCGGTTTCACCCGCGTGGTGATAGATATTTTGGATAATATACCATAATATCTTTATACATTGCCTATATGTTATTCTAATATGTAAGCTATTTAAGCTATTTTTGCTTATTGTGAAGTTACATTAAAATACATTCAATAGTTTTTGCGTGAATAAGTCACAAACATCCATCCATACTTACAAACTTTCGCGTTTATAATATTAGTAGGATGTTTACTATTTTTAGTGGTTTATAAGCAGTATAGAATCGAATTAAGACACTTCAAAAATGGCTGTTATATACATACATATATTTCACGGTTGTCTGGTAGAGATCGCTCTTGAGCGATAAGACCGCCAAATTGTCACATTTTTTGTATTTTATTCTGTTTTGTTTGTTTTATTTTGTAACTGTGCAATAAAATAATTTTCTATATATCTATCTATCTACATAATATAACAGCAAAATCATAGGGGTAGATATAAAATGTAAGGTGTTCATTCCATATTTCCTCGTTTTTATAGTACGACACCCGATCGTAAGGTATGGGATATTTATACATGTATTCAAGGAGTGTCTTTATTTCGGCCATGAATTTTGGGACTCTTGCTTCTCGCTGATGATATTGGATTGGGGAGGTAGTGGGACAGAAGGTAGGAAAGTAGGTAAGTAGGAATGAGAAAAGATGTTATTTTTTATCTGATTGCATAGGCCTGTTCGTGATGTCACCTGTACGGACTCTAATAGAAGACCAGCGCTAAGTCTGTTACGGAGCCTACCCAGCATTATGCTGAGTTAGAGCCTTTTTATAACTACTCTATACAAGTACCTATTCTATATGTGTGCCTTTTGTTAATTTATGTTGTTATAAATAAATGTATTTCTATTGTATTCTATGTTACTCTGAAATAATAAACCCCTTTGTAAGATTCTTTCGTTATTGTAGTGATTAAGCCCCGACATTCAGGGTTATTTATATTCCTGTACTTAGGGAAGACTACACGTTCAAGTTCCGTCAATGTCTGCCTGTTGATATTAGACTTGCACCTTCCATTAACTCCTTCAAATCTAAACTAAAGTCCCACTTTCTATCTTTAGCTATCTAAAATTTTCCTTCATTCTTCCTCTTCCTCATTCAGTTACTTTCTCTTAAGATGTGACGTGTAGCTCCAGCTTTGATCAGTTTTTATCGAAATTTATCTCTGTGGTACCTTCCTATTGTATTCAGTTATATTTTTGTTTTTTTTGTTTTATAGTTTATCTTTTAGGTTAGTAGCTTTGTATTGCATGCAATGTATATATGTAGTTTGTATACTTTTTTATTTTTTTATTTCTTGATACTTCTCCATCTGTTTGTTTGTGATGTACCAACTCTTAGTTTGCTTATATCTTTTTCTCCATCCCTAGGTTGCCTGGGAGAAATCGCTGTCAACGATAAGGCCGCCTATTGTACTTTTAATGTGTAATGTTTAGATATAAGGTTTTATTTTATAGTTTTACATACAATAAAGACTTCATTCATTCATTCATTCAATATCGAATTTTTTGGAAAATTACCTAATTTCCTTTTGCACCTTTACCTGCAGCATTGCAAGCTATTTTCAGTTTTTTATCAACAAGTTCTTATATTTTCTGGATATTAAGACATTCTTTGACATGCATTTTAATTTTGTTTTATTCCTGACATTATTAATATTCTAGGCCCGTTTACACCCATTAATTTGTTATTTATTATGTGTTTTAATAGGAATCACTGTCTGTTTCTTTTTTCTCTATAATTCTGCATACAATTCCATATCCTTCCCATACAAAAAACAGTTTTGTTTAAATAGTCGCAATTAAATAACATGTTTAATAAAGCAATAGTAAATTAGATTATAACGATTGATGTCGTTATAATCTAATTTACTATTGCTTGTGACATTTATTTAAGAAGATAGGAGTTTACAGTATAGGTAAACCAAAGCACTCACTATCCTATGCGACTATAAAACATATGTGGAAAGGCATATGCTACGTGGTCGTCAGTGGGTCATTTTATTTTATTTATTAAATAAAATGAAGCACCATTAATCTTCATCAAGTATAATTAGATAATAATAAATAAAGAATAATGCTGGACAATTCACACAGCATTATCTAGCCCCATGGTAAGCAGAGCTTGTGTTATGGGTACTAGATAACTGATATACATAATACAATACATTACATAGATAGATATTTTTTATTATACATAGAAACGACCAGAACACCCGGAACAAATATCTGCAGATCGTACACACATTTGTTCCGAGGCGGGAATCGAACCTGCAACCTCCTGCGTCGCAGGCGGACCTTCGCCCACCGCGCCACATCGGTCGTCAATTGATGATTCTTACTAAGTGAAGTTCTATCACACTGATATGAAGCATCAGACGACCGATGTGGCGCGGTGGTTCCGGGTGTTCTGGTTGTTTTCTATGTATAATAAAAAATATCTATCTATATATTGTATTGTATTATGTATATCAGTTATCTAGTACCCATAAATAACACAAGCTCTGCTTACCATGGGGCTAGATAACGCTGTGTGACTTGTCCAGCATTATTTATTTATTTATTTATTTTATTTATCTCTTTCGAATAAATAAGTATGAATTAAGGAAATATATTATATCCTATCTCAGGATACATCCTCTCCTTGCCAAATTATATCTCTCTTTTAGTCATGAAAATAATTTTCATGACTAAAAGAGAGATAGAATTAGGCACCACTACGTATTATTTTTTTCGTCTGTTCTTACTTATTAAGAACAGACGAAAATAAATAATATCTGTATTAGAAGTGGATAAGCAGGAAGTTACAGTACACTAGACTGTTAACAAAAATGCGTCGAAATGAGCAATCTCATTGAATGTAAGTGTATTGTATTTGGCAAATACAATGTATTTCCATCAACACCGCTTACTAAATGAATTCCACGTAGGCATGTGCCTTATAGAGCTGGAGCTACGTTGAAAAACTTACCTAATTACGAGTATTATAATTTTCTTGATACGTTGTGTTAAGCAACTAAATGTTTCTGATATTTTACTACGCCGTAGCAAAAAAATACGTACAGCTGAACATAGAACGTCCTCCTAAAGTCGGTTAAAAATATAAAAAAACGAGGCACTTCTTAAACTCCGTTTTCCGTGCTCTCAACGATGACACGTCCTCACTTAAAAAGCCAGGAATAGTACAGTACATAGATGAGTTGATAAAACGACAATGACCTCCTGGCCTATCTATTATGTCTAGGTGGTACTTACCGGTAACGATTATGGGAACCATTGAGCCAAGAAAGCGAAAGTCGGTGAAGTTAATTGGATTGCTACCATTGATTTTGTTTGTTATTGTTACTTTTGCCCTTAGAATAACAGCTTTGTTATATTATTGTTTTTCTTTGCATTTGCTTTAAGTCGGAGCAAATAGGCACTTATTAAATAAAAAGGATTATTGGCTTATTAATTAAGTTTTTCATTTTATCATCAAATTTTAACAAAACATATACTGAAGTATAAAAGGGCGGTCTTGTCGCTGAGAACAATCTCTTCTAGGCAACCTAGGATGGACTGGATGTGAAGAAACAATACAGACGGTGGTACTTGAATAAATAAATAAATAATGCAGGACAATCCACACAGCATTATCTAGCCCCATGGTAAGCAAAGCTTGTGTTATGGGTACTAGATAACTGATATACATAATACAATACATTACATAGATAGATATTTTTTATTATACATAGAAAACGACCAGAACACCCAGAACAAATATCTGCAGATCGTACACACAATTGTTCCGAGGCGGGAATCGAACCCGCAACCTCTTGCGTCGCAGGCGGACATGTCGATTGCTGAAATCACACCGTATGTGTTTTCTACAAGTGACTAATATGTGTAAATCCACACTAGCGCAGCGGCTGAGAAAATACAAATCTGTGTGACTCAGCACAGCCGTAATATGTTTTTCGAACGAAACGCATGTGCGGCGCAACACAACCGCTGCGTAGAGCGGCAGCACGAATGGCTTAGGTTACAAAAAAGATCGCAGTCGAAAAAAGATCGCTGTCTAAGTGTTAATAGACACATTACGGTACACTAGGTATTTTTCTTGAATTATCCTTCTCATTTTTGTATAACTTCATAACAGAAATCTTAAGATTATGATGAAATAACTCCATAAACTGGAATCTCTAAACAAATGCCTTTGATCTTGTCCGGGTAAATCTTTTCGATTTATATGTTAATTTAACGATTTGAATTTTCGATGTTGCGCTTTTGGGTGCTAGCAGTGGGTAATCCGAGTTTTGGACTTCAAAGAATTATGATTTAATATTTTCCTTATCTGCATCTGTTTTGAAACGACTTGCGTTATGCCCCAGTGGACGTGTAGCTAAAGGGAAAGTATATCGTTTCTTTCTTGGCGTGACAGTGTGATATTTTATACTTATAATTCAAGAAAACATGTTAACTTACCTATGCTACTTACTGCATAGTTGAATTTCATGAAATTATAAGCATTCATAGAATGTAGATAAATATTACATAGTGCTATCAACTACTCTGTTCAAAGAAGACAAACAATGATTCCAATTTAGCTTTTCAAAGATGATCTAACCTAAAATTTGAAATTTCTTGGTAAAATACACAAAAATCTTAAAAGTAAATGGGTTATAAATTAAAATAATAACCAATCACTTTAAAAATCTCATTCAAAGCGCTTTTAGAGAATGATGATGACGCTTCATCTTCGTTTAGAACGGTAAATGTCTCAGTGCAAGCAAAACCGCTCTACCCAATATCTTTGCGTGGCACACAATTTTATCGGGAGGCCTTTGATCCCTCATCTATATTCAATGATTTGAAGACCCGTTTCGCAGGCTTTCCTTATAACATCTGACAAACGCACACAGATGAAAATTTGAAGAACCACAACCCAGGTAGTAAGAAAGTACCTGCCTTGACTAAGTAACCAACGTAAAACAGAGTGTTGGGAGACCATCCACTCGGGCCGACGGGATTGTAGCGGTCGCAGGGAGTCGATGAATTCCTGTCTTCTTTTCTGCAGGATAGCTATTTGTGGTGTGGTCATATATAGAGGGAGTCCTATGTCCAATAGTTGGCGTAGTGTGATATGATGTTCGTGAAGCGAACCAACGAATAACAGAGTATATAGCTATCTTCCGAAAGCATCGCCGCTTCAGAGGAAAAATGATAGAGAGCGTCTCAGAGCGTGCTCTACAAACAGAGAACCATCGACAAACAAAAGAACTTCAAACCGTGTATAGTTTGACTATACAATTGAGTCATGATTCCGCTCTGACCAAATGATCAGACCAGTTGTACATGTAGTCTTTTGGTCTAATGAGAACATTTTATTAATTTGTTTATGGTTTTCCAATTTTTTGTTTTAATTCTTTTTCTGGAATCATAGAATCGATCTATGGTACCGTGGTTTTGTGCAATCACTTATGGTTACCACTCTGATCACGCACGTTAGGATTTATATTCCTTTAACATGCATTGCCATTGCGCTGTACCTATGTGACAAGCATAATATCGTCATCATCATCACCATCATCAGCCTACAGCAGTCCACTGCTGGACATAGGCCTCCCCCAATGAGCGCCATAGCGCCCTGTCTTCAGCTTGACGCATCCAGCATCTACCTGCAGTCTTTCGCAGGTCGTCATCCCACCTGGTCGGAGGGCGTCCTACACTACATTTACCGAGTCGTGGTCTCCACTCAAGAACACTCGAAGCATAATATGCTTCGAGTTATCAATTTTGTTTTATCTATAAGATAATAAGCTTCGTGAGCTTGTTTTTTTGTTTACAGACGCAATGCATAGCTCCCATTTAGTTCCCAATGGCGTCACAAGGATTTTTTAATAATTTTATTTTCTACCACTTTTAAATTGATGACTGATACCCTTTTGGTTAGTATGGATACGATTTTCATCATAAGGCTAGGTATTATCCAGAAAGTCGACCCTTGTAAGCCTCCCATTAGTTTCACAAAAAGGTTCCAAAATTATTGGATACGATTTTATAGATAAGCTCGATATCGAAAAACGTGTGCAAAATCAATGCGGAGTCTTATAAAGTGCTTACTTGCTGAAAAATTCGAGATTTACTTAGCCTTATATTTGGCTTGATATCCAAAATTAGTAACTTTTTCCGTCAAAAGAAATGAATTCCGTGCCAATATAACCCAGATACCTTAATAAAGCAAATTAGTTTTTCAAGAAGAGTTTTTATGAAAAATAACCATTTTGTTACGGAGTGGTCTGCTTGGGTTTGGTATTGACTTGAAACACTTGTAAATTAAGATTTATTTGTACGTGTACATTTTGAAAAGAGCAAATCCAAAGTAGTTGGTATGGAAACGGTGATTTCAGCATGAAGTGGATAAAATAGGCAATCATAACTTTATAATAAAGCGCTTACCAAATTTCATAGCCTTCGCAACCGTAAAATTGCACCAGAAATGTGCAAAACGAAGGCAGAACGAACCGTAGGGTCGTCTTAACGATGTTTATGTTTCCATCTTGTTAATATTAAGGATGCCCGCGAATCCGTATGATGTTCAAAGAGGTGCGACGAAGCGAAACATTTCATCATTAAATATTATTTTTTCTCCGAAATGTATATTATTTTTCAACACTTGGTACTTTGATACTTTTATCATTGCGAATGGGACTCTATACAAAATTATATTTTCGAAAACTGGCATTTTACGAAAAAACCTAGGTAACTTATTATTTTATGTTATTGTGTATTAACTTATTTTTAAATTAACACACATTTATATAAGACTAGCTGCGCCCCGCGGTTTCACTCGCGTGGTGATAGATATTTTGGATAATATACAATATATCTTTATAAATTGTAGCCTATGTGTTATTCTGATGTATAAGCTTTATTATTGTAAAGTTTCATTAAAATCCATTCAGTTGTTTTTACGTGAAAGAGTTACAAACATCCATCCATACTTACAAACTTTCGCGTTTATAATAATTTAGTAGGATAACCTGAAACTACTTCTAGAATCCGAAAACGAAACATCAAATCAACATTAAACAAAACACTGCTTAAAACAAAAACAATGAGGTCACGTAATTCTAGAAAAAACTCCCACACATATCGTTCTCTAAATTGCGTTTGTAAAAACAACGAAAGCTATAAAAGGTCTTATTGTTATCCTTTGAATTTATACTCAGATATTATCGCTCTCATAAATTGCTACTCCGCCACGCCAGCTACCCAATCCGCTTGGAAAAAGTGACCGGGTAATCTGGACTAGCAAGCCCTCCCTTATCTATGGCCTCCGATAAAACCTAATACACCCCAGGATTTTGGACATTGCTATCCTTTCAAATATTTTAAGAGTAATTAGTGTGCTTGGTAAAACGGAGTTATTTCCGATTAGATGGTAGGTAACTTTGTTTAGGTTTCCGATCATACGGTAGGTTGCGTTTTACTTCCCGCGAGGTTAAGGTTTTTGAGTGTTTCCATGTGGTCATGAAAGTGTGACGATACTTAGGATTTCACGAGGAAATAAAAAGGGTCCGCCAACCATGGCCACTCTTTGTTTTCTTGAAACATCAACTCGGCTGAAGGGATTTTGATAAATAAGGTATCATCATTAAACTCGAATAATGGTTCTCAGATATTGCTACAGCATTTTGGTGGTAGGTATCTATATTATTTATCTTTGTATTTACCGTAAAATAAGTAAAAAAACGGGGACCGAATCGTGTTTTTTCTGTACTCTTATTTAGATCCGTATGGTGATTATGTAACTCGCGACCGGTTTGCGACAGGCGTAAATTAAGCAATCAGTGCTGTCAAACGTCAATTTTGACCAATTTTGACGTTGTAGCTGGTGTCAAACTAACACAAAATTGACGTTTGACAGCACTGATTGCTTAATTCACGCCTGTCGCGAACCGGTCGCGAGTTACATAATCACCTGGCCGATGTCTTATATATTCCATCAATAAGGACATACCTAAGGACACAATAAAACAAAATATTCAGATAGGTACGTCCTCTTGACCGCTGCGTACGTCCATAGAGGACGTGTACCTATCCGGATTTTTGTATTTATTACTCTTAGCATTAGTGCGTGAACGGTGTTCCAAGGTGCCTATTACTGCAGAATAAAAACAAAACAAAGCCAGTCAACTCATGCTTTACATCATTGAACATAACAGCATCAATCATAATCACTTTGCATGAAAAATGGTATTAGTATAAAGGTCCAGGCTTAAAATTTGTTCACATAATTCACCGGTTAATTCGGGAAGCAAATAGACACAAAATATAAATTATATTAAGCAGAGTATAAAATACAACGTTTTGCAATTTTTGAGAAATTTTAAATGCAACAGTTCACGGCATATTTCCCCAAACCATTACACCAACCAACATGGCTGCCGCAACATCTGCTTTCTAATTGAGACATTAGCCACGGATCGAGTGAATGGATCGTCTTTAATAACCGACATACATAAGTGATGGCAGGGTACATTACAGAAACGAGCGGTTGGTAGCATACCAGGGGTGTGGTTAGTGTTTAGCTTGCCCGATGTGTTTTATTTATTTACATAGGACATCCGATATGACATGAGATCACAAGGGTAGGCAAAGTAAAAGTACAATAAATACAAATTCGTGACGAACGATGTTGACGACCGATATGGCGCGGTGGGCGAAGGTCCGCCTGCAACGCCGGAGGTTGCGGGACCGATTCTCGCCGCGGAACAATTGTGTGTACGATCTGCAGATATTTGTTCCAGATGTTCTGTTCGTTTTCTATGTTTAATAAAAATAAAAATATATCTATGTTATGTATCGTGTAATGTATATCAGTTATCTGGTACCCATAACACAAACTCTGCTTAGCTTGGGGCTAGATAATGCTGTATGAATTGTCCAGAATTATTTATTTATTATATTAATATTACTTATTACTTAAAAAAACCTAAATTTTGATGAGATTTTGCTTGATTTAAAATTAAATTCAAAATGTCTTCGTCTGCTAAAATACCATCGGCCATTTTGTTGTTTCATCTATTTAGTAATGATCTATTAAGTGACATAAAATATGTGTACTCAACTTAAAATTAGGTGTTTCCGGGCCCGAAGGAAAGTCTACTTTGTTTTTATGATTTTTTAATTTCGTACGATCTTTTGAATTGTATTGAAGAGTCCTAAATACTATAAATACTACACCGGCAAAAGTGGTGACCGTAGCGCACGGCAAAGCTTAGTTACTGAAGTTGATAAAGTAAGTTCTTTACAGTGCCTCTCGATCTAAGCCAAAAGGTAAAGTTATGGCCATTGGCGGCCATTGTGGTCCGGGTAAACTAAGGATAATTGACACGGATGATGCGCAAGGGACGCGTGTGGCCTGATGGTATCTACTTCTTGGTGATATCATATTTAGTAATTAATTGTTTTCCTAGTCAGAGTTTAATTATTTTAAATTTTCTTAATGTAATTTTACATTATCATAACTAATTCAGAGCTTACGATCTGGAAGAGAACTTTCTCGATGTCCTTTAAATTGTCAATTACATTTTTATCACTATTTATAACTGTAACGAATTAGACGGTAAAGATAGTTAGATAGATAACACTTTATTACACCACACAAAACAGAAAATAATACAGAGATAAAAACATAGAAAAAAGGTATAAAGGGCGGCCTTATCGCTGAGAGAGCTACAAATAATAAACACACACGTTTACATATAAATAATAAATTAACGAGATTACAACCTTAAAACTGATAGAAGGTACTTCAATGCGTTGGGTTTCAAAAGCTTAAAATCTATCACTAGGTGTTTTTTTTATCTTTAATAAAAAATGTTTTTTAAAAATCGAATGCCACTAATATATACTTATAAATTACCACTAATATATACATATAATATAATTAGTTATGATAACTAATCTAGGTTAAGCCTCAGAGCCCAGGAGTTATACTTAACTTATATTTAGTACACATATTACTGTTTAAGTTTATCTCATTTTAAGTGAACTGTAATGTTTTTATGAGAAAATAAAGTTCTTTAAACCTAATGCAAAGTTTAACAAGCAATATTTTCCAACCGCAAACTGCCACGTGCAGTATTACAAAGTTATTAAAGACACAACTCAAAGTTCATTTCCTATGGGCTATTGACAAGTTGTTATAATAACTGAAGTGGGCAGATATTATCTTTTCGTAGCAGGAGACATTAAGGTCGTGACTAGTAATGTTAAGGTAAGGGCCTTAAACGACTAATTAAAACATTGTATTGTTTACAGGAATGTTACAAGAAATCGCTTTTAACAATAAGGCCGCCGATTTAGTTAGTATTAAGATCCTTTATTATTATTTCTATTATTTATTATTTCTTTTGTATTTATCGTGCAATAAAGATATATTTTATTGTTAGAAACGTATTTAGATTTTTTGATTTTTGTCTTTTTACTAGCTGGAAAAGTAAATAGACTTAAAAACGCCTTGGCGTTTACTGTTTTTGTAATTCATGGCAGAATGGCATTCTTGCATTGGTAGAGAATATTTGACATTTATGGTCGAAATGATTTTACCTACTTTTATTATATATCGCATTTAGTACATAAATGTAGGTATAATTTGCTGTAAAGCTGTACATAGACCTAAGATACGTCATTATTCTGATAATAATAGTCTAGATTTTTTTGGTGTAATGTAATTTTAATTACATTAAATAACAATGCAAGCTAATCCAGTCTACAGCTCCTTATTTTAATTTTTTTATTAAGTATATCAATAATCTACTACCCATAACACAAGCTCTGTTTAGTTTGGGGCTAGATATTGTTGTGTTAATTGTCCAGCATTTATTATTTATTTATAGGTTATATCAGAATTCGGCCCCACGTCATCATTCACACGTTTGTCAAATATGTCCGTTCTCCCAGGAACAAAAGGACCACGTTTTTCGGACTCAACCACAGCGTGGCGTATGATAAATCGCCCAGCGCCCGACTCAAGTGTGCAAAAACATTTGATTCTGTCTAGCTTGCAGTAAAAAGGTGCGGACTCTATGGACGTCTATAAAAAATAACGAATGTTTCTCTGTGGCACCATATGTTTTTCACAAACGACAGTGATGAGCGGATTAGAGAAATTATGATACGGTGGCTTGTCTTCAGGCCACAGAAGTTCATTGTGATGCTAACATGATCAACGAGAATGAAAAACACTTGTGATTTGTTTGATCTACCAACTGATATTAATGACGGTTCAGCTTAATGACACTGGTCTTTTAAGCCGTTAACAAGAGTTCCGTACGATCTGCCGAAACACTTGTCACCGTTGGCATATTTTATTGAACATATACTGATGAAGGCCGATCTTTAAACAGCCTGTGCCAGTAGAAAAGAGCTTCATAACAAGAGCAAGATGACCAGTTGACCTAATATGTTATCGAAAATTGAGTTCCATTACACAATATAAACACCTAACAAAGCCATCACAAATAAGCACTGCCATCTTTGCAAAGGACAAACCTAATTTTATGATCCCAAAATACATATTTTTAGGGAATAAAATTCTATCTTTATAACATCCCTGTCCATGAAAAAGACATAACAGTGCGTTGAATTTATTGTGGACGAGAGACCCAGATGGCTTCTCTCATAAAATACTGCGAAAGGTTCTGTTAGACGTGTCATGGAATATAAAAAAATTGCTAATATTATTGGATTTCTAGTGGGCTTTCTTTCCTAGGTAAACTTTTGTTTTTCTTAAGAATTAAAACAATCAAAGTAGCTGAAAGCTTGATACTAATTGAAACAGATATAACTTCGCTCCAAAAGAAAATTGTGCCAATTAAAAATATTATAAGAAGTTTACCTAATTGTAGCTAATATGCTGCAAATTTGTGTAGACTTTTCACCAATTTGTATAAATAATACCGCTTCTACATTTCCTGCTTTCATGATGTACATACTTAACACTCAAAGATAATCAGAATTTACGGGAAGGGCCAAAAATACCTACTACTTTTAGTACGTGCGAGCAATTATACCGGGTCTAATGATAAACTGCCTACAGCATAGTCCAGTCTTCAACGTAATGGGGTGTCTAATCATTTTATTGGCCCTTTAGTTGCGAGTTGGCTTTGCAATGAAACTGGAATGACCGTTTGATGGCCGTAAATTGCGCAATGTGGCGTCCTCCTGTAGTTTTCATGTGGTGTGATCGTTTGAAACTTGAAGATTGGTTTACTATAGTTCTGAGAGTTCCTCTTTAGAGTTTACTCTCCGACACTGTCTAGTAACTAGTGCCGGAGTCTAATCTAGTGCTTAGTCTCAGTGGACCATTGGAAGTGTAGTCTAGTAGACTTTAGGTACAGAGGGAGACGAATACCTACGCAGTTTTTAAAAATACCTAGTCTTTGTTTTTCTTTCTACAAAGGTTTTAGGAGTTAGGTAACATTAATTGCAAAAAATAATCAAACGTTTAACATTTTATGTCTGATCTGCAAAAGCGAATCAATAAAATTATTGTGTCAATATTTATCTAAACGTCGCAACTACCTACCGAACTTCTCGACGCACACCTAGAACGGACCATTAACGCACCATTATTACACCAATAAACGTCGACCACATCCCCCAACTCCCGAAACACAGTTTGTCGATCATAAAAATGTTAATATCAAACATTGTTATAACATCAACATAGAGCAAACTAGAGTGCCTGCTTGGGACCGTCGTAAAATAACGGACCGGCGGCGCGACAGAGCCGCGTTCAATACCCTCTCAAGAAGTATTACTCGAATAATGAAGGGGTCACAAAGTGGGGACGGCAATATTGGCAGCCTTACTGAGTACCGTGAGAAGGTGAGGAAACTTCTCATAAAACCTAAGGAGGCAGGTGCATACCATTTCTAGGGTACCGAAATGTGCGCGTATTTCACGCTCGGGGCGTTACGACGCTCCACCTTACAACGAAAGGGTAAGTAGGTATAATAATAAAAATCTTGCGCCGGCTGATGTGAATAAAGTAAAAACTCGTGTTTTCCTCAGTTTTCTGGGGAAACTTTTGGAAAACTAGCCTTTAAATTAAAAGGATGGGTCGTAACTTTACAAGGCTTACCTGAAATAGTGCGTGTGGTAAGTTTAAAGAAGTTTTTTTATGCCTTCTTACTGGCTTCACAACAAGATGAAAAATAACCGATGAAATAAGACTTAATCCAAACAATATTTTATTGAGATATAAACTTACTGAACCTAAACCGATTGGAACAATTTGACAGCTGTGTAAATACCCTGTTTTAACAGGGCATTTACCCGTATTTTAATACGGGTACTAGTTTTCGTATTAAAACAGAACACGTAAGACATTTTTATTGTAAAATTACGCTTATGAATCTCAGTGAGATTCTCAACGCGCCCTCATTAAAAACCGCGAAAAATACGACACAGTGGGAACCGGTCTCATTTGTCAACTTCCTAGCATTGCATGCGACCTGTCACAGAGAAAAACTACACAGTAGAGAAACAACTAAAGAATAAAGGAACTTTATCGCATACTTGACTCCGTTAGTTCAGTAATAAATACGAATAACTTATATAAACTTATTTTTACTTCTAATAAATACACCAATCTTAGCAGTACTATTAGAAATAAATAATAAAATTAGACAATCTACAGCATCATCTAGCCTTGTCTAGTCCCAAGCTTGTCTTATGGGTACAAGATGACTGATATACTTAGGTTACATAGACACATATTTTTACTATACACTAGCGGCCCGTCCCGGCTTTGCCCAGGTGGTCATTTGTTTCAGGATTTTTTTTAAAATTTTCTCATTTTTCTCTCCGTAAGAACCATTCTTGTACTTCAAGGAATATTCTAAAAAAAGAATTAGCGAAATTGGTTCAGCTGCTCTCGAGATTTGCACTTAGCAACACATTCAGCGACTCATTTTTATATTATAGAAGAAGATAGAAAATACCCTGGATGAATATTTGCAGATCGTACAAGTATTTGCCCCAAGATGGGAATAGAACCCGAAACCCCCTGACAGTCACCCGCGCGGCGTGATATCGGTCGTCAAATTATATCTGTGCTACGTCGTAGATGTATGACAATTTCACGGCTACGATACGTCGTAGCATACAACAGCGTAGCTTCGTAGATCGCAGTCGTCGAAAAAAGACCGCAGTCAAAGTGTTAACCTCACGAGTGTATAAAAAAGTTAAATATGTCGCCACATCGTTCATTGCTAATCCGTTACTCTGTGCTTCAGTCGACGAGTGGCCGACTTTTATTCATACCCGTAACACGTCCCCAAGTTTAATATTCAAAATTAACATACACTGTAGTATAACGTTTCTATCGCGTTCGTGCGGAAAGCTAATTCAGTAATGAAGATAAGGAAAATGACGACATGCCTACGAGAGTGTATTTTTAGTTTTTTAAGCATACAAAACTAGGCGTAAGTTTTTTGTACTGTAAATGATTCAGTTGTACTTATCACGCGATTTTCCAGGACTTTCCAGGCTGGGTATCGGTGGTTTTTAAAGTCTATGTTTTTATCAAGTTATGTGTTTGCATAAGCAGTGGGAACGAGGGGTTATTCCCAACGTCTCGCGTGAGACATGCCTATTCGTAACGTCCAACGCATAACTAGTTAAAACGTGAGACGTTTTAACTTGTTATGTTTATACATATTTTTTCACGTGAGCCAGAGAGCATTGTCCTCACAATATACAACATCCATTAGTCATGGTTTCAATAATGGCAATTATCGATAAATCAGTTATTAATCTCTAGATTACCTGATTTATCAGGTAACTGCAAACAGCAACAGACTGCAGTTAGCTCAACAGGCGTGACACGCATAGTGCTTTGTATTAATATTAAAATGAAATTAAAAATTAAATGAAAATATACATATATTTATTCTGATAGAGCTAAGACTTAATTATCTAACTATAGTAAACAAATACAGCACACGACTTAAAAAGACTTAAAAGTAAATAATTAATAATATACATTGATTTAAACAAAACAGACATATTTTCTAAATTAATTTTGTGTAGATCAAGCCTTGTATTATGGTCAGTGCCGTGTTCCTGCGCTATCATAACAGCTATTATTAAATTATTTTTATTTTTGTTTATTTGGAAGAAAGACAGTACATAGACATTATAATGAGTTACAATAAGGATTTACATAGACCAGTGAAGTCTCCGCTATTAACAAATTTAAACATAAAACTAGTGAACAGATCAATAATCATTTGAAAAACTCCGTAATTTTATAAACCCTCTAAGAAAATACATAGACAAATACAAAATACATAGTTTAGAATTGAAATTTCCGTAATTTATATTTTACAGCTTTATGAAGCACGAAATGTGCCACTAACATAATTCAGAGTCATAATTGGCTAACACATTAATGCTTAGCCACCCCTGCCCAATTTTATAATCAAATTACAGTTGGTCACGATTTTGGGTTAAAAATGAACGCAGCTAGCTCGTGCTTTAAAAAATAGCCATTATTAATTTAAAGCCTTATCTTTTCTTTGTTGTGAGCTGAAAAATGCCCACAATAGTGAAAATATAGGGAGCAAATAATACTCTCTAATCTTGACCGATGTACCTATATATTAGCCGTTTGCAAGCTATAAACATAGATCTTATAAGAGTCCGTTGTTGATCAGAATGCCAGACTTTGTTCGTTCAGCAAATTAGCATTGCCATTCTACGTGGCGATGCTGCCTGCATTCTGGGCACTCTGCTGGTGAAGGCTTAGGTGTTTAGGAAAAATATAAGTGTTAAAACTAGTTGAAATCGTTTTATTCTTTTTTGACGACCGATGTGGCGCGGTGGGCGAAGGTCCGCCTGCGACGCAGGAGGTTGCGGGTTAGATTCCCGCCTCGGAATAATTGTTTGTACGATTTGCAGGTATTTGTTCCGGGTATTCTGGTTGTTTTCTATATACGAGTATAATAAAAAATATCTGAAGATAGACTATGGCGCTCATTGGGGGAGGCCTATGTCCAGCAGTGAACTAAGGCTGATAATGATGATAAATTTGGTACCAAAATAAACATTAATTAATTGATTTATTTTGAAAATTACAATAACAGAATAAATAAATAATGCTGGACAATTCACACAGCATTATCTAGCCCCATGGTAAGCAGAGCTTGTGTTATGGGTACTAGATAACTGATATACATAATACAATACATTACATAGATAGATATTTTTTATTATACATAGAAAACGACCGGAACCAATATCTGCAGATCGTACACACAATTGTTCCGAGGCGGGAATCGAACCCGCAACCTCCTGCGTCGCAGAGATGAATATCTGACTACTTTTTCTCACTTGTTATAAATGCAACAACACCGCCATTAATAAAAAGCACTTAGTACGGTATTTTTCTACCAAGTCATCCATATTCCAATGTGGAAAATAGGGCGGGAATTCCTACAATACCACCCTATCTTGACAATGGTCTTAGTTAGTATTTACAATAAAAACGCAAAAGACAATGAAATTGGATGGAAATGAAGATAGCGCTTTACTTCCGACGTTCATTGATACGTATCTCGTACAATTTAATATTTCAAAGAATTATTTGTTGCGCCATTGATTCTGTTGAAGGAATATTTATGATTCGATTTTTGATTAATTTTTACTGAATTGCTATAGATGTGGCCGGGCGTATGTCCCCTACATGGACGCATTTTGTCCAACGTATGGCTCCAGCGTGTGGATACACATGATTTAGTTATAATTATTATTTATTTTATCATAAGAAACTAATTCAATTTAATTTAATTTAAATCTATTTTTATTCTTATTTTTTTTTAATATATTGCAATTTTAATTTATTTTATTGTAATAATGTTTTAATATTTAGTTTATATTAATGTAACTATGGATTTTATTATCTGACATAAATAAAAAAAAATAATTAAAAAAAATAGAATGAAACTGGGTTTTTGGAACTAAAGCGGTTAAGACTACTTCTTAATTAAAGTATGGATGAAGTATGCGTATTAGTGCTTGACATAATATGCATACCTGAGCTACTTCTATCTCTGGATCTCTGCATCCAACGACTCGTGGCAAAGACCGAAAACCAACAGGTGACTTGGAAGACCCAGGCTGAGATGGAGAGACTAGCTTAAAGCACATCATCCATCATGGCCTGTCACTGCGTTTTATCGCGAGGATAGGAGGAGGAGAAACCTTTTGCCCAGCTGTGGGTCAGTAACTTATTATTATTATACGAATAGGACATATGAGGCTGGCAATAGTAAAAACAGGCCTATACATAGAAGTATCTACTGCGAAAGACTGCAGGTAGATGCTGGATGCGGCAAGCTGAAGACAGGGCGCTATGGCGCTCATTGGGGGAGGCCTATGTCCAGCAGTGGACTGCTATAGGCTTATGATGATGATGATGATGACACAGTAGTGTTCTCGGGTTTATTGCTGATGATGATAATAATTATTCAATTTCTCATGTTTTTTCTAGTCATGTAGATAAAAATGAATCCTGAAAAACTCATTAAAATCTTATTTCGAAGCCTCAGGCTCATAAATCTCACCTGTTGTTTGATTCTAATAAAGCTGGTCCGTTATGGGTTCTTACTGCAGGCAGGCCCCATCAATGTTATTTATGAGACGGAAAGGGAGAGTGATTCTGCGTATTAATTTTGCGTGCCCGAAGCGCTTTCCTTGCTTACATGATTGGGCTTCTTTATCATTTCCGTCTTTGAAATATTTAATGCTCATTCATTGCATTTTTTATCAAAGTGCCACGTATAAAAAGTGTCATTAGATGAGCCACAGATAGCTAACAAGATCTTATGAAGCTAGGCAGTTTTGCTTTTATAGTCATTATGCAATCTAGTCCTTACGAACCTAACCCGATGATAAGTCGTAGTATTCATGATTCTTCAATCTCATTTCATTCATTTGATCGTAAGATGCCTGATGATATTGATGATTTCATTCTAACCATAGATAGATAGAAAATTCTTTATTGCACTTTAAATAGCAAACAATATACAAAAAAAAACTTAAAAATTAATTACAATTGGCAGTCTTATCGCTCAAGAGCGATCAATACCAGAAAACACTCTACATCATATTAAATAATAGATACATTATTATCTCACCCAACATTTTAGTTCGTATATAATTTGGCGTAAAATATTTCAGCTTTTAGTAACAAAGTAATAAAATATTAGACATTCATTTATTTGCTGCTGCAGTACAAAACATAAACAAAGTAGGTATTGCATTTTGAATAAAAATACCAATAACTTATAACGAAAAAAACAATGCAAAACATAAAAAAAAAGAGACTGATATGTGTTACAGCAAAAAGGTCTCGACTTAGCAAGCAAATGCTTACTCAGGAGTAGATAGGCGCTAATATTGTGCTATTAACAAAGTAATTTATAGCACAAAGATTATAGGAAAAGAACAAACATTAAACTCGATTGGTACCTAACTTATGTGCACTGTACTATTAGGTTTGCTATTTGAAAAGGGTTGTGGTTGAGGGTTATGGTAGATGGTACTGGTACAGCCCTTTGAGGTTGGTAGGTAGTATGGTGTAGGGTTGTGGTCAAGGAAAGTCACTGGTTTATGGTATTATGTATGTATTATGTTATGGTAAATGGTATAATGGTGTGAAATGGTTATGTGGTTGAACCCGCGACGAAGGCGGCCGATCGCGAACTGAGTACATTTAGGCAACCGCGAGCGAATACGCATTCAACTGCAAGCGCAGCTAAATGCATATCTGCTGCGTGGTAGGTTTACCCGAACACTATTATTTAAATCACATCCACGATACTTCCTTTCTGAACAATAAATTAATGTAAGTAGCGATCCCATGTTTTCTTTCTACGTAAGTATTTCTGCTGCCATCACATTGGATTTCGGAAATCCTTGGCGTAGTACATTAAGAACGGAATGGGCCATTGAGAAGAACCCTTATCGTATTATTCTTTCCCTTTAGTGAAAGCACAAGTTAGCATCGTTTACTGTTGACGGAATGATGGCGTTCTTGTTTCTACGAAATAGAATTCTATTTTATTATAGAACTTTCAGAGTTAATTTTCTCGCAATTATGGTACCTATCGAGCCAAATAAGCTTACGAAAGCGAATGTTTGTAAAGTGAGTTTAAAATAATGTATGGCTAAGGCATGGCTGTCTGGTAGAGACCATGGTTGTCTGGTAGAGATCGCTCTATAGCAATAAGACCGCCAATTGTACTTAATTTTTAAGTTTTTGCTATACATAGTGTATAGTTAAAGTGCAATAAAGAATTTTCTATTCTATTCTAAATAATATATTTTTATTCTTTTTTTTATTTAGCATGTTTCGTCCCACTGCTGGGCAAAGGCCTCCCCCAAATCTTTCCCTCAATCTTTTTACTCTAAAATAATCTAAAGAATAAAACTCCATCGTCAATAATATTGTGAATTCCAGCGTCTTGAAATCCGTTTATTCTCAGCAACCAATTTGGGATTTGTTCGTTTACTCTAATATTTTAAAGCTAGTTTCATGTGGACTTCGTGCCTGTCCCTGTGTGCCGAGGATACGATCAAAATATACGACCCATTGAAAAGCAATATTCGTTGCTTTGTTACTTCATTGAACACCGAGAAAATACATTTCTACCTCATCATCATCATCTTAGCGGAGCTGGTTACTTCCGATCTATTATAATCTTCTATATATACAATAATTTTTTATTTTTAGTTTTTTATCAATAAATAAATGTCGTGTATCCGCACATCTCGTTTGATCAAGGTTCGACAAAACACATTGTATAAAAGAAAGTCGTGTTTGTTACAACACTTATAACTCGAGAACGGCTGGACCGATTTGACTGAAAATTGGTGAGAAGGTAGGTTAGAACCAGGAGTCTAACATAGGATATTAAAGGAAACCATTTGACAAATCGATTTCCACGGGGGCGAAGCCGCGGGGCGCAGCTAGTCTATAAATATAAAAGAAAGTCGTGTTAGTTACACTATTTATAACTAAAGAACCGCTGAGCCGATTTAGCTGAAAATTGGTGGAGAGGTAGCTTAGAACATAGGATACCTTTTATCATTTAACACATATATTTCCACGGGGGCCACGCCACAGGGCGCAGCTAGTTAGTTATATATTCACTTTAAAAATAAACAATTAAATTAAAATAAAACAAATATTTAAGTTAAGGAGGGCTCCCGTACAACAGACAGCATTTTATTGCCGTTTTAATAGATTATTTTATAGATGTACGGAACCCTTCGTGCGCAAATCCGACTCGCACTTCGCCGGTCTCATTTATATTTCTTATACTGATAATACAGTAATTTGTTAGAAATATAGGCCAATTATGCTTGCCGTGTTAAACACGCCAGTAATGGGGCAGGCGGGGCAGGGTGTGGTGATAAGGCATGTCTGCTGCAATTATTCTGACACGCAATAACTGTATATCTCGGATACGATACCAAAATGAACTGCTGTCTATATTTCGTAAAATTAAAAAAAAAAGAGAAGACGTTAGAAATGGATAGAACGTTAGATGAATGGATCATAGCTTTTAAATTATTATTTTCATCATCATCATCATCATCAGCCTATTATATTCCACTGCTGGACGTAGGCCTCCCCCAAAGAGCGCCATATCACCCTGTCTTCAGCTTGATGCATCCAGCATCTACCTGCAGTCTTTCGCATCCCACCTGGTCGGAGAGCGTCCTACACTACGTTTACCGAGTCGTCGTCTCCACTCAAGAACACGTTTGCCCCAGCGGCCGTCTGTTCTTCGCGAGATATGGCCGGCCCACTGCCACTTCAGCTTGCTAATTCTTAGAACTATGTCGATAACTTTGGTTTTTGGTTTGGATTAAATTATTATTTTGTTATTCGACAATTATGAAACCCGCAGTCAGTAGAAATAAGATAATAATTGAGACATGACGTGGTTGCCAAATCTTACAACTTTGCTTCAAGTACCCATTTTTTAAGGAAATTTCCATTCACTTGCAACATTCAATCATACGAATGTGTGAGTGTATTTATTAGCTGACAGCACGTAAACATTTTGGCTAAAAAAAATTGTCTAATTGTTGAATGACACTATCCATCTGCTGAAAAAGCAGCGAGTTTTTACAGACATTTTTATAGCTGCGCCCGAAATTTATACGTCAAGTAGTTTTTAAACCTTCCTCTTGAATCACTCTATCTATTTTTAAAAAAACCGCATCGAAATCCGTTGCGTAGTTTTAAAGATCTAAGCATAGGTACATATATAGGGACAGACAGACAGCGGGAAGCGACTTTGTTTTATATTATACTAGCGGACCTTCCCGGCTTCGCAAGGTTTTAGTATGGATCACTTAATTTTTTTTTTGAACATACATATAATATAGCCTGTGTTCACCGGGGATAGAGGTGAGAGAACACCCAACAACGGTGAGAGAACTTTTCAAATCGGTCCAGTAGTTTCCGAGCGTATTCATTACAAACAAACAAAAAAAATCAAACCTTTCCTCTTTATAATATTAGTATAGATATATATATAAATAAATATAGATAAATAATGATAGACAATTCACACAGCATTATCTAGCCCCATGGAAAGCAGAGCTTGTGTTATGGGTACTAGATAACAAATATACATAATACAATACATTACATAGATAGAAAACGACCAGAACACCCGGAACAAATATCTGCAGATCGTACACACAATTTTTCCGAGGCGGGAATCGAACCCGCAACCTCCTGCGTCGCAGGCGGACCTTCGCCCACCGCGCCACGTCGGTCGTCATATAGAACTATAGGTAATGATGCTCGGACACAAATACATAAATAGAACAAGGCTGCGTGAAAGCTACTTGGGGACTTAGAACCAGATGTTTGCGGGCTGCGTCGACAATGGTTAACACTTTTGACACATGTCATCGGCCATTCTAGCAATTTGCTATCAAAAGCTCCCATCTGCTCCAAGGGTGAGGCAATATTGCAAAACATTGATAAAACTTTGCTTGCAGTGAGCGTGCACATAACAATACCTTTGTTATTGTCAACAAAGTAGGAACACAAATAAGGCGTGCTGGCATGTAACAAAATAAATAATAGTGTACATTTTGTAGCGAACTTTTAATTAGAAAGATTTCGGTACTTCATCGTGATAACGGATCACGCAACTGTTGACCTTTTGTTTCGTATCATTATTTTAACGGAAATATTTTGTGTAGTAGCTGGCTGACTTAACTATAATACCTACGTTGAAAGTTTGGTGACCTCACTTCTGAACCTACTTTGTGTCGTCTACTCTGGCCGTGAGTCCTCACGGAAAACTCGTTTAAAAATGTCTACGCTCGTTGTAAAGCAATATAATTTAAGACGCATCATTTAAGTTCACGTAAGAACAAGCCTAAGTGTTACCATAGTATTCTTAGTAAATTAATCAAAAAAAACAAAATTAAATACCTATAAGAAGCACTGTACAGAAACAATTGTACTGTATGCAATGGAGACTGCCACCATACGAGAACGCTAGATTTCGCGACCACATTGCTATAGATAGATGGATAGATAGAAAAAACTTTATTATACCACACAAAACAGAAAACAATACGGGAATAAACAATAGAATAAAGAAAGTATAAAGGGGGCCTTATCGCTGACAGCGATCTCTTCCAGGCAACCTTTGGATGGACTGGACATGAAAGAATAAAATAGACGGTTGCTATCTTGGGCAGCATAAAAATTTTCGCAGCAGCAGACCCGCCCCAGTTTAGCACAAATAATGCGAAAAGACCTACCCAACCTCCCAACCACACCGCTACGCCACAGTAGCCGTCGCATCTACCTACCCTTAATCGTGCATAGTAACAGCTCAACCCGCAAGATCGTTTCATTTCTCATCTCTTAATACCACCGACAGCAAGAAGGTTAGCCCCAAATAAACTGAAATTAGGCCAATACGGAAAAGCACCACGGCAAAGCCTCGGGATCATGTTGGGTAGAACACTGCCCTTATCTACGAAGCCGTAGGGCCTTTAAAAGGGGTCACTAAGTTTTAGATTATTGTAAGCTTTAGTAAATTTTGAATTGGCATTCGCCCGTGACTTCTTATTCTCACTATAAGATATAACATGAATTGGATAACGCAAAATATGCATAATAATAATAATAACTTGTCTGGACTTAACCAATAACTTGGTGGACTTGGTAACAAGAAAAACTCTACAAAAAACTCGGATCAGTACTTGGGTGACCTTTTTTATTATGTCACTGTCATAGAATGCGTAAATTCTGTGAAAATCATATCTTTTACTAAAGTAATGTACGCAATGTATGACTATGCCATGTCGTTATCTATTCTACCCTAGAGAACATTCCCCGTGCTTGTCTTTAAGTAAATATAACTTACAAGTCTTATAATGTCAATAACAGGTTCGTATCTATTAATAACTTGATGGCTTTCGTTGACAGGGTTCTGATATCATCTATCGGATAGCTGCCAACAACAGCCGCCTTTGTTATAACTGATCCGAGCTCTATAGTTTGTCTAACTATAGCCGAGGCACGGGGCTTAATTGACACTCGTTACACGAGATGCGAACAGCGAGTCTTTTACTTACCCTATAAAATAACGATCGTCTTTTGTTATTCTTAGAAGTAGTCACATTTTTGCTCACATCAGAAACACAGTGTCAAAAATAAAAGACCAGTTAACCGCCATTTCACTTATTTTTGTACTTGTGATGTAATTCATTAAAATCAAAGTAATGTACCTAGCATTTAGTGATCTGGTGTTTTAATAAGTTCCCCCCGTGTCTCGGAAAGTACGTGAAGCCATTGGTCCTGCGCCTGACCACTCCCAGGTCATGTAAGTCTGCCGTCTCATTGAATTATGAGATGAAATAATAGAGAGGGCTGCTAATAATATGTCCCGCGCACTCCATTGAGGATAGGATTCGAGGACAGAGAACCAAAGCTATCAACATTGCTCTAAGAATTAGCAAGCTGAAGTGGCAGTGGGCCGGCCATATCTCGCGAAGAACCGACAACCGCTGGGGTAAACGGGTTCTTCAGTGGATACCACGACTAGGTAAGCGTAGTTTAGGACGCCCTCTGAACGGGTGGGATGACGACCTTCTAAAGACTGCAGGGAGGTGCTGGATGCGTCAAGCTGAAGACAGGGTTCTATGACGCTGAATGGCCTATGTCCAGCTAGCATTTAACTAACATAGGCTGATGCACCGTGGTCGATGATGGTTCGGTTAGGAGGCCATATCTGATGGTGACCTTCCTTTTTCTTACTCCTACCTGGTTAGTCTGACAAAGAGTTCTAATCTACGCATCAAGAGAAACTGACACGTTTCATTATGCTACAAGTTCAGTATTAATTATATATTTTAGAATTCAGGGAAAGTAACAAATGTTCTGCTTTGCAGCAAGATGATGCTTAGCGAAATGTCCAATTGATGAATTTGCCGTGCCTACTTCAATAGGTGGTGATAAACCATACCTGAGACATGGGCCGACCTGTCGACTACCTTGTTAAGCTCTGCACGTGACATCTTGTCTGGATTACAAGCCACAGGCGCACATAATAGGCTTAGATTGATATGCATTTGAACAGATAATAATTAATCATGTCAGGGTGCTATGGACAGTTTGGCTGTACCTCTAGTGGACACAGAGAAGTAGTTCAATGGAAGGAATAGGGACAATCATTATTTCATCATCGCCATCAGCATATATTAGTTTACTGCTGGAGATAGGCCTAGGATTTTCCACTATACCACTCTTAAACCACAATAAAAAATATTTTCTCAATTCAAAGATAGTTCAAAACATTCAATTCTATTATAATAGTCTAACTGTTAGAAGAACGAATAATTTCAAACCTTTCACAACGTGTACAGAAACCAGGCACTAAGATATCTCTCACAACACCAACTCGTGAATGCAACGCAACAAACTTTCCACATTTACCTACAGAAAGTTAATGAACCTGCAAGCAACGCAATAAAAGAGCAACATTGTGCACTCCACTTTATTTACACGACAAACTACGAAACTCAGTGACATTTATAGAGGGCGATTGTGTATTTATGGGCTTTTAATGTCGTCGCGCATTACGGGCGACATTAGCAGAGAACATGACTATTGCGAGTATCGATGGTGCATGTGATATAGGGGATCGGACTTTTTTAGAATGGGTATAAATGGGACTTTTTGAGAACATGCTGTACATGTTCTGAGGTGAAAAGATGTGGAGTGGTTAATGTGTGTATTTTTTTCTCTGCTAAGTGATTTGGGGATGCCTTGATAAGTTTTTGTTCTACAAAACGCAGTAGATAGGGAATATTTTCAGCCCACGGTGTCTTACTTTTATCTGAAATTTATTTATTGGTTGTTACACAGCCCTTAACATGCCACTATGTTACTCTTCAAACTTTCGGCTATAAACAAATGGATTCAATTATTATACAATTAACCCCTTTTGAAAGATTTCAGGGGGGGAAACTAGAATACGCGTAATTCCAGTACTGAGGGTCTCAGCAACTTGAAGTCTTGGCAACCTATACATAAAGTTAATTTTTCATTTTTTTTTTATTGTTTCAACAAAATCAACAGCCCTTAATCTAAATAATTTAAACCTTAATAATCTAACTTACGGCCAATTGAGAGAATTACAAAGAGATTTACATTATATAAAATAAAAAAAAAATTTTTTTATTCTATCTTATGCATTTCTTTATTCCACCTGTCTTCCACTTTTATACAGCTACAAGAGTTGACGAGACCCATTTCCACAATATATTTCCAGCGGAATGCGACGGAACGTAGAACAACAAGGCCATAATAAAATGAAAGAATATTTCCAAGCAAAAACGCAAATCTATCCGAGCAAATCGAATACGAATGAATTCCGACTTTTCGTTCGTAAAATGTGTGATGAGCTTTAGGCAGAGCAAAAGATAGTATTATTAAAAACAGATCGAACAATAACGTGTTATCTTTACGTTTATGTATTTGTCTCTTGGAACATATCCAATAACAGAGTTGAACGTAAACGTATGGGCGAGTATACATTAGGTGTTTTAAAGCGCATTGGTAACGCGCGTTTCTAAAACCAAACATGCGTACAGCGCCCAACGACGCGGGCTTCTAAGTATTCAGACTTGAAATGAAGAGGGATGTATCGGGCCAGAAGAGTTTGAAAACGCGCGTTAGTGAAGTCTTCAAAACGCCTCATGTAAACTGCTCTAAACGTAAACATTGATACTGTATCCGTCATAGCAATGAAACAAATCTCGTAGCAGCGTAGACTGCTACGCTAGAAGCTCTACGATAAATCGTAGAGCTTCTACGCCGTAGCATTTATGTTTATGTCTCACGAGTTATAGCATAACAGTTTTGTAAAGCTGCGATTCTACTGCAGTAGGTAAAAGCTTAGAATAACTACATCCCGTCCACGGATTTATTTTTTATTAGGTATAGCTGCGCCCCGCGGCTTCACCCGCGTGGAAATTTCTACCCAATTTTACCATGTTTTGTCACCATTTAAACCTTCCCAGCTAGTTCTCGAGTTTTAGCGAGACTAACGAACAGCAATAGATTTTTATATATAAGAAGAAGATATGCTATGACTATGAAGTTCCCTAATTGTAGACAGGTGATTGAATGAAGACTGACTGACAGAATGAAGTATTTCGTAGACACAGTTACTTTGACAGATATAGATGCGAGTGTTTCGACGACCGCTGGACGACGATCCACCCTGAACAATTATCTGCAGATCGTACAAACATTTGTCCCAAGGCACCGAACCCGCAACCTGCGTCGCAGACGGACTTTCTCCCACCGCACCTTAGAAGTCGTCAATGCAATAAAAGAACAAGAAGATGCGAGAAAAGACACGATATTGCCGTCTGATTAACGCAAGGACGAAGTGATTCCGGATTAAACATGTTCAAATTACATTCAGGCAGGTGTAGGGTCCCTCAGACCGAGAAGATTGAATTTTTAATACGACTGAAGAAAGCTAAAAAAAGCTAGACCACTAAAAGTATTAAAAATATTATTATTATTATTTTTTAATTTTAAGCCATTATTGTCCCACTGCTGGGCAAAGGCCTCCCTTTTCTCCTTCCACTCCTCGCGATCTAACGTTGCAACAGGCCATGATGGAAGATGTATCTCGAGCTCGTCGCGCCATCTCATCGTGGGCCTTCCACGTCGCCTCTTAGCGTTGGGTGGGCTCCACTCTGTGGTGGTCTAAAAATCAAAAATATAGCTTCCTTTAATGCTGGTTCTTAATACTGAACGATTTGAATTTCACGCTTAGAAGGTACCTATTGATACTGATGAATATCTACGTTTATCCGTATTTTTATACTTTTTGATCTTAAAATAAGACAAAAATATGAAAGTACTAACTTATTTAGCTTCCGATTGGTATTGATTTGGATAATAAGAGCAAATTTTTGATTGTTTGTAACAGTCTAAAGTTAGCTCAACTGATTTAATTATAAATACTAATTCTAATTTATATTATCTTTTCTTTAATTGTATATGTGCTTCAAATAAACGAATTTAAGTATTTTCTCTATTTAAAACTAGGACAGATGTGGCATGGAATTTTTGTTAAACTTTGCAGTGAAATTTAATGCGGAAAGGCTTTGCGGGGATTCCGATTAGCGACCAACGTAAGCATGCAATAATGTAGCTTAAAGTTGGATTAATTAGAGCTAAATTAAATTGAACAGAACGCCTCAAGGCTTATCAAGGCGGATGGAGCCCAAAGGTATAGGTAACGGAATACGTCATGACATGACTGACGTCAGAGCTGCTAAGTAGTATGGGTTGTGCGCAATATCTTACGAATAATTTTACTCCCTATATTTCACATATGTTCTATGAACACTTTCTTTCTTCGACTTCATAGTTAATATTTTATATACGTACATATAATCAGTACTTATTTCCATTAACGTCTAAACAAGTATTTATGTATTTGTACATGTTTTGTATTGTATTTAATTTATATACAACATTATACGCCACCGTCTATACCTATAATATAGCTACGTGTTCATCCAAAGGTTGCCTGGAAGAAATCGCTCTTAGCGATAAGGCCGACCATTGTGCATCTTTATCTTTGTTTGTTTGTTCTTTACTGTTTTTTTTTCTGTGTTTGATGTGCAATAAAGCGTACTGTATTGTACTGAATACATCATTTTGAGTCCATCCTATACATTTTGTGCCTTGCAGCGCCCCTATCAGATCGAGAGCTACTACTTTTCGTAGTATGACAACGATCCAATCGTTTTTAGGGATCCGTACCCAAAGGGTATACGACACCGAACCCTATAACGACTCATAAATATTCACAGATGATGTATTTCTGTTGCCGTTATAACAACAAATACTAAAAAACTAAAATAAATATTTAAGGGGATTCCCATACAACATACGTGATTCTTTTTTGCTTTTTTTTATAGATAATGGTACTTACCCTTCGCGAGTCCGACTCGTACTTGGCCTGTTTTATTTACAAACAAAATGATAGATAAGGCCGCCGATTGTGCCACTAGATTTAGTATTAAGATCCTTTATTTTTTTATTTTCTTTGTATTTTATGGTGCAATAAAGCTGTATTGTATTGTATTGTATTGTATTGTATTAATAGTTTTTACCGGCAGTCACGTTTGTAGCATTGATTACATAGAGCACTACCAACAGCACAAGTCATCACCAACCATAACAAATATAAAGCTGACTGAAACTTTCATAGAAAAGCCTTCGATTGGTGCTTTAAGTCAAATAAGAACACACGAAAATATTTCACACGGTACTTACACTGTACTAACACTAAATCTAAATTGATCCCTTGCGATATGAGCGTATTAACACTTTGACTGCGATTTTTCTTCGACGACTGCGATCTTTTTTTTAACGTAAAAAATTCGTGCTGCCGCTCTACACAGCGGTTGTGTTGCGCCGCACATGCGTTTCGTTTGAAAAATATTACGGCTGTGCTGAGTCACAGAGATCTGTATTTTCTCAGCCGCTGCGCTAGTGTGGATTTACGCATATTAGTCACTTGTAGAAAACACATACCGTGTGATTTCAGCAGTCCAAAGTGTTGAGTGTAACCCAAATACGTCGATCATAAATGTAGAGGGATAGTGTCACTCAACAATTCTCTTGATTTTTTTCTTTACAGACGAGCATAATTATAACTTGAGGAGGCATACGAGCGCACAAATACGAATTGGAAAATGAGACGTATTATCGCATTTTTTTGGCTACACCTCGTTTGTGTGTACTATTATAACATTCTAGGCCTTTTTCGTCTAAAACGTCAATGGTTCTCACGTTTTTTGTCGTAATCTTATAGTGTTTACTCATACTAAGCGTACAGGTTGTCGGGTCTATTCGGGAATCAATGTGGCGCGGCGGGCGAAAGGCCGCCTGCAAAGCAGGTGGTTACGGGCTATGATTCAGTTTTCATTTAAGTTGGTATAATCTGCAATAAGAATATACCTATACTCGTATATGTAAGTTAATAGTGGTGATTCGTCGAACTCAAAGCGAATTCGATTCCTTTAGACTCTCTGTATGCGATCAACTCGTTAAAGATAAGCCCCTTCTATTATTATTTTTGTGGAGGCCGCGACTCTGTAAACGTAGTGTAGGACACCCTCCGACCAGGTGGGATGACGACTTGCGAAAGACTGCAGGTAGATGCTGGATGCGGCAAGCTGAAGACAGGGCGCTATGGCGCTCATTGGGGGAGGCCTATGACCAGCAGTGGACTGATATAGGCTGATGATGATGATGATTATTATTTTTATGTTGTAGTTTTATCAACAAACGGTTCGAATTGATAAACTGATGATTTGAACCCTTTTATAAACTCAGTGTAACAATCACTCTAAAAGCTTTACCCTCCTAAAGTTTGAATGTTGTTTAAAACTAAACAAAATGTAGAAAATTCTGTTCTATTTATGCAGAGCCGACGCATGAAAATATTTTTATTGCCAGAAAGCTATCAACATAACCCGAGCCCCGGCCAAAGTAATCTTAAAATATGAGTTTAAATTTAATCTAGAGATGGAGACAGCCACTCAGATCCAATACGAGATAGCGCCATCGCAGTTTTTTTTAAGTAAATGCCTTCTTACGTCTCCAATTTTATGATTGTTCTTCTTTTATTATAGTACTTTTGTTTCTTAAGTGAAATTTCTTAACTTGGAAAGGCTGGGTTACGTAGCAAATCCCTACTTACTCTCTGTGCCGTAAAAGTTCTCCGATTGAAAAAATTGTTTTCTTTATGGGATCCAAAATGATGTTTGATTAACCTCTGGTTCTGATTGTTTTTCTGTGAATGTTATGATAAAAATGTTATTTAGGTTGGTAAAAGGGAAGAAGTTTCTACGAAAAACGATCAGCCTCAGTCTAAAAGCTTAGGCAATCAAATAATTTAAACTTAGAACTACTTAAGACGAATTTAACAAATCTTATCATTTTGATAAGCGCATCACGAGGTTCAAAAACATTATTCACCTTCAGCCTTCCTTCCCCAGCCCTTCACCTTTAATTTAAACTTAAACTTTATTGCACTATTAAAGGTACAAAGGGTGGGCTTAATGCCGAGGCATTTTCTACCTGCCAACCAGGAAACACATGTTATAAATAAAAGGGTTGGCGTGCTAACATTACATACAAATATAAGTAGTAGTAACTATGTATGTTTATGACATTTTATATATATACCTTAAATACATATAATATTATAATATAATATAGCATGAAAACTTGTATCTATTGGAAGTGTTCATATATAGAGATACAGCATTTCCGCTGCTCGATTATGAAACATCAATTGCTGTATCTTGTAAAAAATCAATGAAGCAGTAACTTTAAGACATTTTCATGAACAGTATCAAATAACGTTTAGATTAATACAAATATATTCCAAATTTCAACTCTCTATCTTTATTAGATTACGAGTTATGATTTTTTGAAATAGTTTTTTGGCTCTGGTGAGAAGTTGGATATTTTGAGATACGACAAAATCGCTTTCTGCCGTCGATATATTTAATGACTAACTTAATGACACTTAGGCCAGTATAATAAAAGCTTGCTTGTGTAATGATTTTCTATGACAAAGGCGTTAATTATCGATAACTCAGCAGCGTTTCATAATACGGGCATACGAGTAAGTTAACTTTGTGGTCTGTTTTTTCATTTGATGACACATACACTAATCGAGACATGCGATAGACCGGCAGCGAAGTTCAGTAAAAGAAAAATAAGACATACAGCATCATCTAGCTTCAAGTTAAGCAGAGCTTGTGGTAAGGGTGCTAGACAACTGATATTCTTAATACATTACCACATGATATTTATTTTTATTATGCATAGAAAAGGTAGAGAAAACATTCAGAACACCCTGAACATCATCTTCAGATCGTACAAACATTTGTCCCGGGGCGGGAATCGATCCGACCGCCTATGTCGTTGGCAGACTCGCCCGTTGCGCCACAGAGGCTGTCAATAACATATCTGAATTGGTAGATACAGTCAATACAATGTCCTGCTATATTGGATGGAGAACAAACTGACTGGCTGTGATACAATACGCGGTTTCTCTTATTGAATATTTACTCTGTTGAAAACCACAGCGTGCACTGTGTATTGGACTTAAAATGTATTTGGTGTCTGAAAAGCTGTGAATTTGTGGAGATATGGTATGTTTTATAAGGTAACATTAAGAATTCCCTACAGTATTTTAAGTTTTTCGGGATAAATACTTATCCCTCGGGAAAAAAATATTACACGGGATCACCTTGGGACCATTCTCCATACAATAGCGAAACAATTTTCCAAGGGTCCAATATTGACGGAGAAGTCGACGAACTTACATTATAAAGATTAGTACATACAGTTCAACATTGAACTTCCTCTTCTTTTGTTAATCGTTTAGTCGGTTAAAAATTGTTATAATATGTACTCGTATGGGTTATAGTTCATCATCACAATCATCACTAAGAAAAATCAGTGCTAGGACAGACTGTCAATGTCTGTCTGTTGGGAATGTGACGTCATCCATAGGTTCAGCCGGAAAACCAGCGTCGGTTCAGCCCTCGGGCGGTAGCGACATTAAGCTGAAGCTGGACCTAATTAGAGCGCAGTGAGGCTACGTTATTTTTACTTATTTTCTATTGTTTATCTTTTAGTTTTAGTATTTTATCTTATTTAGCTTTGTGTGTTTTTTTCATGTATGTTCGTCTTTTTTGTGTGTGCTAATAAAAGTGTTCTATTCTATTGTATTCTAATATATCATCATCATCGGCATCCCGACTGCACCCACTGCTGGGGATAGGCCTCCAAACTCCATATACATTTATTTATAAAAAAAGATAGGAGTTTACAGTATGTACAACCAAAGCACTCGCTGTCCTATGCTATAAAATAAAATATATAAAATATATAACTATAAAACTATGCTCAGACCGAAGTGTATTAAAAGATTTTTCATTATAACATTGAGCTTGTCGTGGAATATTTATTATTAGGCATTGTAAATATTTTATCAAAACAATAAAAAAATAAAATAAAAAATATCTTGTGCCACTGAACACCTTATGACGTTAATAATATGGTCCACTCATCTCGCCAAATATGATATTAAAATGAAATATGTAGGTCAACCGTAATTTTAATGAAATGAAAGGTTCCAATTATAACATTTACCTATGAATTTAATTAAATTACCATTTAAAATAACATGATATAAAACAAAAATCCAACATTACATCAATTTGAACTGGAATTTCTCTATACCTACTTGAACTGTAGTAAATAAACAATAGGTACATACCTACTAAGTTTTCTCCCAAACATGTTCATAATATAATATTTCAAGCGGTACATCATAATCATTAGCATAAGTTGATAACAATGAAATTGATATGTCCACGCTGGACACAGGCCTCCCCTAATGAGTGCCATTAGCGCTCTGTCTTCAGCATGCCTGCTATCTTTCTTTTTCTTTTCAGATCATCATCCCACCTGGCGGAGAGCATTTTTACACTACGTTTGCCGAGTCACGGTCTCCATTCAACTCACGTTTATCCCAGTGGTTGTTGGTTCTTCGCAAGATATATAGGCCAGCTTACTGCCAATTCAGCTCGTTGTTTTCTTAAATGTTTTCTCTAAAATTCTTAGAGCTATGTTGATAAATTTGGTTCTCTATCGGATGTTAGGTTACGAACCAGAGAAACACCGAGCACAGCTGTCTCCATAGCTCGCTGAGGGACTTTGAACTGGTGGACCAGCCCTACCGTGAGTGTCCACGTCTCAGCTCCGTATGTCCTTCATGACGGATTGATTGAAACTTTTGTTTTCAATCTTGCGATTTGGATGGCGAGAAGACTAGAAAACTCTAGAGCAGGGTTAAGCTCGCCTTTATACATATCCTATTTAGTTAAGTTATTTTTATGTATTATTATGAGTACAATAAAGAATTAAAGACACGACGTAGTTTCCCAAACGCAGCCCAGCCAAGCTGGAAAATTTAAACGAAAATTTGAAACTTTGTATTTCGTACTCATATAAAGAAAAGTGCTTCACAGGCTTGTAAGAACCTAATAAACTGTAACATATGCTAGAAACTGGGTTTGCTAATTATGAAAACTGAGTTAGGGCGCTTTCGCTCAGAGAAATTATGCAAATCTTAGAGACCAGGAATATATACAACTCCCTGTTGGTAGTTTGTTGTGGTGGTTTTCTTGCATACAAAATGTAGCATAATATATTATAAAATTAACAAAGCTACATTTGAGATACTAAATTTTCCGTACTTAGTCGATGCAGAAAAGTTTAGTTCGCTTGTAAAAACACTACCAATTTTCTAAATACAACTAAATAGTTTGAGTGTCAAAAAGAAATAGTGCATCATAAATTGTCCTAATTTATCTGCGTAAAAAATCTGCGATCATTTATCAGCACACACGTCCACTGCTGGACGTAGACATTATGGCAATTTATCTGGGGTATGAGGAGCCACACCTCAGCTAAATTGCCATATCTGTGCAGGATAAATAAATATATAAAATCAAAGCAGTTTTTAATACCTATCTATCTAATTTCATAAAGACTAGACATTTCATGAAGACTTTCCGAAAAATTACACTTTTAATGTAACTTAGAATAATGAAAACTGTTTCCACTACCGATGTGGCGCGGTGGGCGCAGGTCCGCCTGCGATGCAGGAGGTTGCGGGTTCGATTCCCGCCTCGGAACAATTGTGTGTACGCAGATATTTGTTCCGGGTGTTCTGGTCGTTTTCTATGTATAATAAAAAATATGTATCTATGTAATATATTGTATTATGTATATCAGTTATCTAGTACCCATAACACAAGCTCTGCTTACCATGGGCTAGATAATGCTGTGTGAATTGTCCAGCATTATTTATTTGTTTTTTTACCCATAACAAAAGTACAGCTAAGACCATAAAAGGTGGACAGGGGTAAAGGTAGAGAGGTTGCGAGAGATTTAATGAAATTAAAATACTGTAAAGCTAACATAGTCGGGCCGACAATTTCGGGAGGTAGTTGAATTTTATGGGTGGGTCAGACGGAACGTCAGGACACTCGACTGTATAACATTTGTATTTATTCAGTCGTGAAATTAAACAAGTCCCAGTGCTGCCCTCTATCGCAATTTATGTTCGCATTACTAGCCGTAACTGCAGTTACTTTATTAGTTTGGGAGTTTTATTGATTGATTATTTATTCAATTACGCGTGCTAAAAGTCGATTGCTGTATTTTCTTGATGGCAATATCCAAATACTTGAGTAAGTTTTCCTATAAAAAGAAGGGAAATTAACGTATGCGAGGTTTCTAAGTATTATTTTTAATATCCAATATTTAACTATCTATACTAACTGCCGTAGACAATTAGGCCTATAACTAGCCAGCCTTTAGGTCAATAGGCCCTTTTCACATTCGTACGGTACGGGCACGGCGCCGCCGCGCCGTGTCGAATGAAGTAGGAATGCACGGTCACCATGCCATCTCAAAGCTGTGTCTATTTAGCATGTTTACTTTACACTTTACTGGTCTACAAGCTAGTTCATTCCTACCTGCTGGATATATGTATGTATGTGATATCCACCTAGTTGAATTTTCGGCCACGGCAGCGGCTAGTCTTAAGGGATCCTAACCATGTGCTCAGGACATATTATAAAAACAAGATCACTTTTTTCTATATATAGGTTTAGCCTATGGCCTGTTTAAATCAAATCAAATCAAATAAAATCGTTTATTTGTAGTAAAACATAAATAAAACATACAAACAGAAAAAATCGTTACCGTGGTAGGTAACGATTTTTTCTAAAGAAAATATCGACTGGCGAAAATATAATATTATTAAATTTAGTTTAAACTACAAAATGGTCCCAACTCAGCATATACAGATGTTAGTAAAAACACCTGCGCTGGTTTTCGGCTGGGGCCGAGGAAAACAAATTAAATTTTATAAAAAGCGAAGTGCTACATACAAAACAAATACATACAAAAATTAAGTAATGAAATAAATAAAAAAAACAAGTAATGAAGAATTTAAAAATCTAAAAGCTATATAAAAAAAACATTTAATGTTAAATTTTAGTTTAGGAGAGAACTAACACAGGCTGATGATGGTAATAACGAATACAAAATGCTGGACAATCCATGCGAGGAGATGAGTTAGGTAGGTACCTAACCTATACCTAACTCATCTCCTCGCATGACATGTTCATTGCTCTCCAGAATCGGAAAGCTAATCAGGACAGCCAAACTACCAAAGATAGGTATCTAATTCCGTACAAATTTTCCGTGACACTGCCGTCAACCGGCATCCATATGTAATTTTCCAATTGAGTAGGCAGATAACCGGTGAACCCTTCAAGGTTTCATCGCCCAAGGCTAAAATGTGCTAATAACGAAGATTCTACGATTATGTTTTAGTAAAGAGCAAGGGCACGAGCGGGGGTGGACTTTTGACAGATTTTAAGACAAATTTCTCGTGTGTGGGCAGTTTTCACTAAAATCCTCCCCCAGGAGGAAACGGAGGCGGGTTGAGACCCGCCGTCCACCGAAAAGGCATCCTAACAAATGTGGCGTAGGCGTAAGGTGATTCTAGAACTAGACACTATTCGGAAAAGTGGCTGTGTCGCAGGAGGTTGTGGGTTCGGTTCCCGCCTCGGGACTAATGTTTGTAAGATCAGCAAATATCGGTTCCGGGTGTTCTGGGTTTTTTATGTATGTATACTCGTATACTAAAAAATATCTATGTAATGTACTGTATTAAGTTTATAAGTTTGGTACCCGTAACACAAGCTTTGCTTAGCTTGGGGCTAGATGATGCTGTGTATTTAATCAGAAATTTGTATCGGAACAAAATTTATCCATAAATATTTTTAAACTTACTTGATCAGAACATATAATAACAAATACTATTTCAAAAGGTATATAAATATGATTACTATATATATTAAGATAAATAAACGCGATAAATACCCGTTTAAATAGTACTTGTAATTAAAATCGATCGATTTTTTTTTTTTTTTTTTGAGATTTATTTTTTGTTAGGTACTACGTTGATCATTTCGTAAAATGGCAGTTTGTTTATTTCTTAAATAAATTCGTGTAGAATTGAAAATATATGTCTTTGATTACCAAAGCATATTAAAGAAATAAATGATTTGAGGTGCTATTAAATTTAGTAGCAAATATTTTCGTAAATGAATAAACATAATACTGGATAATTCAAACAGCATCATCTAAAACCAAGCTAAGCAGAGCTTGTATTAGATACTAGATGACTGATATACCTAATACAATATAATTATATTAATGGCATTGAGTGTTCAGTAGACAGGATTTATATTTTTCATAGTTATTTTACATTTGCAAATCTGTACAATTTTTTATTATGTGCATAATGTAACGACTTAACTGTACATTTTTATAATATTACATTTATGATTTACAATAAACTATAAACCAAATAAGCAGACCTCAGACCAGAGAAATGCATTTGGGCAAAATAATCGCCGTAATAAGAATAGCATCGCGACCGGTTTGCGACAGGCGTAAATTAAGCAATCAGTGCTGTCAAACGTCAATTTTGTATTAGTTTGACACCAGCTACAATGTCAAAATTGGTCAAAATTGGCGTTTGACACCACTGATTGCTTAATTTACGCCTGTCGCAAACCGGTCGCGAGTTACATAATCACCCGGCGGAGCTTAGCCAGCATTATGCTGACTTAGACCCTTTTTATAACAACACTATACATAATTACAAGTACTATTCAAACGGTATTTATCACGTTTATTTACCTATACCCTTTGAAATAGTACTTGTTATCATGTGTTCTGATCGCGTAAGTTGAAAAATAATTAACTCTATACACATGTACCTATTCTGTATGTGTGTCTTTTGTTAAATGTTGTTATACATAAATGTCTTTCCATATTATTGCTTACAATCATCATCAGCCTATGTTAGTCCACTGCTGGACATATGCCTCCCCCAATGAGCGCCTATTTATTTTCCTTACAATAAAAGCCACCATATCCCAAGAACTTATAAATCCCAGCTAATAAAAACAGCAAGGGTATAGACATCACTCTTGGTCGGGTGACAGGGCGCATTGTCAGCGTCGGCCATCTTCTGACAAATGAAATAAGAGGATTGCCCTGACAACCTCCGGGGCAAATATGTTCCGTGCGTTACTGATTTAATTTTTATGGATGTTTTCTTCGACTTTCGGTTACACTACGAGATAACGCTAGCTATTATTTTACAGTATCTATTACCTTTTAGATAAATATTATTAAGAAAAATCAGAAGGATTTCTGAAGTAACTTTTCAATACTCCCCTTTTTTTAAGTCAGTTTATTATTGACTCCTCGTCTTGAATTTATTTCAGCGGTTCTAAATATTACATTAAAATCACCAAAATGTTCGAACATTCAGCCTGGATGTGAAATATTTTTGCTAATTAATTTCCAATATTTCTGTTCAAACATTTTGAAAATCATAAATCCGTATAACAGTTTCGAATTGATTTTATTCAAAAAAGATTTTAGTTTGTAAATTCTAATTCGTTTTTTATGTTAACGTTGCAAGTTATATTCGAGTCAGCTACGTATTTCATAACATATTCCGATATAAATCATCATCATCAGCCTATGTTAGTCTACTGCTTACATAGGCCTCCCCTAATGAGCGCCTTAGCACTCTGTCTTCAGCTTAACATATCCAGCATCTCCCTGCAGTCTTTCGCATGTCGTTATATAAATTCATAGCTATTCATATATTTATCTGTAGTCTAACTGCATGTCATGCCCAAGCCAACCACATGAAAAGCCGATTGCACAGCTCTATGCGGAACCATGTTTCCTGCCGGGCGCTGGTCTACCCAGGCTTAGACAATTAAGCCCCAACATAATCAATTCCCCGACAGGCCACCTCAGCTACAGCCATTTCAACGATAAACACGAACCTCATGCAAAATTCAATTTAAAATACTCCACCATAAAGTCCTGGACAGCTTAATTAAACCATTCAATAATTGAATCCGTGTGAACCCAATACATTGTTCGTATTTTAATTAAGGGTAACATGTTAATGCTGCAATTACGTTAAATAATTGTTACGGACGTGGAATAAGTAATAGTATGTAGGTAAAGCAGACTTCGTTTGCGTTTATTAAAGGCCATAGATTTTGTGGGCCGCTCGGGCGAAATTACACAGGCATTATCCCTAAATTATTACCGCTAATATGTCGGTGAGACGCGTTTGCTTCTTAGGCTCTCGCCACATGCTAGGGAAAACAGCTGTATTACAGCAACTGTTTTACCTTTCATCAGAAAAGTACCTAAATGTTATCTCAAGAATTAAACGTTGGTGCTATTTATCATGTGTTCATCAGAACTGATAAAAGACATCATCCAAGAAATTAAATAATATCACGAAAAAAATCGGCGGAACTTGATCGCGCGACTTTTCCTGAGTACGGAAATGCTCTAACCAACTGAGCTACGTAATTAAGTAACTGCCGAGACAAAAATGTTTTAATTTATTTATTTAACACCCCACCCACTAACTTCACTACATAGTATAAAACAAAGTCGCTTCCCGCTCTGTCTGTCCATATGTATGCTTAGATCTTTAAAACTACGTCACGGTTTTTGATGCGGTTTTTTTAAATAGATAAATTAGTTATTCAAGAGAAAGTTTTATAGCCCATTTTACACAACTATATCCACGCGGATATAGTTGTGATCGTGTTGGATATATATATAGGCCCAGGATGAGATGGCGCGACGAGCTCAAGGTACATCTTCCATCATGGCCTGTTGCAGCGTTGGATCGCGAGGAGTGGAAGGAAAGAAAGAAAGAAAGAAAGAAAGAAAATTATTTATTAAACACTAACACAACACACAAACAAGGTTAATTACACATAATTATATTAGACTACAAAGTACCTATTATAAAACACGTAACATAGACAAAATATAACAAAGAAAAAAAAAGTTAAAAGGTATGTACAAAATGTAAGTATTATTTGGTACTAAGTAGCCCTCACAGAAAGTGGATAAGCGCGCGTGTGTAGGTCTAAAAGGTCCTGACTCAGCTTGTTGCTCTATCACAATAACCCAGGTCATTTGTGAAAGAGCGCTGGTTTTCAGTCAGAACCCAGTAGAGTGGCAGACACGATCTCAGATCCAGCTGAATCCAGATGAATAAATACATAGGTACTAGATTTTATTAAAAAAAAAAAAAAAAAAAAAGATAATAATTAGGTATGGAGTCAGTAAATTATGTACAAGCTATCAGTGAAAAAATAAATAAATTACATAAAATTAAAATAAAGGGAAGACCATAGTACATAATTCTAAGCAATTCAGTTCGTCCAAGATTGGAAACCAAGAACCAAAGTCATGCCGCAAAACTGTCAAACCTGGAACTGACATTTTTGTGCTCAAGTAAAAGGAAGGAGAAAAGGGAGGCTTTTGCCCAGCAGTGGGATAATAATGGCTTAAAATAAAATAATTAATAAATAAAATATCCACGCGGGCGAAGCCGCGGAGCGTAGCTAGTAAACCATATAGGACATTATTGTCGCGCGTGTTTTTTTAAAGGGATTTTGCAAGACGGCATCGTACAAACACTTTCTTTGTGACGTGCGTAGCTGGTAAGCTTTTGCAATTTAAATCTAGAAAAAGTGAACCAGCTTTTCAGTAAAATCAGCAGGTTCATTTAAATAGGCACCTACCCGGTATGGGTGTATGTACATATTATGTATGTATGTCTCGCTTGAGCACAAAAATGTCTGAGGAAAAATGTGAGCGATGGTATTCGGTTTCGCTTTAGAAAGCCATTTATGTTAAAATTTCAGCGATTTGGTATGAGTGTTATTCGAAATAAAATTGATGATTTATCAAATGTTTTCGTAACTTCAAATTGTTATGTAAAGAAATCATCACAATAATAAATAAATGCGAATGTTTGTATGTTTGGATGGATAGATTTTTTTTTATATAAATAAATCTTTTATTGGTACATGACATGGAACAAAGTAGTTTAACACTGTGTCGCAGAAAACGTATTCGTTACTTCTTCACGCCTAAATACTGAACGAACTGGCAATTTAATGACAGTTGTCGTCACAAGCAATACGTACGGAAAACGATCGTGAATCAGCCTTATTTCAACTTCAAACAATATGCTCAATGCCCAAGTCAAACCAAGTCTACCCGAACGTTCAATTTATTAACAAAAGAAAGACGAAAAGCCCTGGCCTACCAAAAAAGCCATTAGACCTCAAATAAAGTTAAGGCTATCTGTAAACAAAGTTGAGAGTGCTTAATCTTGTCGCCTGACCGCAGCGATCCAAGTTACAGGGCATTTTCCATATGAGTGACTCCGATTTAAAAGTTCCTGTAGATATAACTATAGATAAATGCTCAATTAAGAAGTATCACAGCTGGTTTATCCAGAACTGATTTTTTGAGCAATGATTTGACAAGCGCTTGAATAGAAATCACATATTGAGCGTTGTTTTTGTTTCTAGCGATTGATTCCTCATCATCATCCGCAACCGGGTTGCATCCACTGCTGGGTCATCATCATCATCATCTGCCTATGTTAGTACACTTCTGGACATAGCCTCCCCCACTGACCGCAAAGCGCCCTGTCTTCAGCTTGACGCATCCAGCACCTCCCTGCAGTCTTTCGCAGGTCGTCATCCCACCTAAATGTTTGTGATTTCGGTCCGCCTGCGACACAGGAGGTTTCAGGTTCGATTCTTGCCTTGGAGCAAATATTTGTTTCGGGTGTTCTGGGTATTTCTAAGTATAATAAAAAAATATATATTTAATATATTGTACTAGCTGCGCCCCGTGGCTTCGCCCCCGTCCAAATCTATGTGTCAAATGATTTAAATTATAAAAAGTATCCTATGTTAGACTCCTGGTTCTAAGCTACCTCTCTACCAATTTTCAGCTAAATCGGTTCAGCCGTTCTCGAGTTATAAGTGTTGTAACAAACACGACTTTCTTTTATATATATAGATATGTATAACAGATGATGATGCTGTGTGGATTGTCCAGCATTATTTAATTTATCTGTCTGTTACCTTATCAGGAAGAATCTTGCAAAAAAATTTATTTTCGGGAAAGGGAAAACTTTTCAATTACTCGCCAACGTAAACGTAAACAACGCGGATACAAAAGGCACCCCCATCGGTGCTAAAAAAGCTTATTACGGCAGTTTGCAAAAGTTGGGTTACAGGTAGTTAACTTGATAGTTATCTGCTCCTATCAATTCTTAGATGAATAGGAAGTAACATGCAAAGTTTTGCAATTTTCATCGATTTATAGACGATTCGTTTCTGCCCGCGGCTTCTCACGCGTCGTTTCCAGGAACTATCCTGGAAACGACGCGTGCGAAGCCGCGGGAAGTAGTTAACGTTATTCCAAATCACAACGATCTTATTACGTGGCTATTTTTAATCCTATGGGAAATGATTCATGGGATAAATAGTATTTAATTTTAGAATAGACCAAACCTTTATCCACGAATACCAGGAGGTTGACAAGACCGAGTTCTGGTTCTGAGCCGAGGGAAAAACTCTTCTTTTCACTTCGATTGCGAGAATACTTAAAAAAAAACATACTTTCATATTGCACATTTTTCACTTCTCTTTTGCCTTTGCAAAATATGTATTTTAGCCCTAGGGCATAAACTCGATTTTTTTGCCCGCTAAGATACGCTATAATGAAACACATTTTGAGCAAAAGAAGTTAAAACTTTATAACCATTAATTTATGCTTTTGAACCGTTATCTACGGATTACATGTAGATAGATATTCATACTTATTAATTATAGATATAAGTTATGGTTTTTAGTTTATGATGTAGTATCTATAAGTAGTTATAAGTTCAGGCAATAAATCATTATTCTATTCTATTCTAAATACAAAGTATTTGGTAATGCAAACCTAAACACGAAATGCAATTTACAAAATATCTAACACAAACAAACCAATATACTAGGAAACTATGATAAAGGTGTTACGCTCTAACAGAGAATAATAATTACAGTTTTACTAACGCTTTACTGTCGCCTTGATAGGATATATATGTCGTAGAGGGAGTAGCTCAGACATCAATAAAACCAGGAATTACCCCGTCAATACTTTTATTATATTTTATAAACTCTGATTAACAGTAATTGTGTTATCTTTAATCATCTATACCACTATATCTATACGCGTCAACTACCATAATCCGAACGAACCACGGCAGGATGTGCACTCAACGAAAGCTGAAGCAAGACTGCCTGTTGCTGCCGCGCGCTAGCTTTAAATACGCGCGGTTGGGGTAAACAAGTCTACGAGCGGTCGCTCAGGTACGGGCGGCGGCTCGGAGCAGGTAGCGTCCCTTTGTTCGCCTCGGTGCACGTGCTCTCAGAGTCTAACCAAAGCGTGGCGCCTACATATACGTAGTCTGTCTCAAGTCATACCCAAGCAAAACAAACATCCAACATTACTCTTTTTATTATAAGTATGTAAGGAATAGATAAAGATTTACGATCAAAGAAGTTTTGCCATGGAAGCTGTAAAATCTTTAGCTTAGATCTCATATATTCGCAGTTTGCGGTTTAGAAATAGGTGAATCCGTTACTTTGGGTCAAGGGTTCGAAATTCAACCTTAATCAGTAGATCAAAGAGCTTTTCTCGATTCATTAACCCCTTCAGAAATGGGTAAATACCTAACCCAATAGCTATTCAATAATGTCTACATGCTATTTGTTGTATGTACATTATATAGCCAATCAAAAAGATCAATCAATTCACCAATGGGGTATTTGTTTCTGTACGATAAATATAATTGAAGTGTATGTCTGTACTGTGAAATAAAAACAAATATCAAATCATCTCTACCATCTACAGCCTTATAGCAACTGGTCCATACCACTCAATTGTCTGTGTCGTGAATTTATTTATTAATCTGAATAACTCTCTATTTAACTCTATAAACTAGTGTTTACACCAAACTATTTTTGATTCTTAGACCTGCGGAAGACTGCAGGCAGATGATGGATGAAAAGCTGAAGACAGGGCGCTATGGCGCTGTTGGGAGAGGATAAAAAATTTAGTTAGCACACACAAAAGATTAAAGGAAAGTACAGCCAAATTTATAAAAAATAGATACATTAAAACCCATTAAAATTCATAAAATAAATTGACATATTACAATACCGACACCTTTTATTACCTGACTTTATCTACCTCAGAAAATATTAAAACAACAAAATAAAACTTAGTTAGCACTTACATTATCCTTTGTTCTTATCCGTAAGTGTCTTATCCTTTGTTTTGGTCCATAATGTAGTTATGTAAGACGACCGATGTGGCGCGGTGGACGAAGGTCCGCCTGCGACGCAGGAGGTTGCGGGTTCGATTCCCGCCTCGGAACAATTGTGTGTACGATCTGCAGATATTTGTTCCGGGTGTTCTGGTCGTTTTCTATGTATAATAAAAAATATCTATCTATGTAATGTATTGTATTTTGTATATCAGTTATCTAGTACCCATAACACAAGCTCTGCTTACCATGGGGTTGGATAATGCTGTATGAATTGTCCAGCAATATTTATTTATTTATGTGCCCTACTTACCTGCACAATCAAGTAAAACCATTTGGCTTACAGGACAGGCCTATCGACAGCTATTAAAGCGGATTAAGATAACGTCTGTGATAACGTGGTTATTATGCAATAATTGATCTAGATGCATTAGGTACCTCGAGCCTGGTAGTGATAGATAACATTAGCACAACAGCTATTTAATGACTAACCGTGTACGGTACCGACATGATTAGAGGTAAGGAACTGATTCAACATCAAAGTGCTTTATTTCGACCTTACAGGACTATTGACCTCTCAGGACCTTGCATCCGACAGAGAACCAAGGTTATCGACATAGCTCAAAGAATTAGCAAGCTGAAGTGGCAGTGCGCCGGCCATATCTCGCGAAGAACCGACGGCCGCTGAGGCAAACGTGTTCTTGAGTGGAGACCACGACTCGGTAAACTTAGTTTAGGACGCCCTCCGACAAGGTGGGATGACGACCTGCGAAAGACTGCAGGTAGCTGAAGACAGGGCGCTATGGCGCTCATTGGGGGAGGCCTATGTCCAGCAGTGGACTGCTATAGGCTGATGATGATGATGATGACAGGACTCTTGGACACATCACAAAATTCATATTACGTAAATCTAAGAAATAAAGTGATCACTTAGATTTTCTGTTGACTTCAATCTTTTTAAGGTAAAGTAAAGAAGCGAACAAGAAACCTTTACGTTGCTATATAGTTCGTTTTCAAGTTTCTTCTCAAGTTTTATCGTAGTAATCCTGACAAAGAATATGTTTAACAATTTGTTTGAATTTATTTTTTATGTTTTAATAATGTTTGCAACTCACGTAGTTTTGTTGTAGAAACGTATATTGCCTTTTAAAATATACGTTTATCATGTGTAGCCTAGTTTAGGGCACAGCGAGTTTATTCATATATCTAGTTATTACGTATTTGGCCCCGGGTGATTATGTAACTCGCGACCGGTTTGCGACAGGCGCAAATTAAGCAATCAGTGCTGTCAAACGTCAATTTTGTATTAGTTTGACACCTAAAACGTCAAAATTGGTCAAAATTGACGACAGCACTGATTGCTTAATTTACGCCTGTCGCAAACCGGTCGCGAGTTGCATAATCACCCGGCCGATTGATATTTTTATGAGTGTACAACAAAATTTGATAAATAGGTTTATTGACATGGTATTGACAGTCATTATGTTTATTTCTTTAAATTTGTGACATTGGGATTCTCTGGGACCCATATTATAGATTGCACGTACAGCTTAAGCACATTATATAGGGACAAGGAGAAGCGAATTTCACATAATATCGAAAACCTCCTACAACGATTTTACTTCGTCCAAGAGTACTATAAAGTATAAAGGAAATAATGCACCTAGTAAGGTAGGTATATATATATATATACATCACAAAGGGCATGTGCATTTACGAGAACAATCATCGTAGACTCCAATCCACGTGAGTATTGTACAAACAAACTTGCACACTTGCGGCCCCACTAGTAACCCCAACGGAATTACATCGGATATTGAACAATTTCCTTGGTTCCAACACCTGGGTAATTGCTTTAATTCCTATGATTGTAGCGTGGACCTAGAAACTCTGGACTGGTCTGGCTTAGGTAGAGCTTAACGTGAAGGTTGTATGAAGTAAAGAACTGAAATACTCGCAATTCGTGCCCTTTTCTACGTTTTTTTTAGCGTGAAGAGGTAACGAACTTCCGTCCATCCATTTAAACATCCAATTTTTCTAATATAGTGTGATTATATAAAGGTTCATAGAAAAGTGTTTTGATATGAATCAAAAATAAAAGACAGCTACTAGGAAATACAGAATCACGGAGAAACCTGGGCAGAAGAAGACTTCCGTCTGCCCACATCTGTGTGAACAAGCGGATAGGTAAACTCCGGATATTATAGTATTACGTAAATATACATACATGGGCCGGCCATATCTCGTGAAGAAACGACAACCGCTGGGGCAAAAAAGGAGATCACGACTTGGTAAACGTAGTGTAGGACGCCCTCCGACCTGTCTTCAGCTTGCCGCTCTCCGACTGCAGGCGCCCTGTCTTCAGCTTGACAGCTATTGGGGGGGGGGGGGGAGGCCTATGTCCATTATTGGACTAACATAGGTTGATGATGACGTGAATATAACCATCCAGGTAAGCAAAATAAATGTTAACGACCTACACGGAGAGACAATCATTGAAGGTACGTAGGTAAGGTACATACACTCAATCTCTGATAGCGACTGCCATTCGATCCAAAACGATGCAAACCGAGAGCTTTTACTATCTTGCTTAAGTTTAAAACATAAAACTGAAATGGCGAATTTAGTAAGCTGTAAGATGTACATTTTAGTACCATATCGCTTTAAAGTTGACTTACGCGGGAACCGTGTTGAGTTTGCCAATAAGCGGTCTTCGGTGTAATATGAAACTAAAGTGTAAAGAGCTACTAAGTTACTCTACATACCTTTCTGAACATTTCACGGGCTACATAATATAAGAAGACATTAGTTTGATTAGTAAAATAAAAAAAACAATATTTTATAGAAGTAAACGTTAATTCCCTTGGCCACCTTTCAGTGTGCCCCATGGCTCCATCTTTAAGCCCTGAATATCACCTGGAGTATTTGTCAAGATGAATCAATAAAGATCCCAAAAAAGGTAGATCGCACTGTTCTTCTGTCATCATAATTATTGCACTGTCATCCGATTTATATAAGAACTAGCGGACCGTCCCAGCTTCGCACGGGTATTTATTGTTTTTATTATTCACAATTTATTTGCGGCTGATTATTTCTTAACATTGACTTCCCGTACCCGTACCCCAGTGACGCCTATATCGCATACTTATACTTAGAAGTTTTTTTTTTATTTAAGTATTAGAAAAAAGTCCCGTGAGTTTCAGACACGCGACTTTTTTCTAATACTTACATTTTTGAACTCGTGATATCTTTCGAATGGAATAGAAAGAAAGAAAATAATTTTATTTGGCCAAAGACAGGTTTCAATAAAATAATACATTAAAACAGTAAAAACACAGCAAACATAAAATTAAATAAAATAACCTACAGGGAAACAATAATAAACATGCTAACCTGCTGACCAAAAAGGGTCAAACTCAGCTAGGTGCTGAACCACGCATGGCGCGGAACAGCGCTGATTTTCAGTTTGTACCTGTGTTTTTCTTGTGTTGGAATGACCGAATTGGATAATTCAAAAAGTTATATTAAGGTATTGAATCAGTATTAAATACGAAGTCATTTATTTTGATAAGGATTAATACTACGGTACAAACAAAGACCCTTTTCTAGCGGCAGCATTTTAATAAAATTTTAAGATACAAAAACACTTATTGTGACTTTACTATAATAGTTATATATAATATGCTGTTGCAACATTTTTTGTAGACAATATTATAAAAATATTATTTATGTTCTGCAAAGTTGTAGTGCGCACGCGATGTAAGGAATGTTTTTACACCTTGGGTTACATTATTGGAGTTTTAGTAAGGATCTCTAATTTTTTTGAAAATATAATATATCCTATGTTCACCGGGGAATAGTGTAGCTTACCAACGGTAAAAGAATTTTTCAAATCGGTTCAGTAGTTTCTGAGCCTATTCAATACAAACAATCTTTATAATATCTCCTCTTTATAATGTTAGTATAGACTAGCTGCGCCCCGTGGCTTTCACCTTCCACCTTTGCAATCTATGTGTCAAATGGTATACCTTCCTTTTGAATCACTTTATCTATTAAAAAACCGCAACAAAATCCGTTGTGTGTAAAGATCTAAGCATATATACATAGGGACAGACAGCGGGAAGCGACTTTGTTTTATACCATGTAGTGATGCCAAAATATCAGTTTAATCGTAAACCGGAAAGTAGGACACAAACTTGCAAGATTAGCTTATGGATAGACACTTGAACAGGTGATATTACAGAAAATATTATTTTATTGGGTATTGAAAGTGGTAGTATTGGTAACAATGGGTATCATTTCTCTACAGCATAACTTCTTCCTTAACTAAACTAAAACTAAACACAACTGGTTGGATTCCTCTAAGACGATAAATGAAGAGTAAATTGCGGAAATCGAGTTTTTCTTCCGTGAGACAAAAAGGTAAAAGGACGACAACGACGACTAAAGGCTTCGAGCAAACGAACCACCTGACACCGACTTCCATTTAAACTTAGGAAACGATATTTTAAAAGAATGCTTGGTTTATTATTTAGAATGAATGCTGGCTTACCGACTTTTAACATATCCATTGAGAAATAAATAATTTTTATGAAATTTTTGATGATGACATTTGTTAGTGACAATCTTAATAATTTAACCATTAGACTTATTGAATTTGGATCTACTACCTGCTATAAAAATTATTATGCAAGTGGTGTTTACCTATAAGAGATTTGTGCACATATCAATAATTCATAGGCATTAAAAAAATCTGTATTACGTAACTCAACTTTTCTCACATGTTGGATTTTTTCTAAGATATATCAATGTAAGAAATCTGTGTATTAAACCATCGGTGAACCAAATAAATAAAATAAAAATAAAATTACTGATAAATAGGCTGGCAAAATATCGTGAAAGAAATATAAGCTACTTACTCGTAGTTCTTCACTTCTACACCTAGACGGCATGTTTTCTATATTGTTTTGAATATGCATAGTGACGATTTACCACATGATCTTTGGTGTAATACCATTTTCACTTATAGCTTGTTGCATAACTGGAATACACCGCTGCCTTCCAGTACAAAAGTGTACATTCAATTATGGGATTTAAGTCGTAACATTTCGATGCATTTTATATTAAGGGTATCAGATGACACACATCGCGCGGTCCACTGCGAGCTGCGAGTTATGGATGACAGATCATCTAATGCCATCAATTATCGGTTAAAGCCTATATTTCAATGCAAATTTTGAGGTATAAGGGGGACTCCAACATTTCGTCTCCCAAGCCAACCTAACCTGCACTTGGTATAAACCTGCTAGATAACGAACTAGGCTCTGGTGAAAATTTCAAACAATCGTCATAATTTGATAACTCATATACTTTACAATATTATTTTCCATTACTTGACACTGGCAGAAAAGTGTCCAACCCGACACAGTTGCCATTACCAAAAAATCATCATCATCAATGCACATTTTGGAAGCTTGTGGGAAGCCATTTTCACATTATAAAACGTGTAAATGTATCTAAAGATAACAGTTTAAGCCCACACTTTAATGTACTTTTGAAAATCTGTCTTGGTAGCGGTAAACTAATGTGCGTAGAGCTTAATCCTGCATGGCTCCAAGACGAATTTAGTTCGCTTTATCTAGACAAAGACGAACAAACGCCGCGCGGGGAAGGCGAGAAAGGGAGGCAAGAGTGGCGGAATGACCGGCCCGCGCGCAATTTCGCTGGTTTTTATTTTTAAATTTGTTATTTCTCTAAAATAATACTGTTTCGCAAAAAACTAAAACCATAATCGTCTAAAGTATTTATTAGGGAACATGTAGAAGACATTTCGACGATTTAAAAGAAGAAAAGGTAGCCATTTGTACCTACCGCTTACGCAGACGTAACCTTACATTGCTGAACAAAGAAATGTTGATCCTAATGCCTTATAGAAGCGGTGGTCCTATATTAAGATTTATTGCTCGCCTTTTGGACTAACGAAGTTCTATTGGCATCCGTATACCTCCACGGTTCTAATAGAAACCATAAACAATGATTTCGTTGGACAAACAGTCAATACTTTTCAGGTTGGAGTTCTGTCGTCGATAAGCGAAAACCATAGATAATATGTATTGTTTCGCCGTGAATTCATGCTATTTTTAGTTCTTGCTCGAAAAATGATACCATGGATATGGTACCCATGGTATCATTGGTATAGGTACTCGGTATACCAACAACTAAAGTGGAATATAAAAATAATCTAAATCAAAAGAAGAAGAAGACAAACGTCATTTATAACTGAATATTTCCCATGATTAGATTTTTAAGTATTTGACAAACTATTAACCGTTTTAGAAGAAGAGTTGCCCCCTAAATATGTTATTCTGGTATGTCTGGTATTTTGGCTGGCATAATTTATTCAGGTATTCATTTCACTTGCGAATCCCTCCCACTCGAAGACGCTTTTAATTTTCTTTTGAATTCGAATTTTAATTTTCTCTAGAATTTGCAAAATTGTTCGTAATACGAATCCGATTACGTAACAGAATCTTGGTTCTTGAATTTCTAATGAATTCACAAAGTTTTCACCCTTCTTGCTTCATTAGGAGTGTTTTGATTCGGTCGAGAAAAGAAAGTGTTTCTACGTAGCAAATTACTTAGCTATCTTTGAAGACCTCTGTGACGCGGCGAAGGTCTGCCTGCGTCGCAGCAGATTGCGGGTTCGATTCCTGCCTCGGGACAATTATGTGTACGATTATTCCGGATGTTCTGGTCGTTATCTATGCTATGTATAATAAAAAATATCTATGTATGTAATCTTTTTTTATTAATTATATTAGTCATCTAGTAAAACATAAAATCCATAAAACAATATCTGCTTATCTTGGGGCTAGATGGATGCTGTGTGGATTGTCCAGCATTATTTATTTGTTATTTACCATCGGTAAGGCGTTAATTCTGTGATCTAAGTCCATCGCTCGTTCAAAATGTTGAAACCGTTGCCATGGCGTCGGGTTCTAGAATTCGGAATTAATTTGTAACAAGGTCAGCAAGCAAACAATTAGAGAGTTAAGCTGTGTTTGTTCCAACTAGTAGATGTTTGCCGACTAACATTCAACCGGATATTAGACCCTGTCCGGATGTTAGAGAACGTAAGGACTGCTATGCCGGGTCAGTAGTCAGCTCGAGCTGGTATTTGATAGATAGTAAGAGGATGTCAACATTAGCCCTCAATACTCAATATTTTTATTACAAACATGTTATAGAGGGTTCTTAAAGATAAAGTATTTTAAACAGTGTGTTTTCACAATGTATTTTATCCCACTATTCCCCCTTGAGAGAATAAAGTCAACGAGAACCAATAAAAGTGTCTATTTATATACATAAAATTTGGGTATTGTAAAGTTATTGCATACCGGTTGGTGCTAACGTTATTAGAACAAAATATCCAACTAATAACTGTTGGTAAAAAAATCCGATAACTCCCACCTCTAGTCTAGAATCAGTTTTTTTTTATTTTGACAGCAATGAAGTCACAGCATTGGCGAGATCAAATCACTACAGATACACACACACTTATCAGATTCTGCGAAATATGTAAGTGTGTTTACTAACTGTGTGAACTTTAACCACATAAATTAACGGATTATCTAATTTAACCTATTAATTTTTGCTTTTTATTTGTTTTTCTAAAGTATTTTTTCTATTGTGAACTGCTGCCCTGTTTACTACAGTCTGTTTGTTATTCGGCTGTGATACATGTTCTGAACCTAGTGCGGGGACCACTAGTAAACTGTTTATGCATTTTTTGTATTGGCAAGTAAACGAATTTTCAATTTTTTTTATTTGTACTGAAAGTTGCCTTCCATCCTAATTTGGAGGTAGTCCAATAAACTTTGTCTGCTATAGCTAAGTTTACCTACTGTAGGCAGTTAGACGCTTTTCAGTTGACTGATAGGAAGATCCTCGAGCAATAACGAACTTCTACAGCCAAAACAAAAACATACTTCAAACTCCAAACAAAGTTGGAAACAGCAAATCATCTCAGCAACTCTTCTAACAAACAATAACAGCCGAGCGCAGATCGTTATTTATTATTTCCCTATGATATATTTCATTTCCGCATTTAAGTAATGTTTCAAACATCGCGGTATCGACTTATCACCTACTTGCAGCAAATGAAGCGAGTCGAACAGACTTATGTGATAGTTTGTCTACCAGTTTATCAAGAACTTCCTAAGATGCTGGGATTCTGGATCTGTAAGGGAAGAAAGGCTCTTTGTTGATTGGTCTTGGGAAGCAAATTTCATATAAGTAGTTGTCTTCCGCGACAAGCCTATGTGGAGGAAATAATCTTGCTAGCGGAAGGTTCTAGGAGCTTTGCGTCGCTTCGTTGCATGCTTACGTCAGTTTGGTTCATTAGTGGCTCTGTATAACGTTTCATGACAGGTTTTCTCAGTAATAAGTACAAAAATAATAAATGCTGCTGTAGTGATTGGAAATCAGCGCTGGGTGGACACATTAGTGGGCACCCAGCACAATGCTGAGTGAAGGCCATATTTGCCATGAACACTGCTACGCACAATAATTTGTAACATATGTAGTATTAATTTGCGTCGTCTAAGTATGTTGTGTATGGTAGTTTTTAAGGTAAATAAAATTATTGTCTTTCTTTCTTTCATTGGCTCAAGTTGTAGAGTTCATACATAAGCTCAGCTTACTACTTTGGTTTTTATTTAGCTTGACGTTTTTTATGGTGGCACTTCACATGGCTATTTGTATTTGTGTATTTGATATATTTGGCAAACAATTACCTTATGTGGACAGTTTATTTGACAAAGTGTTCGCCTTATTTGCCTATTTGACAAATAAGGCCAATACCAAATACGCGTTACCGTGCGCTTGTCGGTTTCTCGAGGCACATCAAAGCAGTCAAATAGGCAAATACGCAATAAGCCGTCCACACAATGGCCGTATTGGCACCTTGCGCTCTGCTCAGTCTGCTGCCAAATGTTTGTGTGTTTGTTATTTATGTGCCATGTGTGGATGGTCGTATTTGCCTCTTTTTGCATGTTCGTCTGAACGTCATATATTTTGCCAAATACAACAAACACCCAACAGCGAACACAAAAAGCCATGTGAAGTGCCACCTTAACGGTCTATCGTGGCCTGCTGCACTAAATCACGTAGAAGGATTGTTTAGAAGGCTGAATGACAGGAATATTTATGATATAAATATTTTTTTAAATGATATACATCTTAGATACCTACCTAATTAGTCATAATTATTGCATACTAGAATATAGTGAGACCTGATTGCATTATTTAAACTTAAACCACCTTTATACCGTTACACTATTTGAATAAATATATTTTAATGTTGAGAAAATAAATTAATTGGCTTAGCTGTGAGAAAGCAAGCATTAAATTAATAACGAAAAAATCACGTATTAAAGCTCTGGCCCGATTGTACATAGTTTTTCATACAATTATACACGCTGACGTCAAGAATCCAGACTGGGAGTATAAAAACGCGAAAAAAGAGGAACGTACCAGACTTTAAAACATATTATTTTACCCACTATCATTCATATTATGTAATTTACCCATCAAATCTAGCTAGTCCATAAATAAGTGAATTGATACAAGCATCCGTACCCAAAACAATAACAGCAAACGTTTTACCAGTGTTTTCCTGGTATAAACACATTTGCGATTGATTGTTCTGGCACGGTAAATACGGCTATGACATTGTTCAAACAGACAGCCGTACATTAACTTTGGGCTCCCCTAGTACACAAAAAACAAATCAACTGTCGGAAAACACGGCTAATGTGTTTCTGACGGAGGTGGCTTCAGTTTTCCATTGCTTACTTATTTGCTGTGTCAGACACAGTCACTTTTATTTACAACTCCGATACATATCTTATTAGCGACCTCTGTGGCGCGGTGGGCGAAGGTCCGCCTACGCAGGAGGTTGCGGGTTCGATTCCCACCTCGGGACAATTGTGTGTATACTGTACGATCTGCAGATATTTGTTACGGGTGTTCTGATCGTTAACTATGTATAATAAAAAACATTCTTCCTATGTAATGATGTATATAGCAATTTTCTCGTAAATTTTCCAATTTCTTAAAGTTTTTGTATTTACGCCTATTCACCGCCAATATCGGGATATCACTATTACTGTATAAAATAATCCCTTGTTTGAAACTAGTATTGTACAAGGTATACAAACTCTTTGCTCGTCACCAGTTACGAAATAACCGCGGCTTCGTAAGAATACAAAAAAATATTTAATCGCAACTGGTTTCGTTCAAGTAAAAAAAAGTTTTTAATCGCAATTGGTTACAAACCTCTTTCGTACGCGGCCGAAGTGGCTTTAGCTACTCTCAATGCTGATTTCATTCATAAATTCTTAAATCATCAATCAATAGATTTCTTTCCGGCCCTGGTGGGGGCACAGAGAGGGGCCTCGAGTCTTGGCCTCATTACCCCGGCGTCAACTCGAAGGGTGACGACCCCTCGGTCCTTGGGTTTTGTGGGAATCTTTTTTTTCCCTTATTCTCAATGTTTTTTTTTTTTTGCAGCATTCGGTTTATAATATTTTTTTTTGTTTTTTGTATTTTTTGTTTTTTTTTGTGTTTTTATTGTCATCTTAAATCATCGTTTTCAAACTAACCTAAGAGAAAAGGCCCATAAACAGAAAACACTAGTCTATTAAAAATATTTAAATTGTAATTCAGCTAAGTAAATTAATTTTAAAATACGGTGGTTATCAAAATAAACACGTGGTGAATATTGTTTAGACATGAAATATCTTAAAAATAAATCCTTCGGTTTCCTTCTTCAGTTTTTGTACATTGATACTTCATCCTCTTCTTTCTTAACTGCTTGGATAAGTATGAGAGACATCACTGCGTTGATTATCTGTGGAAAAATAAATAAGTCAGTAAAAAAAAAAATTAAACAAGCTGAGTCAGGACCTGTTAGACCTACACACGCGCGTTTATCTGCTTGCTGTGAGGGCTACTTACTTCACTTTGCTACTTTTGTTCGTAATGTAGGTAAACTTTGTATTCACTTTTTTTTTGTTTTGTCTCTGTTACGTGTCTAGTAAGTACTAAGTTGTCTTATAATTTTGTAAATAAACTTTGTGTGTTGTCTTTGTGACTAATAAATAATTTTCTTTCTTTCTTAATTCAAATACTTACAGCAATCATGCAAGAAGCCAGCACGATCCCAGCAAGCCAGCTGGTCTTCCCCTCCAAGTACCAAGTGAGCTCGTCGATGCATCCGTGGAAATAGGCGTTACCGGTGACGGAGTCACGGCATTCGGATGGAAGGGGTTTGTTTAGGTTCAGGTAGTCCATGGGTCCCTCAGCACCGCAGCAGCCGATCTAGAAATAAATGAAGATTATTTAAGTAAGTGGGTATGTTTAATTCGTTATATGTATTTATGTTTTTTTAGTAGCTAGGTATTTGTATGTAAAATCTTAAAAATATATAAATTATTATAATGCACTCTGTGTGCATTATAATTATTAATTTATAAATTTTTCCCATGTTCAATCCAACGATCCTATCCATCCTCGGTTGTCTGTCCGGTAGAGAACTTAGAAAAAAAAGAAAGAAGCCAAATTGTCACATATTTTGTATTTATTTATTTTGTATGTTTTATTTTTAAGTGTGCAATAAAATAAGTATCTATCTATCTAAATGGAGGATATTGGATTGTTAGTTTATTTATGTATAATTATTAGGAATTATCAGGGAGTCGATGGATGGAGATGTCTCAGGATCGCTATTTGCGTCGTATGGGGTGAGGGCTATGCCGGGTCACTTTTTTTTCGATTTTTTAAACTGGGTTCGACAATGAAAATATAGTCCTTTTCATTCACGTTGCTTACAACAATGAGTGACAGGATTTTTAGACAATAACGTGTTCGTTTGATGTTTCTGGAAAAACTAAAACCCGACGTAAAATTCATTCATTCACAATATAGACAACGTTTTTTAAACTTTTTTTCGTGCAAATACATTTGGAAATAAATGTTTTATACGACCACCTCAAAAACACTTCCTAAATAATTGCGAAAGAATATTACAAATCGCTCTATAATTTACGTAGAAATCAATGAACGTACATAAAAAATACAAACAGACAAATATAGAACCTGCTTCTCTTTTGTTTTTGTCGTCCTTTCAAAAGAATACATGCATCAAACGAAAAATCTATTCGATGTTCTAAAACTCCAAACCAAAAAAAAAAGCGCGGAAATCTGTGTGTGTATTTTCCCTTACATGAGTACTTTTTGTTTTGAAGTCGTGGTGTGATTTGTGCCGGCATTTTTATTTTATTTTATTTTTATCACTATACGAGTATCATAAGTAGGTACCTAAATTTCGTTGAATGGGCATGACTTTTTTTAATGGCCATTGCATGCCAATGGATCACTTGAAGCTAAAAAAGAACAAGTAAGTAAAAGAAGAATGTAAGTAGGTGCATTTTGAGTCATGTCATGACAAGCTAATTTTAGTCTATACCAGCAAGGCTTGCAGAGACTAAAATTGACACTCTAATTGGTTAAAAAAACTGTTATCACTAGGGACGCTTCTTATGACTGACGCAGAGCCGAATAAGTAGGTACGAGAATACCTCACATTTTATTTATAATTTTTTGTGTGTTATGTTTTACTTTATGATAGTGTTTTTAGTTTGTATATCAGTAGAAGGTAGTTAGTCCATAACGCCAACAAGTGGCCCTGACGGAAGACCAGCGTTGGTTGCTAGCTTGCTAGTTATCTAACTCATGCTGAGGCAGAGCCATTTTGTTACTGGACCTACACACGTTTACGTATACGTTTTTCTAAGTTTAAGACTTTAAGTTTATGTATGTTCAGTGTAAGTCTTCACTTCATAGTATAAAAAAGTCTTTTCTCGCTGTCTGTCTGTCCATATGTACGCTTAGATCTTTAAAACTACGCAACGGATTTTGAAGTGGTTTTTTATAGGTAGAGGGATTCAAGAGGAAGGTTTATATGTATGTAAGCATTGCACCCGTGCAAAGCCGGGGCGGGTCACTAGTATAACAAATATATATTTTGCATTATATTATATTCAGCATTGTCTAGAAAAAGAAAGACTTACTCCTTCTTGCACCATTCTCAGGATCTCCCGACTGCCCTCATGCTGCGGGTTGTTGATGAGTCGCATGATGACGTCACGGATGAGAGGCTGGATGCTGGAGTCGTAGGTTGAGAAGTCGAGGACTACGCAGGCACCAACCAGGCCAAAGACGAATGTGGCTATTTGTGTTGCTATGTACTGTAATATATGTATATACATGAAAATATATTAAAATTGACGTGACCACGTAACATTCGATTTGAATGACTACGTGTTGTAAAACAAATTGTATGGTAGGTGGGTTAGCATCATTATCGTTATCAACCTTAACTGATCCACTGTTGAACATATGCTTCCCTCGGATGGTAATAAATTAAAAACTTTAAAATTTATGTAGTTAACTAAAAACCATTTAGATACGGAGGATTTGAACCTCTGAGATTTCGACGGACAAATATAAAAACATACATACAGCCCGGCATAGAACCTCTTCCTTCTTTCGAAGTCGGCTAAAAAGAGTAATAGATAACCACACAGAATATATTCGAAAATCATACTCTAAGGCAAACTTGATGTTATAATAATAAAATATGCCCAATTAACACTTTGACTGCGATTTTTTTTTCGACGACTGCGATCTTTTTTTTTAACCTAAAAAATTCGTGCTGCCGCTCTACACAGCGGTTGTGTTGCGCCGCACATGCGTTTCGTTCGAAAAATATTACAGCTGTGCTGAGTCACAAAGATCTGATCAGCCGCTGCGCTAGTGTGGATTTACGCATATTAGTCACTTGTAGAAAACACATACCGCGTGATTTCAGCACTCAAAGTGTTAAAATAAATTTTAGGGTGGTATACGTTACATGATGTTTTGGTTTCTTATAATTAATTTCTGTGAGTAGTACTAACCTTAATTTTAAGTATTTTTTCTATAATATTTTAAATAAAAAAATATGGATCTCGTTATTCGAAATAAAATATTTAAATTTAATTAAGGTTTGTGGACCAAAAAAAAATTGTTGAGAAACTTACACCGTATAGAAGCAAAACGTTTTCCATGAGCGCTGACCCGCAACCTAAGAAGGCTACGACCATGATGCCAAGAGACGCTATGAGGATGATATAGATCCCTATGAAGTATTTCTTCAGTTCCAGTATTGACATCCACTCGTTGAAACCAGGCTCTATGCAGATCCAAAGGCATAGCGCGAATATGGACACGCCGAATAACTGAAAAAAGAACACAGATGTTATGAAAGGTACAGACTTGTTTGGACTCAAACTAACGATGAAAAGGGAAACCGGAATGTGTTGGCTAGAAATGTGTATTGATTTGATTTTTTTAGGGAGCATGGGTTTCGACGCTTTTAGAAAAAAAAATTTTGGTGAAAAGGGGCATGTTTCAGTACAAGCATGAAAGCTTTACATACTGTCGTGTGCCAAACGATGAAGGATGTTCATTATTATTTGGGAGTACATGTTCTGTCACTAACTGTTACTAAAATGTAGGTACTCTGTTTCTCTCTCTTTCTTATTCCTGCTCCAACAGTGATCAGATTTTATCGAAATTTTATTTCTGTGGTACCTTCTTATTGTATTCAGTTATTCTTATTTGTATTTTTTCTTTTAGGTTAGTTTTATTATAATTAGTTTTGTATTGCATGCAATGTATTAAGTTTGTATTCTTTGTTTTTTTTTTACTACTCTATTACTGTTTGTTTGTGCTCTACCAACTCTTTGTATAATATATCTTTTTCTCCATCCCTGGTTGCCTGGAAGAAATCGCTTTAAGCGATAAGGCCGCCTATTGTACTGTTATTATGTAAGATTTAGATATAAGGTGTTATTTTGGGTACAATAAAGTGTTCATTCATTCATTCTGTCCATGAATTTCTCTTTTTATTGGTATATATGCACGACGATGAATAATTATATGATAATACAATGAAATATTCTCAAGTTTTTTGTTATTATAGTGTAATAAAATAAGCCCTCGTACTCGGAGTAATCTCTAAGAAATTAAATAAGGTAACGGTTCAAGTCCCACCGAAATGGAATATTTTTGCGATATTATTAAATTTAATTTAAATTAATTATTATCCTGGTCAATTCAAACAGCAATATCTAGCCCCATGGTAAGCAGAGCTTGTGTTATGGGTACTAGATAACTGATATACATAATACAATATATTACATAGATAGATATTTTTTTATTATGCATAGAAAACAACCAGACCACCCGGAACAAATATTTGCAGATCGTACACACAATTGTTCCGAGGCGAGAATCGAAGCCACAACCTCCTGCGTCGCAGGCGGACCTTCGCCCACCGCGCCACATCGGTCGTCATATTAAACTACTTAGAATATTCTCATTCGATCTCATTCAAGTTCCCTTATTGTTGACAGGTGACTAAATGCAGACAGAATAAATTATTTTATAGACGAGAGATGCGACTCTTGACGTCTCGAAAATAATGGGGACTAAAAGGCCGACATAGTGTGTGACGATGATTATTATAGATTATATGTGTATATATAATATATGAATAGTTTTGAAAATATTATATAAATTTGGGTTATAATCTCTTTAAAAAATCTTAAGTTAAAGGTGTATTAATTGTTGTTAAACGCTTGTGAAACCACAAAAGCGATAAAAGAAGTTAGACAAAAACACGAACCACTTGCTTAGTCCATGTAAAAGTTTACAATCTCATTAATGCTGTAGGTAAGTGTTCTCTAGTTTTATTCGGGGGCGAATGAGTCTCGGAGTAGTAACGGTTAAACTTTCGTTCGATTGATTTGGTGTTTCATTTTGTTCGTACTTCTTAAGTGCACTTGAATTTTACGAATCCTACTATATCGGGGTTTCAGACAGAAATAAACGAACGTTGTCTAAAGGGCAAGAATGCGTAATATTGAGGCTAGCTAATTTTACTCAACGGATCACCCCTTATTGTGAAAAATAAGTGAAACTTTTCATTTATAGATATGAAAAAACTGGCTTTTGCCGAAACTAGATCTCACTAAAATCCATAAAATTACATTGTGTACCTACCTAATTTTAAAAAACCGATATAATGTGAGAATGGGCGTGGACTTTCAGCACAAGGGTTATTATAGAAAAACGATCGATATATAATATTTCAACTTTTGAATTACTAAACTATGTCGGAACTGGTTTCATTTTAGAGTTTTATTACTCCGTATAATATTTATTGTTGTTAGTATAAGTTGGGATAATAACAGTATATTATTCTCAAGTGTATACTTTTTGGATGTAAACAAACATTTAAACGAAAAGTTATTGACGAGATAAACTGATAATATCCTTTGTTTTGCATTGTCAACATCTAACAGTGTAATAGTTACTCTCCACGATTGTATGGAATGAGTGACTCGTTTAACCTTAATGAGAAAACCTGTTAAATAAACATTAATAAACATAATTTAAATAGGAAAGTAACATGAAACATATCAGCAGACCCTAGATAAACAGAGATATCCTATGCAATGCATGCCCATTTACAACAGCTTTCTGGACATTTATTCTAATTGTAATTCTTTTACCAATTTGTATCTAAATGTAGGTTACATAACTGCTCGTATCTTTATTTTAGTTTATTTTGACTCTGTCTATGGAATACCATATTTTTTAGGTCAACCTAACTTAGAAATTTTAGAAAACGTAAAATTTAAGTTAGGAATCCTAAACAACAGAATCGACATTAATGCCTATATACAGCTACATTATTATGACATTACTTGACATGTATTTTATTAAGTATAATTTTTTGACATTATTATTAATTCTAGGCCTCCTTAAAGACCATCATTTGTAAATGTGTGTTTTGTGTGTTAAATAAGAGTCACTATTTTGTTTGTTTGTTTTTTTCATATTTATCTCTACTACCTACTTCTGCAGACAATCCCTTATCGTGTTTCATATATAAATAATAATAACTAAGTAGTATTTATAAAAGTAAATTAGATTATAACGATACTAAATATATCAACATGTACCTACGGTGGAATAAATATATAAAAAATATCCAAGAATCGCAGCAAATGCTATTTCAAGTAGTGTACTGTGCGCATCCCTCCAAGGGCTCGGCGATCAAGGCATCTCTTATAATAGCCTTGTTTTTGTCTCGCAGACAGCCCAGATAAGAACGAAATGGTTATCCCGGTAATATAGAAGATATAAAATTTTACCATAGTCTAAGAGTAATGTCTGTTTTGCTCTCTTGAGTCAGAATATAATAATAATATATCAAATATACAGGGTAATAGGTATCCAATCAATAACCTCTTAGGTTGGTTTTATTGTTACGCGTTTCGGCAGCGCCGCTTGGAGTGCGCGCGTTCGGAGATGTATGGGGGTAGTAGTTGCATTTCAAAGTCGCGTGCTTGTGCAGCGCCGTTCAGTAAACGTTAACAACGCGCTGCCCAGTGGCGCGTCCAGCGGCGTGCGTGACTGTAAAACCATCCTAAAAGCCGAATTGGGTAAATCAAGACTAACAATCAGTCTCAGTTTTACACTGCTATTGAACAGACGTGCGGTCGCTATTGCTCTGTTCATTTAGCTTTATATGTATTACATAGGATATTATTTTGGTTTTTGTATATCAGTATTAAGTTTTATGTACTGTTTATTTCCCAAATAAAAAAAAATAACAACTTTTGTTCTACTTTCGCCAAAACGGTCGTCAAAATCTCAAGAAAATATATTTTTTTAGTTTTTCTGGTCATTTCTATCAAATATTATTGCTAGCTGTATATCTGGTATATACCTACCTATGTTTAACAAGGCTAGATTCTGGGGTAGCGTAAGTGTGCGTGCGCAGTCAGCTGAGTGCTACGACTGTTACGAAAGATTTTTTTATCAACCTTGGGCCTCCCTCCTCCTATTATTTCAAAGTTCTAGGATCTGTACTTGTTCGAACATTGAAACCACAATTCCTTAATACTAACAGAAACTGTTAGTACCTATTGATTTTCCCAAGTCGCCGTTATTGATTAGATACGTATAAAACTTTCGTATTCGTTTGTAACGAAACTCCTCCGAAACGGCTTGACCGATTCTTATCCAATTTTGAGTGTATATTCAGTAGGTCTGAGAATAGGAAGTAAACTTTTTTCATATCCCTCATATTTTTCAAATTTCCACGGAGGTGAATCCGCGGGGCGCAGCTAGTTAATAATAAAAAATATAATGCGAAAGTTTGGATGTTTACATTGATACTTATTTACGCCAACATTACTTAATGGTTCAGGCTGCAATTTTCAGAGATGTAATTCTAGGCCTAGAATAAAACGAAGACTACGTTTTATTCAATAAATCAGTTCCCATGGGATAGAAATAACGTTTAACGTTTCCAGATAATAAACACGTGCGAAGCCACGGACAGAAACTAGTTCGCAATATATATTTTAAACACTAAAGTCATTAATTACGCGGTATTTAAATGATTTGTGTTATTTGAAACGCACGGCTTGATCTACACAAATTTAATTTAGAAAATATGTCTGTTTTGTTTAAATTATTAAAAAGACTTAAAAGTAAATAATTAAAAATGTTATATTATTAATTATTTACTTCTAAGTCTTTTTAAGTCGTGTGCTGTATTTGTTTACTATAGTTAGATAATTCAGTCTTAGCTCTATCAGAATAAATATATTTTCATTTCGTTTCGTTTCATTTCATTTCTACATGTATACCTACTGTTTGAAGAAAGGTTTGACTATGCTTATTATATCTCGCAAATGACGCTGGTAACTATACTTCCTCCCCAGTACCTATGTATAGTCAACTTTCTACGTCATTTGGCGAGGCTTAATGGATTGCGAGAGCTGTTGTCTCAATAGCGCTTTTTGCAGACAAAGTATAATTATGGTACGGCCCAGTTCCTTAGTTCTGCTTATTTTGTACCGGATTTATAAATTACTTTGGGAGTGACCTAGTAAAGCTTCCTGAGAAAAAGATGGAAATGTAAGGGGCTAGCAGAAATCCACGGCAATTCTATTAGTCTACGGAGGTTTAACTTTATCGATATAAACCTATTTATGTAGGTTCGCTTGTATCATTGGTTTCGGAAGTCTTTTTATTGGGCTTAGCTATGAGGTACTTATCAGGAAAGGAGGTGAGGAAGTGAGACATCAAGTTATTTTGCTTTACAGTGCCCAGAAAGGTTGGTGGTTGTGCTGTATACACCTAATTATTTGGTATAAGCTACCAATATAATATATTGTTCGCTTACAAATAAGCGTACGAGTTTGTTTACAAGTTAGCGTTCAAATAATATATTTTATTTATTATATTATTTGTAAAAATGTACAGATTTACTTATATTAAATGTACCTATATATAGGAATTTTACCTGTCAGAATAGTGAATATTGGTACTTATTATTTATTTATAAACTAAGTATTACTAAGAAATATATTAGGTATACATATTTTATATATATATTCATGTTATGTTCATATTTATTCTAGCGTATCGTTGGTACACCTCCTGCCTTTCTTAATTTCACATAATTCTTTCCACCGTTGCCTGAAAAAGATCGCTTCTAAGCGATAAGGCCGCCCATTGTACTTGTATCATGTGATGTATTTTATAATCATCTGTAACTGGTGTACAATAAAGTATTTTTGTATTGTATTGTATTGTATATGAATGGAAACTTAGCTTTACCGAATAAGTACACGTTGTAAATGTAGAAGGGAACTTTGGGTACAAAGTCTCAGGTCTGTATATTATGATGTAATATTTGATTATCATCTCGCCTTTAGCTAGAAGGTAGGACTGAATATATTAGGATATTTTGAATTAACACTTTGACTGCGATCTTTTTTTTAACCTAAAAAATTCGTGCTGCCGCTCTACACAGCGGTTGTGTTGCGCCGCACATGCTTTTCGTTCGAAAAATATTACGGCTGTACTGAGTCACACAGATCTGTATTTTCTCAGCCGCTGCGCTAGTGTGGATTTACGCATATTAGTCACTTGTAGAAAACACATACCGTGTGATTTCAGCAATCAAAGTGTTAAGGTATTTAATAGATAAAGTTACTATCCTAACAAACTATTAGTGTAACAGCTGGCGGGTGATGTATGCTTATGAATATGAATGTAACTAAGTTCTATGGTGAAAATACAAATTTGCAGGTTGCAAACTTCACCGATTCTTTAGTTATTTTATAAGTTCATTAAGGTATATTTCAATTACAAGACGAATAACTAAATCATTTCAAACTCTGAAAAATGGTAGATATAAAAAACTTAGTGATAAATACCTCATACGTAAAAGTAATTAAATCACTTAGGTTTATTCCGCTAGAGGTTAATACATTTATAGAATCGCACAATAACAACAGCTGTCTCGCTGGTTACATACGCTATATTTCCTAGAAGGACTACATTTCATAGAAGAAGCTACCTTGCGTTAAGGGGCCACATTTTGGATCTACATTTCGTAGAGGCAGGCTACGTTTCGTAAAAGAGCTACATTTCATGGAGAAGCTACATCTTGCAGAGGAATTACTTTTATTTTATTGTTATATTATTACTGTTATTTAATTAGTAGATGCCGGTAAATACCAGCGCATGTGTGCTGAGGGCCAATTATCAAGTTTCCGCAGATATGTACGTGAAAGTAGACGACTTAAAGAAAATTAAAAGAAACACACAACACAAAACGATATAAAATTAAGTTATTTTTAAAAGAATTCATCTTTAAGCAAGCAATTTATTACTTACAGATGTGTGAAATAAATCAACATCATTATTTTTGTTGACCAATGAGTTGAACGATTTGCTAGCTCGTAACAAAAATGCGTTTTGCCTGTAATTAGTTTTAACCATGGGAATGTACATCTCCTAGCATTTTCGTGGTGCGAAGTCAAAACACAGTGCGCTCTAGTATATCACGCTCTAAACCGATTAGTTGTTCTGAGTTTTAAATGGATTGGGCAAGCCTTAGACTAGACGTGAAGAATAGCGCGGATGAATCCAGGCCGTTAAAAATGGCTCGAACGAAAATAGGCCCTACTTTAGGCTCTTGGATCCAACTAAATCCACCGATTTTTCATAGTGTTGAAGATGGCTACTATGAATAAAAATGGCACGAGTGTAGGCTGACATTATTTAAAAGGTTTTTTTGATTATGTTTAGTGCTTACCTACGTGATATTATATCTTACGCATTTTTAATTTTGAAAACGTTTCTCAACTCTTTTGAGTTAGCTCTCGTTTTATAATTTGTGTTTTTATTAACGAATCTAGACAAAATTTAACTATTTAAGGCTTAAATTTAAATTTTAAATTTTTTTTGACGACCGATGTGGCGCGGTGGGCGAAGGTCCGCCTGCGACGCAGGAGGTTGCGGGTTCGATTCCCGCCTCGGAAAAAATGTGTGTACGATCTGCAGATATTTGTTTCGGGTGTTCTGGTCGTTTTCTATGTATAATAAAAAATATCTATCTATGTAATGTATTGTATTATGTATATCAGTTATCTAGTACCCATAACACAAGCTCTGCTTACCATGGGGCTAGATAATGCTGTGTGAATTGTCCAGCATTATATATTATATTATATATTTCAAATTTAACGTTTATAAATAAACTTGTCAGAATAGAAAGCTAGAAAGCTCTCCTCAGCTAGAAAATAAACCAAACGTACGGCACTGTAAATACTGTTAATTCAATGTGACTCGGAGAGTGTTGAGCTCTGAACTCTTTTCACCTTCCAGTTCCTATCAGTTGTTTTTCTGTGGAAAATTCGATTTCAGACACGATTAAGTCCAAAGGAATTGTCTCTTTGGCCCGTGATATTTATCCGCTCTAAAGATAGGGTATTTTATTGAAATTGAATTGAACAAAACACTGATAAAATTGAGGTTTTAAAGCGCTTTGTTTCGGAGCCACGGGCTTTGCAGTGTTGTTTCTTTAAGCATTTCATGTTTATTTTCTTCGTTTCTAAGGTTAAAAGCTTTTCTGATATTAGGTTAACCATTTTTCAACGAATATAACATGTCATATAATTTAAAAATAGCCACACTCATCACACAGGATTGTATTTTTTACTATTAACAATAAAAAACTAAAGAATACTTTATTTTGATATTTTGTTTGTATTGTCTATCAAAAGCGAAATTAAGTATCATCGCCAACATTATTTAAAAAAAAATTAATAGTTAGGACCCAAGTGGGCCATTTCATTCATTCTTTTACCAACTTATTAAGAAAACATTTAGAACGGCGCCTCATTTACGTGGTATGTTCATTTTGTGTCCTTCCGGTATAAAACTCGTTCAAACTACGCACTTGTCAACATGCTACTCGTTTGCTACATTTGTTAGAAAAATCGAATCATATAACGGCTGGATTAATGCTCGGATAAGCACTGATACACGCTCCTGTGGTGATTAATTGTACGCCTGCGAGCGATGTTGACTAACTACTCACTTTGCAGATTTTATTGTTCGCATTTAATGGTTTACATGCAATTTGTATCACTTTAGAGGTGGAGTAATGCGTTTATTCACTTTATTTGTCGGATAGGATTGATGCTTTTAATTACGTACCAACGACGTGCCGTAGAAGCGATGATGAAATGGATACGTCCGAAGGAGCCTGGGCCTAGCCCGACTGGCAAAGATGCCATTTCTCAGCTATGGGATATTTAAAGTAAAGTAAAGTAAAGTAAAAAATTATTTTAGGATTTCGGGCTAAGTAACGTTATTAAAGCACTGAATTATTTTATGTAGGTAATCTTTCGGTAGCTTTTAATAAACTTCAAAAAGCAGGTATGATGATGATTTGATAAGATGTATTGCAGAGCTTATCTTCTGTTCCGATGGCTCAGCTACTAGAGTAAATAAATCGAGTCCGAAACAAATGTTTCGGAAATCAATAATCGGAATAAATCGAGCCTATCCGCAAGCCTACTCTACCGTACCCAAATTTACGATTTGGCTGCACCACAAGCATCTTAGTTATTCGTATCGGAGGAACGAACGTTACTCCGTTTTGCTCTTTTTCCTGAGCGAAAGAGGTACTTTTTGAGACGTTAAAAATTTATGGGGTCGTAAAAATTCACATCAAGCTCGTTTGCCACCCCCGAGTGCCGTACGAATATGATGTTACAATGAGGAATGTTGCCGTAATGTGCGGGAATAATGACGTCAGTCTGCGATCATTATCTTGGATTCTGTGATGTTGTGGATTCTATGATCTTTTTGAACTCTGTGATGTCTTGAATTCCAAAATCATTTGAAGCGAAATCTTTTGGTGGATGAAAATCGTGGAGCTCGTGTCGAGTTTTGGTGAAGATGAATAAGAGAAATATGAGCGTTTGGATTGTAGCGAGTTTTGTAGAATTGTAAACTAAATTTCCAACCCGACTTGTTACGTAACCTAACCTAACAAAATAGCAACACTTTCCAAAGAAATGCAAAACAATATTTTTACCAGTACGGTTTTGATAGAATGTCAAACTATTCCTGGATTTAAACAGTATGAATTTTACTGTTTAAATCCTTTAGTAGGTACCTAATTATTTTGACTCAACATAAAAATAGTAAACCTTATGCAGCTTTCTCTTTTTCTACTCACAACTTCGCATTGATAGATACATTCAGTGTCAGTAAAAACGAATTAAGCTTTATTCTAAGCTTTATAATATCTATAATATTATCTAATATGGCCAAAGAACCAAAGAAATGAATAGTAGGCTTACAAGAAAAGCTGTCTAGCACAGGCCTACCATCGTAAGATATTCCTGTCAGTTTTATTGACTAGTTTTTAAACTTTCGTAGTTAAATTATGGGTCAAAGCATAATGTGAAACTTTGCTCAACCATCCTTCAAGGCGCTTCAACATGGTAACACCATGTTGTGAGGCACATAAATAAGGAGTGAAGTAAGTAAGCAAGTAACAGACATTAGCGACACGCGGCGTCTGCACTAAATCGCACTCGGAACTTTCCTCCCACAAACTCAGTATTACCAACTAAACCATTATTCATGTAGCCACTAAATGCCACTACTTAGGTAGGCATTTGTGAAGTTAATACAATTAAGAAACTTCCCAAATTATATTTAGTATTTAATTCTATCGATCTAAAATCATCGCAACTGCGAATGGACCTCGAATCTAGGTACATTCCTTAAAAATTTAAAGGTCCTTACTTAGATGGGTATTCGTGAATTTAAGACACAAAATTACTAAATTATATTTAGAGGTTCCTAACTAATAAAATTAACCTAATAATTGAGGTTGAATATGAATCCTTAATTATACTCATTTTTATTTAAACTTCCCATTGAAACAATTCCATTACTTCAAATATTTGAATATTACTGCAAAGTAATAATACCTTATATGCAGAAGAAATACATTCATGTTACGATAAGTTTGCCAAAAAACCAGCAACATCTTGCATAGTTAGGTACTAGTTGGCAGCACAGAGCAGCAAAATGTTAGGTTATTGAGGTTGGTTAAGTAATTGCTCCCAACAATGTTTGCTTCCATAAAAGTTTGGATGTGGATGCTATAATTAGTTTTTGTTGTACAAAAATTAATAGGAAATCATCTTTTTTTTTAGCTTGCGGTTTTTTCTTGGTAATAGAAAAATAACGAATTTTTTTATTTGCTTGGAATATGCAGTTTCATTCATGATGTTCATGTGAGAGCGTCAATGCGGTTATATGTAGAATGCTTTTACTGAAAATACAGTACACATTTACTTTTTCCAAAGTATGTAGTACCTGTCTAAAAATATGTTCGTATTCATAGAGGATAAATACGCAACTATCACTGCAAAGGTGACATTCAACAATTTTCTTCATTTTGTAACCAAAAACTAATCTATGTGTGAGTTGACAAGCATATAACTTCAGTGCTTTGGCCACACACAAACTGTAGGTACGTCATATGAATAGTATGAGACGATTTTTTTTGGAAACGCCTCGTTTGCGTCTACTATCATTCTAAGCCTTCTTCTATGTCCGTATTATTATTTTACTTCGCATCACTTGGCCCGTGCCCACAGATTAATGAACAATCGTTCCGGAAAACTCACGCCAAAGTCGTTATAAATTGAAGTGGCGAGCTGTACGCCAAAACTCCTGCTGCCGCGTCAAGTGTCATTCAAACCGCACCTGCTTCCTCGTTAAGGTGTTTTCAGCACAAACTTGCACAAATGAGAAATAATTGCCGAAGTTGCTAGTCGATAATTGACATTGGATCCTGGCCAAAGCCGATTGTGCAAAGACGAATGCATTTAATACGGGACTTACCGCATTCAGGTTTGTATGATTTGAGCACGCCTTGGCTTTAATAGGGGGAACCACAATGTTTGAAACCAGCAGCTTTTCTAGTTTGGTAGCAAGTAGGTACAATACTGAGAATTAGCAAGCTGAAATGGCAATGGGCCGGCCATATCTCGCGAAGAACCGACGGCCGCTGGGGCAAACGTGTTCTTGAGTGGAGACCACGACTCGGTAAACGTAGTGTAGGACGCCCTCCGACCAGGTGCGATGACGACCTGCGAAAAACTGCAGGTGGATGCTGAATGCGTCAAGCTGAAGACAGGGCGCTATGGCGCTCATTGGGGGAGGCCTATGTCCAGCAGTGGACTAATATAGGCTGATGATGATGATGAAGATGATGAGGTACAATACAATAGATAAAAAATTTTATAACGGCAAGTTACAAGTCAAGCGAAATAAGGTAAGCAAATATAGTATTATAATATTGTCCTTAGATAATATAAAAGTATATCATAATTTTTAAAACTACTCGTATTATGGTTATTAACACAAAAGTCATTTTAACGGGATATACCATGATTTGGTTTTTTAGTTAAAAATATACAACTCGGTCACAATATCTGTGCACCTTGAGCCATACAAAATGTTTGGCTCAAGGTGCACAGATATTGTGACCGAGTTGTAAGTATTAGCAAAAAATCATGGTAAATCCCACCTAAATGACTTTCTAATTCGAAAGTCATTAATTTGAATAAAAAAATATCAATCATAAATATTTTCGCAACGAAACGTCAAAGAAAAGGTCCTTCCAAAGTGAATTCCTGAACTAAACCCAAACTTCGACCCTTATAATTTAAGTGGCTGGCATCTTCCACAATACATCCGTTGTTTTATAACATTACACATTATTTAGCAATTGCGCAATCTCCCTATCTCAACATGTAAACGTTAAGGGAATTGCTGAGGTGAATGTGCGCCCACATTTGTGACACTTCAACGCACCAAATAAACAGAGTTTTCATAGCTAAATGTAGAGACCTTGATTTCCGCGTCGAGTCTTTTTGAGAATTTTATTATAACAGAATATAAAAATAGACTAAATATTTTACTAACAAATAAAAGTTATATTCAAATAGAAAAAATTGAGTTTGTATTTACAATTGAAAAAATTGAGCTGACTGCAGACCGTTGCAAACAGTCTACAGGTAGCTCGACTGATCCATATTCATACCAGTCGGATGCGTCAAGCTACAGCTGAGATACTCAACAGCTCTTGCTCTTGCAGCTCTCAACAGGTCACGAGTCGCTTCGACTAGACACTTACCCCCATATCTTTAGTCATTACCTCGACTTCGATTCAAACTCTACTCAACCTCCAAATGCGTTTCGGTATGCTTGATCGTAAAAAAATCCTTCACTCGAAACAGCCTTCGAGAATTTTTTCATACGAGTGGAATAACGAACTGTCATCTCAAGGTACCTCGCTACCTACCTTGAATGCTCCTCGAAATAGTTTGTTGTTATTTACAATGGATTTTGAAGACTATCTCAATTACATTTACGACGATGAAACCTACAATTACCCATCGCGAAGGTATATAAGAGAGGTTGATATATAACCAAATTAACGACTAAGCATACCAAACTAGAGCATGTTTTGGAGGAATGCTCGAAACGCCCTTGAACAAGTTTGAGTGGAGAATTATTTGAGGTAATGACTAAAGATATGAGGGTTAGTCTTTTATAAAGTCGGAGTTTAAAATGAACTTGAACTTGAATTATGCCTATAAATTTCATATATTTTATGTTCGCATTTATATATTTTTCGCTTTTCAAATATGGCCCCGTCTTTACGGCGCATTGCGGTAAGACGGAAAAACAACCTTAAAAAAATTACTTTTTCACTTCCCTACATTTGTCATCTGGTACCTACACAGTTATACTATCTACCAGATGACGTGTATAATGTAATCTTGGGCAAGATGATACTGTATATTTTTTTTATTATTTATATATTTGCATTTCTATCGGTTTCTCCATCATCCGCTTTGTAACTAACGACATTTTTAAAAAAACTTTCATCTATTCAATGCTTTAGCATGCCACTAAATAAATGTAGAAACACCTCAGAGCGAAGACGAATCCCTTCGTCGGCATAAACCGGGTAAGATATTCAAATCCCTTAAGTGCACGCTGCGGTTGAGTTGCGAGAAAAAGTCCCATTTTGGAACGCTACAGCCCTATTATTTCAGCTTCGCAGGTGTCTCTGCGGACACAATAGGAGTGCCTAGAGTGACGGGTTTGGGTAGATAACCGAAACTGAAACAATAATCCTAACTAATATTATAAATGCGTAGGTGTGTCTGTTTGTATGATAATAATAATAATGCTGGACAATTCACACAGTTATCTATGATAAAGATAAATTTATATCGTTTCCAATAACACTTGTCTTGGATTGTCCAGCATTATTTATAATAAAAAATATATAATTAATAATAAAATTAAATAAAAAAAGATTTGGATGTTTGTCTTTCCTTCACGTCCTAACTAAGCAACCAATTGACTTAACTTTTGACGTAGAGTTAGTTGAAATTATGGAGGGTAACAATGGCTACTTTTGCGAGATTTACAGGAACATCCTTTAAATTGTTCTTCCTTCACGTCCTATCAAACCAAACAAACAAACGAAGAGGTTCTAAATTCACGAAAAAAAGTTTGTTTGTTTGTTTATTTATTTATTTCCACCGTAGGTACACATGTAACACTTGATGTCGTTAAGTTCTATAAATTTTAAAAGGATGTATGTATGTATATGCTACTTATTGCTATTAATTTCCATGGGATAGAAATAAACTGTATACGACTCCATAGACACAACGCATGCGAAGCGGCGGGCAGAAACTAGTAATCTATAAAGTTTATTAAACCCTTTTGAGTAGGAGGTACCTTAAACTTGATAAAACGAAAGTTTTTAAAATAAAAAAATAATTGGCTGAATATAGGAAAAAATCCATTTAGAGTTAATCCGAAGTAAGGTTTTAATACTGTAAATTCTTCTCTATCAAAATAACACGATAAAAATGCAAAAAAATTTTTAGGCAAAATTAAATTATTTAGTTTTCAACTATTTTTTTTTTAAACGACATAGGAAATTCACGTCTTACTGGTTATACCTTGGGTTGTACTGATGAATCATATTTATAGTCGGAAATAAGGACAACGCTTATCAGTTTGATAACTACCGTCGCTCGCCCTTTATTTTAGGTTACAATGATATATGAAGGTAAACGTGTTTTTATCAAATGACTCTCGCAGTCGCGTAAACCTATGCAACCTCTTTAGGTTCCTTGATTCTGCTCACTTAAAACTGTAAAGCCAGTGTTAAGAAAATTCGAATTTAGAATACACATCAGTAAGCAAATTGTATGGAGCTTAGCAAGATTGCTAGCTAGAATTAAAGTGTATTGGGGCTTGAAACTGTCGCAACCAGTTCATGCATACGCGACTCAAATTATTTGGTTACATTAATTATAGAAAAATATAAAGAAATTATTTGAAACCAACTACTAATTATTCTCATTTGTCTCTGCTCTTTCCTGTGTATGGAAGGATTGGGAAAAAGTTCGACTTGTCCCTCCTTTATGCAACGGTGGGACAGATGAAACTTCCTGAAACTTCCGGACAGAGGCGATAGGCAGATGGTATGGAATTCGTAGGTAGGGTATCTACCAATAGAAAGTTAAATTTAAATATTGTTGTTTAAATCTAGGTCAAACAGAAACACCCAAAAAAGAAACGGCTCTACGAGATATTTTTTCAAATCTCGAAAAATCCAGAAGAAAAAGTTATAGAGTTTTCTGACAAAAACGTGTTCACAAATGAATGTATAAGAAGGTTTATACCTATAACCTAATTCCGCTAACATAATGTTGTTGAAACCAATCACTTTAAGGGAATCAAGCCGAAGCTATTGTTTTCGGCTTCTTCTTTATCTCTTTCGTAGCTAGTAATAATATGCCAGTACCATTTTATATATTTAAATTACGAAGATACTTGAACCTTGAAAAGAAAAGGAAATATGGGAGGAAGGAAACATTGTAAGGATTTCTTTGATCGAATGGTAATTAAGTACCTTCGGCAAGACAAGCTGGAGAATACCGTAACCGAAAAATGATTTTCACAATCTTGACTCACTTCGATGAATAACAATGCTGTACAAAACCTTACAGAACTGAAAAGAAGCCAATGGGCCCCTTACATAAGTGCCGAAAACAATAGCTTCGGCTTGATTCCCTTAAAGTGATTGGTTTCAACAACATTATGTTAGCGGAATTAGGTTATAGGTATAAACCTTCTTATACATTCATTTGTGAACACGTTTTTGTCAGAAAACTCTATAACTTTTTCTTCTGGATTTTTCGAGATTTGAAAAAATATCTCGTAGAGCCGTTTCTTTTTTGGGTGTTTCTGTTTGACCTAGATTTAAACAACAATATTTAAATTTAACTTTCTATTGGTAGATACCCTACCTACGAATTCCATACCATCTGCCTATCGCCTCTGTCCGGAAGTTTCAGGAAGTTTCATCTGTCCCACCGTTGCATAAAGGAGGGACAAGTCGAACTTTTTCCCAATCCTTCCATACACAGGAAAGAGCAGAGACAAATGAGAATAATTAGTAGTTGGTTTCAAATAATTTCTTTATATTTTTCTATAATTAATGTAACCAAATAATTTGAGTCGCGTATGCATGAACTGGTTGCGACAGTTTCAAGCCCCAATACACTTTAATTCTAGCTAGCAATCTTGCTAAGCTCCATACAATTTGCTTACCAATACAAACACGAATACCTATGTATACATTTAACTAGAGAGTGGGTAAGGTATCAACTCGTTAACCTACTCGTTTACAATAATTTAGTTATATTTTTCTAGAGGTATCATGAATGTAACAAAATAATTTGAGCCGTTGGATGCATGAACCGTTAGTGATAGTTTCTAACCCCAATACACACAATTTCTAGCTAGTAAGCTAAGCTCCATACAATTTACTTACCTATACAAATAGGAATACCTATACCAAGTAATTATTGACACTGGGTAAGGTTCCGCCAGTAGCTACCTAGAGTGCGGGGAAGGTAAGCCATTGAGAATGCTCCTCGGATTGCATTCTCGACGGGGCGCCTTCGATGCACTTTGCATCTCCCGAGATGTCAATCTGGACGTTTATTTGAGTGCTTGCATGTTGATGGAGTTATATGAAATAAAATCACTAAATAAAATCACTTTGGAGGTCAAACATTATGCAATTATTAGGCAAAATCAGTGAGATATTTATACCTTAGGGTAGCATGATTATTATCGGTTAATCGTTATAAAATTGAGTGTAGTAAACATTTTTTTTTGCGTTTTGACCCAAGGCGGTACCACTGTGCATAGTATAAAACAAAGTCGCTTCCCGCTGTCTGTCTGTCCCTATGTATGATCTTTAAAACTACGCAACGGATTTTGATGCGGTATTTTAAATAGATAGAATAGTTCAAGAGGATGGTTTACAAACCATTTGACTCAAAGATTTTCATGCGGGCGAAGCCACGGGGCGCAGCTAGTAATATTATAAAGACGAAAGATTTGTATGTTTGCAACGAATAAAATAAAAAACTACTGGACCGAATTCAAAACTTCTTTCATTATTAGAAAGCTGCATTATACCTGAGTAACATAGGCTAATTTATAGGTTAAAAAATGATTGGCAACCGTGCGAAGCCGGGACGAGCCGCTAGTATGATAAAGTATTTTACTCTAAAAGTTATTTTACATTTATTATTACAACCTTCTTTTAGGGACTTACAAGCAGTATTAGGTCTGTACGCAATGATTCATTATAATGGTAGATTTGTTACAGGTAACTACTTCCATTTTTATTGGAAATGTCATGACTCACCGGATGTTGTTTGAGAATACTTCGTTGAAAAGGCAAAAGGTTTTCTTATGATATGTATTGTGTGGTATTTTTATAACAGGTAGGAGATTGGGAGATCCTAGGTAACGTAACATATTTCCTACATATAAAGGAGAGCCATGGCAAAGTAAAAACTTCAGCAAGGAGGTTTGTATGATAAACGCTCTGACAAAAATGTCATAATGAATATTGGACACGTTTGATCTACAGCGGCTGCAGTAGTATTAATTTATTGTTAAGTTCTCTATGATAATATAGCTATGAAATAGACAAACTTTAATAAACAGACAAAACGTCTAGACTTTTACTAGTAACCTCTGGACACTAGTAACGAAAATGCCTGTAAAATAATTCCTGTTACACCACAATTCTTGTTATGTTCATATTTAGATTACCTGTGGTACACTGCATGGAAAGAATTATGTGAATGAAAGGCAGGGGCTTTCTTTAATTCACATAATTTGATTTTTTTTGTAACCTTTGGATGGAAAGATTTATGTGAATTTAAGAAAACCCCTGCCTTTCATAAATTCACATTATTTGACTTCTTTTTAACCTTTTTGCCTGGAAGAGATCGCTTCTAAGCGAGAAGGCCGCCCATTGTACTTGTCGCATGTAATGTATTTTTGTAATGATTTGATTATGGATTATGGTTTAAAATAAAGATTTTTTGTATTGTATTGTATTGTATCATTCCATAGTAGAAAATATTAGCTTGCCTTTGTCTTCAAATAAATACCTACTCTAAGAACTTCATGACTCACCCATAACACAACGTTGAAGCAAAACAGCGTGTACTTTATACAGTAGATCTGAGACTCCAGCTTTCCCACAACTGGGCCTCGTGTCTCACTTCTTCCCAATCCGGCCATATCACTGAACTTCACAAGAATATACAGAAAAAAGAACTAACAGGTTCGTTCGCGTTCTCGATCGGTGCGCCACTACGCTATCTTCCGATAACGCGTTACACATAGCCAGGCTATCTTTGTTTGCTAAGATAAAGGCAGAGATAAGCAGGTAGTATGAAATTGCCACACCTGAGCTGTTTGTTATTTTGAACCTCGTTACAGTTTCATTTGGATGACGTCATTTGTTAACTGGTCGGTATAATGAATGAATGATTTATCGCGTAATTTTTTTTATTATTTCCCCTACGCTCATCAAACTGATGATGATGTTTTTTTGTTAACGGCAATGATATGTAGTCTGGTAGGACACTTGTCTGCCAGTGTCAAGTAATGGAAAACTGATATTTTCACCAGAGCCTAGTTCGTTATCGAGCCAAGTGTACCACATGCAGTTACAACCAAGTATTGACGGCAGTTTTGCTGCAAGTAGTTTGGCTGAATTTGTCTTCAGAATAAGGAATGTCAAAATCGTGGACAATGCACATTTTTGACAATGTGGTGTATCATAATGTGCAAAATATATATAAGTATTTGTTTTTTATATACCTTCTTTTGACAACAATTTCACCTGATGGAAAATGTAGATGTGGCCGACAATGTATGACGAAGATCTAGAAGATTGAATTCGTATCAATCAATTTAGAATTTCTTTATTATAACATCAGGTATTACAGTATGAACTTATAAGCTAGTGTACATGTTAATCCTAGCCTTAGAAACAATGTTATTACAAACGTTTAGTAAGTATTTTACTTGACACAAAAAGTTATGGTATTGGAGATAATTTAGGTAAATGAAGTATGACGAAGATCTAGAAGAATGAATTCGTATCATTTGTCTTAAAGAAACCCAAGTTACCCATCTATACAAGATTTAGAGATTAACAAAAAATTTTTCTTTATCGTGTCCCAAAAATATAATGATGCCCTCTTTCAAGGCTAACAAAAGGTTCCAGCTGCCATTTGTGACATATCTTTGTTCATCTCCGAAAATAATATATCTTGCAAACAAATAACCGTTCAAATCATAATCCTCCATTATTGCGTTCCTACATTTTAAATGAGGTATTTGAGGTCAATCCTCCAAAGAAATCTGTATTTTTAGCCAACTTACAAATATAAGAGCTTTGAAAAAGGTCTGGAATGTACTTTACTTTCGTATTGAATATACATATTCGAGCGTTCGAAATTGTTCGAGGGTGATCTCAATAAATTTTCATGATTCTACGTGTCCAACCAAAGGTTGCCAGGAAGAAATCACCCTTAGCGATAAAGCTGCCCATTATGCATCTGTATAATTGTTTGTTTGTTCTTTACTGTTTTTCTTTTCTACGTCTTAATGTACAATAAAGTGTATTTGTATTGAATTGTATTGTATTATTAACAAGTCACAATCTGAGAGAATATTCTGTATTATTATCAATATTAAGGTAGGAAACATCTTTATTTAGCCCAGACCCTCTCCATCCTCTTAATATCATCCATCGCTTGAGGATATTTCGAAAAGGGAAGAAAATTACATCCATCTCTTAGTCTATAAACCCGACCAAAACGTGTTCGAAATCCGATAAACGAATTCAAACTATATACGAGTGAATGCGGCTGGTATAAGCTGTAAACATAAATAAAGAAGATGTACGGCGTTTTAGGAAGCCCCACGCACCAACCGAAGTCCATAAATCTCACACTAGCAATATTATAAATTTGAGAATTCTCGATGCTTACTCTGCTAGAATGGCTGAGAAAAGCAGCGCACAAAAGCTTTTAGTATAATATAATGTAAGAAAATTAAGCTCGGTTTTATGTTGCTTGTGTTTTGACGGCGCCGAGGCATCATAGAAATGTTGGTGTGAATTGTGCACTTGATACTGATATATAATACTATAATTAAGTCTACGCACCAAAGTCAGTTAAAAAAACACAACAAAATAATACAAAACAGGGTTGAATATCGAAAAACATACCACGAGCGCCATAGCGCCCTATCTTCAGCTTGCCGCATCCAACATCTACCTACAGTCTTTCGCAGGTCGTCATCCCACCTGGTCGGAGGGCGTCCTACACTACGTTTACCGAGTCGTGGTCTCCACTCAAGAACACGTTTGCAGCGACTGTCGGAAGGATTTAACCACAATCTACAGCATTCATAAATCTATCTTCCATAGCATGTTATTAATTACGTAAAAATTCAACGGAGAGCAAAGCCAGTGATGCGCGAAAGTCGAAAAAGAAGAATGAATTGTTCCAATAAAGTTTAATTATAAAACTTCAGGTTAACGTAGAAACATAGCTATAGCATCCGCATCTCTGATTTCTCCGTAGAATCTAAATTAAACTTTACACAGCAAACTCACCTGTTCCGATAGATTGCATTTCGCAATACGTTACGGGAAATCAATTTGCTTCGACGATTCGATGAGAAGTCAAACTTACCTATACCGGGACCTATTCGAAGAAAGAAAAATTAGATTGTAATGATGAAAATGTTTCTATTGATGAATCCATGATTCAATTCATTCACGTGGATGACATGAATCCCATAATTGCCTCAGCTAATTCGCGTTCCGGTTTCGCGCAGCCACTCAGGGAATAATGTGATAGGAAAAATATTACCTATATGAAATTATTTATTAGATGGTTTCGAGTGAAACAAAAGAAACATACATAGATGTGCACGCGGATGCAAAGCCACGTGACAGGAAAAGAGCTCTTGGACAAACTTCAAAAAAGTGACCTGTCTACCATAAAATCTCTTATTCGCGTGTAGGTTTGAAATGCCCGAATCTTGTGTTAGTGCTTTTATCTAAATTATGCCTGACTGCTATATTTTTCCCAGATACCACGAGAGTGAAATGTCAGACAGAAGCTAGGATACATTATGTGAGTATAAAAAACTCCGTATACAAAAAAACAACGTCTCATAAACACACGGTCGCCATGAGTACTATGATTATGTTTTTATTTCTAGTACAATAAAGTGTTCATTAATTCATTCACTCACTACTAACTGACTCCCCTCACTTACTCAACCTACGTCTTATAATCTTTCTTCGCATGGGGCTCAGACGTCTTCCATTGTAGGGCGAGGCGAGTTTTTAATATTTTGTCGAGTGAGACGAGTACGGGTGTAGACTTTTACGTATCCCGAAGACGGGCACGGTAATCAGGAAAATTATTTACTCATGTCTACGTTTCGTCTGAACGTGGGTAGGGTTGCCACGTTTGCCTCTGCATAGAGATTCTAGATCAGTTTGTATACTTAGAAAACTATTCGTTTTCGTATTTTGCACACTATGAGTGTGTAAAACACCAAAACAAATAGTTACTATGAGCTCAATTTACTAAAATTTCTATCTCGCTTACACTTACAAAAAATAATGTACCAAATACAATATTCCTCCTCAAACGAGAAGAGGTTTTGCCAATTGCCATAATAACAACACTTGGAAGGCGGATTGTTCACAGCAGTGGAATTGTAAATAAATTTTAAATATTTTTAAAACAAGCTTTTAAAATCATCTAGCTGAAACTGAAATCATTCATCAAATGTGTTTATTGTGTATCGGAAAGTACTACATGCCTGTCCTGCCTGAAATCTGATATCGTGTCGTTCTGCCGTCCGGCTGCAATTATGAGAGTCTAGGAAGGAGTCTAGAAGTCACTCTCTAGAGTGCACCTGAGATAACACATACACTTGTGCACTATAGTAAGTACGTCCACATGGCTAGTATCTGTTGAGACTGGCCATTCTGACCCAAATACTGCGAGGACATCGTTATTCAGCGTTCAACTTCTTGCATTATAAACAAACATTGAAATCTGCCAAAAATCCCCGATGCTCGCGAAACACAGGTTAGTAGACACTGATCTTTGCTGGCTGACTGGCTTTTAGAATTTTTACTCAACTTATGTATTCTATTATTGTAACACTCCAATTTCAACATTAATACCTTCGTGTCCAAGAACCATAAAAGCGACATTTCTATTACAATTTGTCGTTAACGTTGTCAGCTCTAATCAACTCAGTGATCAACCGAAATTACGGATGATACCATCACCCAACAGTAACGTCAAATACATTTTTCGAATATGGAATGAAATCCAATCATACTTTAGTACCTATTGGTACTAATTAGGTACTTGGAATTTTTTTGTTTTTGAGGTTCTATTGGCAAAATCATGATAGTTTAGAAAAACGTTCCATAGCGTAGGGCGTCCTTCATTAATAAAATTTAAATTTTAGTTAAGTTATTCCACGCCTTATGTCACCATCCAATGCATCCTCAATCAACATACCGTCAAGTTCCGAGAATTCCAATCAATGATCCAACAATTCCAAAATAATATTTGCGCGATTGTAGCTAAACAGGACTGGAGATTTGAATCATACATTAGAAAGAGAAAATTAGGTAAGGTGATTAAATATTGGAGGAACGAGCTCTATTTACGTTGGAACTAAAACATGCTATGTGGGTTGTATTATTTTATTTGTAGGTATATAATATTATAATAATACTATTTTTATTCATAGAAAAAACGTTAACAAGTAGGTATTTAAAGCGATTGTACATTTGAACTATTCTAACATTAAGTACATACCTAGTACTTGAACTTAACCTTTCAAAGTCATGGTGACTCCTCGCTCTAACTAAGTTTGTTAATGAAATACCAAAAAAAAGAAGAAGGAAACTTAATTTGTTACCATTTTCACGTTTGAGCCTACGGAACCCTAAAATTTTGTATAAAATATGTTGCTTTTCAGTGAAGTGGTAGCCCTTGAACGTTCGCACAGAATGAAGAGCCAAGGGGAAATTTGCTCGGAGCACGTTTGTAAATAGTCGCCGGAGTGGTTTTTCGCAAATTATTTTCAAGTTATAGAGGACGAGAAATTAAAACTTTTGCTTTTATTTCCTTTCAGTATGTTGTTGTCGAAATAATTTGTTTTGTAACGATGTCATAAAATAATTTTCTTTTCTTTTTGGTATCAAACTCATCATCAGTATTAATAAATAAATAATGCTGGACATTCACACACCGTTATCTAGCCAAGCCAAGCTAAGCAAAGGTCGATAACTAATATACTATACATAATTATACAATATACATAGATATTTTCTTATATTACACATAAAATACATCCAGAACACCTGAAACATGTATCTGCAGATCGTACAAACATTTGTTCCGAGACGGGAAACGAACCCTCCGCGTCACAGGCGGACCTTCGCCCTCCACGCCCCAGAGGTTGTCGAAGTAATAGATCGAATATAAGCTAGTCGAATGCTTGCTATTTAATACTTTGAGTCTGGTAAAATTAAAATCTTTTTTTTTTAACTTTATTCACGTTAAAATGCGCCACAACAGGCGTTACCTCATGTGTTAAATAATAACGTGGTAAACATACAGAGGTGTCCATTTAACGAGATCGTGATAATTCCGTTTTTTATACAATTTGGTACAGCAGCGCCACTATCGTGCGGATAGGGAACTAAGCAAATCAAACACAAATATGAAATGTTACGAGCACGTCTCGATAGAACCGTTAAAGCTTGGAACGAGTTTTGCTCCAACTCAAAATCTACCAACTTACAGATAAGCAAATCAAATGTACTAGACACATAAGTAATGAACATACTAGTGGTTTCTTTTTCACTACTTCCACTGGTGGACAAAAAATTGAAGTGAACTTTTAAATAATGTTTTTTGATAATAATGAATAGTATAAAATATGACCTGTCTAAGTGCTTATTTGTAAGCGGAAGAAATGAAAAACTTCATTCCATTTCAATGGACTCTGGACTCGGCTTGTATTATACCAGCTGCCTACACTGCTTACATTATTGTCAGTAAAAATATAGCAAATACAAATATTCGAAGACTTCCCCTAATGAGCACTATAGCACTATTATCAGCTTCGCGCTTCCAACGTCTGCAAACTGTCTAACGCAAATCGTAATTATTTATTTAAACTACGCTATATTAAATATACTTGAATTGTCCTTAAATAGCTAAGCCAAGAAACTCTCTGTCCCCTGCGAGTCGATTGATGCTAAGGACAACTATTCGTGGCGTCGTCGCATCATTTGGGGGAGGCCTTATGTAAAAAATATTGACAAAACGCTGTATAGCATCAAAGAGTTTTTAGAAAACGATTACTGTCAATACAAAATAAAATCTGTCAATCTGTCATCTCCGTTACATCACCTAACCGAGAGTGATAGGTCACTATTATAATTTTAAGACTAACGTGTTCCTATAGTACATCAAAATTGTATTTTTCGTGTTTTGACGAGTCATAGCCTCTGCATAATTAACTTTTATATTGTACACTTTTATATATCTGATTTATATAAAGAAATCTGAATTTCAATTTGTTCAGTACATACACGGGCTGATGATGAAGAAGTTCTCTATGGTAGGTATCATCATCATCATCATCAGCCTATGATAGTCCACAGCTGAACATAGGCCTCCGCCAATGAGCGCCATAGCGCCCTGTCTTCAGCTTGACGCATCCAGCATCTACCTGCAATCTTTCACAGATCGTCATCCCACCTGGTCGGAAAGCGACCTACACTACGTTTACCGAGTCGTGGTCTCCACTCAAGAACACGCGTTTGCCCCAGCGGCGGAGATATGGCCGGCCCACTGCCACTTTAGCTTGCAAATTCTTAGAGCTATGTCGATAACTTTGTTTCTCTGTCGGTCGATATATTCGTTACGAATCTTATCCTTCAGAGTAACTCCGAGCATAGCTCTTTCCATAGCTCGCTGAGCGACTTTGAACTGGTGGACCAGCCCTATCGTGAGTGTCCACGTCTCAGCTCCGTAGGTCATAACGGGTAGGACGCACTGGTTGAAAACTTTTGTTTTCAAGCATTGCGGTATGGATGACGAGAAGACTTGACGTAGTTTCCCAAACGCTACCCAGCCTAGATGGATCCTCCTTTTGGTAGGTAGGTATAGACAGGACAAAAGTACCTAAAGGCTATTCACGACGAACCCGTATTTATTTTAAAGCTTTTGCAATATCTAGATAAGACCTGGCGCACATAAAGCTTGCAAAACAGTGTAGGTACTAAGCGTCGGAAAAGCTGGGGAGCGTTGTTGTGTACATTTTCTTAGGTGTTTTGTTATTCTATTTACTTTGCTTTTGCCATTGTTCGGATCTGGAGCGTTGATGTTATTGTGTGAACAGTTAGGTTAGGTTTGTTACAAGACGGATTTGAATGATAATGTTGTAGCCTCAGAACGACAAGCCGGCAGATTTTGTGTGGAATATTTTTGTAAGAAAGCAGAAGGTATTATTTAATAATAATAATAATGCTAGACAATTCACACAGCATTATCTAGCCCCATGGTAAGCAGAGCTTGTGTTATGGGTACTAGATAACTGATATACATAATACAATATATTACATAGATAGATATTTTTTATTATACATAGAAAAAGACCAGATCACCCGGAACAAATATCTGCAGATCGTACACACAATTGTTCCGAGGCGGGAATCGAACCCGCAACCTCCTGCGTCGCAGGCGGACCTTCGCCCACCGCGCCACATCGGTCGTCAAAAATTTGTTCACAATAATTTTGATATTTATGTGACTAAAGAAGTCAGTCAAAAGTGGTGGCGTCTTTGTCGTTGGTGGTATAAATGAATGAGTTAGCACTTTATCGTACTAAAATATAGGTAGCAGGCAAACTTAGGATTGAGAAAAATATATAAGAAAAGGGTTGCTAGCGCACAGACAGTAAATAACAGAAGTAATAACACACATACATCCATATTTAGTATACAAAAATACTAAGGTATAGGTATATATAATTTACACCTATTTTATATTAACTTAGTTCTCAAGTAAGTAACATTGTGTCTTTTTGAGAATAAATGTCTTTAAACCGAGGTATATTATCTAACCTATGAACAAAATAAACGAATACTAAAAATAATATACCTAGTGGTGAGAACGAAAGCCGATTTATGGAGTTTTGGTGGTTTCGGATTCGAGGAACCAAAGAAAAATAGTTTTTCTTTGGTTCCTAGAATTATATTCGAGTTTTTTTCCCGTGAGTACTGAGATCAATGGCTACATTGGCAAGCAAACCCCCTTCAATTCCACGAAGAAACACAAAAATATACTTTGAACACAACTTTATATTTCATTCAAACTTCTTGTATAATATAATGATATAACATATCACAGTGAGAACAGAATCTTAAGATATAGTGGAAATTGGTATGTCTCGAGCATCGGGTACGATCAGTCAATATCTACCGATTCATGTCCGCTCGATTCGACTAATTTTTTGCAAAAAGATTTTTTTATTTAAGGTATGTAGATTGATTGTACCATTTACTAATAACAGAGCATTCGCTGTTTTTCACTCAAAAATATGACCTTCAATGTGTTACACTGATTTTAAAAACCAATGAGCGTTCAGGTGTAATATTTTATCAAGCAAAGGCTCCAGTGTGCGTGACGGGGGACGGCGGGTAGCGAGGTGCGTAGACCAAGAGAAAATGTACGCAAAGTAGGAAAAAATGTTGCAGGTATATGCTTTGTGCACATTACGTCGAACAAATCATCGAGCATTCGTAAGAACGTTACATTACAAGGAAATGCTTGAGGAAACTGAGCATATGAGTTATCTTGAAACTTATAAACTGCCTATTACTGCTGGATTAGTTATTGTGTTCAGCCAAATTCTTATAAATATTGAAGGGAACCGAATCATGCACATGTTCCTAGTATTAATATGTATTTAGCAAAAGGTAATTTAAAATATTTATTCAGATTTTAGATGATTTTATAGAAACACGGTACCGTTTTATTATTATGATTATTAACGTTATTTTCTCTATTTGTTATGACAGGCTTACTATGTTTTCAAAACTAAGTAAGCCTTTTTCAAAACACGCTGTTAAACACAATAAAATAGTTACAGCCAAATCGAGATCTCCGTAATCTGGTTTTTGAAATACAACTTCATACATAATACATTAGCAAACGGAAAATCCTCATACAATGGTTGTTGTTTTAGACAGAGTATTGATGTTTTCTGTACGAAGTGTATTTGGCAATCCATAACTAATTATAGAAATAAAACTAGCTTTTTGGATAACCTCTTTGGCGCAGCGAGCGATGATCTGCTTATGTTGCAGGAAGGGTTCATTACCCGCCTCAGAACAAATTGTGACCACGACAGTGTGTAAACCTGTTGAAACGTCGGGAAAAATAGGTAAATAAACGCGATAAATACCCGTTGTATTAATACTTATAATTATCGTAAGATTATTTGTGTTTTTTACTGTGCTACGAACGTACAAGGTAACCAACAAGCAGTCTTACAAACGTTCATTACACGAAACGAGTTATAATTTTGCATCGCATGAATCGTATTTTCTAGATACATCAGAATTAATACAGTTACTACATCTATGCATAATATTAAATCCGGTCCGTTCAGTACTTTGGTGAAAAGGTAAAAGCGATATATATGAAATCTAACCCGATTGAATACATAACTATAAGTACTATTCATAGTTAAAATAATATTAGTACGCGACAAATACCCGGTATAAAGTACTAATATTTAGAGGTAAAAAGCATCTAAACTGTCAAACATAAATGAGTATGAATTAATTGAACTCCATACAAACAGGACCTCAAAGTGCTAGCAGGAGAATCGAAGCGACGCTGGAACACATTAGACATAACATACCAACCAAGCCAGCTGTTCTAATACAGCGTATAGCTCCTAAATAACCTTTAATGGCCTAGACATAAGTGTCAAATGCACACAGCAGCTTTCAAGAGCGATGCACTATCACATGCAGTAAGACGCCTATGTCATAACTAATGGCGAGTGGTGCATTGCATACAGCTGCTAAGATTTGGTGCTGACATAACACTGTGTACAGTGACCACCTGCTTTTATCGTCAACAGCCTATATTCGTCCAATGCTGGACAAAGGTCTCCCCGTGATAAGCGTCTTATTGGCTTTTATCTCATGGGGTTAATGCCCATAATACCCACGCTGGGCATGCAGATTGGAGATCGCAGTTTGGTGGTTAATTGTTCTGCAGGAGGCGCTGCTGCCCGCCCTCCTGTGGATATCCCCTTTTACGACACCCATGGGAAAAGTTGGGGTGTTGCAAATTCTAAACCGGAACCACACGGCTCTAAGTCGCTTGCTCCTATCGTCGGCACAAATTCATATTATTTAATTGCCAGCAAGTGCTCTCAATACCTGTACAATGGTTGGGGCTCGATGATACTGTTTGAATTTTCCAACATTATTTATTATTATTATACTACTACATATTTCCAGAAAAAAGAGTCAATTCTTTCAAAAACGTTCCATTATCTTAGCGTGATTAGAGCTAATCAGTGTTCTGTAATGTTGTTATTGATACAGTCAATAAGTAAACCAACATACAAAATAAGAATGACTTGAAAGCGCCGTCAACGGAAGGTAGGTACCTGTTTGTTTAATTCTTGGGCTTAAATTACAAAATAACACCCTTTTAACAGAATCTCTTCAATCGTCCCAATACGAGTATATGTCGCAATAGTTCTACAGTCCGTAGCAGTGCTACGACGCGACGAAGCTCTACGAGCCATGAAGCTCTACGAGGTCACGTACGAAGCAATCCATGAAACACTTAAAATATCCCGGAAACGTTCTAAAATGCTCCGTCAAAACGTTCCAACATTAGTTTCCAGAGCAACGTACGAGAAGCAGGAAAAACTTTACGAGAGTATGAAAAATCTTGTACGCTTTCTAAGTTCTACTTCAAAGTGCTCAGTAGTAATTAAAAATGGGAGCTTAGCATAAAGTATGCCAATTCCTCAATGTCGACCGGTCGACTTTTGAAGATTTACTTTTCCAGCGTTGTAGTTAATTACGCTGAATACACTTTTATTTCGGTCAAAAACCATTTAAAGTTTTGTAGCCCCAAAGAGTCCCTTATTTCCATTTTAAACTACTCGCTTTTTGCAAGAGGTTACTGAACTGACACAGAAATGAAACTATCTCATTTATTACGAGCACCGGAATACGATTTTGCAATGGTTTTATTTTATAGCTATTTTCCTGTTATAAACTGGGATATCAACAAATGGAATAACACAAAATGTGCCAATAGACAAAACTAGGGATCTAAATTGTGCTTATTTCATAAAATTAACATAATCATATATCCCACATATTTTCAATCCAAAGAAGTTTCTGTTTTGGTATCTCCTTTAGAAGCAAGACGAAAACAAGTTTTTCATTAATATTCTATTCATATTCAAATCTCATTCGACAGGCGTTATCGCAAGCTGTGCTGAAAAATAAAAGCTTGGAGATGTGAAACTCTTTATTGGTTGGTGCACAAATGTGTTTTTGAGACAAAGAAAAATATGCTACTGGCTTATTCAGCTGTTAAATTGCGTCATAGAATTCAGATTTCAAAAACTTTATTTATCGAGGCTTTAAAAATAAGCACGTAGACAACAAGTAACATTTAATACCATAAACAGGGTTTTACAGATTTTCTCTTCGCTTAATTTTTTTGTACTTTAGGAAAGAAGTAAAAAATAGATGACGAGCTGACCCGCAAGAATATAAAGTACCAAATTCTCCTGCAAAAAGAAGGCAAATTTATAAACAATTTTCTTAAAATGTAAAATAAAACTAGGTACGATCGCGTTTCTTTTTGTTTAATGTATGATTCAGCAAATCTATAATAATTACGTAAATAGGTACTAGAGCGTTACGTTTTCTTTCAATACTACCTTCTGGCTGAAACCTAGCCCATTTTATTACTACATACATATATATTGTAGCCCACATATATAACTAATTCGTAATTTCTTCCTTTAGTAGAAAAGTTAAAAGATATTTTTGTAGTTGTCAAATACAGATTCAAATATTTTAAGGATTAGGTAACAAAGCATTGATTTCAGTTCTATTCACTTACCTAATTATGTTTACTTAATCCAAGCGGATTCGGATCACGCGCGAGAGTATCTCGAAGCGACGAGGCTACACCAAAACTCGTGATTCTCGTGATTCCCCATTATAAAAGTAAAACATCGATAATAACATCACTTGTTGTGACGACACTAACTGATTTAGCTGTGATGAAAAGGGTAAATTGCACGTCTACCCGAGTTAGCGCGGAGAGAGGGTAGAGAAGGCGGCAGTATGTCATGGCCGCGGGCCTAGCGAAAAAGAATTAAAAGGAATAAAGATATTATACACGCACTCAAAAAAATAGGTGAAAAGGAAAGAGCCAAGAAACACAAAGGGTAAATTAAAATTAAGCTCAAAGCGCAGAGATACCTGTTGAGTTTTAGAAGTAAACCTACATATATTATACATATAGCCTTATCCTAGGACATTTTATTATTGTAGGGATAAAAACCTAAAAACTATCTTACTTTATAAATTAAAAGAAGAGAGCTATAAAAACGGTCTGAAAAAACTATTTTGATACCTACAGACCCATAGATAGCTTTAAAAATATATAAATTTACGAAGACTTTGTAAACTAGCATGGTAACAGTAAAACATATTCTGCGATCATGATGCATGATTTTACAAAATATTAGAAAACTTCACAATAAATATATATCCCATACAAAGTGCTTTGAAAATGTGTAAGTCTAACTGTAAAATGGTTGTTACTAGGACCAAATGGTCTCTGACTGTGCACAAGACCGTTTGTAGAGCCTTCTAAAGACTAAGCGACAGTAATTAAATGAGATAAAATTGAGATTGAGCGCACATAAAGTACAAGGGCGTAGGTAAAGAGAAAAGTTAAATTTATTTTGTCTACGCTACATCCTTTCTACAGCTTTATTTCAGATATTTAGGCACTAAGTATTCCAATTTCGCAAACATTACTTTACAGACGTAAACAAAACATGTTTCTTATCCTTTACTAGTTTCTACTCGTGGTTTCTACCGCGTTTTTTCTATTGAAAAGTTTCAATATTATTTTAGTAATAATAATATTATAATAAAATAAAATAATTTATTTCAGACCATGGAAAAGTAAGAGATCTTATAACATTTATTCTACGGTCCATAGTAATATATACCTTAAAACTCATCATCATCAGCCTATAGCAATCCACTGCTGGACATAGGCCTCCCCCAATGAGCGCTATAGCGCTGTATGTATGCTAGTTTTAAGGTAGGGTGGGTAGATCTTAAGGGGAGGACCACGACTCGGTAAACGTAGTGTAGGACGCCCTCCGACTAGGTGGGATGACGACCTGCGAAAGACTGCAGGTAGATGCTGGATGCGTCAAGCCGAAGACAGGGCGCTATGGCGCTCATTGGGGGAGGCCTATGTCCAGCAGTGGACTGCTATAGGCTGATGACGATGATGATGATTCTGTGATTTAGTATTTTTGACCAATAAGTAACTATTGACTTAAGCAACTATTGAGCTAATGCCACACTACAAAACATAAATAATAAAAAATGATGCTGGATAATTCACACAACATTATCTAGCCCCAAGGTAAGTATAGCTTGTGTTATGGGTACTAGATAACTGATATACATAATACAATATATTACATAGATATATTTTTATTATACATAGAAAACGACCAGAACACCCGGAACAAATACCTGTAGATCGTTCAAACATTTGTCCCGAGGCGGGAATCGAACCCGCAACGTCTTGCGTCGCAGACGGACCTTTGCCCACCGCGCCACGGAGTCGTACAAGAGGTTGGCTTACTGCTAAGAGACAAGTGACTCGCCTACTGACTGATCCTAGCTAACAGACGTATAATCGCCACTCGCAGTGGCCATACTACGAGCGACGCGCCTAGCTAGGTACCGGTAGGATAGTCATAAGGTATTGCTTATTGTCAAAATGATTGCCTAAATCATAAGATAGGAGGATCAGTCTATAAGCGAGTCGTTTGGCTCTAAGCAGTCAGCGAAGCTCTTGTAGTGTAGCGTAGGCCTAATATTTCTTTGATATTGGCTCTTCAAAGCTTTTTTGGAAGGTATTATGAATTTTATTTTTCACCGATAGAGACCTGTTACCATACGTATTTTCATTTCACATTCAAAGAACCAAAGAAAAAATATTTTTACGGGGATCCCGTGAGTCCTGAGACTTAGGCCTAGTTCTAGTTCCCTTAAAATCTGTCGCTTTGTAGGGGAAGCACTGCTGATGAATAGGCCTCGGTACTTACACTGATTGACTTACACTGAAGATTTTCACCCAAACACGTCATTCCTACAGGTAAAACACGCTGCTGTCACAGTATAGTGTCACTCAACAATTATCTTGATTTCGAAGCCAAAAACGAAGCTATGTGTGAGTAGATAAGCATAATTTAAAACTTCAGTGCTTTCATGCATATTTCATGCATTTGACGACCGATGTGGCGTGGTGGGCGAAGGTCCGCCTGCGACGCAGGAGGTTGCGGGTTCGATTCCCGCCTCGGAACAATTGTGTGAACACACAATTGTTCCGGGTGTTCTGATCGTTTTCTATGTATAATAAAAAATATCTATCTATGTAATGTATTGTATTATGTATATCAGTTATCTAGTACCCATAACACAAGCTCTGCTTACCATGGGGCTAGATAATGCTGTGTGAATTGTCCAGCATTATTTATTTATTTATATACGAGCGCACAAATACGAATTGGAAAATGAGACGTATTGTTTAATTAATTATTGCATACAATACATTGTCGAATAATTTTAGCTTTGGTGTTATTAGCTTAGAGGTAGGAAGTACTCTGAAGGAAGGAAGTACTTGGAATTACTAGTAAGTAAGAAGTAGTAGTAGTACTAGGAAGTACTTGTACTCTGCAAGGGCGCAGCAATTTATGTACCCCCTGGCTTTAGCTACACCTCGTTTGTTTCTATCATCATTCTAAGCCATTTCTATCTAAAACTGCAATGGTTCTCTAGCTAGATAGCTCGCTACATAACGAACTAGGCTCTGGTGAATATATGAAACAATCTTCTTTACAAATAACTATTCAGTAATCTATGTGATGACATCGACTGTAGGTTTTAACAGGTATAAACGAAAGGGCACGTTAATTAAAACACACGTGAAGGCACCATTCAAAGGTCCTCACCGCTCATTTTAAAGTTATTAAATTGTTCGACGGCCTCTTGCCTTGTTTACAACGTGGATACGAGATTAAATTTGGATACATAACCAGGGTTTTGTAGACCAAAACCAGACATTAAACCAGACGGTTTATGCTGTTTTATGCTATGTTTTTGGTTAAAGTTAAACTGTTAAAAAGTTCATCCAATTGTTCAGAAAATTGTTTTGGTATAATACGAATAACTATTGTATAGTGGCAGTTTCATTTAATTAGTTGAGGCACAGAGTTTATTGGCTCAAAAACAAATAATAATCATTTATTCAATAACAATTTACAATAGGCATGATGACAATTACCTAGAAAACACCAAAATTATTGTCAACCTAATTATACCTCAGTCATAGATTACGAAACACAGATTTATTATTATTTTCATAATAAAAAACTACAAAACACAGAAATCCGCCATGACACGTAGAACACCAATCAGATTTTTTCACAATGTGACGTCAACATGCCGCCTACTATCTCAAGTAGAGCACAGAATAACCAAGGTTTGATTTTCCTCGCTTGACAATATTACGATCATTCACCATGTATCATCATTCATCAGATGTTCGTGTATTGGTGACGTCATAGACTGACGGCGCGCCATTAGTATTCTAGCGTTTTGAAGCAAAATGGTATATGGATATAAGCTCAATTATTCCTTTTCAAATTCTTTTTTGTTTGCAAAAATATAATTTGTTCTGTATTCAGTAGATATCTAAAAAAAATGTTAAAGTTGTTTCTCAAAATCAGTCATGCCTGTTTGAAATTGGTTCTCATACATAAACATATACAACAAATACGCATAATACTAACAATGAAATAGAAATGAACAGAAACAAAAGTATTTTTTTTTATTTAGCCTGTATCGTCCCTTATTTATTTATTATTAAATTTAAAATAAAAATCACTACATTGATTGTTTATTTACAGACAATGTTGTTTTAACTCGTATGGTTCCTCAACCATACGAGTTAAAACAACATTGTCTGTACCATACGAGTTAAAACAACTGGTGGACCGTGTAGAAACTTCCCTCTGCATACAAGAGTACTTACCTATCTAAACATTTTTTTAACTATTTTAGGAGTGAACTTAGAAATACTTAATCCTAAAGCAACATTAATATGCTTTGTTGAATAACCCTTTTTTAGCTATCCCACGCACAAAGGTTTCGTTAAATTTATACAAAACTTTCATTAAAAATATGTCTGCTTTAAGTTATTGCGGGTATCCATGGAGATTTCCTAGAGTTTCCAATAATAATCTACCCAATAAACCGTTTTCAAAACTCAACGTACTCGTAGACTTGGAGAAAACGGAAAACTTTCTGGTATAAACACCAAAAGTTATTTTAGGTTTAATTATATTCATAATTCAAAACAACGTGATCAAAATATTTGTTCACGAAGTTTTTTCGTGTTTACTTTCAATATCGTTTACAACCAAGGTACATTTTTTCAAGGTAAAGTTTTCGTTGTTGCAAGTACCTAGATAAATTATGTGTAAAACGGATGTAAGGAAGTCCTTACAGGCAAAAAAGTTTTGTTTATTTTTTGTATTGTATTATATTTGTATGGCTACCCATGGGGTAGCCATAAAAAAATACAAAAAAATATGTTGAGAAATACAATATATTGCCTTATCATACAATATATATCTATATATTGTATTACTCAACATATTTTTTTCTAGACAGATTTGCCAAGTTGTAGAAGTATGATTTTAATCCTACTAATATTATAAACTAGAAAGTTTGTGAGGATGTTTGTTGCTCCTTCACGCAAAAACATTTGAATGGATTTTGATGAAACTTCACAATAATATAGCTATATCAGAATAACACATAGGCAATTCATAAAGATATATTGTATATTATCCAAAATATCTATCACCACGCGGGTAAAACCGCGGGGCACAGCAGTAATTATATATTTGTTATCCGTAACACCTATTAAGCCGATACCTATATACATGCAGAGCCTGCCACTCTTTTGGGATATCTACATAATATGGCAACATTTTATTTTCATTTCTCTATCAGTTACGTATTTTCTAGTGCATACTTTTAGGTTCCAAATTCTGAATTTTTTTTTTTTTTTATTATATATTTATAATTTTTTCTTGTTTATTTTTGTTATTGATATTGGTATTGATTTATGTTTTGTTTTCAACCGTAGAATCACTTTATAACGTTTACCGTTCGATTGATTCACAATGTTTTTCTATTAGGCACTACTGTAAAATCGGTGCCATATCAATAACGATTCAAGAACGCAACACTTTTCATACACAGCATAAAACTAAACAGAACCTACCTCAAATGTCAAATAACATCAAGACAGCATCAGTTTTACATTTTACGAGGTGTCAGAATGTGTAGTAATAAACTGCAAGGAAACCGGAAGCGTAATAACGGACACACTATCTTATTCGCCCATGGAGTCTCCATAAATTCAAAGTTTATATTAAAGTAAAGTAAGTAAAGTACAAAGTTTTTTATTTTGTCAGAACAGAGACTCTTATAAATTAAACTTAGATTAACAGAAGATAGAAACTGACAAAATCGATCTCCACTCAGCATGTGCTATGGTACAGCAGATCGTACCATAGCGCTGGTCTTCCGTGGAGACCGTGGTGCGCAAGGTGACCTAATATAATAAGGAATAAAACCAAAATATAAATGAATTAACAGAAACTAAAACTATGTAAACAATGTCATTTAAAATAAAATACGTATATACATTTTAGTATTATGTTTGTACATTTCAAATAAAACCTATTAAAACTACAATGAAATTGTTAATATATACATATTTATATTATCTAATTTTTTTTTAAATTTTAATTGAAGGCAAAGAACGGCTTATTTGAACTGGGGCCTAATTCCACTAACACAATCTCCTCACAATGACAGTAGTATCGCGTCTAAATCGCCACTATTGACACCTATTGGTATCCCACAAGCACAATCTTTCTCAGTCTCAGTTGTATCGTGGTCGTATCTATGAAACTTACAATTGTGACAAGTTGTCGCATTCTAATAATCACAGTCTCTTGTATCGCTTGCGATAGCAAGCAAACATGGAATTCTATTGTTATTTTGACGGCTAATTTAGTCTATGGTTAGAGATTTTGACGAGATAATGGACGATTGAACAAAGGTAGCTCTCGGTGCTATTGTGCTTGTGAAATAATAGTGAAATAATAAAAAGTTCAATGAGTTTCCTAATTCGAGCGCGTCTGCAACTCATTATAAACTCTCGCCGGCTGTTAGAGCGTCAAAACCGGCGACGATCTAGAGCTCTTCTGCGAAAGACGTTGGACCCCTTGCATTGCAGGACAAGGAATTTACAAAAACCTATCGTCTTATCAAGGGGACAGTCAAAACATAAGCGGAAGATCTCAATCCTCATATTCGTAAGGAACGCCGGCCGTACTGATCTGATGGCATTTCCATAATGATCAATGTAAGTAAAACAAACTATCTTTGTTGATTAAATTCCCTCTTGCCTGAGCTTTATAATGTTTATTTTATGTAACTAGATAGTACCTACTATTTAAAACAATTTATTTTGCAGATATTGACTGCACTGGCATTTGTCGCTCATAGCCCGCTGTTTCCAGAGCTGTGAAGGAGGTGTTGGTGGCACTTATTTTGGTCTATCCCATATATGTTCCTTTGCCAACACGAAGAGATCAAAGCAACAAATTAAAGAGCAAGTGAGTTCATGAATATGATACTATAGATTAGAAACTGTCGAAATCAGATAAGTGTCTGTCTCCCTTAAACTCGAGACCTTTTACTTACCATATCGTCATGATTAAAACAGAAGCTAGCTTAGCTGTTTAGTACCCCTCACACTTTGTACCTAAACCCTAATTATACATAATGTATATACATTCATTGTTATAATTTTCTACAGATTGCAGAAGAATTGAAAGCCAGCGCTGAAAGCTGTTGTTGTAGAGTCAAACCAAAACTTCTAGCCGGTCGAGCAATGCAGCAAGCTGTTGTTGGCAAATAGTGGCAAGGCATGGAATCAGCCATGTCGACAAGATAATGGCTGTCATGATGATAATGTAAATAGTATTAATAAATTAATTTAAACACTTAAACTCCACATGTGAGATTATGCATTGTTGTAGTTTGTGTTTTAGTTTTTAAAGATAAGCTGTTACCACTTTGTTTTCTGTTATTGCTATAAGTTATTATAACATTTCATTCAAAAATGTCTATGTTGGCATAAAAAATCTTGTATTCTACTGAGTATCCAAGAATCTGCAGGTTTAGAGTAAAAATAAATACCATTTTTTATATACAAATTTTTTATTCATTAATATAATAATGTATGTACACTTATGCTAATTAAAACAACACTTAAACTAATCAAAAGCGCTCTAAGCTAAACACTTGTCTAATTGTTTTACATAGGTAGGTTATAATTGTGTTATGTTTTCAAAAGACACAAAGATTGAGTGGGAAAAATAATGCTCCGCAGACCATGTAAATCTTTGTAGTTGCAACAATGAAGCGACGACAGCATACATTTTCATATTTTGTATTCATTGTAGTACTGAAAAAGAACGGTAGATTATTATTAGGTATTAGTAGGTAGACCTATACAACAAAGAGTGGGTTCTCCTTACTGAGGACCGAGATGAGTGGAAGAAGGGGGGAGGCCTTTGCTCTGCAGTGGGACACTGCGGGCTAATATAACAATAATAATAAAAATTAGTAGGTACCTACTAGTTTATGCTTGTAAAAGTGTGAAACTATCTAAGCAACTACATGGTATTATGGGCTCTCTGTACTTGTTTGCGATAAAAAATAGAGTAGGTATTAAGTATAGATCATATAGAATAGAATAGTAGTTGCATTTCTTACCAATCTCCACTCGTCTCCCGTTTTTGATGGCGAGTCTGAGCTAATACCATTTCTTTATGAGATCGTTCCACTTCCTTCGAGATAGCTCTAGGATAAGATAAGGCATTCTAGATTAATGCCCTAGCGCATATATCGGTGGTAGTCGAGGTAGTCAAGGAGGGCCTTAATTTGTTTCAGCAGTACCATTATCCATTGATTTTGTGTGGGAAATCACGAAAATAAATAACAAAATGTTTTCTTTCTTGAATACGAGTAACTTTGACATGAGTTGCTATATGACGTTTACATTGACAACTTGAAACTCTTTTATCTATGTCATTAAAGCTTACTACTCACAAATTTTATTAAAAACGTGATTTTGTTGCGTTGTAAGTATTTGAGAGCGATGTAAATAGACTTTTACGCAATTGCAGTAATAATTTGAATTGTTAGATACCTATAAACCCTTAATTATGAGTGCACGGATTCATAAATATTTGGTCCGCCATTTCATATTTATTTTATGATGTATACGGCAACACCTACCATACTACTCAATAACAATACAATAGTAAGCGATTGAGACAGCTGTCACAATTTAGTAGGATACCTTATAAACGTAAGACACAATAGCTATGACAATTGTATGGAGCCATAGTCGTGTTTGTTTTAAAAATAGTGGAATTAGGCCCCTGGATGTATGTGTTGAGACTCGAGCAGTACTTTTTTGAGTGATTTTTTTGAAAGAGTAAACGGATTATTAGAATGTGAAGATTCTATGGTCAGGGTGCTTTTTTAATTATGGGGAAAACAATGTGCTTCTTCTGTTGTAGGCAAGTATATTCTTCATGTTGCAAAAATGAATTTTCTTTTATATCTCTAAGTTCATTGTTAAGTGATGTCTTTACGTGCAATATTGTCGAAAGCGGCAATGAGAGGAGGTAATTTTTAGTGAAGTAACAAAGCGATTTTTATCAATTTTTTGAACGTAGTAGATTAAAATTTTGTCCGACGAACATGCACTATTCAAAATACTCTTTTCGACGAACTTTCATAAAGTTTCAGAGAACGCCGAAAAATCTAATTTTGTTCATAACAAACATATTGAAAATTTAAATTCTCGCGTATGTCAGCTCGACCCGACAATAAACAATAAGCTGACCTATCGAGTCCCTCTTTTCCATCCAATTTCGACCCTCGGATCTATCTACATCTTACTAAATCAAACAACGTATAATACTTTTGATCACGTGACCCGCACGACCCGCCTCCACGTGGAATTCCCCTCGGCTGCAAAATTATGAGGAATATAACTTTGGACTTGCAGGTTTATTATCTATAGAAATATTGCTGAGGATCGCTTGATGTTTAGGGGAATTGCGGTAATATGCGAAGATCAGTTCACACTGAAAGATCATGGAAAATCGAGAGTAAATTAATGGATCCTATCCACTAATTTACTCTCGATTTTCCATGATTATTTACCTTATTTCTAGCACCACGTACATAAATAGAAATTTAAACACAATAATAACAACCAGGCCACCTGATAAAGAAAGTTCATCTAAAAATAAATAATCATTTATTTTCAAGAATTTCTTGGGTATACACAATACCTACACAACTTCTCAGAATAATTATTTTCTACATTTTATATTGAAAAATACCTACTTTTCAGTAACCACGTGCTCAGACTGCCCAGTAACTAGCTAGTCTAGTTAACATTTTGATTACCTATAGGTATATTGTTTTTAACTAGGTACCGTGAAAAACTTCTTTATCTTCCTTTGAATAACTACTCAATTGGGGAGCTTTCTCTGAACCACTCACTGATGCTAGTTCTTACAACTACAAAACTCTCAAAACATCGACAGAAAATAGCTTACACATTTAGACGAAACTCTGTTGTCATAGAGAGCTTTACAAGTTGCTTCTTAATGACTTTCAGTCAACAAGATCTTGTTAAAACTTGTCCTTCTGAAATGTAGCTGATACATTTTCAGATACAGTTTTTTTACACGTGAGATGCCAGTCATTTTGCGAAAGTTTTTTGAATAGTAGAATAAGTGGTGTTATATTCCGTGCGTGACCAGAGTGGGACGGAATCTTGTCAAAGTGGTAGGAAGGGGTTCAAATTCTGCTAACCCGAATTCGAATTCAACTACATTAATCGCTTCACAGCCTGGGCAGGTAGAACGTAAAAAATTTTTTTTTTATATAGTTGGTAGTCAATTTATATTTTGGCGTAAAAGAGAGAAGCATCCAAAAAGTAATTCTCACGTCACATTGCTCATAATGATATGACGCGTACTCAAAATGGGATTTTGTCAAAGTAAATGTCCTACCGTCATTGTTTCAGTTCGATTCAGTCCATATTCGACGGATTAATCACGAGAATATATGAAAAAAAACATACATCCAAACATAAAACCTCCTCCGGTTAATGATGAAGTAGGAACTAGTAGAAGGTAGGTAGTGAAGTCCATGGCAAGAACTTATTTTTAAGCTTTTAGAATATCACATCTGCTTTGAAACAGTCTAGTTGTTTTACTAGCCAGACTAAGGTAAATACAAACTACAGGAGAACTTCCCAAGTGATAAGTTTTTATAGTTAGGAACTGGAAAGTTTTTATGTTTCTTTTGATACTTTCGTTCTTATGTATTAGCGTCTCTTGAATATGAAGGAAATGTTACGTTATAATCCGAACGCTATTTTTTTTTTTTATAAATAAATAATAAATATTGCTGGACAATTCACACAGCATTATCTAGCCCCATGGTAAGCAGAGCTTGTGTTATGGGTACTAGATAACTGATATAAATAATACAATACATTACATAGATAGATATTTTTTATGATATATAGAAAACGACCAGAACACCCGGAACAAATATCTGCAGATATTACACACAATTGTTCCGAGGCGGGAATCGAACCCGCAACCTCCTGCGTCGCAGGCGGACCTTCGCCCACCGCGCCACATCGGTCGTCAATTAGACTGGGACACCTTGTCTAAGTAAGTTTTGACGTCACATTTCGGGTACCTCCAATCTGCGTGTTTTCTAAGTAGTATGTATAAATAAATAATATATAAAATTATACTTTACAAATTAAACTAGCATAAGTAATTAAATTTAGGTCAATATCATGTTAGTAACATATTTTATTATTCTATGTAATTAATAATTATTACAAACAGTGCAATCAAATAGTAAATAAAGTGGTTAACTCAACATTACTTGTTATGAATGTAAACGGGTGAACTATGAACCTAGTTCGTGTTGGAAGAATACCATTGAACGAAGTTTCATCCCTTAACGAGGTACTCATCAGGGTAAGTGGAGTTTGAGTCAACGTGGGTTTTCACTGCGACGCATACTATACATTAAATTACCACTACGCACGCTGTGCATGGCCCGGCAGCGCATTTTAGCTGCGTGGGTTCGTTTGTATGACAACGTGGGTCTACGTTTCCTTGTAGCACAGCACACACTACACAGGCATCGTCGCTTCCCCACTAGTTCCACTTCCCGCAGTGAAGCTACGCACGCCTTTACCGCGTGCATAGCGTGTACCTCGTGTATAGCATTGACAGCGTTGAGCTTCGGGGCACCATATTCGAGCTAGCATGTAGCAATGACGTCATTAATCTTATATTCTTGCGAATTGTGTTCGGGGGTTGCAGTGGACGTTATCACATACCTACATTTTCTTGCAAAGCAAAGCTACGTTCGTAGCCTCGACCACGGCTTTTAATGTCCGATCGAGCGTGTTTAAGCTATTTTATTTTTCAATAGTAAATGTAACTTAATACATATGTATGTCGTACATTTAACTGCGGCCGCACCCGTTACTATGCCTTCTGCCCGGCAATCATTTTCTCTAATTTTCTGCAAAGTGTTAACCCTGATTTAAAAATTCATCGGATTCGGTCATAGGGATTAAATTCATTGCGTTCACTGTAGGGCTCCAAGGAGAAAACTAATGTTGACAATCTGAAAGAAAACTGGTACTTAAAAACTGGTGTTATAAATCACAGAACTTTTTATGCTGAGGGCAACAGCGTCCCTTGGGGAAAAAAACACAGAAAAAACAAACACTGAAGCACCTTAGTACCTACATCTGAAATCCATCTTCAGAGTTGCCCATTCCAAACTTCAGAAGCCTATTCCATTTGGTTCGAAACTTTTGATTCATTAGGCCCCATCCAGTTCTGTCGCTCTAACTCAAGATATGTAACGACTGGAGTCAAGATTGTTGACTCGGAGAGTCACAACGATGGATTCCCAATTTAGGGTTTTATAAATTGGAGGCTATATAACATCAGGTTGAAAATCAGCTTGAACTGTTATTTAATAATGATATTAAAATAATTTGATGTTATACAGGCTATTCGACTTCAGCGTAAATTTTTAACTCTTTATTTGTATTTTTTTAGGAACGAATAGTAATCCCTCGGGAAAACATAACAGGGACCACCCGTAATCATTTTCTATACAAAACTAATATAATCATCAAAATCGGCCCACAATTAACGGAGAATTTGGCGAACATACATACAGCCGAACTTAGAACCTCCTTCATTTTTTTAAGTCGGTCAAAAAAGTCTTAGCCTTAATAAGTTCATCATCATCATCAGCCTATATCAGTCCACTGCTGGGCATAGGCCTTCCCCAAAGAGCGCCATAGCGCCCTGTCTTCAGCTTGCCGCATCCAGCATCTACCTGCAGTCTTTCGCAAGTCGTCATCCCACCTGGTCGGAGGGCGTCCTACACTACGTTAACTTACATGCACTTTACACTTAATAAGTTACATGTATCGATTGAAAGCCTGGGGAGAACCAATCGGTCGTATCGTATCGCTCTGTTTACACTTACGTGACCATTACTGTTGTCGCGTATATGAATAATAATGTTTTACAAAAAGTAAATCCTGCACTGCATTGACCGTTAAAATTATGTTCAACAAAAGTGTTTGAAAGCTGTGGATTTTTTATAATAAATAAAATGAATGTGAAAGTCCCTATTACAGCGCACATTAAAAGAACATTTTTACGGCATCACCTTGCTTTTTTTATCTTTGTACATTGTAAATGAGATGAGGCGATTCGAAGCCGATCTTTTCCGAGTTGAATAAAGTAAACTTGACAACACTTCTATGCATGATTTTCAGTCCAAAAGTTGATGCCTCTCATCACTTTGTCCTGTCAGTGCGGTGCCTACCTAATGGCTCGATGTCACTTTCAAGTTTCCCCATTCCGTTATTGTTACACATTTTTCAAGCTGATCCCATTTGTTCTTGTTCTTTGTGAGCTTTGCTAGTAAGAAACTTTGTAATAGACCGAGAGAGCAACAGAAAACTATTACGCGACTTTGCGAGTTACATTTTATATTCTTGTGAAAAATATATGACGTGTCGCAATATGTGAAGTCGACCGTCCGAGCGTTCTTTTGTTTTCTGCTGGATTTTCTTTTTCATAAGTCTATGAAGTTAATTTGAGAAATTTTTGCTCCTTTTATATCTTCTTTTACGACTAGAAGGTTGTTGTCAACTCTATTATAATCCTTGTAGATATACATATCAAAGAGTTTTTTGTTGAATGTAATGAAATCACACTAATATTATAAATACGATGGTTTATTACTTCTTCACGCCAAAACTACGCAACGTATCGGGCTGCAGGTAGTTCTAGGCCTGGAATAAAACATAGGCTTTTCATCTCATAAATCAGTTTCCATAGGATATTATAATAACCTTTAAACGTTTCCATAGAAATAGCGCGAAGTCGTAAGCATAAATTAGTATTTTTATAAAACACTAGCTGTTTCCCGCGGTTTCACCATTGTTAAATTCGAATTTCACATTTCTAAAATATAATATAGCCTATGTCGCCCGGGGATAGTTTAGCTTCCCAACGGTGGTGGAAGAATTTTTAAATTCGGTCAGTAGTTTCGGATCCTATTCACAAGTAAACAAAAAATAAGATCTTATTTTTTGTTGAACAGGCTTTATAATATGATGAGTAAAGAAGGATCTATGACGACCAATGTGGCGCGGTGGGCGAAGGTCCGCCTGCAACGCAGGAGGTTGCGGGTTCGATTCCCGCCTCGGAACAATTATGTGTACGATCTGCAGATATTTGTTCCGGGTGTTCTGGTCGTTTTCTATGTATAATAAAAAATATCTTTCTATGTAATGTATTGTATTATGTATATCAGTTATCTAGTACCCATAACACAAGCTCTGCTTACCATGGGGCTAGATAATGCTGTGTGAATTGTCCAGCATTATTTATTTATTTATCTATAACTGCCGCCCCCCCCTACACGATAGTTTTTTGTATTTGAGCCAAAACCCGTAAAGGGTACAGCTCGGGCCGAGATTCTACGTGACGCAATGCGCTTTAATAGTTATTTCTATCCCATGGAAACTGATATATGGAATAAAAAGCCTATATTTGATTCCAGGCTTAGAGGTACACAGTATCAGTAGCTTCCTCAGCGGCGAAACAGGTAACAAACATCCATCCATCCATACAAACTTTCGCATTTATATTATTGGTCAGAATTACAATACAATACAAAAATACTTTATTGTACACCAGATGCCGATTAAACCAACATGACATTACATGCGACAAGCACAAATGGGCGGCCTTATCGCTAATAAGTGATCTCTTCCAGGCAACCTTTAGATGGAAAGAATTATGTGAATTTAAGAAAGGCAGGGTTAGTTTGCTTATTTCCTAAACTTTTAATCATGTATGTATCCATAGCGATTGAATATAGATTTGACGGATTAACAATTTACTGTATTAGTTCACGACCGATGTGGAGCGGCGGACAAAGGTCCGTCGTAAGAGGCTGGGTTCGATTCCCGCCTTGGAACAAATGTTAGCACGATCTGCAGATATTTTGTCCCGTCTTTTCTGGGCATTTTTTATGTCAAGTATTGTATTATTCTTATCAGTCATCAACATAGTACCTACTCATAACACAAGCTCTGCTTAGGTAGGTATGGGCTAGATGGTGCTGTGTCCAACATTATTTATTTATTATTAACGATATAAACTCGAAAACCTTTTAGTATCAAATTGCTAATGTCAGTCATCGTTTACTTTATTACAAACGTATATTTAGTGCCTCTGTATTTAGGGTCTCTATCATTAGTTTTGTCTACGCGAATTCATTCGGGAGTTCTGAGTATTCAACGATCTACAGATGTATTTCTAAGAATCGTTCAAATGGATGGGTATAATAGTTCTAAGTTTTAAGTTATTGATTGAATTAACTTCGAAGTGGGGCACAGTCCCGTACCGTAAACTTGAGGTTTGGGCCCGACATCTTCATGTCAAAACCAGAAGTTTGGGCCCCCAACGTTGTTTACATTAGTTATCATCCATATATACAATTCCAATACAAACTTTGCACGAAGGTATATGTTGTATTTACTTATGTATTACTTACTTAGCCAAGTTCTGTAGAACTTCGATTTTGCTAGCGTTTGTATGAGCTAGATAATAATAAGACTTAAATAATAATTGTAATCGTGCCAGATCCAAAAGTCGGTACTCCAAGACTCGACAGACATCGTCAGGAAGTTCTTCTCTCTGTAGCCCTAGTCAGTCGATTGAGCCTAGCTTCGCCCGTGATCTACCTTTCTGGTATATTTTTACTGTAGAATAGTTTAATCGTATTTTATTGTATTTTCTATAGTGAACATTTTTTTAAATATTGAATAAAACAAAATTATAACGAGGATTTAATTAAATGCAGTATAATACCTAAATACTAAGTTCTTCATTTCCAGATACGAGATCAATATATTAAAGGTAGAATGCAATTATACTTAAAATAATTAAAAGCTACACTAATCAATCAAAAATATACATTATTGTAAGCGGTATAGGGACGAAATGTTATCATGTTTATTACAAAAAAAACTGATATTTATAATATACATATTTCCGCCTTTATAACATTTGCAGGATCCGAAACTATTATCGTCACGAGATATATGTACCTTTCAGTAAGATTAGGGTACCAGGATTGAGGCCTGTAGTAAGTAATTGCGCCCACACCACGTGGAAATTCAAAAACCCTCACCGCCTCAAGGGACGCCCCCTGAGCGACCCAAATCGTCGGTTCAGCTCAAACAAGTTTAGAATATTCATTCGATAAAGTAACATTAGATTTTATGTCCCCGAGCGGGGTGCCAGCAATGAGTCCGTGCATTCTAAAGGGTGGTATTCACTCGGATAACTTACGTTTTATGATTATATGCCACCGCATATCTTCGTCTCAAAATCCATCGCCATTTCGCACGGTGGTGGTGCGAAATGGCGATGGTTTGTGAGGCGTACCACCTTTGAAGTGGCTACAAACAATGATAAGGAGGTAGCAACAAATAGGGGTGATTTTTGTGTTTATTAATATCATGAAGAGATTCTATTGATAATGATGACCTCCCTGGCCAGTCTAAACGTAGACTAGTCATGTATGTGACATCTAGCAGGACAGTGCACTGGTGTGTGCGCAAACACATACCTATGCACAGATTAAGTTCTAAGTCTCGTGAAGACGAAGTATATTTATGGCTTAACCTAAAACGAGTAGAACGACAGCTGCTACCCAGTATTGACAGATAATTATACAGTCTTCTCCTTTAGAGAGATTACATGTATTACATTACATAATGTACAATACAAACACGGTCTATATTCGCTGATTTGCACAATAACTTTAGAGGTAGAAAGAGAAAAATGTCTGTCGTCGTCGTGTGAATTAACAAACTTCAGCAACATTGATGTAAGTACCAGGGAAAGCTAGGCAGGTAAGGGTAGGGAGAGACGCAAGCTCTCTTCGGTGGTGGCTGTATAATCAAGATCGAGCTTCGCTTCAAAGAAGCTCGCTTGATCATTTAATTTAGCCTGATCTAGAAATCCTACTGGAATTAAATTCCTAGCTAGATCATATAAACTCAATATATCTATAGTCACACTATCTCAATATATCACACAATCATTCCAATGCAAGTGCACTTGCATGTCAAACTTCTAATGCCAGTGCAAGTTTCATTGCATGTACGCGAGCTTTATGCTACCGGATATGAATGCCCGAGGACAAGCATTGTTCGACCAGTTTTATTCTATTACTCAGCTAAAACTTTAAAGAGGGTACCGACTGCGACAGCTATAAGCAGTAAATCAAAACTTTACCGGTTTGGCGCTCGACTATTTCAAGCGAATACCTACGGTGGCTTCAAGCGGTGCGATCTTCATACAAACACTGAAGTCAAACTTCGATGGAACAATATTACATCAGGTCAGGGAGTTGGGATAAAGGAACGCAATCATGATTGCAAATTTCGCAAGGTTTCCGCGATTTTGGAGCGGCCTGAGTTAAAAAATAAAGTTTATGCTTATATTACGGTATATTATCTAAGAAATCTACACAACTTTCATAAGTTGTGCATATTTCTTGATAGTACAAAATACAAATACAAAATATTTATATCTTTAACTTAATGTACAATAAATATAACAGTGTTTGAGATTCCCCTTTAAGTAAAAGAAATACCTGTGTTAGGGAATCTCGCTCTCCTAAAATAAATTAGATAAAAGTAGATTAAGTTACGTAAATTAGTTAAATTCGTTTTTTTTTTTTTGCGCGTGCTCGTGTATGTGAGTGTGTGTAGTGTTGTAAGTGTACTTGGGTCTCCCGAGGCTCCAGTCTCATAAGGGTCTGGGCTACAGGAGACTCAGATGTGTAAAGATGTGATAGTGGTTCTAGCAACCAAATAATTCGTCATAATCTACGAATCAAAACATAAGTCATTTGGCAGTATTCTTGACGACTGGAACTGTATAATGCTGACAATTATTTTTCCAACACGGTGCAAAAATAATATTTCGCATCTTTGCATTTTCAGTTGTTTACAAACATTATATCTTGAGAATAGCTTGAATACAAGTAAAACAGTAAACTAAAAGGTATTTATTCTGGGTCACAACATAACAAGTAAATTACAAACAAATATTAGTTACAACCGTGACATCAAAATAGGTTGTCGTTGTGTGTTGATGTCGCTACGGCATGCTGGTAAGTCAATACTCAATATTGTACCTACAATGTACATATATCCATTTAGGCTCCGCGCAAATGGGCCACCGACCACAGCCACCGGTGGCCAGCGACAGCCACTTAACATACTTTTTCATATATTTTGTATAGACGCGCCGCATACGTGTAGCCGGTGGTGGCCACTCGCTACAGCGTATATATCGTATGTGGTGGTAGCGCGCGACAGCCACCGGTGGCTGTGGTCGGTGGCCCCTTTGCGCGGAGCCTTACACTAACATATTCACCATCATTCACTAATCAAATGTTACGTCACGTAACTCCGTCACAGTCATTAGTGTCAAGAATAGCGTCAGAAACTTATCTGTTCGAAAATGAAAATGTTTTTTATTTTTTTAAGCTTACAAATAAGCACTTAGACATGTCATATTATTTTATATATTTTATACATTAATATATAATAACATTATTTTAATATTCACTACAATTTTTTGTCCAACAGTGGAAGAAGTGAGAAGAAACCACTAGTAGTTGATGACCGATATGGCGCGGTGGGCGAAGGTCCGCTTGCGACGCAGGAGGTTGCGGGTTCGATTCCCGCCTCGGAACAATTGTGTGTACGATCTACAGATATTTGTTCCGGGTGTTCTGGTCGTTTTCTATGTATAATAAAAAATATCTTTCTATGTAATGTATTGTATTATGTATATCAGTTATCTAGTACCCATAACACAAGCTTTGCTTACCATGGGGCTAGATAATGCTGTGTGGATTGTCCAGCATTATTTATTCATTTTATTTAGTAGTTCGTAGACAAAGCTCGAACTAAAAAGCTTTTGCTTCAAAATACTCTTTGATTCTTACTGAATATTCCACACTAGCAACACTGTCAACGGTTTATACAGGGTTGTTTACTCTCTATGCTTGACATTTGGGGTAGTCTGTTTTAATGTCATATCAAATGACGCGAAATGAGTTTCTAAAAAGGTTCGTCGTTAATAATGATGGGTTATGTTTGTTAATCTTCGTATACAGGGTAACGTTCAAATTCTTAGCTGAACCGCGTTGAAACCTTGCACCAATTATAATGATGTGCAGACTAATCTAAGCTCCAACACACTTAATGAATTCACTACCTATTTATTTATTTATTTTATAACTATTTTTATGCTTACCTAGCTAGAGAGTATAAAAATTAGGCAGATAGTATAGACAGTTCAAATAATTCAAATTATGAGCTTTGTATTCCGTATATTATAAATTTAATTTGTCAATTTGTTGTTACTTTAGCTTAGGTACATTAAATTGCTCAGAATCTTAAGTTATAATTATTAGTTATTAGTATATTAGTTTAAACTTTAAATAAGTTTGGACAGTTAAAATGAGGAGCTCTGTCAGTATTTTAGTTTGTCAATATTAGTTTTTAAGGGCTTTGGATTTAGTTTGATAAATAAATATATAGTATGCAAAATATTATTAAGGAACAAAAATTAATGTATCATCATCATCATTATCATGTATAGTTATATTTATAGGTAATAGTCCACAGCTGGACATAGGCCTCGATTAATAAACGCCATGGCGCCCTGTCTTTAGCTTGACGACTCTCGAGCTGGATGCGTCGTCAAAAAAGGCCGGATGCCTAGTGGCCCTTCACTACGTTTGCCGAGTCGCGGTCTCCACTAAAACACATATAGAGGGAATCAAAGTCTTTATTCCAGCGATGGGTCCAATGTGCCTTAAATTAGTTTTATATATTTAGATAAATGTACCTATAACCTGATTACGTCATCTACACGTTGTCGCCATAACCACAAAAAAGGTTGTTATTAAGAAAGTCTTTTTTGTATTTTATGTATGCTAGTTTTAAGGTATATATTATTATGGACCGTAGAATAAATTAAATAGGATCTCTTACTTTTCTAAGGTCTGAAATATATGATTATTACTTATATTACTTACAAGCACGACCTGCAAATGCAGCAACAAATACTACTGCTACAATTACTACAGCAAAAAATATAGTAGCCGAATCCATTCTTCCGTTCCGCAAATCCTTCACAATTTCAGAACCGCATCACATATTGCTCAGCTATCTGTCACCATCCCGCCACGATAAGGTTTCCCTGTGATTGATGGGCGGTATATTAAATAAACCACCCCCAATATTACATTTCATATATCGCCATCTAATACATACATAAGATTGATCGATTTGATTATAAAGAACCGTAATACTCGTCCTATAATCCTATTCGACGACCGATGTGGCGCGGTGGGCGAAGTTCCGCCTGCGACGCAGGAGGTTGCGGGATCGATTCCCGCCTCGGAACAATTGTGTGTACGATCTGCAGATATTTGTTCCGGGTGTTCTGGTCGTTTTCTATGTATAATAAAAAAAAATATCTATCTATGTAATGTATTGTATTATGTCTATCAGTTATCTAGTACCCATAACACAAGCTCTGCTTACCATGGGGCTAGATAATGCTGTGTGGATTGTCCAGCATTATTTATTTTATTTATTTATTTATAATAGCTAATAATGGTTGGAATATGTGAAGCTCATTCAGTTCTGAGCGAGAGATTTCTCTTGAGCGATAAGACCTATTCTCTCTTGGTGTATAATAATTCTTTTGTAATTATTTAAGTGTGCTTAAACTGTTATTTCTATCTATGTAAGTGCTGAACCACTCTTTATAAAGCTGTATAAAGTATTGGAGATACCTACTGCAGGCAGATTTTTATTTTTATTTTACTTTAATGTTTGTGAATAATGTTATTATTTTATTACTTGTTGTATTGTGTTTTTAATTTTTCTGCAAATTTAATTGAATCTATGTTCCATACTCTAACAAATTGTTATCATTTTAATATTGTGACGACCGATGTGGCGCGGTGGGCGAAAGACCCTGCGACGCAGGAGGTTGCGGGTTCGATTCCCGCCTCGGAACAATTGTGTGTACGATCTGCAGATATTTGTTCCGGGTGTTCTGGTCGTTTTCTATGTATAATAAAAAATATCTACCTATGTAATGTATTGTATTATGTATATCGGTTATCTGTACCCATAACACAAGCTCTGCTTACCATGGAGCTGTGAATTGTCCAGCATTATTTTTTTCTTTTTTTAATATTTAAAATTGTATTTAATTGTTAGTATGTACTTACATTGACTTTTTCTATTCGATTTGCAAATATTTTCTTTTACTAATAAAATGACTATCTGACTATCAGATGCGTCAAGTCAACAAAGCAGCTTTGGTAATTTTTAGTCTAGCTGCGCTCCACACACATACATACAAAACCCTAAATATCAGTGTGATGGTTTCTTTTTCTGAAGTTTCCAACCTATTTATTTATACTTTTTGCACGAAAAACATAACACAAAACTTATTCTAGACAATTTAAACAAAGGCGAACTTAACCCTAAAAAGAGTTCTCTTCCAGCAAACCTTATTGGGAGAGAGATACCAAGTGAAGAGAGAAAAAACCTACCAACGGTTCATTAAAAATTTGCTATAATGTTTTCTATTCCTATTAAATTCAATCGCAGTCGTTAAAGTCTCGGTGTAGTGAATACAAATACGTACCTAAGCGTTTAATCCTAAAATCCTCAAATCTTACACATCTTGACCCAAATCCACCTCTAACCCTGTATTGGAAGGTGTCCAAATCGTCACAAAACCATTTTCGAAAGCACCTCGGGCACAGAGGGGTTAATAGTTTAAGCGTCATGTTTCTTTAGTACTACGAAAATAATAGAATTATATCGCGTCTTTATTGAAACTGTCGAAGAAATTCTTTGGAGCTAGTAAAAGATCAAAAGAGAGAAGATATCTCACTATTTAAAAAATATGTACTTATTTCTGCTCGCGCGTACTTTTTCAGGTTAAAAATAGATAGATAGATAGATAATTCTTTATTCGTAAAACTTATATCTAAAACAGTTTGGTGAAAAACGTAAACGAATTAGCGTCCTTAAAAATAGCATAGATGAATCGCCGTCGTCGCCTACTCTCGGGATACCATCTACCTCCCTGTCAAATTTAATTAATATTTGTTTAGCCGTTTAGCTTCGAGAATTCAACCAAGGTCTTACCTATCTACTTAACGATGGTATAAACTATAATTATAGTTTATTTTTAAACTTACCGCATAGTTAAGTACTATTTACTTTTAACATCGTCATCCGAGACCACGACAGTGTGTAAACCTGTTCAAACTTCGGGGAAAAATAGGTAAATAACGTTGAATAGTATTTAAATTATGAGGTATAGCGTAAAATAGAAGAAATACTGAAGAGTAACTTTTCACAAGAGTGTAGAACAAATAATTTCTCAAAGCGCAACAAAGGCAAGAAGCAGTTTTATCTTGCCCTAAAACTGTCAAGCAACAAGAGAACAAAATCGAATCTAAAAGCAAAGCTATAAAGCTGATTCTCCACTGAAAATAAATTTGCATTGGCATAGCTCGACCCAGAGTCGCCGTAGAGTCTACGTCTCCGAACCTCGTTCACAATTGCTTTGCGAATTCAGAATTTCAGACCACCTTTGCGGTCGCTGAATTTGCAAAAACTATAACTTACATTTTGGACATGACAAACAAAACATGCCAAATAATCCAATTTTCTTTATTTTGTTCAGCTAAAAATTGAAGGGTACTTGTATACTTTACTTTTATTTTTAGTAGTGTGACCATATCGAGGTGATTGTGTAGTTAAGTGAGAACCCGCCCCTACCCTTCCCCTGCTGGTCGGAGAGTTTACGTTTTTAAATTACTAATAATAAACAAAATTCACTGGACCGCCGCGCCGGAGGAGTGGCGAAAATAGTATGAGAGATATTACTCACCAATACATCTGAATCGACCAGCACGAGTGGTCACTAGTTACCTAAGATGCTACCTAACAATATCACTCTGAAAATAAACAAAAATACATTTTGTTTCAAAATCCGATATACTCGTATATACATTTGTAGTTCCAAAGCCTTGTTACAAATTCATGTAGGTTCCGTTACCCATGCTCTAATTATTTTGAACAAAATAACTTTTGAGCTTTCGACCCACGCCGCGATTAAAAGCTTTGCTGAAATTGTGACCACAAGTCGGGGCCCGCCGGCGATAAATCAAAACTACGCCATTACCAAACTTGGGTCGCGACACATTGGGATCAACTAACTAAGTACCTAATCCTACATTTTATGTATCAGATGTGTATCTATTCTACAGTACAGTAACCTGGCCAAGAGGGTGTGACTTCGGTGCCGGAGTGATAGCGAGACCGAGTTTTTGATAACTTTCCACGAGGATTTTTGATACTTTCGCGCACAGCAGGCAAATTGGTCATTCTTCCAGCAGTGACAGCAGCGATAGGCGGGAATACAAAAATGTATGAAATTAAACGTACGAGTATGTCTTTCCTATTTTCGGCGCCGACAACGGCATGGGATTAAACATTTTAGGTACCCTGGCTGCTGCCCGGGCCGTAGAGCCGGAGCAATCAATAGAAAACACGCATTGTAACGAAGTGTTCAGACAAAATCCCGTTACACTCCCGTTTTCCAACAAAATATATTCTACCTACAACCGTAGAGTCAATATTTATTGAATAATTGGTAGTCTCAAATTTGGTTAACGTTGATTGAGATAAAATTATCGATAAAGTTGAAGCAAATCACATTGGTTCTGATACCAACGTTATTTTGGTACCTATATGAATCATGAAAAATACTCTCGACTGTTGTGGCACAATCACGCTATGTAGGCGGTAGCAAATAGCAAAAGAGATTATTTCGTATTATGGAATAATTCAGAGTACGAAATATCTTCCTTGGAGATAGCAGAAGTACCTATAGGTTAGATACCTACTATAATGGTATCCCATCTCCTGATGTTTCCCATTTAAGTTGTTAGTAGGTAGAGTGAGAGGCCAAAACCCACCTACTTCCTTACTTGTAGAGGTTTAGAATCAAGTGTTCGGAATTGGTTCAAGTTTGATGTATTTGCACCGACTCCTCTGAGATAAATTTGTTCGAAAACTTGGTGAATGTGAAAACTTTGAAGCTCAATTCAATCCATTACACGAGTGAAATATTTCATTGTTTTCTCGCTCGGCGGGGGACCTTACAAATCCAGTGTTTAGCATTTCAGCTCGTTTTAAACTGGGATTCAAAAGAAACTAATTATACCGAAGTTTTAACAACATAGGTTCGTTCCGTGAATATTATTAAAAACTCACGCAATTTGTTCATCCAGGCAAAAATGGGAGGAATAGGGAGAGAAGTGCTCATTATAACGTATCGAATTTAAGTCCCTTACATAACGTCAACTTCAAAAACATTTGCTTATAACATTTTGATCAGAACAAAAGCCCACTCTTCAAACTTTACCACGTAACATTTTTATTTTACAACCTGATTTTAAAATTTAAGCTTCGAAATAGCCGACCCCTAAAGGCATTTTCAGGCGACTGTACGTAAAGGATTAATTTGAACATGAATGTGGATATAAAACAAAAAATCAGGGTCCACCTGAGGGCCATTCTGGGACGTGCGGGTCTGTTTATTCTGACCTACTCGTCCATCAATCACTTGGAGCCGGTTTTTCAGGGTTACCGCGCCCGGCAAACGTGAGTTGCAGGCGACAACCCTTGATGAGCTGGGTTATTCTAAAACACACTGAATGTTTATCGTAAAACGTCTTTAATATTTGAATTATTGCTTTCTGAACAGAGGTAAGTTTGAATTTCGAAGAAAATCTAATGACATTTTTTACAATGTTACGGAATTCCTTGGTTAAAATTTTGATGTCTCAAATGTCTCTCCCTTGGGAGTAATGTTCATTATTCCCAAAGGAGTCATGTGTTTCCAATTTAGAATTTCAAAAAATGTATGGAAATGGAAATGTTGACCAAGGAGACCAGCACTAAGAGATCTCATTCGATTTATTTGACTATGGTAAAGACTCCACCTTTTTCTGCTTATATAACCTATAATAATCACATACTTTCGGTTCCAGTTACATGACGAATAAAGTACGTGACTTTATAAACGTACTTTATTCGTCATTTTCACACATGTATAGAGAGATAAACTTCTTACTTCGGTGTAGTAAAAGCAACTGTTACATAACGAATCTGAAAATCTGAATCTCAAAGTTAAGGTAATCTCATTTTTTAGATTTACTGTTATGTGATAATTGGCCGCTTTGTTTGTAAATAATCTAACTGCTCTACCCCAAGGTATAGGTACTAATAAGTAAGCTCTTGAGCAAACAACGGTAAAGGCGGTAAACACTTCCTCCTTTCTTTGGTCGGTGTTGTGTTAGCCGCCACTCTGTCACCTACCTAAGTAAATAAAAGTGGCGCTACTTCGACGCATTATTGGACCTGCTTTGAGCCTCTGCATTGAAAGACGTTTAACGGTATGACAAGGCTTTACAATATTATATCATCATCATCATGCCTATATTAGTTCACTGCTGGACATAGGCCTACCATATTGAGCGCCATAGCGCCCTGTCTTCAGCTTGACGCATCCAACATCTACCTGCAATCTTTCGCCATCGTCGTCCCACCTGGTTAGAGGGCGTCCTACACTACATTTATCATTATAACTTATAGGTTATTATATTATCATACCTACCTATAATATTATGAATAATAATTTTATAAATAATATATGATACATAAAAATAAATAATATTATAAAAGAGAAAGATTTGATGTTTAGATATTTTACCTCGGCGGCGTAGGTAGGCAAGACCGCGGGAAACAGCTAGCATATCAATAGTGTAAGTAAAGTTTTTTGCTAACCCTTCTCCGTAACTTAGTTTTAGGACATTATACGGTCACCGCATTTCCCAGAACTCTTGGGAATGCTTCCTGAAAAATGGCGAGAACCTCTTGGGGGTTGCTTATCCTATTAATATAATAAATGTGAAAGTCTGTGTGAATGTTTGTTACCACGTAACTATTTCACTTATTTAGATGAAATTTGATATGTAAGTATAGATAGTTTAAACTTTAGAGTAATGTGTTACTCTTAAACGTTGATTTTTTTTTTGTTTTAAATTTAATTAATACCTACTTTGAGTGCGTGAAAAAGCACGGTGCTAAAGTTATTTAGAAAAATTACCTCTGAGAGGGTTAAAAGGGGTGGTAAAGTTTCTATGGAAAATATTATTCCTTGGTTCGATTCACTCAAAACTCGGTATACGTACTACATAAACTAGATAGTGAATAGGTACATTATCACGTATTTTTACAAATCTACCCGTAATAAATTTCAGAAATTTATATGCACAAAAATATTTCCTCGTTCGCACATTCACTCATAAATGGTATTAATAAGTAATATTATACCATTCAGTAAATAACGAGACACGCATGTATTATTAGCTCTAAGAATTAGCAAGCTGAAGTGGCAGTGGGCCAACCATATCTCACGAAGAACCGACCACCGCCGGGGTAAACGTGTTCTTGAGTGGAGACCGCGACTCGGCAAACGTAGTGTAGGACGCCCTCAGGTGGGATGACCTGCGAAGGACTGTAGGCAGATGCTGGATGCGTCAAGCCTAAGACAGGGCACTATGGCGCTCATTGGGGGAAGCCTATGTCCAGCAGTGGACTAACAAAGGCTGATGATGATGCATGTATTATATAAAACTTGTTAATAAATAAGTAACAACACATAGAGCGCGCTTAAGCTCCCCGCCGGCGAAGACGACGGCTCACAATTTCACAAATTCACGTGAGCCAAGCCACGGGGCGCCGCTAGTTTTGTATACGTATAAACTAAACGTTGGAACTTAAATACAATGTTGGTTGAATTGGATTGCCGGTGCGGTAATTACCATTTATAAGTCGTTCTTAAACAAAAGCGACCGTAATGTAGGCACTAGATCTAAATAAATATGAAAATTTTTCAAAACTAAAAAACTCTAACAGATAATTTTTTTTATTACACATAGATAACGACCAGAAACACCCTGAACTGCAGATCGTACACAGAATTGACCCGAGGTGGGAATCGAACCCGCAACCTACTGCGTCGCCTTTAACCACCGCGCCACAGAAGTCGTAATAAAAATATTATAAAGCCTTTTATAAAGTAAGTTATTATTTCCTTTATTCAAGAATCAAATTCAAACAGGAAGCCTCAGTCTCTCTAATGTTTGGAAGGTAAATTACGGTGTTTACGTAATCAGGCCCGATTTGGTAAATGGAGCGCCGCATGCGCGGGACGACCACTTTCGAAGTTTGCGGACCGGGTCATTTTTGCAATCAAATAAGTTAGCCAAAGTGCCCTTTAGCTAGTTACAGAGTTCCGAATCGAATGCCTGGATCATTTAGCCAACAAATTGTTTTTTACTCGTGCAATCCAGATGGTGGAATAATTAAAATAAATTTTGCTACAGAACTTTCTCGTGTTCTTTAGTGGAGACCACGACTCGGTAAACGTAGTGTAGGACGCCCTACGCCCAGGTGGGATGACGACCTGCGAAAGACTGCAGGTAGATGCTGGATGCGTCAAGCTGAAGACAGGGCGCTATGGCGCTCATTGGGGGAGGCCTACATATGTCCAGCCCAGCAGTGGACTAATATAGGCTGATAATGATGATGATGATAGAACTTTCTAGAATGTTGAAAGTATAATTATGGCGAATGGCTAACTGCGATCTAGAATCTAGATCAAAGTTTGGTTAACCATTGTTGTATACAATAATTTTTTACCCATTTAGGTGTCATCAGGCCAATAAGATATAAGTTTTTTTTTAATTGTAGTTACCATGGACTATTATTAACCTAGGTAGGTAAATCCAGTGGAAAGAAACATATTACAAAACTTGCCTATCAACTGCGGGATGCATAAGATTTTTATTGTACCTACTAGACATTATCTAACTCTTTTATCCAGACATCGACACATTATGCTACCCTTGACCTTATCTCCAATTTTCTTTGACGGTGTATCAATACCAGTGAGCAAATCTGTTAAAAACCTGGGTTTGATCGTAGACAATGAGTTGTCCTGGGGTCCGCAACTGGCGGAACTCAGCAGAAGGATGTTTGCATCGGCGGGCTCACTGCGGCGACTGCGCAATTTTCTCCCGACTACCACTAAAATTACACTTGCCCAGTCCCTATTGCTTCCCATTCTCGATTATGCCGACGCTTGCTATCCGGATCTCACTGAAGAACAATTAAACAAGCTTGAGCGCCTCCAAAACTTCAGTATTAGGTTCATATTTGGCCTTCGCAAATATGACCATGTTTCCGAATATCGCGCAAAACTCAAGTGGTTACCCATCCGACTTCGCAGGAATACTCATATGTTATCCCTCTTGTACAGTATCTTATTCTATTCTCCAAGCCCTTCTTATCTCAAGGAGCGCTTCGAATTCCTCTCAAACTCTCACTCACTCTCTTTGCGTTCCTCTGAAACCCTCATCCTGAAAGTCCCTGCTCACTCTACCTCTTTCTATGACAAATCATTCACTGTACAAGCTACCCGTCTATGGAATGCTCTCCCTCTGGACATCAGATGTGCAAAATCACTCCCTATCTTCAAAAAACTGCTGCATCAGCATTATTTATCCATATAAAATATTGATAGCCTTATCTTACGAGTATGTCTATGTAAGTTTATTATAATGTTTGTTATGTAGGTATTTAGTGTATTTGTTATCAATTATTTATTAAAGTGCCACCGTCTATATTGTTCGTTCATGTCCAGTCCATCCCAAGGTTGCCTGGAAGAGATCGCTCTCAGCGATAAGGCCGCCCTTTATACCTTTATTCTAAGTTTTTATCTCTGTATTATTTTCTGTTTTGTGTGGTGTAATAAAGTGTTATCTATCTATCTATCTATCTATGCTTGTAGTAGCAGTAGGTATGCAAAGTGAGAAAAATATTATACCTACCTACTTTACCGCCACTGCCCTTCAATCACAACTTGAATGCTCTCTCGTCCGCACGCATGCGTCGACTCAAAACGACCCGCAGTAAAACGACTGGTCACGTGACCCGACACGGCATTCGTTCGGCAAACTTCGGTAGTGATCGCTGAGCCGGCGCGGCGTCCGGGCGTGACCGCGAGCGTCTCCCACAAACCCATCCCAGATGTTAAATGCGATCATTTCAAAACAAAATAAATAGTGATACATCACTAAAGTAACATTTATTCACCCTGGATTGTTGTTTTTGTGGTACTTCAGGGATAGAGCCGGTTTACGCCCTGAACAGCAAAAAATTATTCGAAACTCCGGTTCTCTTAGTGATTGTGTTTTCGCCACTTCGATGTTCTTAGCTTCGGGACTCGTTGGCTCTAACTAAATGGATGAATGACAATAAATTATTACAGTGATACGTGTTTATTTGATTAGTTTTTAAGAAACGATGGACCGCGTGAGTGGAGAGTGCAGATTTGGTGGAATGGTGTCCGCAGTAAGAAGTAGGACCGGTCGGAGGAAGCGTTTACATAGCCACAATAATATTGTACCAGAAGTTGTGCCAAAAGCACCGAAGAGAGGGTTAGGAGCCATCCTGGTGCTGGCATGTGTCCTTGTTTACCACAACTGTGTGTACTGCGGATTTGTTTTCGACGATATAAGTGCCATCAAAGACAACAGGGATTTGAAACCCCAAACTCCGATTATGAACATTTTTCTCAACGACTTCTGGGGGACTCCTATACATAAGGTAAATTTCTGATTCCATGTTCAGTATTGGAAAATTCATAGAAGCCTTATATCAAAGCAATATTTACAAGAAGTTTTTGCTGCGAGCTTAAAGACCCAAGTACCTACTAATGTCGAAATGTTATCAGAATAGGTTTATGAAACCAATGATTATAGATACGGAACGTAGGTTATAGGTATACCTACCTATATATCTATGGCTAAAACAAATCGTATCTTGTGATTCACTTATAGGTAAGGTACATGTGAATCCAAAACTCAACCTGCTGAGGAATTCACGAAAACGATCCAAAATTTGAAGATCCGGAATGCGTCTAATCTAGAACACGATCTCGAAGTCGTCGGCAATCTAGATTTGCCAATTTTGCCATAACTTGTATTTCATTAGTACCTATTCATTTATTTTTCTTTTTAAAGAATTACTTCGATTACAATTTTCAAGTATTTTTTTAAGTACATTACACATTTTGCATCTAGTGAAAGACCTATACCTACCTAAACGATATAAAAAAAGAATTAACAATTGAATAGTTGTAGAATATGCATGTTTAAATACATAGACCAATTAATAAATATTTAACAAAACTCTTTGGATAAAAAGCAATTGATTACTTACAATTCAACGTAAGTAGTCAATTACTAACCAAAATCACAACAAAATATTACACACCGTGAAAATAAGAACCTGATCAATGCTATTACAAATTTTCGATCTACCGATCTAGAAGAAAATTTTAGGATACTTACATTAATACAATATTTTAACCGTATCGTTAAATCGCTACTATAAATCTTTCGGACGGAATCAGAAACGGATTTTCGGTAGTTGCAACAATTATACGGAAGCAACTGCAGATCATGCAACATAAATCAACAAATTGCTCGCTTGCAGATTTATAGCATTAATCGCAGCGAGCTCGATTCCCTTTCATTCATCAATTATCGTTCGCTGTTAATAAATCTTTTATTGAGTTTAAAACTGGTATTTAATCCATTACGTCGATCAATTTGAAAACAACCTGTCTTTTACGTGCAATGCTGATATGATGAGATGAGATCAAAATGTAATGGTAATTCATCACCATCGATGGAATATCAGTTTATATTCAAGCGTCTTTATGTGTACGGTATTAGCTCATAGCTTTGCCACTTGACTAGGCTCTTGTAAACAACTTCCAGAAGCCAAAAGATATAAACGATCTTGATCAACGTGTTTTTGAAGCTGTTAGTTTAACTGCTTCTTTATCTAATGCCAACACAACAGCACAAAAGACCCTTACATCTGCGTCATTAGCAAATGAATAGGGTTGATACGTGACGTCTGTATTGGGAAGGGGAAAGGGTCCCTCTTATGATAGGTATCTTCTTACATCCAATCCAAGTAGTGCCTTGCCTAAGATTGTAATTTTTGAGAGGCTTTTTATTTGGCATCTATGTATTTCTTATACTTTCCATTGCATGGGTCTGCTTAGTTTGGGCTAGACGACGTGGAGACTGATTGATTAATAGTTCTGTTTCAAATACAATACTTGGCTGTATGTGGACCTAAGATGGCTGACATTTTTGTATAGCATTTTTTACTCGCTCCTTTTTTCGCTCGCTCTTCATCCGAAAACGATACCCATATACTTATTTATATGGGTATCGTTTTCGGATAACTCGAACTCGTAGATTACGAAATAGTTGTCCATTTCCAAATCCAAGATGGCTGACAGATGATTTCATCGCAAAATTTTCTCATGGATATCGATTTCCAACCAATCGAGGATGTAGGTTACGAAAAGGGGGTCGTTATTAAAAAAAACAATGGCGCACAACCGCAGCGAGCTGTTTGCAAGTCGTGCATATCTTAACAGCTAGTATTCATTATATTTTTACAAACAAGCCAGTCCTTGTGGTATACAATAAAATAAAATAAATAATGCTGGACAATTCACACAGCATTATCTAGCCCCATGGTAAGCAGAGCTTGTGTTATGGGTACTAGATAACTGATATACATAATACAATATATTACATAGATAGATATTTTTATTATACATAGAAAACGACCAGAACACCCGGAACAAATATCTGCAGATCGTACACACAATTGTTCCGAGGCGGGAATCGAACCCGCAACCTTCTGCGTTGCAGGCGGACCTTCGCCCACCGCGCCACATCGGTCGTCAAACAATATAACTAGACAGCGAGTTTTGTAATGTGTAAATAAAGTATTAGAGTCTAACAATTACATAAAGATCTCACAAAACCTTAGAGGATAATATTACAACTGATGCATTTATTGCAAGCTCCGTAGAAAATAATTATAGCACTACTGAAGGAACGGAACATAAAGTGTTCTGAAATGCGAGGCAACAGAATTCTGCAGTAATGAGCCACGGTATTATAGCTTTAGTTGGACTTAAGAAATTCTCCTTTCTTCTTTGTCTATTTGTGTAGTCACTATTTTGCTTTTTGAGGAATCTCGTGTTGCGCATTCCGTGTTTTGTTCATGTTTGCGCATTTGGCTGTGGTTGTCGTTTCGAACACGGCCGCACGGTTCTCAGGGGGTCGAAATATTGCGGAGGATGCACAGACTTGTCTCGGACGCTTTCGCTGGGGACCAATAAAAACTTCTAACTTAAATAGTAGTATTTAATAAGTATGCTAAGAGTTTTGCCTGGTTGGTGCCAGTGCTTTTTGCCATCATTGTCAGTCAAACTACCAAACAGCTAATATGAGAGCGAAATAACTGTAAGTAAAGTTATTTCACCATCATTATGTGCTGTTTGGTAGTTTAACTGATAATCAAATGGTTATATTCTAATGCTTTACCAATTAGATTTTTTGTGATAATCAATTTTTTTTATGGAGCAGTTGTAATCGTGTTATTTTTGCTCAACATTTATTACTCACTTATGCGTCGAAATGACGAAAGGAATCAGAATATTCAATAGAATAAAATAGCATTATTATATTTATTGGTGTAAGATATATTTAAGTAAGATTAAGTTACTGTGGTGCAGTATTATTATAGTTTGGTTTTTGTTTCTAAAAGAATACATGTTCATGGAAAAATCACCTAGAATAATATTTGTTACATACTTTGTAAAATACTGATAAAAATCTAAACTTTCGTAACTCCACAATTTTTCAAGTCATCAAGATCTCTTTCTGTCAAAAGTACCTAACTGGTATGAATTATTTATTAATTCTGTCTTCATTTACTCACATGTCAACAAATAGGGACCAAACAACAAATACGGCCGGACGAAACTCATTTTGAATTTTATAACAAACAGTAAGTAAAACTCTGAAAATCCCCTTAATTATAACCTAACGACGATTGAGTCTCCCTAATAATGACGCACAAAATGATCTACCGTATTGTTTGGACGAGTGTATTGTTCAACGAATATTTTTTGTTCATAAATAAGCGATAATTAATCCAAGGATCACAATCCACCGAGCGCAGTGTTTGTGGACCATGGGGTCGATTTGAGATTACCGTCATTTCACATGTCGGCTTTACAGAAATCCTGACTAATGTTCACGCGCGATACTGGCGTTTATAACTACGAATATTGTGAATATAAACAAATGTAATGCAGTTTATATTGTTGTTTTGGACTGGAATAACTCATTTTTTGTAATCAACAGGATCATTCATTCAGGGTGGATTAAGAAGGCTGGAAACAGGGTTCAAATGAGCATCGTTTGGGTTCCCTTTTGCAATTTGTCGGCGAAACGAGTACATTTTCGCCGATCTTGAACATTTTCTGATGTAATAAGGTAGTGGTTCAAAACAGGAGCGTTAGTCTATAATAGTCAAGTGCTGTGTGAACTGCCACGTGTCGACCGTAATGAACTCTGTAAAAGCTTCAACAATACCTACCTAAAGTTTGGTTTAAAGTGATAAAACAAAGCTTTTGTTTCAATTACAACAACACAGAAAGCAGCACTGTAACAGAATAACAAATAGGCGAACGTGACTACCAATTTTTGGGCTTACCTTTTGGCAAAACGGTCCACGTTAGCGCGTTTGCGGTTCCCATCCATCAATGTCAAGGGAACAAGTTTTTCGCTGGGTCTGGTAAGTCTGGTTCGCCATAGGTTCCGGTTCCTTCGCCCTCTGTTTTTGTTTACTAACTTTCAGCCAGTGTCACTTCAAGTATTAGCTCCCGAGCTCTGATTAATACCGCAGGCCGAGGCGAAGAATTCGTGGCAATTATTCACCCTGTTCTCATAACTAACATTCTGACAGCGGCTGCTTTTTCTTTGCCAATGAGAAAGTCAGTTGGTAATAAATTACACATTGAACACATTATGATGATCATGGACATCTTATACCAAGTGAGAGTTACTTGGAAATGCCCTCGCTTCGAAGCTCGCCCTTCGCTTGCTCGTTAGTAAAACCGCCGAGCTGCCGAATCGCGAAAAAAATGTTATGCAGGAGTTACTAAACATACTCGTATTACAGACATAGGCGACCTCTGTGGCGCGGTGGGCGATGGTCCGCTTGACGCAGGAGGTTGCGGGTTCGATTCCCGCCTCGGGACAATTGTGTGTACGATCTGCAGTCATTTGTTCCGGGTGTTCTGGTCGTAATTTATGTATCATAAAAATATCTATCTATATATGTTATGTATTGCATTAAGTATATCAGTCATAGTACCCATAACACAAGCTTTGCTTAGCTTAGGGCTAGATGATGCTGTGTGGATTGTCCAGTATTATTTATTTATTTATAATATTTTGGAGATCGCCATTTTCGTAATATGGTAACATAATGTATATGTCAATTTATGATCTATTGTTGTGGTTCACACAACAAATCACCAATGTTAATTGGTAAAATTGCATTCACCTCATTGATATTCTTGTCCGTAAATAAATACCTACACTATATTTTCGAAAAGGTCGGATAGTTTTTTGTAACACAACATCCAATCTCATCGACGCAACGCCGAACCAAGGTAATTGTTTGATAGAACACCTGGTGAACAAACTTTGTATGGAACGAGGGTGACAATTGGGGTATAAATTATTCACCGAGGCAGGCTACATTTTTTATATTGGTTATTCATGAAAATATCGGGGAATGTGCCACTTCGAATACCTACGTTCACTCGATTATCCAGATGACGATTTATGACAGGGCCGCGCTCGTCGCTTGTTTTTCGTCGACCTCTTCCATTCCCATTTCCGCGTCAGGAGTGTAATTTGTGAATGTCGAGCATGACATTTGCACACGTGGACTTTACATTAATTGGACGGACATTAACATGCATGCCCCATCAATCACTCAAGCGGCTGTTTAAAAGGCATTCGACAAACAATTTTATTTTCGCATATTTTTCACATCGATAATGGAAAAGCTTTACGGAATTTATTACGCATGGAAGTAGGCCAACTATAAATAAATAATGCTGGACAATCCACGCAGCATCATCTAGCCCCAAGCTAAACAGAGCTTGTGGTGTACTTGATGACTGATATAATAGATACCTATATACATTAGATAGATAGATATTTTTACCATAGATAGAAATACCCAGAAGTCAGATCTCCTGGAATAGAACAAATATTTGCAAATCGTAAAAATATTTCTCCCAAGGCGGGAATCGAATCTGCATCCTCCTGCGTCGCAGGCAGACCTTTGCCCGCCGTGCCACATCGGTGGTCAACTACGAACCTTATTTTTGTCGGAAGAACACCAATGTTTCATCCCTTAACGAAGGACTTCTTGAGGGCGAGTCTAGTTCTAGACGTGCGCGTACGTCGTCTCCAAGCGATCTCAGGGACTTCTCTATATGAATATCTTTAAAATATTACTCCCAAGGAATCCCTCCGAGCATGCTCGGATACGGTACGCAGGCGTCTAGAACTGCACTGAAACTTTTGGTGTTCTTCGAATACAAATAAGGTTCGTAGTTAGCCCACTTACATCCGTAATGAATTCGACATTCATGTTAGGTAGGAACTTTAAATTACCTGTCTTACACTCTGTTTGTAGCAGCCAGCTTAAATAATAGAATAGTTAGTATACAAAAGTTCTCGTCCACTTTCGGCTTGCGTGACCGGACATTCACGTGAACTTCTAATTTCTACGACCTTTTCATGAAATTCATTTGGGTAGGGTTGCCTGATTTCCCCTTATTTTATTTAGAATCCGGCTAAAATCAGTTGATAGCTTTTCATAGATGATCTATTTATTATTTTTTGCAATGATGATGATGATGTCCTTAGCCGAATTTCGGTCACAAGCAAACTCTGTCAAAAATCCAAGAAAATAAATAGATTTGTATGCTATGCACAGTAATATGTGCCCCCTTATGCATACAAAGCCCCCCCTATTTAATGGAGTAAATTTGTAAACAAGGCCCCCATTATTCTGAGTACAGAATAACGCAGGCCTTGTTTACAAATATTATATTTTCATTTTGTCTAGAGTATAAAAACTACGTTGTACGTTTAGAAAATCAAGCGTTATTCTATTTAAGTTTCAGAGATAAAAAAATTGATTCCCGCGTTACTTCGCGGAAATCCTATTTTGCAATGGATTTCCAAATGGAATGGATTTTTAGGATGACAAACATTGTCAATTCCGCGCAAAGTTTTTCGGGACGGAATACGGAAGAAGGACGCGCTTATGATATCTAAGAAACGTTTTTATAGATTTCAGAGACCTGGAATAATTTCTCTCTCATATTATTCCTCATCATCATCATCATCATCAGCCTATATTAGTCTGCTGCTGGACATAACCCTCTTATTAATTTGTAAATATTAGTCTAATATTGTCGATTTTTTCAATGATAAACGTTCAGGATATATTATTGCACGTCATTCTATTAAATATTTTTGCATACCGACTAACGGTCAAGCATGTTGATTAATAAAATGGATATACCAAATAAACATTCTTTATTATGAGTATATATAGATTGATAACAAGAGATAAAGTTTTGTTATCCGGCTAATACGTCCCACCGATGAAACCACAACATGGTTACGTTTCTATTTAGGAGACGGTGAAACACAGTTTATTTATGGTATCGCGTGGTGTTACACCCTCTATAACTATTGCTATAAATGTACCTACCTATACATAGATAGGTAGGAAAGTAAAAATGCTATTAATTTATTCAGTGTTGTTTTTCAATTTGTATCCACCATAAAAACAGGAATTTCTTTGTGTTTTATCTTGATCTTGACTTAAGACTTTACTTTTTTATGTAAAATCTTAATCGGGTGAAGTGCCTAATCTACCTTTCGATTTGTATATAACTTAAGTAGGTACTCCGCTGGCTTTGGCCTTGTCCTGGTCCATAGGTCTCCCATAATGACGCCTTTCGTGCTGCACACATCATTTGCTTACGTGTTATCTAGTACTAAGTAGTCTTATATTCGTCTAATTAAGTTTGTTTGTGTTTCCTTTCTGCGTGCAGTCTTTCGCAGGTCATCATCTGGTCACTCTTACAGTGATTTAAATTTTGCACATACCCTAGAACAATGCTTAGGCAACCTAATCCTGAGAGTCGAGGAAAGAGTAAATATTTAAGCAACCTTGCTTCTTCTATATACGTATACGGCCTGACGACATGATACCTGACGCGTCCCAGGTCCCAAACGTGTGGGTAAACAGCAATTTCGTCCAGTAATTTGTACTATGCATTAGAGACGCCTTATCTTAACCAGAATTCCGGATGAACCGGTACTGGGAGCTGTGACAAACAAACGGAGACATAAATCAACGTCAGCACAAGTTTATCGCGACTCGAGTCCCGCAGACGCCGGCGGCGGCGGCAGCGCGAGATCCCTAATGTGTTTGTTCTTCAGAAAAGAGATTTTAACTTCGATGTAGATAGTGTAATTTTTAGAACAAGGATTTGTTGTAACTGTGCTTACGTGTAGCGTCTGTTGTGTCGGGTGATTGTGACGTATTCGACTTAGTTCCGTATTGCTGTTTATAGCAAAATATTCCGAATTGTTAGACTGTTAAGTTAAAACTATTTCTGCCCGCGGCTTCGCACTGGTATCTCTAACCGATGAGAACTGATATTATGGGATAAAAGTAGCCTTTGTTTTATTCCGGTTTGGAACTACCGATAAAAATAATTTCAGCCCGATCCGTTCTGTAGTTTTTGCGTTAAAGAGTATATAACTATACATAAAAACTTTCGCATTTACAAGATTAATAGATTACCTTTATGTATTTACAAATTGTTATTTCATTGTATATTTAAGAAAATTACAGTGAAATAACAATCAAAAAATAAGAACCAGTATTTACAATTAAAACAAATTGAGCTAACTGCAGAATAGAGGGTTGCAAACAATCTACAGATAGCTCAACTGATTCATAATAATAGGTTTCGTTGGTACTTTCTAAAAAGTTATCGTTACTCTCCCGTCCGTACTTTTCCTCTTTACCATGTTTAATTTAAAGAAACTGTGGTGCCATAAAAAATTGATTGGTTAAATTTTTTGAATTTTGTCTCACGCCTACTTTGTTGAGATATGGAATCTTGTGAAGTTGCTTTGCATAATCTACTGGAAAGAGTTTCCAACTTCAAAAACTGTTAAATTTTTAAAACAAAAGTTTGGATATTGTCTTTAAGCTTCAACAGCGCTTCGTCCTTCGGGTGACAATTTATTCATGGTACGGGCAGCGGACAAAATCCAGTTTCATATATTTGTTCAGTTGAAAACTCGCCACTACTGCGTTCGCTTACAGTCCATTTCAGAGTGCTGTAGCATCAGATGCTACTTCCTAATTAAATCTTCGAGTTGAAATGGTTTCAAGGGGTCTTCAGGGATTCCGGCAACGCACAGCATTTGCTTGTAAGTACCTGGGTAGCTTGGAATCTATAGATATTTACCTACATTACTACCTTATTTATTTGCTCTATACTTAGAGGCTCTATGTGGGCTCTACTATTATAAGAGCTCAAAACCAAAGGAGCTTTTGCTCAAGAACTAATGTATTGTGTATTTTTTCTAAAATAAATAAATAATGCTGGACAATCCACACAGCATCATCTAGCCCCAAGCTAAGCAGGGCTTGTGTTATGGGTAGGTACTAGATGACTGATATACTTCATACAATACGTAACATAGATAGACATTTTTTTATTATACATACATAACGACCAAACACCCGGAACAAATATATGCAGATTGTACACACAACTGTCGCGAGTCGGGAATCGAACCCGCTACCTTCTGCGTTGCAGGCGGACCGTCGCCCACTGCGCCACAGAGGTCTTCAAGTAAAGTAGGTAGGGTAGGGACTAAGGTAATTGACTAATATTATCTTAGATCACCAATAAATCAATATTATTTTTGGAGTCATTTGAACGCTATGCAAACCACATGCACACAGTATGTTTTTTTTTAGAATACCACTTTACTAAAAAGCTACTTTATTCCCAAATAATAAAAGCTCTAAAGCTCCTAAAATATTTGGTTTCTCTAGCAAAACTGTCTTTGACAACAAAGAACACCAAATTGTTCTAATGCGACAAAGGTTGCTGTTTTTTAGAAAATCATCACCATCATCAGCCTATAGCAGCGCCATAGCGCCCTGTCATCAGCTTGCCGCATCCGACATCTACCTGTAGTCTTTCGCAGGTCGTCATCCTACCTGGTCGGAGGAAATTTAGAAAATGCGTGATGAATAGTATTGATCTCTTTTAACTTTTAGATAATTTCCAAAACTGAATGATTGCAGATTGATATCTTCATAAACAACTAAACAAAGTCACTAAAATATTCATACGTATGTTACAAAAGTCGCCGAACTTAAGTATTTTGACGACCGATGTGGCGCGGTGGGCGAAGGTCCGCTTGCGACGCAGGAGGTTGCGGGTTCGATTCCCGCCTCGGGACAATTGTGTGTACGATCTGCAGTCATTTGTTCCGGTATGTTATGTATTGCATTAAGTATATCAGTCATAGTACCCATAACACAAGCTTTGCTTAGCTTAGGGCTAGATGATGCTGTGTGGATTGTCCAGCATTATTTATTTATTTATCCTTTCATTGCTGAACACACTAAGTCGTTTACAAAAACGTCGCAAAGAATATGACGTCACCGAGTAGGAAAGGAACCTACCTGTACCTACCCAAGTAAGTGTTTAACACTTTGACTGCGATTTTTTTCCGACGACTGCGATCTTTTTTTAACCTAAAAAATTCGTGCTGCCGCTCTACACAGCGGTTGTGTTGCGCCGCACATGCGTTTCGTTCGAAAAATATTACGGCTGTGCTGAGTCACAAAGATCTGTATTTTCTCAGCCGCTGCGCTAGTGTGGATTTACGCATATTAGTCACTTGTAGAAAACACATACAGTGTGATTTCAGCACTCAAAGTGTTAAATTTATTTGGGCTCAGCCATTTTTGTTCCCAACTGTCCGTACCAGAACGAGCATATCCCTCGTTATATTATACTAGACAATAATATAACAAAACTAGTATAATTGGCGGCCCGAAGTTTGTGGGAAATAAGCCAAGTAGACACGCAGCCCTAATTAGACAGTGGGTTCCTAGTCCACAATTCAATTATTAATTCCATTTCTCCGTCTTTAACAATTTTTAGCTAATAATTAATTATAAACTAGTTTTCTCCTAAGTAGAGTACCTCGTAAAAGATTACTCAAACGTGAGAATGGATATTCTTATTTTATCAAAAGATGTTGTATTTAAATTTTATCGTGTTGCCATATAAATTAACATTTTGACTGCAATTTTTTTTCGACGACTGCGATCTTTTTTTTAACCTAAAAAATTCGTGCTGCCGCTCTACACAGCGGTTGTGTTGCGCCGCACATGCGTTTCGTTCGAAAAATATTACGGCTGTGCTGAGTCACAAAGATCTGTATTTTCTCAGCCGCTGCGCTAGTGTGGATTTACGCATATTCACTTGTAGAAAACACATACCGTGTGATTTCAGCACTCAAAGTGTTAAGGAACATTAAAAAGCAGTTGTGGTACATCTGGCAACAGCCGTTTCTACAGTTTCAGTTATTAACCATGATTGGTCACAGTTGGGTTTAGGTCTTTGTCACGTAGTCAATAGCCTCAAGGTAAATCACGCGCTTTTTGAAGCTTTCACGTTTAAAAATAGATACCTACTTTACTAGCTATAAATCTAAGAACCTAGATTTTCCTAGGTCATCATGAACAAGCACCAGTCACGCTATTTTACATTTACGGTAGGCAGTTGGTAGGTACATCAGTTCATGTAATATTTGTTCTAGGAGTAACAGTGTAGGAAATCCCATATGTAATATCATCCCCTCACTAGGCTGTATACGGTGGCATATTAGGACCCCTGTTTCCCTCACCTCATAAATCAGAATTTCAAACACAATAACCGCTACAAACTGGAGGTGTTGCTAACTTGCCACATACAATATACAGTAAGGGTTGCCATTCTGAACTTCTTAGTGGCAGAAGGGCTGCTAACTGCGAAGGAATTTTGGTGATACTGATAACAGACAAAAACACAAAACATTATATACATAGTTTTATTCAAATAAGCTACCTGCCAAGAGGATGCCATGGCAGTATGGAAAATTTAATGAAAATTGTGGACAGATTTCCTATTTGGCCAATAACCCTATCAGATATTTTTTTCCACTCGTTTTTTTTTTCTTTCTTCGACGTAAAAGTTAAAGCACTGTTTAAAGCATTTTTTTTATTACAATAGACTTCCTTCTGACAATATTAAAACTCAATGTCGCTCCGCCAACCGTTCCGTCCTTTGCAAATCGCTTCCTTAGGTCTAGCTCCTAAGGGACGAACGAAGCCGAAACTCTCACTACCTTCGGTTATGGACCTCCCCGTCTACTTCGCAAATCGCCTCATAAAATAATCGTAACTTCTCAACAGAGTTCTGACTGGTATAGCCAGGCCACTTACAAGAACGACACAACACCACCGCGCCGCCGCCGCTATAATCTACAGAATAATTATGTGTGTGTCGTACCTATGCAGATTACTACCTATTTATATTTATTTTACTTTATTTTATATTATTTATATTACTTTGCAGATAGGAATAGGACTAGACAAAACCCCTGGAGGTTAACATTTTTATTGCAGTATTTTTATACTCTATACTATATTATGACTTGAACCTAGCACCTAGCTTGAACCCATTTAAGAATATATTCATTTTGTTTCGAAACAAAATAGATATAATGCTCTTCAATGAATAACCACAATCGATTTATTGAATGAAATTATGGGAATACCGTAAATTGTAGTTAGTAAACAGTGCTAGGTTGGTATTACATGTTGTTCATATTTCATATTTATTTTATTGCATGAAATATGAAATATGAACAACATGTAATACCAACCTAGCACTAGCAGTTGTTTGTATCTCACAGTCCTATAACTTTCTCTGAATAGGCCCCAGATAACTTCGGCTCCTAGTGGTGATTCTGCCTCGCATAGCTTTATTGGAGCTATCAAGAACGGAATACTGATTTGGAATTTGATGAGGCAGGTGGGTAAATTGGAATCATGTAAATTTAACCTCGACGCTACTAAATTGATATCGGGTCTGATTGAAATTTTAATATTCGATTCAAAGAAGTATAACTTATCAAATTGTGTGTTATATTTAGTTAGCTTTGTACAAATTTTGACCCATAAATAAATCTACTAAAAACCTTAATTAGTAAAGGGCTAAAATATTCAATGTACTAGGCATAACGATTAGGAGATATTTTTTTATATTATGGTCTTATGTAAATAAATAATTTTAATTTACAAGCTTTTTAATTACATACTCGTATCTGATCTACCTTTGATGGATAGCTTAGGTACCAATTCTAATCATGGTATTGTGAACTCGTTATTTGATTACCCACGCTGTTAATGTTCTCAATAAGAATGGTTTGATAATCATCATCAACCTGTATTAGTCCACAGCTAGACAAAGGCCTTACCTAATGAGCGCCATAGCGCCCTATAAAGACTATATGGGTCGATATAGTCGTGTTTTATTAAGTAGTATGTATGTAGTTAGTCTAGAACTTCGTTTAACTCTGTTTAAAGCTGAATGCTCTCGCCGCAGTCATCACATTATCTGAATCTTTATAATTATGGTATGACGATATCTCTGACGAACTCTGTGGCGCGGTGGGCGAAGGTCCGCCTTCGACGCTGGAGGTTGCGGGTTTGATTCCCGCCTCGGGACAATTGTGTGTACGATCTGCAGTTCCGGGTGTTCTGGTCGTCATCAATGTGTAATAAAAAATATCTATCTATGTAATCTATTGTATAAGTATATCAGTAATCTAGTACCTAGTATCCATAACACAAGCTCTGCTTACCTTGGGGCTAGATGATGCTGTGTGGATTATCCAGCATTATTAAAATAAAATAAAAAAATGAAATAGTATGCAACATCGCGCACCTATCCGCGCCGAACGCGCCGCATTTCAATAAAATCGAGTGCGGATCCTGCGGCGCGCACCGGTTTAGCTTTAAAAAGAGACTCATCATATTAAGACCGTAAACTATATTTGTTTTCGTTGAATGTAAGTCAAACCAAATTGAAATCTAACACTTGCAAAATAGCTCAGAAAATCAAACTAAAATAATCTAGCCAGCAGTCCAAAGCGATTGCATCATGGCCTTTGGAGTATTCACACGTGTTACCTTAACGAGGTTTGCTCAGAAGACAGAGACGGGATATTTTCTGTCACCAAAATAGCCAGTAACCGCACCACATCACAATAATATTATAAACAATGATTATAAATGCGAAAGTTTGGATGTTTAGATGGATGCATGAATGGATATTGTTAGTTCTTCACGCCAAAACTACTGAACGGATCGGGCTGAAATTTTTCATAAGTCTTGTGTGATCAAGAATATATTTAGACATAATATATAACATTATAAAAAAATGCGGATTTAAGTTGAGAGTCGTCCTTCCAAAAGAATTTAACCCAGCCAAAAGATCAAAAGAGTTTGTCGAAGCGAAGCGAGCTACGAACAGTGAGAGATAACATTGTGTCTACCATGAGTTTTAACAATCTATACTCGCTAGCGACTGTAGTTAACAAAATGTATGAAAACTTTTACAGCGCCTCTAGCGGATAGTTGAGTTACTAAAATGCGCACCATGAGTCGCGTAGATAACTATTCTACGTCACAGTGTAGTAAACTATACTACAGCGACTGTAGTTTGGGCTCCATTTCCATAGAATTTGGTACCATGAGTTACAAATTTGACAGATGTCATAGTAGCGTACTATTACTACAGTAGTTACGGCACTCACCGACCATTTGCTTCGTGAAAAGTCTATAGTTTGTGATAGATTTGGCGATTTTGGAATTAAAAATGTATAATAGAGCACGTTTTGCTTGGGAAATGTTAGCTTATGCCGAATTAGAAGATGAACGATTTATTATTGAATTAATAAAATTAATATTGAAATGAAATAATTATATTACGATGAATTATTTTGCAGCTCATTGAAACAACTCTAAGTACTACTTACATTATATACTATTATTCTACGCTCACGGTCATCATCAACATGTTGTTGGAGAGGCAAACCATTTTTCTCAAGAAGCGATGACTTTATTACATTGAAGAAATAGCCCTAAAGTACGCCCTAAGTAGGCTACTTACTTCTTCATGTTTAGGGCCTAGACTTCTTCTTATTTAGGGCCTAAACCATCCAACTGTGGTGAATATGTTTATTAAATTTCCAGTAACACTTCGGGAAAGAGACATCATCACACTATCACCAGCCTATAGCAGTCCACTGCTGGAAATAGGCCTCCCGGGAAAGAGACATAATTAAACAAAATTCAATTAGTGAATCGCATGGCGTCCATCCGTTGTTCGTTGTTGTGACAAAATAAATGCCAGTCAGTGAAGTGAACCATCGTAACACCAATAAATTTGGGTTGCCTTAGATTTCATTGAAATAATTGCGTCAGGCGACTTTCTACATTTGTCGGATAACAGTTACCATAACACCTATCTTTTGTCTCTATCATCGTGCAGTATTTAAAAAGAGATGAAAATATGTAATATGAACTGAGGAACGTTTTATAATGACGCCAACATAACAACGCAAAACTACACAGTGTGTAGTTGTAACTATAACGTTAGTAGTTCGCAATAACACAGCTCATGGTACCACTAAAGAGGCTAACTATACTATCCGCGTATTTACGTAACTGCTGTAGTAACGTCAGGCGATCTAACTGTGACAACTCATGGTAGACCTACAGAACTAGCGTAAAAACAAACCGAGTTTGCAGTAAACTACAACGATTAATAATAATAACTGACCTGATTTTAAACAATCCTAAATCTAGGCGCGCTGATGGGGTAACGGTAAGTACGGTAACCCCTGTGGCGCCGCAAGCTCCCATTGTAACACACTGGTGCCAAGGCGCCATGCCAAGCAAGTTTTGCACCGTCTCTTTCTCACCAACTGTGTTCGACAAAGACGGATACATTTGTGCATCAACTCGGTCGCAACCCGGTTCCAGTCAATTTACATTGATCCTATTTGTTCCTTCGGTGTTTTGAGACCGGTTTTTACAGAATAAAAAGCTTCATCACTGGTCAGACGGCTACTGACGGATGACAGATAAAAAAGATTTAGTCTCTCCAAAATAAATTACAGACTGTTATTTGTGCGTTCTAGCAGACAATCATAATATAATAAGCAGGGAGTAGCAAGCGCTACTAAAACCTCCTGGCAAGCCGTTTTGTCTGGGCTTTTATCTCTTCCTAGAAGTTTGCGTGACCGCTTTAACGAGCGAGAAACGAACTTTAATACCTATTCAGTTTGCTAATGAGCAGAAACTATGCAGATTATGCCTTGAAGAGTAATGATTAATGAACTGATTCAAAGCTTCAATATCTGACTTCTGTGGCGTAGTGGGCAAAGGTCCACCTGCAACGCAGAGGCTGCGGGTTTGATTCCCACCTCGGGACAAATTCTGTACGATCTGCAGATATTATGTTCTCAGTGAGCCTTGCTGTGAGACGGCACACATATCCTACTAATATTGTAAACGCGAAAGTTTGTGAGGATGTTTATTGCTCTTTCACGCAAAAGCTACTGAATGGATTTTGATGAAACTTCACAATAATATAGCTTACATATCAGAATAACACATACTTATATGCAATACAATACAATACAATACAAAAATTCTTTATTGTACACCATAATCAAATTAATCATTACAAAAATACATTATATGCGACAGGTACAATGGGCGGCCTTATCGCTTAGAAGCGATCTCTTCCAGGCAACAATTCATAAAGATATATTGTACATATATTACCCAAAATATATATCACCACGCGGGGGAAACCGCGGGGCGCAGCTTGTTAATAATATTATGATTAACAGAACCAAATGACACCAATTATCAAATCAAAAACCAAAATTTAAAAAGTAATATACCTACGTATAAACGAAAACATTTTTCGTTCTGATAACGTACAAAATCATACTTACCATAGTTACCTTAGTTTGCTAATGTGCAGAAACAATGCAGATTAGGTATACTATGAACGGTAATGAACTGCTTCAAAGTGTAAGGTAAGCTCATTACCGGTGGTATTGGATAACCTGCCGGTTGTGAGGTTTCAACCGCCCCGATATTATCTAGACAAGGTTTACAAACATCAACCAATAAAGAGAGGCTAAGCTTGTAGATAAACTTCTGAGCGCAAAGATGGACGTGTTGACAGCAGCAGCGACTTAATTATTCCTCTGTGTTAATTACGAATACACGTTATGCATACTATATTTTTATATTTCAAAATTCAAAAAATTCAAAATTCAAATGTTTATTTATTCTATAAGCTTACAAAATAAGCACTTATACAAGTCAAATTTTATACTATTAATTATTATCAAATTACTTTATTATAATTTTAATGTTCACTTCAATTTTTTGGCCACTAGTGGAAAAAGTAAAAAAAGAAACCACTATTATGTACATATGTTCATACAACTTACTCGTATGTGTCTAGTGGTTTCTTTTCACATCTTCCACTAGTGGACAAAAAATTGAAGTGAACAGTAAAATAATTTTATTTGATAATAATTTATATATAAAATATGACTTGTCTAAGTGCTTATTTTGTAAGCCTAAAGAAATAAATGATTTTTTACTTTACTTTACCTTACTCTAATACATTTGATTTGCTTACCTAAATCTAAATATAGTGCGATTTTAGATACATTTCAATATTTATTTAAAGCTAAAAATAACATTGAATTTCTTACGTACGTAATATTGTCGGTGCGGCACTGAGCGGCATCTGGCCAAGTACCTATTTTAGGAATAGGGAAGCCTAGTTGCTTCAGATGGAAGCTTATTATATTATAGATTTGTAATGCAGTTTTCAGCAATAGATAGAGTGAATTAAGAGGAAGTTTTATATTATTTATTAATCACTCCACATTTATGTAAGTATCTACATTGCACCCGTGCGAAGTCTGGGCGAGTCGCTAGTTAACAATAAAAAAAATATACGTTATAACAACAAACTTAACGGGCGTCATCCACCTTTTTCAATGTTGATTAATTAACTACCTTTCAATATTTTCTAACCATAAATCACTTTTGTTTCAGGTAAGCTATAAATTAAATATATGTACTACGAAGGTAAATACATAACCTAACGAACAATGAAACTGGGTAAGTTGAACCTCCAGTAATCAGAAACCCGAACACAGCTTCTAGTCACGCATTCTACTAATGACTCATTAGCCAGGTACCTATAATCCAGCCCAACTCGATGTGAAATATTTTTAAACAAACCACAACACGAAAACGCAAAAGCTTGTCGTTGAGTTTTAGATAAAAATTAAGCATTATTTATTGAAGATATCAAATCGACAACGAATGTAAATTTGTCTAGCATTCAACTTTAAATTTATGTTGCAATGCTTTGCAGGGTGCATGTTGGACTTTTATATATTATTTTAAGACCTATTTGTACTGTACACGTCATGTAAGCAATAAACCATTCGAGTATTGGTTATAAAATACGTAGCAACAGGCAACAGTGTGATTTTAGTTTAAGTATGAGCGCTTTGTTTCCAAACATTTCATATCGACTTTGGCTGGAGTATATGAACATGGAGGACGCCAAAACAGAATGTAATATACAGGAATAAAACTAGCTAGGTAGGTATGATGATCCTAGTCGAATTTCGACCACGGCGGCGGCGGCAAAGGCGGCGCCATGCGCCAGTCTTATAATGCGCAGGATATTAAAACAACTCGAATGTGAGCGCAAGCGCATACTCAGATGCACTATATTCTCTCACTCACACAAAAAGGTGGATGAAGAGAATACAGGCCATACAATAAACGGGGGCTCCAACCAAAAAGCCTTACTTTTTAGCGGTTTTTTTTAAATCAAAGGGATATTACAAAATCAAAGAAATACTTATGGTGGCAAATAATTTATGTCACCATATCGTATCAGCTGACCAATCACAATAAATGCAAAAAAAAATAGTTTTTTATCTGTCCATTGTTTTAGAACCATATACGCTTGTGCTTGCAGTTTATGTTTTTATTGATAACTGTGCTGTTACCTTGGTTTTTTCTGTTGTTGTCATCAGTTATTTTTTGGTTTTCGTTTATAAATGCCATGCTTTGTTGACATAAAATATCTTGGAATCTAGAACCGACCTATAGATTTTTTTATCTTTTATTCCGATCGCGAAAATCTAAATTCGAATTCTGAATTCGATGTCAAAATACACAGCTAAACTCGAAGTGGGTCGACCATTGTCGCGAATCAGTTAGGGAGTAAAGTTCTTCAATGGCACGTACGAATTGCAAGGGGGACCGTATCAGTCATTGTCAACAAAGTTGTAACAGGGATGCGATTCATGAAAGCATATAGATGAAATTAAAAAAAAATCTGGCAGCTTTCGCAAAAAGTTGGATGAAGTGAAACAGACAGCTTTTGCAGCCTAAAAATCAACGCAGGCTCAAAGAAATATTATTTCGCACGGATCCTCCCTCTGCTCACATAATGCAAGAAGACTACAATGAAAATAGTCCTAAACCTAACGTGCAAATTGGATATCAAAATACATTGCTAAACTTGAAGTGGGTCGGCCATTGTCGCGAATGAGTTAGGAGGTAAACTTCTTCAATGGCACGTACGAATTGCAAGAGGGACCGCATCAGTCATTGTCAACAAAGTTACTGTCGACGTCGGTCGGTGCGATGTTTGTTGTGGTCTCAGAACTTGCGGTGTCGAACGCTTTTACAAAGCTGGATTTATGTAGGAAGCTGGATAATGCAATAGTCTTGTCTCTTGGTCGAATGGGATAACATTTTATACTGTCTCAACTTTAATTCAACACCGAATTCGTTACTAGCGTCTGCCCGCTTTGTTATATTTCATTATGATTGGTTTAGCCGGCTAGTCGTGAAAAGGTAATAGACACACTGGGCTACCTATGCTTTTTAACCGACTTCAAAAAAGAGGACATTCTCAATTCTACTGTGTTTTTTTTTTGTTTGTTACCTTAGAGCTTTTGACTGGGTGAACCGATTTTGATGATATTTTTTTAATTTAAAAGCTAGTGCTTCCCGTGTGGTCCCATTTAGTCCAGTTCTGACAATGGCATCCATGAGAAAACCATATAAGTCTTAAATTTGCATTAAGTATATGCGCGACAAATTTATTTATTTATTGAGATAATAACATCATAACAGGTTTTTTTATTAAGCCCTAAGGCGATGTTATAACAACTTATACTAAAAATGCAATTGACGAATATCTAACTCAATGTCACGCCAACCGATTTCGATGATTATTTTTTTAAAACCTAAATTTTAAACCCCATTTCCATTATTTAGGAATTAGAAGTCGGTTTATAGTTTTTTAAAATACGCCAAATAACTAATTGAGCTTTACCTACCACATACCTACATTTAAAATCTAATCTCGTTGTTTTAAACTTATCAAATTTAATTCGACTAGCCGTTCGCAGTCAAACGACTAATAAACCTATTCAGTTGGCTGATGCTCTACTATACTATATCTTGCGAGAAAAATTCACAGCAGCATGATGGAGTCAGAAGTTGGCTGTGATACACCCCTGTTCCTAGGAAAGCACTCTAAGCCTTGTTGGTCAGAAAGTTGGTCCTGCGCCTGACTTCTCCCCGGTCATGTCGGTCTGGAGATTATGGGCATGAGGGAATAGAGAGTACACCTGTGTTTGGACACACACTTGGGCACTCCTGGCCTGCCTAGTCTCCGTAGAGGCTGGCTGCCATGGCCGAAAATTTGGCTATGAGGACATGATAGTCACAGGAGGTGTAGTTTTTTTTAATCTTTGTTACCTCTTAACTTTTATGATATGGTTTTATTTATTCATATCATGTCAAAACAAAAAAAACGCGGTATTACAAGCTAGAACGGGATCCCGGAATACGTTTACGATTTGCACAACCAGTAGTTTGTTAGGTATTTGGTTAGGCGCATTGCTTTGTAACCACTTACTCAGTGCTAGCTTAAAGGCAAGTTACGGTCTTGTGGATTCTATGGAGCGTACTTAGCCTGCTTGGCCTGCTTCCTAACTGACTGTGACCAAGCTACAAGGAGACAACGGTAAACATTTGGAGAGCCTCCACGGTTTACCTACAGACACATGGACGCGATAGCATTACTGCAATGTTGACCTGTGTCATGAGCAAGATCTAGTATTTATTTTGCAATCTCAATACGGTTAAAGCTAGAGTCATTTTGAACGGGATATTTACCATGATTTGAGTTTTGAGTTATCCACGAGACACGTAATCGACATAGCTTAAAGAATTTGTAAGCTATTTAGTGGCAGTGGGCAGGCCATATATAACGAAGAACCTTAATTTACCTCAATTATTGCTGCTTTTAGTCGATCGATAAGAGAGAATCGGTGGGACAGAAGCGCCACATTATCAAACTATAATCTTCCTTTCTCTACATATACCTACCTGGTGTTCCATTTACAAAAGTTCGAACGATCGCCGTAACATAATGAAAACCTATCATTTATAAGCCAACCTTATTACTAGGTATCAAAAGAGCGCTTTCATTATCTCTAGAGCCACAAAAGGAGGCAGATATTGCAACGAGCTATCATTCGTGATCCCTGAAAGATGTTTCTCATTTACTCGGCTGATCCCAGTGCACGCTAGGTTATTGATTGCGTCTCGGCTCCCAACGGCGACAAGCCAGGATGATGCTGCCGCATAATCCCTAGGGATTAAAACCTACCTGCTATCGACCTTAGCCTATTCGAACTGCTTGGTCAAAGAACTTTTTACTTGCCATCCGACGAGTTATTGAACATCAAGTTCGTAAATGGCTGACATTTTGGTAGAGCGAGTAATTAATAAGTTAGTAGCCAGCAAAAAATTATGGAAAAGTACCTAGTTTTGGTTTTCGAAGTACGAATTAGTAAAAAGAAGGCAAAGTGTTATATCATATCTATACTAATATTATAAAGAGGAAAGGTTTGATTTTTTGTAATGAATAGGCTCCGAAACTACTGGACCAATTTGAAAAATTCTTTCACCGTTGGAAAGCCATACTATCCCCGGTGAACATAGTCTATATTATATTTTCAAAAATGTTAGGGATCCGTACTAAAACCGTGCGAAGCCGGGAAGGTCCGCTAGTACTATCTAAATCGAATAATAGTGAAGAATCAAATTTAGCGTTAGATTTAAACCTTTAAAAGCTAGTATCAGAATAAGTGGCATTATTACAAACGTGTTCGCGATGATGAGCAGAACCTGCAGATCATGCAGTGTCAATGAATTATCCATAACCCTGGATAGTACTTCCTAGCCTAGCCTACTTAGCTCCGTTTCAGTCAAACTAAATTATTTGTGATAAGTTCTACATTTTAAAGAACAGTACGTAACATAAATTTGATCGTCTGTATCTTTTATCATTAAAATACACAAGAAACTCTTATTCTTAATTTAAATATAATAATTAATCATTAGGAACACTGATACTAATAAAATAACTAATTCGTACAATACCTTTATAATTAGTGACTAAAAACAGGTCACTTATTAGTTATTACACTTAAAAGGTTTAGCCGAAGACAACGCCAAAACTTACTAAATGGATCGGATAGAAATTTTGAACACAAATATTTAAAACTAAAATAACATATAGGCTACTTTTTATTCCAAAAACGGCACACGAAGCCGCATGCAGAAGTTAGTTATATATAAATGTGTCGTACATAAATTAACTAACATAAAGTTACCTGGATATCACCCTAGGGCGTAATAAGTATAAAATAATAATCAAATTTAAAACTATAATTTACATTATTATCAAATAAAAATAAAGTGATCAGTAATAAAATTATCTCTACACTTAATTTTTTTTCTCTACTCTGGAAATAAGTGTAAAAGAGTGTAGGTAATCTACCAACCAAGGACCACAAAGAGCCTTCTACGTATTAGAATCAAACACAAGCACAATTCCTAATAAGTAGGAAGGAAAATAGAAATGAGGGTAGCTTTCAAAGCTCCGAACAAACAGCGGAATCACTCGCCTCATCTTGCAGGTTCCATTCCTTGTCTTTTGTTCCTCAAAACAACATCCGCTTTGTGAAAGCCCCGTTTGAGGTGTAAATATTTACCTAGGCGAGGTTTCTGATACCATTCTGAAACAGCATAGGTATAGCATATATATTTAGGTATAAGTACCAGGAAACATAAATTGTTGGGTAGGTAATATCACAAATTCAACGTTTTCATAAAAAAATATGAATTATGTGCTTTTGGATGATTTATTTGTATATCTGATCTGAAATAATTTCAGTCACAAATAAACCCCTCAAAAATGTAGAACCAAAGAATCAGCACGATCTACCAGATAATCATACTAAATTATAGATGCAAAAGTTTGTATGTATGGATGTTTACTCTTCCACGGAAACTACAGAACGGATCGGGCTGAAGTTATGCATACAGGCAGTTCCAAGCCCGGAAAAAACATAGGCTACTCTTGATCTCATAAATCAGTTCCCATGGGATAGAAAAAAGCCACGGGCAGAAACTAGTAATCCAATAATTCTAAGGAGTGTATTAGGTAATAATTTAGCGCGTCTCTAGCTTGTTGGCTTGCAAAAGTGGAATTCCAGGCGGTGGGGGCGGCCCCGTTCGGACCCGATATGATCGAATATCTTCCTTGCCTTCAATACCGTGACGTATGGCCAGAATGCCGGCTATTTTATCACTTTAGGAATGAAGACCCCGGTAGCTCTGTGTTGTACCAACGTAAAATAACGTTCCATTATAGAGAACTGAGATAAGAGGTAGGTACCTGCTTGATGTAATGCGACGATAACTTCAACGATTTTTATATTTGAACGCAATATAAATATAATATCTCATTATTGATGAACGCTATAGCTAAATTCTTACATAATAAGCGTTAAAGCTACGAAGCTTATGAACCTTTCAACCAATTCTATACGGATAATTTATTGGTTGAGTTTTTTAACTGGTAGACTGGATTGATGAAATAAAGCCTAAGGCTTTAATTATTCCTTGGCTTGTAGAAGCTTGTTTATTCTAGTACGTAACGGTAAAGGCTTTTCTTATTTATATGTCTCGATAGACTATCAACGCCGTAGAAGCGTAGAAAAAATAAAAAACCAAACAAAAAGGCCTCTAAATCTAGAAAAAGTAAGCGCGTTTTGAATAACGGCTTACTTTTTTCTTTGAGCATATTTTTGCAGATACTAGATACTCTACTGGCGGACATAGGTAAAGTTCATCATACTATGCCTATGTCCGCCAGTAGACTAACATAGGCATGATGATGATGCTATGGTAAATAATCACTATTTCTAACGGGAGTTTCTTTAAAACCGGCCAGCAGTACCTAGAAAAACATTACAAATTGGTACTTTACTTACTCCTTGGCCAAAGTTCTACTTCTCTCAAACATACTCGTTTCTTCTATGAAATAATTTTATATTTGGACCAAAAAACAACACCACAGCGTTCCGTAAATAACACTGTAGCCTTAGGTAAGATCATATTTCTTGCCGCGTCTAAACAACCTTTATAGATCACCGAGGTCACGAAGGCTCTCATACGTCAAAGATATTCGAGAAGCAAGAACCGATAATCAATCTTTAGACAAAAACGGGATAGCTGTTTTGTTCGATAGACACCCTTGTATACAGACATTATACAGCTCAACGGCAATTTATCTACATGACAAGGGTGCTATGATGATCTCTGATCTAGATAACGCTATGACCTTGGGAGAAACGGCTAGGTCACTTCAAAATCATTTTAAAACTTAGCTTACCATGAAAAATTGATACGACTATGATGGAGGATCGAAACGTGGTCTAAGAAAGGCTGACTGAAATGTACAACTGATTATATAGACCACAGGTATCTGATGGTACCATGATGTCCAAATATAACGTTATTGAAGACAGAACGACAGACAAAATATTTTACGAATACGTGGGTCAGGCTATAGACATAAGCTGAAACTGGGTCCAATCGACACAAATAAAGTCAACATAAGTCCCGTTTGTAGATAAAGTGAGTAACATATCGACTTCCGATGGACAAGATTGATTGAAAGGAAGCACGCGATTCCTATCTGCCTCACGTCAAGGTGAAATGACTCTTTGTTACGATTCTAAACTTCCCGCACAATATTTTTCTCCCATTTTCTTGGCGTCCATTTCCATCGACCTCGTTTGGAAATGAGTAAACTAAAATATTGGAAAGTTAGGAGTAGTAAACTAAAATATTCTATCCACAATCATTAGAGCAATGGACGTTCGCGTGAATTGCTAATAGGATCAAAATTATTTGACGATTAAATTATTCAACAACTGCTTCTACTTTTAGATATAAGCCATCTAGCTTATATCTATCGAATAATATATCTCTATTATACTATATCTATAGAACAACATTTCGACACACACAAACATATAAAAAAACGAGCAAAACGTATAAACAAAACCGAATGAAGAACTGGAGGTTTTCGCCCCAGGCTAGACGTATGCTGGGACGCAGGCGACGCAGATCCACGCAGCGCAGGGCAGGTTTGTAATGCAATTTGTTCCAATGACCCTTGTGCCGAAATATGTAGGTTTTAGCTTGGCTCATCATGGGCCAAACGATTCATAAAATATTTATAACATATTTACTATAAAAATATTTACCTTCTGAATAGATGTAAGTATAACATTAGCGATATCTAAAAAACAGCTCGGTGTACACCTTTACCAACTGCATAAATAATGGTCTTCCGAAATCTTAATCACAATGACAGCGTTGATATAAAATAAGGTACTTTCCATGAATTGTATGAAAGAGACACACAGATCAGATAACTATATGCATATTGCTAGCACGAATGAACACTCCAATATCATCACGATGAAATAAAAAAGAAGCTACCCAGAACATTAAGACTGCGGTATTCAGTGCTCACTGCTCACGTATTGGTTGCTCGATATTGAGACATGGATGCAGCTGATAGTACAACGAGGACAATGCATGGATGCGGGTATAAAAAGAGCGACGACCTCTTTCTTTGCGTTTATTTTGCTGGGTGAAGTAGATATTAAACTGATAAATGGTATGGGTTTTTTGTAGTTTCGGGAAATGTAAATGTAATATGGCTTGTCCAATGTCTTTGATTACCTATTTATTTTTCTTTCTTTAGGTTAGTCTTTAAAGGTCTTTGTTTTGTGTTTATTACTGATTATGTTAATATGTTTTTGTTGTTTAGTTACTTGATGAGGTATTTTGAAGAACACTTTTTCTAGGGTGTTAAATCTTTTGAAACTATCATGGTTATCAACACAAAAGTCATTTATAACGGGACATGTACCTATCATGATTTGATTTTTCCAATATTTCGGCAGTTTCATGTGCCATGATCATGGAATAACTTAAAGCAAATCATGGTAAATATCCCGTTTTATATGAATTTTGTCTAAAATGTTCCCACAGTTACATTATGGAGTTTCAGGAACAAAGTGGTAGAAATAATGGTTTAAAACAAATAAAAAACCACGCTTTTATACCGAACTAAAAATGTAGAAATTTTTTTTTTAAATAATTCAAATTATAGATAAGAGTGATGAATAAAAGAAATTATGTATTTTATTGTAAAAAAGCGTGGGGTGCATGGATACAGGATTTGCGTTCTCTTGCCAACAGCGCACACTTGCCTCACATAACTGGATACTGATAGGAAAGCGATATTGAAGAAATATTTTCAGAAAGCACCCCACGCTTTTTTACATTAAAATAATTTCTTATTTTTTTGAAATCTAACCGTTTAAAGTGGGTCAAAATCGAGTCCAAAGGAGTCGGTTACAAACAAACAAACATACATACAGGTGAAGCTAATAAAAGCGTGGTAAAATGCAATAAACTCAGATAAACATAGTTTAAGTATATCACATTTTCGTCCATTCAATAGACATTGTCAGGATGAGTGTGCGGATTCGCTCGTATTCGACAGATATTATACAAAAGTATTGAATTTTTCGACATGTGAATTGATAACGTTCCTTTGGTAATACAGTTGATGGTTTGGCAGAGCCCGCCGGCGTATACATGCCAAACGAAACGGACCGTGTTTTTGTTCCTAGCATACAAAAGTAAAAGCGAAAATGGAAAATGAATCACCACTTTCGTTCTTTCACTTACGTATACTTTTTTCAGATCCTCAATGTAACAATGCTCGGCCATAATAACTCCATTAAAGCTTTACCGACCGATGTGGCGCGGTGGACGAAGGTCCGCCTGCGACGCAGGAGGTTGCGGGTTCGATTCCCGCCTCGGAATAATTGTGTGTACGATCTGCAGATATTTGTTCCGGGTGTTCTGGTTGTTTTCTATGTATAATAAAAAATATCTATCTATGTAATAGTACGAGTATTATGTGTATCAGTTATCTAGTACCCATAACACAAGCTTTGCTTACCATGGGGCTAGATAATGTTGTGTGAATTGTCCAGCATTATTTATTTATTTATTTACCGAGTACAGCTACAAAAATAGTTGATACAATTAAGCCGAAATGAAAATATAAAGTCAAAATAAAAGCAGAGTTTGCATACTCATAACAATTTCATGGGATATGAGCGCGGTCGCGGCGATATTCTACGATAATCTCCAAAAATCTCATAAAGCCCGTGATTTGTTTCGAATCAGCGGACCAAAAACAGTGAATGGGTGAACTGGTTGACATGCTTAAACAGTAAGTTTTAGGCGACTGCCTATCTACTGGCTTAAAATAATTCTAGGAAGGATATGGAGTTTTTAAACTTGAAAAAATGTGCTTAACAATTAAGATTTATTTTAAAAATATTAAAGCCGTTCTGTATTTGTCCCCTAACGATGAAAAGTCCACCATCAACCATGACGTCGAAGACCCTGTTTCTAGTATCAAAAGGTCCACTTACTAAAATGAAATACTAATAAAACGCCAAGTGCGAGTCAGACTTTAAGACAACCAAGTGATCCCATAAGGGTTATTTTTTCCTTTTGAGGTACGGAACTCTGAAAAGTAAAAAAGCGAATACCTAAATGAATAGGTATTATTGGCCGTTTATAAAACAATGTCCAGAATTACTCTTTGAAGGTTCTCTCTTCATCGCTTATTGCATAGAATTTACGCCGTGCAAGTGCACTCGACAATGACGTAAAAGGTTAATCGTACAAACAAACTCTTGAATACATTTCTCTACAGCCGCGGGCAATCGTAAAAAAGTTCATATGATTCAGTAGTGCATAATTCCCATGTTATTTAGGTACACGAGTCCACTTTATCAGTATGAATTGTGGAGAGCTCTAATAATAAGCATGCAGTTTGTGTATTTTGACCGAACTGTTATATATTTTAGGGCGGTGTTTGAAGGTCTTTTTTCTGATTATATCTGCATATTTATTCATAATAATTATGATAGAAAAACAAAGACTCCACATTATTATTATGTAGGTAGAGTTTATTTACTTATCTATGGAAAACAAAAATATATAAATCAACACACCATTTTGTTTTACTTTTTTTTGCATAGTCTCTTTCGGTGTGTTTAAACAAAGCTGCAACAAAATGATAAATTAAATTCTTAAAGTTATTAATCGTAGTTCCTAACTCTTGACTTTTATAATATTTCTACCTTCGCGACCAATTTCAATCACGTTGTTTGAAGGTGCCGTAACCTACTTGATGCCGTAGCCTACCTACCGAGTCAGAAAGCAATTCCGAATAATAAGTAATTCGAAGTGTAAACAACTGAACATCAAAATTAAATCAATTTACACCCCAAATTCGAAACACTGATAATTTTGATGCGTAGGACCGTTGACCTAAGCGCAAACTAACGGACACCACAAACCCGACGAATGTTAAAATTCAAAACAAACAATATGGACGATTTGCATGGACAAAATTGCTTTCGTGTTGGCGTTGACGTCACGCTTAGCTGGTTATTGTCGCAGTAAATTTTCGGAGCCACTGATCACTGATGGAAAAACTTTCGCTCTGGTCGGTAATTTTGTAAACAAATCGGACAGTTTTTAACTACATCCTTGTTAAAGATTGCGCGATTTTTTTTATCAGAAAAAACAGATGACGTATTATATAGATGATGAGAATATCATACAAACCTTTGTATTGTGTGTATGATCCTTGTGTGTCACCCAGTCGAAGCCGGGATGGGCCGAAAGATAATAGGTGTATAACTATACTTACCTAACATAATTTGACTATATAGGCTATGAATAGGATCTATTTCAATGATTTGTTTGGTTCATTTGAATACGACAGTTTCCGTCATAGGTTTTGAAAATAAAAACATTCTAAAAACACTCTAATTTTTCGACCGTCTTTCTTCCAAACTTTCAGGTCGTCCAATCGACCGTAGCGTGGCAAAGGTGAAGTATCCCGCATACTACATTATTTAAGTCTTGGGAATCGACACATCCAAGCTGATACATTCTGCAACAATAATTTACCAGCTTACCCGCTTCGCACGCGTTGCTCACGAATAAAAAGTAGCTTATAATATATTCCAGACTATTTTCTTCATATTTGCCAAGTTTCATAACAAACCGGTTGATAGTTTTATTGTTTTGCCTTTGTGCATTCAGAATACAAGTAGAATTTACGCTTTGAACTATTCTGACTGTTTTTACGTTTATTGTTGGTCTGTAACTTAATATTAGGTAGATTAGAATACATGTGCTACAAAAAGCTGCAGGAGATACCAGAAATAATGAAAAAGGAAGATTATAACAACCCAAATTTGAGCAGCTATTTCACAGTGTGTTTTTAATATAAACTTTTTTTTTAATTCATATATTATAGATATTTTTTTAAATTAATTTCTAGTAATTTTAATGAATAATTCACATTATCTTTCTGATTTATACACTTACTTCAGTCGACTTAGTGAAATCAAGCATGGTACTATAGTAGTGGCAGTTATAGTAGAAATTTCCACATTCCACTACAAAATAAAACATACATAAATAGCTATTTCTTGTTAATATTGTATCCAGGGTTTAACCGAGTGCTAACAATAGGAAACTGCGACGGCTGAACGTAATTAGATAAGAACTCCACAGTGTGCTTCTACGACAAAAAGATCTCGGGTTTCATTAAACTTTGCCAACTGCCAGCGAACAACAAATTTATTTTTTCTCCTTTTACTGAGGTCAGGGAACGCTTATGGTTCGGTCATGTGCGTCATTTCTTTCTCGCTGTCGTTGCTAGTCTTAATGGCCGTATAAAGTTCTAGTTTTACTTTATTGTGCTTTTGTTTGCATCTAGGATCAAGCTGTCATATTCCTTACACATAAGATGCCAATAATGTAATTATTTGACATAAATAAGTGCTCCTTTACTTGAATAAGTAAATTGTGCGAAAGGAAGTACCAGAGTTCTACGTCACTTGATCTTGTGGCGCAATAGGTACCGCATCCTGTACTGAGGGAGTGTTGCGAGCTCAAGTCCCGTCGAAGTCAACAATTTTTTAAACATTAATTTTCTTAGAAATATAATGTGTTTTACGCTCTTGACCTCCGTTCCAAAGCAATTTCCGAATATTCGTCTATAGATCCCATACATATTTTAGTTAACGTTGACGCTACCGATAAATGAAAATATATATAAGTAGGTACTCGCACTAGACACTCAGCAGTGTCCCAAATATGTCCTCCACATAACTGGGTACGTATAAAATACGGGGTTGGCTAGGAATGTATCATACATCGAAGTAAAGCCAACTCGGCTCCCAGCAACCCAGAGAGGTCGCGACCCAAATTCTGATAGACCATCCACGTAGATAAATGAGCGCTCGCACAACTTCTCGAGTTTCCTATTAGATTTTATTCCCCAATAGCCGTTACGTTACCCCGAGAGAGGTCGCTACGGCGCTAGTACCATCATTATCACCAATATGCCCTTTTATTCATTACTCCTAAGTAGGTATATGCTATTGTTGTGGAAAATACTCCGCGTTTAAGTATGCTATTTAGTTTTCGTATATAGAGAAGGTCCTACGCTTCTTTCATTGTTATTTTCATTGTTCTAATTGGGGAAGTAGTCTTTTGTTTAGTTCTGTAGGGGACGAGATGGTATGTAATTATTAGGCTCTTGAGCTACCTACGCGGATGCTTTGAGCCAAATGTTCAAACATTTTGCTCGCCACTAATGTATGGTTAATTCTTTGTACTTGTGGTGAATAATGGTCGTTTGGAATGGTAAAGAGACTTCTTGTGATGAAAGGGTGAGGTGCCTACAATAGAGTATGTATTATGAAATGAGAGATCAATAAGATAAATGCTAAACCTCAGCCCGACGCAGAACGTATAACATTTTATAAATCAGATGATATACGTTGGTAGAGCACGCGTAGGTAACGCTCGTAAATTTACACCATTTTAAAGGTACAAATTCAATTTTAGATTTTTCAGGTATGTTCGCAAGCGATTTTACGAAACTTTTCCACTCTGCACGCCATTTCACTGACCCCTCTAAATTGAATATCCTGCTACAAAATCTATCGGAGGACAAAATCCGTTCAACTTTTCCAAAAATCTACAACCCGACACTCTATTGGCAAAATAGAAAACTTGAGCTCACTCCAGAAACTCCATGTAGTTTCCTAAACCTTCAGAGCTGAAAAATTACTGCGGACACGATTATCCCGGGTAACCGCAGTGCAGCTCTTTTCTAAATAAGAACTTAGAAAATTATCTCGAATACCTTTTGTCGCGCGAAATAAGAACTGACAGCAGATAAAACCCTATCTTGCTTTGAAGGCTTCATCAGGGGTTTATCGATCGATTCTCCATTCAATTACCTATATAATAGGGGCAGCATGATCAAAGGGGAAACAAAAGAATGTTGGCTGACAGGGTGGGAGCTAGGGGTATTGTTTTAGACATGATAGGTGGATGGCATTAATATAATTATAGTTATCTTAGCTTAGCTATCTATTTATGACTTTAGCCTTAGAGCTCTTTGTGATTTAGTATTTCGTTTTGTTTATAATCGACTTAAAAAATACAAAAAATGAGGAGGCTTTATGTAAGTTTTATGTATATTCGTTGGTTTCTTTTCGTTTGGTTTCTTGGTCAATTAAAGACCGATTTTAAAAATAATATTCGATGTTGCATAAAGAATTAATGCGAAGTGGTCGCATTAGAAATATATTCCCGAGGGACTTTTAAAAAAAGTGATATTCTTGCCAATTCTTAATATATTTTGATGGATTCTATCGTTGTTGTATAAAGGTTGATTTCGAGGTGATACCTAAAATTAAAACTTTTAGGGCGGTGGACCCTCGAGGCATTGATATGTGCGTCGTAAAACGTATATTTCAATACCTGCACACATGCATATTATCACAATGATAATTTTCACAGCCACTAGCAACAAATGGTTTCTATGACAGCGGATATAAACGTGGGCTCTACTTTAAAAAACAAATTACAAAGATGACGAATCGCAGATCGCATAAAACGACGGACGATCGATCCGTTCCTGCGGTGACCATCCTATGAAAATGATTTTGACGTTTATTTCGTAAAGATCCGAACAAAAGGTATCATTTAGTTAAGCGTCCGGAGCACCGCTTTAACGTTTAGCAGTAAGTTGGTTCATTTCCAGCGATCCGTCAACGAAAACTTCGTATTTCGTGTTTCAAAAATAGGCCTCCTTTCATTCGTCGTATCTATGTGATATCCATCTACCATTCATACCATTTTTACGATAATTTTAACAAAATGTCGCCGCTTAATAAATATTATCGCGCTAAGTGTCCGGGGTTTAAATCTACTTCCAACCCCATTTCCATTATTCGGGAAGTTAGTTTGTAGTTTTTTAAAGCACGCCAAATGATGATATTAACTGTTTAGTACCGTGCTGTCCCGAAACCTACAATTTCATATGTTTTTCCTATCACGCGGGTCACACGCACGCAGTACGGGGATTGGATGGAGCAATTATAGGTTTGGGTGGCCCACGCAGGCGGAAATACGCATGACAGGAAAAGAGCCCAAAACAGTTCCAATTATTGCTACATGTAACCATTACACTATTACATTTTACTGGACATGATAGTTAGCAAAACTAACGAAACTCAAAAGTCATTAAATATTTTAACCATGATTTGATTTTTGAGTTTTCAATATTTCGGCACAGTTTCATGCGCCATGTTTATGGAATAATTGAAGGCACTGCGAGTAAGCTTTTATTGGTAGAAACTCTACTACGCACCTTCCCTACCACTACCACTACCAAGGGTTTCGTTATCAAACGTAGCTCGATCATGCATGACACACAACACTGATGGTATCAAAATGCCGTAGGTATATCCGTTATAAATTACTTTGGGGTTCATTACCATAATAGTCTATCATTATTATTATTTTTTTGTTATTATATTATTGTTGTAAAAAAAACAAATAAAAATAAAGTATCAAAAGTTTTTACTAACGAAACTCTTTTAATTTCTGTGTTCTCTACTCGAAATGGCTCAACTGGGTCAGAGCACAGTAAATTCGGGTTGAGGTGATGCCAACTTAGCATAAACATTCATTTTGGATTCGTATGAAATCCGTGCCCGTTTTCAGTATTAAATGACGTTGTTTTTTATTAATATTATATTCAGTTAATGAAAATAAAGGAAAATGTTTTCTGTGACATAATGTATGTACGTACAAGTATGGTACTTATGTTATGTACCTACGTGCGTTTATACAGAATCATTTAAGTATGTCTTGTAAAATCTTTGTTTCAATCCTTTCTATAATTTCGTAATAAAATCCTCTTTAAAATGTGTTAAAAAAGTTCTTTAACCTAGTAACCAACCTATTAACCGCAAATTGGTTGTTCAATTTCACTGGTTTTTCTAATTCCTTAAGTCGGTCAGGGGTTTTTAACATTCAGTAATCACTAGCAGCGGAATGTTTTATTTCCTGGCGTTCTGATAACGCTGGGCGGGCAGCAAGGCAATAGGATCGCACCAGGTCACGCGATGGTTAGCATGGTCCGCCTTGAAGAGCCTTGCGCGTTTCGTGTCAGGCATTTGACACTTTCCTTTGTTCAAAGTTATACGAGTGGCCCTGTGCGTTATCAGCTAGTTTATTAGATCCCTGGTGAAGTATAAGTATTTGATATCGAGAGCTTATTTTTGCTTAGGAACTAGTAGCAAACAAAACAATGCCCTGAAGCTCATTCTATAGACTATAGAATAGAGCAACACATGTTGAACACCCGGAACAAATATCTGCAGATCGTACACACAATTGTTCCGAGGCGGGAATCGAACCCGCAACCTCCGCGTCGCAAGCGGACCTTCGCCCACCGCGCCACATCAGTCGTCAAAATAATCATGTACGTGGAAGCAGAAAAATAAAATGAAAATTATTAAACTAGCGCCAACGTGTGGTGGTGGTGATTAAAAATTGTTATCTTTTAACTTAAGTAAGCACTTAACTATACAGCAATTTACATATCGGGCATAACGGCAACCGTTTATACGATAAAGCTTTCTTTCCCATGATGCAACTATTGATTTTCAAAACTGTTTCACTCACCAATAGCCGTCCTTTGCAGCGGACAGTTTGGTGCACAGCCCGTTTTGTGTTCAGGCCGTTTGACTGACGGCTGACCACGCCACATTCGAGTCACGTCAGATGTCTTTAGCTTCTGTCAATGTATCTGAGTGGCGATCTACTGGGATAATCCTGGCAGGAAATAGCGCACGGATGACTATTGCCCATTGGTTATTTGCTATTGACAGATCCTGAATGCTACAAACATGGTACAAACTTCGATGAACATCAAGTGAATGATATCTATGAATTCAGTCAAAGACCCGTCTTTGTTGGTTTTTCAAATACAGTGTAATAAGTATTTCGGAGCTTAGTGCCGACTTTCGCACTTTGCCGACTTTTGCAGTATTTAATACAGGTAATAGCGGAGTGCCGACTAATCTTACCAGTCAATGAACAGGAACAAGTCCCGGTTAAGCAGCCCAATCCGTACATCCAAGATGGCACATAGAGCAAAGTTGCATAGTGAATGCTACTCTTTCCGTTTTATGGTAGCTAAATGAGTTTTTGGAACAAGAGAGAATTTATGAATATGTACGTACGCTCCTTTTTAATACTTTGCAATGCTAGGTATTTTCTCGTTGCTAACTGACTTTTGTAAAATAGTTGTTACTTGCAGTTGTTACTACTTTTAAAGCGGGTAGCTTTAAGTAATGAAGTTGGCTTATTGCTATAAATCCTTAACTATAATTTATTTATTTAAAATGTAATGCTCAACTAAAGCTTGCATGAAGTCATTTTAAGATGATATGTTTTTATAAATGGTTCAATAACCAAAAGTATGTAATTCTTAACTCCCTAGTATAAAAGTTTGAAAAAGTCGATTGTAAATTTGAGTTAATATTATCTAGGAAAAATGTACACTGGATATCTATTACTATTATATTATGTTATGTTTATAAATAAAGCTATTTAAAAATTGAACAATTTAATTGAATGCTAGGTATAGCTTTGAAATGAAAAACTCACAATGTGTCTCTATGATTATTTCTGAATAACATGAATTTTACTCCTAACATTCTTTTATTATTCGGCTTCCAAAATAACCTTTATTAGAGATTTTTTATATATTTTTTTAGTTAAACTGCCACGACGAAACCCTAGGCTATTATTAATTTTAATTCCTTTGATTGGTGGTATCAATAAATCATCAATTAATAATTACGAAGGTGAACGTTCGGTTAGGCGGGGCCTAACAGATAGAAGGAAACTAAAGGTCGGTAATGTATGAAACTATATTCATTTCAATCAGTGTGGTATGTACACTTTAAAAAAACTGTTATACATATATATTTTTCATCTTTATCAGCACATTTACGTCCTCTACTGAACTGCCTCACCAAAACGAGGGGGTTTGCCATAATCACCTCATTTAAAAAAGAGTGATCCACCTATAAATACCCTTGGCTATCAGTCAATGTTCTCCACTGGGATATTCAAAATTCTACCATTTATTCATCGAGCTCGAGTGCTTCTCGAAATCTTAAATCCCCACAAACAAGCAGCGTAATATGTACATACATATGAATGTTTTATCTACAGCCTAGCGCGGAGTGTTACTTGCTGTAATGTGTTTGTGGGAGTTTCGCTTTCAGCTGTCGAAATTGAGAGGCACATTTCGACACTCTACAGACTACGGTTACGCCCCGTAATTCGGCACTCCTGGGGTGGCATTAATTTTAATAAATGCGGCACATGTACAAGCAAAACCTCTTTGAATGGAACAAAAGTAATTTGCGATAAATTACCGTATTTTCCAGAAAAGCCATACGAAGTGTTTTATCGGGTTCGAAATTTTTAATGGCAAAGTTTTACGGATAAACTTTGTAGGGTAGGTATTTTTTCGACGCCCATGCTTACTTCGGTAATCACGGTTTTGTTCAATTGTTCTTTGCTCAGTTGTTTTGGTTGCAAAACTTTTGACCTTTTCTACTGTTACGGGACAAGGTTTTTTCATTACCCGGACGAGCCTACAGAATTAAATAAGGAAAACAAACACGAAAAACGACACACCAAATAAAATCACTGTTTTACGGTATTACTTCTCTTGCCGCCTCATTTGGCGAAGGGTAAGCTCTTGCATCCATTTATTAACCTTGCCTACAAGTAATAAGAAACAATTTACAAGCTAGGCAATCAGGCTTCAGTCCACAAACACGGGATAGGCGCCGCGCCAACGCAAACTGACCGGTGAAGCACTAGTTCAATTATACGCCCATTTCGCACCCTATCTGCCTCCGAAGTCACCTCGTGTCTTGCCGACATGGCCTTATCAATTTGATACCTACCCTGAAATGATTTCCCTGTCCTGTCGTTTTGTATTATCTCTAAAAATAACAAATCTCACCCGATTAAAAGCTCTGACGAATACCGAACCTAAATATTTTACGGGGATTTTCACGGATCAGTTGTTTAAAACTTAAGTCCCTAAGGAAAATAAATTCAAAAGGTAAAATCAATACAACATTTTCATCAAAATTGCTGGCAAGCGTTAGTAAAAGTTCGAAGTGATTCATGTACCTACCTACAATGTAGAGAATTCCCGACCATAAATCTAATAGTCTAGCTAGGTGGTCCCTGGTCAAGCGTCCCTAGCTAGATAGCACGTTTCGTTCCACATGCCAATTGTCTACCTACTCGACCTCATTGCATAAACATGTGGGCCCAACAACTATTCTCCGATATGGAACTACAAATGATCCTTTACGTCCATTCTGGAGGTAAATTGAATTGGTATTCGCCGGTTTACTGTCCTGGGTAATCTTAATCGAAAGTTATGGGGAAAAGTTCAATTTTCTCTTTTTTTTTCTTTCGCTTATAGAATTGGTTGGTTTTTGTATCAGTCAACCAATTTCGCTGTTAGAATTCTACTCCCTTTTTTGCTGTAATAGCGTGTAAACTATATTTCTAATGTCAGAGCAAACTAGTTGATTTGATTTAGTTTCAGTAAATATCTACCCAGATCCGACTCCAGTCTTGCTTCAGCAAATTCTACCTTCAAAATTACCCGAAATTTAGTTAAACCAGAGACATATAAGTGATTATGAAAGGAAAGCGGAGAGAAGAACATTAGAGTATAACATTATGAATAAGACTTGAACAAATAACTTCAGTGCCTCCTTTCGTTGCTTACACCTTCATTCGATTTTATAATCTGAATCGTTGTAATTCTATAAAATGAGACGTTTCCATTACAAGCTAAAGTTAGACAATAAGCCTGCATTGCCTGTAGCGGGCTCGCTTACCCTTGGTAAATAGGGTCTTCTTAATAGGCTGGGACGTGAAAAACATTTAGGAACACGGTACCCACCCCTGCCTTTCTGCAAATTAAAACGCATTCCCTCGAATAAGTCGTCCCAAATTAAATTCTGTTTTTGTAAAGATATATCTGGGTGCCCCTGGGTTTGTAGAAGTTTTTATTAAATATGAGGAAAGATCTCGGATATTTTCCAGAATAACAAAGCTTCTTTGAAAAGTGCTTCGTGCGAACGGGTCTTTGGATATTAGGTTTATCCTTTATGCAACACTAGAAAAATAATACTCAAAATTAAAATCTCTTTTGACTTTTAAGGTTCAGATGTCATTCCAAACATGATACGCTTCGATACGATCTTATTTTACAAGTTTTTGAATTTTACTTATTTAATTCTGGTTGAACGTGCACATCGCTCGGCCAACGATAATCCTTTGTTCAAAGTGGTTACTAACTCTCGTATAATATTACACTGTAGTTAAGAGTAAGCCTTTCTTGTGATTTTTTTATATTTTGTTTAAAAATGTTGAGCCCTTGAAAAGAAAATTCAAGAATCCGTTCTTAGTGCTTGCTTACGTCATAAAAAGAACCCGAACTAAAATTTCAACTTCCTAGCTCTTATAAATCCAGAAAATTCGTGATAAGTCAGTGAAGTATTATCTCTAATAGATTTCTATAAATCTCTGCTTTGACGCTCTTGCATCACGAATTATAGAAGAAATAGCAGTTTACCATTTAACCGATAGAAGGTTATGCAACCTACATAATTAAGCTAAAATAGAGCTTTTCCTGAACAATTTGCCAGCGCAGAGAGTATAAACATTAGTTTACAGCAATTAAGTACATGTTAATAGCTCCAACTTCCTCGCTAATGCGTAAAGTTGAAACAAAAAGCATCAACAGGGTTTTCAGTCATAGTACTTGTTCTTTACTCTGTGGTTATATCTACCCCTGTTCTAAGGGTTATACCTACTTGCTCATCTGCTAAGTTTGTATTTCAACCCTTCCTCGCATCATTCCTTATTTATAAAGACATAAAGGGAAAACTTGAAGAGGGTTATAGTTCCGAATAAAGAGAAGAAAAATTCGGAAGGGAATACTGTGTTTGGTGGGCAGTTTTTATTATTGGAAATAACTGAAACTGCTGTCTACGAAAAAGTGCGGGTTTACAAGCGGCTTTCTCGCGGTAACTTACAATCACTACTGCAACAATACATTTTATTCACTCACAACGCAAAAGAAAACTTCTAAGTGTAAATACAAGAGCATAGCTACATGGGAAATAGCACTTTGCTAAACAACTTTACCTGTTTCTCGGAATGTGTTTGCCAATTTATTTCAATTTGTGTATTTTCTGTATTGTTGAGAAATTTATTTGACTTCTCTTTGCAAGTTCAATAGATAACGTAGCGACATTTTGGACAATGCTCTTGGGGTCCATTTATCACGTCGGCCTTTATTTTTTATACTCGTAGATCATCGTAAAGAAGGAAAAACATCAAATAACTATATCACTATACTTCGATGTTTTTCCGTGTTTAAAAGTGCGTGTCCTATCAATACAATGTCAATTTTACGAAACAAAGTTAAATGAAGCGGTTTCAACGACCTTTGAGCTCATATTTCACTGATGTAGATTTGATAGATGATGATTTCATGTTTCACATATACCTACCTAGGTAGAACCCCAAACAGAATTCATGACGTAATGTTCGTCCATTGTAACTCAACATGCTTTTGTTCTCGCTGAAAGCCATTGAAAACATTAGCTCAAAGGAGAATTTCACTTCTGAACGATTTGTGCAAGACTGGACCATATTTTGCTTCCTCAGTCCGCTTTACATTTTCATTCAAAAGCTCTGTACCTGTTCATTCAAATATTGAGATATGTAAGCAACCCGTTGTCCAGGGCTTAATATAGTTTCAAATGCAAGACGGATGCAATGGAAAGACGTAAGTTTGCTTCATACAGGTTTCAATTGAAACTAATGATATATTAGTTTCAATAATTATATTTATTGATTTTATTTTTCTTTATGATTTATCGGTTTTTGAGAGCACTTAAGTACCTACCTACTACACACCATATTCATGTTAATTTCATTGATAAAATGAAACAGCTGGTATTGCCAAAAGAGTTAAGGTTTTCGCGTGTTGAAACACAAAACCGAAAACGACACAAAACAAACCCATTAAAAAGGATTTCTCTGCAGCAACAACAATCGAATACAAAGGCTTGATTTACACTCGAAGCGCACGGCCTATAATATGTTTGGTACACGAACAGCGAAATGAAACTTTCACGATATTGCGCTGAGATCCACAAATTCGCTTTATATCTAAGGCATGTTCAGAGACACTGCAGATGTGCTAGTCATTTCGTACAAATTCTCCGTAATATTGCGTCTCTATTGACTGAAATCCGACTCCCGGGCACATAAAGGGCATCGACGACAAAAGCGCCCGTAATCGTATAAGAAATGACGTCGAAGTCATAGAAATTAAATTTTGTATGTATCGTAAGAAGTTGGAGCGTCCACGCCGACCTTTTATTCAACGAACACAATGCTTCTATTTAGGTACTCATATTTCATCCGAATAACAATGACCGGTCTTCCTATCGAATGTCTGACATACAAATAACAATATTCGATATTCGCATTAATGCTGCCAATAAAACTGAATTTCGCTATGAAATCCGCACAACATATACACGAACATCCAATTCATTATTCATGCCAGTTGCCTTACCGTATATTTATCGTTTGCCAGACGTGACACAAGAAACCTTTCTATGTATCTCATTAATAACCTCTTAGGGTGTTTAGACAAAAAGCTTGTGGGCCACAGTGCGGTTGGAAGTGGGCACAGCCTACATCATTATCCGTTCGTCACCGGCTAACAAAGGTCTATCAGATTGCAAATTAAATTAGAACAACGGACCGCTTGCTGTCCTCAAATGTAAAATTTTAAAGGGGATGCTTAATTCATGAAACTTGGAGTGACCCTTTAAATTAACATTTTGTAACTCGTGCTCCTGGCTGCGCGTTTGCTTGCAGCGGCTGTTGCATTCATTATGTTTAGTTAGCAATTAAAAATAATTGTTTGTTTTATGAATAGCTTCCAATTAGATAAAAGATATTTTGGAAATACAATCACAGCAAGCAAAGCCTTATACAATATACATAAGGAAATCTTACTTATTTTATCTTATATTATCTCTTTGTATATAGAGAGATATCTATCTATTATCTACTTATGATAAAAGAAAGTACATTTTGAGAACAACTGTTGTAACTGCCTTTACTGCATGTATATGTTGAAAAGCTTCTATTCATTGCTGAGCCGTAAACATTGGTGAGTGCCTTGACAGGGATTAATATCCAGACGCCATAACACGGAACAGTAGACGCCTATGTGCCTAGCTAGGAGTTATGCCCAAACAATGTCAGTACAATGGCAGGCTCTAGACAGGCGTCTGGCACTGTAGGTATTTATAGTTACAGCTAACCAATACGCCTAACTGTATAGTGTGATCCTTCTTTACAAACCAAGGCATATCGTTATCAGTTATAAATTTATAATTATAGAAAGAACGTTTATTTCTTCTTTTTCTTTGTCGTTTTCTTTATTGATTGTGAAGTTCGTGCCCGTCTTGGAAATCTTTCACGGAGACGCTGCTGAACTTTTTTACATTATTTCGTTCGTAACAGTCATCCATCAAATACCAAAAATTACTTTAAAAATCTTATAAACCAAATAAAAATTAAACAAATATTTGTAGGTACAAATATTTAATACGTTTTTGGGGGTTTATTATTTCGTTGTAACGGTAATTAAATACCAAAATGACTTAAAAAATCTTATAAACCAAATAAAAATAAATCAAATTAGGAAAAAAAATCAGGTAGTACTCCTTGTACGTGTATGGAACAAAATATAACACTAATATTGTGCCTTGTACCTTTTGTCATATATGTACATATGTACAATCTAATTAAAATTTATTTTTTCTCCCAGTTGATACTTATGCTATATTTAGAATTATATATTTCGTTTGTCAACTTTAATTAAAAAAAAAGATATGTATAATATAATATTTCTTTTAGGTATATGATGTCGTAAACATAGTTACTACTTTTATTTCTTTACGTAATGTTAGCACGCCAACCCTTTTATTATAAACATGTATTTCCTGGTTGGCAGGTAGAAAATGCCTCTGCATTAAGCCCACCCTTTGTACCCTTAGTAGTGCAATAAAGTTTAAATAAAAAAATATTTATTTATTTTCGTAAAATTTAAAATAGTCAGGATTTGAGCCTTGAAAACGTAATGCCTAAGCGTACAAATGTACCTAAACTAAGTTTAAAAATAAGAGGGGTGTTCACCAGTCGAGCCCACTGGCCCTCGTAAATCGTTTAAAGGCTGGGCGTTCCTCAAGATGAATGCCCTTGTCAGACTGATATATTTACTGTCCGCTACATAGCTCCCATTCCTATACGCTGTTTTACATTTCAACTGGATAGCTTTTTTTAAAGCTTTCGGCGAATTGGTAGAACCTATTGTGGAACTATATAGCTGGGTGTTCGTACGTTGAGTCGTATAGTTATTTCTTTTGTTAAATTGACGTTAACGAAAGATACAATAAATAAACAAATAATGCTGAACAATCACGACATTACATAGATAGATATTTTTTATTTTATATAGATGACCAGAACACCCAGAACAAATATCTGCAGATCGTCCAGAGGCGGGAATCGAACCCGCAACCTTCTGCGTTGCAGGCGGTTGCGGGTTCGCGGGTCAATTAATCAGTAATAAGTAGGTATACATATAGATGCAAAAAAATCTGCTAAAGCTCTGCACCGAAATGGCACCAATCATACGCTGATCGCGTATGAGTGGTGCCATTTCGGTGCAGAGCTTTAGCAGATTTTTTTGCAATTTTGACGGGAAATAACGCACGCGGCTAGCAAAAGTTGAATTGAAAACTGTCAAAAATCCGATGCCTCTGATAACCGATTGCATATCGGCACTCTTATAAATTGCTCTATACTAAAAATGTTACGCTAACTGGAGACTGTTGCAAATAATCCCGAGACAGCTCAACTGGTCTATATCGATGTCTATACCAATCGGAAGCGGACGCTGGCTGCATTGCCCCGCCGTATGGCAATGCTGAAAAAGACAGGGCGCTATGGCGCTCATTGGAGGAGGTCTATGTCCAGCAGTGGACTGCTATAGGCTGATGATGATGATGCTGATGCACCAGCTCTCAATAAATGAATCAACTTACATTAGGTGGGTACGCAGTCATTCTCATTATAAAGGCTTTTGTTCTTTATCATAAGCCATTATGCAGCCATTTTCGCAAAAAAAAAAACCCTTCCCTTTACTTTGATGTCAGACTCGCTGCGAAGCTTTTCAAGGAAATAATAATATCAGGGCTAAGAAAACTTGCTTCAATGTCGGAAAATAAAGCGCTAACGTTTGTTATTTCTTCAACCCTTTTACTGAAACCTTTTCATGTTATCAAAGGTTAACATATCTAAAGCCTCATTAAATTTATATTCTTATTATAGCATTTATCATTCTGTGATAGTGTGAAAGACATGGAAAATGTATTAAGTTTTTATTTTATTATTTATTTATACTTTTCCTTTAAAAGTAAAAAGAAATAAACTATTTTTGTTACTCTTGATTCAAAGCATTAAAAAATATTAGTTCCTATTGGTTTTATTCTGAAATCATTATATACTCGTAGGCACGTATTCGTAGTTCCTGACTTCAAATATTCAAGTTAAAAGTTTCTTATTTCAGTACCTAGGTAATAAGCTTTCAGACGTTCAGTATTTTCAGCCAAACTTCAAAGGAGCAACTAATGTGGGTGCTTTTTCACGTAATTACGAAAAAGAATCTAAACGAAGCTGTCTTCCTGCTAGTAAAAGCCAATAGCTTTGAGTTCAAATTATTTGAACAATATTTTATTTAATTAAAGGAAAAATACGAACACCACTACATACAGACAAAGAAACTACATACGAGTAGTTAGGTTAAGTATGGATAGCCGCCACAGTTGTGTTAAATGCCCCATTCTTAAAAACCTATAACTTAGATAGGTACTTTTGCTATCGTCATTGTGAAATGTAATAGGTACCTACTATCTAAATACCTTTGCATTTTCAATATCGACCGTAGCTCTGCATTCGAGTACCTAATCCTAGTCAGTGCATCTATTACATATCTACAAAATCTAAAGATATAACATGGTCTGAATTATTTATTAGTCTAGTGGCCGAGTAGGTATTCCAAATCCAATTATATCCGATTCCCATCAAAGTCGCGTGTGCGATAGGCACGATTGTGGTCACCTACTTATAGAAAGGTACCATACCAAACCTCCTACCCTGGAATATGGTCTCCAGAGTTCAGCCTCGCCTATCTGACCTTACCCTTAGTGGTCACGCTGCCAACTACTGCGCCAGCAATTTATTTTTCGCTCGTCCAATTATTTTTAGGCAGGTTCGTGGCGCATAAATCTTATAGGCAGGACGTAGGCACAGGAAACAAATAGGGAACCAGTAACTCTACTTGATACACACCCGATTCGGACGACAGATTTACAGGAAAGAATCAGCCGAGCTTAGTAATGTTTATGTTTGTTTAGGTGTAGTGCAGAATAGGACAATGTAACTCACAAGAAATAGTAGTTTGTTTTAGAGTTGATGTTTCTAGGTCTTTTGAATCGACACATTTCTCTTATCAATTCACTACCTGGTTTTGTGGAATTATTAAACTTAAACGACGTACGAATTCGAATAACATACACAAATATTAACTGCTCCTACTGGCTGAGAGAATTACTAGAGAAGCGGGTACGTTTAATATAGAAAACTCCGTAAAAGCTTTGATGAAGGCATGCTAGAGATAAGTAAATTTATTGATCTCTAGGTGGTTTTGGAAGAACCGAAATGATGACAGTTTATCATTTCGACTGGAAAAGGTTAACTTGCTAATGAGTGGCATCTAACATTTAGAACCCTCACGGATGCATTGGTTGTTTTTATGGTTGCATTATCTTCACATAAAAATATTAGATTAAATACTTTCTGCTATCTTTTTAGTCCTAAGTTATTTTTATTATTTCTACTTTTCAGCAAAATTTTTCGAAATATCCGAGAGACCGTTTATGATATATGTATTTTTTTTATTTGTTGCAGGTACGTCTTAGAAAATCTTCACTGACCGCAGTTTAAAAACTCTTGACCAGAGTTTTCTTCAGGTAAGTTCAGTTCACGATTTTCCTTTTAAACTTCTATTTATAGTTTATCTTACATAGTCTATTTTCGATTCACCTTCTAGTATTTTGTAGCATAAAAAAATAAGTAAGTACCTCTCCATAGAAACAGAATTATAGTACCAATAGAAAATAAATTAGATTGAAGAAAATCATCATCATCATCATCAGCCTATAGCAGTCCACTGCTGGACATAGGCCTACCCAATGAGCGCCATAGCGCCCTGTCTTCAGCTTGCCGCATCCAGCATCTACCTGCAGTCTTTCGCAGGTCGTCATCCCACCTGGTCGGAGGGCGTTCTACACTACGTTTGCCGAGTCGTGGTCTCCACTCAAGAACACGTTTGCCCCATCGGCCGTCGGTTCTTCGCGAGATATGGCCGGTCCACTGCCACTTCAGCTTGCTAATCCTTTGAGCTATGTCGATAACCTTGGTTCTCTGTCGGATGTATTCGTTACGAATCCTATCCTTCAGAGAAACTCCGAGCATAGCTCTTTCCATAGCTCGCTGAGCGACTTTGAACTGGATTGAAGAAAATACCCAACATTAATACGATAAATATAGACGAGAGCTGTTCTAGCTCTTGTAAATATAAATCAATTGGCAGGTCAATTCAGGACCACTCCAAATACGAGTTTTGCTCAGGTGCATTTACAATTGAAGTATATTTTGTCCGTCAAACTGTTCGTTATATATAACGTTTGGATATAAATCCTACTAATATTATAAACGTCAAAGTTTGTAAGTATGGATGGATGGATGGATGTATGTTTGTTACTGTTTCACGTAAAAACTAATGAATGGATTTTAATGAAACTTCACAATAATATAGCTTACATATCAGAATAACACATAGCACAATTCATAAAGATATACCTATAGTATATTATCCAAAATGTCTATCACCACGCTGGTGAAATCGCGGGGTGCAGCTAGTACAATGTACATAAAAAAAATATGGAATTTACCTACTTCATCACGCGCGAGTCTACAAAACTACATCCTAAATGGGCCTTTGTCTTGTGTAAGAATTTTTCAGTCGATAAGGCAACGTTGTTGACGTTCCCTCGAATCGGTTTAATTGCCAGAAGCACGGTAAAAACTCTCATAAACATAATTACGGGTGAAATGATCCTACACAATATAAATCGAGTCTTGGGGGCTTTCGCGACGGATGTCGGAAAAGCTCGACCACTTTATCAAGTCGAAGTAGTAGGGATGTATGGTATACTTTTTTTGTTTATTTATCGTATTTTGTATGTTTTATTTAGTTCGAGTTAGATTTGTAATTTGAAGAAATTGTTAAACTTAGTCTATCCGTTGTTATATTGTAAACTCTGTCAAGATAAATAAAGAAATAAAATTCTAAGTGTCGTCAAATTAAACGTTACCCACTATTGATTTAAATAAAAAAAACGCAATAATCTTCATCATCATATTTCAAATAGTAATTATCATATTTCAATTACTAGTAATAATTATTATTATCTTTCAATAATAATTAATCATGTTCTAGTAGAGAAAGTTCCATTTTATGATAACTTGATGCAAAATACAAATTATATTAGTAGGTACAGGGCACAGAGATATTGAAATGCTTACGAATCTTTATAGCTTCAGCAACATACAACTCTTCTAGGGAAATTATTTTTAAGTTGTATAGTTAATATGAACTACGGATAATTTTAATTTTTTTTATACTGTAATCGGTGCTTAATACTGTAATGTGTACAATTAAAATAAAAAATTTAATATTTGGAAAATGAAAATATTTTTTATACTGTAATGTGGACGGACGACGACTACGTGGAAGGCCTAGGCGGAGATGGCGGGATGAGCTCGACCTATGCAACAAAGAGTGGGTTCTCCTTGCTGAGGACCGAGATGAGTGGAAGAAGGGGAGGGAGGCCTTTGCTCTGCAGCGGGACACTCCGGGCTACTATAATAATAATAAAAATCGGTGCGGAGTGGTTTGATATAATATACCTGCTACAACATTATCAAGTTATATATAGGTACAGCATTTATATACGAACACAATCGCATTAATATATTTCATGAAACGATTTCAAACATTTTCACTCCCTAAACGTATTGAATAAATGATGAAGCTATTAGCATGGCGTATTCGAGGTACATAACTTGAAAGAGATAGTTTTGTTAATTATTATCGTTAAAAATTTATGAAAAGATTCAGCTATCTGTAAGGAAAATTGAGGGTCTTTACGTATTTCAGAACAATTTTAGAAAATAATAAAAGTGCCTCTATACTCCTATTCAAAAACCTGTATATTTTTTGTAAACAAAGGGGTTACAAAACCTAAGGAATATTGATAGAAAATATTTAACGACATTGGTAGCCGAAGCAAAGCACAGAAGCTCGAAACAATTTTTGGTCTTGGAAGCGTTCATTCATCATTTAATTGATCTATCGTTCGTTTTCAATTTCAAATCATAGTACATTTCGCTCAAATTTTCATTCATATGTCTTTGTTGACATAAAATATCTTGGATTATAAATCGAAGAATAAATAATTGTTGGACATCTACGTAACAATTACATTTTAGTAAAGTAACATCTTTTAACTGAATACTGTCCGTCGTTCTAATTGGTCATTAAATATGAATCTTTCTTGTTATTGGTAGACCTACACAAAAAACGTTCCACATGTAAAAGACGGATTCCGGAATAAACTATATATGTTGGTTCTAAATGTATTGTATAGCTTTATTCTCTCTAAGCAGTCTAGAACTTACTATAGATAAAACTTTTATTGCATACTTAAATATATATAAAAAACTATGTACAATAAAATCTTAAAACTAAGTTACAATTAGCGCTCTTATCGCTCAAGAGCGATAAGACCGCTAATGATGAGAGATCTCTACCAGATAACCATGGATGGATAGAATCGTGGACAGTACCAGGAATATCTATGTTCAAGCACACAGATTTCCTGGTACTGTCCACGTTTCTATCCATCCAGGTTTTATATTATAAATAAAATACATACATACTATTTCTAATATCAATCCCCGATTTGTGTGACAAGAATCGTACGAATACAACAAATCGACTCACTGTCCCCTCCGCGCGTGGACCATTCAACCAAAATGGAGTTAGAATGCTCCCAGGAAATCTTCCGCATTTTCGCTATTTCGGTTGCAGCCGCAGCCAATTCATGCTGAAATTCACATTGCTGGCAGAGTAATAGTTTTCAGTGGCACTCGTAATAAATAGTTCCTACTGGGCCTCCTCGATATACAGCCAGCCAGTCAGTCTACCTGAGTGGTGACGTAATCAGTAGTCAACTTTAAGAGCTCGTAACCAGCTTATTTTTTGTGTCGGAACGTAGATTTTTTATTTATTTAAAAGCTATTATGATAGACAATAATAAGACGTCATAAAAATATCTAGTATTACAGGCTTAATTTCAAGATTTACGGAGATAATCGAAAAAAAGAGCATAAAAAATGTAATTTTAATACATAGATTAAACTTTAAGTCTCGATAGCCACTCGTTTGTGAGTTATTTTATCGTCATTATCACATATCTGACATAATAATGGATTTTATTTTAATAAAATAGACCCACTACTTTGGAAGAAATAATTTTTTTAGTAAATAAAGTCATTAGCGAGTTATAATAAAAAAAAAATACATAGGACTTTTTTTTCTATTTTTTTGTCGATAATTTTTGATCTATTTTCACCTCCTTTCGGGGTTGCACTTTATCCAGGGACACACTGTATATAAAATAAGTAGGAGTACATTGAAGGGGAGATCAACTTTGTTTTAATAAAAGAGCAGAAGGTTTATTGAGTTAATATTATTTTAATTGATATTATATTCTCTCATCTCATATTCCATACTGTATTATAACTATTAGTCTAGTTTATTAACTTTGTACACTTCCTCTATCTGTTCCATCGCCTCTCCTATTTCCCGAGGTTTGCTGGAAGAAAACTCTTTGTCATGGTTAAGCTAGCCTATGTACAATAATTTACATATCCTATAAGTATTATTGTGTGTATATATTATGTGAATAAAGAATAGATCAGCTTTATTTTGATAAAAAAGCAGAAAGTTCTTTCAAGTTCTTTCGTGATGTAAATAATCAGAAATATGTACCGATACGGAGGGCATTGCAGCAAGGACGGGCGAAATATTTATAACACAAGATATTTAGAGAAATAAGATTTCACGTTCATAAGAGTGGGACAGAGCATACCTTTTTTGAAAGGCGCAAAAATATATTTATTAATGACTAGCGAACCTTCCCGGCTTCGCACGGTTTCAGTACGGATCCCTAACTTTTTAGAAAATATAATATAGTCTATGTTCACCGGGGATAGTGTAGCTTTCCAAAGGTGAAAGAATTTTTCAAATCGGTCCAGTAGTTTCGGAGCCTATTCATTACAAACAAACAAACAAAAAATAAAACCTTTCCTCTTTATAATATTATTATTAGTAGGTATAGATTATAGAAAACTACACAACTAATTGAGAAGCTAATTTAGAATAACCAATTACTAAGTAATCAAAACAAGTTTTGGCTATTAGTCAATTTCAATAAACGTCAAGAGTTCCTGAGATCTCAGTTATGCGAAACAGTGCATTTTCGTGTTTTCTATATTATTATTTTCCTCAATCGTGTTTTCACATGAGAGGAACCAAATAAATAATGTTGAATCGTATGTAATTTGATTTTATTACCACGAGGGTCCCGCGGGACTAGGCCTAGTTTGATAACGAAACCTATTAGGTTCGTCTGAATCCCTAACCATGACTGACAGACAGTAACAACGTTACCTAATTCCAATGAAGAAAGTATTGTATATACCTATTTTTATGTGTCTTATTTTTTTTGTAATATGGTCTTTTTGTCTCAAATAAAATATTTAGTCATTCATTATAGTCCGTTACTAAAGCTCATTGCCTTATTCTCGTACTTTGATATATTTACTTATAAGGGGTGAATTTTTGAGACGGGACAGTAAGGGCAGGTACCTTAACCGTTATAGTTACACGAAAACGCTGTTACGAGACGATCCATAATTTTTTAAGATATTCTGAACTGCATTTACAGATTTTGGAAAAGAAGTACCGTCAGCAAGAAAATGGTCATTTTACACAAATACTTTTTATGATGCCAATCGATCCTGTTTCTTTTAAGGATCAAAAGTCTCTACTGGACCGACTGAGGTTTGAGTACTAGAAATGTTAGAAATCGCAAAAAACTTTTCCCATACATTTCGGTAAAAGAGTCAAACCTCTAAATTAGCCAAACTTTTTGTTATGGGTAGATCGGCCGGGTGATTATGTAACCCGCGACCGGTTTGCGACAGGCGTAAATTAAGCAATCAGTGCTGTCAAACGTCAATTTTGTATTAGTTTGACACCAGCTACAACGTCAAAATTGGCGTTTGACAGCACTGATTGCTTAATTTATGCCTGTCGCAAACCGGTCGCGAGTTACATAATCACCATACCGCTATAATCCGCTATAAAGAAGACTGGCTGAAAAATAAAAAAGTTTTAAATGGACGTAGCAATTGAGAACAAACCCCCTATAAAACTATCTAACTATGGGTTTTCTATATCTACCGAGCTATATTTTTTTATTTCTAATAAAATATTCAATCATTCATTGAAGTCCGGTACTACAGCTCATTGCCACATTCTCGTACTTTTGTATAATCCTACTAATATTATAAACGCGAAAGTTTGTAAGTATGGATGCATGGATGGATGTTTGTTACTCTTTCACGTAAAAACTACTGAATGGATTTTAATGAAAATTTACAATAATATAGCTTATACATCAGAATAACACATAGGCTATAATTTACAATTTATAAAGATATATTGTATATTATCCAAAATATCTATCACCACGCAGGTGAAACCGCGGGGCGCAGCTAGTTACCTATAAATGGACGTAGCAATTTTATTGAGAACAAAACCTGTATAAAACTCTATCTAACTGTGGGTAGGGTATCCTATATCTGCCGAGCTATATTTTCCGTGGCGCTGAACTCTACAAGTCCGCACCGTTTTATGCAACTTTTTTCCGAAAATATCCAACGACGACTAGGATAGACCTGGTCCCCGCATTTAACAACGGATCTCACTCACGTTCCTAAAAACGACATGTCACGGGCGATTTTTATCCTTTTTATGAGTTTTTGCGGTCCGTAGTTTAGTTAACTACGGATTATTTACTACCAATTGGAATAATAGTCCAGTGTGGAACCTATTTTATCAAAATAACCTTTAAGGTCCATACATAATAGGAGATAGACCATACTTTATTGTCATACGAATTACAAAAATTCACTTTAAATGAGAACTTAGGGCGAATTGCTTTAAGTAACTTACATTGGGTTACTGTATAGGTTTGACCATATAGTTTAACTATTCTTGAACTTTATGATACACCGTCAGCCACATCGTCACTTCGTCGGGTGAGATTGGAAAAACTTTAGTAGGTACTATATGTATAGTTATCCTGTGGTCAAAAAAGGTTTGTCAAAACTTAGTTTTTTCTTTGCTTAAGTATTTAATGTAACTTAGTTTGTATTTTCAACCAAATGTGCTGTCTTTTTCCTTTTTCGACTGTTAGTATTTAACTTTAGTATCTTTTTCTTATATCTGTGGAAACTTATAATTAGCCGTTAGTTACACACTGTGTTTAGTATTTAGTTACCTAGCTGTTAGTTTTCCCAAAATTATAAAATAAAATAAAAAAATAAAAAAAAAACAACCTGCGCGTATCCTGTCTCATGTCATGTTACAAGCGTATATAAAAAAGGCTTTTTTGAGCATTTTATTTAATAACATTTCATTTGACCTTAGATATTTGTTCCGGATGTTCTCTATGTATAATAAAAAAACATCTAGGTATCTATGTAATGTATTGTATTATGTATATCAGTTATCTAGTACCCATAACACAAGCTTTGCTTACCATGGGGCTAGATAATGCTGTGTGAATTGTCCAGCATTATTTTTTTATTTAATATTATAAGCACGAAAGTTTGTAAGTATGGATGGATGTTTGTTACTCTTTCACGTAAAAACTACTGAATGGATTTTTATGAAACTTTATAATAATATAGCTTATACATCAGAATACTACAATTTATAAAGATATATTGTTTATTTTCCAAAATATCTACCACCACGCGGGTGAAACCGCGGGGCGCAGCTAGTAATAATATGAATTGATTAAAAAACGGACATGCCTAAGTTAATATTGTTTAGATGAGGCCGTGTGTGATAGCCAGTACCGTGTTCGAGTGTTCATGCTTAGCTGAATGATGCGAGTAGGCCCACAACGCTGATTTTCAGCATGAAAATAATGCTAGACATTTTACATCATCGAACCAAGCTAAGCAGAAATTGTATTATGAAAACTAGATAACGATAAACATAAAAATAACCATCCCTATTATTATTATCGAACGTGTTTTTCTGTGCATTTTAAATAGGTAGATAAATTATTTTGTTCAAGTTCTCTCGCATTTCCCTACATTATGAAAGCACGTAGGTAAGTTCCTCGTAAACAAACTCGCGTACAAACTTACTCGCCTACTTAACATTATGAATGAAATAATCTTAGCTTCATATTAACATAATGCTGCTCTTATGGAATATTAATACTTCCTTAGGGATTTTGTTTGCGAATCTACTTTTGAAACTAAAACTAATGAGAAATCTATGTAAAGCCAAAATCCTCCTTATTTTCTCGACGTCAAGGATATTTGAATATGAAGAAGTAATTATCCAAGCAGTAATCTTTTATGAGCGTGTAAAGCACACGATATACGAACTAAGCTTGTTATGCATTCAGTAATCGTCTCACGCCTCGTTTTACCAACCCTCTCTTTCAAAGGGCGTGTTGATATACATTTACCATATCCGAGGAGATAAGAAGTACACACAACCTACTCTACGAATAGCTTTGCGAACGTATACAGCGTATCTAAAATGAGAACAGGCAAAAATTATGAACATGTAAATTTTCAAGGAATACGCTAGGTAGGTAGGTTACTAAAAATTATTTTTAAACAAGGTTTTTGGATTTTGTTGTAACAAAAATAAAAAGATTTGAAGACATAAAGGCGATAAGATATTGGGTGATTTTCCAAAAACTAAAAAATGTTAGGAGAGACGAATCGGATGACTTCCCGCCGCCGCCCTCAGAGTCCTCAAAAAATTATATTGGTCGAAACTGGATAGCATGTACCTACTACAAAAAAATTCCATAGTACTGCCCACCACATACTTACTAAAGAACAATAATTGGGCCTATTATTTGTGTAATATGGGTTTTCCCGGAAAAATAATTATGTTTACAGAAGCAAAAAAACAATTTCTGGACCTGAATAAGAATTTTGTGAGTAGATGGTATATACCATTTCCATATACCTTCAAAGCACTTCCTATGTTTAATTTTTTTTTATTATTGTAAACAAAATCCTTCTGAGAAGGCTCAGTTTCCTTTGAAAACAAATATATTTAGGCTCCCAGAGCGGGATTAAAAGTGGTCTAAAAATGTATTGGTGTGCGGTGCTTGTAAATGTTTGCTCGTGCGGTGTTATAATGCCGTAAGTTATGGATATGATTTCTAAATTTTGAGTCTTCAAATAAACAGCAATAATAATCACACTTATATTATAAATGCAAAGGTATGGACGGATAAGTGTATAGATGGATGTTTGTTACTTCTTCACGCTGCAACGTCATGGGCTGAAATTTCGCATTTTACGTGTAGTTCTAGGCCTACATAGGTGATACTACGATACGATACTTTTATGCCATGGAATAGAAATAACCTTTAAACGATTCCATAGAAACAACGTCCTTTTCCTTCCATCATTGCCATCTTATCTAAAAGACCGTTTTGAGTTTCTCCATATGTCCCACCCACGATCCCTTCGCTCGTCTGATACCCTTCTCTTAAAAATCCCATCACACACTTCCCAGTTCTATGGTGATTCCTTCACGTTGCAGGCCGCCAGACTCTGGAACGCCCTTCCCGTTTCTATCCGTCAAGCGAAATCCCTTCCTATCTTCAAAAGTATGGTTCATCAACACTATCTGACCACTCTTGATAAGTTTTCTTGACTTTTATTTTTATTTTCTATGTTAATTGTTCCTGCTTTATGTATATTTGTGCTCTATTTTTATATACATATGTACGTTCTTAATAAATATTAATTATTTTATATATTATATAATTATCCTAAATAATTACGCCACCGTCAGCTTTAATACGTACCGATCCTATCCATCCAAAGGTTGCCTGGAAGAGATCGCTTTTAGCGATAAGGCCGCCGATTGTGCCACTAGATTTAGTTAGTATTAAGATCCTATTTTTATTATTTTCTTTATATTTGATGGTGCAATAAAGGTATATTGTATTATATTGTATTGTAACGTGTACAAAGCCGGCTGTTACCTTTCCACGTTTGTGGAAGGACCATTTCTGTGAAAAATTAAGCTTTTAAACACACAGTTATCAGTTTTTAAAACAATGTCTATAAGATATTATATTCATTTTCAATATAATTTCAAAAACATTGAACGTTATGCAGAAATACATAACTAGTTACGTTATCTCAAAACACTTGAACAAACCCCGTACAGATAAGATTCCATTGTCATAGATAGGTATATCACAATGGCCGAGCGGTGCAATGTCCCTCTGTTCCAGAAAACAATGCTCCAACACTTTTATTGTCCGCTAAATTGGAACAGATGGTAATGGAGGCTTTCATAACGATGTTTTCGAACGTTCGCTTTGTTTTACTTTCGATCCAGTGGATTGCAACGTTTCGTATGGTGATTGGATAGCAGTCGTGAATTCTTGGCTTTAGTTGTAGGTTTAAAATAAAATATGTACATAGATACCTACTGCTTCGGTTATTTCTGTCTCATAGGGACTGATTATTGGAAAAAAGTAGCCCATGTTTTATTCCTGGCTTAGAACTACTTGTATGCAAAATCAGTCCGATCCGTTTAGTATTCCTATCGTATATACATAATAAATAATAAATAAATAATGCTGGACAATTCACACAGCATTATCTAGCCCCATGGTAAGCAGAGCTTGTGTTATGGGTACTAGATAACTGTTATACATAATAAAATACATTACATAGCTATCTATGTAATGTATTTTATATTATAAAAAATATCTATATATTTTTTATAATACATAGAAAACAACCAGAACACCCGGAACAAATATCTACAGATCGTACACACAATTGTTCCGAGGCGGGAATCGAACCCGCAACCTCCTGCGTCGCAGGCGGACCTTCGCCCACCGCGCCACATCGGTCTTCATCCATCCAGCGTTTATAATCTTAGTGTGACAAGTTAAACTTTGGCGACTTTTGAATTGACGCCATTGGCTACACTGTTTAACATTCGAAAAAATATACGGTTCTACGTTCGACTGTATTGTTTTTATATGTATTTTCGTTGATTTCTGCCAATCATGAACCGATTCTGACATTTCTTTCGCTATGCTATTGTAGAGAGAATAATCCCGAGATAGTCCCATAGAAATGTTATTCCCGAGGAATTCGTATTTGCCACGCAAAACATAAATGCCAGGATTCAAAGTAGTTTTTTAGTTTTTTCAAAAGAATCAAACCGAACATTAAACAAAACAAAATGAACCAACGAGCAGCGAAACACCACGAAATTCTCTGAAATAGAATTAAATAATAGCAGAACCCATTACCTTTATATTATATCTATATACGATATTTCCAAACGGAACCTCTTCAGACCCAAAGCGAGGTTTCTATAAGCTAACCTCATTATAATAAAATGCATCGCAAAATGCGTCAATCTTCTATATCGTATTTATCGTATCGTAAGTATTCGTAGAAAATAGCGTGTAATACAATATCCAGTAGATAATGATATCGCTTTAGCATCGATCCGATTTGCAGCTGCTACACGAAGGTACTACAGAACTAATGGAGTATGTCGTTCGGTCCCTATAGACCGCTCTGGTGCATCTCGGATTGTTTGGTTGGTCCCATTGGGCTTGGCTTTAATAGGACCATTTAGGAACCTGGCGATTAGGTTCAGACAGTGTTGCTAGTATACGAAATGGCCAGGGTCCATACAAAAAAGCCAGTTCTGATTTATATCCAAATTCAATATGCACCGCAATTGGACCAAAATCTTCAAATACTTTGTGTCTCCAGAGACCGTTGTATTTAATAAAATTTAATGTTTTTTACAAAAGCCGACATTATATTATTTTTCATAAGTTTTACGGTTTAAAAAGTAATTCATCAGCAAAAGTACTTTTACCCCTTAAAAGTAGTACAAAGATTTAACCTCAGGATGATTCTTCGTACAAAAGCGAATAATCATCGGTGAAAATAACGAGTAACATAGGTACATAATACCACTTAAACAACCATATAGAGAACCTCATCATTTTCAGTCGTTTGAAAATTAGCGTCCGGTTTCCGGTCACCATAACATTCACCTGCACAAAAAGCACAGTAATCTAGGCTCTACGAAGCAGTACTAACTAACTTTACACCCAGTAAGTTCATTGGCCTAACCCATTTTGTGCAAGTTTTAATCGGATTATTGAGTTGATCGACTTTGTGCCGGATGTGGCTTACACTTTCGAATGCCTTTGTTGGCAACACCACTATTACTTGGTCGATACATTTTCAGGTAGTATCGTGAATCAAGCTTGGAATTTCTCTGCGTGATAGAATACGGACGACGGAAATTGTTAGAAGATCTAAAGTCACTGACATACGAGTAGCTCTCAGATTAAGCTTAAGTGACAGTGGTCATATAACTCGCAGAACAGAACTGATAACCGCTGGGAAGTAATTTTCTCGACATTGTAGCGGTTGCAGATTAAAGTCCAAAACGCGTTTCGACCAACGCGCGTTTTGTCCAACACGTTTTTTATTATCGTTTTTTATATATTTATTGCTAGCAAAATTATAAACGACAAAGCTTTTAGGGCCGATTAAGGGAGATGAGTACCGGTTACCAACTGATGAGGGTAGGTGACTAACTTATAAGAGTAGGTACTGAGTAAATGCTTTGTATAGGACCAAACATCACGCAATTAGTATTGTTGTAAACAAGTGCAAAAACAACATATTATACCTGGGTCAAATAAATAATAAACGTTGTTTACGTTATTATTCGGATGAGTTTTATTTTCAGAGACGTTTACACCGCAAGCGTACGACCTGATTTGAGTATATGTTTTGCTCATGAGTGTTCACTTATATTTAATAAGTGCTTTTTGTCTATTTTACTAATACTTTTTTGGTTGACTGTACTAAAATTCAGCCAAAGTAAAAGCACAGGTAAAAGTGTCGTGAGTTGCAGAACGAAGAGTATAGCTTTTTTACGATTCGTCAACTCACACCGGGTGGGACAAGAATCATGGTGTGAGTTGACGAACGACTCTATCCTGACTAGCAACCCTAATGCTGTAAATAATAACAAGACATCCAAGATTAATGAGGGTTCAGAAGAGCCTTTGTTAAAATCTGAAAGGTGATAGGTATTTATATCAAACGTCTACAAAGTGTCTCCTCGAAAATTTCACCTTGGTGATTAAAATTTAGCCAAACAGGTAGAAAGTACGTCTAATTATTTCATTTGTAGCATTATTATTATTATATTAGCCCGGGGTGTCCCACTGCAGGGCAAAGTCCTCCCTCCCCTTCTTCCACTCATCTCGGTCCTCAGCAAGGAAGTATTTGTAGCATGTTGGAAGAAAATAATTCCTAAGATAGACTCATTAAAACTATTCATTAACGCGTAGGTACATGAATAAAAAATGTATTAACTTAAGAATACGTAAACAAGAAGCATAAATCAAATACATAGCTAAGTTATAATAAATAATATGTTTTTAAAACAGTCTAAAAAAGCAAAAGGACAATAACCTTACTAATATTATAAACGCGAAAGTTTGTATGTATTTTTTTGTTGTTGGTTACTCTTTCACGCAAAAACTACTGAACGGACTGAAATTTTGCATCCAGGTAGTTTCAGGCCCGGAATAAAACATAGGCTACAGGCTTTTATCCCATAAATCAGTTCCCATGGGATAGAAATAACCTTAAAACGTTTCCATAGAAACAACGCGTGCGAAGTCGCGGGCAGAAACTATTCTAAGATAAAGAGATATTCCATTTAAAATGGTACAAGCGATTATCGAAATAGATCGAAGAATGCCCTTAACTTTATCGAGAGGTCAGCGTCCATTTAACCCATTGTCAGAAAAGCAAAGATAGCGTCTAGGTAAGTACCTATAGATTTCATCCAACAAAAGCCGACCCTTCTCCGCAAGTCAGCTATATTAGCATTCAGAAATCTTTGAGGGGATTAAGGATCTCAAAATGAAGCAATTACCGATTCCTACTCGAACAAACTTTGTTTCACTGAACAAATTAATATTCATTAAAAAAATCCTGCCGTCTATACTCTTAAAACATGGTTGAAACTTCGTAATCAGAGTGTCAGGAACTGGGCCCATCCGAGCGAAGCTTGTGTCAGCGAATTTGAGACTTAGCAACTGCAAATGGATTTTTTCTTCCACCTTAATTTGAACAATCTGGAAAGTTTCAACTTTGTCCGGTCGGCAGCGACGATTTTAAGTTTAATTCAGGTAGGAAGCTCCAGAAGCTTAAGATTATTTAATTACTAGTTTCTGCACGTGGCTTTAAGGCGCGCGTTGCTTAAGGTTTTTATATACCATGGGAACTGATTCTAGGATTGAAAAATTGTGTATGTTTTATTTCAGACCTAGAACTACCGGTAACCAAAATTGCAAAATGCCGATCCGTTCAGTAGTTTTGGCCTGAAGCGTTAACAAACATCTAAACACCCAAACTTTCGCATTTATAAGTTTAAATATAGCTAAGTACCTGTTTTGTCCAGTATATCTCTTCGCACACCATAAAGGTTATTAAAAACAACAATCATAGAATAACTGTCTTCTAAAAAGAAACTTAAAATCTTCGATATCTTTAGGCCAAAGCGAGAACAAAGAAAAGTTCAGTGTTTAGTATTCTTGAGAGCACTTAGAAATAAAATTTTAGTGTTTTCAATTCAGGTCATTGAAAAGTCCGGGCTGCTAGAGTAATATCACAGAAGATATTACAGTACTTTAGTACTATATTTACAGTAAACGCTGTGGTTGTTTTGATAGTTTGTTTCTTATATTTTATATTTCTCTTAAACCATTTTTTTTTTCATTAGGTTGCGGGTTCGATACCCGGCTCGAGTCAAATATTTGTGCGATCTGCCGACATTTGTTCAGGATGTTCTGTGTATTTTCTATGTATAATAAAAAAATATCTATCTATATTGTGTATTGCATTATGTACATCAGTTCATTACCCTGTGCTATGGGTAATGAACTGAGCTCATATTTATTTTTTCCTTCCTTCTTTTTTTATTTCGGGAGGCTTACTAATCCTGAGTCCCGAATAAAAGAAATAATCATAGTGCTCTATAAAAAAGTCTTCTTTCTTCTCTCCTAAGTTTTGTACGTGTAAAAACCCTCCCTGTAAACTCCTCTCTGTTTGTCTATTCAGGAAAAAATAAAAGCCTTCCCGAGCCATTTTAGTGCCATAAACATAAAGAACTGCCGTCTCACCTCAAAATAACTTTTTCATATTATGGCTAGGTGCCTATCCTCGAAGGGTTGAAACATTGACGGCCGCATTCACAAACAGTACATAAAGATCTGGCAATCTCACGGTTTTTCTGAATTAAGCCGTGAGGGACCGACCCGCAGAATTTACTCTTTTCAACCCAGTGTACACCCGCCGTATTATTAAGTGATTTCGCAGAAACAAATCCTCAGGAATTACGTACACAATTCCCTGGAGAAATATTCATTCATTTTCTTTTTATACGGTATATTTTTCAGTTGGTTGGCGATTGCTTTTTGTCGTAGTCTTTTCTAGATTTTTCGGCTATCATAAATATTGAACCGTACCTATTTTTTCCGCTCTATTCAAATAAAAACACCTCAGTTTTTCTTGGAAAATCTGGTTTTTGAATAAAAACTCGACTGTTTACTTAATAAATAGTATGAAAAACACCGCTTTCAGAATAAAAATACGATCCTCCATCTACACATAAATAAAACCTAAATTTTGATAGCTTCCATTTACAACATGATAGTTATTCGATTAGCCCTAGAAACCTGATTTAAACTTTTATATGCATATAGTCTATTACATAAGTGTAGGTACTAGGTACCTACTCTAAAGCACTGTAAAAGAGTATAAGCGATCGTAGAGGTTTGTCAATACAAACATCCATCGCAAGAGCCTTGTACACAAGCGAGTGTGGCTCTACACTGATGTCTGAGGCCCTGGGGACCTAATTGACTAATGCATGTGTCGTGTTCTGGCATTCTATCGCTTGTATGCGACTGAATAGCACTAGCATGCGTACTCAAATGTTGAATAGGCTGATGATGACTGTTTCATTCACCTACTATGGACATCCCGAATAGATAGTCTTAATACGTAGGTACTTAATATACTTAAGTAAATAATTAATATTGCAGGACAATTCACACAGAATTGTCTAGCCCCAAGCTAAGCAGAACTTACCTTATGCTCATACTACGAAAAAACCCTACACATTTTTTCGTAGCAACTGAGTGGTTCGTAGTCATTCGTAGCCAGTGCTACGAAAGGTCTAGGCTACGAGAATTTCTGCAAAGTACGCTTGAATCTATTTTTTGTCTGTAGCTGATAAAAAACAAAATACTTGCTCAAATAATTTAACAAGATTCTGCCTCATTTTTATTCGTTTTATTAATCTTTACATACGTACCTAGTACCTAAATAAAATGAAGTCTCTTCAGCTGTCTGTTTGCTTAGATCTTTTAAACTACTCAACGGATTTTAATGCAATTTTCAGGAATAGATAAAGTGATTCAAGAGTAAGGTTTATATGATTTATTAATAACTCCATACTGCTCCGTATTAGTATCAACATTGCACACGTGAGAAGCCGGTGCGGGTCGCTAGTTGTTTATAAAACGAATCGTAATTATGAAGAGTAGGGACTTACCGACTACCCTCGGTGTTCCAATGATTTGGGACTTTAGACCCTGTTGACCCGAAGGCATCTGAAAAACAACGTGCATACCGAACTCCCAACCTAGCCGTAGGCAAATAGCGATAAAATTACATTTCGAGAACTTGTAGGATATTATGAGTTTTTAATGTTTCTACTTTCTTTTACATCGACTTTGTTTTTGCTAGATTCACAAAGTTATGTTAAAGGGAATTGGAATATTCCCCAAGCGACGATAAAGAATGGAAACTTTGTTTGTTACAGAAACTTTTTTCTGCATTTAATTAGGTTCAGCTTGCATAAATGTTTTTTTATAGTACAACAAAAGTTAAAAAAACGCCTAGCTACTGCATCCGTTTCAAAAGTGGTAATATTAGTGTCTGATTAAACTGAGCTTTGTCAACGGAATCTCAATGAGGGTGTTGGAATCAAAGATTCTGCTTGTGAGATTACACTCAAACTGCAGAAACTTGTAAAGACCTTGCAGATATCACGTGCACCATCTCTCCAAACTTGTTAGAAGCGAGCGTCGCGCCAAATACTAGAAAAGTTGCATGTTAGTTCGCGATAAAGATATAAGATTGCAGAGCATATCTGCTCAGCGAAAACCTTTTCAGCGGGGAATGTCAGATGTTTCCACAACAGCAGTGAATTTCCCAAAACTTATGGTTACTGAAATGTTCCGTTTTCTGTGAAAAATCGGTTGGAAAACATAAATTTTCAAAGATAAAGATAACGAATTTATTATTGTAAACTACATTATACATACATATATAGGCCTCCTCATCGTTTTCGATGACAGTGACCCTAGATGTCACAGATTCTTCTATCATGAGCTCTAATATGGCTCGCTAGACCGAACTTGGTCTTGAATACCCTACAGCACGTATGGCAGTAGAGATACACTAAAAACAAAACTAAAAAAACAAACTACATTACATTAATGTTGGTCTAATGTTAATCATATTATAACTATCCCTAACTTGCCGTTTAGGCTCACATCATATGCATGCAAATTTATAAAATTTATTTGATAAGGTGACGTTATAGAGTAAATATCTATTAATTGGTTACAAAAAAGATACATTATCATATTTAAAACATAATTTTTTTCTTAATCCTTTTTTGCTAGTAGGTTATTTAATTTGCTTTTAAAAACACTCAAATCACTTGCGGAGCGTATTGACCAAGGTATCTTTTTATAAATCATAGGGGCCATGCAAAACACACTATTACTTAGTAAGGCGGTGTTACATGGGTGTTTTCATGCTCATTTTTGACTCGTTAGTTCAGTACACCACTATTTTGAACACAAACAATAAAATTAGTCATGCCATTTGGACCGGCTACTTTAGTTCGTAATTAAAGCTCTCAAGTTACCCTCTGCGGTTCAAACAACTTCTAAACATCGTGCTTCTAAATGCGTACTCGATAAAGTTGTCGTCGGAACTCGTATCGCCTCCGGGGACACATTACTCCAGTTTAATACTTATAGGGCTGTCGCTTCCAAATGCGAACTTTATGATAAACTCGCGTCCCTGAATACGAATTCAAAATCCGCGTTTTAATTTTGTCAGGAGCCGTGCGATGGAAAATTGGTATTATTTAAATGCATATAGAATTTTAATGAAACAGATTGGCCGTTCCATGGGCAATTGTCGGGAAATGTTGAATCGGGATTGTGATTATTATGTCGCGAGTGATTTTCATTTGATGTAAAATTTAATATTCTCTCTATGCAACGTTCATTCGACATAAGCCTTGGGATTTTAATAATATTACGGTCATGCAGAATTGCGGCTTTGACAGCCTTACACAACTTTATAGTTTTTTTTTTTTTTTTTTTTTTAATCTATTTCGTTTTGAAGGACTTTATTCGCTTAGCGAATATGCCAGTCCCGTTTTACAATTACACACTATTTACCTTATCTTATAATATCATATATCATTGTGTACAAAGCCTTAGCGGCCGTGCACAATGGGGTGGAGAGTAAAATTTGAACTAAACCTAATTCTGCGAGATTCAAATTGAAATCATCTATTAATTGATTCCTCAGTGACTGAGTCCGAACACATTCCACCAAGAGATGGTGAATGTCTTCTATGACACCGCACGAAGTGCAATTAGCGGAGTCAACCTTCCTCATGAGGTGGTTGAACTTATTTAGTGGAATATGTCCGGACCGCAGCCTGTGAGCTATAACAACCAGGTGACGCTTCAATCCGCTGTTCACCCACCAGGGGACACGAGGAGGTTCACTCTGAATAATTTTGTACCATATACCCTTCGTACAAGATGTTTTGCTAAATAATTCTTTCCACTTTTCGAAAACCTTATATCTGTATTCTAACATAACCTCTGTATACTCCGGAACGATGTACACTTCAGCCCCGATGTCAACAGCCTGTTTTGCAAGCAGGTCAGCCTCCTCGTTTCCCCTTACTCCTTTATAGTTATATTGAGGTTGAAATTATTCATTCCAGTGCACCTTATTTTGACTTAACACTTTGACTGCGATTTTTTTTCGACGACTGCGATCTTTTTTTTAACCTAAAAAATTCGTGCTACCGCTCTACACAGCGGTTGTGTTGCGCCGCACAAGCGTTTCGTTCGAAAAATATTACGACTGTGCAGAACATAGCTTATATTGTCTAGTTACAGAATAACAATACTTTGTGGAGAATACAAAAAGTTTTCAGTCATAATTTTTGGTATTACGGAACAAACCAAATTTTGAACGGCTAATATTGCTATCGCGCACGCATGTGGCGCGGCGCAAGGGTTAAACAGGGACAGCGATATTCGGAGCGATTTTTGCAAGCGAGGGTCGCCGGACCCTTAAATGGTAATAATTATGAGAGCCAATAAGACGCTTATCAGGGAAGGCCTATGTTCAGCAGTGGACTATTTAAAAGCTGATGATGTCCTTGTTATCTTATATATAAAAATCAATTGTTGTTCATTTGTCTCGCTAAAACTCGATAACGGCTGGGCCGATTTTGGTTTTGAAATGTTTGTCGTAGTCCAGGGAAGGTTTAAACGGTGAGAATATTTATATATCAACGCGGGCGAAGCCGCGGGGCGCAGCTAGTCTTATATATAAAAATCAATTGCTGTTCGTTAGTCTCGCTAAAACTCGAGAACGGCTGGGCCGATTTTGCTGAAATTTCCACGGGCGAAGCCGCGGGCGCAGCTATTGTGAAATAAAACTGTGTGTTTTTTCGCAAACCATCCCCAAAGTAAGCAAAAAGGTGATTGAAAGATCTTAACAACTGAAGTTCAATCTCTATTATATGAATAGGTCATTTTTTTCAAAATTATTTTCTACTAATGGTACTATGAAACATAATCTTATATTATAGAAGGCACAGACTGTGCATTATTTTACCTTTATATCATGTTTGGCGCAAATAAATACTTAAATCTTTGAACTATTTTAATATCAACGTTGAATGTACTACAGGATTGCCAACCCTATAGAAATTTTAAACTAAACGCCCTCCATACGATTGTCATGTGACTGAAACTCTATCTATTTACTGAAAAACCAATGCTCAAGTTAAGTAACCTTTACCATTGATGTTTGGAAAATTGAGACATACAAATACCTATGTGAACCCGCAGTATGCCTACTTATTGTTTTAACCTCAAAACATCAAATAATATACGACAATTCTTACTAGGTACTACTCTGACTTTTCTTAACCGACTCCGAAAAAAGGAAAGTTCTATGTTCGGCTGTATTTGTGTCTTTTAAGTGTGTATGTTCGTTGATTTCTCCGTCAATTACAGACCGATAGGATGATTATTTTACAATTGTTTGTAGAATGTTCCCGAGTTGGTCCCGTAAAATTATATGTCCCTCAAAACTTAAAAAAATAGGGGATCAAATTCGGTGTTGAGTTTTTTCAAAACAATCAAATTATATAACTAACACGAGATTCCATAATGACCCTGTGCCCACAACTAGACAAGTGTATCTTTTAAAGGGCAATGTATACGCTTCTAAATACAACAAAACTCCAAGTGAGTTGCAAAATTTATCAATAAATAAATTTAAAAAAATTGTGAATCATATTTACTTTTAAACTTTCTAAAAAGGCTTATTACAAAATATCAGATTATCTAGAAGATATAAAAGCTTGGAACGAGTTTTGCTCCAACTCAAAATCTAACAACTTACAGATAAGCAAATCAAATGTACTAGACACATAAGTTATGAACATACTAGTGGTGTCTTCTCACTTCTTCCACTAGTGGACAAAAAATTTAAGTGAACATTAAAATAATGTTATTATATAATAATGAATAGTATAAAATATGACTTTTTTGAAAGCCTACAAAAATAAAAAACTTTTTCATTTTCATTTTCCTGTACATTTACCGAAAACCAACCTTAACAATACACAATATGACTACTTAACGGCAGAATTACACATGACGTACTGACCGGGCCCCTTCACTCACATACAGCTCTTTTGAATGTGTTTATTGTGTTACAGTGTGTATTTACCTTTATGGAATTGAAGTGGAGTACATTGAAGAAGCGAACGAAAGTCTGAGCGAAATGTCTTGAGCTGGGTTGTTTACATACAAAGACATTATTAACAATTTACTAAAAAATACATATAAGAAAAAAATTAGAACTAGTATTTACGATTCAACAACAGAGCTAACTGCAGACTGTTGCAAACTATCCACTGATAGCTCAACTCATCCATAATATCAATACCAGTCGATAGCATTCTCAAGACGCTAGCTGCATTGCCTCGCTGTATGGCAAAGCTGATGCGCTGCGCCAGATACTAACTAGATCTCGGTTCACGCGTCGCAAAAAGCAAAAAAAAAGTACATACAAAGCTATAGGACCCATAATTATGTACCTACCTAAACTTTACATGTCGTTTGCGCATAACGCGGGATTTTACATTTATCTATAGATAGGAGTGCTGCGAAATACTGGAGGTAGTTGCTGGATGCGTCAAGCTGAAGACAGGGCGCTATGGCGCTCATTGGGGGAGGCCTATATCCAGCAGTGGACTAATATAGGCTGATGATGATGATGATAGATAGATAAGAGTGGAATATAATGAATCAGTTGAATCTAACCCACCCGGTTTTAGATTACAGTGGAACAAATGTCGAATCTAATCCATCAATGGATTAGCTCAGTGGATCAGAGTGGAATAGGGCGACGTTGAAGGACAAATTGTATAATTCGAACATACATTACCTTTGCCTCCCCACACCGGGTGTCTCCTTTTGCCCAGACTCTTGGTGCCTGGAACACTTAACACGGCACACATACACACACACTAAAACACGTCGCAAAGCTTCTGAAATGATTTTTTCACTTTACTTTTAATTTTGTACTACTTGCCTGATTTCATAATATTTTTATTTTTCTTCTCTTAGCTTCAATAACCTTTCTGTTAAATATTTTTACTTACTCTGTCTTTTCTTTATATATTTCTCCTTATTTTTTTATTTGACCACAATCTCACCTGATGGAAAGTGAAGATCTCGAAGGTCTAGAAGATATCTATTCACTTGAAAAAATATAGACTTGAAAAACAGCAGCCGGGAGCGTGTTCCAAACATTATTTTAGCATAAGTTGTAAAAAAAACTATTTAAAATGTATCGCTGTTGGATATCTTTTTAAATTTACACTAAAATTAAAATTGTTTAATGAGGCAGGTGGAAAGTAGAAACTCCAGAGCCTAATATCCGCATGAACTGTGCCAAAATATAGGATAACTCAAAAATCAAATCATGGTAAATATCCCGTTTTAAATGACTTTAGTAATATCCTCAAGGCCTGCACAATGCTCGTATTGAAATTGTTCGAGCACTTAGAAACTCACGTTCAAAGCAAAGGTACGGGAGCAGAGCAAGTTATTGCGAAGTACCGACGGGACGGTGACATCGACAAAATTGCCTTGTCATTTGAAGACGGTCTATAGCTTGGTCCTTGAGGACCAATTCGAAAGGTGCTCAATTTTAAACTCGACTTTAACTACTTTTATTTAAGTGTTGAACTAAAGTGGCAAGGCGAGTTATTACAGAGAGGAAGTTTCTTCAACTGATAAAAGCGTTGTTTTACTTTGTGCTTTTTTATATATCACTCTTGAATAAAATGATGGTAATAGTTCCGTGCAATTCTTTCGTATTCGAACCTACATAATTTGGAATTAATTTTGCTATCGCAATCATCATCTTCATATCAGCCCATACACCCCCACTGCTGGACATATTCCACCCTCATACCACGACGCCACAAAGAGCGGTCCTGAGCCGCCTCCATCCATCGACTCCCAGCGACCGCTACGATGTCGTCAGTCCATCGATGGTCTCCCAACAATCCGTTTCGCGTTGCATATTTTTGTCTTCATGACAAGTTATTCTTGGCCGATTCCAAAAGTATTAATTTGTGACTCATTCACTCAAGCATTCAAATTATACTCATTCCATTTATTCTTAATTTTATCAGTTCCGTTGTCAATAAAAGATAATACGAGAAAAGCTTTCAAATTCTGCCCGTGGCTTCGCACGCATTGCGTCTATGGAACCGTTTAAAGGTTATTCTCCATAAGAACTTCAATGAGATAAAATATAGGCTATTTTTTATTCCAGGCTTAGAGATCTGTGCGAAATTTCAGCCTGATCCGTTCAGTAGTTTTGGCGTGAAGAAGTAACAAATATCCATCCATCCATCCATCTAAACATCCAAACTTTCGCATTTATAACATTATTAAGTGTGATTCTCCTTATCTTGTGAATAACTACCGAAAAACGCCGTGGTTATAATCCCATTTTATAGACTAGCCTTCGAAACATCAAACATAAAGTTAGAAAGGTCCTTCCTACCTTACGAGTACGTCCTATAAATTTTGCAGCGCGCCGCACAGAAAGAAACAATCTCCATAACCATTGGAATATTTTCTTGCCACATCTGCAGGATTTCACTACACCATTTGTGGAATTGTCTTGGCGCAATTGCGGCAAAACCGCAAGAACAGCGTTAGGACCTCCTCACATCGTTACCAGGGGTTGTCGTGACGAGTTCTTGCAGTGTTCTGATATTTTTCAAGTAATTCTGGTAACACTCCTTAAATACAAATTGTAATTTAGTAAACAATGCCGCATTTCCACGGCTTTGGTAAAAAGACACAAACAGACGGTTTAATGTAGATATAAATTATTTTTGGGCTATGATTAGTCCTAGAATTTTTAAGTACCTACTCAATTTCCGCAGTAAAACAGGTATATCCAATGGATGTTATGAGAAACAATGTTCATTCTATTTTTGATAGTTCATCATCATCAGCCTATATTAGTCCACCGCTAGACATGCCTCTTCCTAATATTTAGTCCATAAGTCCATGTCTATGTGTGCCATAGCGCCCTGTCTTCAGCTTGTCGCTCGCCAGATGCGGATCTGGCATCTACCAGCAGACTTTTGCAGGTCGACTCATAAAATCAGATATCTCATGCATGACTCATCAATTCTATTCCCCTGAAATACACTTGGTTTAGGCGAAAAAACAAATTTTTGATTCCTGATTTACGTCATCAAAAATTCACTTTGGGATGAACTAGGTAGTTCATTTTGCAGGATTTTTCTGACAATCCAAGTATTCAGTCTGACAGATATGATGAGAAATTAAGATGTAAGATGGTTTTAGGTAAGTCTAAACAATCTAAGGACTGGAAAAGATGTTTTTATAATTATTAGCATATAGTGTGTCCTACTGCAGGGCCAAAGGCTTCACTCCCGTCCTTCCTTTCATTCTCGATTTCCTGCAAAAAAGGCCAAATGTATTGAATCCTTATTATTGTTAATACATTTTACGACCTTTACATAAAACGACAGTTGTGAGTTTGACCCAATTAATAAACGAAAGAAAATTAACGGTTCCTTCAAACCTTGAACTCATTTCAAGAGCGCAGCATTTAAATTAATTTGCGTCTCTGTCCGTCACAAAGGATAGCGTGCAACGAAAAAAAAGGATAGGAAGGCAGGTGAAAAAATATTGAAATGAAACCTTGGAAAATAAGTTAGGTCTTTTCCACTCGCAGCCTTGGAAACGACACCGATCCCAATCGTCCCCTTGACAAGAAGGAAATCAAGTCTCTTAGGTTGTTGTAAGCAAAAAAGGAAAATAATAAAACGTAAGTGCGAGTTAGAATCGTGCAACGAGGGTTCCTTATAACTACAAGACCTTGCTTCTTGTAAATTTTTATGATTCTAGGTAAACGGGAAGTACCCTATAGGTTTTTAATCAATACCTCTACGTTCTCACACGTTCCTGAGAAAAGTGAGTTGACAGATGGACAACAAAGTGATTCTGTAAGGGTTCCTTTTTTATTTTGAGGTACGGAACCCTAAAAATCAGGATGCTGTTGAGTAGAATATAATAGAATAAAAAGACATTTATTCATAACAACTTAAATTAACAAAAAAAAGACACACTTATAGAATAAGTACATGTAGAGAGTTGTTACAAAAAGACAAAAAGGAGTAGTACTATAACTTTATTTGCGACGGGCTCACTATGCTATAGATATGGTGGTCGACCTGGGAAATACTGCAGGTAGATGCGGCAAGCTTATGTCCACCGATGGACTAATATAAGCTAGGCTAATTATGATAAACTATCCTAGCCCACAGGTCAAAATTAACATTGTTTCTCATCATTCCATAGTATATACCTGTTTTTCTAAATTAATTAGGTACTTAAAAATTCCTGCTATCATAAAATTGCTGGTACCTAACCCAGTACCTACGTTTCCCCCTCACAATCAAACCACACTCTGCAATCAATTCGTAGATTTACGATAGCACTTAATACGAGATCGGTGGGTTAGTGTCCACCGATAGAATTTATTTGGGTTCCGTATTGACTTGTTTCGGCTTTCAATAAAACTGCTACAATAAAGTGGTTTGCTATAAACCTCCTTGTTTGTTTTTGTTGGTTTAGGTAAGGTAAGCTTGGATTTGAATTTAATTTTTAATTTCGTAGCTGTGTGGTTTCAGTTTATATTTTCTACACCGAATTTAGTACGCACTTATGCAAATACGCTCCAAAGCAAATTCAGATTTCAGGTTTTAAAAACTATTTGTTTAGGCTTATAAAATCAAGCACTCGAATTTTATAGCATAAATTATTAAGAAATAAGGTTTTTGATTTTATCTACATTTAAATTTTAAGGATAAACAAGTCAATGGCGGCTATCTCACCTGACATTAGTGTGCGAAAGGGCGCGCTAGGATGAAATGCACAATGCTTCATTCCTCAAACGAACGCGTAAAAAATATGAAAAGAGAACAGCCTTCTACTGTTAATATTTAGTTCCCCCCTTGTGCACAAGTGCACAAGGGTTATTTGAGGAAAACTATGGAGTGTAATCTTTTCAAAATACATTTATTAATGTTAATGTTAATAAACATGTTAATAACTACACTATGTAGAAACGGGGCTTATGTTAAAGTTTCCTTTCTCCGTATAAATAAATATCCGTGTATTATTTCGTAACGCCCAAATTGGAGCTAAAATCAATCAAAATGTAATTTTCGAAGGTATAATGGATACGTATACGACGAGATATATTGATATTATCCTTAGTGTAAGATGATCAACATCAGTGTAGTTACCCTTCCACGTTTGTAAGGAAAGATGAGGAACTTGACGACGTCGTAGCCAAAAATTCAGCTAGAAGGACAAAATGACCCTGTATCGTTTTGTTTTATATAGATGACCAGCCAATAGTGGTTTCTTTAATTAACATATTATATCCTTTGCTATAAACCTTTATTTTGAGTATTAATTTGGATAATTGCGGACACAAACACCCCATTTTCTTTGTATGAACTCTTCCACCGCGCCTATAGCCCATGGTGCATTCGTTTTAACGACTTCATGGCCGTTAGGTTCACTGGCCGTTAATTTTGATGGTCCCCTCACCTCTCACAAGTTACCTGCCTACCTTGACTTTCATCTGAAGTGAGACTTTTACCCAATTTCCCCAGGAAGAAGGCTATTGTCAAAATAGGTAGGTACTGTAGGAAGGGGGAGCAGTTTCGACTCTGGACTCTGTTCTAGAGCACAGTACAGACCAGTTCCAAGCTTTCTTCTTAATCTAAGTATTAATACTATGTTACTTTTATTTGTAGTACAGTAAGGTTACGTCGTCGTCAAGTATCCTTTGAGATTTGGTTTTAAACACGCCAGACGTTCCACCTTTAACATTTTCTGGTAGCCTGTTATAGAACTGGGCCCCTTAAAAAGTTAAATAATACCGACGACCGATGTGGCGCGGGTTCGATTCTCGCCTTGGGACAAATGTTTGTACGATCTGCAAATATTTGTTCCGGGAATTCTGGGTTTTCCTATATATAATAATAATATATATATGTATGTTATGTATTCTATATGTATATCAATGTATTCTATATGTATAACTGTATATCAATCATCAAGTAACCATAACACAAGCTCTGCTTAGCTTGGGGCTAGCTAGATGTTGCTGTGTGGATTGTCCAGCATTATTTATTTTATAATTTTTTTTATCCTAGCTAGTTGACTAATTTAAACCGCTTAGCCAGACAAAAAGTCAAAGCAAAAGTTTTAAAAGCTTCTTCCCGCTGCTTCAAAAATTATGCTATTAAGCTCTTGAACTCGCCGTGGCAAGCAAACATCCGCCTTGTTTTAAGATAAACAAAGCATAATTTGCTGTGCTCTGTTGACTTTTATAAGAACTAATCGCAGTGAGAACGGGGTGTTTTATCCGTGAAAGCTATGGTTTGGACAGGATGTACAATAAAGATGCACACAGCTAGCACCCAGCAAAGAGGAAACCGCCGAGCATCGTCGCCTTCTTGCGTCATCTACACGTCGATCGCCTTACTTATAACAAATAACGTGCTTCTATAATTTAAGTTTAAATATTTTATTATTTTTTTATTTAGTTCATCGACTATGGACCAAAAATTTATTTAAGTAATATCTGTGTTATGGACTTGTTAAATCAGGACTGAAGATTGTGGGTAGTGGCCATCAGCATATCTATCCCACATACATACATACATATTATATCTTGTTATTTATTATGCAATCACACATGTGTTGGGTAGGTATATAATACACCACAATCTGTAACTTTATATCGTATTCTGAAATAAATGAATTATTATTATTACAGACAGATAGATCATTTATTCAATATAAGTAGATTACATAACTTAATTAACAGTGCCTTAAATGCCTATGTTAGGTTTGTTTAAGCACCTGGTTCTCACCTATTTTATGTACATAAATATATCGACTGTTTCAAACAATCCTTAAACAATACAGGTAATCTGCGTCACCCATTATCAATCATCGAAATCGCCCTTAGGCACTCGCGTACACCACCATAATAAATAGAGTTAAATTATGCAGAGAATGCATCCCAGAAAAAACAAACGATCCTAAGAAAATGAGGAGAACTTCTTCGCAGCGTAAACATTACCCTGATAATAACGTCTAGAATAAACTGACAAGCGTGGATAAACCTACCATCTCAGAAGAACTTTATGGGCTGGTTTATGCTTATGCTACGAGTGCAAAGTGCTGCTTCTAAGTGCGGTCTTAGTGAGTTGAATTAATTTATATGTAAATATTGAGGCGGGGTGAGTCAAAGGCTCCGTAAACGTAGGGTTCAAACGAGACACGTCTTGTACATGATGAGTTGAATATTTTGATGCTTCAGCGAAACTATGAGCAAGTATACATTAGGCGTTTTGAAGCGTGCTTTGGTAACGCGCGTTATAAAAATCCATCTAACACGGTCCGATATATACGTGATGCTCTTAATGTGCTCATTCAAACGCGCGCTTCTTGGTGTTCAAGCGCGTTTTTAGCTGTGTACAAGTGCTCTTTTTTATTATTACTATAAATTCTGAAAGACCTAGATAGCCGTGACAACGTTATCGGACTATGGCGAGCACAGAAAATGCTTCGCAGGTAAAAGTTAAGTTAAGGCAACTTCACAAGATCGGCCCTTGTGCGAGTTACCTTTACCTAACTTTTACTTAGATGCGAACCTAGACTTATGTGTTCGAAATACATCCCTGTCCATCCGATTCATTCGTAGTTTATAGCGCGCGTTACTAAACCGCACGCTGCTAAACGCCTTATGTGTAATTGCTCTATGAGTTAGCTACTTATATCCACGCGTGAGGTTCAGTGCTGTAAACATAAACCAGGGAATTTGCTTTGAGAACTTCGTTGAAACTGGATGCTTGTTTTAAAATGTAACGATACTGAAACCTTACACAAACATTGGTGCTGTAGACATAACAATTGTTATACTTGCGCAATCGCGGGAGAACAACCAGTAAACTTGTTACTCATAACGGGTTAAAAGTGTATTGTTAATATACGTATATTGTATATCCTACAACTAAATACCTCTGAAAAAACCGATCTTGTACAACGAATGCTATAGGGGTGGGTTGGGTAGGACCTAATTTCGCACTTATTTTCGTAATTTAAAAATAAAATCCAATACATTAAAATGCTGTTGACCTCAGATGGCCATGACAGCGTTACCGGACTTCCTAATTTTCGTTAAAATATTGTTACAACAATGTTGCCATAGCCCACAGCGCAAACACCTCATAATCACGTTGAATCATATGATAATAAAAACACACATTAAAATGCCTAGTCCCTTTTCCTTCACCGTGCTTCACCTAATGAAAACAACCCTGTCACGAGTGGCAACACCGGACCTTTTTCTATTAAATTAAGAACATGTTATTGTTAAGTAGCAATTTCGGGGAAACGAATTGACCTTGGGCGGTTTGGTCCTTAAACAATGCCTACGCAAATGAAAATAAGGTTATTTTTGACGTAAGAGGTACATGAATATTTCCTTGTTCCATGGGCATCTATCCCAAGGGCAAAGGTCCGCCTTCGACACAGGAGGTTGTGGATTCGATTCCTCCCATATAAATATTGAATGTTTGAATGATCTGCAAATATTTGTCCCGTTTGAAGTATATCAGACATTGCACACGTAACGGTACAAATACATTGAATCACATTTATACCTAAAACACCTTTGTACACATGTATTTTACCGTTTCACGCAATAAAATATAATTTAATTTGGTATACAAGGAAAGTATTGGATACCATAACACCCAGATATGGGCATTAGAATAAGTAACAAATGTGTTTTGGATCGACCGTTATGACCTACGGAGCTGAGACGTGGACACTCACGATAGGGCTAGTCCACAAGTTCAAAGTCGCTCAGCGAGCTATGGAAAGAGCTATGCTCGAGGTTTCTCTGAAGGATAGGATTCGTAACGAATACATCCGACAGAGAACCAAGGTTATAGACATAGCTCAAAGAATTAGCAAGCTGAAGTGGCAGTGGGCCGGCCATATCTCCCAATAACCGACGGCCGCTGGGGCAAAGGTGTTCTTGAGTGGAGACCACGACTCGGTAAACGTAGTGTAGGACGCCCTCCGACCAGGTGAGATGACGACCTGCGAAAGACTGCAGGTAGATGCTGGATGCGTCAAGCTGAAGACAGGGCGCTATGGCGCTCATTGGGGGAGGCCTATGTCCAGTAGTGGACTGCTATAGGCTGATGATGATGATGATGATGTGTTTTGGATCTAGTTGAATAGAAAATCGGCTTACTGTCTTACCGCAAGAATAGTTATCATAAAAAATCTTTTCAGAAATCGAAGTAGTAATACTAAATTGAATAAGGAAATCCCAAAGAAAGTAATAAAATTCGAGAAAAACCAATGTAACGGTGGATTTACATGGTCGGATTTGTGCCTAACGGCTATATTTGTTTCGAAATCAGGATAGTAATAGGTAATCGATTTCAGTGGTGTGAAATTTTAGACATGAAATTTTTGGTGACTAAAATTCTAGTGTTAAAAAACCTAGTGACTGTCAGTCACCTAAGGTTTTTTTAGCACTAGCTTCTTTTATTCCAGTGGCTTATTCAGTACCAGTAACTTCCCGTCGTAAATTACTTTTGTACTAGTCCAATGTTTAGTAAAGAAGTTACAAAGTTTCGAAACCAATGTCCGATCTCTCGAATTTTGAATCAAAAACTAGATTAGATAGGAACATTATTGTGGTGTTATGGAGCTTCAGAACCTAGGTAATGGATTGTTTGGACATTGGACATTAGACATTAGTATGGTTAGAAACAATTCTAACTACTTCCACTAGTGAAAAAAAATAAGTGAATAGTAAAACAATCCTTTTTGATAATAATTTTTAGTATAAAATTTGACTTGTCTAAATGTTTATTTAGTAAGCCTAATTTTTTTTTAATTTGAACACATAATTACGCCCAGCGTATGTTGCTGGCTGTAATTAAGTGTATTACACAAAAAAAAAAATATTCTTACCATACCAAATGTATGATTTCGATATGCCATTGACGCCCCAAAACACACCTCAAGTGTTCTTTAGTGTGGTGCTTTTGGTATATTATATTTGGTATAGGGTCAAAGTCACAAAGGTCAATCCTCGTCGTGAGGTGAAAACGGACCCGTGTAAACTCCACATAAAGCTCCTGAATGATTTACACAAAATAGAAATAGCACAGGGCGCCGGGGCTTGTTTTCAAAACACATTAGTCTTATTCTCTCCTTGGAAATAACATTATTTTGTTTGTATGAGCACGGCTCAGCGGGATTTGTTTTCCTGTCGTAATATAGTATTTTCTGCTACTACATATTTTGTCGTTCGTAAGGCCGTATCAAATAGGTTTCTGGTTTTTTGTTCTACGCCGCTGAAGACGAAGTAAGAAGAATTGATTTATATTCTGACTCGTTATATATATTATCACTTGAATACTTGAGTGAAGTAGGTAGGCACGTTAAGGCGTTGGTCCTGTGCCACAAATGAGTTTAATAATAAATATCCTTACCATCGGATCGCCACCAAAGCTATCAGCACATAGCGCAACGAAATACGAGTAGCAGGCTGAAGTGGCAGTGGGCCGGCCTTGCCATATAAGGAAGAACCGGATACGGCAAGAGCGCTATGGCGCGGCGGTCACTAAAGTAGGCTTATGTCTAGCAGTGGATGTTCACCAAATTCGCCACGAATGGCTCAGTCTAAGAAGTATGTCTAGAATACCCAGTGAGGGACTGGGCAAAGTTTCAAGTAAATTTTATAGTATTTCGATACCAACACATAGGTAGTTGTTAAGTATGCGAAGGTATTTATGTAGGTACTAAGTTATCCTTTCATCGTTAATACTAGACTAGGGTTCAGTTTCCAAATAGTTTAGATGCCTAAACTTGCTTAACATGACTAAGCACCTATTAGTTTTACATATGTAAGTTAGTTTGTCTTCATGTTTCGAATTTTCAACATCGGTCTAGCATCTGAAACTATTTGGTACGAAGCAGATTCGTTTTAACAAATAAAGTAAATAAATAATGCTGCACAATCCACATAGATCATCTAGCCCCTTTTGGTAAGCAGCGCTCGTGGGGTACTAAATGATATAGTTACCTAAACAATACCCAGACCACTCGGAACCAATATTTGCAGATCTTAGAAACATATATCGCAAGGCGGGAATCCGGCCTTGTATATCAGTACTAGATAACTGATATACATAATACAATACATTACATAGATATACATATTTTTTTTTTATTATATATAGACAACGACCAGAACACCCGAAACAAATATCTGCAGATCGTACACACAATTGTTCCGAGGCGGGAATCGAACCCGCAAACTCTTGCGTCGCAAGCGGACCTTCGCCCACCGCGCCACATCGGTCGTCAAAAAAACTAATGGGAATACTGTGATTTAGATATGTTTTTTATGTGTATATATCAGTTGAAAAGCGGTTACCGTAGCCTATAGACGACTGAAACACGGGACATTACCCGCGCCTTGCCGACCCCTTAAATGTGCTAATGACTCCCTTTTTGACGAAGAAAACTGAGACAGTCTCCGCACACCAACAATTTATCATTCAACTTCGATAATTTTAGTTGATTGATTTATTCTCCATAATAGAATTTAACTTAAAACTGGAGCAATTTCCGCTTTCGGAAACTTGATAATGGATTCCCGTCAGCTTTCTTATTCCTATAATTTAGGCGTTATATCCGCCTGAGACACAGATAATCAGTTTTTATTGCAAAATGAGCTTTATCCCTCATCTTTACATTATATATTGTCTTGTATTCGATCTCAGAAAAGTGTTCGTTAATGTGCCTAACCAAAAAGTGTTAAAGCACTTGGTGTCTCTATAATTCTTCGAGGCTTCCGAAATTTACTCCTAAATTTTAATTTTACTCAACGATTGAGATGAAATTCAAAACCAATGCAATTTTTTCTATAGGTAGATAAATAATTGAACTTTAGATTTGTACTTTCATTATCGAGTGAACCCAGATAAGTAAAATTTATCTCCATCAAAAGGTTACCTGTTTTATAGAAATATTAATATTTATGTGTCTACCAGTTGGCAGGTGGTAATTAAACTGCTTCACAAATCTAGAGGAGCTATTGGTATTCGCAAAACGCCCAACTAAGTTCGTTTTTTAACCGACGAAACGAAAAAAAATGGCCGTATGTATTTTTTTCGTATATTCGTCGATAGCTCCAAGCGTGAATTATGAATCAATTTCAAAAATTATTTCGCTGTTTCGGAGAATGATCCCGCGGTAGTCCCATAAAAATGTTATTCCCGAGGGCTAAGATTTCGTTCCGAAAAGCTTAGAAAACTATTATCAAATTATTGTATGCCGCTGGGGCAAACGTGTTCTCGAGTTGAGACCACGACTCGGTAATCTAGTGTAGGACGCCCTCCGAACAGGTGGGATAACGACCTGCGAAAGACTGCAGGTAGATGCTGGATGCGGAAAGTTGAAGACAGGGCGCTATGGCGCTCACTGGGGGAGGCCTATGTCCAGCAGTGGACTGCTATAGGCTGCTGATGATGATGATGATTATGAGTCATAGCGTGGAGAACTTGTTAAGAAAATGTTGTTCCGTCCGAGGAAAAGAGAAAGCAATTTCCTGAACCTTAAAAAAAAATAAGGGTAAATAATGAAGGTTCAATAAACAACTAGGTAAATTTCATAGCCGCTTACGTTACAGCGTTCCTTGCACCCTCTAACAAATTGCTTTTTTCTTACTACAATCCAGGTTAAGACCACGCAAAGGCGACCTTTAGCTCGCGGCAATACTCTGTTTAATGCTCTGGCGTTTTTTTTCCTTTGCGAATGAAAAAGTGGTAAGCGCTTTGTCTGTGCTACTATGTGCACACTTTAGGTAGAATAGGAAACAACGCTGCGACAAAGCGGAACGAGTTTGCACAGAAACAACTCGAGAACAGAGAGTTCAGAGCTATTTTGCTTGGGACGATTTGGTCTTATGACTTCGTCATATCATGGCCGATGTCGATGATTGATTTTCAAGTCTACAATGTAAAAAACTTAACTGTCTCAAGTCTACCCAGGCAGTTTTAGATGCTATTCACAAACAATTGCAAAACCTGAAGTTTCTGAACATGGTGCTCTGCTAACTTATTCAAATGAATTTTGCATGTCTAATTGTTATCAGACAACTAGGTATACTTCCCGCTCTAAGTTGTTTCAATTGAAGTTTGCAGAAGTGGCTTTGCAACTCAATTATAATAAAGAATTGCAATGTCACTTTTTGACTAGCTTCTGCGCTTCACACGCGTTTTTCCGGGATGAAAGTGTATGTCATTCCTCGGGATATCACAAAAACAGCTTGCCAAATTTAATTAAGATCCTTGCAGCCGATTACGCGTGAAAGGTAAACTCATGGTTTTCGGGTGGTTGACGCACGAAGACGCAAACCACCCGCGAATATGAGTGTGGATCCCACTCGAATATTCGTCGCGGTATCGCGTCGCGTTCGCGCCTCGTTCTCGTAGCTTGTCCCGTGCGCAATCCATTTGTGCGTTTGTGGTTGTTTTTGTTATCGTAAATCTGATCTCGAACGAAACACTTTTTACGTGCCTATACAAATCATAAAATGTATCAATAGTATCAATTACCCCATTCAAAATATTCATTAGTCAGCGACAAAGGGTTTGTAAGGCGCGCGCAAGTATAGAATCCTTGGCAGGTTCGCGTCGCCGCGACGCGACGTCGTCGTCACGCACGGATGTGGAGAGGCTTTAACAATCAAACAGAATTACTTAAGAATTTATAGTAATAGTATCGATCTTCTCGCAATATTGTTAAGCACCTCGTAAAGTACCCAGAGCGGAAGCGAAGCATTTCGTTTGGTTTCGCGCGTCTACCCGCCGGTGATTTTGTAGGTACCGCATACCCACTCAGCTTTGGCTTTGGATAATGAGTACCGATAAGGTCTGAACCAGCCTTCAAGCCGAACCTTTCGAACGCGTTGAGAGAGCCGTATAAAACCATTGTAACCAACGTATTTGGAACACTTGGAAAAGTCAGTTTTTATACATTTATGTTACAACACTTACTAATAAATTTACTTACACTTACAAGTTAAATAAGAATTGCTACATGTAGAATAAATTCACTGAATGAATTGCCTTGTTTTATGATAAACTAGCTGCACCCAGCGGCTTCGCCCCCGTGGAAATCGATTTGTCAAATGGTTTTTTTTAATATCCTATGTTAGACTCCTGGTTCTAACCTACCTTCTCACCAATTTTCAGTCAAATCGGTCCAGCCGTTCTCGAGTTATAAGTGTTGTAACAAACACGACTTTCTTTTATATATATAGATTAATATATTACATAGATTAGGAGATAACAGTAAGATCATCAGCAAAAGCTTTGTCTAATAAATTATTTCTTCAAATGATTGTCTTGTACAACTTCCCACTTTTGTCCAGTTAATTTTTCGGGTTATTTTGTTTTTTTGTGTTTCTTGATTTTCCTTTTATTTGAATCCTTTTATCTGACAAGTGTGACATAATTTCATACGACAAATTCTAAAATCGCAACCTACAAAAGTATATTCGAGTTATGTATATACAAGTTTATTGCTGATTTCATCCTAGTCATCTTAAAGGGAGAGGTAAATTATGAGGTTGTCGGCGTGTTAGGGTAACGGCTGACATTAGGGGCATTCATCTTCGCAAACCATCTGCAAAATTAAGTAGACAAATTGGACAAAATAAAGCAAGATGTAGCAGTTGTTAGAAAAGCTACATCACTCTAGCTTTTTAGACTTTCGTCAACAACATCTGCATCATTTATTTATTTATTAATTTTCAGAAAACTTACGGCTAAACATAAGAAAACAAGATGGTTCTCAAGTGGTTATCACAAAATTGTGACCACGTTCAGCCCCGAAGCCGCGACGTTTACACACATAATTGTCTTCAGTGTCTCTGCGGACACAATAGGCAAAAAACATCATCGACATCAGCCCTTGTCGATCCTCTGTTGGGCATAGGCCTCTATGTTTATGCCATTTGCCTTAGTTCAGCGCCAGTCTGGGCCAGGAGCAGCCCACGGTATTTCCAATGTCGTCGACCCATCGCGCCCCGGGACGGTGTTGCCTGCTCCTACATCCGCCTCTCGGCAAAAAAATCAATACAATATAATACAATACAATTAAAAATACTTTATAGTACACCAGATACAGATCATTACAAAAAAAGACATTACATGCAACAAGTACAATGGGCGGTCAATAACTCGCAATAATACAAAACTAGGCTAAGTAAACAGTATATTTTGTAGCACTGTATTTTAAATAAAATGTGTATATTCCGTATTTCAGCTTTACAAAATATTTACTCAGGTCAGCATTATATAAAATACCATTCGCAATGTTGACATTTTCAACGTAAATATCCATTTTCAACGTAAATATCGGGCATTTGCCAAAAAACGTGCTGAAAAGAAAGGCAGGAAGAAAATTCGAAAATTCGGTTCGAAAATTAAATAAATAAATGAATAAATTAAATAGTATGTATAATAGTAAATTAGATTATAACGACATCAAGTGTATCACATGTACCTACGGTGAAGTACAGGAAATATATATGTTTTTTTTATGTATGAACGTCGATTTCTCCGTCAATTATGACCTATTTTTAAATTCTATTCATTATTGTGCTGTGATTAACAATAATCTCGAGGTGGTTCCATAAAAAAAATATTCCCGAGGGATCGTATGTGGCACATACGAGGAATTTTCATTTACTACAGAATTTAATGTTTATTTAATAACTAATATGCTTCTCATAAATGGTTCGAGTTCGCGAAATTTGCTTGTATTAGAGGATCTTATTAAATTAATAGTTTATAATTTAGACTATTGATATTTGGTTTAGTAAAAAGTATCTCATCAAAACTATATAAATAAATATACTATATAAAATAAAACGAAATCATTAGCGAAACTACATATATAATATGCAACAGCAATTATTGAACCAAAATTTTAAAACAATGGATTTGATTATTAAGGAGTTTGATGTCTTTTCGGTTTTTAGTTTTTTAAAACAATCAATTGACTCTTTTATATCCTGAAATAATTTAATTCACAGTGTTAGTTTATCGATGGCCAGTTTCATCGTATATTTCCTTTCTTCGTGGAACGATATAGGGTCATTACTCTCCGTTAATGTCGTTTAGGCAATGCGGTAACTCTAAATTGGCCTCAGCAAGCAATTCTGTACATAATCGATAAGAATAGCATTCTGAATCGAGTTTAAATCACATGAAATGGCTAGGAACTGCCTAACGTGCTCCCAGCACCGTAAAAATATTTGCATACTTACTCTAAATTTAGCGGGAAATCTAAATTGGCAGTTTACTTTCGGATAAAAATTTTTGGACTGTTTTTTCTAGGCATTTTACCACTATATTATGCTAACAGCAAGAGGAAACTTTAAAAATTCTTAGTACTAAGTGTACCTATCTTGAACTCAAAGTAGAAAACTAATGAAGTGTGTCTAAATAAAAAATGAATAGGGCTCAATTAGGTAATGATACCATTCGGTTGGTGCCAATAATGATATATCAATATATAGTATAAAACATAGTCGCTTCCCGCTGTCTGTCTGTCCCTATGTGTGCTTAGATCTTTAAAACTACGCAACGGATTCTTATGCGGTTTTTTTAATAGATTCAAGAGGAAGGTTTATAAATCATTTGACACATAGATTTCCACGCGGGCGAAGCCGCGGGGCGCAGCTTGTAATGAATATATAATAAATTGAATATATGAATAATACACATTTAAAGTAGATTGAAATAACTTAAAATACAAATCATCTGCATTTAACACAATAGACAGGATCTTATTGATCCACCTCGTACCTATTATTCAAAAGCAATTTTCTGACTTACCTTGTACTTACGCCAACGCTGTGCTCCCCGCTCTAGGGAAGCCGCTAATTGATGGAGCTCTGTGAAATGTCACCGTTCTTTGTGTGTCAAATTTGAACAAATTATCATTTACGTTACAAAACGAAACCTTGTGCGAAATTCCATCTTATTTTAGAACGTACAAAAATTAAGAAGAAATCGAATTATCGAAATTAATAATGATCTTGATTGTTGAAACCTCATTATTACAAGTGATTGTTAAAATCAAAGGTGACAATGATAACGAGACTCTGTCCTACGTCTTTCCTTATTAACGAAAATTCCCTATTAATTTAAAAGAATCTAGGCGCCGCACCGCCTTCGCTCCCAAAGTTATTAGTAACCTTTATTAAATCTTTCTAGGCCATCGCCTGATTTTAATTAAGCTCTTAATACCTTAAACGTAAATGAGCGACTTTAGAAAAATCCCGCGGTAAACCGTTAAACCTTACCGCCCGATGGCTCTACCATAGAGGGTTAGTGGTTACCACGCTCGCTTTAACTTGCATAACAGCTCCCATTAAACCGGTGGAATAAAAAAACACGTAACATCTGCTCGCAAAACGTTTTCATCCGTAAATGAGCCTTACAACAATGGAAATAAACATTAAAATCGAATAAGTGGAAGTGTGTGGTTGTTTTGAATTCTGGAGCGGGCGGGAAATTGACAGAAGCTTCAGGGATGTCGATTGTTTATCATATAAAATCCATCTATTTGTAAGGGGTGACTGATGAATGGCAGGAAATGGGGGAAAGTGGGTACGTATTTTCATTTATCTCGTTTATCTCTGACGTAAAAGGGTTCAGTTTTAAAAACCCCGTATTATCGAGCCCGTATTTTCAGATATGCGATACATTTGTGTTATGAATTAGCGTGGGGTGTGATTATATTTTCAGGAGATTATGTCATTTGTTTTGTATGTGACAAATGGTAGGTACCTAAAAAACCGGTGGTTTTTTTTTTGATAATATTTTAAATTAATATTTGATTTATGTATGACCTTATCAAACCCGTAGCAATATGTCGACTCATCACGACTATAGGGACGATAGTCGCTGAATCTACAATCCCACATGATGACAGACAACCTTGTTAGCCTAGTCAAGCTATTTGCCAAGTTTGTATTTATTCTTATTATATTTCCTTGAGCTCGGGCCATAAACTGACCCGCAGGCTGATTATGTAAAAGCAACAGCAACAGCGACGCGACCGCGACCGCAATTTTAGCAAGCAATTTTTAGTTCACCGATTGTCCGGCAGAGGGAAACCTAGTGCTCGATTGCTGGGTGACGTAGTACCTGGTGTCATGTTAGTACAAAATTGGCTTTTGACAGCACTGATTGCTTTATTTTCGCCTGTCGCAAACCGGTCGCAGTTACATAATCAGGGGGCCGGTCCTTTGTTGGGCTTGCGTGGAGCCGATGACAACAACACAGAGGCCCTTTGAGAGAGATAATCTAAAGGCGAAACACATAACGGGCGTCATCCTCGGGTGCACAATATGATATACGCGAAGATGATATCCGCCAGGTGTAAAAACTATTGCAAAGGCAAATAAAAGAAATAAAAAACCAGACTATTGTGATGGATGAATGGACTGGGTAACCCGATTACACAGTCCATATAGAGGAGACTGCGGACGCCTGCCATACACATAGTCTCATAACTGTTAAGAGTGGCAGACGGTGGCTTTCCGAATGCTGGATGGGTTCCTCAAAATGCCGGCGTAAATGCTGGAAAGTTTTCGCTGATGTAGTTCATCGGCACAAACGACTGAGGGGTGTCGAGAGGTGCGGCCCCGATTTCACGTTTATTATTATTTAGGTATATAAATATATTTATTTTTTTCTTTTATTATTATTAACGCATTCGCTGTCCAGTCTCGGCGGTGCGACCCAGAGAGGCACGCTGCCGAACGAGGAGCCGCAGGTGGGCCATGTGCATTCTGGGCTAAGAGGTACACGTATGAATGAGCTGATGGTTCTCGACGAGCTAGGCACATTCGCCTGAAATGATGGCCCCTAATCAGGAGCTAATTTACGTCCAGCAAAATAGCTTCTAGTAGCTATCCGTAATATCTCTCCAGCAAAAACAAGTAAGAAATATTATACTGCAAATGCTTTTTGCTCTAAAAGGGTAATGGCCCGAAAGGCCGAACCTTTACGAATGCGTACCCTAATAATTACCAGAGGCGAAACGTCAGTTGTAAGCGTTTGAGAAATCACTACGGTTCCAGAACTGGTGAGAATGGTGACCTTTAATAGGATTTGCGAAGTTGTGACAACTGATATTTATTAGTGGCGGCCATATTGTTGTTCGTGATGTATGCTGGCTATTTACCAATGCGGGGTGTCGGAAGCGAAGCCGAGCAAGAACCGCAGAGGTAATTTCGTATCGTTAACGAACAGACACGGTAGAGTTTTAAGATATTCTGCAGTTACTTTTTTGTATAATTTCAGTTAAAAATATTTAGAACCCTTTCATCATCATCGTTAGTCCACAGCTGGACATAAGTAGGTCTCCCCTAATGAGCGCCATAGCGCCCTGTCTTTATATTGACGCATCCAGCATTCTGTCTGCTCTGCAGTCTTTCGCAGGTCGTCATCCCACCTCGCCGGAGGGAGTCCTATACTACGTTTACCGAGTCGTGGTCTTACCCGAGAACAGTTAACCGCATCGGTTGTCGGTTCTTCGCGAAATATGGCCGGCCCACTGCCACTTCATCTTCCTGATTCTTAGAGCTATGTCGATAACTTTGGTATGGCACACCCAAATTAATATAGCCAGGCCCAACAAGTACCTAGGTCTAGCACGGGGATTGTTGTCTATGGTAGAATATAGTAAAATACGTCACGTTGTCATCGAACGCGTAAATTATTTGAAATTGGCCTACAGAGGCGCTATTTCCCAAACTTTGTTTGAATATGAAAGGCCGGGCCCCGACTCCCATAATGACAGCCACCTGACACGGAATTTCATAAAGGTGCTCACTACTGCAAAACTTCTGCCATGCCAAAATCTGTGATAAGTTTTATGTGCTTTAATATGCCGCCGCACACATAAATTTCGAGGAAACGAGACGGTGGCGGTGATGACTTGCCTTGTTATGAGTAATAAGAAACTAAAAGGGTTTATTGCAGCTAAAGACATTGGTAATTTACATCAGCTGCACATTCGTAACTATACTATATGTTTGTTTTATACATAGGTATCTTAGGAATGGTCACAATGTACACACAAGAAATAAAGTGAGCTGCAACTAGTTATGTCCTTTGCACAACCTTGTTTCTTAGTAACAATAGTTATTTTTAAACTGAATATTAAAAATAACTATTATCAAACAAATCTATGATTACTAATATAATGACTCAGCTGACTCGCTTATAATACTCCTTTTTATACCGCTGTGGTTTACTTTGTGTGAAAAATAAATTATAAAAAATTAAAGTCATTTAAAACGGGATATTTACCATGATTTGATTTTTGAGTTATCCAATATTTCGGCACAGTTTCATGCGCCATGATCACGGAATAACTAATATTAGAAAAGAAATATTGGATAACTCAAAAATCAAATCATGGTAAATATCCCGTTTTAAATGACTTTAGTATTGATAACCATGATAGTTTCAAAAGTTTTAATATAAAAAATTACCCAAGTTTCTGATGATTATAAACGTTGGTTTACTTTGTGTTATTAAAAGTTGTCTTTGTAATATCATTTTAAGCTGGCAAATAAATTAAAAAACTCGCCAATTTACTGATAATAATTATAACGTGGATTTTCATATATTTTTAAAATTACAGCAGATTCCAAAGAACTCAACTTTTCAAGAAACATTCCGAACTGTACCACTAGCTAATTTAACTGGAAATGAATCATATTTATGTGACGGGTTTTTTATGCGTGAACGCGAGTTTGCGCTAAATCACTGTTGTAACTGATTTATGTACCTACCTAATAGTCACGTGTTTGTTAATTTATCTACCGTAGAAAGTTTATGGTTGTCGAAGTTTTTTAGAGTTCCATACCCAGAGGGTTTCGATAGGGCCAGTATCTAGTAGGTAGTAATATAACTATATTTATATATCTGCCTTTGCTTTCTAAGACACGTAACACAAACATAAACCTCGATGCAAGATACTCACAGTGGTCTAGTTTATTTATTTTTGGTTTACCAGTTCATATTTTTGTACATTTTCGGTTTACATGACGGATTTACGCGGGCTAACCACGAACCTTCTTTGTACATAACCGACGACATACGAACACCATCGTTTCATCCGTTTAAGAGGGACGTAATGAATTCGTCAAACTACTATATTGTTTACAGTCAATTTTGTTAAGTACCCACTACTCGTAAGTTCACTCTTTCTCGTAGAGTATCAACACACTGCGATTTGTGTGAATCTATAGAAGTTGCGTTGCGACACTTTTTTATGAGGTTAGCTATATTCCGTTTTCTTTTTTTTTAAGTATTGATATGCAATACAGAAAATAATAATGACAACAACAGCATTGGTCATTTGTTATAATGACCAATGCGTACAATAGCCACTTCTAACTTTATCAATTTCTGAGAAAGACAACGTTTTGAATGCACTATAGATATAAATTATTTATTGCAAACTTAACAAAACAATTAACGAACAAGATATGTCACAATTTGGCGGTCTTATCGCTCAAGAGCGATTTCTACCAGACAACCGTGACCAACTATACGGACCCCTGAGCAAGCGAGTAACTAGGAAAGCTTAATAAAACGACCTACTTACCAAGTTTTTTCTTTTATTTACTTTTAGTAAGTAAATCATTGCAAAGCATAAAGGTACCGTAGGTATTATTACCCTTTGCCCAGTCCATCCATAAGTTACAAAGTCCATTTTGTGATTGATCAATCAGGAAAATGCAAGTCCTCGTCGAAAAGGGCCGGAATATGTCGTTTGATTCCTCTCTATTTGATTGGGTTCAGTTGATGGGCTGAATGGACGTGTTGAAGATACAAAGTCGCAAAAAATTATCTGATGTCAATGTTAGAGTAGGTACAAAATACGATATTTTTGTGTCTTAAAGAAACAATTTACCAGTAATTTACCTACAATAGAGATAAACATTATAATTCTTTGGTAAGTTTTCATTGGGTTGTCTATTGAGGTACATCGAAAAGGTGTATTCACTGTTTAGTCGTTTTTAGTTGAACAGTCAAACAAATTGTAGATCTCCGTTAGATAGAGCACACTATTTTGATAGATTTATAGGAAGCCACAATAAATCTTAGTCCATTTGCTGGACTTGGCTTCCGTATACAAAACTACTAAAAAGGAGGTTTTAATTGGAATCTCACTCCGTTCAGTTATTTAGAAGTTGGGCCAAAAAGTTTTTATTATTTGTTTGTCCACATTGCGAAAGAGGCAAATAGGTTTCTGAGAATTGTATTCTCACAATTTGAATATGTACGTAATAATTGTTGCAAATGTCATTAGTTTTCTGTGTTTATGGTATTCGGTATTGGAACATATACTGTGTAAAAAGGCTTTTTACAAAATATCAGATTAGCTAGATGATAAATATTTTTAAACTTACGCGATCCGAACACATAATTATAAGTATTAATACAACGGGTATTTATCGCGTTTATTACCTATTTTCAGTCATCCCGTGACCACGACAGTGTGTAAACCTGTTGAAACGTCGGGAAAAATTGGTAAATAAAAGCGATAAATACCCGTTGTATTAATACTTATAGCTAGATGATAAAAACGCTTGTGACTGGAATTTTTCTTCAACTCAAAAACGAACAATCTAACAAGGTAAAGGTTTCTTGTTCGCTTCTCTACTTTACCTCTAAAAGATTGATGTGAACAAAAAATTAATGTAGTTTATTCGTTGTCCACAGGAGCAGTCCCACAAGTCGTACCGCCCGCTGACCGTGCTGACCTTCCGATGGAACTACGCGATGCACGGGCTGCAGCCAGCTGGGTACCACCTCGTCAACTTGCTGCTGCATGCGCTGGTCTCTCTGCTCTACTACAGGTGAGTGGTCAACATTAGTATACACAGGGTGTTCAGCACAACTTTCTCTGCTTTACTATAGGTGATTTGTCAAGATTAGGTTATATAGGGTGTTCGGCACAACGTGTGTCATATCAAAACTGGGAGATGAAATCAAGTGCAATAAATAGTTTCACGCCCAAAACCCTGAAAACCGCTATGTTAATATTTTTGAGTCTCTCAAAAATTCAAAACTCATTTATAACGTGATATTTACCAAGGTTTATTTTTTGAGTTTTATACTATTTAGGCACACTTTCATGCGCTATAATTACGGAATAACTGAAGGCACTGCGAGTAAGTTTTATTGGCAGATATACCGATCTGACCTGATTTTTTGGTTACGCACTCGGGTTAATATATAGCCAATGACACTCACAAGTAACTTGGATTTCTTTAGTAAAGAATCTTCAAAATCGGTTCAGTAGATACAGGTGTAGGGGGTAATCCCCTACAATCACACAAACTTTACCTATTTATAATATTAGTATAGATAATTGTGTAAGTTTTTAAACGCGTAGGAGCAATAATTAAGTTACAATGCTGCTGTGAAAATGTTATCGTATGAAAATTGAAAATAATTATCGCAGCGAAAACATTAATGAAAGCAATTATCGAACCTCCTTTGCGCCATTATTTTCCAGTCCACTGGGTATTTAATAATACTACAGTACTCGCTCCAGTCACAAATAAAATTCAATAGTGTATAAATAAATTCAGTATTATAATTAATATTCAGTTATCTAGTACCCATAACACAAGCTGTGCTTGGCTTGGAGCTAGATGTTGCTGGTTGGATAATTCTGTGTGAATTGTCAACAATCTTTTTATTTATTATTCATTTTTGTTACGTCCAAAATAATACTTTTTAGCAGCCCCAAAGTAAGCAAATTACTATAAAGAAAATATATATAGGTACTTAATACAATTGCTAACTGCCCGGTCCGCATGTAGCGAAAAAACGTTTGCCGTCCGCAATTAGTTATAAGTACCCCAATATTATTTTCGTATGCTTGAATAGATAAATAAGTGATATCCCAAATTTGTATTTTATCAAGAATAACCTTATTTGTTTAAAGGTTACGAAGCTTGAACAACTCTACTATAAAAATGCGCGCTTTACAAAGTGCTCATACGACGTAATTATTTTATGTAACTTATGTTTAAAATTTGTATAATTTTAGTAGTAAATGATAGTGTTATTTATTATAAATAGTATTTTATCAAAAAAATTTAAAGGCGTTCAGCCTGTCGAGTTATTAATTAATTGATTTTGTATCTAGTTAGGTTCTAAACAGTGTTTAGTTAATCTACGATTGTAAAAATTTGTGTTAAATGAAGAACTTTGAAAAACAAAAACAATCAAAAACGTATACTATTCTTATTTTTTAAGATACTAAAAACCAAGATAGAAAAATAATACTAAATCTCTCATTGTTAACAAAAAAAAATTACAATCAAAGTATAGAAACCAATTAGAACTAGTATTTATAGCTAGTTTCTGCCCTAGGCTTCGCATGCGTTTATCCTATGGAAACGTTTTAAGATTATTTAAATCACATGGGATTTTTGGGATTAAAAGTAGCTCATGATTTATTCCAGGCCTAGAACTACCACTATGCTTTCTACTACCTGCCTTTTCAGCCCGATCCGTTCTGTAGTTTGACGTGAAGAAGTACCATCCATCCATCTAAACATCCAAACTTTTAAACGTTTACGTTGCAAACAATCAGAACACCCTTCTTATATAATTGTTATTTTTCTTATTAGAGCAGTTCTTTTGTTTTTTTTATGTAGTGAAGCGAAACAAACGTAAAGGGTAACTTTAAAACGCCCTCAGTGCCTTGGGCGAGTTTAATTACACGTAACAATTGAAACCAATCATTGGAGGTTATTTACTGTTTACGCCGACGTAGCTGTTAAGATACTTTTAGACTAACAAACGTTGGTTTAATAAAATACACCAACACACGCGCTACACATGCACACCACACACACACTACACTACACACCGCACTTCACACGCAGCATAGCATACTACACGCACACCACACACTAAGCACACTAGACACCACACTGCACACGCCGCATACTACACGCACACCACACACACGCCACACTACATACCATACGACACATACTCACCCCACCCACTGCACAGCACAACTTCCATACGAAGCGAGCCACAAACACATAGCACACTTCACACAGGACACTTTGGAAGTTTTGTATTCAGTTCTGTTTTGGTTTTAATTGGCCAGTTTTATAGATACATGTAATGTCCAGTTCAGCCCAATCATTTTATTTTGTGAAACTCATTCGATAAATCTGAAATAACGTGTTCTGAAAATTCGTATTCCAACATTTATAAACAACTCAAATAACAATTCAGTCGACTATGTATTTGCGCTTGAGTGTACACCTTTAAATTTCGACTCCATCACCAACCTGTTTCTCGATTTGTTTTCGAAACCTTTCAAAGACTGAGTAATGACTTTTTATATTCCAGAAAAACAGGAATTTATTTCTGTTCTCGTCTGCTCAGTACTTCTCAACTTACTAGCTTTTTACTGAGATTTTAAGAATCCCTCATAATAATAATGATATCTTGTGTAATGATATCTAACTACAGAATTTCAAAAGAAAATGACTGAATATTAAAGCTTGGAGATCCAAAATCAAGAAATAATATCCCAATCAATATGTACAAAGCAAATACTCTCAAACTGGGTAAATACCTCGGAGAAAACTATTAACCTTCTAATTTGAGAGGCCTGATCGATTCCGAATTAAACGACCCCGCCCGTTCGTTAAAACAAAACGCAATTATACCTTCTAAATTGCTTCGACTAGGAGTGCAATAACCGGAGATGTTACCCTAGCGGACTAGGGAGGAGATAGGGACAAGTTGAGGGTTGCGTCAGATTATTTGAAAAGGCGGCGGCGTCTTTCATTTGTTTTTCCTAGGCCCCAGCTGAATACCAGCGCAGGTATTTTTTAACATCTGCATAAGCTGAGTTGGGACCATTTTGTAGCTTAAACTAAGTTAAATAATTTTATATTACTGTCGTATATCGTTGCTATCGTATTGTTTTTATTAAGTAAAGGTTTATTTATATGTACATATTAATGTTTTACTAAAAATAAACACATTCGATTTGTATCATAGAAGTTTCATGTTCTCTCTACGTCCATTCTTTACATTTTCAACTGAAGAAAACAAAAGATGAGACTAAAGAAGGTTTATGTTCTGCGGTACGTGCTTTTTATGTATGTTTGTCGATTTTTCCGTCACTGATACGAATCGATCCGATTTGAATGTTTTTTTTTGCAGTTGTATAAAAGATGATTCCGAATTCGGTTGGACCTCCTCTACTCTTAATAGTTTATTTTTATAACCTCATTGATTTTAAAAGCTAAAATGTTTACCTTCAGGTTTCAATTTTAATTAAATTATTGTGACCACTTCTACTTAGACATAGACATTCATTTATAAAACCGAGGTTCTAAAGGTTGGTAAACTCGTTAAAAACAATCAGGCTGGAACTATCCCTGCACTACTCTGTAAGTTAGGATTTGGGTCGTCCGGGCCAAGAACAGCTTGCAGCCCAAACATTTCAGTTAAGCCTGTTTTAATCAGCCACCCGATCCCCTTAGTTACTGCTAATTACTGGGTGTGTCCACCTTATTCGGGTTTATGTACAATATCAAATTTGCCCCTATAATCCTATTAACGACATTTGAGCCAGCATTATCATCAACATACCTATTATAAAACAAACAGCTCGCGTCTGTCCGTCTTTCTGGACGATCATAATAAACTTAGTCTATTCCGAATTTTCATACGGTTTTCACCAACGATGGAATTATTCGTGTGGAAGGTGTATACAACGATCATCATCATCATAAGCCTATGTTAGACCACTGCTGGACATATGCCTCCTCTAAAATGCGCCATAGCGCCGTCTACAGCTTGACTCATCCAGCATCTCCCTACAGTCTTTCGCAGGTCCTCATCTCACCTGGTTTGAGGGCGTTTGCCGAGTCGTGGTCTTCACCCAATAATACTTTTACCAGCGGCCGTCGGTTCTTCGCGAGATATGGCCGGTCCACTGCCACTTCAGCTTGCTCATTCTTAGAGCTAGGTCGATACATCATCGATATGATCGATATTAATAATCGTATGAGATTTGGCGATGAGTGAGTGTTGAAGATTTAATCATGGCGACGACTGGGAGCTTAGCTGGCTTGCATCGCATAAACAATAAAGTGTAAGTAATATATTGTACAGTCTAAACAAAGTACTACAGAACATTCTTCAAAAAAAATTGACTCGCGTAAAACCAGGGCGTGTTAACGATATTTGAAGCAGCAGCATCATTTTAATTTCGATGTTGACTGAACTAGTTTTAAATTAAAATCTTTATTGGATTCGAAACTGTTATGGGTTATGGTTATTGGCTATTGGCAGTGGATATAAACCGGGGTTTATAAATATGGCTTAAACTAATTTAGTTTGAATTGTTATTGCCCACTCTACCCTTGGTGGGGAATATATCCGACTATTACTATTCAGTCTATTATGAAAAAACATATTGAACATATTGAACACTTCTCTTGCACAAAAACTGTCACTATAGCCATGGACTATAGCTATAGCGTAGCTTAGCGGGCGTAAAACTTAGTATACGCTCTGGGAATAAAAAGTATGTTTTTTTTTTTTTGTTTAAATATCAGCCAGTACAAGACACTTGTCCTCTTGCATGTAAAGACTCGACTTTTTCGTATTCACAAAGAACATAAATTTCATTTGAATATATTTTTGAAAAACGCGCCTTCTTGGTGATGTGATTGTTGGGTGTTTTTAAAAGGGTGCTTCTTCCTCCATCAAAGAGAATACAATTAATATGCATAGCGAAAAGAAGACAAGTTTAATGGTGATATAGATACGGGATATGGGTATAGGCTTAGATAGGTAGGTACGTTGCGTTACGCGTAACGAAAACACAAAAAAGTTCTAAAGAACTCCCCAAATAATTTATGTCGGTCCCAATATGGAACCACCATATTTTATAACTTTACGTTGGAAAATTATCATGATACTACTCAAGACGACCGATGTGGCGCGGTGGGCGAAAGTCCGCCTGCGACGCAGCAGGTGGTGGGTTCGATTCCCGCCTCGAAACAATTGTGTGTACGATCTGCAGATATTTGTTCCGGGTGTTCTGGTCGTTTTCTATGTTTAATAAAAAATATCTATCTATGTAATGTATTGTATTATGTAGGTATATCAGTCATCTAGTACCCATAACACAAGCTCTGCTTAGCTTGGGGCTAGATGATGCTGTGTGAATTGTCCAGCATTATTTTTTTTTTTTAATACCTTCTCGCAGTTTTCAAATAAATGCCAATGAACAAAATTATATCATTATGAAAGATGTCTGAAAAGTTTTTCGCTTGAGAAATGAATAGCTATTGATAATATGACTATGGTCACCAACTTTCTGTAAATGTGGCTCGTTCGAACGGTTTTGTTGAAAAGCAGTTACTTGTTCGTTAAAGTGTTTTTCAAAGTAACAACTTTTCAAAGAAAACATTCAAGTTTGTATCACTTAAAAGTTTTCAACGAAGAACATTCAGGACAATAATGGACATGAATCTGCTTAAAGCTGATGTATCTTCGGGAATATTTCTTTTAATACATTCAGAGCGAAAGAAGACCGAACTTGGATTCTTAAATACTCGCGAAGCCACAGCTTTATTGTTACTTCGCACTAAAATATTCATATCATTTATTGTGATTTTATGGATACAGGTAATAAGTTCTTAGGTATAGTAGATATCTTAGTGTACCTACTAAGATACTGCGTTTGTTTATACATTGCATAAAAACACTGAGCGAATCGGGCGAAATTTTGCATATCTATACATATATGTATGTGTGTGTGTGTATATATATATATATATATGTGTGTGTGTGTATATATATGTATGTAGGTTAACTTGGATTAAACTGGGATAACCTGGATAAAAATCTGATTTGCTTATAATATTATATATAATATTAATAAATGATGGATAAAACTTGGTTAACCTGGATTAAAATATAGCCTACTTTTTATCCCGGGAAAAAGCGTGCGAAGCCGCGAATATAAGCTACTAATTAATAACGGTATAAAGAAATTATTGTTCATAATGGTCTGCAATTAATAAATTGTACTGTTTAGTTTCCACGTTTGCATATACGCGTATATTATCTAAAGCTGCCACTGTGTTACGCGTAATGTACCATTCGCAGGTTCATACGTTACCTCGTGCGCTTAAACCCGTCTCGATACTCGATAAAGTCCGGTAACGCTGTCATAAAGTCCGGTGACGCTGTCATAAAGTCCGGTGACGCTGTCATGGCCTTCTGCGGTCAACAGCATAATATAGTCCATTCGAAAAAAACGTCTCGATACTCGTAACAAGCGACGATGTTATTTTGTTACTCACGGCAAGAACGCTCGCTGTGTAAAACGTAACATTACGCCCCATAACACCGATCGGTACGTACCTTAACACTATTCTAACCGAAACAGTCCTCATTACCCCACTAATAGGTGATAAAATGTATATCTACCGACTTCTTGCCCGTTAAGAGTTCTACCAATCCATATAATCACGTGAAAATTTCGTTTACATTCACCCTTGTGATATTTTAATGGCGTATTAATTGTATCGTTTGACTATGTTTTGAATACAGTATTAGTTGGATATTTCCGCCGGTGAGTATAATGTATAAACTTATAGATTGGGATTGACATCTACACGCTGTCGGCGTAATAAAAAAAAAGCGTGTTATTATTAATTTAGTCCTTTTATATTTTATGTATGCTAGTTTTAAGGTATATATTACTATGGACCGTACAATAAGTTAATTAAGATCTGTTACTTTTCTACGGTCTGAAATAAATGATTATTATTATTATTGAAAAGGTGGGTAAAAATAAATTAGAGAAGGGCAACCTAACGCGTTATACAAAACCCTAGTTCTACCCATCATGGCCAAATCTGCCGAATTGTAAATACTAGTGCTAATTTGTTTCAATCATTTGATGGTAACTTTCTTTGTTAATCAAAGTTTATATGTTATCGAAATAAAACGTTTATTTATTTGACGACCGATGTGGCACGGTGGGCGAAGGTCCGCCTGCGACGCAGGAGGTTGCGGGTTCGATTCCTGCCTCGGAACAATTGTGTGTACGATCTGCAGATATTTGTTCCGGGTGTTCTGGTTGTTTTCTATGTATAATAAAATATATCTATCTATGTAATGTATTGTATTATGTATATCAGTTATCTAGTAGGTACCCATAACACAAGCTCTGCTTACCATGGGGCTAGATAATGCTGTGTGAATTGTCCAGCATTATTTATATTTATTTATTTATTATATTATTGTCCTGCTCAGTTGCAATCCGATCAAATATTTTATTGGTTAAGCGCGAAAACTAAACAGAATGTTTTTAGTGCCCCTTTTGGCTCCTATAATCCCTTTACTTTTTTTTCTTTTTACTATTTTTATGTATAAATCACGCACCTGACGACCGTGACGTGACACGATCCCTCTGGTCTTCACTGAAAATCAGCGCTGGGTGGACACATCAGTGTGAATCCAGCACAATGCTGAGTGAAGGCCATATTTGCCATGAACACTGCTACGCACAATAATTTGTAAGATATCTAGTATTAATTTGCGTAGTTTTAAGTTTGCTGTGTATGCTAGTTTCTAAGGTAAATAAAAATATTTTCTTTCTTTTTCTTTTCTTTCTTTAAGTCCTTATTGATTTGGTCTGAGTAGGCAAATCAGACTGGTTCTCTTTGAAAAGGTTCCTAGAAGTAAGTTTAATAAAGGCCTGGCCAAGTTAAGCCAAAAGCTTCTTCAAATCATAAATCTTACACCGCTTGAAGCTAAACTTTGTAGGGAACTTCTAAGAATTGTAAAACCAACATCTTATCGTTTCTTGAGAATTTGCGCAGACATTAAACGAACTAGCTGGAGACAAAGCTAGTTATTCTACTTGTCTAACTATGATTTATAATCCAAGATATTTAATGTTAACAAAGACATATATGAATAAAGCCTTAACGCAAACTGATAACAGAAAACAACGAGTTAGAGAAGCAAGGGGTTATCAGTAAAATGTATGAAAACTTACTAAAAACTGTTAACAAAAACAGAAAGCAACAAGGTAAAAGGTTAGATATCACTAAAAGTCAAACACAAACTTCAACAACGCATAATCTCACAGGTGGAGCAAAAAATGTTTTGAACTCTAACGACTTTCATTTAATGATGAATAAAAGCTTTTCATACTTTAATTCTATGTTTTGCTTCGAAGATTCCAATGTCGTTAAATATTTCCACCAATATTCCTGAGGTTTTGTAACCCCTTTGTTTACAAAAAATATACAGGTTTTATAATCGAGATAAAGTCTAAATATGCAGCACAAAAAGTTCTTGTGTCTGCCAACCAAGTTTTCCCTCGTCAAATACTTGAAGCTTTCCTTCCATATTTGACAACTTCTGTGGCGCGGTGGGCAAAGGTCCTGTGACGCAGGAGTTTGCAGGTTACGATTCCCGCCTCGGGACAAATTTTTGTACGATCTGCAGATTTTTGTTTCGGGTGTTCAGATGCATATTTATTCTATCTTATCTATCAAAGTATCTATGTGTCCAGCAGTGGACTGACATAGGCTATTGATGATCTATGTAATGTATTATGTATATCTGCTTGCTATGAACGTTAGTTATTCCGTGATCGTAGCTTATGAAACTGTGCCGAAATATTGGAAAAAATCTAAAATCAAATCAATTATTCATCTTATTTTACCTCTGAAGTAGCAAGGAGGTTGTGCTTCCAGAAATAAGCATGTAGATTGGCTTCTAAGCTATATTTCACAGCCGATACATCGATACGACCATATCTCGTGAAGAACCGACGGCCTCTGGGGCAAACGTGTTCTTGAGTGGAGACCACGACTCGGTAAACGTAGTGTAGGACGCCCTCCGACCAGGTGGGATGACGACATGCGAAAGACTGGATGCGGCAAGCTGAAGACAGGGCGCTATGGCGCTCATTGGAGGAGGCCTATGTCCAGCAGTAGACTGCTATAGGCATACATCGATACGGTCCTAAGATATGTACCCGCAGTTACATGTAAAGATCCATAGAACTTTAAAAGCAAGGTTCAATTAATAAAATTTTTCAAGATTTTCACGTTCTATTCTGCTCTCTTCCAGCAATCATAAACCAATTTCTGTTCACCGGCACAAATTGTTTACACCACTCGAAAGTTGGGGTTCCAGTGGCCAATCATATACTTGTATCGGGGAAAGTTTTAGACCCAACATTATATTCGACTCGTATAATTTTCAACTGAGAACTTATAATGGAGTTACTTGGAAATTCATGCATGTTTGCTCTTTGCATCGGATTTCCTCACTGAACGTTTTGACTAAACAAATATACCTGCCAACGTGGTTTTAGTAAAAGTTTTGAAACTATCACGTTATTAATATAAACGGGATATTTACCATGATTTGATTCTTGAGTTTTCCAATATTTTGGCACAGTATCGTGCGTTATACTATTACTTATTGTTCTCAAGCTTTGTTCCATCAAAACTTGTGAATTTTCCTCTGTGTTATGTCTTAACATAACAGGTCACCAGGTGACCTGTGTATGCTGCAGTGTCGAATATATCTCTATCATCTTATCACTTACCTATATCTATTTCCTTACAATCTAAGCCGTCACCACAAGGCAGAGTGCCCAGAATGTTGGCAACATTGCCTCATTTAATGGCAATACTAATTCCTTGACCAAAATACGAACGAATCTCTACTGAGATTTTACCCAGAACTTTAACAATAGGCTACTTATAATACCGAAAATGCGCATGCGAAACCGCGGGCCGAAGCTAGTTATACATATTTTAATTTGGCAGCACTCTCTTCGTCTACTTAAATCAAGTTAAAATAGCATAATTAAACGGTTTAACAGCTTTATTGCAAAGTTTAATTAGAAATTAATAATTAGTATGATAATAAGTTGAAGTTCTCGAAGTAGCATGAAATGAAAGAGAACTTCAAAGAAAGCCGGAAGTATATGCTTCCTTTATACCTCGTCATACCTTGTTTGTACTGACAGATATATGTACCTGAATAGCGAATCTGTAAAGACTAACATCATCACCTTGGGCTGAATTCTACTATATATTAACCGAAACCGCTGTACCGCGCCTGAGGTATGGGAGCGGCGAGACGGGGGGGAAATATCGGCCGCTCCGATCCATCAGTCTGCCGTCAAGGCGTACTCTTGCTCGTTTTTCCTCGCCCCCCACCTCGCCGCACTTTCCTAAGGAGCGGTACAGCGGTTTCGATCAAACTATACAAAACAATTTGAAAATATCCGGCGGAATACCGCGCGAAACCGGGCTTATTCTATGGCTTCCGGTTTGGGCAGCGAATAACGCATAGCTCTAAACAAACCTCCAGTATCCCTAAAAATGTGAAAGTTCATAAAAACTCAAGTAAATCTCTGTAAGAAACTTCCATAATTACGCGCACAATGTCAACCCTACTCCCTCATTACTTTATGAATGAACAAAACATATTTCGTTCCGTCAGAGGGCGCTTGCAATTACCCCGAGCTCATTTTACGAAACTTGAGAATCTTGTAGCCTTTTGCAAAAAAATACAGGAAAATGGCGGCGCAAGCGGGACGGCAATCATAGCTCACCTGACCTAAGTAACCATTCGTTTTAAATTGCACATTATTTTTTTATTTGCTAGTGTTTACGAGCAACACGTTACCTACTTATCACGTTACTTACTTATCTATATAATTATGTATCTTCTATTAATGTCGTAGGTAATTAGCCTAATCAGTCCGGTAAAGGGTAAATGTAAGTCATAGACAAAGTAAAGCTTAGAGAAACTCTTTGTGTAGAACTTTTCTTTAAAAGCAGCGTTTTATTATACATTTTATAAAAGGAGTTTGTATTTCCTTTGATTCAAGGCACGATTTTATAAAGCTCTACAGAAAAAAAAATACAAATACAAACTAGGCACAACTTACCCATTTGAAATAAAAACACTTAATTTAAATAATGTTTTGAGGATTTTCTTTGTAAATTCATATGAATTTACGGCGTGAAACTGAATACCATGAAGCTGAAGTGTTTACGAAATTTGAGAATATTGTAACCTTTTGCAAAAAATTAAAATGATAAATAAATAATACTGACTATAGATAATAACAGAGTGAAAATAACCATGTGTAAAAATAAATTAACTTCAAATAAATGTTTGTTTTAGTCGTGGTCTCCACTCAAAAACACGTTTACCCCAGCGGTAGTTGGTTCTTCGCGAGCGAGATAATAGCCAGCTCATTCCCACTTCAGCTTGCTAATTCTTTGAGCTATATCGATTACTTTGGTTCTCTGTCGGGTGTAAGTATTCGTTACGAATCCTATCCTTCAGAGAAACTCCGAGCATAGCTCTTTCCATAGCTCGCTGAGCGACTTTGAACTGGTGGACCCCCTACGGTGAGTTTCATTCAACCTTAGAGATAATTAAATCTAGATGGCTCGCCCTACAGACAGTTCGAGCCATCTAGATTAAAATATCTCGTAGACCAGAGTCCTAGATAAGATAATAAAGAATACGATTCAGATAACATGGTCGCTTACAAGTCTGAGACTGAACTTACCGACTTTAATAGGTCACGTTTCTTTGCTTTCGTCTCAATTAGCCGGTAACACCTTATAATAACTTGGCACCTGAGCTGAATTCTCAATTTATTGCTGAAATAATATTATTCTTGGTAGAATTATTAGATAACTAGGTTTTGCCCGTGATTTTGCACGTGCTTCTCTGAAATAAAAACCTAGCCTAGTGCTGAGCTCTTTCCATTTAAAATTTGAGCTCCTTTCATTTAGTTTATTGCTTCAAGTTTCGATGGTATTGACTTTATTTATATATATACTAGATGTGCCCCGCGGCTTCGCTCGCATGGAAATCTATGTGACAAATGTATGTTTATAAACCTTCCTCTTGAATCACTCTGTCTATTGCTGAAAACTGCATAAAATCCGTTAAGTAATTAAAAGATCTAAGCCAACAGACAGCGGAAACGACTTCATTGTATACTATGTAAAGATAAGTACCTACTTGTCAAAGTGCTTATGTGCCAAAAATGAATTTACTAACTACTACTAACTATATGATAATCCATATAAGTACTGCTTACGTCATTTGCAAATTCTGATACGATATTTTTATTATTTCAAACAAAAAAATAAACAAACAGGAACGAGAATTCGCTGAATTCTGAATCCTAGGTCCCATGTTAGATCTCACCGAAGAGATTGCTTCGTTTTTGCAAAAGTCGTTAACGAGTAGCTTAATTCCGTTTGAGGGGAGTTGGGAGCACCTTCTCGGCGTTAGTCTCAATTAGATGTACTTGCTGAGACAGGGATGGAGCAAGGGAATGCAACTGAGGTGCAAGCGCAATAACAACTGTAAAAATAGATTGTAAGTGTTTTCAATAAATACAAATACAAAAACAAATAATAGTCGTTTTAATGATACAGACGTCTGTAGGCGGCGCTAGCCGATCATCAGACGGCATGGTTTACTGCCCTGGTGGTATAATAATAATAATACTGGTCATCTCACATGGAGTCATTAAGCCCCAAAGTACGTATAAATAAATATCAATAAAATGAATAATGCTGGACAATCACGGCATTATCTAGCCCCAAACTAAGCAGAGCTTGTGTTATGGGTACCAGATAACTGATATACATAAATACAACACATTACACAGATAGATATTTTATTATACATAGAAAAAGACCAGAACACCCGAAACAAATATCTGTAGATAATACATACATTTGTCCTGAGGCGAGATTCGAACACGTGACTTTGTGCATCCCAGGTGGACCTTCGCACACCGTGCGACAGAGGTCTTCAAAATGAGAGATGAGATGCAAGCGCAATAAAAAATAATAGTTATTTAAAATGTCGGCAACGCACGTGTAATGTTTCTGATGTTGCAGACGTCCACAGGCGGCGGTAACCGCTTTCTGTAATAAATGGTCTCGCTCGTGAGTGATAAGACCACTAATTGACGCTTAGTTTATAATTTGCTTTCTGAAAAAAGTTTCTATTAGGTATAAGTGTACAATAAAGCATTTTCATTCTACCTATCCCTAACTCCAGCCCTGCCCTCAGTTGGCAGTTCCCACGTCTGCGGCAAACTTGCTCAATTATTGTCATTCGATGCCGCTGCGCAGCGCAAACTTTGTGCCAACCTGAGATATTGCAGAGTTTGTTCTTACAGCTTTAATAATACAGCGAGTCCAAGTATTTTTCACCGCTGACAAATCCCTAGTTCTAACAGAATTAGTTAACTTTAAAAGAGATAACTGGATGGAGTTTTGCCTTGCTATATATAAATGGCAATCGTAATTTGGATTCGCACATCGTTAAAAAAGACAACGTATGTTTAAACCATAAAATACCAGAGATGAGTGATGTCGTTTACCCTTTATTTCCACCCAATTGATGGGCAGCCGAATAAATATTTACATATACTAGCTCTTACTTACATAGTAGGTACCAATAATTATGCAGACGAAACTATACCTACTTAAAAACAAGCTAGTGTCTTTTTAACCATTGAGAAACTTTTGTAGGATTCATTGCCATCTTTTAAAAATAAATAAAAATCATTAATTTCAGACTAGGTCCATAGAAAACACAATTAAAACACATTCAAATAAAATAAAAACATTCCACATAATCAATCAATCAATTTGTGTTATATACGATGTGATTGCAAATTATCAAACATGTCTTCGTAATCAACTCGACCTATTCAAGATTTACGATTAGGCCCACGAGTACCGTAAACCGTAAATCTTACTAATACGAATCAAAAATTTTAACAAATATAACAGTCATAACTAATAAATACGACAGTCCAATACGACACCACTGGGTGAAATTACTTATACTCTAGATTTACTCGTAGTTATTCTGGCTTTATTTTCTTCGCTGTAATTGTATTTTCTTTTTTTGTAATTTTGTGTTTTCTATGGACCTTTGTTGTCTGTAAATAAATAATTTGAATTAAATTGAATTTTCACGTTGCATTTTGACTTCTTGTTCACTATTGCAGTTCATCAATTCTTCGTCATAACTAGTGAACTCAAAGGGCTTGTCTTGTTACAGAGTGTGCGCCATGTTCCTGCCAGAGTTCGCAAGTTTCGTCGCTGCCATCTTGTTTGCTGTACACCCGATACATACCGAAGCTGTAAGTAATCTAAGTTATCTACTATCGATTACTCCACTTAAGAACTCGGCTCTCAATTTTAGCCGTGTATAGCGCTCTAGCCGCTTGTTAAAACAAACTTCGAATCAATTGTAGTCTTATGACTACAATTGATTGAAAAAGTCATTTACATCATCTTAAATCTTATTTAAAGCACTTAGACATGTCGAAAAATTACATAAAATTTGTACAATGTACCTAGATCTCACTTATTATTTAGTAGTAGTTTAAGGCCCGTAATGTGTATGCGTGTTCAGTCGTTGGTCCGTGCTTGAGTGATGCTTTTCTATGGCATAAGGGATGCTGAAGCATAGATATATGACTTAGCAAGGGTCAATCAATCAAAAAAAAAAGAAACAAAAATATAAACCGATAGCTGCCAAAAAAAAACGTTGAGAATAAGGGAAAAAAAACTCCCACAAAACCCAAGGACCGAGGGGTGACGACCCCTCGGTCCTTGGGTTTTGTGGGAGTTTTTTTTTCCACCAGGGCCGGAAAGAAACCTATTGATCTTAGCAAGGGCCGTAGAGTCTACATTAATTTTAATAATAAATCTCTTCCATATCAATATACTCCAAAACGGTATTAAATGTTGTTATAGTATGGTTTTATTTCATAGAAAATGACATACAGTATTCACAAAACTATCTATTTGCTAGCCAAATCATTTGAGAAAATTTGCAATGTCTAAAACAATACAAGCCTAAGGAAGGTAAACTTCAATTAACAAGAGCGATTCTTCGTTCAGGGATTTTATCGTTGACTCATGGTCATAATTCCTGTCCTTTATCTCACTCTTTGTTGGGATTTGTATGGTTTAGGTATTTAACTTACGCATTGTGTCTACCTAAAACCGTAATATTTAGTTATATGATAAAACTTTAGCCTACCTTATAAGCCTTTTCAAAGCCGAGAGTCTTTTCAGAAACAGCGAGCCAGTACTAAACAAATAAACGGCCATCGCTTTAATGTACACGAAATCCGATTAAAACCTCCATGAATACAAAAGTAGAACATGCTAACATGAAACAAACGCAACTAATAACCCTGCCCGAGAGTAAAGCTGGCCCATACCCACCATACCTACCAATTTTATGTGAACGGTTAGATTTAGATGGACGATTTGATTCAGCTCGTTTTCATTTCCGCTACGGATTGAGGGCTTTAATTCCAATCAAATACCGAATGGATATCGGTATCGGACTTCAGAATTACAGCACTACTCATTGAGGTATAAAACTTTTACATTTGATTCAGAGAATATTCCTAATAGGGTCGGTTATACCTTTTAATTATTATTGTCAAAACCAATAACTCGACTGAAAAATTCTACAAACATGCATCTAGGTAAGTATATAATGACAGCTCATACTTTCTCACCAGAAACAATGTACTTGTAAAGTAGGTACTAGCTGCGCCCCACAGCATCGCCCGCGAGGAAATATAAGTGTCAAATTATTGATTTATAAACCTCCCTCTTTACCGCTTCAAAATCCGTTTCATAGTTCATACATAGGGACAGACAGACAGCGGGAAGCGACTTTGTTTTATAATATGACTGTAGTGATAGTGAAGTAACAAAAGCCAACCCAGCGTGGTGATTATGGAAGATCCCAAATCAAACATGGTCAATGTTCGGAGAGCCCAGTAGTCGACTTGATGTTTGTTACAGTAAGTACGAAAGTACCCCAAACTTAACTACAGACCAAAACAAAAACATGCTGTCCCAAATAAGAACGAGTGCCTATCACAAAACACAGATGAGAGTCAGATTTCTGACAAAGTTGTCAGGGGATGAGAGAATGCACTTTCGCGTACCACTTAGCTTTTACTCAGGCTACCAGTGGCAAAGCTTTTAGGCTGGTTGTTGCCTAGTTATATGTTAGCAATAATTTAAATGGTATTTAAAATAGGTCGCGTAAATAGTTACTTATACCTAGGTAGGTTTAATATATAAAATATCCTGAAAAGTTACTCGTAATAATTGGAACTATAATTACGTAGGTATATATGAAAATTTGTGTACAAAATTTCATAAATATTTCTTCAACCAATCAATCATTTGAACATCATTTTAGAACGAAAAATTATATGAGTACTCAAAATCTGAGCTGAAAAACCGGCTTGTGTTAAAATAAATAATAAATAAATAAAATAAATAATGCTGGACAATCCACACAGCATTATCTAGCCCCATGGTAAGCAAAGCTTGTGTTATGGATACTAGATGACTGATATACATAATACAAGACATTATATAGATAGATATTTTTTATTATACATAGAAAACGACCAGAACACCCGGAATAAATATCTGCAGATCGTACACACAATTATTCCGAGGCGGGAATCGAACCCGCAACCTACTGTGTCGCAGGCGGACCTTCGCCCAAAACGCCACATCGGGCGTCTTATGTATATTAAATGCTATTACTCTGTAACACAAAAATATTTGCATGACATAAACTTCGATCAACATTACCCTCTAGACAATTACCATTGTTATTTGCCTATGCTAGCCGCCATGCGGCATAACAAATTAAATTATTATCACTAGGATTATTTCATTCTGATTTAGATTGACATGCATGATTTATCTACTGTAGGTTGTTAGGGCGTGCGCTGTGGTGGTCGAAGTAAGTAGTAACACACAATTCAGTCACAGGCCGTTTATTCACTACATTTATATTAAGAAGGATATGGAAGAAGGCACAGTAGTTCATAGATTCACAGAAAGAGTTCACAGTAGATAGTAGGAGAGTACGTAAGGATTAGAATATTTGAATCAACTTGAATAATTTAATACCTATTATATATACCTAAACTTAATTTTGGCCATTTTTTAAATGTTAATTCTTTTGCAGTGCCCTACAGGGTGTATGTACTATTGATCTAAGCTAACATTAAGATCTAAGCTTTACGTATACATGTAGGTACATACATGTGAGCAAAATAAATAAATCTATATCAGTTATGACAGGCACGTTTCATTATTTTTGTTATAATGTAATAAAAATATTTAAATACTTTAGTTGTTATACATTCAAAATCTTCTTCAAACGTTAATATAAATATTGCTTTAATCTGCGATTTAGATCTTGGCCTACTACCAAATATGCACTGTACCTCGTACAATATTGGTCAGGAAAACAAAAGCTACGATAAAATAAAGAATCGCAAATTGCGATACACAAAGCACGTATACCGACATATCCAGGTCACTGAAATCTCCGGGACACGTAAGTAATGAAGTCGTACGGATACGAGGCTCTGTCGTCTTCCGGTGGTCGAATAGTAAATATCTTGAAGCTTTGTTTGTGGTGTGTTTTGTCCGGTTACCCGATTATAGACCTACGCTGGTACTGCTGCGTTGGAGGTTGTATTATAATTATCTGGTATTTATCGCGTATAACAAGACTTAGTACAAAGTTAATATCTCAATACCCGTATATAAGTCCGATTCACGACCTTTGACGACCTCTGTGGCTCGGTGGGCGAAGGTCCGCCTGCGATGCAGAAGGTTTGCGTGTACGATCTGCAGATATTTGTTCCGGGTGTTCTGGTCTTTATCTATGTATAATAAAAAATAAATATCTATATATTCTATTGTTTTAGTATATCAGTCGTCTAGTACCCATAACACAAGCTCTGCTTACTTGGGGCTAGACGATATTAATTTGTTCAGAAAATGCCCAGAATAATTTTTGCAGATCATACAAACGGTGGGTCGTCATTTGTAATGCCATTTGTGAATTATCGAGTAGAGAGTGCGCTCGGTTTTATTCAGATGTTCTGGTTGCAAATCCTGATTTCATCTGACATTTTAGTTTTTTTATTGATGTCGCATTTGTTAAGCTGCTCCTGTTCTCCCGCGGGTTTAGTGGCTTTAGCAATGGTATGATTTAATGGTTTAAATTCGGGTGTGTGAAAACGGGATTCAACTGTGTAACGCTACTAGGAAAATATTTACAACCATTTCTATACCAAAAATGTGAATTACCTTATGTCTTTAGTACCTTATGATTAAAATAGTGCAACACACAAATCACACTAATACTCGTACTATAAATTCGAAAGTATGGATGTTTGTTTCTTCTTCACGCCATAACTACTGTACGGATCGATCTGAAATTATAGCTTACAGGTAGCTTGAAGCCTAGAATAAAACATAGGATACTTAACATAGTGTACACTGTTTATCGCATAAATTGGTCCCCTAACCTAGAACCCTGTTGTATGACCAAAGAAGTGATGTACCAGCCACGTCGCGTTCTGATACCGTCAGTGTTGTGTCGTGATCGAGCTGCGTTCGATAATGAATGTAATAGTACGTTCGTAGCACAAGACAAAAAATGAGGGTAGATCGGTATGTCTGCGGATAAAGACTCACTCGCAGTGGCTTTACTGGTTCCGTGATCATGTCCAATGACTCTGTGCCGAAATATTAGAAAACTCAAATTAAATCATGGAATTAATAATCAATTTAATCATTATATGCCGTTATAAATTACTTTTATATTCTATTCTTTGCTTTTTGGTGTTGACTGTACTTAGGTGCTACTTTTTATTTCAACGTTGCATCTAGCAACTTAATGTTCGCTAAGCTAGCAAACAACAATGTATTCTCGATTTATGTAACATAGTTTGCTGCCCGTTCGAAGTTTTGTTTACTTTCACAGTGCAACATTCAATGACCCTGTTTACTCGGATAAATACACGTTGAATTAGTACTGCCAGAGCTCAATAAATTCAATGTATTTTATGTTTTAACGAACTTATAACAACAGTCATGTCGCATTGTATAGCGTTTGTAATAATAATAACAAAAGGATGTGTTGGACAGCTAACTCTGAAATGGGAGCGATGTTTTGAAACTGCAAGGTAAAATGATATAATGTTTTTTGTCAAATAACAGAAACAAATTAGGACTAGTATTTTAATTAAAACAATTGAGCTTACTGCAGATTGATGAAAGTTAAAAAATGCTATTGTAAAATTAATTTTAAAATACACTTAGTGTTCTTAGTTTCTACGAGTACCATACATTATTACTGACTGCGTTGTAGAGAGGATTTACAGACTTAAGTGACTGGACAGGTAGGTTGGCTAGTTGCTGCAATGGTAGCTTATCGGATTGCTTCGATGGTACTGATGATGACGAACCTAGTCGCGTGGGTTAAAATCCGAAAACAGACATCGCTTCGGCACACCAAGGCGACTAATAAAGCTTTTCGTTAACACTTTTGCATTGCGCCTGATTTCGTACACTATCATATTTTGTTTTTTCGTCTACCAACTACCATTCTTTAGTGCGGGCGTAATCGCAGCTTTCAAAGGAAATCTCGCCCACTACGGAAAAGGCGGCGAGAAAAACTTCCATTAAATAAATCCGCTTCCACATTAATAAAACTGAAGCATATTTATTTAAATTCAATCCATCTATATTAAAGAACATCACAATCATAGAATAGAAACAAATTATAACTAGTATTTACAAATAAAACAGATGATTAACGGTTGAGTGAACTACATATATTGTTTGCAAACGGTTGCAAACAATATAGAGTATACTAGCTGAACTATTCCATATAAAATACCAGTTGGAAGCATCCCTAAAATGCCAGCTGCATTGCCCCGCTGTATTTCAAATATTTAATACTCTTTAAATGAATACGTACCTAATACCAGAGAATCAGATTATTATTATAATGCGAAAGTTTGGATATCTAGATGGATGGATGTTTGTACAAACTACTGTACATATCGGGCTGAAATTTTTCATAGATATAGGTAGCTAAGCCTCGAAACATATGCTACTTTTTATCGCATAAAACAGTTCTCATAGAATAGAAATATCTTTTAAACAGTTCCATAGAAACAACACGTTCAAGTTTCTGCCCGCGCGGCTTCGTATAATATTATAATATACTAATACTTGATTTTTTCTGTTTGGCAACAGGTGACCGGAGTGGTGGGCAGAGCAGAAATGCTGTCATCCCTGTTCTTCCTCGGTGCTTTGCTGTGCTACGCCAGGGCATCCAGCAGGAGAAGACAAACTGGTAAGAACAGTCGAGAATTGATCATCAGCGTGCATTTATCAATTTCTGGGTGTATATTCAATCTGGGGGCGTAACACAAAAATGGTAGGGTTGTCTTATTATGACGGATATACAGTACCTATACAGGAAGGCTACTTAAAAAAATATAAACTTTTTTGATTTTTAATTTGTTTTCGTGCAAATCTCAATCAAACTTCCAAATACTCTTTAGATTTAAACGTTGTGATTTTATGACAGATTTCATCAGATTCTGTCAAAAAATCGCGACTCGCATTTGAGTGTTTGGGTAAATCACTGATTTTTTCACAGAAGTTGCACACCTTGTCGATTTAAGCTCTCTCTAGAATGAATATTACTCAAACTTTTCAACGTCGATGCTATAAAGATAATTTTGGATTTTTACGAACTAAGTCGTTAACATAGTAGGTACATTGGGAATGGCTCGAGTATAAGTAGGTATATGTAACATTCATGGACTACAAAAATAGACGACACCCATAACTGAAATTAAAGGTGCGTAGGTTATTAGGATTTTAAGAAGTTTGACCGTTCACCCACGCACCATTTTATTAATATCTGTTCTCATAAGAATTCGCAATGTCTAAATGGATTTGTACTAACCTAATTTTAGATATTGGGAGTAAGACGAAACTTTTGAGGCTGCTTCTCGGTAAATCGTTATTTCTTAAAATAGGTACTAAACTCTATTTGCCGACCAATTATTACTGATGGTTTATTTTACAGCTAACCATTTCTAATAGTAATAATTAATTTATTCTTATAATAACCTGAATTGTTACCTTATTTATTTATTTTATTTGCGCCATAGCGCCCTATCTTTAGCTTGACGCATCCAGCGTCAAGCTGAAGACAGGGCGCTATGGCGCTCATTAGGGGACGTCTATGTCTAGCAGTGGACTAGCATTGGCTGATGATGATGATGATATATTATTATATTGTCTGTGTAATTTTGACTTCGTTGGTATGTATATGGAATAATTAAATTTTCTGAAATAATTGAAATACAAAACACCGTGCATACTACATGTAAACTCTCTTCGGTGAAGGCTGTATAATCAAGATCGAGCTTCGCTTCAGAGAAGCTCGCTTGATCATTAAAATAGTATGATGCTGTCCAAATCAAATCGTTTTTAGCTGATTTTTCCGTCTTGTTCTTAAAAATAGGTTTGGTTTCAGACTGGCGATACGTAGTGGCTTGCACAGCCTGCGTCGGCATTGCCATGCTCTGCAAGGAACAAGGGATCACCGTCACTGCTGTATGCGTGGTCTATGAACTCTTCGTCGCACAGAAGGTACACTTACTTGCTTTTTAACTGTCTTCAAAAAACGAGGAGGTTCTCAATTTGAAAGTTTTTTAAATATTGGTTACCTCAGAACTTTAGACTTGGTGAACCTGATTTTGATAATTCTTTTTTTTTTCTTTTTTGATCATATTAAATGTGCATTGAGTATGTGCGACTAATAACTCAATTTTTAAACTAAGTTTTAAACCCATTTAATTCCATTATTTAGCAATTTGAAGTCGATTTATAGTTTTTTAAAATACGCCAAAATATGTTAGGACCATTTAAGTTAGTGGCCTGAGGGCCTACTCAGAAAGCGAAAATTGAAGGGTCTGATTCGATTTCGTACAAAACATACTCTTATGCCACCGTGACATAAAGATTGCTTTTGCACGAAAACAAATTAAAAACTTTAACGAGTAAGCCCCCTTCCCAGGCTAAACGTTATTATATCTACCTAAGCCTGTGTGCTTTAAAAGAGTAGGTAAAGCCTTCCTAAGCCAAATAATATACATATATGTATATTAAGTACAGTTACTTAATATTATACGAGACGATCTATTTTAGTATGGTTATAGCTGGTTCAGAGGCTTGTTGTATTTATATCTACCATGTGTACCTAATTGAAACTACGGAAATCTCATAAAAAAATTGAACGTTTCGAGAACTATCTAGTAACCGCACTAGTGCTCTGGAAAACTTCAATTCAATCATCTACTCGTATTCACCTACATTGCTATGCACTTTTGCAAAATCTCTTCCGTAGATACCTATTTAGGCATCGATTCGTTCTCGAGTATTGCCATAGAAAGCGTTATTAGCGCCAGCTTTTAAACTTTTATATTCAGAATCCAAATTATTTATTTACATAATACCATCACACAGACCATACCTATAGATATCTTGAAATCGTTAAACCTAGTACATTGAATAATTTTACCATCGTAAAAACTATAAGAAATAATGAATAATACGGGTTTTAGACCATTTAGGTCTATACATAACCACTTTCGTATTTTGAGTGGTTATTAAGCCTAAGTAGCGTTTTAGTTACGCTCATGAAACTATTAAACGAACCGGAATAAAAGCTACAAAAGCAGGACATAACAATTCAAAATAGCAACTGCGAGTGTAAAAGAAGAAAAAGCTCACGACGACGGTGCAAAACACTTCTAATTAATAACACCGAGTGTACGCAAGGGTAAGGCTGTGATATAAACGTGGAAACGCCCTAATTATGTAACTCGGTCGATGCCTCCACAAGCCACCGGCTAGACAGAGAGGCGGGGAAAAATACGATACCGTGTTTCTAACTGACCAAAGTGGGGAAATGGAAATCACACAGTATTTTCCTGGGCCCGAGTCCATTTGACGATAGTATCGAGTCATCGTGACGTCTCATATTTGTTTCAAAAATCAAATCAAAATAATCTTTATTTGGAACATAAATACAAGGGAAATAGATAACTTGTGTGAAAACGATAATACACGCAGCATAACTGTGTCGCGTGCATTAACGCCCTCCTCCGAATACAGGGTTACAGAGTTCCTTAATTGTAAGTTTTTTAGTAGATACAGAACCTTTTGGCATCCGTTTGGCATTTACCTAGTTTCCTGTTACTTTATTTTCAGTACTACAGCGGCTTTTATTATTTCATTTTTAGCCACTACTGTCCCGCTGTTGGGCTAAGCCATTTTCTCTTTCCACTCCTCGCAATCCAACGCTGCGACAGACTGATAGATGATACCTTAAAAGTAGCCACCGATTGGCGGCCTTACCAGACGAGGAGGCAGACCAAGAAGAAGATGACGAGACGAATTGGCCAAATTCCTTACCAACTGAACGGGTAGCTGGTCGCAATGTGTGGAGGGATTGGTGGGAGAGCTTTGCCTAGCAGTGGGATGACCAGGGCTAATAATATTAATATTATGCAACCGAGGATGATACCCGCTATGTGTAGTTCCTGTCTTGATTATCTCTCATTCGGCCTTGGTACTGTTGGCTTCGGCTCCACGCTTGCCTCCCAAAAGACCGGGCTACTATAATGACCCGAGACCATGGAAATCGTAATAATTATTATTTATTAAATTAACAATAGATATCTGGCTTTCGCCATCACCGTTAGTAGTTCCCTTTGACATATGTCCGTACATATATTACCTATTATTTTATTTATAAAGAATTAATGAGTCTATAAGTTTTCAAAATCTTTACTTGACTTCAAAAATGTAATCTTGTTACAAAACATAAGAACCGTTAAAAAACAAGAAATATTTCAGTGCCAAGGTGAAACATCATGTGAGCTTTACATCTTGAACTCTTGTGCTAAAGAAAAGGACCCATCCTTCGAATATTTCCTCAAAGAGTAGGTACCTACAGTTATTTTCGACCAAGATTCTTTTGTTCCGTTCCTACGCATTTTTCCAGGAAACAAAAATGTATTTTATATCTCGTTGTTTTCAGTTGACAGCGAATACGGTAGGTAATTTAATTTCATGCTAGGAATGATGATGTCAAACAGAGATAACCCGATTTTTCCATCGAACCCAGGGATTATTTTGATGAAGTTCCATAATTTATGTTTCGATGCTACAGAAGAGCCGATTCAATAGATTTTTAATAATATAAATTGTATAATTATTTAGTAAAAATTATTTAATTACTTATTTCATTTTCTCGGACTAGGTTTACTTGGTAAACTTATCTATACTAATATTATAAAGAGGAAAGGTATGATTTTTTTGTTTGTATCGAATAGGCTCCGAAGCTTCTAGACCGATTTGAAAAATTCTTTCACCGTTGGGAAGCTACACTATCCGCGGTGAACATAGGCTATATAAAAAACTTACAAATGTGAAATTTGAATTTAACGCGGGTGAAACCGCGGGAAACAGCTAGTCATTTATAAGCCAATAATCTTCCACCACTTGCCGCTGCATTTGCACGACTTTCCACTCCCAACATCTTTAAGTACTACCGATGTTTTGGCGTATTAGTCAATAAATTTCTTTCTGGCCCTGGTGGGGGTACAGAGGGGGGCCTCGAGGCTTGGCCTCATTACCCCGGCGTCAACTCGAGGGGTGACGACCCCTCGGTCCCTGGGTTTTGTGGGAATATATTTTTTTTCCCCCTTCGCAATGTTTTTTTTTTTTTTTAATAAACCCAAGGCGTATTAGTCCAGTTCTGACAATGGCATCCAAGAGAAAACTATATTTATCTATGTGCGCGACAAATGGACGAATAACTCAATATCAGGCCAGCCGATTTAGATGATATTTTTTTTTAAATTATTTATTAAACCCATTTTAATTATATAGGAATTTGAAGTCGGTGTACCTATAGGTTTTAAAAACACGCCAAATTATTAATCCCTCTTATCTCTAAATAAAAAATATCTTTCCTTACAGCGCCGCAGTGCAAACGGTGTAAGCCGCTGGTCGTGGGTGGACGCGTGGGGCAAAGGCTCCGGTTGGGGCTCGGCCTGCGGCGAGGCGGCACGTAGAGTCGCCACGGTCTGCTGCGCGACACTGGCTCTGTTAGCAGCCCGACTGCACGTCATGGGCGCTCAACTTCCCGTGTTCACGAGATTTGACAACCCTGCCGGCGCGGCATCGCCTCCGGCCAGGTAAATGAAGCTAATGTGAACGTGAACATTATTCCAATAATCCAGTAGGCCAATCCAGTCCAGTGCTGGACAGTCATTTAAGAGTTTGAGAGTGGAGTGGTAACACTATTGTGACAAAAATGTCGTATTCACTGATCAGCGTTTAATCCAGCACTGTATTGGCTGTCTATGCTATTCTAGTGGCGATGGATTAGGTGAGTAGACGGTCTCTCCAGTCACTGGACTGGATTGCTCACTAGAATGTTATAATTATGTTAATGGTATATTCCAGTGTTAGTTCACATTATTCCAGTAGCATTCCAGCACTAGTTTGGGTCGCTGGACTGGAATGCTACTGGAATAATGTGAACCGGGTATTAATTTGGCCCCCAAGCGACTGAAACAACTGGCAATCGCTTGTGGCCTATCCCAGGTTATAGTGCCGTATGGAACAAACACTAGGATATGCGCTCTACGATTCGCTGCCCACTTCAAGAGGCAAAGTTGCTAAGCCTCATGCGTGGGCAACCATGCCGCCTGTACCATGTACCTTTATCTACCTTACCTTTCAATCTGGAAGGCCGAATCAAACTACATGACGGTAAAAATTCCTTGGACAAGCTCTTACACAATAATCCCGACTACTACTCCTCGGTTACTAGAAAGATTTCGTATGCAACCGCTTTTCTTATTGAGCACAGTTGTGACGGAATCTTGTATCTCTACAGAAGAGCTTTGCTGTTGTGACGGGCATAATATAAACCTTCACTCAACTCAGTACGTACGCAGTTCTCCCGAGCAATTTTTCATTTTTCAACAGACATACCGAAATGCATGTTACACGCTCCATTGGAATTTCCAAACGTAATTTTTGTCGAGAGCGACAGGTTCAAAGAATTCCTCGTTCAATCTCGCCTTTCGCTTTACAGTTGACTGCTTAATATCAATATCGGAGGGCGGTGTATCAATACATCATATTTTGAGAATATGCAGTATTTTATCGTTTCTGCAGTTTGCAGCAATATCAACATTTAGGTAGAAACTAGGCTAGACGAAACTGTTTGAATAGAATAGAATAAATATTTATTTAGCACACACAAAAACAAAGGAAAGTACAGCTTTAAAAAAAATTCAAACACTACTAAACTTAAAACCCTCTGATAAATATTTTTAAACTTACGCGATCTGAACACATAATTATAAGTATTGATACTACACAAACCGCAGGTCATCTGTAATGAAAGGCATTACTACAAGAGAATGTTTCGTGAAGCGATTGAAATTAAGAAATATCCTAATTTCAATCGTGAAGACGGGTTCAAACTCTCTGCCTCGTGGAATCCAGTGATAGCAAAGTGTAGTCGTCGTAATCCGGTCTCTCAGTGCGTCGCGGACACTGTTAGTGTTGTGTGTCGTCCGAGTGTGCAGATGGACATTCCTATTATTGAAAATGAAATGAGGGTAGTTTCAAATAAACTAGCCCCCGTTTCGCTGAGGCGGTAACTCCAGTACTCCAGTCATCCCGTGACCACGACAGAGTGTAAACCTGTTGAAACGTCGGGAAAAAGGTAAATAAACGCGATAAATACCCGTTGTATCAATACTTATAATTAAAACCCTCTGGTATAAAATAAGCCTTTCCCAGTGCACGGCTAAACAGGTCCAGACACAGCTTAATGTCGCACCGCCCGAGGGCTGTAACGACGCTGGTTTTCAGTCTGGACCTCTGGATGACGTTTGATGATGTTTGGAACAACCAGTGTCTATGTCTATTGGGACTACTCCCAATAGACAAAGACATAACATTTATGTCTATGTAATCCAATAGGTCCTCCAATGACGCTTTCAACACGGTTATTTACATAATATCGCGCGAAAACCCTCAACCGCTGGGGTAAACGAGTGAATGAGTGGATACCGCGTCTCAGCAAACGTAGTTAGGGCGCCCTCCGGCCAATTGGGATGACAACCTATGAAAGGCTGCAGGCAGATGCTGAATGCGGCAAGTTGAAGAGAGGGCGCTATGGCGTTCATTACGGGAAGCCTATGTCCAACTGTGCACAAATATAGGCTGAGGATGACGATCATGACATCCTGTTGTCCACAAACACATAGAAAATACCGGTAGAAACAAATCACAATGGCTATGATAATAACCTACCAGTTGTAATTTTCAACATAGTTATTTCCATTGAATCGACAACATTGAAAGTTTACGGGTTACATGAATTTGTGGAAATAAAAGTTGTGGTTAAATAATTTCTCTCAATTGATTTGTAAAGGCATAACACGCCACTTCATATAACTTATGTACTTATCTATAATGGTGTAATTATAATAAATAATAAACATATTATTGGACAATAAACACAGCATGATCTAGCCCCAAGCAAAGCAGTGCTTGTGTACTAGATAACTGATAATCTTAGTACATGTTAAATTAAAAGATATTTTTTCCTATACATAGAAAAAACCCAGTACACCCTGAACAAATTTCTGCAGTTTGTACAAACATTTGTCCCGAGAGGAGATTCGATACCGCAAACTCCTCCGCCACAGGCGGACCTTCGCCCGCTTTGCCTTAGAGGTCGTCGAAGCATTATAAAGCCTGTATTCAGTAGATAAATCTGTGCAATACCTACGTCTGAACTAGACTCAGCTCTATATTTGTGATGGTACAATAATTATTAAAGTTCTAAAACTTAATTAAATCCATACAGACGGTAAATTCTGTTACTCATATATCCCAGCTCCCGTATCACACCGAGTATTTTAATTAATCACACATAGCTCAGTTTATACCGTCAGGGCGTCCAAGCTATGTAAATTGTTTAGAGGGAGAAATTTGCATCCCACACGAATATACTGAGACCAACTTGAGCCGTGGTTTCAGTCCAATGCAGGTTTAGCATAGCGATTAGGTAGGATACGTGCAGTTAAGTTAAGGAAAATATCATTAGGATAGGTACCGCCCACGGCTTTGTCAGCTACCTATTGTTTGTCCTGATTATGCTGAGAGGTATGGGCAAAAGAACTCTGCGTTCTGTTGGCACTTTTAGTTGTTTTGGATGGGATTGGGTAATCCTATTGCACTGTAAGAGCTGTTAAAAGTTTCGCATTACTTCATAATATTCAAGGCAATTTGTTTTCCCGTGACCGTTGTGAACCAAATCGTTAAACACAATCCATTTGTTTTGATTAATATCTACATACCTCAAAACAGATGAAAGAGATAGGTACTATTAAATTTTCATAATTTCCTTCTCAGCCGATGGACTTCACACGCTGGCCCATCTTAGTAGGCTTATGGCCCATCGTGTAGAGGAGCCATTAGAACCATTCCCACATAAACTCTTTCGTTTCAGGCATTTGACCTTCGCGTACCTGCCAGCTGTAAACGCTTGGCTGCTGACCTTACCTGAAGCACTGTGCTGCGACTGGACTATGGGCACGGTAGCACTCCTGAAGTCGTGGAAGGACCCTCGGAACTTGGCTACATTTGCGCTGGCTGCTACGTTATTAACCGCTGGTATACACGCGTTGAGGACGCGCTCTACTGCTCTTATTATGGTATGCTCTGAAATCATCTTCTAATCATTTTGAAACTATCATGGTTTTTAATATAAAAGTCACTTATAACGGGATATAAACCATGATTAAATTTTTGAGTTTTCCAATATTTCGGCACAGTTTTATGCGCGATGATCACGGAATAACTGAAAAACTAAATCATGGCAAATATCAAGTCATGTGCTGTAATGTGAAAATATAAGAATTTTAAGAATTATAAGTGACTTTAAGGTATTTATTTATATGGGCCTAAGAATTAGTGTTACCATCTGTATTATTTTTACGTTGCCTGACAACTAACATCAGATTTTTTTTACAGAAGTTGTAGAGAACCTATACATTTTATCACATTAGGCCGCATAGTCACTTATCATCAATGGGAAATTGTGGTCTAAAGAAGGTCCAGATTATAATTACGAGTAGTATGCTACGAGTTTGTCGTTGATCGTGCTACGTAGTGTAGATATGGAGACAGCGCTACGGCGTAGACAAAGCTACAATGACTAGTGGTAGTCTCTATGTCACTATGTTCTTCGAAGTTTAGTGACCTCAAAGAACATAGGGCTACGATAAACTATACCTAATTATGTAAAGTATAGACAACCAAGACAACGCTACGGGTGGCGTGCTACGGCGTAGATCTCCACATATTATTCGTAGTACGACAAATTTGGACTCAATCTTCCGGCCCAAATATCACTCCATAGTATAAAACAAAGTTGCTTCCCGCTGTCTGTCTGTCCCTATGTATGTATGCTTAGATCTTTAAAACTACGCAACGGATATAGATGCGTTCTTTTTAATAGATACTAGTTATTAAAGAGGAAGGTTTTGAAACATAGATTTCCACGAAGTCGAAGCCGCAGGGCGCAGCTAGTATAAAATATTTAGTAACAAAACCGCGCAAAAAAAAAAACGCTCAGGATTTTGTTCAACTTTCTAATCTCTCTCATCCATTTTGCAATAGTTTTCCACAAAGTAAGGCCTTGATTTATAATATTTTATTTATTGTAAAAAATATCCAAACCTTCTGTATCTTCCAGGGTCTCGCACTTCTCGTGCTACCATTCCTGCCAGCGTCCAACCTTTTCTTCCCCGTGGGGTTCGTGGTCGCCGAGCGAGTGCTATACATGCCTTCGATGGGCTGGTGCTTGCTGATTGCCCACGGATGGCGAATGCTGGCAAAACGTCGGGCGAAGCTGGCAGCTGCCATGATAGCTTTCCTGCTCCTGGCGTTTAGCGCAAAGACTTTTATGAGGAATTGGGATTGGAAGACGGAGTATTCGATTTTCGCTTCGGGACTGAAGGTAATTTGAAAACTTGGATATTTTAATCTACATTACGTTTGTTCTTGATGCGTCCGCGTTAGCTGATACTAAAATACATATATCTTTCTTCATAGTTCACAACCGGGTTTAAGAGCTGTGAATGAAATCTATTTGATTGTGGCACTTGTACTTGACTGGCGGTACAGACACACAGCTTAATTGGCAGAAGAATTCAGCATGCAAAGGTCTAACGATAAACCTAATTATATATTAACATTTGGCTTTGACTACATAATAACGAAAAAAACAAAGGGAAAATTAGATAGAGGAAACAAAAGAAACTCGAAACCGTACAAAACCCGTATGGTTTCGATTTTCTTTTGTTTTTATTTCAGGTGGTTCTTCCTGTCTCTCGGAAAGTTTATAGTTTTTAGACCTCAGAAGGTAATTGAATAAATAAATAATGCTGGACAATCCACACAGCATAATCTAGCCCCAAGCTAAGCAGAGCTTGTGTTATAGGTACTAGATGACTGATATACTTCATACAATAGATTACTAGATAGATATTGTTATTATACATATGTAGATAACAACCAGAACACCCGGAACAAATATCTGCAGATCGTAAATATAATTGTTCCGAGGTGGTAATCGAACCCGCAACCTCCTGCGTCGCAGGCGGACCTTCGCCCACCGCACCACAGAGGTCGTTAATGGTCATTATGCCATTATACATACAACCGCTGTTTACTTCATGAACCTATATACATATATGTATATATATATCTGTGACGGAAATGTCAGAGATAGGATGTTGAGATAATTAGGTGAACCACACACGGACAGTTTACAAATGGTGTGGCTTTGCGGTTCTGAATAACCGTTTACCACATTAATCAAAGGGAACCTTACCTACTGTTGTCATCTGTGCTGCTATTATTTACGTGACATGTTACATTCTGTATAAAAAGCACCTGCCTACCGATCGCGAAATGTCATATGGTTCGATGACCTTCCTTTCACAATAATGGCAATGCATCACGATGTATTAACTAAAATAAATGTCGGTATTCCAGGGATATAATTAACGATTTCACGAAATTATCCTACTAATAATATAAAGCTGAAAGTTTGTGAAGTGAGAATTTTATTTTTATACTAAGATCTCCAAAAATACTGAACAGATCAAGATTAAATTTGGCGTACATTTAGAACATAGCCTAACTTAGATAATAGGCTACTTTACTATACCGAAAATTTGCTGCCGCGGGCAGAAGGTTGTTATTCATAAGAACTTCAACAATTTGTCTACGATTGTAGAAAGATAGATTAACTTGGAAAAGTGTGTTTGATTCGGATAATTATGGATAGAATGGATATGATAATTTTAAACTAACCCATTGTTCTCTCTTTCTTTGAATGTTGGTGCTCTACCAACTCTTATTTGACTTATATATTTTTCTCCTACCCTAGGTTACCTGGGAGAAATCGCTCTTAGATATAAGGCCGCCTATTGTACTGAACACGTTATAAATTTAGATGTAAGATTTCATTTTTGTTATGTTTTTAGTGCAATTAAATATACATTAATTCATTTATTCTTTCAGGTCAACAGAAACAACGCAAAACTCTACAACAACGTCGGCCACGCGTTAGAAGCGGACGGAAAATACGACGAGGCGCTAGAATTCTTCAACACAGCCGTCAGCGTACAACCCGATGACGTAGGCGCTCACATCAACGTCGGCAGAACTTACAACCACCTGGGACAATTACACGAAGCTGAAGAGGCTTACGTCAGGGCTAAGTCCCTACTCCCTAAAGCGAAGCCAGGAGAATCCTACCAAGCGAGAATAGCCCCTAATCACCTTAACGTATTCCTCAATTTGGCAAATCTTATTTCGAAGAACGCAACGCGATTGGAAGAGGCAGATATGCTGTATCGGCAAGCGATAAGTATGAGGGCTGATTATACGCAGGCTTATATCAATAGAGGGGATATATTGATCAAGCTGAATCGGACGAAGGAAGCGCAGGAGGTTTATGAACGTGCGCTTTTGTATGATAGTGAGAATCCGGACATATATTACAACGTAAGTTTAGCATGTTTTACCGACTTCAAAAAAGGACGAGGTTCTCAGTTCGACTGTACTATTTTATTTATCTTTGTTGTTTTTTTATGTTGAGCTCGAGGCACATCTTCCATCATGGCCTGTTGTAGCGTTGGATCGCGAGGAGTGGACGGAGAAAAGGGAGGCCTTTGCCCAACAGTGGGATAATAATGGCTCAAAATAAATAATAATAAATAATGTATGTTACCTCAGAACTTTCGACTGGGTGAACCGATTTTGATGATATTTTTGTATTTGTAAGCTGGTGCTTCCCGTGTGGTCCCATTCCAATTTAAACTAAGTTTTAAATCCGTTTTCACTATTTAGCAATTTGAAGTCGGTTTGTAGTTTTTTAAAACACCAAATGATTGTCACAAAATTTGACTATGGACTTATTAAACTAGTTTGTCTGCCTATGTCGGAGTCACTCCATAACTCATCCACTGACCAGCCTCGGCGGTGTGACCCACAAGGGCAGAGGACCACTAAGTATACTTGTGCATCGACGTGGGCCATTGCTAAATAGTGAAAGTGGTAATATTTTTGTTAGAAATAAATGTACTAACGAACCTACGTTTTTAAAGTTTCTGCTTTAATAACGAAAAACTTGCGTCTTTGCTGACGGCACTCTTATTATAAAAGCAAAATTATGATCATTTGGTTAATAAACCAAACTTTCAAAACGCGCGTGTCCAAGTTTCGGAAACGTTATCTGAAACCAAATTGGGAACCACACATCTTTACACTCAAAATTCAAAATCCTTTATTTTCTATAGGCACTCGGGCGAGTAAAATTTTATACCATAAATTATTATCAAATAAGAAATAACGTATTTTTGATTTTCTGTTCACTTCAATTTTTTGTCCATTAGTGGAAGAAGTGGTAAAGAAACCTAGTCAATTATAGTATATATTAACATATATCTCTGTGTCTAATACATAGTTGTTTGTCTTTTTAAATCTAAATATAATGTGATTAGATACTACATGTTAATATTTATGTAAAGTTACGCACAACATTAAATTACATACATACTAGATACATACTACATACATACTAGATACATACTACATACATACTACATACATACTAGATACATACTACATACATACTACAGTATGTATATTGTCGGTGCGAAACTGAGCGACATCTGGCTAAGCATTAACGACATCAATACCTAAGAATTGATGTAATCACTCACCTGATCTGTTTCGTTTTACAGCTAGGAGTGGTTCTCTTAGAGCAAGGCAAGGCCTCGCAAGCGCTAGCCTACCTGGACAAAGCGTTGGAGCTAGAACCGGAACACGAGCAAGCCTTGCTGAACTCAGCCATACTTCTGCAAGAGCTGGGAGCAGCTGACTTGAGGCATCTCGCAAAGCAGCGCCTGTTGAAACTGCTGGATAAAGATTGTAAGTTGGGTTTGGTAGCAAAACCGTAGTTCTGACTCGGGAGATATACATATAAAAACGTTATTATAAATAAATAATAATATTATAAACGCGAAACTTTGTAAGTATGGATGGATGTTTGCTACTCTTTCAAGTAAAAACAACTGAATGGATTTTAATGAAACTTTACAATAATATAGCTTATACATCAGAATAACACATTGGCTACAATTCATAAAGATACATATATTGTATATTATCCAAAATATCTATCACCGCAAAAAAATAATTAAAGTAATTGCGATAGTCCGTTGGCTTGGAAGTCGTAACTTACAGAGATATTCGCACGCGTAAGTAATCTGTGCTGCTGCGTTTTGTTGCCGTATGTATTGCTGTCTTACTTGCTAATTGGCCTTTGTTCTCTGAACTTCTCAACTTCATACAACTTTAACTTTTACTATAGCGACGCTTATAGTTTCAGTTTAAATATTCAAATACAATTACCTACATTGTGTATGTATATGAATAAAGATGTAAATCAATTAAACATGGTATTTACATTAACTAAAAATTCACATAACTATATAATAATGTAATTATATTGATGGTATGCAATTATAAATAATCTAGTTCATCTTTGTTGCTAACATAGAAATTACTTTCGTGTGATAAACTCATCAATTGTGTCACCTCTTCAGCAATTTTGTTAAATTATTCTTGAAAATATTTGGATGTGTGAATACTTATAGGTTGGCTCTTTTAAACTTCGGTGATAAGTTTCAATTAAATAAATAAATAAATATTGAATGCTGAAAAATGCAAACATCATCATCTTAAGCACCACCACTTGGCACATCAATAGTGTGAAGGGAATTTCACTTTCCCTATATCTGAGCCCAAGCTGAAACAATTGTCTCTGAACTACACTTCTAGTGTTGCCCCTCCTCGAAAATTTTCTCACAAGACCTGTGGATAGCTATATACCCAGAACAGTGGAACACACTAGGCTAATTGCAAATTTGCATCTCTTCCAGCAACCAACGAACGCGTCCACTTCAATCTAGGCATGGTCTGCATGGACGAAGGGGACGCAGAATGCGCCGAGCGATGGTTCCGCGCCGCCATCCATCTGAAACCAGAGTTCAGATCAGCTCTCTTCAACTTAGCTTTACTCCTTGCTGACCAACGCCGGCCCTTGGAAGCTGCGCCTTTCCTGAAGCAGGTAGTCAAGCATCATCCGGATCATGTGAAGGCTTTGGTGCTGCTTGGGGATATTTATATCAACTCGGTGAAGGATTTGGATGCGGCCGAAAGTGTAAGTATTGGCAAAGATCAATACGTATTCAATTTTTTTTTCTACAGTTCAGTTTGAATTTAATGGCACATTGAATGTGGTTTATCTGACTTAATATAAGTGACATCATAACTCCGCTACACAGTTTTTTAACTTTTGCGGTAGTCAGCCCATAATTGTACCCTATCTATACAATAAGCTTTTTGTTTCAAATAAAGATTTTTGTGTTTGTATTTTGTATAATCTCCTCCGTAAATAGTCGTGTGAAAAGGAACAACTTCTCAGCACATAAATAGCAAAATTTTTGAGATCCTTGTCAGATTGTTCGGAGCAACGATTTAATTCAAATCCTGATTCGACAAGTCACGGTCTTTCACCAATAGCAAAATCCAGTCTCGCTTTATCCGCCTTAAATGTGTTGTTGCGTTTCTGATTAATATACGTTTTGCAGTGCTACCTCCGCATTTTGGAACTGGATCCAGACAACGTGCAAGCTCTCCACAATCTCTGCGTGGTCGCCGTAGAAAGAGGAGAACTAGCCATTGCAGAGAAGTGCCTAGAGCGAGCCGCCGTCTTAGCACCCCAAGAACACTACATCCAGAGGCATCTGTCTGTGGTGCGAACGAGACAGCTAGCATCCACAAGCACCACACCACCCCCACCCTTATCAGACACTGAAGCTAATGAAGTGCGAGCGAGATGGAACTACATCCCGCAACAACCCCCAGATCCTAATGAAAGTGACGTGTCTTAAAAATTTGATTGAATTCTTGTAAATTACGGCGTACGACTTGCAGGTGCGGTGATAATGGAAATGTTATTTGTCTAAGATTTATACGTAACGTGATAGGTACATGTAGGTACTAGGAAGGCAAGTAACAGTCTCATTAAAGCAAGCCATATTAAAATAATAATGAACCTCAAGTTGTACGCCGCTACGACCTGTCTGTAAATATGTATCCAAACGGCCAGTTGTTTTTAACATCAGGGTAAGTTTCGATGCCATTATGTTTTTGTGCAAGTTGACGCAGCGATCTCTATGCATTTACTCGTGATAATTTCGTTTTTATACGTGTATGCCATATTAGGTGTAGTATATGTTGGAACGAGCTTTCGTCTTAGCCTGGTATACGGATTGTACGGACATTTACTGTAAAATGTGTATGGAAATAGTGAATAGAGGACAGTTATCTAGTATCAAGCTACATTGAGTTGTATGAATATTAATTTAGGTAATTTAGTCATAAAATAACGTTGTGTTAGTGGAAATAAAGAACCCCAAGCTTTATAAATATATGTGACATACCCATGCATAAACTTGTCCCCCTATTTAACTGTTAAGTCTACACAATAGGTACCTACATAAAAATAAGTTCTTATGGTCAACAGGACCTACTTTATATACTTAAATCGCATACACTGCAACGTTATTTCACTCGGTCGTAATCGTAACAATACTATTTTTATGAGTCTTAAGTTTGTCTATGTTAAAATTATGTGTTTAGAAGATTTAACAGCTTATGCCCCATACAATCGTCTAAATCTAGTCTGACAGATATTGTGATAAATTTGTTTTTTTAATTACTTGTGTACCTACCTATAAGTTTATTAAAAACCATTGATAAAGTTATAAAATTATTTTCAAAATTCTGTCTCCAGTGCACATATGTATACACCGTTTTTGCAAAAATTTATATGGTTTTAAACGTAATAAATTTTCTTAAAATGTAATCAACCAATTTCATCTTAAGCCCGAATATGATGACTACAAGTATGTTTAAACTAAATTATTTTCTTATCGCTATGTAAGTGATTGAACGTTAATAGATTTAGATGTGGAAAATGTAATGTTGTTAATGTTTTAAGATAAAGTAATTTTTGTAAAAAGGGAATTTTTACGACTTGAATCTTGCAACATTCCTGGTGGCGACTCTGCCAAGTCAATGATTCGGAAGGACCCCGTTTATAACTAATTGTCGTGAAAACGTTTATTTTTATAAAATAAAAATAATGTTTCAAGTGATTACTTCGTTTTATTGAACCGACATACCTATATCCTCTCTCTCCTCTCCTGAGTACATAATAATCCCACTAAAAACACTATATGATATAAGTTACCTGTATATTCTGATAGGTACTATACATAACCATATAAATTCCTTGGGAGGTGTTCACTAGGAGCCTGACGCGACTCGCGCGTCATTGAATGTTGTATAGGGCCGGGGCGGAATGGTTAGAAAAATGAAGGTGGCAAGGAATCGGTTAAAGCACACTATTAACCATCCGCGTCGTCGGTCGTCCACAACTTTTTATGCGACGATAGATTGTCAAGACAGTGTCAACAGACGATAATTAATGGGAACAGCTAGTCATTTAACACTTTGAGTGCTGAAATCACACTGTATGTGTTTTCTACAAGTGACTAATATGCGTAAATCCACACTAGCGCAGCGGCTGAGAAAATACAGATCTTTGTGACTCAGCACAGCCGTAATATTTTTCGAACGAAACGCATGTGCGGTGCAACAACCGCTGTGTAGAGCGGCAGCACGAATTTTTTAGATTAAAAAAAGATCGCAGTCAAAGTGTTAACGATAAATATTAATGGTTACGTGTGAACGAGCCCGAACATGTTCATGTCTCACGAAGCACATGCAGCTGCTGGCTGGATGGACAAAATGCGTTGGTAAAGTACCTCACCTACTAGCTAAATATTGTAGCAGTTTATAATGTATACGTATTTCTGGTCCGGGAGCCAGTGACAGATATTCATGACCAAGTCCCTCCCAAGCAAAACTTCATATCGTATTAGTGATTAATATTATGAATACTCGTGACGTGTGTGTGGGTTAGGCTGTGGCAGCGCTGTTCCTTATTTGAATAGTGCCGATGGTTTCACCCGTATACTAGTACATAAACTTGTATATCATAAGCAGTAGATGATAGGTAAATAAATAAAAACATTTAACTGTGTAAAAGACTCACTATATTGTTTTGTAAAACTATTACTTCTCTCAAAACAATATCGCCCCGTTTACACAGGCCTATTCGAGAAACACTTTCGTATCCGAAGAAATATCTTAACATCTTACATTTTTCATTCAATTCATAAAAAACAAAACAGTAATACACATCCATTCGTCCATGGGAGAAAATAAAACCTGGGAGTAATAATACATTCTTGGCAAAACAATAATCGTATTACAACAGCTTGTGTTCACCAAACGATTATTGGACAATTAAGAGCTGCGTCGGTTAACGTTGGCGTTTAATGCACGAAAAATTCCGTCAAAAACGACAATTTAAATGTAATTACTCAGTAATCTTCTTGAACACATGCCTTATAATTATGGACTTGAGTCTTAACACATTGGCGATTTGCAAGCGATTTCAAAGCGAGGCGAGCTAGTGCGCAGCGAGCACGCAGCGAGCTCGACCTCGCTGTACAAAACGCTCGCAATCGTGATAGAAAAGGCTCTAAAACAACTCAATATGAAAGCAAAATTACTTTACATCTACTACTCTTGTACCTGACCTATTAGTCGGCGTGGCATAAGCCATGGTCAGTATAACATATCATCCCAGGTTTAATTTTAGTGGAAAATGAACCAACAAACTGAGAACATAGACAAACAATTATGCGAGCGACCTAGAATGACTCAAAAGTTGAGCGCTTATCTGTACCGCGAAAATTCGCAAGAACGTTTGTCTGCGTTGTAAAAATTAACGAATCTAGCATATTCTATGCAGTCAAAAGTTATTGCATCAACTTACTAAGTACTATCACGATTACCAGTCGTTTTATTAACACAGCTAGTTTTGTAGGTTCAATCCAGTAGAGCGAACTAAGTTTAACATACCAGATCTTGAATATACTTTAGAATTATAACTTGACGTAATGCCGCTTACGATAAATAACCGCCGTTGACGTACCTTACCTCTGTAGATAAAATTTAATAAAATTTAACACAGGAGAACATTGTGGCATGACATGTACTTAATTATTTATTTAATATTGAGCTTTGAAATTAAGGGCTTTTAAGACAAAATTGACTTATTAATTTCAGATTAACTAGATCAAAGGAAATGTTAAACCGGTTGGCATAAATTGGTCCATAGGATTTTTGTTTATTACCAACTAATTTCGTGACCTATGTCCATGGAATATCATAAAATTAACTAATCAAAATAAAAGAATAGAATTCAACTATACATTTTTCATTTGAAAATAACAAAATCTCACTCACTCATACATTCATTCCTAAACTTATTAATCTAATTTCATGTTCAATACTAAATACATTTAATTAAATATTTCCAATAGGTATTGAAAAGGTACTTCATTATTTTCAGACCAATCTATTTGAATTAAAATATTGCTCCAAAAAAAGGCCACAGTTATTTAATTTTTTTAAAAATATGAAAAGCAACTTGGATTCATGAAAAAGGTCTACAATTGCACACACTGAACAAGGTCTCATTTTTGAAATGAAATGATATGACCTTAAATACGAAAATTTTAATACTGGGCCGAATTTCAGAAGGTGCAAATTTGTTATAATGTATAAAAATAACAAAGAAAACACACTAGCCAGACTAGTATTATAACATAACAATAACAAATTGTAGATGCTTTATAGCAAAAGGACAAGTATTTTCACAGGTTTCATTTCATTATTAAATTCATTAAAAATAAAATATCAAACAGAAATAGCATTTCACTTTTCGTGGTTTCGTCCATAAGTTGCAATATTTATTTTAATTGCCATAACCAGTGAACAAGCGGTTATCTCAGAACAAAACATTTATCTTGAAGATAACAACACAACCATAACTTAAACTAACTTATTCAATAACACAGTATAGCAAAATAAGATTCTGATGAATAAACAACTTATTCAACAACAAAGGATTTTGAGTTTGCGTGGCTAATTAATCATAAATATATTTAACCATGGCAAAAAACATTTTCAAAACTGTATCAAAATTCCTACAGCATGTATCAACCATGGTAACATTAAAAAAAATACTTTCAATTTGCAACGTTTTGTAAGTCCGAAATTGGCCTTTTGGCCCGAGGGTTGAGAGGGGGGTGTTTTCACTTGTAATCATCTTCGCCGTCGTATTCCACGACGTCATCGCCGACGTCGGCCATTACGAGTGGTTTCGTGAGTGCCACGGCCTCGCCTTTCTTGTATGCCGTCATTTCCTGAAAATTAAGTAAATTTTATATAGAGGTGCGTGAAAAAGAAAATAATAATAATAATTGCGCTCATTGGGGGAGGCCTATGTCCAGCAGTGGACTATCATAGGCTGATGATGATGATCAAGATCAAGTTCTTAGGAAAGGTAATAAAACTTACTCTGTCATATCTCGCCTTGTCCAGCTCTGATTTAGCATCGTACTTGGCCTTGGTGGCGGGGTCGACGGCGGCCCAGCGGCGGCCTAGCTCCTTAGCAATGTCTCCCATTGTGTACTCAGGATTCTCTCCCTTCACCTTGGAACGCTCGTCGTTGCAGAACAAGAAGAATGCCGATCTGTTGTCGAAAATTCGAATTAAGAAATAGAATGTCGACCTCTTGGTCAAATTTTGGAATGAGTAAATTGGTAAGGCTTGTAATCAGCTCAGTTAAATTGGACAGTTAGCCTGTTATAAATAGGGTTTATGGAAGTACTATAGTGATAACTGGAGACTTCGTTTCTGGCTACAACTATCTAGCTAGACATTTTCTGAATATGAGATTCAAGATTCAATAATGAACATGAAAACTGAAGTAAAATGGGTACTCATTGATATGAATATAAAATAAAAAACACCCAGAACATATTTCTACAGATTGTACAGACAATTGTCCCGATGCGGGAATCGAACCCGCAACCATAAAATAATATGAGACAAAATATAAGATTCAAGATTCAATAATGAACATGAAAATACAATTGTAATGGTACTCATATATGTACATTGTACATGAGGAGTGGTTTATGCCCTTGATTGTTTATAGGTTAACTTCTTGACTTTCGGCCAAAGGGGGTTAGTAATGTCACCGCAGGATTAAGCTTTCAATCTACGTTTTAAGTCACCATAGTGTTGCAAATCTACGGTTATGGATTAGATGTATGAAAAGATGCATGACCGTAACTCACAGCGAGCGCTTGGGCGCGTTAGGATCCTTGACAATGTTCCGCTTGCGTCCGCGCACCTTCACGTCTTTAGGCGGCACGTAGTCACGCATCTCCAAGTCGAAACGTTTCTTGTCCTGGTCGGCCATGTCGTGGAAACGCTGTTTCTCCTCCTCCGTCATTGTCTGGAAGTTAATTAAGGATATATGAAAAAAAAATATTAGGGTTTCGCACCCAAACTATCACTTAGCTTCCGCTGTTCGTCCGTCTGTCTGTATCAATGTCGGCTCATGAGCCCTAATAGGTAAGCAGTTGTTATTCCTATGGTTGTTTTAACAACAAATAATAAAGGTTTTCGTAGTTGTCTGTGAATTTTTCTTAGCAGAACGAATCTACATATGTAGGCATAGCTATTTCCGCTACCCTAACATGTATACTTAGCAGCCAAAGACAACAAGCCAGTTTTGATAATTATGGAAGCACGCATTATTTGTTTATATTAATATGAGGCTCTATGCCTTAGGTAACATTGCCTAATCTGTGCTACATTCCCTGAGGAACCTGCACAAAGGGCATTGAATGCGTTTAACACAAAGAGTCCAAGTGGGGAAAAGGAAGTTTACTTACGTTCCACCTAGCAGCGCATTTCTTGGAGAATATCCCGAAGACCACATTCTCCTCAGGATGTTTCTTCTTGTGCTCCTCACGGCAGGTCTGCACGAAGTACGCGTATGCTGTGATCCTGCCGCGCGGCTTGTTGCAAGCTTTAGCGCGAGGCATCCTGCCTTTGCCTTGGGATATTAGTGACTGAGATTGCTGTTGTTGGAGCTCCTAGAAAAAAGTTTTAGTAATTAAATAAAGAATAGGCCTATACTACTATATACTCAGCAGTGGGTGTTACCGGCGGATTAGATAGATAGAATTAGATAAGCTCTAAAATAAACCAATATCCGCATGAATCATAGCACAAAGCAAGTCTCGGCAGATGAAGCTTTGAGCTCCATCCAACTTCAAAACCATTGATGAGTCAGTTAATTTAATCTGTTCATAGCCTTAGTTAACATCCTAAAAGGCTTCCCCTTCAACAGCCTATATTGATCCACTATTGGACGCAGGCCTCTCCCTGAAAGCACTTTATCGGCTCTTTGGCTCATGGGGTGTAATACCCATAATCCCCACGTTCTGGTCATGCGGGTTGGGTATCGCCGTTCGGTGGTAAATTGTTCTGCAGGAGGCGCTGCTGCCCGCCCACCGGTGGGTATCTCTTAGTCTAACAACACCCGATGGCAGAGTTGGGGTGATGCAAATTCTAAGACGACGGCACCACACGGCCGAAAAAGCTTATTATAGAACAAAGAAACTCTCTAAACATTCTCAAGCTCTAGCTTATGGGGCAAAGACGGAACTGTTCCTCTGGTAGGTTCCCTTATTAGGCTCTTATGACATCCACTTTTTATTCATCAGTGACTCCCATTAAACATGCCCACAATTTAACTGCTATGCATAATATTCTTGTTTATTTTGTTTTGTTCAGGTTATAATATGACTGGCATACTTTGCAAAGTAAAAGTCTAATAATAAATGTGTGAAAAAAATTACATCCATGGAGTATGTTTGACGGATTGATTCACAACACGTTGTGGCTGACGCCAGCGTCGGCATACCGGCAGCTCAGACGGGGATCACACTTTTTTACTATGATAAATGTAGATTCCACCCAAAATCAACCTCTAATTTTAATTAAACAGCCCATAGTGCATTAAATGGCAGAAAAGCTCTAGGTAGGAAGATAACTTTTTGCCTTTGTAATAATTTTCTAGTATAATGTTTTGTATATATTTTATTTTGCAAGAAGAATGAATGTTTTGTATATAAAAGAAAGTCGTGTTCGTTACACTATATATAATTCGAAGAACGGCTGAACCGATTTGGCTGAAAATTGGTGGGCAGGTAGCTTAGAATCAGGAGATGGACATAGGACTACTTTTTATCATTTAAACCATTTGACTCATAGATTTCCACGGGGCCATACGAGCGAATCCGTAAAATCATTGAACTGCGCAGTTGCGTTTCAACATGTCGGACGAAACGCCATCGAAAGTTCTTACGCGCCGTCAACGACAGGCACTTTTGGATTCTAAGAAGTTGGAATTTGCAGCTACGAAAGAGTTGGACATGAGCCTTCGTCGCGACACGAAAGCTCCTCAATCGTCGCGAGAAGGACACGAGTCGACGCCGATGCCGAAACTTGCCTCCGAAATGGTTACTCCCGGTATTGCGCAGTAATCAACATGTGCTTCGGAAACTACAATTGTACAAGTCTTGGTGAACACGAAACCGCGGGCGCAGCTAGTAAATAAATAAAGGGCTTACGTGTAGAGTAGCAGATTGCCTCTGCAAAGCAGCGTGTATCTGCTGCTGCTGGACTGCTTGCAGGCTGGCTTGCAGAGATTGCTGCTGTTGCTGCAGAGTCTGGGCCACTTGCTGCTGCAGCACGGCTTGCGCCTGTCGAGATTAATGCAATCATATTAAATGTTGTATTTTTAACACAAATGTTTTTATAATATTTACATGCATAGACCAACTTAAACACTATTTAGAACGTCATCATCAACCTATAATAGTCCAGTGTCGGACTTAGACCTCCCCTTATGAGCGCCATAGCGCCCTGTCTTCAGCTTGCCGCATCCAGCATCTGCCTACACTCATTCGCAAGTTGTCCCACCTGGCCGGAGGGCGTCCTACATTACGTTTGCCGAGTGGCGGTCTCCACTCAAGAACACGTTTACCCCAGCGGTTGTCGATCGGTAGAACCTAAGTACCAATTATATATAAATTGGATGTTGGTGTGTTTAATCCAAAACATGGTAGTAGGAAAGGATATTAATAAAATAAATAAGTAATGCTGGACAATTCACACAGCATTATCTAGCCCCATGGTAAGCAGAGCTTGTGTTACAGGTACTAGATAATTGATATACATAATACAATACATTACATAGATAGACATTTTTTTTTATATATAGAAAACGACCAGAACACCCGGAACAAATATCTGCAGATCGTACACACAATTGTTCCGAGGCGGGAATCGAACCCGCAACCTCCTGCGTCGCAGGCGGACCTTCGCCCACCGCGCCACATCGTCGCAAATACATACGTATTATGTATGTATTTGCCCTGCAGTGGGCCAGTCATGTTTAGGCTAGATTAAATACCTATCTTTACAAACACCCACACAACATGCACGCACACACATGGTGTCTCCTGTTGTCCACACTCCTATCAGACTGGAACACCACAAGTGAGACGCGAGTCCACCATATTTTAGTGTTCGCTCCAAAAGAAAAAGGGGAAAAATGGTAAATGTGGTTTATAGAAAAATTCTATAAACAATTTTGTAATTTTGTTTATTTATACAGAAATTAATGTTTGTATGATCTGCAGATATTAGTTTCAGGTGTTCTGGTTGTTTCTTTAAATAAAAAATATCTATTATTGTATTATGTTTAACAGTCATCTAATAGCCATAACACAAGCTCTGCTTAGCTTGGGGCTAGATGATGATGTGTGGATTGTCCAGTAATATTTATTTTATTTATTTTTCAGGTTTTTTTTAATAAAATGAATACACCAAAGTAATGTAGTTAGTTAGGTTAGGGAATCTCTTACCACTGTTCATAAGCCATCTTTCCAATGGTTATAAATTAAAATTTTATATTACATTTTGACTCTAGCACCGAGCATTGGACAACTTAGAGGTCCTGAAGAAAAGTTGTACACCTAGTAACCTCTACGATTCCACAAAAAAAATATGGTAATTATATAAATAAATTCTTATTATTCCAAGTTATTAAAACTCATATCAACAGAAAATTCAAGACACGCCTAAACCATTTAAACAATGAAAACCATAATATACTATTATTATTTATTAAAATAATTTAAAAATCTTCAAACATTTTTGTCTTTTTTGCCTTGTGTTCCGTAAACTCCAATCTGACCAATAATAGATTGATATTTGATATGGTGTACTCTTACGGGCACCCAGTTAGTACTCTTTGTTGAGCAATATCTTGGTTTTATTTTATTATGTAAAAATTGATTTTCTGGTCCATTTACTGGGAGGGCATCCCCCATAGATACCTATCTATATACCCATAATCATCATTATCATTATCATCAGCCTATAGCAGCTGGACATAGGCCTCCCCCAATGAGCACCATAGCGCTCACAGCTAGCCACTTTCTATTGGCGTATGTATTCATGGGGGAATGCCCATAATCCCCATGCATAATATGAAAACTATATTTTTTTACCTGAACTATAGCCTGAGCCTGGGCCTGGCTCACTTGAAGAGTTTGCTGTAGGCTTTGCTGCAATGCTTGCTGTTGTTGTTGCTGTTGATGTTGCTGTAACATCTGTTGCAATGTCTGCTGCTGGTTTTGCTGCAGGCCTTGATGCTGAGTGTTCTGTTGCTGCAACAGCTCTTGAGAGTTCTGCTGTAGTTGATTCTGATTGCTGTTAGACTGTTGACTGTTCTGCTCTGAATCGGGACTCTCCTGTTGAGACTAAAACAAACACTAATTGATATTCACTGCTTGCGACAATAGAAACTTAGAAAATAAATGAAAATAATTTAAATTTTTCTCATGATGTTTCAAAGAGAATAAAACCACTATGTTATAACTTATTTGTCTGAAGTTCCTTTTATATTAATTACTTTACTCTTTGGTCTGAAGACATTTTGTTCATAGAGGAAAACGAAGATTTCTAGTGTGAATACCTAAATACACCCCTCGATAATACTACAGAAAGTACGATACGCGTTATTTTTATCAGGAAGTTTTAATAGCTAATTGTAATTGGCGCTTCCTGCCATTGCCAAATTATCGAAGTCGAGTCAACTGGCTGTGAAAAACGCTCGGAAAAACTTTGAAGAAAGCGATGGAAGTATAGATTAGAATAGCATAATGGATGGAACCGGCACGTAAATATTATTTTCTGAAGGTTGATGAGGAAGTCCAAAGAGAAAATGTTACGTTCTGTCTGCCTACTTACAGTAACTGAACTCATGAAACAAAATCACAATTCACAACATAAATACACGCCGAAGAAAGAACAGGATCACAGATCACTTTAAATAAAATGAAAAGAATTCCCAAATTTTCAGTAAAAATCTCGTCCCATTTCCAAGAAAGAAAATTTAATATTGAATGAATGAATTTAGCAAAATGAGCGCGCGGGAAATGAATCGAATACCTTGAATCAATCAATGTTGATTGGTCAAAAAATGGATTTTCAGTGGTTCAGCCTATCAGAGGCAATAGTTTAGTTTTGAAGAAGGACAACCATTTCCTTTTTCTTTTGTCTGTGGATACCACTCATTGTTCACACCTCCATGTCGTTCTGGCCCTTTGCCTTCTATTCCGCAAGTGTCTTAGGCTCCCTGCCCACTATTATATAAATAGCTACCTAGATTAATATTAACATAAAATCGTTACATCATTTTGTGTTTTATTTAAGCGACAAAATCATAAAATACCTATGATATAAACTAAAACTGTGATGTAGGTTTGATAGTAAAATTTAAAAACAAAGGAATTTCGTTAGTTCATAAGTAATTGCATTTAATCACGTTTTTTTTTCTACATAGATAAGCAAATACGCAATTATTTACTGCGTAGATAGGTACTAGATATTTGGTTCGGAACTTTTGAAATAATGAATAATTCGTGAAACTAAGTACAATAATAATAACTCATAATAACATTATAAATACCTACATAAATAATCTAAAATTGTACCCATAGAAAAATATTTGCCACATCTAAAATGTCATTATTTATATTTCAGTTTAAACTTGTTGTTCGTATGTACTTAATTGTGAATTACATGATATTTTTAGTTATAAATTGTATTCGTACCGTAGGAGATGTCTGTTGTGATTCAACAGATCCAGATCCAAACCACCACGGTTGTTGGGGTGACTCGTCTCTTGCACTATTAGAATTTGTCATCAGACGGTAATCAAAACCAGCAGCATTTGTCGTTTCGCTAGTATTGTTTCCAAATCCCCCTGACATTTTGTACGAATATAACTGATGAGAAGGTGCAGCAGTACTCCTCGCGATCTCCTCGTTTATTTGTTGTTGGTTTTGCATATCACCTGCGCCGCCGCCAGACCACCATGAGGCATCGTCGCGCGCACCCCAAGCGCCCCCCGTTGCGCCCCGCTCTCCCATCTTATACTGTGCTTGCGGTTAACCAGTTTTTGGTCACCTCTTGAATGCTTTATAATAAGTCTTTGTTTGTACCAGGTCTAACAACCATTTTCTTTCAAGATCTCTTGAAATAATAACCAATCAATAGTTTACATACAGTCATCGAAAATACAATAAACAGGTTTATAGTTTACACATTTCATGACAAAGACTCCATGTTTTAACTTTTTTTACATCGTTTTTTCACTTTAATTTTTTCACAAACCCCTAAAAACACTTGATTATACGCGTTATTTTGTCATAATGCTACCGGCTATAAGTTCCACTATACACGCGTACGTTTTGTCTTAGTTTGGTTTATACTTTAGGTCAATATAGTTGGCAACGCCGCATAGCGCGACGCCAAACATGGAACACTAGCGCCCTCAACGCGCAGCGGTTATCTCGAATATACCCGAACATTTACGAACAAAGCCCGACCGTGCACGAGCTGGCAACAACTTCGTCCACCAACCGCCCTACCGGTCAATAAGTTGATTGGCGCAGCTATAGGTACTTAATACTCGACATGAGTTTTTATTTTTTGTTCGTCACACGTCGCCTAATTTTAAAAAGTTAGAAGAAGAATTTAAACGAAAGAACGTAAATAAAACAGTAGAATAAAACGTAGATACACGTAGGGATAATCCATGTACCAACGACCTACGTGTATTCATGATATCATAGACGTAGGTACATAAAATTAATGTAGATAGGTAGGTATTAAAAGATAAATAAAATGCGAAACATTTTAACTCGTCTATGTTGAGTGTAAATATGATTGACAATAGGTCTAGGGTAGTAATAATTGTGTAGAAAACATGATTGACCATTAACGGTATGCAAAATTATGTATGTAGAGAGTATGATATTATTAGGTACCTACCTATTATGCAATAATGTTTTCTTACCTTCTTCATTATTAAATTAAGTAAACAATGAAAAATTAATATAATTATATAGGTAATAATTGACACTAAAACAACTTTGTGAAGTTATAAGTTCATAACGTTAACAATTAAATTCTTTATCATGTTATTAAACATAACTTTCAGTTCTTTGAAAAGTTAAGGTATATTCCCATAGGAGCAATAACGAAACGTTTTCGCATAAGTATTGTTTAAGCTCTAAATATCGAATGTATATCAAAACCCGGCAACCCGTAAGGTACCTATTAAAACAAACATCAAAGTAGGTAATTTATTTCCTTTAGTCCTTCCAGGACTCTTTGACACGTCATAAAATTTAAATTACACTAGTAAAACAAGAAAAAAATGATTGACGTTTGGATGTTCTGTTCTCTTCGATATTTTAAAGAAGTGAACAAGAAACCTTTACCTTTGTAAGTTTGATAGTTTTCGAGTTGAAGCAAAACTCGTCTTTTTAAAGTCTTTATAATCAATTATAATCTGAAATTTTACTATAAGTCATTTTACAAAGGATATGTTTGAAAATTTGTTTGAACTTATTTACTGACATTGTTTGCAACTCACTTGGACTTTTGTTGTAGAAATACATTGTAAGTTATATAGCTCATATCTTTTCACGAAGTGGAAGGAAAATCAGGCTTTTTCGACTGCCTGATTTTCCTTCCACAAGGGCTAGGTCATGGTGTAGGTAATGTACCTAATAATGATTTGTATGATGTTCCATACTGAACGATTTTGTTCCGTTCAGTTTCAAACTTGCACGAGGCGTTTTGACATCGTCCCGTACCGATTGTAATCATACCTACATATTTTATCATACAGTTCCAATTAGTGTTGTGCTTTGATCCCAGAAAACTGCATAATTATAATTTACGGTAATATAGATATAAAGTTATGTAGCAGTAGTAGTGAGATATCTAGGATGGATGATTGAATCCGAAAAATCGTTTTGTGACAAAACGAGCCGGGAGCATCAGGATCAGGAACGATGTCAAACTCTATTACCTATAAGAAAATATCCTCGTACAGGGATGAAAAGTTGGAAATTATCTAGCAAATCTTAAAAGTGTTCGTCGAGTTAATAGGGTTTAAGAAAAATGATAATGCTGTTTGCCGATTGTCAAAATATGATAAAGGTAGAGTTACGTACCTACTTGTCGAATACTTCTAGTCCTTCTTCATCGAGATCTGTCACTTTCGTCCAATTGTTTTATTATTTGGTTTGTGTTTTAAGTAATTTTATTTTGAATTAAGTACCTAGGTACTTATTTTTCTCCCTTATTTGCTTTCTAGCTACAATGATGATGATGGCTAGTTTCCTATTGTATCCTCAATTCATATTTTATATTTGTGTTTTTTCAAGTTTTAAAAGTTTATTGATTATTCTTTGATTTTAAACATTGTGATATGTAAAATTTCTTGCTCTATCAAATTCAATTACACATGATGTTCACATGTGACTTTTATAATAGCATTGCATAGATTCTGGCAGGCACAATCGCAGCCCAAGACTTTGGGGGGTTACGCTTGGTATCGGGATGCAGAACCCGTCGAATACACTTACTAAGCGTTATCGGCAAGCGGAGCGAGAAATAATGAGAAAAATTAATTTGTGTTGGAAGGTAAGGTAATTAAAAAACCGAAACAAAATATACCGAAATGCCTTGGGGGTTCAAAATCCCGAAAATGACTGTAGCGAACCAGACCGCTCAAAAAAGGTTGCTTTTATAGAACTGATGATGAACTTAACATAACGCCCATACGATACCTTACCCTATATATATAAAAAAAGGTTAAGTACATCAAAATACGGTGTGCAGGGCTTGGAATACCGGTATTTTCAAGTACCGGTTCGTCTGACCTTGTTGTGGTACCGATATCATCATTGGATATTGGATAATATAAATTATACCAATACTTTTTCATCAGTACTTAAAAATCGGTATTTTCAATAAGTACTGGTATTATGCGCGTAAAATATAGATTGGCAAGCACGCGCGAAAGTATCGAAATGAAAATAGCATAATTACCACAAAAGTACCGATATTATTCCCCCTCCCCCCCCCCCCCCTGATGCCCATAATTTATAATATAATAAAAATGGGTATCAAATAACATTTAAAAAATTTAAGTATAAATTAAATGTAAAATTATAACCGATTCACTAACCAAACCAAACCTACCTATTACTAAAAGAACGCAGATATTAATAAAATCCGGAATGAATATAATTTATCATCCGCTTTTAATTACCTAGGTATTTAATTTAATAAAACAATATGATGTAAGTATAAAATAATGGTTTTACACTTACAGGTCTAAGTAACGTACAAATCCTGAAGAAGTACATAAAATAGGTAAATAAGTGGTTATAAACTGAATACCTACTTATTTACCTACTAAATACTTGTAATCAATCTGTCATCAATTGAATCTCATAATAATATAATTTCGAGTGGACGGACCTTAACATGCAAAGTTGCAAACAAGCAGAGACTTCTAAAGGAATACCTACAATTTCACGCACACTAACACTTCTACTATAGCCGTAGGTACTATATTTATGTATGTCTATAAATACCTAGTGTCACCTTACTACGTAGGTACGGTACGACACTCGTTCGGCAGCCATTTGCCAACAAAATTAGAATGCAAATGCAAAACAAAAATTACAACTACAAGTATAAGCTTCTACTGAACTGTTTCTTAACTATTTTTATGGTCAATTGTCAAATACTAATAAGCTATTACAAAATACGTAATTTTAATGAATTGAAACTCACCGAATAACAACAATAAAAAGAGCACACGATTTCAGCGCTTATTACGTAGGGAACTTCGCGCTCGTTCCACTGAATGCAATGAGCGGTTCATTAGCAGTACGGAGTGAACGTGATTGGTTAAAGTTTGATTTACCCGCCCTTTCTAACCAATCAGAAATCCTAATACAGCTTTATAAATTTTGTTTATGTCACAACACTACCACGTCTTTGCACACATGCACTATAATGATTGTTTTCGTTTCACATTGAGGTCTCAACCATTTTTTGTGGTATTGTGAAGTGTGCTTTCTGTCTCATAAACGTAAGGTTTGATTTTAAATAAAAACTGCATTTTATCATGTAACGAGAGAGTGAATGAGTGAATGAATAATTTCGTAAAAAGACGACGATTTTGTTTTTCGTTTGTGTTGTGATGTGATGTGATGGCGATAATCTCGGTCGGTCGAACCGAACATCTCGTTGTTTAGTCGACGTTTCGGTGCGAAATCAAAAGACTTGCATGAATTTTGTGTTAAATTCAATAGTCTATCAAAGGTTCAGATTACTGAACTCTTAAAACATTATTGTGGCTTGTGTTGTGCTGAAGTTCATCACATAAATTCCTGTGCGGATTCGACGCTATTATTAATTAGCGATGGACCATTGTAGGAATATGTGCCGTGAATAAAGAATTACATTTCCATAAACTGTTGTATAAACTAGGTTTTCGAACATTAACTGACATGTCTTTGATTTATTTTCTGAAAAATATCTCAGTTGTTTCGTAGCATAACCTCAACAGTGCAACTCTGTGAATACGTCGTCGCTGCAATTTCATTGTCGCCCGGTGCGAACACTGGATAAAAGGTTTAGTTCATTAATCATTTATGATTCAACGGGAGAATCAAATGAACAACGGGTTTAGCACAGGAGAAGAAGATTCTCGAGGCAATTCAGATCAAATATGTTGCCTTGTGGATGACGGCGACCGCTGCAGACGACCCGCAGGCAATGCCTCCTATAGCAAGCGTATCCAGAAAACAGTCGCTCTCAGGAGGCTCAAGCTGAACATAGACGCTCAGGTAATTATCTACACATTATAGAATAGCAACACTCATTATATTCAAGTTTTCCTCACATAAATTTATCCTATTTACGTGTCAATTTCAGGCGCGACATACGTACATTTGCGATTTCCACAAGACAATGATACAATGCGCGAGAACAAAGCAAAGAAGGCCCAAGGACTCTGATAACGACAGTAACGAAGCTGACATGGATGTCCCAGAAGTTGATTGGTTCCAGCTCCAACTGAACACTCTTAGGCGTTACAAGAGGCACTACAAAGTGCAGACCAGACCTGGGTTGAACAAAGCTCAATTAGCTGATGTAAGTATAATTAATGGCCATCGAGTTGCAGCATATGAATATTGGCTCCTTTAACTTTGTGGATGTCATTAAAGTCTGCTCTTACGACTCTAATGGGTTCCCATTGTTGGCTAAAGGAGCCCACCAGAGGAAGGGCAGCAGCTTCCATCTGAGTATTTTGCACATGATCACATTTTAGTGATCATCAATCTGCCTGCCAAGTTTGGTAATTATGGAAAAACTCCAGTGTTTGGGAGAGGCACATTCAGCAGGAGATGTAAAGTATCAAGTGTAATGTGTTAAGCTATTATAATAATATTGTTTTCATATGTATTTGTGTATTAGGAAACCCTAAGCACCACGGTCCGCAGCTCTATCTTATGATCTGCTCTACCATAGCACATGCTTAGTGGAGATCGATTTTGTCAGTTTCTCTGTTAATTTATATATGTACTATTTGTTTCTGTTCTGGCAAAATAAAAATCTTTTCTTTAATAAACTCACTGTCATGTCACATGAATAATCATGCCAGATATCAACATCAAGTACAGTGTTGTGCACACTCTCGTGGTTTCACAAGAGCATCACTGACAATATGCATCTTCTAGGCTCTATTACGTTATGGCTGACACATGGCTAATTATTTGAACCAATTTCACTTCTAATTCAAATAATTTATTTTTCCAGGCTATACAAAAGCACTTCAAGGGTCTGCCCGTGAATGAAAAGGAGATAATGACATATTTTATTTACATGGTGAAGACCAATGGTAACAAGCTTGACCATAAGAATGGAATGAACTCTGATTCAGTATGAAGTGTAGTGATATATTTATATGTGTAATGTAGTGTTTATGTTAGTCATTAGTTTTCTTGAAAAGTGCTTGAGGCAAAACCAAACTGAAACCACATTTTATCAGGGCCTTTTCGATATGAAGGAACCTTGATTTTAATAGAGTGTCTTTATTTACGTAATAAAATGCATTTCTATTTATTAAAATTTTAAAATCCACTTGAATGCCACTTATCAAGAGAATCTGTTTTCAGACTTGACTAATTTGTATTAATTGGAATTTTGTCAGAAGTAGTAATTTACTTCAAGCCAAATTGTGTTACAAAGTGTATGTTAATGTATTAAATAACTTTCTCATTGTATTAAAAGAGTGGAGTCTGGATCAAAAACCTAGTATTTATTAAGTTGTAGATATTTTTGACATAATGATTTTCATTATACTGTGCTTCTGATTACACTACTTCTATTTAAACAATATAGGATAAAAAAAAAAACAATAAAATATGATTTAGATGAAGTTACTTGAACATAATTGTTGATATTTTTTCATCCATGGTGGATATATATATGTATATATAATTAATTAATTATGCAAAAAATCAACAATCTCCTTTGCATTCTAAACATTTCAAATAAAACTACTGTTTTTGAACATTTACATTAATCTAATAATTATTTTCCATCAAACACCTAAAATTCTCAGCAGATTATAGATTTTTGTCATGATCTATTCAATATACTAGGAAATACATAAAATAATATCTTTGATTTATATTTTTATTAAACAAATACTTCACAATCCATCATAATAAATTACAAATTTGTGTCATCATCAGAATCTGAAGATATTTCTATCCATTTTGATGTCCTCTTTTTGGATACAATTTCTGTGGTCTGAGGTACAGATGAGACAACTGAAAAGATAAATCACAGCACATTATTTTCCATAAATTAGAGATACCAAATTGGTTGGTGATATTGGCTAAGAAGGCTAAAACCGAATTTATTTTAAGCTCTTATGTTTTATTCCTGTATTATGTTTTATACTTTCATTTAATGAGTCTCAATGAAATAAATTCACAATATAGTGATCAGACTGCCCAACATAAATTATCTCGCTTTTTAAAGTAGGTCATGAACTTAATAATATATGCACATGAAGTCAAGTACTGCTATTAATTAGTAATAAATATAGCTATAGACTAGCTCTCAAATTGTTTTAGGTATGACTAGTTTGATGTATCATGAAATATGATATACGAGTAGCACTTAAAAATAAATTGCAATTTGAATTAAATATTATGAATATGCCCTACTCTATGTTATTATTTTTAGCCTGAGTCATCCCACTGTAGGGCAAGATATCCTAGTTCCCTTTTTACAATCTACAGCAAAGAATTTGATCACAAAATCTGCTATCAAATCTGTTAGGCATGTAACAAAGTTACGGGTTAATAGAACACATATGACGTCGTGATGACCTTTGGCATGATGACCTTTGGCACAGTAGACGAAAGTCCTAAGTCCTAAGGCAGGAGTTCGATAGAGTTCGATTCCCGCCACGTGACAAATGTTTGTATGATCTGCAGATATTTGTTCTGGATGTCTGGAGGAACTACACTAATATTATTTATTATCTATGTTCAAGATATATAATATAACAATGTACTTTTATATTAGTTATCAAGTACCTACCACAACACAAGATTTGCTAAGCTTGGGGCTAGGTGATGTGTGAATTGTGATTAATTTATTTATTAAACTTGTAATATTTATTCTAAGTTTGATATATCAATATCATAGACAAAGACAAGTGAAAAATGCAGCTTACCATCATATTTACTTGGTTCATCTTTGCAAATTACATCATCATCTTCAGACATATATTCTTCTTTTGTCAAGTCATCCTGGTGATATTTTTTGAGGCGAATGTTCAAGTCTTTCCGACTGAGCGATAGTAGATGATCTTGAGTTATAATGTCGCTGAAATTTACTTTAATTCTCTTCTGCCTGAAGATTGAAAGATTTAGTTAAGAAGTTAATGCAAGGAATCTTAAATTAATTAAATTATAAATGTATTTCAAGCTAGCTAGCCTGAAATACATTTGAAAACATAAATCTAAGTTTTTGATTAATTTTTGCTTAAAATCGTTAACCTTAAGTCGCCACACACAGAATCCGTGGCCGGGCCGGAGGCGAAGGCGTGTGGGTTGTATCATACAAATTAACGTGCACCGCCACCGCCCAGCTGTGTATGTGTAGTCTTTCATATACTTCGTATGATACAACCCGCACGCCACGGTTTCTTTGTGTGGCGGCTTTTAATGACATGCATACGATTTTCTATTTTTGCTTTTATGAGTACGGAGTACCTACCTAGATTACCTACCTAGTTTACAGAAGGCCTATTGTAATTACCCAAAATATGGGAATCCAACTTAATGGTCTGGATTGAAAATATGCAATTGTTGGATTCATTTGAGCATGTTGGTACTCGGGTGTATTAGAGTACACTGAATAGTAGTGTTGGAGAATTAAATAGGTCCCCAGATGTACATTTTGTCCTACAGTAGAACAATGTCATTGTTAAATTTACCTTAATGTATCATCACTGGTAATTGCACTCTTCACTAAGTCCACAATTCCTTTACATTTATCTGCTGCACTAGCCATAGCTTTGTGGACAATATTGGAGCTGTCAATGGCTGCACCAGTAAGGTCCAGTAGACAGAGTTCTTTGTATTGATTTAAACCAATGACCAAGAGACCACCACCAGCATTTATTCCCTCCTCTGTATTACTAAGGCAAACTGACTCTTCTAAGTAGCTTGGGTCTGATATTATTTTACTGGAAAACACAAGAAAACATTAACAAAAATATCTGGCAGTATTTGTTAATCTGTTTTGTTATTGGTAAACATGTTATACATGCAAAACTCCTACAAAATATATCTCTGTGAAATCTAATTTGCAACACAATTTCGGGTGATTTCCCATTATTTCGTGACACAAATAGTCATACAGACGTATGAGTACATAAAAACTTGGTAATATACCTAATGACATAAATTCCATCTGGGGGAAGGACAGGCCAATTCTATCTTGAAAATAATTTTATAAGATAGAATTGGCCTTTCCTTCCCCCCTTTCCTTTTGGGAAGCCAAAAGCAGAAACTTACTCATTGCCAAATATAGCAAAGGTGCAGCAAACTGGATAGTGGTATAGAACTGTTGGAATGGGATCTTTCTCAGCTAGGGTGTGTATAATAATCTCATCTCCACTGCGGGTTATGTCAGGCCTCTTGAAATGTGCCAGGGATGTTAGGGTGGCAATACTAGCACACTCGATGATGTTGCCATCGTGGTTCAATACTTTGATGTCTACCCTTATTGACCATACCTGAAACATAGTAGAAACAAATTAGAATTATTCTGGTCTGTGACCTTCAAACATCAAAATAACAGTTCAAGTCACAAATCCTTTGTTAACAACCTCACCAACATTTCATAATGTAAAAGTATTATAATATAAGCCTAAGGCATTGATAGCCTGATTCTTTTGCTTATCATCATGGGTCTCCCCCAGGACATGTATTTTCCTCCTCAAATATTTGCCAGCTAATCATATTTGCATTTATTTTATCTATCTATACAACAAAACAAAAGTACCTTCTCTTCAACAACAATACACAGGGCTTCAAGATCTATGCATTTAGAATCCTTGTAGCATTTCTCCAGAAGCCTGTTGAGGTAGACGGACAGGTCAGTGGCTCGGTTTGCCTCAAATTGAGGAGAAGCCATTGGGCCAACATCTACATTTATGTAAAGGATACCCTCATTTGGTCTTATTTGTTTGGGTTGGGTGACTTCACAAGTTACTTGGGCCAATACTCTGAAAAATAAAAATTTAGTTTGTAAGTATTTAGATAGCTAACACAGGCTCTGCTTACATGATGCTGTGTTAATTGTCCAGCATTAATTTAGGAACCTAATCTTGTTACTCAGAGAGAAAAAGATCGCCACATGAAAGAAAGACTCCCTTAGCTAACTAAGCCTAGGATAGATAGGGTCAACATTAAGATAGGTATTTTATTTCACAGTATAAATCATAGTGAAGTGGATAGGGATACATACTTTGTTTCTCCAAGTGACACAATACAGCTGCCGTAGCTCGATCCAAATAATATTTGAAGGTTTCTGCTTTCATTATAGATTCTACCATCCAAACGCTATAAGATTGAACATGTTAGCAATAGGTTATCAGAACGATTTATTTATAAATTGAATAATACGTACATGTCCCTCGGCGACTAAGTTTTGGAGAAAGTTTTTCTCGCATATTGATATCAAGGTATCCCTCATTTCAAAGGTTTCAACAAAAATAACAATAAAGTTTTTGAGTTTTTTGCGGTTATGTTTATGTTTGATCCTTTTTAGACAATCTAATCTAAATAACGGAGCTGCCCGCGGTATCAGTGCTGCCAGTAGATCAGATTCAAAAAAGCTGAAACCAAAAGTGTTTAGAATGATGGGAATTCAATAAAAGAAAAAACCTTATTTACAGTTTGCCTAAAATGTTTAGAATCAGAACTAAAATAGAATAAAACTAGCAACTCTCAAGAAGGTAGAATTTTTCGATATTCAATGAATGATTAATTTAGTAATTTCAATTAATTTGAGAAAACTAGTGATTGTTGAGTGACTGAAATGAATAGAACTACAACTTCTGTTGTACAAGCTAGAGAAGCGATTTAAAAAGTATAAAGAAGATGTTTGCTGGAGAAAGAAGCTAAAACATTATTGTCCGATCTTGATAGTGTTTTACAGAGAACCGCTGACTTAGCAGGCGCCTATTTAATAACAAGAACAATTAAATTCAAAGAAATCAGTTTGTAACAATAACTTTAGAAACAAAATCCTTTATTTGAAGAAGGTCAAATTCGTAAAATTAAACACTGACACGGAAAAGATCGAGGCTTTTGAGATGTGGTGTTGGAGGAGAATGTTACGCATACCGTAGACAGCAAAACGAACTAACAGATCCATTTTCGACCAACTGAATATCAGAACCAGATTGTCGATCAACGAGTTCTCAGCTATTTTGGCCATTTAGCCAGAAGGCAACCTGACAACCTCGAAAAATTAGTGGTAATGGGCAAGATAGAGGGAAAAAGACTAAGAGGACGGTCACCAACCCGCTGGTCTGATCAAATTAAGGCTATAACGGGACTCACTTTGCCTGCAGCTCTGAGACAGGCCGAAGACAGAGTGGTGTGGAAGCGGTTCATCAGCGTCACCATGAAAGCCTTCCAGGACGGGCACGACCTTCAGCAATGAAGACAACGACAAAGAAGAAGAAGAAGTACCTTTATAATGTAATCAAATATACTAACTAAATTATAGAAAGTTCAATCAAGTGTCCACCGGAGTTCCATGGGTCGGGCTTCAGTAATTAAATTATCTACAGTTGCGTTGACCAAACTTATAATCCGTTCCGTTTTTTGGCTAATACTAGCACATTTCACGTATAAATTGGCAGCACTGAATTGATGTTGAAGTTGACATTATATTCAACTTCAACTTCTTGCTAGATGGCATCTGTATGACGCAATTCTACCAAACATTTTTATTTTAGAGTTTTCTTTTCCGTATATTATTAATTTTCGTCCAAAGTTGCTCTAAAATAAATGTTGAAATACGAAAGTTTAGAAGCTTGTATTTTTCTAATGTATACTCTTTTAATTGGGTGAACACAAACAATACCTGCAACGTTGTTGATTGCAGGTAAAACTTTTGATAAAGGTTCATAATCCGCCATAACGCTGGTGGCGCCGCCGCTGCCGCAAGTTCCGGCCGAAAAAGGTCAGATATCAGTCATTATATCCGCCCATACACGTCCACTTCTGGACATAGGCCTCCTCCATACGAAGCCACAAATAGCGGTCCTGAGCCGCCTCCATCCATCGACTCCCTGCGACCGCTACGATGTCGTCGGTCCATCGAGCGAATAGTCTCCCAACACCTTTTTCGCGTTGCATAGCGGCCGCCACTCGAGAACCTTTAGGTGCCCCCAGCTGCGTTTATCAGTTATGCGAGCTACTATAACCTGCCCACTGCTACTTCAGTTTACTAATTCTGAGAGCTATGTTGGTGACTTTGGTTCTTCTACGGATTTCCAAATTCCGGGTTCCATCACTTAGAGAAACTCCAAGCATAACTTTCTCCGTAGCCCGCTGAGCGACGACGTCGTCGTCACGTCTCAGATCAGTATCGAGGTCAACATTGTTTGCGATCAATGGCAGCACATGAATTAATGTCTTGAGGCTCTGGCCTCTGCGGTATCTGAGATGAGAAGATATTGCGAACGCTGCCCATCTGAGTTGGATTCGTCGACTGACCTCTTTATCAAAGTTGGATTTATTGATCTAGTTCGACCATTTGGCCTAAGTAGGTTCTAAAAATGATCAACAACTTCGATAACATCGATTCTAAAGTGGACTGATAAGCAAATCTACCACAATGATTAAAGTCCCTCTGGACATCAGACGTGCAAAATCACTCCCTATATTTCCATCCTAAGGTTGCCTGGAAGAGATCGCTCTCAGCGATAAGGTCGCCCTTTATACTTCCATTATTTAAAGTATTTATTTCTGTATTGTTTTCTTTTTTGTATGGTAAGTACTTATTATTATAAGTGTTTTCTTCGTCATCTTTCAATATCTATAGTCGGCAAACTAGGACTAGCCTATAGCCTTCTTAGCAAGCAGGTCTTGCTACTTAACAGGCAGGCCTACCTTACTAGGTACCTACGTGATCAATTGTGATAGAAATGTATGGATAAGTCGATTCAAAATAAACTGTTTCTATAGCTTTTGTTTTTGAATTCCTTTATCTACCAACCTATGCATATAACTAACCGCAGTTATTATCTACTGAGCAAACCAAGCGGCCTTTGGAAAATCTACCCTGGTAGAACGTAGGTAGAACGGCGTGTGGTGTGGTGTGGTCAGCTAAGATGATGGGTAATCTACGAATAACTGCAGTCAGATTGTCAGATGCTCGTTATGGTAAATTGAAGACAGCGTTATTATTTAAAGGTGCATGCATTACGTGTCCGCTAATGAATGGACTGACATAGTCAAATATTAACGGAACATGGAAATCCTAGGTAATATAGGAATTCCTAAGGAACAAAGGGATTGGTAGGTAGAAAGATAATTAAAAAACAGAAAGATATTCATGTAATTACCTACATAATATAAGTTGGCTCTTAAACATACAAACACTAGGTAGGTACTAGAACAGAGAGAGAGAGAGAGAGAGTTCTGCTTGGTAGGTAGGTACCAATCAGAACTCTTTATAAATAAATAATAAAATAAATAATGATGGACAATTTACAGCATTATCTAGCCCTATGATAAGCAGAGCTTGTGTTATGGGTACTAGATAACTGATATACATATTACAATATATTACTTGTATAGATATTTTTTTATTATACATTGAAAACGACCAGAACACCCGGAACAAAATATCTGCAGATCGTACACACAATTGTTCCGAGGCGGGAATCGAACCCGCAACCTCCTGCGTCGCAGGCGGATCTTCGGCCACCGCGCCACATCGGTCGTCTTATACAGAGAGTCTTTATAAAGAGTTCAAAGTAGGTTAAAAAAGTTTTAAAGTAAAGAGTTAAAGAGCTCTAACAATAAAGGATTTATCCGTTATTGTTAGAGCTCTTTAGATCTTTCCTTATTTTCTGAATTTCAGAAATTAAGGCTTTTAGATATAACTCCGATTAAAAAACCTGGATATTTTTTGTATACAAAGGGGTTACAAAATCCGAGGAATATTGGTGGAAAATATTTAACTACATTGGATGTACAGAATGGAGTGCGGGATGAGGCAGGGCGGTATCACATCTCCTCTGCTGTTCAACCTCTATGTTGATGATCTCATCTGCGAGCTTAGCAGCACCCACACCGGTTGTTTTGTAGACGGAGTCGCGGTAAATAACCTGAGTTACGCAGATGACATGGTGCTGCTGGGACCGTCGGTGGGCTCTGTTCGCCAACTGGTAGGAATTTGTGAGGTATATGCGGCTGAACATGGACTGAGCTATAACTCTAAAAAGAGCGAAGTTCTCGTGTTTAAGAGTGGTAGAGTTCGACCAGTCCATGTTCCGCCTATTATGCTCAATGGTGCGGCTCTACAAGTAGTTAGGAGTTTCAAATATCTAGGGCATATTGTCACCGAAGATTTGAAAGATGACGAGGACATTGAAAGGGAGCACAGAGCGCTGGCGATCCGGGGTAACATGCTCGCACGCAGGTTCGCTCGCTTCTCGAGAGAAGTGAAAATCACTCTGTTTAAGGCTTACTGCCAGTCCTTCTACTCGAGCAGTCTATGGATAAACCACACCCGGCGAGCTGCCAGCCCTCTGCGAGTCCAATACAATAATATCTTTAGGATGTTGATGCGGCTGCCTCGCTTTTGCAGCGCATCAGGGATGTTCGCGGAGGCGCGCACGGACGACTTTCATGCGATTACTCGCAAGAAAGTCGCTTCCCTACTCCAGCGTGCGCGAGGCAGCGGCAACGGCATCCTGAAGATGATTATGGCACGGACAGACTGCCCATTTCAAAACAGGTGGATACGGGTACTGATGGGCTCCATCTGATCCAAATTTTAAATGTTAATTTTAATTTCTTATAATTTCATTTTTATTGTATAATTCTGGTTTAATTTTAAATTTAATATGACATTTTGTTTAATTTCTTTTATGATGTATTATTTTGTAACTTATAATCTATGAATGTTTAATTTTTTGTTTATTTTGTAAGTTGTGTGTGTTTTAATTTTATATGGATTTTATGATATTCTGAAATAAATGAATAATAATAATTGGTATAATCCAAGAAGCTTGAAACAGTTTTTGATTTTGAAAAGTTTCATTCATAATTTAATTAATCTCTCTTTCATTTTCGAATACGAATTTAAATCTATTTCGCTCCACATGTGAGATTATGTGTTATTGAATTTTGTGTTGCACCTTATCGTTTTCTGTTATTGTTATCGATTTTTAAGTTTTCATAAATGTCTTTGTTGACATAAAATATCTAGGATTCTAAATCGGAGTATAGGTATTTGTATATTTGTATTTATTCACCATTATAACATCAAAAGTTATACAAGGAAAGTCATGGGATAGCATTTAGACAATTGTTACTAACCTAACCAATTTTTTTACTTAAGTTTCAATAAAGTCTTATCCGCATTAATCCTACATGCATTGACATAGCGTGAGCTTCGATGCGCAAGTAACATAGGTAGTTAAGCTATGGTGACATCGGGCCGTGCTTGTGACTGCTGGCCAGTCCACCACTAACGCTCTACGCGCCAGGACATGATGGGAATGGAACTGATTATCTCGTCTTTTTGCAACGAGACCGTGTGCCAGCTTAGTCATGATAATCCGATCGGTATTAACCTATTTTATTGAAAGATTAATTACCTCAATCGCTGCCTAGATAGCGCGCCTTCTCGGGTCGTTCGGAAGTTCTAGGAGCGAGAACATTTGCGTCATGGCGAACGACCGTGTTAATTATTTGTTTATGTTTTTTTTTCTAAAGCACTAGTATTGAGATCGTGGAGAAAAAGGTTGAATTTGATTATGATCCCTTTGCGTTTCATTCCCGTGATTGACAAAAGTCTAAAATACCTCTCCTTAGCTGTAGCACGCTGTAGTGAATTATTATTTAATAATATTTCGTTTTAAAATATAGGTACTATCTATTTATTAATCAAAGGGTTTATTTTAAAAGCAGAAAATGTGTTTTTTTACATTTATGAATAAACAATGCACATATATTATTATTGATACTTTACTTAATATTTAGAGGTATTTTATATAATAAGTAATATTAATTTGATTTAAAATAATAAAGTACCTAAGTAAATACAATTACCTACACCGACACCGAATAATTTTAAAAACATCCTTGGCTCTCTTCCGCAGACGCTGGCCTCACGAAGAAAGACATAGATCTCTTGAATTTGACTAACGACCTAAATGGAAAACATCTGAAAATAGCTACATATAACGTAAGTTTTATTACTTCCTCAACTTCAACAGCCTATAATGATCCACTGGTGAACTGAACCTTCCCCGTGATAAGCGCTTTTATCTCACGGAGGGTAATTACCTATAATCCCCTCGCGGGTTCCTATTCGCAGTCTGGTGGTAGAATTGTTGGCAGGAGCCGCTGCTTCCTGTTTCCCGATGGATATTCCTTAGTCGCCTCATATGACACCCGCAGGAAAATTGCTGGGAACTCAAAATGTTAAAGATTTTGACAACCACTGTGGCGCGGTAGACGGAGGTCTGCCTGCGACGCAGAAGGTTGCGAGTTCGATTCCCGTCTTGGGACAAATGTTTGTATATATCTGCAGATATTTGTTCAGGATGTTCTGGTCGTTTTCTATGTAATGTATTGTATTATGTATATCAGTGATCCATAACACAAGCTCTGTTTAGCTTGGGTCTATATGATGCTGTGTGAATTGTTCGGTTTTAATTATTTATTAAAGTCGCTCTCAGTGATAAAGCCGCGCATTATATATAATTCTAAGTTTTTATTACTGTATTGTTTTCTGTTTTATGTGGTATAATAAAGTGTTTTCTAACTAGGTATCTGTCTACACAGTAAAGTTGTCTAAAAATGACCTGTTTCTAGGATTTCCCTCTAAACTACGTGCAAGCGGACGTGAACGGCACGTACGTAGGGCTGGGTGTAGCGTTCATACTGGTCAGTATCCTCCAGGAGCGGTTCAACTTCACCTATGAGGTGGTGGTGCCGGAGAAAAACTGTCTGGGCGGCGGCAGATCACCCCAGGAATCTTTGATAGGGCTGATCAATGCTAGTGTAAGTGACTTTTAAGTTATAGTGCGAGTCAAAATAATTTATTTTTTTAGGCTTACAAAATAAGCACTTAGACATGATAGATATGTACTATTATTACATAAGATTATATACTAGCGATCCGCCCCGGCTTCGCACGGGTGCAAATGCATGTATTATATACATATACACTTTCCTCTTGAATCACTCTATCTATTTAAAACCGCATCAAAATTTGTTGGGTAGTTTTAAAGATCTAAGCATACATAGGGACAGACAGACAGCGGGAAGCGATTTTGTTTTATACTATTTAGTGATTGTAGGGGGTAAACTTCCCATGAACAGGAACAAGGAAGCTAGAACATACGTATATAATATGTGCTTCTTCAAAACAGTCATGTCTTTCCAACAGCAAGCAGATATGGCAGCAGCATTCATCCCTCGCATCTCCAAGTTCCAGAAGATGTCTGTGTTCTCTATTGACCTGGACGAGGGTGTGTGGATGATGATGTTGAAGCGGCCTAAGGCATCCGCTGCTGGATCTGGACTTATGGCTCCGTTCACCTACTTAGTGTGGTAAGAATTCCTGTGTGTATTGTGGTATCTTTACCTCCTGCTGGACGCGGGCCTCTGCCTGATAAGCGCTTTATTAGCTTTTATCTCCTGTGGGGGTAATGCCCATAATCCCCACGCTGAGCATGCGGATAGGGGGTCGCAGTTCGGTGGTAAATTGTTCTGCAGGAGGCGCTACTGCCCGCCTCCTGTTGGATATCCCTTATTTGCCTCTTACGACACCCGCGGGAAGAGTTAGGGGTGTATATCGACTAAGACTACTTACGACTAAGACCAATTCATGAAGGCATGAAATTGATTTGATTTGAAGCAAAGATCCTAGTGACAGTCGCCTCAAATCAAAGATAAAATAATAATATTGTTGATTTGAGGCAACTCTTTGACATACTGTCAATGAAATGTATTTTTACCTACAGGTATCTAACCCTAACAGCAGTGCTCGCCTATGGACCATGCATAACATTCCTCACACGCCTAAGGTCCAAGCTACTTCGAGACAAGGAACGCTATCTGTCTTTGTACCCGAGTTTTTGGTTCGTGTATAGTGCATTCATCAAACAGGGCACCAATTTGGACCCAGAAGCAAGTATGTATATCCTTTATAGGCTATCATGACCGCAGTGATACCCAAGCCACCCAGAGAAAATATGTATATCCAACGTTTGCACTGATGGTAATAGTCAAGACGCAAAGAGGCAATAAAACACTAGTTTTTTTTCTCTAAACTGGACCGTGAGATCCCAGCCATATGCAATTAATTACCGGAACGTAGGCTAATATAATAGGATCTTTCCTATTACATACCTACTTACAAATTAATATCCTTAATATATGTATAATATAATAATAGCCTTTGATCTAAGTTTCAAATCAAAATAATGTTTTCCAGCTCATGAGTTTTAACACGATTTTTTACCTGATCGTAAATATATAAATATTACTCATTACCAATGTTTTAAGCGATTTATAGCGATATAATAGAAGTTTTATTTTCCTCTATTCCCTTAAAGAAAACTTCTGTTATTTTAATACCATGTTTCTTAAAGTATTATTAGGTAGGTATAATCAAGGCTACCGAATACCCAGTAATGATTTACATAACCAAGCAAATATCAATCTCCGCTGTAAATTGATTATGTAAATGTGTTTGTGTACCGAATATGACACATAATCAGGCCGTCAATCGATCCTATCGCCGCTAATGGCTTGTGTCATTTATCACCGGTCACACTGCAATAAATGTACGGGGTTATTACAAGTTGGCCTCTATTATTTTTACTTAACAAGGATTGTCAAAATTACAATTAAATAATTTTATTTATATTTTTAGTTGTTCGATTAAAATTAGCCCATTCACTGCCTAGCCTCAGTGGTGATAGATGAAAGGACAATAAAGAACAAAGCTGTTCTAGGCAGCTCTGCCTCTTTGTGTTTTTTTAAACTGTGTTACAGAAGACAAATTAATCAAAAACCTTGCAGAAAAAGGTTTAAAAGGTTACACAACACAAAAGTTGCGTAGCACTGGCTACGAAAACACCGTAGCACTTTTACAGATGTTACGTAGCCTTGGTTACGATCACACGGTAGGATCTCTACACAAATTGCGTAGCACTGCCAACGAAATTAGCGTTGCACTTCTACGAAATTAGCGTAGCACTTCTACGAAAGATACCGTAGCGCCGGCTACGAAAATACCACACCATGGCGACACCCCTACAAAATTTATGTAGCCTTGGCTACGAAGTTTGCGTAGCACCTCTACGACGGCAAACGCAGCACGTTACATATCTCAAATACGAGAGAAGCTATTACATATGTATGTGATGACAAATTATAATACCAAAGGTAACATTTTACTGTCTCATAGCAAAACGTTGGCTTCAACCTACACAAAAACCCTCTTAAGCCTACGACCTACTAAATTACAGCTATGTACTACTAGCTGCGCCTTGCGGCTTCGCCCGCGTGAAAAACTAGTGTTTAATGGTTTATAAACCTTCCTCTTTAATCAATCTATCTATGTGTCAAAAAACCGCATCAAAATCCGTTGCGTAGTTTTAATGATCTAAGTATAGATAGGGACAGACAGACAGCGGGATGCGACTTTGTTTTATACAATGTAGTGATTTACCAGTGACACATCCATTAGACTCAACAAATCAGATTCTGATAAATGACCACAACTCTGTTATTAAATTCAGTGTGTAAATATGTAATTTCACTGCGTTATAAATACGACAGAACATTAAATACACGTTTTTACTTTACATTCACGTGTCATTATTTAAATAACATGGGCGCTTACCAAGTAATATCATCAATCTATGAAGTCGGTACACTAACATTATATTTATAGATCACTAATGCTGTTTCACAAAATTGGTACCTACTAATGATCTTGGGGAGAGATTAGCTATAAAACATTTAACAAAAAACTAACATATGGCAGATTGGCGGCGAGGCTTACGAGTTCTAAGCAAGTTGAGACTAGCTAAACTTTGTGTTTTTATATTACACCTAAGCTACTATCAGCGTCTAAAAAATTTTTCTTTTCGCGTCAAATTTGTTTCCGAATAAACATACCTCGGGCAGATTCTGCAGTTAGGTAAAAACAATTTCGAGAAGGAGGCCAAAAGGAGGATCCTGCTGGGCAGCGTTTGGGAAACTACGTAGAGTCTTCTCGTCATCCATACCGCAATGCTTGAAAACGAAAGTTTTCAACCAGTGCGTCCTACCCGTTATGACCTACGGAGCTGAGACGTGGACACTCACGATAGGGCTGGTCCACCAGTTCAAAGTCGCTCAGCGAGCTATGGAAAGAGCTATGCTCGGAGTTTCTCTGAAGGATAGGATTCCCAACGAATACATCCGACAGAGAACCAAAGTTATCGACATAGCCCTGAGAATTAGCAAGCTGAAGTGGCAGTGGGCCGGCCATATCTCGCGAAGAACCGACGGCCGCTGGGGCAAACGTGTTCTTGAGTGGAGACCACGACTCGGTAAACTTAGTGTAGGACGCCCTCTGACCAGGTGGGATGACGACCTGCGAAAGACTGCAGGTAGATGCTGGATGCGTCAAGCTGAAGACAGGGCGCTATGGCGCTCATTGGGGGAGGCCTATGTCCAGCAGTGGACTAATATAGGCTGATGATGATGATGATGACTATCAGCGTGGCCTAAAGCTACGCACGCACTGAAAGGCGGTATGCTTAGCGCCTATAGCCTAGCGAGTCCCACAGCGAATACGAACGATCTAGAATGTTCGCAAACTGCCTTAGTGCGCGCTTGGCGCCTTCGCGCTAGATCTAGGCTCTTAGCGAGCCGCCTTTTAGGCGTACTTACCTAAATAGCCGTAGAGTTAGATTATGTCAACATTTCTAGATGCAACGAGAGTCCTCTTCGCAACGTGGTGGATATTCATAATCCTGCTATCTGCTTTCTACACAGCAAATCTGACGGCCTTTCTCACTTTGTCTAAATTCACGCTGGACATAGAGTACCCTGAAGATCTCTTGAAGAAGAACTATCGATGGACGGCACCAGAGGGCGGGTCGGTGCAGTGGGTGGTGAAAAATGTAAGTGCGATTTTTTACCCATCACGACTTTGACGACAAAGACAATAAAATAACTACGTAATGGACGATGTTGTGATGCATTTGTTTCGTGTTCGATTCGATCTTTGCGAAATCTACACAACATTTTTACAGCAACAGTGGCTACTTATCGTCCTATGACGTGTTGGGTGTAAGCTTTTGTCTGCTCTTTCCGATAGTAATTGTTGAACGAGCTCTACTCTGCAGAGCATAGGAAGCTTAAACATTTTGTAACTTTGTTCTCTATGGCCTATGTTCAGCAGTATAAGGGTAAGCGGTCTGATGATGATGTTTGTTTTCTGGAACTTTCTGGTTTTTGACGAAATTTGAAGTCATATCCCACTGAATTAAAAGTTGTTATGGTAGACTTATCGTATTCTCTTCGGGGTAGCATAGCGTTACATTATCTTAGGTTAGGGTAGTTATTTTGCATCTTCATTAGTTCCTACAGTTATGTACTGATTATCTAAATGATTGCAGCCTTACGAAGATCTCTACTACCTCAACAAAATGGTCCTGAACGGTCGCGCAGAATTCAAAAACTACGTCACCAACCAGGACTCCTTACAATTCGTGGATGGAGGAGGAGTTTTAGTAAAAGAATCTGTGTCTATAGACCATATCATGTTTAACGATTATATGAAGAAGGCAAAAGATGGGATTGTGGAATCGGACAGGTGTACTTATGTTATAGCTCCTAAACCGTTTATGAAGAAGGAAAGGGCTTTTGCTTATCCCGTCGGCAGCTCGTTGAAAGTTCTGTTTGATTCAGTGTAAGTACCTTACCTACTTAGAAGTGCTAAAAGCCTTAGGTCTGCAGCGCCTTACTGTTATTCCCAGATTTAATTTTATAGACTAAGATTACACACAAATAATAGAAAATGTGTAGTATTTAATATTGAAACAATTGAGCTAACTGCAGATGCAAACATTCTACAGGTTGCTCAACAGATCAATACCAATACCAGTCGGAAGCGTCCCCAAGACGCTGCTGGCTGCATTGTCCCGCTGCTGTACGGAAATGCGCTGCGCCAGATACTCAACCAGCTCTCGGGTCACGCGTTACATCGACCAGATGCTCAGATATTATTATTTTTGCAAATGCATACGCTCTGTCGAGACCTGCATATTTGCGCCTCTTGAGATCCTCGGCCAATGATGCCACCATATCAACCCCGATGTTTTCGGAAGATGAGTAGGCGCAAGTGTGTCATCCCACACAATGGACCTCCCCAACTCCCTTGGGACTAGTGTCATATTGTCGGACCTCTTACCATCGTCACGCAACAGAATATACTCGCTTCGGTATTCGACAGCATTAGAAAGATAATTTGATAAAGAGATAATAATTTCTTTGTTACGCTACACACACATAGTTAAGTAATTTGGTGTATCGTCAACCTAAAAAAATGTATACTTTTCTTCTCTTCTGGTTCTGCCACCGGATGCCATAAGACCTACCTCTTGATTTTCGTAGATTGCTGTGCCTATCTTATTTTTAAGTACCTTTGGCTCGGATAGTCTATGATACATATTTTACTTCCAGTCTTACCCATGTACTCCACGCCGGTATAATAGATTTCCTCCAACGCCGTGATCTGCCCAGCACGAAGATTTGCCCCCTCGACCTGCAGTCTAAAGACCGACAGCTCAGGAACACAGATCTCTTGATGACCTACTTAATCATACTGGTGGGCTTGGCCGCAGCTACCGCTGTTTTTATTGGCGAGGTTAGAACATTTAGTTAATTTTCAAATTTATTTTGAAACTATCATGGTTATTAATAAAAAGTCATTTACCATCTTTAGAAAACTCATAAATAATTTCGTGAATTCCCGTTATAAATAACTTTTGTTTCAAATTCTTATTTTTGAACTAAATGCTATTTATGAACTGTGCTTACTTTTGTATACTGTTGCAATTAAAATTTGTAACTCTATTTTATAGAATTTGGCACTCTTGAATAATGCTAGTGCACAATTGGGATTATCATACACATAGATCTAATAAGTACCTATTTTTTGCTGGATTTCGTTCAACGACTACTCAGAGAACGGAAGTAGAATTGGTATCGCCATTGCAACTGGTTTGAAGAATAAGCACCCTGAACTTTGCTATCTGTTAGGCATTTGCATAACAACCAATTTAAGTCACTCGTTTATACTTTTTAGGGCTGCCAGTCATGTAAGTAACCGTGTTTATAACAATCTTAATACCCCTTGTTTTAAAAGGTGCTGGTCAAAAGATACTACGGAAAGAAGAAATCAGAAGAAGACCTTACCGATGACTCAAAACCAAACAAGAAGTCGAAGTCACAAAACAAACGCGGCAAGAAATCGAAAAGACTCGAAGAAAGCAAACCACCTCCCTACGATTCTCTGTTCGGAAATCCTAAATACAACATCAATAAGAAAACAGCAACTAAAATTATTAATGGTAGAGAGTATTACGTGTATGTTGCTAGTAATGGAGATAGTAGACTTATTCCTGTGGGGACACCATCAGCTTTGCTTTACCGTTGATTCAACCATGAATGGTTGATATTTGATATATACTAAAAGAAAAGAAAATATACCAGCGCGTCTCCGCAAGACGATATCAAATGTATCGACGAATCAAAACGAATTGATTTTCCTTCACCATAGAATATTTATTATTACTACCCTGTTGGTGGAGAAATTGTTGCTAGATATAGTGAATTGGATATCTTGACAGCTGTTGTTTTCATCTGGATATAACTCGATTCGCAATCGATTTGCTCGTATGTATGTAAGAAAAGTAGTATTGTGTTAAGTGAAATAAAAGCGACAAACCTCGAAATATATTTTGTTATATGTATCGATTTTTAGTAGATTATGTAGCCCTAAATATTTGTATTTAGATTATGAACGTACTTTTTTGAAAGCACTATTACACTGTTCTAAGTAGATAATTGGAGCAGATCAGGAATTGAATAAAAACAATTGATAGTTTGAATAGATATTTTATTTACCGTGAAAAAATCCATTTCCACTTATTCATAAAATTCAACAAATAACGAATAGTATTGGCTGACCCTTTTTTGAAGCTTTGGGATCACTCTAACACAGACATTTGTAGGTAGATAAACTACATATTTTGTATTTAGAGCCGTTCAATACAGAACCAAGTAACATACAGATTATTTACAATGATTTTATATATAAAACAAAACCATAATAAATAGAAAAGTATTTTTTTAGTTAATCCATTAATTTACAGATAATACATTGATTTAATAGAAATACATAACATGCCATAAATATTACTCTCGTATTGAGCCATGGAGCAGACTATAATGCATTTATTCAGTCATATTTTTATCATAACGTAAATATTATGAAAACCTGCTGATGTTTTTACGAAATAAATAGATAAATATTAACATATATAAACTCAATGTTTTCCAACTTTTTCCGTCAAAAGTGAATAAGTTTTAAAATTATTAAGGCACAGTCATAATAAGAGCTGGTTAAAATGTACACGAATACAGAATAACGTATGTATCTTTGTCAATTCATTAGTTAGCACGAATATGACAGGAAAACATTGACAGATTTTTTGGGATTTAAATATTCAAGATAAAAAAACCGGTGTGTCTAAAGTGGGAGTTTTGTACTTTCCGCGGTAATAAGTAAATATTAATATTACGAAATTTATTTTAACTATTCAAGCTACTTATAACTAACTATCCTACATGTAGTCGCTGAAATATACAGTGTGTCCCATGACCATGGGACATGGAGAGGTACTAGAAATATTGAATATAGATTCTACGAAAAAAAAACTAAGGAACTGAAAAAAATCCTTATTTTTTTATATTACAAACTGCATTCATAGAAAAATGATTTGCTTAATTCGATAATCCAATGAAAAGAAAAAAAAATTATATATTATTATGAAACCGAAAAGTAGTACCTTTCGGTTTGATAAAAATCTAAGTATAATTTACAAATATAATAATCAAATCTGTCCAATAAGATTGCATATGAAAGAAAGATGCTGAAAGCGGCCAAAAAACTGGGTAGACTTAGTATATCTCTCCATTTCCTATGGCCTTGTGATACGGTGTATAACATAAATAAATAAAGAAAGTTAATAGGATTACAGTTACACTATTTAACAAAGCATCTGGCTAAGTGAACTACCTACTGCATTCAAGGATTTTTATCCGTGAATGCCGCATCAGAATGCGATTTCGGTTTTGAAAGTTATTGAACACAACATTCAACTTCTTAATATTATTTGATTGCCAGAATTCTGGAACATAATAAGTTAATTAACAATATTTAGTATTAACCAATTTAATTTATTAAATTAAAATCAGGGATAAATAGATTTTCCTTACACAATAATTATTCGCTACCTAACTATATGAGGTTATTGCAATGTTTTACCCGCTCGTCGTATAGTTTTAAACATTTCACGAGAAAATGCTAGCATTACCTTGAACTACTTAAAATATTTATCATCACATTCATTAAGTAAATCTAATCTAATAACATTACAGCTAATGGCGATTAGTGATAATTTTTTAGGCTTCACTTGGTTTCACAAAGAAGAGCATAACAGCGGACAAAAGTTCCTAGTCTTCTAGGAACTGTTTTCCTTCGGTTTATCTGTTAAACATGGCTATTTCCTATTAGCATCACATTAAAGAGTTTATGCTCTTTAGCCGCGGACAAAAGTTCTTAGTCATTTAAGGTTTTTTTCCTTCTGTTTATCCGCTAAGTATGTTCATCTGTGCGCGCACGCACTGGATCTGTATGGTGATTATGTAACTCGCGACGAGTTTGCGACAGGCGTAAATTAAGCAATCAGTGCTGTCAAACGTCAATTTTGACGTTGTAGCTGGTGTCAAACTAATACAAAATTGACGTTTGACAGCACTGATCGCTTAATTTACGCCTGTCGCAAACCGGTCGCGAGTTACATAATCACCCGGCCGAATTATAAATGGATCCGAAATGTCAATAGAACGAACTTTCACGGATTCTTATCGAATTTGAATGCAGTGTTTAAGCACTCCAAAATACATATTATTATGTTACAATGTAGGAATATAATAACTCATATTAACAATACTATCAATAACCGCCTCATTTACACACCTTGAGTCATTATGCATTTGAAATACCTTCCCTTATTAAAATTCACACACCAATTTAACAAAAAGGTTTGTTTTTATTCAGAGTAGCTTAACTATAGCCCATGACGATAACGTTTCGATTTGAAAGAGTGCCCCAAACTATTAAATTGTGATCCAAAAAGTAGCTTCCTAACATAATTATCTACATATTAACATAAATATATATATATTTGATTGATAAAAGATTTTATCAATAAATGATACGATTGTTTTACCTATGATTGCGTAAATACGTAACGCTATCAGTTTATTGACCTCATTTACCTATGTATTTCCCAAGAATTGTTTTGATATAATGAAAGAAACATATACAAACAATTTGAGGTTATTTACATACATACAATGAAGTCATTAATCTTTTGTCAATTTTAAATGTATATATTATTAAATGAACAAGACTGAATATACCTAGCCTATACATGATGCCTCATCGACATTACTTTGATATTAATGTGCGTAAGGGAATTCATAAAAATTGTATAAAATGTTGAGTAATCTAGCGCTCTAGAAATGCAGGGTCAAAATACTAGTTATCAAAACGCTAACCGAGCCGTAAGCAAAACGTTAACGTTTGCCTATATTTAATTTACTTCTATTATATGATATTTCAGTTTGTTACCTTATATTGTACGTTAGATATCAGTAGATTACACTGACAAAATAGTAAGTCAATATTCATCAACTTGTTTTTACAAAAACTTACTAGAGCTTTGCTAGATACACGGGCAGTTAGAAACAGTCTCGATCGACTGCTTAGTGAACCAGTCAATATTTATAGACATACACAAAACTACTCGAGCAGTTACATATGTACATTGTACATAGTCAAGTACAATCTTTATTTACAGATATACACGGAATCGTTCGAGCAGTTGCATAGTTCACTATGCAGTCGCGGCGTAGCGTTACTTAAATATTGACATGTATCGAATCACATTATATTTAGACTTAAATAAGCAAATAACCATGTATTAGACATATAAGAGATGAACATGCTAGTGGTTTCTTCTTCACTTCTTCCACGAGTGGACAAAAAATTTAAGTGAACAGTAAAATAATTTTATTTGATAATAATTTAATGTATATAGTATGACTTGTCTAAGTGCTTATTTTGTAAGCCAAGAAATAAATGCTATCGACTTTGACATGAAGCAGTCGTCCATCGTTGACATCCTGATTGCTTCAAACGGCTCTTAATAAGTTTTTGTAAAACGAGTCTAATTAATATATGATTTGAACTATTTTCTTAGTATAATCCACAGATATCTAACTTGTAATATTAGTACCTAGCTGCATCTAAGAAAAAAAACTTTAGAAAGTCCTGAAGACAAAAACATTTGATTAGAAGTAGGAGACTTTCGTATTAAATATATTTATAATTTGAGCCTTATATGTTATACACAGCATTAATCTACTACCTTCACTGACTTCAACTCATTACAAAGCAGAAAAGTGTATTTAATTCTATAACCAAACGTGAATAACTCCGAAATTTTAACACCTTACTTTTATAAGCGGCGTATACAAAAAGATGTCATTCTTTTTAGCATAGATACGCTTTCCTACGATATATTTCAGTAGTTGTAATCAATCACTTCTTTAAATAGATAGGTTGAAGATTCAAAGCGCAAATTCAAATGCGGAGTCTCTGTATAACGTTACACTAGTTAAAGACACTAAACTAGGAAAATCGTCTACAACATTGTCATGAAATATTTTATTCAAGTCACACAGCTTTAAAAGTAATAAGAACACGTAATCAAGTCCATTTGAACTGGAACAACCCACGGAGAGTGTCAGACGGCAAGTCTTCCATCCTGCATAGGCGATGGAAGCAGCGAACTAAAACAATACAGCTTTAGTCAACTATCGTGGCTTGCGGTTATTTTAAAGCTTACGGGATTTTCATGAACATATTTATAGCTTCCATCATACTTTGTATGAGTTTTTTTTAAATAACTATGTATGTTGTTGAGCGTTAATGGCCATGACAGCTTTACCGCTCTGTGGCGAGCGCTGAGGACGGTTCGCCGGTATAGTTAGGTTGAGGCAACACACACAAGGGCCACCACTTAGGTGCGAACCTGGGTTTGGGCTTTTGCCAGATGCTACTAGAGGAATGAGAGGTTTCGCTGAGGTGCAAAACACACTGACAATTTGGAGGCCACGGGTCTTTATATAGTGACCAAACACCAGAGGCCACCGTCGTAACAGGACGCATGACCAAGTAAAGTTGTATGTAAAGTCACTTAATTTCTAAGGGAAATTTGACTTTTTTTATTATATTAATTTTATTAAATAGGTATTTACGAAAAGAATAGGAAGAGATGGCGTAACCTCGTGAGGCGATTTAGGGAAAAATATACGAGACTTTTCAGAAGCCATTACATTACTTCGGTCCATGTGTAAAATCTACCAAAAAATCATCGTGAATTTCAATTGATTTTTACAAAATCCCGTTCGCTTAAAATAAACTTGATACTCAGACACTTGCTGCGACTAAAAAAAACTGAACATCAAACTACTTTGAACGATAAACTAGGAATTAGTTGGCATCGGAACACTTACGTGCAAATGCGTTAATGTTAGTAGTCCAGTCAACGAAGGTTTGTGGATGTAAAGGTCGAAAGCAGGAAGTTTGACTTTGGAACTTTGTTTGGAACAGTTAGGAGACAAACATATTAGAATGACCCCACCCCAGTAAGGTTAGGGGTACAAACAATGTACGGGACACTCTTATTAGGAACTAGCTGCGCTCCGCGGCTTCGCCCGCATGGAAATCTATGTAAATCTATTATATATATATCTAATATATCTAATCTATGTGTCAAATGGTTTATAAACCTTTGTCTTGAATCACTATCTATTCAAAAAACCGCATCAAAATCCTTTGCATCATTTTAAAAATCTAAGCATAGGGACAGAAAGACAGCGGGAAGCGACTTTAGTTTATATGGATGTAGTGATAGGTAAAATATGTTTAATAAATGAATAATAATGCAAAAACTAAAAACCCGGGACAGTTTTTGTGCCCCACTTCCAGAGCTCACCTCACAGTAGTGGGGATTTTACGTTTGTCTCCTAACTAGTCCAAACAAAGTTCTAAAGATAAACTTTCTGCTTTCGTCTTTTCCACCCAACCCCTTCTTTTGAGCACTCATTCACTGGACTAGAAAATACATTTAAGTCACGAATGTAAGCGAAAACTACGAAATTACGTTAAAACTAGGCAAACCAAAATAGTTTAGTTAAATAAACGAGGGAAATACACTAATGCGATTATGAAGTGGTCGGTATCTACTTTTTCGCGAAATTTATCAGTCAAGGTCTTAAAGTTTATGTGCGATTACTTTCATTAAATAGTTACCTAGATACTAAATTAATATCACTAAATTCAATGATATGATCTATAGATAACTCTAGCTGGAGTTTAGCGAGATAACGGAACACTTTAATAATTCAACTTTCATTGCTAAACAGTTCAAAAGAAATAGCATAACATTGTTTTATAGGCCCTAATATACTGGCTTTGGTACTAGGTAATTTATATATTTGCCTTTTAAAAATTTCATACAAAAACAAGCCTTTGCGGTCGTGTTATTTTTACAAAACTTAAATTGTATAGGTACGTATGAATAACAAAAAAACTTACATTTTTTTTTCAAATTCATCAATTTTAATAAAATCCTAATAAATTACCTAAGCATATTAAAATATTAATTATAAATACGGTAAAATATCTAAAAAAAAAACAAAAATGCTTTCTCTTATCATATACCATTTTGTGGAAAAAAAATATCTTGAAAGAAGTATGGGGCTAAAAAGTTCAAAAAGGAACCTTAGTGTTTTTAAGGTTGTACAATATGGTTTGGTTATAGCAAGTTATTCTTTGTGACAACAAAATAGGTTTGGATAAAACATAATACGCTTGGTTAAAACAAAATAGGTTTGGCTTCAACAAAATTGGTTTGGATACAACAAGAATGGTTTGGATACAACATAATAGTTTGGCTACAGATCAGCGTGACTGCTTTACATAGTGTTTCAAAGTGCATACGTCTACACTACAGCTACTTTTCCAAAAGCATTTTTAACGGGATTATAAACTAACCTATTTTAACAAAATTATTATTTAAAAATGTTGCCACATCTTTCATTACGATTATAATGAAGCTACCAGCCGCTACCTCTTTATCACTTTAGTATTAAATTACGCCTACGCGATTGATTGATTTTTTTTAGCTTAAAGTCCCGTTTAAATTGCTTTCAGTGTCTGTAAGTGTCACACCAGAATACTCAAACGTAAACAAAATTCAAGCACGCCTCTTTTACATTCGTGCCTAAATCTTTGCGTTTTTATCGGGCATTTAGCGATTACAAGTTCTATCTACTGGTCCACTAACCCGCACTCTAAAGTCTCGAGGTTCCATCCTATTCTGGGCTGCCCAAGAGGTCCGTGCTGGGAACTTATTGACTCAGACCGTGAGCCTAGGCCGTTGCGTTGCCGGCAGTAAGGGGTTACAGCTGGCGACGGCGTGCTTTTCTCCTGAAAATAATTGTTTTAATAGTAACTAGTACTTGTGTGAAGGCGTCATCTTTCCAAACTTTCGGTCGAAAAGATGGTGCGGTATTGAGTTGGTCGAGTGGTCGTTCCATTTTTTAATGAGATTTGTAGAGCGCCTCATTCTTGCGCGTGTAGTTCCACAAATTTTCATTGAATAATAGAACGATACTCGATGAAAAATAATACATTTTTAAACACCAGCAGGATGGCTGTTTGAGAGGGGTGTATGGTCCATTACCATTTAAGAGAAAACCAAAACGCTTAACCTAACTTTTCTCTAACTCTTAGTTTCAAATTTAGCCATCAACTCCCATCTCAAAAAGCCACCCAGTTTATCAAAATAATACATAGTAAGTAATGAGACATACCAATCAACGAAATCGAACATAGAGCAAACAATTTAAGGCGAATTTTTAGTAACATTAACTTTACTACTAGTAAAATTCAATAATACGTTTTAACCCGATCACTGGTGCTGTAGAACAAAATATAACATTATACCACTTAAACGTTCTATTCTATAAGTATTATATCACTTTTTTTAACCTTAGACTACACACACATGTCTACATAAAAATAAACTCTACACTAACTTTCGCTAACATCAAAGGTAAAACAATTTTTCGACGAGTAATTTTTTTTTATACAAACCCTGACACTATAAACAAGGTGGAAAGTTTTATCATGATAGTAAAGACCACAACCCACTGAATCTAAATCTACTTTGATACATATGAGTACTAAGATGACCTGGATAGATAACATTGTTAAAACTTAACCGGACTCTGACGTTTTATCCACTCTGTCGCAAAATGACTCTACGGATAGTAGAGTCAGGGTTTTCTTCATCAGGCATGCTTTTGTAACTATATTTTGTTAGTAAGTCACACTAATTCTCTGCTTATAAATTATCTGGATATAAACTAATGGCTGATATTCGCCAAAGCGAGATGTATAAAAACATATAATTAAATATGAAGTTGCATTGAAATTATTTTAGCATAATGCTATTCGTTTATTTTGACACAACTCAGGCCCGCTTTGATGGATTAGTAAAATTTAATTTGTAAGTATTTGCAACCGACCTAATATTTTGTAAAATAATATGATTATGTTGGGCCTACATTCTATTAAAGCAGTTTTGAAAAAAGACAACCTGCCTATTATTCATTAACAGTTGGTAAAATCGGTACTTATAATAGCTTGCGGCAAGTAACCGCAGGGAAATTGGTTTCTCTCGAATATACGTTTCACAAAATAAAACCTTTAGAAAATGGTGAAAATAAATATATTTCATAGTCAAATAAACTATTCACTTCTCACGTCACGCTCATAGAATTTATTTATACGCCATGTTTCTGGTTAATATATCCCATGAGAACTGAATTATCCGATAAAAAAGCCTATGTTTGATTCAAGGCTTATACATAGCTGCATCTAGTCAAAATTTCGGCCAGATCCGTTTAGTAGTTTGGCGTGAAGATATAACGAACATCCATCCACCACTTTCGCATATACATATCATACTAGCTACTAGCTGCGCCCCGCGGCTTCGTCCGCGTGGAAATCTATGTCAAATGGTTTATAAACCTTCCTCTTGAATCAATATACGTATATCTAATCTATTAAAAAATACCGCATCAAAATCCGTTGCGTAGTTTAAAAGATCTAAGCATACACAGGGACAGACAGACAGCGTAAAGCGTAGCAAAGTATCATTTGTAACAAGTGATTTTACTTTTCAAAGAAATTTTAACCTTGTACATTTTTGATATGAAAATGATCGTGGAAAGAACCCTATCAATTTAAGCTAATAAACAACATACGACCTCTATGAGCCCATGTTTACGTAAAGTGTTGACATTTGCCAGTAATTGGAACCGTACCTTTGTATTCATGGAAAGGTTAGCAATTTTCTATGCTTTGTTCGGATATTGATCTATGAATATGAAATAGGGAATGCATTGGCGATTAGATAGCTTATTATAATGTTTATTCGCTCAGCATTATCATAACTGTATACTATTAGTCTATTACTAAAAACTGTTAAGCTTCAGTTTAACCACCTTTGTTTCTACTCATTTAAGGTACCTGTTTGTTTTCCATCTAAATAAAAATAAAATAAGTAGATATAGGAGATACATATATTACAAATACAAATTTCCCTTTTTTAAGCCAATAGGCCGATCAAATTTTCATCTGACAGAAAGTGACTATGTGGCCGACAAAATGTGTATCACGGTCTAGAATTCTGAAGTGATTCTCAGTATCATTTGATTTGTAGGTATTTACTTATATGGTATAGGGAAGAAAATCCTCTTTTAAATCAATGTCTCGTCACGACCCAACTTGGGCCGTAGGAATATTACTAAAAATAAGTTTCCGATTAAATTTAATATTTACTAGACGCAATACCTACGTAATAATATCTAGTCATTATTGTCCTTTTCTAAGGAAATTATAAATCAAACTAAGAAAATATTCGTAAAAATGTATTTTCTATTCATGTAACTTTACATAATGTTAACACGCTTCAACTATAATATTTGGCACACATTATTTATTAATACGTTCACTAAACGAACACTGTATAAAATAATTACAAATTATCTAACTTGTCAATCGTTTATCTTTAATATTCTGATGTGTTTTTTAGAATCCTCCGAGATACTTCCGACCTTCACCCATTTTGTAGCCTTGAAAAGATTATCGAACTCTTATCGTCTCTAAACTGTAAAACTGTAATTAAAAATAGAAAAGAAAATTTCTATGAACTTTCCAAAAGAATAACATAAAGAGACTTATATGAAATAGACCTTATGAGAAATAGTAGGTAATGAACCTAACCTAAAATTTTTGTAACCATGGTTATTAACACAAGTCTTATACATATAATGGGATATTTACCATGATTTAATATCCCGTTATAAATGATTTTTGTACCTAACCTACTCACCCCTTTTGTTATTTATGATCCATATTATCCAAGACTTTAAATTCAAACAATGAATCAAGGTCGATGTAAAGCTTAGCTGTCGTTAAAATATATCTAATCCCATTTTCATCTTTTATAATGATCGTTTAAATAAAGGAACAAAATCATATTAAAATCAGTAATCTAATCAATGAGCCAAAATATTCATAACGTAATAGTTAAAATTCTTACGTTATTAATGGAAATTGTAGAAGTTATTACTTTTTATTTAAAAGAGGGAGAGGGAGGGTAATTATATTCTGCGGGTAACCTGAAGAGGGCCTTGATTCGCTGAGACAACTGAGTTTAGTTGTCATGACAAAATTGATATTTTTCGGATATAAATATCAATGTAGCAAGCACTATAGTCCTGTTCACTTAGGAAGCGTTCCCTGACGTTTCAGTCTTTCAGTATGACAATTATAGAAATGACCCTAAGCTGTAATCGAAATAATTAAATTCGATGTAAGAGACTAGCTTGACTTACAAAAAACGATTTTTCGTAATATCTTTGCCTTTTCTTGAATGATAATATTATTATAAGATAGGTAGGTAATAGAAGATTAATAGTATATAATAAGAGAGACGATTAATCGATTTTCCGGATCCATTTTCATTTGTGCCATCTCTAATAAATAATCTCTATTACGTTCCGTTCTACGCAAAACGATTTTATAAAGAAAATGTTTTAAATTTTCAATTACATACGTGTGGAGGCTAATTAAAATTTACTTTTTGTTAAGCTGAGTGGCGTACTGAAATTTTATAGCATAATTTATACGTGTCAAAGGAAATAAAAATTATTTGAATTTTCGAAATTATTATTCGATAAAAACCTAGTCAATTGAAATGAAACGTAGTCCATCTAAATCCAAACGTCAGGGAACGCTTCCTAAGTAAAAAGGACTATACTATAGTATAAAACATTAGGTCCTTATGAAGTTTTACTACATACAAAAATAGAGAACAGAGCCCTGATTTTGGTTTCTCAATAGTATCGAGACGTTATCGAGTCCTTTCCCTTTTTTATTAGATTAGGTACAGCGCCTCTACAGTGCGGTCATGGAACTACGTAAACAGAAAACGGAACTAATCCATAATATCGACAAAACAACGTCTTGAATCGGATGCACGTTACTGAATCAAAAGTATAAAATAGAACGATGATGTTGATGACACACGAGGCAATGATTTCTTCTTACTTATGCGTTTCTTCCTATTAGAACAGGATGGCAATATGTGTATTTAGCTTAAGCTAACAATTTTATAGCAATCTAGCGGGATATTCACCATGACATGAAATCGAAAAAAATTACTCCGAAATTAGAAGTTTCTCGTTTTTCGTACTTTAATAATGCTTAAAGCAATTGAAAATTTAGGCATCTTCTAATTTCGATACACAGATTTTTCACCAACATCATCACTAGGTCAAAAGTTTATCTTACAAACTGTTTTTCAAAGTATTTTTTTTTCCTGTAAAGATTATTGCATATTTTGATCTGAACTGACCTCGGGACTATTTACTCGTGATATTACTGAGAATGTTAGCCGCATACGAACATACGAACTATTTTGTTAGGTGATCAATACCCGACGAGCGCTTCCGTCGTGTTTATATTTATAATAAGCACTCTCGTATGACAAGGTACTTAAGGGCAATCATCGACTATATTGTGCTTTTAAATTGTTTTAAAACATATTTCTCTTTGAAATGTGTTCAAAATAAAACAATACTAACTGCGCAAGTACGAAAGGGACAGACACGCTGCACAAAACCAAGGCTCTATCTCGTTCTTCCGTACGATAGTGATATTATTTCAATATTTCTTTGAGGCTATACGACGTCGCCGGACTGAGGAGGCTTAAATCACATAGATTTTTAAATATAATAATAAAATTTTTATTATACATAGAAAAACGACCAGAACACCCGGAACAAATATCTGCAGATTGTACAAACATTTGTTCCGAGGTGGGAATCGAACCTCCTATGTCGTAGGCACAACTTCGATGACGCCACAGAGGTCGTCAATATATCTATGTATTGTATTGTAGTATGTATATCAGTTATCTAGCACCCATAAAACAAGCTCAGCTTAGCTTAGGGCTAGAAGATGCTGTATGAATTATCCAGCAATATATATTTTTTTCCACGCACCCTGTCGCACCATAAGGCTAACACAATGCCACGCACCACGCTGCATGTTGCGTGTCGTCGCAGCTAAGCGCTACGCGCGTGTATGCATTTTCTGTGTGTTGGACTATGCGTGTTTTATATACAAACGAAGATACTTACACGCAACGTTAGAACACGCATTCACGCAACATGCAGCGTGGTGCGTAGCAGTGTGTTGATCGCCTCACTCATGATTTCTTGTCAATCTAGTATAACTAGGTACTAGACAGTAGGTACATCGCTAACCTGCTGGTTCGGGCCGCAGCAGGTCGCGTTGTGGCAGAGATCATTAGGCGGACAGTGAAGCGAGCAGGGAACTTCCGCCGATGCGCCGCTTAGAGCCTGTTGGATAGATACAGTTGTTTAACAAATTATACATGTTTAGAGAACACTAAGGTTATAAATATTATAATAATAGAAGTGAGAACTTAGTATATTTTGCCGTCGATGCGCCGCTGTGGAATAGATAGAGCTGTTTAACAAATGGTACATGTTTTCTGTGGGTAAATAACCTGAGAGAACACTCTAAGGTTATTTACCCAAGAAAGTATGGGGGAACCTGTCAAAAAATTAAAATATTGGCAGTCTTTGGGGACTGCCGACGATTTTACATAGGTATATTTGAAATGGTACATAGTTGAGTGTTCTGTGTGTGTGAGTGAAGGTTATTTACACACAGAAATTTAAGGTCGCAAAAATTTAAATATCGGCAGTCTTTGGGGAGTGCCGACAGAAGTAAAATCAAGTAATTTTATATTTTATTTACACTGGGAAGCGTGCGGTGCCGATGACGCGAGTTCACGCTTACGAGCCTAAAGAAAAAAAAGAAAATTTTTAAAAATCCGTCCCGGGTTTTCATTTGTTTCAGGCAACAAATGACCACTCGGGCGAAGCCGGGACGGGTTTATAATAAAAATCGACTGTCATAAAAATCAAATCGGTGAAGCATTCGGACTATGTATTTGGTTGTCAGTCGCGCTACCAAAAATGAACTAGTTTCATAGAATATGTATAATACCTAAAACATTGTAGAGCCTTAGAAACAAATAACACGATATCAGCATTATCAAAGATAAAGTAATAGATTGATTGATAGATTAAGTAGTGGAAATATAATATTATCGAAATGATTTACAGACAGATATTGTACGAATACATTGTATTGCATTAAAACAATTATAGAAATGTTACTGTATATTATTTATGCATTTGCAGACGACCTCTTTGGCGCGGTAGGCGATCGTCCACCTGCGACGCAGGAGGTAGCGGGTTCGTTTCCCGCCTCGGGACAATTGTGTGTACGATCTGCAGATAATTGTTCCGGTTGTTCTTGTCGTTATCTATGTATAATAAAATAATATATATCTATGTAATCTATTGTATTGTTTATCAGTCATCTAGTACCCATAACACAAGTTTTGCTTAGATTGAGGCTAGATGATGCTGTGTGGATTGTCCAGCATTATTATTAGTTATTTATTTCGTCATAGGGTTTATATTTTTTTTGTAAATCTTGTTATTATTAAGATTAAATACCTCGTTCCCACGGGTGTTATCCAAATTATTATTAGCCACTGAGCGATGCGGCCGTCAAAATATTTAGGTTAGTGCTAGATATAATATTTATAAGATCTAGTGTTAGTTAAATAAGGGTAAAGGGACTGACATAGTCATTATAATGACTCAATGTCCCTAAAATTGTAAAGAACAAGCTGCGCCCCGCGGCCTCACCCGCGTGGAAATTTCTGCGCAATTTTACCATATTTTCTCACTGTTTAATCCCTGGACTACGACAAACATTTCAAAACCAAAATCAGCTAAATATGCCCAGCCGTTCTCGAATTTTAGCGAGACAAACGAACAGTAATTGATTTATATATATGTATATATTATTACAGATATAGATTAAGAAAAAATACCTCGTTCCCGCTTAGCGGTGACTCGTCGAACTCCGGCTGTATCGTGGTAGAGTGGATGCCCTCGTTGTGGAAGAAACCCTTCACCTCCTCAGCTATCTTCATGTACTCAGACAGGTTTCTACACCTGAAACAATTTCATAAACAAAATTATACTGTTTTGTTCTTCGATATAAAAGTTTGAAAATTTCAGGATTCTCTGAGGGAAAGTATTTTACGAAAAAAACTAGTTTACACAAGAACAAGAAACAAGTTATATTTTTTACTTTTATTATAGTCAATAGATCGTCATATTTTAACCCCAATCTCACCTGACGGAAAGTGAAGATGTGGCTGACGATGTATTACAAACGTCTATTATAAAATTTATAAATGAAATAAAAGGAAATCGAATAGGTTCCCGCATTTTCATATAAAATGTATAATACAATATACATTATTAAATGTAGGTACAAAAGAACCATAAAGGATTAAATATATTCAGTGGGTAAAAAAAAATATTTATTGACGATCTTATTTGCGAGCGCCATCTATTATTAACGTTAAAAGCTTGGCTGTAAAAACATCTAGGTGTATGAATCACATTTTTTTTAAGTTTGAGAAAACTATTTTGCGAACACTCTAGTATTTAACCTAAATCTACGCTACGAAATTGTTATTTTGACGGTTTTCGATTCAGTCTGCTGAATGCTGTTTTCACAAACAGCGCGTCTTGATAGTATACTCGTATGTAAAGCGTATGGTTATTCTCTCAGTGAATTATTATGATAATAAATGGATATAACTCCCATGGCCTGCTTAAACAAGGGTTCGTTTATCTGCGTTTGTTATTACAACCGTAATGTATTGTTATGTAGAGATCGAAATATGCATGCAAATATGGATGAAAAGTGTCAAATTATGCAATATTTTGAAGAATAATCCTTTTGTTATTTACAAAAGAATTACTCTTGAGCGTTTTTTATTCAAAATCACATACAATTATTCAGTAAGATATATAAATTAACAATTATTTAACATTATGTATACTCGTAGACTTTAACTATCAGGTACTGTACCTAATGTTCTAAGTACGGCGGCCCCCAGGCCTAAATGTTCTTCGTCGTTTTATAAGTATCCACACTCAGTTATGTCGACTAGATAATGACTTCTAGAATCTATTGATGGTATCAACGATTTCATAGGGCATTAGTAAATTCCATTGTTAGCAAAGCATAACAATTATTATTATCAATTTACAAGCATTTTATATAAAACGTAGCTAAAGCATTAAAATTCATTGTGAAGTACAGTCTTCTGACTGCGCCTTTGCTTGCAATTTTCTGGGATAAGTAAAAAAAAAGTCCAGCTTATTTCCCCGGGATCTGAACTCCTTGGCCAAATTTCCGGTCGTTTAGGTGCGAAAAGGAAACAGACAGACACAATGACTTTCGAATTTATAATATTAGTATAATGGATAAAAAGCATTACTAACATACCAACTTCACACAACGCAAGTGAAACAAAGAACTCTGTCAAATTACGAGTGGTATTTTGATACAAATTTCTTTGTTTTCGAGCAGCTGGAGCCGCGTCATACTTGGAGAAATAAAGGTGCGCTGGTTCAATGACATTACATGATAAAGAACAACATTGGGCAAGTGCCAGAAGCGAAATCGTTACAAAAACAACATAAATTTTGACTTAAAACATAAATACGCGGATTTATATATTAAATTTGTTGCTGTTTCTTTTAGAAATGTTGTACATTTACTTAATTTGCTCTACGTCTTTATGATATGAAATGAAATGTATGGACATGACAATGATATTGGACAAAGAAGCATCAAAAGAAAATGCATGTACATCATTCACTGGTTTTTAGGTTTAAATATGAGATACTCGTATTCCCAAAAAAATAAAGTAATTTACATGACTTACATACATGAAAAGAGTTATTTAGCTTAGTGTATACAATTCATTTATAATTAAAAAGACTAATTTCTGCCCGAAGTTTAAACGCGTTGTGACTATGGAACCGTTTAAAGGTTACCTGTTTATATCCCATGGAAACTGGTTTATGGTATACAAAGTAGCCTATGTTCGATTCCCGCCTTAGAGCTATGCAAAATTTCAGCCTTATCCGTTGTTTTGGCGTGGAGAAGTAACAAACATCCACCCATCTAAACATACAAACTTTCGCATTTATAATATTAATGTGATAAAAATAAATGTTTGTTTTTTCTGTACGTTTAGTTATTATAGGCATTATGTAGATCTTTAATTTTTCAAATGATATAAATAGTATGAATTAGAATAAAATAAATAATAGTATTAAATTTCCAAACAGATGTTTTGTTTAGTCTGTCAATCGAAATAAAAGTAGGTAAAGTTTCGTTTCGTCACATTTCCAGTAGACCCACTATCTAGTAGCTATAAACGACTTTTCTTATCACGAATACTTTTTGCATTAGTACAATAAAAATATAGCAATATTTATGTAAATGGCTTTACTGTTATTACTGAATTGTATTTTGTAATGTAATGATAGTGGACCTCTCGTGTATTTAACAAAACTGTAGGTACTCGTATCAGACTGTTTATTGACTGAACTAGTTTCTGCCCGCGGCTTCGCCCGCTTTATTTCTATGGAATCCTTTGAACGTTATTTCTATCCCATGTTAACTGTTTTCTTATATGGTGAACACCACCACCATTGGTGGTGGTGGTTCACCATTTCGTGAGCAAAATCCAAATCACATTTGGAATAAATAATAATATTATTTATTCCAAATGTGAGAAAAACCCGATTTTGCTCACTAGCAGCAAAGTCACCGTTTTCGAGCGGGAGTGGTAAAAATGTTACTTATATCCAGTTTTATATCCTAAAACGATTTAATATTATTGTGATTTTGACCCAAATAAACTGTCTAAACGACCATTTTCCAAGGCACGTATCTGATTTCCGGCTCTTAGTATACAGTTTCCCCATTCTGAATCTAATTTACTACACCTTAGAGCCCAACCGAGGTTAACTTACAATGTCAAGTATGGTGTCAATGTCAACAGGTTCGAAGTTGTACTAATGCCCAACTCTTAGATTCTCTTAGACTCTACTATACTCCGTCACTGTGTTTATTTTCTTTGACTTAATCAAATAAATATCTCTATTACATATACACGTAATCAGGGACCGAATCCTGGTAAATACTTTATTATGACAGTCGTACCCTCGCAGAATCGTCCCATCGATGAAAGCAACTCGAAGAGTATAATGCTAGGGATGTCTTTTGTGTGTGCTAAGTCAAAATTTTATCTATTCTAACGCTTTAGAAACTTGAAACTACGCAGTAAGTCTAGAGGTCACTTAAAAGGGTTCAGACAAAGACCTGTGTTAAGGGTTGTGTCAGATTTTCACGGCTTATTAGCTATCCAATGGTTCGACTTATTTATCTACGAAAGACTACAGGCAGATGCTGGATGCGGCAAGCTGCGTTCTATGGTGTTCATTGGGCGAGGCCTATATCTAGCAGTGGAATTATATATGCTGATATTAATTTTTTTCGTTTAGCGAGAGCATAAACGAAGTTACTAGAGCGATTCAAAAACCGAATATTTTATGAAAATATCTCTCTTAGGTATTTGTCTCAATTGTGCCAATGTCGGTAATTTCGCTTGCTAAAACTACGAAACAAAATACTTCTTGTTAACAATGAAGATTAAAAACCTGCGTAGTAAAATATACTCTAACTTCATAAAAATAAGGTACATACCGAATATGAGCACTGGCGATAATCCTGTCGCCTGCTAGCTGCCACACGTGGAATTCATGTACGGCAGTGACACCCTCCACTTTCTCCAGTAACCTTCGTTGAATCGCATCCACCTGAACAAATAAATATAATTAATAACAAAATAACACCCCACTGGTGACGATTTAGTTCAGTTTCAGCAGATAATATTGTTTTTAAAAAAGAGGATGAGAAAATTGAACTAGATTGTATACGTGTAGAAATAGAAGGTATCGACTCGGTAAACGTAGTGTAAGACGCCCTCATGCCAGGTAGGATGACGACCTGCGAAAGTCTGCAGGCAGATGCTGGATGCGTCAAGCTGATAGGGCGCTATGGCGCTCATTAGGGGAGGCCTATCTCCAGCAGTGGACTAACATACGCTGATGATGAGAAATAGAAGCACCTTTATTGGTTGCTTCACGTACTAAACTGACATAATTTTACGTGTTCGATGACATCAAGAATATTAATTATTGCTTTAATTCGTTATTAATGAAGATCTTGGAAAATAATGCCCTACTTTTAATGATCGGTTAATTATGCAAAGTCCATCATTTTATGTAGATCGCAAGGTTGTTTATAGCGTACCTTCAGAAAGATTATCATCATCAGCACTTCCTTAATTATTCACTCGCTGCTGCGTGAGTTTAAGATTTTTGTTTTTTGAAAAGTACACAGTCCTTCCTGTGGTATAATATTTCCTTAGTCAACTGTTACGATACTCAAGTCACGGGCTGAGTTGGGGGGTTGATCATTACGCCGCGACCGCTATACACCGATGGCGGCGGCGCAGCGGTGGTCGCGGCGTAAGAATGTACCTCACCAAGAAAGACTAACAAAACATTAAAATAACCTCACCTGTATATGCGTAGGAACGGTCTGCAGTAGAATAAGCGACGAATCTCTGAGCAGCGGCCACACCGAAGCGAGGATTAGTATCACTAGCACAATACTAAGAGCGGGATCGATGTAGTACTTATATTCCCATTCGGTCAGCCAGACGACCAACGCTGATCCGACCACTATTAGTGAACCTGCAACAATAAAAGACATGAATTAATGCAATTAGGGGATGGAACAAGCAAACGACTCCTCCATACGTTTTGTGCAAAAAAAAAACAAGTAAATTGCTCTTTGGTTTCCAATATCTATTCGTATTTGAAACGGGTTACAAATTACAAACAAATACATGATAGAAATTTCTTATATTATATTAAATATTCTACAAAACAGCGAAATCCAATACCGAATGATCTAGTATTGGTGTGATCTACTTTTAACACTTTGACTGCGATTGTTTTTCGACGACTGCGATCTTTTTTTTAATGAAGCCATTCGTGCTGCCGCTCTACACAGCGGTTGTGTTGCGCCGCACATGCGTTTCGTTCGAAAAATATTACGGCTGTGCTGAGTCACACAGATCTGTATTTTCTCAGCCGCTGCGCTAGTGTGGATTTACGCATATTAGTCACTTGTAGAAAACACATACCGTGTGATTTCAGCAATCAAAGTGTTAAATTATTTGCTGTCCGACTTCCAAATAAATAAAAGTATTATATACAATGTGACTTTGCTTTTGTGCCTGTTATTTCACCAGTAACAATGCGTTGAATGTTTTTGACATGGTCTTTAGGTACGTCTTTGGTACGATAGTAGATGTTTGTTACAAGACAATATACAGGTATCAAAAGGACAATCACATTATCAGTGCAATAATGTAATGTTGAAATACATAACGTAGGTACCTACTCGTTTGCACGTGTCATTGTTTGAGAACTCCAATCAACGACAAAGTTATCTTTTGTTTTATTTGATTCGGTTGATGGGATTCTTTTGAACGATTTTGTAAATCATAATATCACACACACTATAGAAATTGGTCACCCTAGGTCCGTGGGGTTCTAACGTTCTTTGGGTTTTTAAAGGAAAACTTGAGCGTCTGGTCGAAGCGACCGACGCGTGACCCGAGAGCTGGTGAGTATCTGGAGCAACGCATCAGCATTGCCATACAGAGGGGGAATCCATCCATCTTTAACTATTCCCTAATTCCTTTTGTTTTTAATATTTGTACACAATTTTTATTTATAAACCCTTTTTCTGTTATTTATATTAATGAATATAAATAAATAATGCTGGACAATTCACACAGCCCATGGTAAGCAAAGCTTGTGTTATGGGTACTAGATAACTGATATACATAATACAATACATTACATACATAGATCGATATGTTTTATTATACATACATAGAAAACAACCAGAACACCCGGAACAAATACATATCAACACAATTGTTCCAAGTCGGGAATCGAACCCGCAATCTCCTGCGTCGCAAGCGAACCTTCGCCCATCGCGCCACATCGGTCGTCATATTGATTAGGATAAAACTTGTTAATTTGTATTTACACTTATTTACTTTGTTGGAACTCTAACTATAATCCCGGGGCGTTATGATCTGCGACACAGTATTTTACTCTTGTTGAACCTAGTTAAAGCTCCTCAATATGAAATTTAATAAAAAAGCTATTATAAAAGACATGGAGCCATCACACGCATTCTGTTATCGATACAAGCCTGTAAGCCACTGTCATTAACCTTGACGGTGGAACACATAGATAACTCAATCATTGCAACTGATCAGGGGAATGGTGATAAATTGATAAGATCCCTGTGAAAACTGGCGCAAGGTTGAAATTGTTTTGAACACGAAATAATGTCAATGACACTTACGATTAGATAGATGTCATACACGTTGCCATTCTTTACATTTACTACGGTTCTTGTCCATAGAAACAATAACGGCGGTTATTGTTTCTATGGACAAAAGGTATATGTAGGTACTGTAACTGGTAAACTATTCACGAAGAATTAATTATTTATATACCATTGTTCTCTCGCTGCTGGGCAAAGCTCCCTTTTCTCCTTCCATTCGTCGAGATCCAACGACGGAAAAGGTCACGATGGAAAATGTGCCCTAGCACATGCTGGGTGGAAACGATTTTGACAGTTTTTCTGTTTATTTAAGGTTTATGTCTGTATGTTTATTCGTCTCTATTCTGTCAAAATAAATATTTCTTACTTTTTAATATGTGGGACCAAATCTTGTAACTGAATTTTAGACCAGTTATCCTCAACCGATTAAGCTTAAATTTGGCATACTTGTGTAGATTCTTTGACAGTGCAAACCCCGTACATTGGTACTAGATGATTATAAAAGATCGATTCTAAAAAAGTTGTTTTATGATATTAAAAATTATTTACTCAATTACTGTGCTACTGAGGTCGACAGCAAAATTGCCAACTACTTACATGCAAATAATAATATAAGCCACCTAGTTGAATAGACGAGCACTGATAATTTCGAGTGTCTGCGATTTTATTCAGGTTATCGGCGCGCGTGGAACATTTGCTATCTACACGCGATTTTGCTATTTATTTGACGACCGATGTGGCGCGGCGGGCGACGACGCTACGCGGCGACGACGGTCCACCTGCGTCGCAGGAGGTTGCGGATTGCAGACAGAGCGGCCTTTTGTTTCATACTTTTAAATAAATAGGCACATAGCAACAGACGAGCAAGTACACAAATTTTCGCTGTTTAGGTTATTTTAGTTTCAGACTCCATTATGCAAATCGGCGCATAACAATAAAGTGTAATGTAGGTATATACATACGTCTGGTGAGTAAGGTATATTGATATTAGGTGGGGTGGTAATCACCTAATCACGCTAATTATAAGTGTCAATATAACGGGTATATATCGCGTTTATTTACCAACTTTTCATATAAAGTTGTATCATCATCAACCTATAGTAGTCTACTGCTGGACGGACATAGGCTTACCCTAATAAGCGCCATAGCGCCCTGACTTCAGCTTGCCTAATATATGACTAATCGAAATGCAATTCGTGAAGGACGGATTCCATTATTAATTCATCCATTCGGTCAATGCTGCTGAGTGAAGGTCATTTTCAATTGATTTTGTTATCAACAGTTAGGCGGTTAAAGTAAAAAGATATAGAAACTGGCGCGATTGTCTTTTATTTTTCGTATATATATATATATATATTATATAATTCATTTATTTTTCAGATTACAATAGATCCATAATGTTAGTAAGAATAAAAACAAAATCTTAGACTAAGTTAGTTTTAATTTAATTATCATAATACTATTTAATTAATACAGAGATGGAGTGCTTATATATTACTCCATCAAATTTACCGGCTACTGCAGCCAGGATGGTGTTGGTACTCCCACGTACTCTGCTAAGCTGCTTTTTTCCTCATAAAGGCGGCGAAGCCGTCTACGCGGGCCTCCGCAAACATGCCAGAGGCACTGCAAAATCGTGGGAGCCCCAACAGCATCCTGAAAGCATTGTTATACTGGACGCGGAGAGTATTGACGGATTTCTTAGTATAAGTGAACCACAGGCTGCTCGTGTAAAAGGATTGGCAAAAGGACTTAAAAAGAGTTATTTTCACTTCTGTGGAACAACGAGCAAACCTGCGGACCAACATATTCGCTCTTACCGTCAACGCCCTCCGCTCCCTCTCCATGTCTTCATCATCTCTTAAGTTATCTGTAACCAGATGACCCAGATACCTAAACTTAAAAACTCTAGAAAGCACATTTCCACTTAATAAAAGAGGTGGCACTGATACCGGGGCCCTACCCCCAGGTCCAAAAACCATGAACTCGCTTTTCTTGGCATTATACTGCAAGCCATGGCTAGCAGCATAAGCCTCACAGTAGGACAATAAAGCTCTAAGTGCCCTTATAGATGGCGCCAGCAGCACCATATACTTGAGCCCTGGATTTGTGACGTCGTCAGCGTGGATAATCGTATGAAAAACAAAAGACAGTCGCACCAGCAGCGCTAGAATTAGTCTTTGTATAAATTAAATACACTGGTATTATTATTTATTTAAGATGGACACGTCTATTGTTGGATATAGACTAAAGCTTTAACCCCCTATTCATAATAGCCTTTAACTTGGAGCACTGTTATTTCTCACTTTGTTTTCTTCTATTCACGATGTAATTCAAAGTGAGAACTTAACCTGCTTAGCAACTGTTTTAAGTTAGAGGACCATTATGAATAAGGGGGTTAGTAATAATATACTAAAGCGTTATACTCTGGCAGGAAAAAAAAGATTAATTGCCAGCTGAGAAAATAATCTCTTTAGTATTTTCCGAACATCACATCAACCAGTCCATTGGCTCATATCATTAAAGGGTAATGTTATACCCCATGCTTGCGCGTTCGCAGTTCAGTGGATCTGTTCCATTCTACAGGAAGCCCCCCGGTGGTTATCCTTAAACAACCTGCACGCTTTCGCCTCCGGCTCGGCCACGGTTTCGGTGTGTGGTGGCTTTTAGTCACCTCTTTACGAAACTTTCAAGAAGAGTTGGAGTGGTGCAAATTCTGAGCTGGCAATACACTGCGCGGACGTTCCCGAACACGTGCCTAATGAAACCATAAAATTTCTTTTCTACTGTTACACTCCCGTTATAAATGACTTTTATTAAAAATTTTAACTTTTACTTTGAAGAGTAAAGTTGGTTGCCCTCTGCAAACTTGTAAAGTTTGTTTAGTTTGCAAAGGGCAACCCGAAATTTACCTAAAACTTTTGTCATCATCAAACAAAACATTAACATAAGTAGTTATATTTTTTTCGTTTAAAGGCTTTGTACTGTAAAACATTTGAGTTTCACAACCACTACACTACACGAACCTACTTTTTCATAGAATTTTCTAATTATCTACTTTTTCTACTACATCAATCATTCTACGTTCATTAAGGTTATTTCCTAGTCGAAAGCTATTCAATGTCAAGGTGAACCGCAAGCTCAAGGCTTAGCTACAAAAAACAAATAAAGAATAATAAATAAGTAATGCTGGACAATTCACACAGCATCATCTAGCTAGGCCCAAGCTAGCAGAGCTTGTTTTATGGGTACTAAACGACCTTTATTACTTAATACAATAGAATACATACTTAGATACATATTTTTAAAATCTAGAGGCCGATAGCGTTGTTTGTACAATTATTTTCAAGGGATTAAGTGACAAGACTTTTCTGTCATTATTTTTTATAATTTTCGGATACGATAAAAACTAATTCAGGGTATGTTTTACAAAAAAATATGCAGTGATATGCTATTTTATATGTTTCTAGCTCGTGTCCTGTATTTTTGTATGTATGTATATCACATACAAATACAGTATTTGTATGTAAATGACATACAAAAGTAAGTACAGTACAGTTCTTTTCGTGCCTGCATTAATCACATTTTATTATTAGTAGCGTGGCTTCGGTCCCCAATATCCATTTAAACATCCAAACCTTCGCATGAATAATATTATTGTGATTTAATAGATGTGTGACATATGTATTATTCTATCAAATGAAATCCAGCTTTGTGCCACCACACCAGGACCTGTCTGAAAATCAGCGCCGCAATCTTCGGCTTGTAACGGCATAATGCTGAGACAGGGACCTTTTTGACCCCTATGTAACACACTATTTGTATCTGTATGTTTTTATCTACTTTTTCATATACATAATTATGTTTCTTGTATGTATACTTAGCTATTGTTGTAATGTGTCGTATTATGTATGGTTTCAAATACAAATATTTTCTTCTTCTTTTCCTAAATAATTGGTTTGAAATAAAAATTGACGCTAAAACTGTTTAGAGTCTATCAAAAACAGAACTTGGTCAAGACTGGCCGGTATGCATCATTAATTTATTTTTCAAGGCACAGGTTTCGGCAAGGTTTTAGACGCAGCGAATTCTTTCCTCTTATTGTCGAGGAAAGGACGGATAAGCATTGTTTATTTTTAAACGGTCTAATCGCCGGAAACCTGTGGTTCGATAGCATGTTGATTGACCAAGTTAAGAATGGAATAGAAACTGTTTGCGTAATCCTTTTCAGAATGATAAAGCGAATTTATGCAGCGAAGAATGCATCGTATACGTAACAAGTGACCCCTCAATAGTAAAAGAGTGACTAGTGACGCAATTTGTTACTAAAAAAGTATAAAGAATTTGCGACTGCGCAGGAAAATCTTTTCTAGAGGCCAAACTAACAAAGGCACGCAGGTCGATATTATTTGAGCCACTGAGTTATATGTACTACGTAGTACATTATATGCCTTGAAAAATACATGATTTGAGCTAAGTCGGCGGCTGACTGACACTTTCATAGCCTACATTCTTACACTAGACTAAAATATTAAGTGAAGAGAAAACCAATCACTTCTTATTTCTTACTTTATAAACAATTTATGGTAAGAATAAAATTTTACTTCTCTAATCTTGTGCTTATTTTGTCAGCCTAAAGAAATAGAATAGTAATTGAAATCTGAAAGCAACGACGAACACATTGTGGTAGACCAAGGTTTTACCAAGGCAATATCACACTCGTTAGGGGAGGCCTATGTCCAGGAGTGGACTAATATAGGTTGATGATGATTAAGCCAAGAACTCTTAAGAGTTTACTTAACTAAGGCATCAGACAGTATATGCTGAAACACCCCTTTATGTTCATAAAGGGAGTACTTCTGCATGTACTGTCTGTATATAGTATGACCAGCCTCGTTGCTCGCGTGCGGTTGCTTGGTTGTTGGCTGGCACTTAGTTCGCTTAAGGGGAAACCATTTCGTCTGTTTTCTCAGTGTCTGGGTTGCTGAGTTGCTATAACCAAGGTACTTTTTTCACTTCAAATACAAGAGTTTACTTACCCAAGGCATCAGACAGCACATGCAGAAACACCCCCTTCATGTTCATATGCCCAGCATCGTTGCTCGACCGCGGTTGCTTGGTTGGCACTTTGTTGACTTTAGGCGGAACCATTTCGTCAGTCTCTTCTGTGTCGGTGGCATTATGTCCTAAGGCCATGTCTGCGTTGCTGTTGACGATCTCTGTGAGATGTCGGACGTTGGCTGGCGGTGGTACTCCGCCGTGGGAATGACCATGGCCTCCGCCGTGATCTGTGGTAAAGAATGTTATTTTGAGGGTCAAGGTTAAAATTTCAGTGTTCTTTTTTTAATTACGGGATATCCTTGTAGGTTAAAAATGTGATTTCCTGGTTAAACATTGGCTTTAATGGCATTTCAGATTAAGAACTACATCTGCTATACCTACTTTACAGTACAATGCATTCAGAAGTTATGGCTATACTCTCCATATATAGTAACAACATTGTGTTATTTCCTAGCATAGCAGTCGAAGCACTCAGGGATAACTAATAATTCGTATCCACAACTCCCAAATAAAGCATGAGTATTCTACACTCTCCGTATAGAGTAAAAACATTGTGATATAGGTTTCCTAGCAAACCAGCTTAAGTGTACCAATACCGACCGCCCCGCAACAGGAAAAAAGTTTAACATAATGTGACTAAATAAAGAGCAGTGGGGTGGAACGGATCAATTTTCCTCACATTACTAAGCACATAGCAATGCGACATTCAACAAAGAGAATATTTACGGTATCTGTTTCCATGAAGATGTTTTTGAGGAAATAGAGACCACAAAAAAGTATACTGTAGTTTAACCTAGAAATATTAGTATTATGCGGTCACAGAACAATATTCTTGATTTTTTGAACAAGATATGCAAATTGGAAACCCTTAATGAGAAAGGGTATGGAAAAGGCGATCTACAAGATTTTTTACCAAACCTTATTGAAAAATATATTTTATTTTTGTCACAAACAGGGTTTCTTACTTATTCCTCTTCTCGTACGTGATGTTGTATCACGTACGAGAAGAGGAAAAAGAGGATTGACATTGCTTTTATCTGTCTGTGACACCATCAAAACTATTTACTCCTAAACGGACGGACATTATTTGGATGTATTTTTTAAGGTAATCACTGCTTTAACTCTTATTGTTGACTTTATTATGCCCACGGCTTCGCACGCGTTGTTTGGAACAAAAAGTAGCTTTTATGTTATTCCAGGTCAGACAAATATCTTGTGAACACCTTGGAGCCCTTGTCCCGCTCTATTGCTCAATAAAAAGTTTATGTAGCGGTAATTTACTTTCAATACGTTTCATGTTCACACACTGAACTGGTGAATTATCTCACTAATGAGTATGTTATATTGCCTATAAGGTTTACAAACTCAACATAAATATTCATCATATCGCCTCGCGCATTTAAATGAGAAACACGACACAGGCCCCGCTAGCATACGGTTCATCGGCCATCCAGTTCACATAGTTCGTACAATATGCTTTGATATAAGCCTGAGTTAAATACCAGAGATCTGCAGAGTGGAAATAATTGTAAAGGTGGATGTTTCTCAGCACTTAAAGTTCGAATACTGAAGGGAAATAGTGAAGATCTATCAGTAGTCGTCCTGTAACTTTGTTTAGTATTAAGTATTTTCAGTAGCTTTTTGCGTAATTTTTTGATAAGCCTTCCTTATTTACTTATTTAGCCACATACCTACTCATAAAGTTAGCTGTTAATTTGCTGAATATTTATAAAAAAACGGTCTTAAAAAGGGCAGAAGTGTATAGGTATAGATATGTATTCTTTGGCGTAGATATGGTTGAAATTAGAAACTATGTCGGAATGGGGTAATCAAACTATGATTAAATAATAAATAAATATTGTTCGACAGTTCACACATCTTTTCCCAAATAATCACACTGGCCATTAAAGGTGAATCGCAAGCTAAGCTGCGGGCGAATGCTAGTAAACCGAAATTTTAATTTCATACTTTTTAAAATAAGTTTGGTTACGGTACAGAAAGGTGAATTAAATCATAACAGTTCCACTAAGTACCGATGTTTGATATCAGTTAAATATTTGTTACTGAGTTAACATCGGATTTACATAGCGAGACTATAAACGTTTAAGTTAATCTGATTATTCAGTGATAAATCTGTCATGATTTCCACATTCTTGTAAGTACTTTTAGGTATTTATTGGGAATCGCCGGGCATACTATGTATATCGAAACTGGACTTGGACTGAATAATAAACGCTACATAATAAAATTCCCATTTTAATCCTAAATATTATAACCTATTACAGTGCCATTACCGCGGTAGAGAATAAAGGCTCCACAGTAAACAAAACTTGAAGTGGTACAATCTTAGTACAGTACAATGTAGGGTGCAGATTCGAGTGGCTGACACAGGCATTATACGTACAGTCAGCTGCACAAATATGTATACACTCCCAAAATTTCATATTTATGTATACGTGAACCTTTCAAATTAAAGTATATGCCACAATTTTTCAAATTGATGTAGTCATGGTACTTGTCAAAACGTGGTATACAGTTTATCATAATAATGTATACACTATTAAGTCAAATAATTGTATACCATCGAATAACAAATTAATGTAGTCAAGACCACGCCTTAACAATCTATGCAAAAAAGAATCTCACAAAAATTTATTCAGTATTTGGTCTTAAATATGTTATTAAAAAGGCTTTTTTACTTAAAATCCTGCTAGTCGTCATAATACGACCTTAATTATGTATCCATAATGAAGGGCCAGAAAAATGTATACAGCAATTTGTACGATGTTTTTCATTGACATGTATACAAAATGTCCCATTTTACAAAAACGCCTTTTACTAAAATTCCTACAAATTATCATAAATATGTATCCACGGCAAGGCCAAAATTATGTATACATAACTGATAGTCATAAAAATGTACGTAAATGTGCATTTTACGTAGTATAACTAGCTCCTCATTAGTGACGAAGTGAGTGAACTCACGCATGGGGATAAAAAAACAACAATTACATAAATCAACTTTTTTATTAATCTTATTAACTCTTTTCACACTAATCACATTTTATGCTATAATAATAATCATTATGGATACATAATAATAATAATAATAATCAGAATAATAATCATAATCAGAATAATAATAATAATCAGAATCAGAATAATAACAATAATCATCATTTAGTATTTTGTGTAGCCCCCTCCAGCATCAATCACTGCCTGTAGCCTGTCGCGCATGGAGGAAACCATGTTTATGCACACTTGGGTGCCGCGAAAGCTTTCCCAAATGTCATAAACATGGTTGATTAGGGCTTCCTTTGTCCTACACTCATTTGTATCCCATTGCTGGACCATCAACCCCCAAAGGTTTTCTATGGGGTTTAGATCGGGACTTTTTGGAGGCCAGGGCAACTTGTTGACCAGTCTGTGGTTCCGTTCAAACCATGCTCGACACACTCGGGCGTTATGAATGGCCGAGTTGTCTTGCACGAACGGAACAGGCTCAGCACCAGGAAAGTAAATTTCTACACTTGGCCTTAACACGTCCTCCAATACTTCAATATACTGAAGGCCGTTCATCCGACCCTCAATTTGGGTCAACTCCCCGGGACCACTGGCATGCATCCAGCCCCATACACCAAAACTGATTCGTCCGCTTCTTCTGGACGGCAAAACATTTTTTTCGACATATCTAGTATTGTCCGAACGCCAAAGAGACAACCGACCATCAGCAGACGAAACAAACACTTTTTCAAACGACTATGGAACTGGACACTGACAGTGCTAAAGATCATTTAGAGTCTGTCAAAACAAAATTTTAATAACATGTATAGTAAAAAGATTTCCGTATACATGTTATTGGAACTATATTGAAGATTTGATTAAGAAATTATCATGATAACATATCAATAATATCCATGAAACATACATATCTGTGTTAAAAATCGTGTCTACATAATTTTGCTAAATTGTATACCGATTTCTGACGATTTAGATGGCTACATTCATTTGAAATGTAGTTGGTGTACTTGACTTTGAAAAATAACGAGTATACTTATATGTGAAATTTTGGGAGTGTATACATGTCTGTGCAGCTGACTGTACTTTGAGTTATTCTGTGATAATATGTACTGAGTGAGTATTAGAATGATAATGTGACTATTGATGCGATATATGCGGCACTTAACATACTTGTGAAAACGGGAATGACGTCACTTACACGACTAGTCATATAAAGTCCTCTATTTGAATAATAGGGAGGATGACAGAAACTAAAAATGACTATAATTGTGTAGTTACCTAATACCTGAGCCATAGATACACATATTATTGTTTTTTTTTTGATCGAAGTAATTTTTTTTTTTTAATTATTAAGTACTAGCTGCGCCCCGCGGTTTCACCCGTGTGGTGATAGATATTTTGGATAGTATACAATATATCTTTATGAATTGTGTTATTCTGATATGTAAGCTATTTTATTGTGAAGTTTCATTAAAATCCATTCAGTAGTTTTTTACGTGAAAGAGTAACAAACATCCATCCATCCATACTTACAAACTTTCGCGTTTATAATATTAGTAGGATGTTGATGAAATAAAACTACAAATTACAAAAACACCGACATGACACGTCGAACACCAATCAGAGTATTACACAACTTTTACGTACAAGTAACGTAAAGCACAGAATAACTATGATAAAGCTCTGACTTTCTTCCCTTGACAATATTATGGTCATGTGTCATCCATCACATCAAATATGCGTGCATCATCAGTGACGTCATAGTTAGACTTTTTTCTTTTTTATTTTTATTTTAATTAATTTTTCTTTTTGCAGAAATAGGATTTATTTTGTATTCAGTACATGTTTAAAACATTTTGGAGTAGTTTCTCATTATCAGTCATCATGCCCATTACGATCTGGTGTCACACAGCACCCTACCATAACCATTAGGGCGAAAATTTGTGCCGTTCTAAAATGTTTATTCGAAGACAAAGCCCTACTGAACTGAATGGATCGGGCTGAAATTTTGCACTGATGCAGTTGTTTGCCTAGAATAACAATAATGTTGCTAAAAACTGCCCACAATAATGCCATATTTTAAGCAAAATTCGATGCTGCACGTACAACCATTTAGAATCAGGAAAAGAGCATACTTTAAGGGATAAACCGTTCGATATTGCACATATTGTTACCATTTAGAATCTGTAACGTTATGTATGGTGTTAAAAGAACTTACCATGAAATAGGAACAATCCAACAATATTGAGCAACAACCCAAGGGATCCGACAGCGACCAGCAGCCCAGCGTCGTGGATCTTCTCCACCTCGATGAACCTCTTCACAGCCTCCACGGATATGCTGAAGCAGAGAGCCACTAGGAACACGGCGTTCACCAGCGCTCCTAACACTTCCGCCCGGGCCCATCCGAATGTGTTCTTTGACCATTTCTTTGGTGACATCTGTCAAGGAGTTTGGGAATTAGGTATTCATATCATTTATTGTGATTTCATGCATACAGGTCGTTTCTTAGGTGTAGTATCTTAGTGGGTAGGTACACAATGCATAAAAACCATGTCGGGGAACAAAAATTTTTGGGTTCTTTCTTGTAAGATGTTAGCTTAATTATATACAATCATATTTTTAAAATTCATTCATATAGGAATGTCATTTTGAAATAAGTAATAAAATTGAATAATTGTATTGGTTAGGAATAAGTTTTTGATGTAATAAAACGATCGCAAATTAATGTCAGATACAATCTTGTATAAAGTATGACTTGTCTAAGTGCTTATTTTGTAAGCCTAAAGAAAATAAAATATTTTGACTTTGACTTTGAATCATGATAGGTACAACCTGCGTAGTTAAATGGGATTGAGAATACAAGTAATTTACAACGGGATATTTACCATGAGTTTTTTATATGAGTTTTGACCTTTCCGATATTTCGGCAGTTTTATGCGCCATGATCAGGGAATAACCCGGTTCATTGTTACGTGAGGCCTTTAGGGAGCGGGTCGAGCTATCTCACGTGGGTGAGAGGTCGAAAAATCATGAAAATGACCTTACGTAAGTTATTTATGGATGCCCGCTCTTCTACTGTAAACCTCATGGAATAACAGAGCACAGCCATGTTTCACTATTAGGTTTTAGTGGAAACGGAATCACAAGATCACGGGTAAAACCCATCAATTCCGTGTAACTACAGTCATCGTCTTAATGTGCCTATAAATGACTAATTTTAATCGACGAAAAACAAAAGAGTAGTACGTTCTATGTTCGGCTGTATTTGTTTTTTTTTGTGTACATTCGTCGGTTTCTCCCTCAATTATTATGGATCGAATTTGAAAATTCTTTGCTATTCTTCGCTACTGAATGGAGAATGATCTTGAGGTGGTGTCATAAATTGTTTATTCCCGATAAATTAGTATAAGACCTGAAAAATTACAAAAATAGCGTAAATGCTAAGGAATTAGGTGTCGGTTTTTAGTTTTTCAAAACAATCAAATTATCAAAAACTTGATCGTATTCCTCGAGTTAGGTAGGTACTCAAGTTCTTTATTAGCAAATAAAGTTACAAATAAGGGAAACAAAGTAGTACCTACTAGGGCAAACAATCTACAGGCAGCTCAAAGTTGTGTCAAATTGTCCCTGTTCTATTTTTATCATTGACTTTACTTACACCCAATAGTCGGAATAGAGAACCGAAGCCGGAAGGTCATCTAAACAAATCTATTACCTGTTTGAGTCACGTTTTCTACGTATTTTGATTCTACACCGTTTTAAAACCCGTATATCGAGTTGATATAATAAACATTAGATTGAATACTGAACGCGTGAGTCATAATTACTCGTAGTACGGTACGGGGAATTCTCGCAATGCATTTAATCAAAGCAGCTAACGTCTTATATAGTAATTACTTGAGATTGTTTTAGTATATTGCGTGCAATGCTCTCGTGTACTGCAGTGCCTTATAGGCACTAGTGTGCAAAAGGCTAAATACATGAGATATATGCAACGCTCTAAGCTCTGCCTACATTAGCGGTTAACACACGTTTTTCTCGCCGTGAAAATCTACGTTTCCGTAGTGATAATTCTATTATCTGTGAGTTGTATGAAAATGAAAACCGTGTGTTACCGACGACGGCCCTTAGGGTTCCTACATACATGACCGAGGAACCCCGGGATGTTACCTACATACATACATGGGAAAAATAAGATGGAGAGATAATTGTCCTTATGACCCGAAACGCAGTGTTTTAAGTAGATTTCTTTCTTAGTTTAGATTTAACAAAAAGCTGAACAATCATTCACCTCAATTAACCTTTCGTAGCCGAGATAAGATTGGTACTTTAAGTTTAAAATCGCAGCAGATTTGTCAAAAGTGAATCAAATAAAAGAACCAACACAATAGGTACCAACTGGTAGTCTGGTAGTAGTAGTAAAATCCACGCTTGATTTAGCAGTAGGCCCGTTTCTTTCTTTAATCCTAGACTTTCTGTTTAGAATATCTTCTATAAAGGCGTCAAGAAATCATATAATATTTATTCTATTCTGTTGCAACTTTAGCGAATAGCAAATGGGGGGCGGCAAATACCTTCATTTATTAATTTAAATATAATTATTAATTAAATTAATTTTAAACGATTATTTTGTAAATAATGCAAACAGAGTGGTCCCGAAGATAACAGGTTTATCATAGTTTAGGGTAAAATTGATGGATTGATGTAAAAAAATTAAGTTTTAATTCTTCTTCGTATTATTTACGTTATTCTTATCGTGATTAATTTTTTAATAGTTAATCGATGAGTTTCATTAGGCTGTTAAAAAAATGATAAGATAATCGAAAGTAAAATTTAAATAGATATTTGTCACCCTGATCAAAATGTTACCCAGTTAAATATTTAAGTTAACGTTACCCTGTTAAGGTTCAAATGATTTGGGCGTAACTAACTTGCTTCGTACGAAAAGGACCCTTTATGTTTCGTGGAACTACACCATTTGAGAATTGTTTGGGACTGGAAGTTTCTGTGGGGTAACATTTAACATGGTACCAACATTACATAAGATGTAGTATGAATATATTATATAGGGTTACATCAATGCTTGTTTTATTTAATGGGTATTGTATAGTTCCATGTTTTTGTTTCTCGTTAGTCACATTTCAACGTTGTTTACCTTTACTAGGCCAGCTTATAGCAGCTACATTCTCGTAGGTGAGTGGAATCGTACTATGTTACAAAGACTAATCATTTACAAAAATGTATTTGTGCCCAAAAGCAACGCAAAAACAAATGGAAAGGATCGAGCTGAAATTATGCTTTAGTAGAATATTCTGTAATCTGTGAGGTTAATTTAGATTTGGGATATTATATGTATGCTATATTTTATACTAGGAAAACGCGTGCTCAGCCTAACACGGTTCGCGTGCTAAGACAATTTCTGCCCGCGAGAAGAAATAGTAAATTTTTAGACAACAAAAATTGGGTTAAATAATATGTAAATTTGTACGTGCAGACAAAGAAACGATTTATTGATGTTATATACAAAGTGACAATTATCTGGTTTCTCACTGAATCAAGTATCTACATACAGTACCAATACAAAAGGTACCCTTAGTTTGTCCGATAAGAGTGCGATAACAGTGTATCGCGTTGCCGTTTTATTTATAACTAGTTTATGCACACGGATACGCACGCGTTTTTTCTATTTAAACGTTTTAAATGTTGGTTAATAATATGTTTAATGTTTTAAATGAAAGGAAATTATTTATGGATAAAAATAAGCGTTTTATTCCAGGCCTGTATGCAAAATTTCAGCCTGATCCGTTTAGTACTTTGGGCGTGAAGTATCGCATAACAACGAACTCCGAGACCCGGTGGGCGAAGGTCCGCCTGCGACGTAGGAGGTTGCGGGATCGATTTCCGCCTCGGGACACATCTTTGTACGATCTGCAGATATTTGTTGTTCGGGTGTTTTGGTCTTTTTCTATGTATAATAAAAAAACATCCATTTAGTACCTATAGGTAGTAGCTTTTTCAACCCTCATAACTTTTTCAATGTTTTTCAGACATTTGAATTATCTGCGGTAATCTTTCTCTCCACTCACTATTAACACTTTGACTGCGATTTTTTTTTGACGACTGCGATCTTTTTTTTAACCTTAAAAATTCGTGCTGCCGCTCTACACAGCGCGAGCGGTTGTGTTGCGCCGCACATGCGTTTCGTTCGAAAAATATTACGGCTGTGCTGAGTCACAAAGATCTGTATTTTCTCAGCCGCTGCGCTAGTGTGGATTTACGTATATTAGTCACTTGTAGAAAACACATACCGTGTGATTTCAGCACTCAAAGTGTTAATATAGAATTGTTATACCTTCAATTGCAATAATACTATAAATAGGACCTTATTTAAACAGAAGTACTCACTTTAACTGATAAGAATGCTATGACAAGTGCCGCCACATCGCTGAGCATGTGAAACGAGTCTGCTACTAGAGCCATAGAGTTTGTGATGTATCCTACAATGAGTTCTACGAAGAAGAAGCTTCCTGTGAGCCATAGCATGGAGAGCAGCCGGCATTTCTTCCCTGTGTAGCGCCCCATTGTTTCTGCAAACAAAAAAACCGGGAGGTAGAATCAGGGACAGAATAGCAATCGGTAAAACCATCTATATGAAAGTAATTATGTTTGTCTGTCCATTACCTTTTCATGCCTAAATGGTTGAATGGATCTTAATGTCATTTGACAGGTAGGTAAATGTTTCTATACTTAGAAAAGTTAAAACTAAGCAATACAATTGTTCCTGCTTCATGACAATCTGTTCTCGAAATAATACTTAGCAGGATATAAAGTGCCATTATGCTTTAAGGTTTTAAATTTGCCAAGATACTAAATTTTATTTAATTTAATAATTAGAAGAAATTTTTACAGAGATGCATAGTTTAATGTCAAGAGTAGCCTTTGCTGTAGTTGAAGTCAGAAAGTTTTTCATAATGGGCGTACTACTACTTTATAAATGCAATATTTAGCTAAACCTCATCAAAGATTAAACTACCCTATAGGATTACAGATAGAAAAGCATATATAGATAAGACAATAGATAATGCCTCACTTAACTCCTTGTTGACATACTTTACGGTTCAATTATTTTACACACTGCAGATCTATGAATAAGCATTCCCTGAAGTGTTTCAAAACAGTAAATTTGTAATTTATACATATTTATACCAGGATTGCATACTTGGACAGGTCTTAATTACAAGTACTATTTTAACGGTTATTTATCGCGCTTATTTACCTATTTTTCCCAAAAAAAAAAAAAATTTAAATAGTACTTGTAATTATGTGTTCTGATCCTTTAAAAACTTCAGGTCTTATTTAAAATATTGAAACATTTTACATTTATCATGCTGCATTACTTTGTAAGTGTCATAAATTAAGTTAGTTAGTTACCTTTTTGGTAGTTGTAGAAGGATAGGGTACTTTTTAGAGTACAAAGGATGTGATTTTCATCAACATCCAGCCTTAATCACTTGGTTTAGGTACTTAAGTCAGAATTGGGCTTTGTTCCTGGCAGAATGTTGATGTTAATAAGACAGTGGTTATGTATAGTGGATTATGTATAGTGGTCTAAATGATGTATTGTTCTCATGTTTTCAAGGAAAACAGGACAAGGAACCCTATACAGGGTTTTTAAGCAATGTACCCATATTATGTGACAAAACAAATCAAGAGCTAAAATTTTAGGCGAAACCCCCTGTAGATGGAGAGGATTATTATGTATATATTATACCTACAAATGTACCATTATTAGTAGCTGGCCAGATGTCCATGGGGACACCAATAACAATGAAGATAAGGTATGATGTACTGTCAACTTACATGTCGTATAATTTCCAATAAGACAACAATTTTTCGTCAGTAACTGCTATCCATTAGGGCTCCTGTGTGTCAGCAAATTCGCGATTCTTGCTCACTCATTTCACAACAATAGGTTATTGCTCTAGAACAGTATCGATTAGATGCACAAAGACACAAACACACGATTAGTTGTTAGGGTAAACATTTAGCACTCGCACGTCCTATAAAAACAATTCAACAGACATAATTTAGCCAAAGTCCAGGTTTTAGATCAAAAATGCTTGTTTAGAAAATATTAATGTCACCAAATATACTTCACATAATGAAAAAATACCGATCCTAGTGAATTTATCTATGGATGCACCGTATTGCAAACTTGAAATAAAATTTACGAGAAAATATAAAATTTCTAAACAAATTACTGTAATGATTCCAATCTCGAGACTGTTGAAGTGTTGAATGATATGAAATGAAAATGAATGGAAGGAATACAGACGACCATGAAAGAAAAAAACAGTGCGTAGCTGTCAGTGGCAAAAGCGAACAGTGAACGAAACAATCAATGTCATTTTGATAAAATTGTAGAGCGGCTTCTACACTGCGGTCTACTAGACTATTTAATTTACCAAACGGTTAGACATGCATACAATTTCTGTTGGAAACGTCTAAACATATTAAAGAAAATGGAAAATTATTATAATTAACGTGTAGTTTTTATCTCCGCTGTTATCTCCCAATCAGGAGGCAGGATTCGAACCCACATACATAGAGATAGGGGGGGTACTTATATGAGACGCCCACTGTACATATAGCATATTATGTAGGTCTAGGTAGGTATATTTTACGTACCTATCTCGGGATCAGGTCTGTTCAATGAATTTCAACGAAATTTTTCCTTTTCTAAGTTAATTTATATTCGGCTATAAGCTCGGTCGCTCAGCCTAGTTTGATATCTACCACTGTTCTCGTGCAGTGGAGCTACCATGCTATTTAACACATAACGTAACACGCGTTAATCACGCTAAAATAAGCGTTAAAACGCTGATAACGCGCGTTGCGTTACGTGTTAAATAGCATGGTATGGTAGCCCCACACAGGTTCGACACAGGTAAGGTTGGTTAAGTAAGTTGGCTTGGGATTGGGAGACGAGATGTTGGAGTGGAGTCCTCCCCCTCGATCATCATAGCATAGACAGACCCTCGACCGAAGACAGTCAGACAGCGTAAATCAAGTCTGACAAATAATTATGTCAGTTTCATTCAGATCATAGATAGATAGAGTAACTTACTGATTCGATTCAGTGAGATTATTTCAGATTTCTTCTCTTCAGTCAGTAGTTCAGTACAGCAATCAGTTGCCGTTTGTTTATTTTGTTTTGTATCAGAAACTGAAATTAATTTTACTGTAATAAAGTTGTACATAAGAATTTATGTGACGTTCTAAGAACCAGATAAATTATTCTAGCTGTTATGCCCTAATCAATAAGATTTATTTTTTCGAAAATGACCTTCAACTTTATTGCAAAATCTTGTGGTTTTATGGGATATTGCTTACAATATGCCTGTCTCACCCACTGCACATTCGAATATCTTGGTGACTTTGTAATGGTAAGCCAAACTCATAAAATAGGTACTTCTCAAAATTAAAAAAAACTAAATTCCAGCGACCCGAGGTTATACGAAGCCGCTCCGGATAAAATAGCTCCTGCTTTACGCGGCGCACGCCTGCAAAGCTCCTAGTTGACGAAATTATCAAGCCCAAAGCTAAGAAGAGCTTGTGTTATCATATCCTCCCTAGTTCTATTTTTGTTTTTTTTTTCAGCAACATAGGCCTCCTCAGGTTTCCTTAGTCTGCCACCCTTGCAATATCATCTTCACATAGATTGTTTTGCCTGCCTTTATTTCATTTGCTTCCTTGGGGTACCATTTGGTTATTATTTTTGTCCACACCTATTGGTGATAACCATAAGAAATAATATGTTCAGTTGTTTTTCAGTTTACATTAAGGGTTTAGATGGACACATAAAAGAAGCTTTTTAGATCCTAATTCTGACATGAAAAAGACCGATTTAATATTTGAAAATTCTGTTGTCCATAGTGTACCGGCCCATCCATGGAACCAACACTTCAATCAAACAATATATTGATAACGGAGCACCTCACACCCAGGTTTCACAGGCTTCGGAAAGGAGATATTATCATAGCCAAGAATCCTTCAAATCCTAAGCAGAATATTTGCAAAAGAATAACAGGTGTGTCTGGTGACAAAGTTAGAGGTCAGCTCTCTTTAAGAAGTCATATAGTGCCTAGAGGACATGTGTGGCTAGAGGGGGATAACTCTAGTAACTCAGCCGATTCAAGGCTATACGGACCAGTTCCTGAAGGGCTCATCAAAAGTAGAGTAGTTGGTAGAGTTTGGCCTCTAGATAAAATAGGTTCATTAACTGCATATTCTAAGTCTTGATGAGCTAAGGTTTGGCTGCGATTCAATATGCAACTTAGTTTTTCTCCAAGTTCATGAGTTTTGCTTTTGTTATTGTAGTAGATATTGGTATAAGTATTTTGGTAATGAAATGTCAAACATTTTGATGATCAATGTCAAGAGTAAAATAAATAGTTTAAATACAAAAAGTGAATATTTTTTTTTTAATTTAGCCTTTAAAATCTTAAACCACTTAACAAACAAAACCTCTCCTAAAGTGTATAGTATTGTGTTCAGCATAATGAAAACTAACATTAACGACACAACTTCACACAGCAAAATTTTACCTGTGAATTCCTCACCAGTTCAAACAAAACGCCAAATTACAACTAGTATTTATACCTATAAATATCAATTGATGAAATAAGTAACATATTTGTTATATATAAAAATAAATATTTATAACATCACATTTAAATAACAAATTTTCATAGCATCTCATTGCGGATTAACTTCAATCGTTTTTATTGATAGGGGTTCCATCTTGAATTCAATGTATGTTAGTCTTGTCAAGCGGATTCTCACGTTAAGCTCCCTTTCCCGTCTGAAACAAATTTATAATAAAAACATTAACATTTGTTAATTTTTCCCTATAAAAACCAATTCAAAACCCATGGTATTAAAGCCGTCACAAGAACTCATTGTTGTCCCACTGCTAGGTAAAGGCCTTCCTTTTCTCCTTCCACTCCTCGCGATCCAACGCTGCAACAAGCCATGAAGGAAGATAGCTAGCTAGAAGCTTGCCTCGAGCTCGTCACGCCATCTCATCCTGGGCCTTCCACGTCGCCTTTTAGCGTTGGGCGGGTTCCACTTTAACCATACCTAGAGTGAACCCACCAACGCTAAAAGACCACCAGGTCTTGGCCCGGAAATCGGTAAAAAGATTTTGCAATGGAAAATATTGCAGAACAATTTTTGTATGGATTGCAGGTCTACTATGCATTGGAAGATTGGCGTCATAGAATGTCTAATCCTTTTCAACCATTTAAGAAATAATTTCATAAACGCACCTATTTTGCAAAACAATAACGATATTATTATTCGTTTTAATAACAGCCAGATTCTCCACACTGATAATACTTCTTCTGCGAACCCTTATCTTCTGGGATCCTCTCGGTATGAACTTGGAGAAGTGTCCCATGGCGTAGAACATAGGCTGCTTGATGAATTCATCATCGTCTCCGTAAACGAGGATAGGTGAGTCGACGAAATTGTTCGCCCAGTTGGGACCACCAGTCGGGCTTAAGCAGAGGTTCCAGTCTATCCAACCGACCACGTAGTTGTTCAAGTCCTGAAAAATTAAGTATTAGTTAATTTATGTTTGTTATTTCTTAAAGTGTCCGGTAAATGGGCGACTAGCCAGCCAGTCATGTCATTTCGTCATAGGACAAATCTCTATTATTATTTTTAGGCTATTATTATAATGACAATGACAATGCCAATTCAAGGGCCTCATGTCTTTAAGTTAAGCCTCGATAATGGATAGATCTATCGTTTCAAGCTTCGTGCCAAGTGGACAACTCTCGTGGCTTATTAATAAGAATTTAGTAGCCTAACCCTCGAATACAAAAGCAACTCAGATTTAAGCCCGTCTCAACAAGTGATGATTTTCTGACAGATTTTCATTGAAAACTGTTAAAAAATGGCGACTTGAGACGTGTTTAAATCTGAGATACGTTTTAGTGTTTGGGCGTTAAGAGCGTTTATTCCTAAAATGCGCAGAAACAGTACTTTTCAAACCCGTTTATATCATGAACCACTTATCTTATAGTATATGTTATTTACTAATAATTTTAGGAAATTCCAAATAATAGCAACAAAATCATAAAAATTTTAAATGTATGATTTTTAAAAAGATGCTTCACTTTATTGGTAGGCTATTATTATATTGAATTAAATAAGGTATATCGGTAAAAACACCATTTAAAAATGTGAAATATTCGTAATATTTCACATTTTTTTAATTTTAATTTCTCATAGTAGGATACCAAAACCAAACATCTATCTAATTAGATTTTTAGCCAAGGATCTCATCAGTAGGTTATATTTTTTTCTTAATTAGATATGTCAGTATTTTCTATTATTTTGAGCTTCGAAACTGATGCTGAAAGGGAAATTATGAAAACCTCTCACAAGTTATCTTGATAGAACGCGTACATACTATATTAATCGAAATATTTTATAGTCAAACTATTTGGACACTAAAATTTCCTAAAATTATTAGTAAATAACATATACTATAAGATAAGTGGTTCATGATATAAACGGGTTTGAAAAGTACTGTTTCTGCGCATTTTAGGAATAAACGCTCTTAAAGACAGGTGTTTTGCGTTTTCAAAGGGCGATTGCGCGGCGAGCGCTTTTTGCAAGCGATTTGAAAGCGACAACTGACCTGCAAAATGCTAGTTGTATATCTCCTCGCTCTGGCCCATGATCCGAGTACTACTCTCGCCGAGTGCCAAGGCATTGGACCTGTAATTTAATTAAGCAAAAGTTAAAAGTGTCAGCTTTTAACTCTCTGTTTTAGGTACTTGGTCATCCTGATATCTTGTGGATCTGTCGCCACCGAATCGTACTTAGAATCAGCCCGTTTGTTGAATGGGTAGGTAGGCCGATTGCGAACGAATCGAAACGATTGGAAATATGTCTGTTGAGGCGGTAAGAAAGGTGTATTATTGGGTATTTAGCAAATAGGTAGGTAATAATGCGACCACTGTTATCCCCAAAATGCCAATTGATTGAAAAACAACCTTACCTACTGCTAGCTAAATTATTATCGTGATATAGGTGGGTACCGCCTTAACTGTAATAATAAAATTTTTTAGTGGTCGCGGGAAACATGGTTGAGGTGAGGCGATCCTTTGTCCGTTGACAGAAGTGCAACGCTTTTAGCTATTTTAGTACCTTCACAAGCTTCGGTAGAAAGCAAGATCTTGTTTGGGTAGCGATTGTGAAGGCTCGTTAGAATCTGCGCCGGGAAGAAATTGCCGTAGTAGTGGATTGCTATGCCGTCTAAGTAATCTATAGCCTTTGGGTCCTCTCTTTCCATCTGCAATGAAAATGTTGACATTAAAACAAATAAGTACAATAAAAAAAATTCAATTAAGTACAATACAATTATTGTGCCCTAGTTGTAATGAAACCGGTCAAGTGCGAGTTGCATCGCACACGGAGGGTTCCGTACCATCGTACAAAGAAACAAAATAAACCCTAAATAACTGAACTATTATTGATGAATCGAAATTAAGCAAAAAGACGTGGTCACCCATCTAAGTACTGACCGCACCCGACGTTGCTTTGTACATCATATGGCACATTTATTTATTTTTGGGGAAAACATTAGCACCTGATTAACACACTACTTTTAATTGGGTAATAGGTACGATATAATTTTTAAGGCTATTTACAGGTATACTTATGAGTTACATTATGGTATTATTATCTACATAAAGTTGCAATTCTTAAATTGATTTAATTTTTATTATTTATTATAGTGGCAATACCAATACACACGGTCCTCTTTAGAACTACCACATTTTATTCCAGAATTTTCCCATTCCGGCTCACATTCTTCTGATGATATTGGTTTGTACGGATGGAACACGGAGTCGCCTTCATAATTAGTTGGCGTTGTTAACTTTGTTCTATAGTTCTTTGACTTACTCCAATAAGCCAGACCGGAAGAATGTATCGCTGGTCATCCACAGCTAGGATCAGTGTGTCATTGAATCTTGAATTTCTGATCGTTGGTCCCAGGTTGTTTGCTACCCAGCGGCCCTAAAAAATAATTGTATTCCATCTGAAAATCTTTTAGCCATATTTTCCTTAAAAGCCTTATTGTCGCTATATCATCGTCATCATCAACCTACCCCTATAATGTATAAGTTCACTGCTGGGTATATATAGGCCACCCCTAATGAGCGCCTTGTCTAGATTTTAGCATCGAGCATCTGCCTGTAGATCGCCGTCCGACCAGTAACCGGACGGCGTCCTACACTACGTTTGTCGAGTCAGAACCACTGCCACTACAGCTTGGTTACAGTCGTTTTTGTAAGGACAAACCCTTTTTCTTCTATTCTTTTTTTGAGATATCTTAACCTTAAGGTAGGTAACCTGCCTTGTTAAGAGACTAGGCAAGTATATCTAGCTATATTGACAAGCAAATCACTTTCAGACCACACTGAAAGTTACTCGTGTCATCAGGGACGAGTAAAACTCATTACCTACTAAAACTCATTAACTCGTCCCTGCATATCATGAAAGTCGTGATACAGTTCGTATCGTCAGATACGACGGCAAAATATAAGTAAATATTTCTTACTAGCTGCGCCGGAGTCCAGCCCAATGAATTAAAGTCGACCACCGGTATAATTCCGTTCAGAGGTTCGTTCGTTGTCGTGATTGCCCAGATTTTCACTTCTGCTTTCTCATATTCTTCGATAAACCTGTAAAACATAATGGTGATTCTGTTTAATTCCTTCAAAGCAATTTTGGTTTTATATTCTCCAAGAGATCTTAAAATCTCTAATGATCTATAAATGGCTAAATGCTAATGAATTATTGATAGTGCTTAGATAGTGTAGATTGATGCGCTCCCGTATCAGAAGGTCTAAAGGAAAATGACGTAGTTTGCAGAACGTCGGCATATTAAAACGTCTATATGGTGGCAATGTCTTGAGCGGCAAAACGACTTACTAGTAAAACGTCCAGCATGTCTGGCAATAAAAAATCTTGTAGGGATCAGACTCGTTTATGTATCAACATCAACCCAAATTATTGAATGAACAATTCATTATTATTATTTGACGACCTCTGTGGCGCGGTGGACGAAGGTCAGCCTGCGACGCAGGAGATTGCGGGTTCGATTCCCGCCTCGGAACAATTGTGTGTACGATCTGCAGATGTTTGTTCCGGGTGTTCTGGTCGTTATATGTATAATAAAAAAAATATCTATCTACATATGTAATCTATTGTATTAAGTATATCAGTCATCTAGTACCCATAACACAAGCTCTGCTTACCTTGGGGCTCGATGTTGCTGTGGACTGCCCAGCATTATTTATTTATATTTTATTTTTATTTATTGAAACGGGATTCAATGCTGGTTTTGTATATCTTACTTGAGATGGTAATCAGCATAGCTCTGATAGTACTCCGGCCTAAGTTGTCCGAACCCGGTGATAGCGTCATTGGTCTTCATCCAGACTGGTGGTGACCAGGTACTCGCCGTGATCTTGATCTCATTCGGAGATAGCATCTGACTTCTTTTTATCATCGGCAACTGTAACATTCCTATTGTTATCAAAAGTATTTCTGTAAAAAACGTTATTATTTGAATTAATAACTATTTCTCACACACTCTTATTCATTCGATGACGACCATTTCTTATACGGTTCTATTCCCGCCTCGGGACAATTGTGTGTACTGAGAGGTGTGTACGATCTGCAGACATTTGTTCCGGTTGTTCGGGTCGTTATCTATGTATAATAAAAAATATCTATCTATGTAATATATTGTATTATGTATATCAGTCATCTATTATCCATAACACAAGCTCTGCTTAGCTTGGGGCTAGATGATACTGTATGGATTGCCCACCCAGCATTATTTATTTGTTTATTACAATATACTAGTGGTGCAACATGTAGGACCTTTAATGTCTGCCAAATATTTAAAGCAGATTTGTCTGATGTATTATTATGTATTATTATGTGTATCTGTATCGGAAGTTCTGTGTTGGAATTTAGATAATTTATTTATTTAGGTTAAGTTTTTTATTTCTAAGATTTAGGACTTCATTACAGTACGTAATGAAGTTAGAAAAGTATTGAACCTTATAAAAGAGATCCTCTTCGGTGAGAGAGTAGTTGGTCAGCTTAGCATCATGTCGGGGATACTCGTTGTACGTGTATGGATGAGTGGAGAAGTCACAGCCAGCGATCGGCACTCTGATCATATTGTATTCTATTCCTTTTGGTCCGAAATATGTGCTGGAAACGTGATGAGGTATAAAATTATGAAAACTTGTTCAGTCATAGATCTTTGCTTGAGTGACATTATGCCATAAAAAAGCGTTACTCAAGCATAGTTTAATGACTGCGCAAGCTTTCATTTTACCGACCTAATAAATTATTAAATTTTCGGGTATTTATACAGTAGGTATGTATATAGTAGATTTTCTATGTACAGCTGGTACTCTATCTATACCTACTTAATATTTTATAGCTTACATGTGTAAAAACAGGTCTATGGACTTTAAAGCGGACAGATGCGCGTTCAACTTAAATCACGTTAAGCAAATGCAATGTTTTGTTTTCTTATTTCAAGTCGAAAATATAAAAAAGCGTTCGTTTCTTACTTGATAAACTGAGTTTGCGCACCATCCGTTAATTTCCGCCAGTTAATGGAGGCTGCATCAGTGACAGATCCGCCGAAACCTTCGATGACTTGGTAGCGCACATTGCTAAATATTCTAAACACCACTCTGTCACGTAATGAATCTAAAATGATAGAGCATAAATACTTATTTATGTAGTACCAAAATCGGTTGTGGTTAGCATATTGAGTGCCACCGATGTACTCGCTGATCTGTGAGAGGCCTTTGCGCAGCGATGCGGCCCTCCGTATCGCATTGCTCAAGCTAGGCGTCCACTGCTGGACATAGGCCTCCCCCAATGAGCGCCACAGCGCCCTGTCTTCAGCTTGACGCATCCAGCATCTGCTGACTTTCGCAGGTCATCATCCCACCTGGTCGGAGGGCATCCTGCTCTACGTTTACCGAATTAGGTATATTGATTTATTAATATTGAAAGCTTATTAACGGTTAAATCTTACTGCAGATAAGAACTGTTAAATAAAGTGATGGATACCTGGTAATAAACTCTTCGCATCATTTTCTGAATCCTCATAAGCGCTGTCTGGTAGTTCTTCTTCTTCCACACTGTCAGGATCCTCCTCTTCTTCTTCTGGCTCTGGGTCTTGTTGTGTCTGGATCACTCCGTAACTCTTCGCGAAGCGTAGGCCATCCTTCACAGATATCAAATTATTTCAATCAAGTAGGTAGGTAAATTTAGGTACCTACTTACCCATCGCAATTTAGATAATGTATATATTACTTGAATATATTTCTACTTGTATGATGTTCGAATCTCCGCTTTCTGATTTACGATTTTTTGTTTAGGTAGGTATGTGTTGTTGGGCTTTGTTTCCAAAAGTAGGCCAGTCATCTTAAACTTTCATAATATACTAATAGTGTAAAATCAAGTTTGCAACTTCGAAAGACCTGTGCTAACTTTGTGGTGCTCGAAGAATCTAGGTACCTACCTACCTACTTAATGACTTTCCTCGTAGAATGAGTATTTAGACAGTAAAAATACCGTCTAAATACTTCCTCTAACAAGAAATCGAAAAATGGGCCTTCAAAGGCTTCAAAATAGTCTTTCGAACTTTTGTTCGACCTATAGCAATTTTTGTTTCTACCTACGGTAACTGTCCAATAAACGTGCCTATACTGTACTTACACTACTGCTTGTGTAAGCGATAAAAGTCCCTGGTGCTGGGTCTTCCCTCGTGATAGTATCGCAGTAGGTAGCATTGCACACGCAGACGACCGATCTGCCTTCAATACCTATCTCACGAGGGCTGCATGGTAGGTCCTCTTCTGTAAACGTTGAATAATTTTCTATAGAATTTTTAAGAGTGTAACTACCTACACTTCATTTCATAACTGTAACAAGTCCAATTCTGCACTGTATCAACATTGAGAATTTTAGATTTTTGTGTGGGGCACTCTTTGTTTCGAGGCTGGAATCGAACCCGCAACCATTTTTATTCTGAATAAACCTTCTTTTGGCCACAATCTTAACTAATGGTAACCTTCTACCGACGCCCGCTGTGCCACAAAGACCTTATTCGTAATTCATTCAGTGCAATATATGTGTCAAATGACTTACCGGTTTTTCCGTGCGCTATGAACAAAACAACCACTAAAAGGGCTAAACTTCCCAACCGAAGCAGCATTTTTGTAGTTCAATTCCACAACCTTCTGCCTCGGCTGAGGAATGCTCACTTCGAAGTGTTGAGTGCTGATTTATCTATTATCACTTTAATCGTGATAATGTTATTGATTGTAATAATCTCAGCTTAAAATATTAGTGACTATAAGTACAAAATAATATGTATGCCAATTTCTAAGTGGCGGGACATTCAACATTCTCTATGAATAACGTGTAGGTAATTAAGCCGTGTCGCATACGAAAGGTGTGGAAAGCTTTTACTTTATTTTCTATGGCCGAGATTTTTTCACTGTGCTTTCTCAAGATTTACTTATATGACAAATATTGGGTATTATTAAATATAAAAAAAACCTTTATTGAGCTTGCCTATATTACTATAAAACTTTGAAGTTACAACACGACTAGACTGTCCACCGGTTCACTTACAAAAATTATTACATATACACTCCCATCTTTTCTTTTCTGTGTCAACCACTTTCAATACATGTGCAATCAACCTTGTCTCTCCTTATCTGTTGTCTTGCTTACTTATTTATAAATTTTTAGCTTAAACAATATGAGATAATCCGTTACAGGTATCAAATATTGATCAAATTATTAATATAATAATTTATTCGTGCGTTAATCATGGTGTTATTATTTTAGTTTTATCTAACTGAATTCGATACGAGGGGGTTAGATAGCGTATCAAGGTATTTGTTGTCATCGAGATTAAAATGAGGTAATTATAAATACGAAATAAGAACTCATATTTTATTATGAAGACAATATAATTAAATTTTCATACAAATCTTTAACGTACCTATTATTACAATTAAAATACTGTACAAATGTCGTCGGCTTTTTTCGCAGTGAATCAATTGTCATTCATATTTTATCGAAAAAGTAAATTATTGCTTGTTTATTGCTACTATGATTCACACAAACTATGCCGACATTTATTTTTGATTGTCATATTGATATGGCAGATTGTCGATATGAAGAACATGTTACAGAAGCAAAAGCTCAGGTAAATACTTATTTAGGTACGTCTCAAAAGTAAAATTTTATTTACAAGAGACATAAGAACTGAAAATTTTAGGGTTTTCCAACATTTTATTTAAATATAACTTACTAGCAAAAGAGTCTCAAATCGCAATTGAGTTAATCTCATTTGAGTACATAAGGATAAAAATAAAATATAAAATCACAAAAACAGATCTCTTTTGCCGCCCAATTTAATAAGTTTTACCTCCAATTTAATTCGGTATCTTAAACCAAATTCTAATATTGTATTACATAATTTCTCTACAAAACCAGTAGGCACCTAGTCAAAACAAACAAGTTGTTCACTTAAGTACTAAGACAAATTCACGTTAACAGACGACCATCGCCATATTTAAAAAAAAAAACCTTAAAGCTAAACAATTTACAATTATCTAATATAACTCTATCAAATAAATACAAAAATCTCTTAAAATGATTATCTAAGATAATATTTTTCCTACCTCATGTCTTAAAATGAAACTAAGCATTAGCAATATTTAATGCAAAACAATAACTGTGTGAATTATAATGAGCGTACGAAAGACGCGGCGACGGCAGGACCCTAAAAATATTTGACTAAAAGAGAGATCAAATCATTGCCACATAAAACCACTTACCTATTGTAAAAACATTAGCTTTTGATTGCAGAGATACTTATTTGTACTTTGAAGGAAAGTTCAAGTAGAGGACGTAAAAAAGGAAGTTTTTTTGGCAATCGGTAAAAATAATTGAAATAATAGAAGTAGGCGCAAAAATTTTAGAAGGATAGCGATACAGTAATCTCAGTTATAAGAAGAGTTGTAGGTTTTTTATTGATGGTAATATAGCTAACAGATATGTACATGATTAGGTACAAGAGATGCTTAGATAATTTATTATTTGTTATATTACAATACTTATTACTAACAAATCCTTAACCTGGACCATGTGAACACATGATATGATTGAAATTGTTTTATACTAATATGTATATGAAACATTTATAATTTAGATATTTATGTTATTATGTACACTTTGCTGTACAACAATATCCAAAGTAGTTTTTAAAGTGGCAAAGATCGTATAAAATTAATTGGCAAAAAGATACACAAAACATACAAAAACTATCTAGATTTATAGAAATGCTATGTCTCAAAAAGACCTAAAATACAAAATACTAGAAAACAAAGGTAAAATTAAAACTTAGATGCCACATTTGAAATATAAAATGGTTAAAACCGGTTCAGATGAAAAAAAGAAAAACAAAACGACGGATAAAATTGTACCACGAGCTCTTAACAATTCGTAAAGTATTAGAATCTCCTTATCAATAATATACTTATTTATAAAATAATCTTATACTTCACGGTACTCTACTCTAAACTTTAATCTTTTTACTGTTTTGTGTTTCACAGTAAAAAGACTAAACACGCTCAAGTAATTTATGTTAATGTAACATAAATATAGAGGCACTGTGTGTGTTCAAATTTATATTTTCTTATTTGATATTCATATTTTACACGCAACTATGTGTCCTTAAAAATATTAAACATTCAATATTCAGAATTTGTCAAATATCTACATATTCTGGAACACTAATGTCGGTATAGTTGAAATGTATCCTGGGTATAAAAACGCGTAACAAAACCACTCAGTTTGTTTCTAAGTGAAACATTCTTATACGACGTTCTAACTACAGAAGATGGATCAACTGAACACCGAGCGACACGAATAGAAAAGACACTTAAAAAAAAAATAGCAGCCCAATTTTCAGATCACATTTTGCTAACCACCACAAAAAAATTATTCTGATTTCCTGATCATAAGATTGCCTAGAAATAAGAACGGCCGGCACCACAAATTCTCAAAAACATACCGCCGCAAAACTTTGAAAAAATGTATAAAGAAACCAGCTTTATAGAAAGAAGAATAGTATAGGAAAGGGAAGGTTTTGCACAGTAGTTAAATTTTGGTGGGCATTAGAAGATGTCGATGTTGCAGATACTGCCTTATCAGTTATAAATATGGATTTCATTGAATATATTTTCTATTGACATATTCAAGCACTGATCGTTAATTAAATTGTTAGATACTGAATTTAAAACCATCAAAAGTCAATAATGTTGTTTTCTGAACTTACTTGCAAGATGTAAGGCGATTGGAACTCTCTGCATAAATTTAAAGTAAAAATGACTAATAAATATTGATCTATCCAATAAAGAGTTAGTAAACTTTACTTATGTACAGTAATTCCACCTGAACGCAAGCCCGGTTTAATTAAAAACTGAATTATATTGAAGTATCGGTATCCTTGCTGTCAGGGGTTTGGTTCCTAGGAATGGTAGACGAAGGCCGGTGCGTTCGCTATGCACGTTCAGTTCAGTCTTTTACTAGCCTATATATGTGATGCTGCGCTCCATGCTCGCTGTTTGACACTTCGAACACAAACGCAGCGCACAACAGTGTCTCTTGAGTATCTCTGTTCGACACCACCTGTGGACAATAACGCAGTTCATTAGGGTTGACATCACTACATAGTACTTGTATAAAATAAAGTCGCTTCTCGCTGTAAGTCTGTCTTTAAAACTACGCAACGGATCAAGTTTCAGCAACTTCAAGTTTGTAAGTATGGATGTATGGATGTTTGTTACTCTTTCACCTAATAACTATTGAATGGATTTTAATGAAACTTATAGTTATATAGCTTATACATCAGAATAACACATAGGCTACAATTTATAAAGATTATTGTATATTATCCAAAATATCTATCACCACGCGGCTGAAACCGCGGGGCGCAGCTAGTCCTCAATATATGGCCTCCATCGATTTCGATGACGGCGACTAGGGTCGCCGTCATCGAAATCGATGGAGGCCATATATTACGGATTCCTTTTAGAAAGAGGAATCCGTAATGTCTAGGGTCCATGAGCCCTAATATGCCTCGCTACTCCGCTAGACCGACCTTATACCCAAATAACTAGGTTACTAACCTGAAGTATAGTAAAGTTTTCTAAGACGCTGTTCATCATATACTTCTCGGGCAGGTGTTTTAGCTTATGTATAAAGTTGACCATGTATTCGCACATCGGTGACCGGTGGATCCGGTAGACGAACCGACCGCCCTCAAAGTGCGCGTATTCCGTTTCAACCTTCTCAACGACTTGCTTGCCGAACGAGCAGACTTTCGTACTGCATGTTATCGTCATATTCTCGTTGCTTTCGTATCTGGAATTAATGTTATGATTAGATTTAAAAAAATTGCTTAAAAAGTACTTTGTCACCATAATTCAATTCAAACATACAAATCTTCGCGTTATCGTGTGGCCGTAGCATAAACGAATAAATGATTTGAGGTTTGTAGTTTAATTTCACTAAAATACTTACACACTAGTAACCCCGTAGAAGGCATTGGGGTCATCCAGGTTGTTGGTGTTGAGGTCCGCCCAGAATTTGACGAGGAAGAACGCGTTTCTGGGACCCTTCTCGTAAAGCTCCTTTAGGCCGCCTTTCTTCTCAGGGAATTTGTCATTTATTTGCTGTACATCTACTGACTGGAAAAGAAGAACAAACATTCAATTAAATTAGATAATTCAAAGCTATAAGACCTAGCAAGCTGAAGTGGCAGTGGGCCGGCCATATCTCACGAAGAACCGACAACCGCTAGGGTAAACGTGTTCTTGAGTGGACACCGCGACTCGGCAAACGTAGTGTAGGACGCCCTCCGGCCAGGTGGGATGACGACCTGCGAAGGACTGCGGGCAGATGCTGGATGCGTCAAGCTGACGACCGGGCGCTATGGCGCTCATTGGGGGAGGCCCATGTCCAGCAGTGGAATAACATACGATGATGATTGATGATGAGATAATTAATTAAATTCATTAGCATTAGCATATTCTCCCGTACCGATACCATCTCCTGCATTATTTAATCAATCTTAATAGTATAAATGCCGTTGTTTGGATGTGAGGTACAGGCTGTAAAAATAACTAAATAGTATTTTTCGTGTTTTGTCTTAAGTTACCTTTATATTGTTCACTTTTATAAGTTTGATTTGACAATAAATAAATTTGAATCTGGTTTGTTACCTCTTCGCGCCCAAAAACTAAACGGAATGCCTGGAATAAAACATTCCCATGGCATAGAAATATACTTTAAACGTTTCTATAAAATAAACGCGTGCGAAGCCAGGGGCATAAATTAAAAATAAAAATACGGTTAACGTAAGAAAATCGATGTGTACATTTTTGGGAATGACTTCTTGGAACCATTATTTGAACACATTCATTGCCGCTAAATGATGGCACAGGCCTACATGCGCGCCTTGGGCCATGCTAAAGTTAGTTTATTGTAATTATTTAGCGTTGCTTACTTTGGCGGAATTGTGGAATGATCAGCATAAAAAGTCCCATAAGAAGATGTTTAAGTTTAATATTCATTATTCTCAAAAAGACAAATTATATTTATTTATTTATGTGATAAAATATTTACAATGCCTTTACAGTTTTACACCAAAGCGACAAAGAAATACAAGAAAACCTAAATATAAAATACACTAACTAAAAACTAACATTCATAGGATGCGCCAACACGCTACTAACTACCACTTAATATTAAACTTAAAATAAACATATTTAAATATTTCTATGTGTCCTATCCAAATTTTAAAACCGCATCCATGCGAGGACACATAAATGGTTATGAGTTTTTATTTAAGTATTCTGTTAAGTGTGTAAAACTGTTTGTCTTCCGAATAAAGCAAAATAAAATAAAATAAAATCCCTGAATTGTGGCAAGGACACATAGAATATATTAACATACTCCTCTGCACATAAAGTATTAATAGCCCGAAGGGCCCGTGTGAACGGGGACTTGCTCAGAAGGCTAGTTCTTGCCTTCGTGATCGCAAGTAGCCTAGGTCTTCGGCGTGCGTATATATACTATATAAACGCGTATATATAAAGTCACTTACATGAGAACATGGTTCTTAGGTTAAGTATAGATAGTAACATAGGTTGTGGTTGTTCAATAGTTGACTCTACAAGGCCGGTTTAAAATGATCAATAAAGAGTATCGACTATCATGATATATATGTATGTTCAGTTGTTCTACCAATGCGGCATAAGGTCACTAGTACTACCTGGTAGTACTAGAGATACAAAGGTGTGTCATTAGTACTACCAGTCGTACTTTTCAGTAGTGCTACTGACACGGAGGCATTTAAAGTGTTCACTTAATATGAAGTGAATTATCATCTGTCGACCTGCGAAAGACTGTAGGTAGATGCTGCATGCGGCAAGCTGAAGACAGGGCGCTATAGCGCTCATTGGGGGAGGCCTATGTCCAGCAGTGGACTGCTATAGGCTGATGATGATCATCTGTATGTTAGTTATACAAGTCGTTCCTTACCTCTAATAGTGGATCAGCGTATGTAACTGTACCGCCTATGTGAACAAACAGGTGTTGTGCTGCACTTGGAGGATACTGGAAGAGAAATAGAACAGATCATCACCTGAACTCATCTAGCAAAACACATTGGCACAGATTAACACATTGGCACAGATAAACGCATCCGAAGGCGAATACTACCCTCATTTCTTTCAGCAATCACTATCGTTTATTTCTTACAAAATAAGCTTTTAGTTGTCTAAAAGCTTATTATGTATTATGATAAAAAAATTATTAAGTAATATAATCATTATTTGGTTAATGAGTCGATAGATAGATGATGTATAGAAAATACTTTATTATACAGTACACGCTTAGTAGGTATATAAGAAAGTATAAATAATGCTTGACAATTCACACAGCATTATCTAGCCCCATGGTAAGCAGAGTTTGTGTTTTGGGTACTAATAGATAACTGATATACATAATACTGTATATTATATAGATAGAATTTTTTTATTATACATAGAAAACGACCAGAACACCCGGAACAAATATCTGCAGATCGTACACACAATTGTTCCGAGACGGGAACCGCAACCTCCTGCCTCGCAGGCGGACCTTCGCCCACCGCGCCACATCGGTCGTCAAAAAAAAGAAAGAATGTCCAATAAACACTTTAAAGTTAAGTTTCAATTGGCGGCAACAGACAACCATGAGCGATCACTACCAGACAACCATGTTATATGTCTTGGATGACTTCTAAGATGATTATTGTCTATGGCAACACCAGATATCTGCGCCGGATTGTGTTCCACTTTATTCCAATCGAACACAACTGCATCGATATATACGTAATATATCGATGCAGCCTCCTGCAGTTCGATAGGTACCTATATCTATAGCTTTACTGTCGCACGAGTCGAATTAAAGTTCAAGGTATGTTACTTTCAATTTATTTAATGTTATACCTACCATAAAAAGGATTTATGTTGTCTTATCCAACAGCGCATATTCAAAATGCTCTGCATTTACTGGCCTTGACATATTTCTATCACTTTGTAACTGCAATATATTTTTATTTGTAGATATTTCCGTTCTTTCCGTTCATTCTGGTCGTACTTTTTGTCTTTCTCTAGAATCAATAATAATTCTTAGGCTAGCTCTGCTTACTGCTGGTGCAGTTGTAATAGTTATATAATGTATTGTCTGTTTAAGATAGAAAGCTTACATATATTCGCATAAAGCTGAAAATTCATATGAATGTTGTGAATACCATCTTCGATAGGGACGTCCACATTTTGTTTATGCACGGGAACTGGGTGTTCCTGCGCATAAACAAAATGTGGTAGTAGTAGGTAAAGGAGCACCCTAACGTTGGGTGTTCATAAAAATGTTAAACCTTTATGAGATTTTTTTATACTACCTCTATTTTTTAGCTATTTTCCTAACTATACAGTACTATTTTACCTAATAGTGCTAATTTTATTTACCTTGAAATGGTCCCTCAAAATGTCAGACCAGATACAAATTTCCACCGTATTTAGGTCCTTCCCCCACCAAAATAAAAATAATGAATACGAGGCCAAGTTCGTTCATTTGTAAACCCCTAGCGTCTGATGACTTACTATTATGCCAAATTGCAACTTCCTGTTGCAGTCAGCATTTGCCTACAATGTCTCACATACTTCCAAAAATCTCGATATTTTGCGGTCTCCCATCACACCCATAAGCCACAGAGGGGGGAAGCCTTTGCCCAGAAGTGAGATGAATAATAAAAAAAATATGCGGGGCAGTCTTTGGGGACTGCCGATAGAAGTGAAAACTAAATAATTTTATATTTTATTTATATACTGGGAAGTATGCGGTGACGATGACGCGAGTTCACGCTTTTTGTTCACCCAAAAAGTGCTCATGCCTAAAGAAGTTTTCACTTAAAAAAAAATCTTACAGTGTCTGGATCTCGGGGATGTTCTACGAAAGCTGAGAACTCGACGAGCCTCAGTTTATGCGTGGCGATGGCTCTGCCTTCCCACGGCGGTGGCGGCGCTACATCTGTGCCAGTTGGGACTCCGACAGGCACGCCTTTGTACCCCGCCCCGGGAAACGGTTTCACACTGTGGAGCCAACAAGAAACTGTAAGTGTCAAGAGTTCGCGATTCGTTCATCATCAAATATTTTTTAAACTTACGCGATCTGAACAAAAATACTGAGAATCGTACCAAAATTGTAAATAGTTAATGCTAATGATGATGAACTATATTAATATAATAATAATTATATTAATTTTCAGTACTAGTACTATATAGGTTGTTAGGTAGCATATGTTTATTGGATCATCGATAGATAAATATGTACATATCTCGTTAAAGAAGTGATAATAGAACGCCATCCTAGTTAAATTATAAGATTGAAGATCTTTTTTATATTATATGAACTTTTAATGTATAAAAACAATTTTATTTTTGCTAATAATTTGGGATGGTTTTAGTTCCACCTTAGTCTCTTTGTGGTTAAAATAAAAGAACACTTGAAATTAACTTACTCCTGTGACGTACCAGCTTGTAGACCGGGTTGCCAAAATTGCTGAAACGTAAAAGGCGAAACTCAATAACCAATTATTATAACTAAAGGGATAGATATCTAAAACATAGCAAGGTACAACTTGTTAAAATAAAGCTCACACATCAAATGCGTTAATGTGAAGCTTTATTCAGTTAAATGGTTTTAGAGTGGGTGGGTAAACCTAGTCATGTAGTAATTTTTAGGGTTTTCCAAAATTGACAAAACACAGTAAACCGGAAGAATTTTTCAATGCCTGGTCAATTTTGGGACTAAATTCAGGGTAGGTACTGAAGAAAGTAAGCCATCAATGACGTCAGCCCACATTCAAACAAGAACAATATAATAAAAACTTCGAGAACATTAAAATGTGAGTAAAGCGAAGAGTTATCGCGATTAATACTCTGTCGTTTGTTATTTGGCAACATGCCTGCAGAAAAAGCATGATTTAGAGGCATTTTGATAACGTTGTCACAAAAGACCGTTCACATAAAATGCAGATTTTACAACAGCTTATTGTGCGTTGTTTGTTTTAAAATAAGGTCTAAGTACCTAATCAAATAAAGCCAATAGTAGCCTTAATTCCTATTTTAATTTCAACGGTTGTTTTCCAACAAGGAATTGACGCGTTGATGAACTTTATCGATATAAAGGGTCAAAATCTAAATATACTAAAAGTTACGAATATCTTTTTCAGAAGACCTGTATAAAAGTCCAATAACTAACCGGGTTTTTATGAGTCATGAGAGTTTGAAATCTGATTAGATAGAAGATCTAAAACTCTCAGGGTATTAGTATCCGCTCTAAATACCGCTAGTGACGAGCAAAAATATAATAGCATTTCAGGAGTGTCTTTTGAGAACTGGTCAAAATGAAAAAGAAACATTGAGCTTAATTTCTGACAATTCAAAAGACCGGAAGTTTTTAGGATCCCCTCTATATATGTTCTAGAGATGATCAAAATTAATTAAAACTTTCAGGATTGATTCGGGTCTTACAATCTGCTTTCTATGTGAAGGTCACAGGCATGCCTTTGCAAGTTGAGTACCGTGTGATGGTACGCTGGGTGCGGTAAACCCGCCACGATCTGTGCGCTAGATAGTGCGCTCATTGACTGCATGGCCTTTTCTTTCATCACCCCACCGTCCTAAATGTCAACCATGATTCATTTATTGGATTGACTCAAATCTTCTTCAAGGCTATAGTTCTCATTCACTGAGAGGCGTGGCGCAGCCTATCTCAGCTAAATTCAAATTATATGGATCCATTTATATGGTTGCATGCTTGATGTTTTACAACTAGTTGTACCAAGCCCCTCAGTGTAAAGCTTCTAATATGAAATTACAAAGGCAAAAGCTCACTTTTGTTTTGCACGCCTCCATTAAGAACTTGAAGCAGCAAAAACTCTTGAGTTCTATAGAACCTAAGCCAACTATTTCGCTTATTGCCTCAACAACTTTAATACGAGCCTTGGCTTTCAACTTTTAAGTTCAATGGTTTCTAGATTCTACAAAAGAATTGAAACTTACCACTTTGAGTTTGGCCTGTATTTCTCGTAGTTTTCTTCTCGCTAGAACCTGTATGTGTGATGAAACCTGTTTTCTCGTCCTCGTCTTCCCAGTCCTCAGTTTGATATATCTCGCTATTAGCTCGTTCCTTCCTGAAATATTACGAAACTCTTCAAATTTACCGAATCAATGAATGAAACTGACTGGAATCAGAACCCGGTTTTAGATACCTACTCTATTTGAGGCACCTAGGTAGAGTTTTTGTTTTATTTTATGAAAATGTTACAAGTGCTTTTTCTTCCGAAAGTTTTTACTTAGTTTTCCTATATTTTATCTAACTATAAGTTTGATGGGAAACTTAGAAATAGGTAAGGTATCCTATCCGTCAGCGAGCCATATCAACATTAAAAAAATACATTAACTACGCCCAGCCAACAGAATACACGGCCATCGTAATCCGCGCATATTTTGCATAGTTGATTCAGAAAGCCGCGCGTTTCACAATGCAATGCAGCGCAGCCCCTGTTATGAAACAATTTTCAAAATATTTTGAATAGCTATTTTCAATTATTGAAACTGCAGGCGGAATGGTATGCGGGGTGGACCGCCCGAAATAATACAGTCTACTGTTGTTTAATTATTTTGTATTCGGTATGGCCAGTAAATTCAATTTGACAAGTTCTATAAATCCATACAGATTGTAACATAACAGATTTACAAAATTTATTTTACTTAATATGGTTTACTTTTCCTAGACATTTAAATAGGTACTAGATGCATATATGTATGTAGATAGTTAGGTTATAACTTGAAAAAAAGTAGCTTGTTACTTTATTTTTAATAATCGATATAAATGACTTGCCAAAGGCTACATAAACAAATGTAAATTTTTTCTAATAATAGTACTGTTACAATTTCATGTAATAAATTTACACCTATGAAAATGAAATAGATTCTACTTCGAAATCAATAATAAAATGGCTAGATTTACAATTTCATGTAATAATATTGACACCTATGAAAATGAAATAAAATCTACTTTGAAATCAATAATAATATGGCTAGATAATAATTGACATGGTGCAGCACAATTATAGTTACCAACCGTTCTCTACCGTAGCGTAATAAACCGTATTGACTATGAATGTTAAGGTATTAATTGGAGAAGAGAAGAGGCCTCGGTCAGCTACCGAATTGAGTTTTTATCGAATACGCAAAATGCGAAATGAGAGGCGTCGGGTGCAAATTTAATTAACCCCTGCTCGTGCATGTGTTACGGCACCGACCGAGCTCATTCAGCCGTGCTATTGGAACACTACCTAATAGTACCGACGTCATGTTTCAAAATATTCATAAACTCCGCGGCTTCGATCTCGTGAAAATCTATGTTTCAAACATATAAACCTTTGTTTATAAACCTTTCTCTTGAATCGCTCTATTTATAAAAAAAAAACCGCATCAAAATCCGTTGCGTAGTTTTAGAGATCTAAGCATACATAGGACAGACAGACAGCGGAAAGCGACTTTGTTTTATACAGTGACGAATGAACTTGAAAAGTCGGAATTTTATCAATGCCAGGCGCTTTTCCTTGGATCGTTTTATTTTGTTAATTAAAGGCTTGATATTGAAAAGCCGTGTTGCTTAGATAGGTGATTATTATGGATACCTTCTATTCGTGTAAGAAAACCGGCTTGCATATTTATTACCTATCTACCTACAGCCCAAGCTTATCAAACTTATAAAGATCTTTAAGACGCTTTTATTGTGTCTATCTTAAGATGAAAAGCCGAGAAGTTGTGAAACAAACTCTCGAAAGTAAAACATTCTTGAAATGACTCTGAAATTATGGCACTGTCGTAAAGTTTTCACGTCGGGTGTAAAGCTAAAATTAGTGAGTCCGACCACTCTAACAAATTGCTGTTAGCACGAATTAATGAAGAGTATATAAAACGCTGCATGAGAAGTTCCTTGTGACACCCGCGCCCGCGAATTGAGCATTAAGAGTGCTTTCACCCGAATCGTCGTGTGCATCCCTCTATAAATAGCTAGAGGATCGACGGAACGTTTCTATTCCACAGTGGATAGAAAAACAAGAAGATCATTATTTATTAGTTCGTTAGTTGGCTAATTTGGTCCATTGCCAGCGCGCCACGCTCTCGCGCACTTCGCGCAGATGAAATTGTGCGTGCACGCTCAGCCGGCCGGCATTATGAATTTTAATTCTGTTCTTTCCTGAGTATTCATTACTTGTATCTTTCTATTTATGAATGAAACTCTTTTCATCAATACCATAGTATTTAGATTAGCCGACCGATACTTTCTTTTATTCGAGTTTACGTTCCGTTCCTATTTATTGCAGTATTTTTCCTAAGAGAATGAATATTTCCTAACATTTTGCTGAACTGATCTATGTGTAGTGCTTATTTGCTCTCCCTTTTAGCCATATTATTTTCGGGTGAAATTTATTCGACTCCTGTCCTATCAGAGATCGATCAGAATCACATTAACGGTAAAAGCCATTATTTTGTCGTTTATGATCTGGACAAGAAGTATTTATCAACAGGGAGTTAGGTATGAACCAATTTTTGCTTGATAACCGTGAAGCAGGTACTTAGTGAACGTTTTTTTAAATGTTTCCTCAAGAATTAGCAAATTCAAGTGGCAGTGGACCGGCCATTATATCGGGAAGAACCGAAAACCACTAGAGTAAACGTGAGTGGAGACTGCGACTAGGCAAACGTAGTGTAGGACGCCCTCCGGCCAGGTGTGACGACCTGCGAAAGACTGCAGGCAGATGCTTAGATGCGGCAATCTGAAGACAGGGCGCTATGGCACTCATTAGGGGAAGCCTATGTCCAACAGTGGACTATGCATATATGTATGTAGGTTGATGATGATGATTTTTTCCTCCGAAAGACGCATGAACAGGTTTAATGACAAAAACCTTTCTATTTGTATGAGTGGATTCAAAGAAGTTACTGCTGGGTGCTATAAAAGATATTAAACTGTAATTCGGATCGCAAGATTTCACGCTGACCCAAACACTAGGTATGCGAGGCAAATCCTCGAAGAAAGGGTTGAGTTGCGACAGGTCTAAGGAGGATTTCTCGGGAGACAATCGGGAGTTATGCCCGAAGGCGGGCGGGGCTGGTGGGGCGCTAAACAACGGCGCGGGCGGCCCGCCCCTTCTTTATATTTTCTTACTGCGTTCGCCGCCTAGCGCGGCCGGGCCCCTTACACGCTCGCTCGCTCACTAATTGCGCATTCTTCGCATAGTTTAGCCCTCCCGGCTAACCCCTCGCCCGCCTCCCCCGGACCACGTGAAGCCGTGCGCTGACGAAACTTTCATACTTACTCCTAGGATGTTGAGCGGTTTTGAATGTCTTAACTCACGAACGTGCCGGTGGCAATGCACTAGCTTTGTTGGGAAGTCTCCTCAACTAGCAACTACATACCACAATGTGTGAGCTTTGCTTCCCTATACGAGCTCGGCGCTGAACTCGCGTGTAGTGCTCGACTCGACTAAAAGACGTGTTTATTGGCAAAGTTATGCGATAAGTGTGTTCATGTTACCATAACTTTTCGCCTCGGTCACGGTCGTGTGTTGGGCCAAATTTCAATTCATTAGGTTAGTATTGAAATTTGTGGTAGGTACCTATTGAAAATTATCCGTCTATTTTCTTTGTAACTCAATAATTGACGGCATGTTTTTATATTTTTGGTTTTACCGTAAATTGCGGGACCTGAATGATTTACAAAAAACTTACCTCAAAAAACTTCAAAATGGGAATGTTCAATTCCTTACTTTTTAGGGAATTTGTACCGGAGCCCTAAAAATTCATTTGAAATTGGGTCAGGTTCGACACTCATAGATATTAGGTAATCAACTGAACAAGTAAGAACCAACATGGCATAGAAGAAGTGAGCATTCGATAATCGTGTCGGGATTACGAAGGGAGGGTGAAAAAGCGTGGACGGGCAAGGGCGACGCACCGAACTCTTCTATATTAAGTACGGGAGACACGTTCTCATCTAATGTCCTCGTATATTGTCCGAGGAGAGCAATTATTATAGAATCGTTTGTAGCCGAGACGATCTATTTGATTTGAGCATATGAGCAAGCAACAGGTGCTGGAAAAGTATAGTAATAAAGATATGGAGCATCGTTCTTGGAATCTGTATCCTTTGGGATCACGTGCGTGATTATTCGGTTGTTAGGCATGAATCAATTATTTCGTCATTAATTATTTCGTTGTATCATCTTCCTTATGTAAGCTACTAGGATCTTTGTTTTTTATTATAATAAGGTCTTGATGAATTATAAAGCACATGATCGTCTAGGCTGAGCTGAAACAAGTGAGAATTTTAAATGGTATACCAAATCAACTAATGACATTTCTTGATGCCTTTAATCAACTCGTCGAGCTGAGCTTTATCATCAGATTCGTAATAAACAACCACAGCCTTGGGAATTTCCATTTAATTTCCTTCCGCTCTTAAAAAGACCGTTTTGAATAGAAGCAATTTGAGGATCGCATTTCTTTGCGCCTATTAAATCACTTAAGGTGGACATATCGTCTCTGTGGTAAATTTGTTTAGCAATTCCATTTGGCACCACGGAACGGGACTCCGGGCAGTCCTTTAATTAAAACCGGGACGTATAATGTTAGAGCTTGACGTAAACTTAATGTGCGTCCGGCACAGTAATAGCGTACCCTCTAATAATTGCTCTACATCTATTCCTCTCTAAATGACGTGACAAACAAAAGCGCGCAAGTTTCAGAAGAAAGTGTTTATTGTTGCGAGTATTTTCGCAGAATCAGTTCTGTCGGTATTTAATTCACAAAAACGCTGCTTTTAAGTAGCAATCGTCACGTACGCGCTAACGAGCTTCCCAAGTTAACAATGTAACGTGAAAAAATTCGCTTTCGGCTCCAGTCTTTCCTTCGAGCAGCTTTCATTTGTAGCCACTTTGATGTCTGTTAATTTCTCTTGCTTTATAAAAGACCATAACATGCCATTGTAGGTACTGAATATAGAGATAAACTGTTGTGTTTGTGCAGTAGCCACACACATGGATCAAGTAACAGACAACAGGTACAGTTGTTTTCTCCGAATTGACGACATGGTGGTTGAGAGATAATAATTGTCGGTTCACGTCTTTCCGAATAATTCTATTGCGCAAATCGCCTTTGTCGGCAGCCTTCAATACGTCGGCATATCAGCTTTTGTCTCGTGCCATACCCATTGTTCATTTTTGGCGATGTGGCCTTGATATCACTTTATTGTTAAAATATTGCTGACATCTCTAAATTGACACGAAAATACGTCTCTGCATTACAGAGCAGATTATAAGTAGGTTAGGTACTTACGATTATGTACCTACCTTTAAGTTGACCTTTCTTTATATTTTGAAACACAAAAAAATATTTTCTATTCTATTTTAAAAAGATTCTATTATGTTTTTGTAAGAAAAAAATAATGGAGATAGGCTGATTAGGTATCAAAATTCTGAGCAAAGCTACATAAAAAGCAGGTAAGTTAATAGTTTTCATTGATATCCTTTTGCATTTTAACATTTAATTCCAATTAATACGCTCTATACTAGGTAGATACTGAAAGTAAAACTCGTTCAAGAGGCATTCACGTATGTATACTTAACTACCTACGTACGCACATGATTGATCCCACGTCGTTTTTGTTTTCAAAACATTTGCAAGATCAATATTTCCTCTACTTACGTCTGATAAACATTAATTACTTTCTTCATAATGTTATGTCAGTTGTCAATAGCAAGCAGTTCTCCGCATAGGAATTACCTGTAACCCGCTTTAACTTACCGTCAGCTCTGTCACAACCAATAAGTAGAATATATTTTTGCGTTGATGTCTGTTTCAGTTTTGCATTCATTGAAATCTCCCAGCTTCCCCTAATTAGAGACCGTTTAAATAAAGCTAGGTAGGTTCTAGTTGTGTTTTATCCTTATTCGGGCTGGCTCCGGCTAGGGAGGAGATAACAGAGGACAATACACGCCTAGGTTGATGTGAGACATCAGTTAAATTACTAGTTTTTCCTATTAGAATACGTGTAAGGAATATTCGTCAGTTTCTCTAGAATATATATGAAAGGTTTTTGGTTCTGTCATGCGCGGACTCACCGTACATCTTGCCCTCGTCGGAGAGAATGATCTTGCGCCGGCCGCAGGGAGGATAAATGGCCAGCGCCTCTTGGAAACTTTGCTCGATGTCGGGGCTCCATACTCCTTCCGCATCGGCCGCCGATAAATCCTGGAATGCAATATCATTATGGAAATATGTCCCCAACAACATTTTTTGAATTTAATTTCCAAGACCTAATATACATTGCGAAAACTTTACCTCTAAAGGATAAAGCGTGCTGTGTCACGCAATTCATAAGCGACCGTAGCCTTATCAACTTGATAAATCTTTCAACAAATATAGACCCGAAAAGTTTGGGAGATATACATATCTGTTTCCTTTTTAAGTAGCTTGGGACAGTGAATCACTATTATTATTTTAGTTGAGCTAATACACTCTCCAAAGATATAACAAATCATCTACTTTAGTTGCTTCTACAATACGATTTATAAGATCATGAGTCATGATTCCATGAAAACTGCGTTTTACTGTTCATTTTGTTAAACATATTTACTTTCACTGCTCATAAATATACAGACACGTAACGATATTATTATAACGTGGTCCTTAGTATTATGGCAATTATGGTAAGATGCGTTTAGTATTCCCATAACAATAGAAAACTGGTTAATGTTTGCAGCATGTTTAAAATATCACTTTAATTGTTCATGGGGTTGTTTGATATGTGATTGTAATTTTTACGGAATACCTTTCCGAAACCATTTCACTATAATCGAACTAATATCAATATCGTGATGCACATGGCTATCCAACAGTGCATTACCTATGTACCTAGGCAAATGTTCGCAGGTTCTTTATGATTAGCATCAGATATCACGCTCATCGTTGTAGAGTTCTACAAAGATGTTCCAGTACTAGTAATCTAACGTTTTGTCCTCTACCAAGTCACGCTGAACACAACATTTTGTATTATCAGTTATTACAGATTTATATAAGAGTTCATTGCACATTAACAATATTTCGGTACCTAACTGTTTTTTCCAATTGTGTTCCTGGTTAACACAAGAACCTAGCCTTACCCCCATACCTTTAGTCATTACCTCAAATAATTCTCCACTCAAACTTGTTCAAGAGCGTTCCGAGCATTCCTCCAAAACATGCTCGAGTTCGGTATGCACCTTCTCATAGCTATAGTCTCAAAAATCTAACTGATTGGCGTCGTTATGCTCTATGGGCCCTAAACTAGATGCGTGGACAACAATAGAGACCTTACTTTCTCATCATCGCAAGCGTTGCCAACGTCTGTATCCGAGGCGTTGGTATCAGGCTTCCTAGTCGCAGTGCTCTAACTAAAGGATTATGATGTAGATTTATGACCATCATCAGAATATAAATCTAGTCGAATCATTAGTATTGGGGTTGTGCCAGGCGCGACTTTGTGGTCCACATTCGATTCTTATCTTATCTTCTAGCCATCACTAGCATCACCAGTCTAGGTGCTTGGCGTCAAATCTGCTCGCTCTAGTACCTTCTTTTTTGTAGTAGATAGAGCCCTATCTTCTGATCTGATCGAGTTCGACGATCTCACAACGTAGTTGTATGGAACAAATATTAGAGTCTTACCATTTTGCCCACGCCTAGGTGCTTTACGCCGGTGCTTGCAACTGCTCTAGTATATTTGTAGCCATTATTAGGATCAAGCCTTGCCTTCTCATCATCGCTCGCGTCGCCAACGTCAAGGTGCTTTACGCCGGTGCTTGCAACTTCTCTAGTACATCTGTGGCCATTATTAGAGTCAGGTCATACCTTCTCATCATCGCTCGCGTTGCCAACGTCAAGGTGCTTTACGCCGGTGCTTGCAACTTTTCTAGTATATCTGTGGCTATTATTAGAGTCAGGTCATACCTTCTCATCATCGCTCGCGTCGCCAACGTCAAGGTGCTTTACGCCGGTGCTTGCAACTTTTCTAGTATATTAGTGGCCATTATTAGAGTCAGGTCTTACCTTCTCATCATCGCTTGCGTCGCCAACGTCAAGGTGCTTGGCGTCGGCGCCCGAGCCGTTGGTATCGGGCGCGCCAGTCGCCGTGCTCCAGGGGGACGCAATGGTGCCGGCCGCGAGCGCGCCGCTCGCTGTAACAATACAACACCAATATTATAAATAAGTTGATTTGTGCTGGAATAAGTACATACGACGTTGGGGATGAGCAAACACCTGTATCCCCATGTATATAAAAGCTCTATCGCCCTCGGCCCGTAGTTTTGATAAGGCATTTAATGGATTAAAAGTAGAGTCTGTCGTTGCCCATGATTAAATCTACCTTCTTTTCAAAATTTGCTGCTGGATGCGGCAAGATGAAGACAGGGGCGCTATGGCAACTGAGGAACGCGCGGAAGGCCTATGTTCAGCAGTGAAATACTAAAGGCTGATGATGATATAAACTTAAGCGTACAATAAACAATTAAAGTTTGAGTTGCAACATAGGTGGATTACTTATACAAAATGCAACAATGACAACCCCCTAAAGAACCGCAATGGTGCCACACGCAAAAGCTTGTGGAAAGCTGTATCCAGTTACATAGTAGATTGTAAGATACCTATAGTACGCAATATTGGAAGTTTACAATGCACGTTGATAAACAAACAGTGGGCTGACGTCAAACCATTATTAGACCGTTTCGAACTTGTGATATGGGTACGTTTCTTCCCACTAATACGTAGGTACCTATATTTAGCACTTTAATAGTCTACAAACTTAAATACTTATGAATGTGGTTTTCCTTTTTAGAAATGTGGTGTAATTCACGTTTGAACGGATTATAATGAAATTCGGCTAAGTGACTTTTCCCTGGGTGAAAAACAGGATATTAATATCCAGGAAAAACGCATACGAAGAAGCAGAAGCTAGTTTATATCAAATAGCTTCACATATAAAACAACCAAAGAGAATAAAGTACAAACCCACAAAATTGAATTTTCGTTATTCCAAAAATCTTAAGATCCGCGAACGAAACTCGCAGGCATTCCGGAAATTTTCATATTTACCGTTACAAATATGCAGGTACGAAATATTTACAATATAAATATAGTATCAAAAAGGAGAATTTCTTTATGAAAATCGGATCAGGAGTCAGGAGAGTAAAGTATGCCGCCCTCCCGCCTTCGCGACTACTACGTCACGTCCTCGCTACGCTACGTAGTTACTGTATTTGTTATAGGTACTTTATCTAGGTACCTCACACTTTAAGGTTATAAGATGGGTAATGTTTTCCATTTTAGTCGAGGTTAGGGCAGCATTCTGGTTAAGAATGAAGAGTTATATTATAACTGAAAGATTTATTTATTCAATTTTATTTCTTGTTTGAAGTTTTTGATTACTTACTCTTAACACATTCACTCTCCAAATAACATTTAATCGTTAACACAGAAACAAAGGGTGCCAAGCTGCGGACAGAAACTAGAAGATACATAAAAATGATATATGTAGGTCCATGTAATCCTAGAAAGTTCTCATTAAAAAGCAAACTATCGCAAAACCGTACTAAACACTACACTCATAAAGCTCATTCTTCCAAGCATGTAGAATCTTCAATTAGGCCAGTCATTTGATTCAGACATTCATGCGCCTGACAAAGGGCGAACGTGGCCGTGCAATAATTAAAATAATACGGCATCACTTCATGCGACCGCTCATTGTGTTGATATGACAAGTGCCCGCAATAAGGGAGCTACGGCCCTCGATGGGGTCGCAGTTCGCCTTGGATATTCCCAACCAATAATGAAATATTTCGGCGGTTTATATTATCAACTTTACTGTCTCGTTCTTCATGTTTTATATCGAGTCTTTACCTTATTTTTCACACAAAAAGGTAGAGTGGCATTAGGATTGTCTCTATATTTTGGTGGTTTATTTTATTTACCTATCATCTGTCTGTTTGTTTATACATATTTTCAAGTATAATCGCGATTAAACGATGTGGGTACCTCTACCTATATTTTGGGCCTAGTTTCTGTGTTTGATAATTAATATGTTAATTTTATGAATAGATTTAAGTTTATCGTTTTTTCCAAAACTAGAAACAATGTACCCTGCAATGGAGAAGAGAAGACGCTGCCTCCGTAACACAGTTTTTTCCTTCGTTGAGGTTTCAAAAATAAGTATTTTTATTTTCATTTAAATCTTTAACAAGGATCAGCATTCAATAATATCGCGTTCTGGCTCTGGAGTCTCTACTCTAGTATAAGCAACAAGTATTTTCTTAATACCTAATAAAAAAACCTGTTCAAAATACCGAAAGCTTTTCATTCGATTCAAAGCAATAACAAACAAAATAACGGGTTACCAGCATTCTATCGCTCAATAATTCAATATTACGGCCTGGTTCGAATACGAAAAACGATATTTAGGTTTAGAAGTTGCACTCTGGTCACGCGATTCCAGAAACAGGAATGCATTTAACATCAGCAACGGAAAATTCCGGTAATTTAATGCTGTGTGGCCCATGGATCGCGTGTTTCTTGTAAAATCTAAAAGTACCTAACCTACCTCGCATGTTATTACCGACATGTGAGCTGTTTTAATTTCTTTCTAATTCTGAAAAGTATTTTTATACCACACTGAAGTAAAAAGCTTAGGTGTAGCTAGAGGCCTTTGTATTGCGTGTTTGAATTCGAAAAGGTAAACTGAATCGACACAACGACTAAGTAAGTACGTCCGTTCACAAAGTTTGCAAATGTCGATGAAAAGTATATAAATCCAAAAATAAACGAAGTAAATGCCGAGCAGTCAAGAAGAAAAGATGGCAAACAAAACAACAATAAACGTTTGTTAAACAACGTGATTCACAAACAACAACTTGTAGAGCAGGACATAAAATGCGAATGCACAATCAATATGCCGCTCTCAAAAATAGACCAGTAATATCATTGAGTGAGAGGGTGAGTGCACAAGGGTGGGGTCCGGCCACCTGTGAGGGGGTTGCTAAAGTATGTTAATTAATTTTCGGGCTCTGACCGTAGCGTACTATAATCGCTTATCTACCTAACGTGTGGTTTTCGTTTTGTTTTCGATATCGAATATTTTTCCGTTTTAGATTGTTGGCCATCGGCTATGTTGTTCGAAGGTGAAGTTTATTTGTTGTTCATTTTACAGGGAACTTTGAGAATATTGTTTTTGTGTTGAGTTTATTACACAAAATAACATCGTGATTGTTTAGCAAAAACCTCATAGAACCCCCCTTTTTTCGTAATCGGTTAAATAGCGTTCTTGGTTTTTTTTATAGTGTTTATATATTTTTTGCAGTAGATCAAGTTTGGGGTACATTCCTACCAAAGGGACAAGTTATACCGAGGGATAGAGAACGGTCTATGATCCCTGCAATCAACTTCACTTTATGACGCTGCTACTACGTGCTTCCGCTTTACTTCGTCTAACTGCGAGTTATTCTATGTTAGTCATCTTTTGTCTATGGTCAATATCACCATACACAAAGACATAAATGCGTTACGCAATCTAACCTTACTAACCCATTGTTTTAGCATTGATATTCCATTATTTACCTATATACTAAGTACCCACCTTATAATTACTTCATAAGTATACCTACTATACAGTGATTCAACGTCATAGGAAGAAAAGATATGACTTTCAATAGTTTTGACGGAAACACCATTGTCCAAATTTAACTATTATATTTTTAGACCAACAACAGAAAGGTCAATAATAATAATGAGACAGTGATCCCTTTTTAACGGGGGACGGACACGTTTAAATCGTAAAACATCAGGAGTTGACAAAGCAATTAAATTGTTTTACTCAAACATAGTATGTAATCTGGTAATTATTTTGACAACCTTCTTTGAGCAAAGTCGACCTTTCGGGTTTTCCCGAAAAGGCGCCAGCAATGGAAATTGTCGGCCGCAAAACACGACAGTAATGAAATTGGTATATTATATCGTGTATAATATAAGTTTTGTTTCAGGTGCAAATTCTTAATATAATTTATGAACAAAGATTTTATTATTTTTATTTAAATTACTTTTGTACCTCGGCCTTCATTTCAGATTGCCCATCAAGGGCTTCAATGCTGACCGCACTGTGATGGCTTGGACCTGCGCCACACTGCGCTTTCAGCCATCATCGTCGCGGCCAGTAACCCACCTTACTGACCTCGTAAGTAATGTATATAGTCAGTAATGGGTAGATTCATCAAACAAGCTTACAAACCTTATCTACCTAAGTCTTATTATTATGAGTGAGACTTGCCTATACAATAAGTTCATAATTTCGAGCATTTTATTCAAAGGCTTAGTCATCTCCATGATTTACAACCACTTTACAGACCTATTTCTATGCTTCTACGAAAGTTTTCTGGAATCGATGCCAATTTTTTACAACGAATCAAAGAAAAACGAAAAAAAATATCTTAGGAAGCACGTCTTAGTCACTGATGTAGTTGCCAAATGATCTGTTCACGATGCTAGGCAATAATGAATTGAATTTACAATTTCTTCTCAAGATTTGATTCATATTATGCTTATCTTCTCATTTATGTGAGCAGTTTATTAATAACAGTGAACAACGCCATACCTATCAAACCATATAACTAGAGAGCCAATTACTAATTTCAATATCAGTAACCGCACTCCCCTTCCGAGCTCTAGCTATCCATTACATAGACGTATCTATATGAACCTAACATGAATGTTCGGTTATACGCTAATCGGTAGCGTGCGCCCGAATTGACCCTTTCAGATTCTCCAATAAAGCGACGATATTACTCAAATATAACATAGATGCCACGGCAACAAAGAGATACTTATGAAATTAAGGCTATAAATCAACGTGGTCTGCCCGGCTCCGCTATGAATGAGGAGGTAGCAAGAGGAACAACGACTTATATGTAAATAACGTCGCACGCCGACACCCGCCGGCCGCCCGGCGGAATATAAAGTAATATGTCATAGGACATTACACGAAGCGTGATCGAGTGCTAATAGTCCTTGTATCCGAGGACTTACAGAACTGCAATATAGAAGGAATGTGCTTTTTGTGGCGATAACTCACTTTATGGGGTGATGGCGGACTTGCCCAGTTCTCTGAGATAATAATCTTAGCTCACCATTATGTCAGTGCAGCTGAGAACAAAGAAGGAAATATTCTACGTAAGATACTTGCTTATAACATCATAGGTTTATAAATTAGCAAAATATCTATAAATTTGTTCAAAATATTGCTTGCAAATGATCTTCGAAGCTGATCTGGAACAGACACTTCTGTAAATTCAAGCCCTAAATATCCAGACCAAAGTTATGAGGGTTCGACATAGTAGAGCACTGCTTTTAGCCTTGTCGAGGGAATTTCCGTCTCCCAAATATCAGAAGCTCCGAAAAAATGTTTTGGAATAAAAAGCGTATGGTAGATCTTAAAGATAAAATAATATGAAGTGAATGCGTTTCTGGCGCAAAGTGGAGGCAGCAGTGCGAAACGCCGGCGACGCAAGCGCAACATCGGAGATAAGAACTGCGCTGACCACAGAAGCATTAAACATTGTAAATGTAATGTAACATAGTGGGTACTTTATCGAAATCAGTTTATCATCCAGAATTACTTTACAGAGTCTTTAGACTTTATTTGAGTTTTCTACTTCTGTGTTTTTGTTGTTTTTGTGATTACCTACATTCTTATTTTGCCCGTGCTGGTCCTTTTAATATTTTAGTGTTTTTAATGACAACTATGTGAATTAATACTTGAATAATTGAAAATTATAGTATTGGTAATCACGTGCGTCTAGAACTGCACTCACCCCGATGATGTCCCCCGTCTGAGGATAAAACATTGGTGTTCTTTCAGCATAAACTACACTCGTAGTCCACCAGCTCACATTCATAATATAGAGAAAGATTTCTTTTAAATTGTCATAATTTGTTTATCAAGATAAATATACTGGTATACCTAACACCTTAGGAACTAACTCCGTGTGATCATAAAAAATGGAACACCCTCAACAAGTCGGTATCTAAATATGTCTAGAGTCATCTTAAATTAAATACGTCTAAACAGTTACTTCCTTCAGTAGGTATCTTATTTAGATTAATTTGATTCATCAAAAGGTACCTAGATCTAATTATGTTCATGCCAGAGTCAGAGATCATTGCCTGCGGTTTATGGAATGCATGGAGCTAGGTAATAATGCTATTGTAGCCGAATCAATTCCTATTGTAAAAATTCAATGATTGAAACCCATTGTCAATAGTTTAGTAAGATGCATGTTTCAGAATGTGCATGACGACAATTATTAGATTTTAATGGTTACCTATTGAACCTATCACACTACTAAATTAATGAATTAAACCTTAACCGTTTGTAGTGTGTTTTTGTGGATTCTTCTTTACTATGAATAATATCATCAAGAAATTGTACCTAGAATTTAAAAGATCACTATTAGGTATACCTACCTACATATTCGGATTTCTAGTAACTCTAGATAAGGCAGCTCCTTTCTTTACTATTAATTCGTTCTTTGTTTATGCTGATAAATATTAAATAAATTGAAAAAACAGCAATGGCTCAACATTTCTAAAATTCTGCAACGTATGGCTGTTTTGACTCTGCATTTGCAATTGACCATAGAGATTAAATGTGAAAAAAAACTAAATTGATTATAAGGTACTCAGATTATAACAATGATGAGCAAGATTGGATAAACTTCAATGTTTTCCCTGTAGGTGGGGCTAATAGCGCTAGAGTCCGTAAGAAGTACCAAATATTATTTAATTTCTTGCAGATTATAACAATTATTTCTCCTTACTATTAATTGCCTAGCTTAGCAGTGTTTTGTTTTTTACTGACGCTGTAAAAACAGAAAATAAACGACTCTTTACGATTGCTTAACCTGGAGATTAGGTATAGGTAAGTAGGAGGGATTGAGTTTGCAACTCATTAGAAGACACAGATGCAGTAGTAGTGCAGCGTAACACTACACTGGCTATGTAGGTCCGGTAATGTATCTACCACTACTGTACACACTATCGATGCTAATTTATCATAGCAATGCTGAGAAAAAGTTAATGAAATGATGCCGCTTCTGTGTATGTTGAGAGAGGTTAGTTTTGTTTTGAATTTTACGGCCTTTCTGTGTTTTTTTAACCTTTCTTCTCTAAATTTCCTGCTCAAGATACTAACTACTACACAATTTGCAAATACATAGCAGTCTTTATAATCATAATATCAAATATTTGTACATATTCTATCAGGGCGTTTAGTTCATTATAAGGGTTCTTGATAGAAATAGGAATCCGTAATATCTTATGTACCTACATACCTAGCCGTCATCGAAATCGATGAGGAGGCCAAAGATATACTTATATCAACTGTATAAATAGCCATGATTTTAAACCTTTTGCGGTCACCATCAAACTTACTGGTTCATACATTTTTATTCAATGCTTGTTACCTACCTGCCTACTTCAAACGTGACCTGAACTCTTTCCTATTGTGGTTCAATATCACACGATCGCTTCAAAAACAATGAATTCATGACCAACTACCACAGTGCGTGCGTTCGGAACGCGCCTGCCACAGGAATATTGAATAAGAATAACATACACAAGTAAAGTAACGAGCTTACTAATAGCACTAAAAGCGCTACTTGAACTAAACGTGCGTGAGAAGGTGATAATTTGGGTAAATAAACGCAAGTGAATTTCTACAGTATGCGTGCACTCGTAATGTGATGTATGTAGATAGTTAGATTTAAGCATTGTATCTCTTCTAAATGAATGGTTCCCATTAAATAACGAGGCGTTACGAAGTCCATTTTAATCCGTATGAATTTTAATTCCATATTTATGCTCATTATTCCCGTTGTAGCGAACCGCTGAAGTACCTATAGAAAATTTTCGTACGATTTTTAGTACGTATTTATATAAGATTTTTATGTTGTTTATCGACGGTTTTAACTTTTTTGAATTGGTTAAAATCGTAAGCAATGGTATCGCACTTATATAAAAAAGGTAAAGTTTGGATATTAAGATGTTTGCTTGGTATCTCTTTACGATAAAACGGATTGGGCCGAAATTTTACATAGATGTAGTTCTAGACCTCCAATAAAACATACTTTTATCTCGAGAAAATATGTGCGAAGCCGCGGGAATAAGCGAGTAGGTTCATATTCCTTTCCCCACACAGCTTCTAATTTACCTTTAATCATACTAAATTAAAAATGCGAAAGTTTGGAGGTTTAAATATTTCTTTATGCCAAAATTACTGAACGGATCGAGCTGAATTTTTGCATATACATATGTATGTACAAGTACATACTCGTAGTTCTAGGCCTAGAATAAAACATAGACTACTTTTATCTCATAAACCAGTTACCATGGAATATAAATAACCTTCAAACGTTTCCATAGAAACAACGCATGCGAAGACACGGCCAGAAAATTGTATGATAATAAAACGATACCTTGTAGTACAAGATGTGCAGCTAATAGTGAAGAGAATCTTGGCGTCTCGCCTTACTGAGATGTAGGTGCGTTGATAATCAAATTAATTTCGACTACGTCTAAGCCAGCAATGTTACTGGAGGTAAACTAGTTTATGACTATGCTTCGCTCTTAGTGCAACAAGTTCGAGGGGATCTTGAGTGCTTTCAAATCTGTTAAGCCTCATAATCTATTCACGTGCTAAATTGTTTACGAGCTTCAATGAGAGATTCAGAACTTACGTCTGGTACTTTACTTACATATTGACTTATGTGAGAGCAAATTTGACTTGTAAGAGCGATTAGGCTTAGACTATGGAGATTGCGTTGTGGATATTGATTTTCGGTTCAAAAGTTCAATTATCACACTAATATAAAAAATACGACGGCCTCGATGGATGGATGGTCTGTTACTTCTTCAAAAATCGACCTAAAATCGACTAAACGGATCGAGCTGAAATTTGATTAGATGTATTTATGATCCTGGAATCAAGATAAGAGCGAATAGGTGTCTTCTAGATATTCATGATACCTCGTTGGCCATATCTTCACTGCGCATCAGGTGATTTTGTGGACAAACGACACAAAAGGTCTATAAAAAAAAGAATCAGACCTAGGCTACATTTTATCCTATAAATCAATTCCAATACGATATAAATAACCTTTAAACGTTTCCATAGAAACAAAGCGTGCGATGTCGCGGGCAGAAACTAGTTAATCTAAGGAAATGTATCCAAACCTGTGGATAAGAAACTACTTAATAACAGTACATGTTATATTTTAATGTGTGTTGCGTAGGACCATAAAAACGTATTCGCGGTCAGCTATAATAGTTCCTATGCCTTTTATGAAGTACCTTCATAAAATTACAAAATTATGATCTAACTGTTTCACATTCAATCAAATAAAAAAGCCCAACATCCGTCCTCTTGGTGTCGTCTAAGAACTCTACAAAGGAAAATCTACGAAGCTAGTAAATTAAGTACTGAAACTACAGTGCCGTTGCTATATCTCAGAATTGTATACAAAGGGCTATAAAATAATGGTCGTCGATGCAATTAGTGCTAACGGCCGAAGCGTAGTCGCAGCTGCCCATAGTGTGTGTGACACTCAATTGCCTCTGACGATTCGCGCGGGTTCATCGACTCAGGTCTAATCCTAGACGATAGGTATATGCACATTCGGATGCGTTTGGTGGACAACGGGAACGGCTTAGGGATGATATCTTCGAAAGGTATCAATGAGACTTTGGATTTCTTTCTATGATTTTGCTTCCACCTAGGTCCGCACAAAAATTCAACTGTGGTGTATCACAGTTTTCTGTGAGAGAAACGCTTTCAGAGACCTTCAAGTAGTTCTTTACCTACGTCTCTACTAGAATGTGAGGGCAATACGATCTTATATTTTATTTATACGTAATACATTAATTTATCGCCATTGCGACTAAATGTAGATAATTTACCATCACAAGAAAAAACTGACCTTGGCTAAACAAGGAAACCTAAGAGCAAATTCCTATGCAATTCAACCATACTTGGCTCACATTGTGGTCCGTTTACGATTCACACAGTAATTATGTCGACATCACAAATACTTTGTCTTTATAATGATTTGATGATACATAATGTAGATTGTTTGTATGTCTGTATTGTAAGGCAATACTTTAACTACCTAATTCATCAGACACCAGCCCGCAGTGTAGACGTACCTTTATTTAATATTATCTAACGGGTATTTATCGCGTGCCTTTCCTGATTCTTAAGACTTTTTGAGAGGTTGTTGTGGATACTGCTACTGATACGTCAATTCTCGTCTGTAATTCCAAGTAGGTACCTACATATGTATATCCAGTCGCCCCATGATTGCTGTAACGCGATAGAAACGTCGGGGAAAAGAAAGCAAAAATTAAGCGATAAATACCCGATTAATAATATTTTATAATTTTAACGAATCGCGAAAGTTTAAAAAGTATTATGTATAGATAAAATAGGAACAAATTTACAGCTACAGTTTATGTATAGAAAACAACGTAAAATATAGAGAACAAGATAAAAAGGTTTGTTCCACCTCTAGATCATTCTGTAGGTTACCATTGAGGTTGATTGTTTTTTATTTATTTATTTATTTATTTTATACTTTTTGCACGTTAAACTATATATATATGTTTTGAATTTAAAGTGTTTTTAAGTCTGCTAATAATTATTGTGGACAGTAAAGTGGTAAATAGAACGCAACCGAAGACTGACCAATAAATATCTGACTTCGTATTTGAAACTTCACAGGAATACCATAACTGTAACGAACAATTTGACTTTGACTTTCAATCTTTACAGCCAGGACAAACCGCAAGCTCAACCTAGTGATCAAATAAATCTGTGGAATAATATTTCTCTTCGGTATCAGGTATAATATAATTGGATCGCAATGCGAGCGGTATATGCGGAAGAGTGGGAGTCGCATCTCCTGTTACATTGTGTGTCTTATTCCGAGAACACCATGGGAATGCTTCTTTTAACAACCTAGTTTTGCGGTAGTAGTTTGGTTATCCTACAAAAACCCGCTCCGCTTTAGAAGAATGTTTTTATTAATTAAGCTATGTACATATATGTATACGTACGTACATACCATTGCTGTGACGTTTCTAAGAGTATTGTAAGCTCTAGACTAGAGGAAATAAGGCACTTATAAAGCGGACATTTGATATGACTGAAATATGTACTACATACTTTATTATGAAGGTGAAATTAACGTATTGAATATAAATTACCTAGGTACCCCGAATGCGAGGGCTTATGCACTATAACAAAAACCTTAGTTTGGAATAGGTATTGAAACGACAAGTTTCATTTGATTGACCTAAATAGTATAGGATGATGGAGGTGGTGGGGTGTCTCTTAACAAATCAAATCTCTCAGACGAGACATCATCAAGTCAAAGTCAATTGAGCTTACAAAAACGAAACAAAGGCTCAAGCTCAGGCTATTTAGTATGCATTTGAAAAGGAATCGAGCCGAGAGCAATAACTTCGAGCCCGCGATTTGCATAGATTGTACGACGGCGGTGGCGGCGGTAGAGCTCGCGCGTTTGGTGATTTACCTCGGCAACTTTGTTGCTGCGATAATCTCAGATTGTGTGGGCCGTCTGAACCGAAATAGCTGAATATTTATAGTGATTGATAAACAAATTCATATACCTACTGTGTCCTATCTCCTATCACCAATTTGAAAATGGTTTGATTGGTTATTTAATTTACGCTTTGTTCTGGGTAAACAATATGCATCATAAAGTGTGGGAAATAATAAGTTGTTTGAATTGAAATTCTTGAAAAAAACTACACTGTCGGCAAGCTCAGACCCGCAAGCGGTGGCTGCTAGTGGTTAAATTACACTCATTTACTGCAGTAACAACGTCCGTGGCATGTGCAAAATGTTGGTAGCGACGATTAGCAGAATTCCTCTACCGCAATAGAACATACTTATAAATTTTAAAGGGACCCTTGCGACACACTCAGTAAGTGGGTTAAAGGCATACGTCTACATATAAATCGACAGCGACATCCAAGAGCACGAAAGCATGAAACAATAACGCATCGACTAACTGTGATGTGATGTTTATTTATATGCATAAGTATTGAGTATAATATTCATCGCAACTTAACTTTGAAACACACATGGTTTACAAGAAGTTTTTATAAAATTGATTTCAGTTATAAGTTTCCTTACTTCTAACATGAATCATTCTCTCCTTTGTAGTTGAACATGATGCCGCGTTAGATAAACGCGCTTACTTTTTTTATTCTTCTGAGAATATCGGTATATAGATTCGTTTTTAAGTTTACCTTCTAGTCAACATGTTTGATTTATTATTATTGCACAATGTCTGATTCAACGAATCTAAGTGATTGAGATAGTTCCTTACCTATGCAGTTAAGCTTCTAGAAGGCTTCTAGAAGGCTTCTAGAAGGCTTCTAGAAGGCCTATAGAAGCTTCTACTTATGTAAAAGATGGTCATTATGCTTTTACGTACTATTGAATATAGCTTTGGCTTACTAAAATACCTATTGTAATAGAACCCAATCAAAATGTTATAAAGATGTGATAGGGCGTCAGTCAGGGATATACTTTGTGCACACTTAAATTTTTTCTTTATGGATTTGCGTAAATGAAACTTTTAGCAAGTTTTTGAAAATATTATGATGTGTTGTATGCAATGCAGGACTGTATTACAGCCTCGAGTCTTTCCTGCTCAATTAGATGAGTACGCCAACAGCCTGCATTTTGCACCATGGAGTTTCGAAATCGGCAATCACTGGCGCGTTCACAATGCGGGTTATTATTGCAGTTGCATTCGTAAACTATTACCGCGTTGCTATTTAGATACCTATTGCGCTCATTTTTCATTACGGTGGTACCTCAGGTACCTACGTTGTTTTTGTCATAATGACAATACCTAGACTTCGAGGTGTCCCTAGGTTTACTCAATGACAAGTTGATTTAATTGGTTTGGCTTGTATGCCCTGTGGTTTGTGAGCGTACCTAACAGTTCCTTTATTAGAAATTTGTGTATCTTTTTCCTAACTTTGTCTCCAGCTCCAGTATATTTATAGTTTATCTATTTGCTTTCTTACTGTAGTAGGGACATTAAATCTATAAGATGTAAGCCCACCTGCACCGGTTATTTCACCTCGCACGATATAAAAACTAATAAAGAACGAAAGGCTCTTGATTACAGTAATAAAAAGCTCTCGCCAAGGATTGGCGTCACTAGTTTATTGTGGTTTCATGAACATTGAACATCGCAACTATCGACTTGGCGTCAGAAAGTTATTACTTATTACTTCTGATTGTCGGTCGCGGACAATAATAACAATGAAATTATTAAATGTTTGTAGGCAATGCACTACCTGATTTTGAGAAATATATAAAATCCATAGGTACCGCACTTATTGATTTGATTTATTTCTTAGTTTTAATAAAGTCCCATCCAAAATTATAGAGCTTTTAATGATGAAAGACTTACGCAGCTGATTCTTAGCCAGCCTGATGCTAGTAAAATCATTTTTTGTACTTCTATGGAAAAACGTACGAAGGCAAGTTAGTGCCTAAATGTTAAAAGCCGATATTTATGTCGTTATTTGAAGATACAACTTGAACCGTGTCTTTTGTGGTTGAATCCATAAGCTACAAAAGTACCCGTAATAATATGCACAGGTAAAATAAAAGGGTCAGAAGACTGGTATCGGATGGCGTCAGGTTCTGTGCGGAAGCAACATGATTGAATACCGTTGTGTTGGCACACTGCCCGTGACCGCTTCAATATTCAACACTACGGACTTGTGAATTTCCTTTCTTTACTGTCCCTTCCGTGCGATCAATTTGCTGAGCTTAAAGCTTGTTTATTCTATGGAGGTTGGGTGCTTTGCGCATATGTAATCGTTCAGTTTGATAATATGTTGCCCGGGGTTGACGAATTTGGCTGAGCCTTGACTGAAAAACTGTCAAACTTGTCATTACACACGTTACGTCTTTTTTGACGACTCGGCGAATATTTTAACTGGACTTTTCAGAGACAATTTTTAAAGAAAACTATTTTAGAAGCTTCGAATAAATTTCTTTGATATTTTTTGACTTGGAAAGTTAGAACACTCTTTACGCATAAATCATCTACCGGGTTGGCTTTGTTCGAACAATGTGAACAACAATACGAGCCTTCAGTGTTTACAGCTTTTGCATCCGCGGGTCAAAGATTAACTTTTATTTGAAGGGGCTTTTCTAAACAGAACGTGAACAAAGAAATTTATATTTATGTACGTAAGAAAGCAAGAAGCTTTTTATTGAAGTCTTTATTGTGTGTGAGACCAGGTAACTATTAAAAAATCTTAGGTTAGTCAGGCTAAAGACTATACGTAAGTTTACTTAAGTAAAAAAATCTTTGTTATTACAAACAAACCATATTGGGTTGTCTCCGTTAGTCTGATTGCAACATTTACTTAAGGCTCTATGCAAAATCTAATACATAGCAGTTCTTCTAGACGCTTCGTTCTTCTGAGGATCGTATAAGTGAAACAGCGGGCAGGAGCTAGTATTTGATATAAGCGTTGGTTGGTATATTTAATTGCCATCACAGTATCGCACAACAGCTTAAGTAATAGCCAGTATCGGGTTTGTAACAACAGTTCTGGTCGCTGAGTCGGTGCGGGGCGCTCGGCTAATGCATAATTCAGGGCTCATTTCTATTCAACGCCGACAGGCCGCCCGATAAAAACTTCTCGTTTGACAACTTGGGCGCCTGCACCCTTTGTGCCTACGTCATTCCCGTCGCCAAAACGTACGATTTCAAGCTCTATTTTGTCACACCGAAGTTTATGAGATGAAAAAGTGATATGGATTGTTTTACACATTGTCTTGTTTTCGATAGCTGATTTAAAGGGGTGTTGTGTTTTAAGCTCACGACAGCTTTTGATTTAGCAGTTTTACGGATGTAGCTTGTCTACATATATAAATGTGAAGTAAGTAAGTTTTTGTCTCGGCAGTTATTTGATTTCGTAGCTCAGTTGATTAGAGCATTCCTGTACTGAGGAAGGTCGAAAATAGTTGGGATATTTTTAAATTTCTTAAAGATTATTCCGATTGCGAGAGCTTACGCACTATCACTACATAGCATACAACAAAATCGCTTCCTGCTGTCTGTCTGTCCCTATGTATGCTTAGATATTTGAAAGTACGCAACGGATTTTGATGCGGTTTTTTTAAATAGATAAAGTGATTCAAGAAGAAGGTTTACAAACCAATTGACACAAAAGATTTCTACGCGGGCGAAGCCGGGGGCGCAGCTAGTAATAACCCTTAAATGTGAAGTGTAATATTTTAACGCAATTTGCTTTTGGTTTAAGTTTTTCGTTTTTAAGCTATAAAACTATAAAATATTGAATTTAAGAGATTACATCGTAGTCACAATAGAAGCCATTTTCCTTATAAGCAAGGGAATTTAATGTTTACCTCTTTGGTAATAGCTCATTGTCAAGCTATAACGGTTCGGTCATTCATTAAATCAACAAACGCAGCAATGCATCATCCATTAGGTTCAATAGATGTTCGGCACTGCGTTAGTGAAAGGCCAGAGATCAAATGAGTAGTCGTAACCTCGGAGGCGAGCGTCTAATGGTGAACGGTTTGAGCGAACACGAGGCATAAAGCGCCGTAGTACCAGCGATTCACATTAATGTATGGTGGATTTTCTTAAACTGTTACGTCTAGTTATAATAATCACGTAATAACTGTTTGTTCCACAAATAGAAAGCGGGAAATAAAATAAAAATAAATAATGTTGGACACACACAGCATCTAGCCAGAGCTTGTGTAATGGGTACTAGATGACTGATTTTCTTAATACAATAAATTACATAGATAGATATTTTTCATTATACATAATGTAGATAACAAATCAGAACACCCGGAACAAATATCTGCAGATCGTCAAACAATTGTCCCGAGGTGGGAATCGAACCCGCGACCTCCTGCGTTGCAGGCGAACCATCGCCCACCGCGCCACAGACTCGAATATTGGAGTGTTATCATTTTAACTAAATTACTGAAAACATATTCACTAACATCATTATTATCCTTCTGTCAATAAATATAGCTTTTAGGTGGTTTTATTGTTAGTTTTCAGAAAATAAAGTTGCCTCTACCACAAGTTAAAGCTCATTTATGTAGAGCTTATTATCGCCTGAGCTTGTGAAATCTATCCTACGCAGTGAGCCGATGCCAAACACGAGTTTCACTTCCTGTGCCCTACAATACATTGATAGGATCTACCTATCGCAAGGTAAGCTCATGTTATCTTATTTTAATTATAGAATAAGAAATCTATTCACATCTCTATAAACTCTTTGTTAGGGTTAAGCTCGCCTATGTACATATAATTTTTAGTTAAGTAATTTTTTAGGATTTTTGTGTATTACAATAAAGAATTACAGAAATACACTTTATTGATTATCCGTACGAAGTGGATAAGTTGCGATTCGAAATCCCGCCTGACTTGAGTTCTTACATTTTGCGATTTATAAAAATTATGGGCAAACTCCTCGCTGCGAAAGTACGGTTATAATAAATAAATAAATAATTTTTGATAGAGTCAGCAAATAAATAACGTCAAGAATTTCCCTGGATGGAATTATATTCTTGTATTTAGTATTCATTGTGATACTGCAATAGCCTGTTGCAAATTCATCAAACTACCATGGTACTAAGAACTAACGGTAGCATTTACATGTAAGAAAACAAGTATAGGAAGCTTTTTGAATTTTCTGATTTACGACAGTCATTTACAGCATTTGATTAGGATACAAACGCAACAACTTTTAACGTACATCTATATATATAAAAGAAAGTCGTGTTTGTTACAACACTTATAACTCAAGAACGGCTGAACCGATTTAGCTGAAAATTGGTGGAGAGGTAGCTTAGAACCAGGAGTCTAACATAGGATACTTTTTATCATTTTAACCATTTGACTTGACACATAGATTTAACGGGGGCGAAGCCAGTAAGTTATAAATAACTAATGCTGGACTATCCACACACCATGCCCCAAGTACCCCTAACACAAGCTCTGCTTACGCTTAGTAAGCAGAGCTTGTGTTATGGGTACTAGAGGATTGATATACATATTACAACACTAATGTGTAATCAATCCTCGTGTGTATCAGTCCTAGATGTATATTTTTTGTTATACAATATACCCAGAACATAATATATCTGCAGATCGTACAACCATTTGTCCTCCAGCGTCGCAGGCGGACCTTCGCCCGCCACACCTCATCGGTCATCTAATGTGTTCATGATTTACCTAACATTTTTGGATGTTCAACAGATCAACCACATTAACTAGAACTATTTTATCGCAAATACATGTAGTTGTTTTCAGGAAGCTTTTAGGTCTTAATTTGTCACAAAACTCTGCCTACAACCCCTGCTTGATAACAGACTTTTATGATGCACTTAATGATTTATTTTATTCCTGTAATTTGCTTAACAAAACTCCTTTAACTATTTTTAATTGTAATTGGAACGTTAAAGTTTTATGAACATTAAAAAGTCGCATAAAAACTTTGTAACGTTGCCTTTTCAACGAGGAATGAAAAGGCTGTTTTATTGGCTTAAGAATGTATTCATAGGATCATAATTAATTATAAGTACATTATCAAACTTGTTTTATTTGTTAACAAAGAGACATCTTTACACTGTTGGCATAGTACCCATCAACTCTACAGTTAGACGAAAATAATCGAAAACTACCCACATAATGCCTAGCGATACGATCTGCAAGCTCCTAGGTACTAATGCTTAGTTTACGACACCGCAGGCGACGTTGGTCGGCTGAATCGGTCCAATAAAAGGTCACTAGAAACAACTCTATGCAGTATGCTCTCTCTCACAAACGTTTTGCAACCATGAATCATGCCTATTTGTATCTTAAACTACGGATGATATGCACCGTTACCAGTTATTGGCCTGTTCGAAAAGTGATTTGTGACAAAAGAGCATTCTGACGAGATAAAGTAAAGATAAAACAGTGTTATGAAAGGAAACACCTCTCTAAATAAAGCAGGTAAAGATCTCCAAAATAATAGTGGTAGACTGTACTGTATACTGTCGTCGTCACCGCGAGGTTGTGGTGAAAGGTAAACAACGGCATGACACTATGAGATATAACAATGAAGGCTTAATGAACTACCTATTTCGAATTCTATCAAGACTTTACGCAATTGCATTGTTTAGAAACAGGAATTCCTATCTTGGATTCTATTATAAATGCAGATATAATTGGTGGGATATCAGAGGGCGACAGGAGGTTTATAAATCTCAATTTGCGTCTCAATAGTTTTGTAGAGTAGAATCAAAAGAAAAAGTCTATCTAACCCAGTGTGAATATGCGCGTACAGAATAGATATAGGTGAGCGAGCACAATAAGCTCTGCCCACGCGCTGATGAATCATGCGCCCGCGCCGGTTGCACTGACGACGTACAATGAGTACAGCAAAAACATTACCTACTTTTGAATAACCTTTCTCTTTCTACACTTGAGAGCGTGGTCAGGCACCATCGGTCCACAACTTCACGTACAAACAAAAGAAACACGCGTTATGTGTCTAAATAATTTGACTTTGACCATGGTAAGAGTCAATGTCATGCAATCAAAACAATTCGTTTATTATAGTCACTCGTTTAAACGGTTTCCATGCGAACTCTGGCTGATGGTATTCCATGACATAATTGTGTTATCCTTAAAAAGAAAAGATTTGACTGTGTTTCATCATCATCATCAGCCTATAGCAGTCCACTGCTGGACATAGGCCTCCCCCAATGAGCGCCATAGTGCCCTGTCTTCAACTTGCCGCATCCAGCATCTACCTGCAGTCTTTCGCAGGTCGTCATCCCACCTGTGTTTGACTGTGTTTGCTAGGTACTTATTAGAGGAGGACGATTAATACCTACCTGTTATGATCTCTTGAACCAAGTGAGAACTCTGTGTCTTGTCATATCAAACAAACATCAATCATCAAAGTGCTTTACTTCCTTTAGACCTCACAGGACTCTAGGACACGTCACAAACTTCAGAAGTTAAACTAGGAAATAAAGTGATCACTTTGATTTTTTGATCACTTCAATCTTTTTAAGGTAAATTAAAGAAGCGGAAAATAAATCTTGTTAGTTCTCGAGTTGGAGCAAAACTCGTCCTAAGCATTTTTATCATCGTTAAACCTAACATTTTAGCTTTAAGGCACTAACGTAACCAAAATGTAATGTTGTTTTTAAAGAATTCTATATTAATATCTATTTTTAAAATTTCCTTTAAACAAACAGTTTTTTAACATATTAACACCGATATATCTGCCACTTGTTTCAACTGATGTAACTAGCAAAAGTTGTAAAACAAACACATTTATTTGCCTTGTCAATCCGTAAGAGCTGAGTCAATAGTTCTGAAGTTTGCAAATTAGGATGGTACGTGGAACTCCCAATGTTTATACGTGCTCTGCCAAAAGAACATTAATGTTTAAGTTAAAGCGGTGTAAACTTTTCAGTTTATCTCTGTGCCATGAATTATCAAGAATTAAACGTCCTTTCACCTGAGGACCGTTTCGGATGTTCATTCAAATTAAATGTGGGTCGCTTTGCTCGCCTTGCAGTCTTTAATAAGTGGTCCATAACATTATTTACCTCTTGCGGCTAATTATTGTTATTTTACACTGATGGAGCGTTCAAGAATTAGTTGAAAATGAGTAATAAATACCGTCAATTGCCGACTCTACCGTATCTACTGAAATTCTGTTGAAATATTAAATTGTACAGCATAATCTTAACGACTCATAAACAGATCGTTACGTGATCTTAAATGTATTATGTGCTTCAATTTACATGCTGGTAACCTACATATCAATTGGGTAGGTATGTAGGTACCTACTTTTAGTTTATAGCTTTTACATATGGTCATCTCTGGATGATTGCGGCATATATACAATATATAAAAAGATAAAACTGAAATATTGTAAAATATCTATTTACCTTCCTATTTATTACTAAAGACATTAATTTATTGTCGCATTAAGCGTCCAGTCTTTGCAGCCAAAGCGTGACGAAGTTGAACGAGTGGCCATGAAGTGCGTAGAGCGGCGAGCGATACGAAGAAACGGTGACTCACAGACAGAGATCGAATATATGCACAGCCGCTTACAAGATAAGGACACGAAATGTCAGAAAACAGGTTTGAGATTTCGAGTTTCGATCCAATATTCTCCTGTCTGTGCCAAGTCGCCTGCGCTTGAGTAGCCCGTTCACAATCCGTACCATAGCTTTGTTTTTGAACGTTTGTTGTGATAGTTACATGAATCAATTATGTAATTGACTCTACACTCTACCATTGAACTCACGCTTTCTTGAACTTTATCCTTTTGCTGATTAGGTTCATCTATATAATATTAGCAATGTTGCTTATCTTATCATGTAAAGGTTATACAACACTTTCTTTATCGAGACATGGTCTGTTCCGAGGTGATGTCACCACTACTTCGGTTCCTTATCTCGGCTTCAAACGTTTGTTAGGAATGTTCTACGTTGTTTGTTAGCTAATGAAATAATGTACTAGGAATCCTGCCTACACTCGTCTTATCTCCCTTGATCGTTGTAGCCTGCCTTTATGCAGTCGTCTTTCAATTATCTGTTGCTACAGTTGACTATTCAGGGTTCTCAAGGATCATTTTGTTCCAAGAATTTAAATAATATCTCATACATTTACGATCTAGTCGGGACTGAACACTACCTTCACAACTTTCCACTCACTACGGGAACGCAGCAAGTATTCGATTAGTCGAAAATCTTGGGAGTTTCAACGATCATCATACATTTGATGATTTTGTTATTTATGAACTTGTATGCCATTCATTACAATTTGTACGACATAATCACAGATTATGCCAACAAAACTGGCAGTTTCCACGACGCGAATTAAAACTTTATCTAAGATAGTCACAATAATCGTAAACAGTAAGCTGATTTCCAAGAACCACGAATAATCTGAATGTGATAACAATTGGTTTCGGCGATGAATCAGGCAATTGAATGGAATTAATGTATCTATTTAAGCAAAACACTACCAAGTAGTTTTTATCCAAGGCTGTTGTTTCATTTCTCGTGTTGGTGTGTTGTTTCATCCATGGCAATAGGTATACCTATATCTTCAGCCACATCGTCACTTACCATCAGGTGACATTGTGGTCAAATGAAGGTCTAGTCGTATTCACCACAAAAGGTATTGAGTAAGAGGTTTTTTTTTAATTACGAGTATCTATAGAATTTATTTTTCAATTTAAAAATAGAATCCTACTTTGTACGTTTTTAATAATAGAAACCTAATTAATTTACCTATTGATAACAACATTGATGAAATCTCTCGTTTAATAGTATTTTAATCTACCTATTGTTTGTTCAGCAATTCCAGAGTTCTATGCTTACAAACATACGCCTACACAATCATACTTTCGCTTTTATAATATTAGTGTGTTGATGGTCCTATCTACCTATTAACTAGTTACATAGAAGTTTTGTTTTGGTAGTCAGTATTAGAAAGTACTAGTGTTCTCAACTAGTCCAAGGGATGAAGATTTCTCGTTGACGTAGATTACTGGGTATATGATACTAATAACTGAGTGTATGAAATATTTGACTAGGAACGAATTGGGAAATTGTTTTAAGTAGAATAAATAAATTATTAGCCCAGGTTGCCTGGGAGAAATCGCTCCAGTCGATAAGACCGCATATTTAACTTATCATTTCTAAAATTTACATATAAAGTTTTTATTGTTTTATGAGCAATAAAGTATTCATTCATTCATGATTGATGTTTTTACTAATTAAATTTAAATAATGAGGTTATTTGCGCATTGTGTATATTTACTTCTTTAATAAAATTGTTGTTAGTGTACATTCTACTGATTAAAGTGAAGGCATCGAGATGAAATTATTTTCTTGCTTGGCTTAGTTTAGCTAGATGGCACTGTGTGATAAATCAATTTATTTATTTATTGTAATAGGCGAGTTATCTGAACAACACGAGAACATCGATCTCAGATGAAAGTCCGTACTGATTACAGGAATTTTCCGACTCGGTGGAAACGATCGCGCCTCGGTGAATCATAGCTCGTTTTTGTGTGCGCACGCGCAACCGCGGTGAAAACTCATGATAATAACTATTTATTTATGCATAGGTGTTGACTACTCTAGCTTCCCTCCTGCCAGGCTTTGGGTGTTGGAAATAATATGAGAGTGAACCTAACTAGGTAAACGCTTTTATTTTTAATGAGAATGAAGGAATAAAGTGCACCTATGTTTGCGCATACACTTGTACACTAGAATATATCCTGTGCAAATAGACCGCCGCCGTTGCCGAAATTCTGTGGATATCATACTATTTTTTAATTTTTTCGTTATAAATAAAGATCTTTCGTACGCTTTTATCAGGGTTAACAAAATCTGGTACTTTAAGGCCTGGATGGAATATATTATGGCATCTTAAAAACAAAATTAAACCGACTTCAAATTCCTAAGTAATGGAAAATGTTTGGAAGGAAAGATACAATACAATACGGAAATAGATTGTTGTACACCAGATGCAAATCATTAAAATAAAGACATTACAGCACTTCGATAGCGCGATCTAATTTTTAGTGGCGACATCTAGTTAAAATTAGAGTCTAATTTAGTTCGATGTGATGAGTGATGGATAACACATGATAAAAGGATTAATGAAAAGACCCCTTGCTTACGTCAGTTGCCATAGAAACCATTCGCTAAGAGCGATGTGAAAATTATCAAGTGATGATGCTTTAGATACGTTTTTCGGCGCACAAATCAATTCCATTACAACACTTCGATAGCGCGATCTAATTTTTAGTGGCGACATCTAGTTAAAATTAGAGTCAAATTTAGTTCGATGTGATGAGTGATGGATGACACATGATAAAAGGATGAATGAAAAGACCCCTTGCTTACGTCAGTTGCCATAGAAACCATTTGCTAAGAGTGATGTGAAAATTATCAAGTGATGATGCTTTAGATACGTTTTTCGGCGCACAAATCAATTCCTCGAGGATCAAACTTATATGGGACCACCAAAAAATAAACTTCTACACAACAAGGAAACAGGATGCACCAAAATTTATTTGGCGAATATATTACCAAATTTGCTGTAGATATTTTTTTTGTAAATATTTTTTTAAATCGGTCTATTAATTGACGGACGGTCATATCGATGAACATACATCAAAAAAATCATACAGCCAAACATTTTGAAGTCATGAAAGCAGCAGGAAGAAACTAGTAGTCAGTAATTAAGTAGGTATTTAGACTATTAACTTTGATTTGTATGTATTTAATTGACCTTGTTATAATCATTATTTTCCTTTCTAGACTTGTAATTTTGCGAGGAAACCTTGAAATATCAATACAGTTGTAATGTAGCGAGATAACAATTGCTTTATCAATTCTGCAACAAGTTTTCTGATTGGAAACTAATAGTAATAAATGAAATGCTTATGCTTGTTTTGGGGCTAAAACATTATTTTTTGTTCGGCTATAGTATGTGGCTATATTAGTTTTAATATGGCTATGTAGTTTTAATACCTCAAAGCTTTTTAGAAACTTAAAATGATTGTTTCCATCCTCGGTTTAAAAATCCTTGATATTTCTTGTAAAAAGGCCTTATAAAACAAAACGAAAAGTTGAATTTATAAAACTTCCTCTTTCCACAACCTTATCTTCTTATTCCGAAACAATCGAATTGTTTTTCGTTCTGATTTTGAGCTATCAAGAACATATTATAAATGTGTGTACTTTGTAGAAGATACACGTTACACGTGTAGATAGTTTATCATGTAAAACAATCGTAAAGCTACTGTTACTACCTTCCGTAACCGGTTTAGCGGCTGCGGGACCCGAATAGACGCCAGCTTTACCCACAACGCAGACCGTATAGATAGGTTAATAGGCTTATGGCCATAGGTGATTTCAGCCTACCTACCTATAATTACGATAGGTATCTCTGTATTAGGTACTAGCGGCCGTTCCCGGCTTCGCACGGTTATTTATGATTTTTATTAAATAATAATTTAATTTATTCGCGACCGTTTATTTCTTAACAATGACTTCCCGTACCCGTACCCCAGTGACGCCTATATCGCATAGATATATCTAGTTAGCCGAGTGAAGTGAGCCACGAGACTTTTTTCTAATACTTACATTTTTAAACTCGTGATATCTTTCGAATGGAATGTTCGAATTTAATAATTCAAAAGTTATTGAAGCAGTCTTAATTTAAAGATCATGAAGATCTTTTTCTATGCAAAACCAAAAGTATGTAATCATCCAAATCGGTTCACAATTGGCGAAGAATTTGGTGAACATATACATATAACATAAGTACATACAAAGCCGATCAATAGAAAACATTCAAAAGTTATTTCTATATCATGGGAACTGATTTATGGTATTTAAAGTAGCCTATTTTTGATTTTATATTCTACATCTATGCAAAATTTTAGTCCGATTAGTAGTTTAAACGTGAAGAAGTAACAATCATCCATCCATACCTACATCCAAAGATCCAAACTTTTGCATTATAATGTTCGTGTGATATCAGTTATCTAAGTACCCATATAACACAAGCTCTGCTCTGCTTAGCTTGGGGCTAGATAATGCTGTGGGTGAATTGTCCAGCATTATTTATTCACCGAATAATTATACTGTGCTAATAGTATGCACTCTACTGATTCTCTACAATTGATTTTAGCTTTTAAATTGCGAATATTTATGATCGTAATTTATTAATGAAGCCGGTAAAATGCCGTAAGTGGAAACATGTTTAGATTTAACATTAATTGGTCCTTATTTGCATACCCAAAACTACTATCAAAATAAAGCAAGTTCCCTAAAAAATACAGTTTTTAAATCTGAAACCCTCGCTCTTGGCGGGTCTTGTTTTTATTCTCAAGTGTCTAAAGTTAAATTGCGTGACTTTCAAGAGCGTGAACTTTAAAAGCGTGACTTTTATGATTGACATAAAACATAGTAAATCTCTTTATCTCTAAATTAGGACAAGCATTTAACTACATATTATGTACTTACGAGTACGTTAGAAAGACACGGAATACTAAATTAGATCACTCTTCAACCGTCAATGATCTCGCGTCGGTACTTCCACCTACCTAAATTGATAAAATTAAATCGTTTATTAATACAATTGGAATCACATTATACAATAATTGGCAGCAGCCACTAAATCTTCTACGAGCTGAGCTGAATCACGCGAGTGCCAACACCGGTCGGACCCTGACGCCGACGGGCATCCATCAGCCGAACAAAGCCGATCGACACAAACATGAATACCAGCCAGACTATAATCTAAGGCGAAAGTGCTCCCAACTAGCGACTTCCTGCGAAGCCTCCCAAATTATCCGAAAGCGTAACATCGGCCACTGTAAATTACCGTGTGGCGTGCTGAAAATTGGCGTGCACCTACACGAATTTGGAACTGGATAATCGCTCGAAACTCAGCATCCAGAGCCACCTGCGGACGCGGGATTCATTCATGAGAGGAGCTAAGAGAACAGGCCGCGGTAATAACACTTGGCTTTTCTGAGAAAACTGTGCGTGGAGGCTTTGGCGGGAGGAGCGGCGTCTCTGTCGCTCTGGGCGTGAGAGAGCGAGAGCGCGTGGGCGGGGCAATGGTTGTTATGTCACATCAGGTCGGCTGTGGCGGAGGCGGCCGAAGGCACGCTGCATAGAGTGCAGCCGATACACTTTTCGACTCTTCGTCATTACCGCTCGTTGAGTAGAGGTCAGCGGCAGATATAATATTAAATCAGGCGTCGAGCGTGCGCCTGCGATTACCACATGGTAGAGTTTGACTGGAGGCGGGATTTTCACTTTTAAGCGCTCCGCTAAACACCCAATATAAACCTAGCGATCCGTTACTACGTAGGTTACTACATTAATTAGTTATCTAGAAAGGTCTCCAACTAAAAACAGCTCTATATTTTCTGGTAATATGAACTAAAATTAGAGCAGTTACCTTGTGGCTTTGATTTTCTGGAGCCATTTCTAAAAATATGCGATTCCACGCAACAATAGCAACTAACCGCACATGGCAGTTTTATTACGTAACCCAATGGCAGCAATGGTGAGACGACGCTTATAAATCAAAGTTTTATGGCTACATATTCTTAGCGATAAAAGCAACATTTCTAGATTTTCTGACGCGGGGGCTCGTGCGCATGTATGAAACTACACAGTTCGGTGACAAAGACATAACTAACCTACATAATTATTCCAATTCGAAACAAGACATTGTTTAGAAAAACTAAAAATCACCTTCGAATTCATTTTCTATACAGAACTGCAAGAATAATAAAAATCTGTTAACAATTGACGGTGAAATTGGTAAACATACATACAGCCGAATATAGAACCTGCTCCTTATTTTACGAGGAAGTAACAATTTTTTCCAGCCAGTTTTATGGTACTGGCTGGAAAAAATTGTTAAACTGAGTTTAAACTTTTTTGTAACATTTTATTTTCGGACCTAAGTTGTATAAGTAGTTTTATATTTTTAGAAGTTTTCGCAATAAATAAACACACCATCTTAATTAAACAAAGTTGTTGGCCTGTTTGGCAAGTCTATTATTGGTTATTCTCAGAATTTGGAGGTTCTAGTTTCTGCCCGCGGCTTTGCACACGTTGGTTCTATGGAAACGTTTAGAGATTATTTCTGTGGGAACTGATTTAGGGGAAAAGTAGCCTCTGCTTTATTACAGGCCTAGCTAACTATTCGTGTGTACACTACACTAGTTTTGGCGCGAAAAAGTAAAAAACGATTAATAATCCATCCAAACTTTCGCATTTATAATATTGGTGAGTTGTGATTTGTGTAGCATTTAATAGGTCGATCGATCGAGCCTCCTGGGCCGGCAGCAAGCCTTTTGCCAGGGAATATTGCGCGTTGTTTGGACCTAGGCACTGGCAGCCTATAACATACAATCAATCGGATGCTTTGTTCCTTTGTTTATAAGCTATGAAACCAGCAAAGGATATAAAACTTTTAGCCACTCGTAAAGGCAGTTTTGAAAAGGTAATCTAATAACAGAATCACATAACAGACACTTTTAATATATAATATTCTCATATCTCATTTAATATATCTCAGACACTTTTAGAGTTGAATCAGAAAAATGTTAAATTTGGAAGAAAAGTTTTTAAAATATAAAATATAAGGCAACTAAAGCCTGTCCGCGGCTTCGCACGCCTTTTTCCTATGGAATGGTTTTTAGGTTATTTTCATCCCATGAACTGTTTAATGGGATAAATGTCGCCTATATTTGATACCAGTCTTAGAGCTACACGTGTTCAAAAAAACAACAAATATCAGCCTGATCCAAATTTTAAATTACAACAAATTTTATTACAATACGAGTACGTCTTGTCGTGATATTTCATGTTTTATGGTTTATAGTTTTATTTCTGCTTTCTACAAGGAATAAAACTAGCAGAAAAGGGATTTACCACATTTCTTATTTCTATGTATGCAATTCCACTAGTGGACAAAAAATTTAAGTGAACAGTAAAATAATTTTATTTGATAATAATTTATATTTAAAATATGACTTGTCTAAGTGCTTATTTTGTAAGCCTAAAGAAATAAATGATTTTTTACTTACTTTACTTACTTACTTAAATTCTCTATAAACGCAATGTTCAAACAACGGTCTTAGGGCAAAGAAAAAAGATGTGCAAAGGCTGCTAATGCTTAGTATTCGCCGGCAAATTTTCGGTTCATTATCCCACTTCACAAGGTATCGCACAAATTTTATTTCTTCACCTGCCAATATTCTACTTCTGTATTCCGGGACACAGACTAATAATTTACCCACTGGCTGAACCAGTTCGATAATAGACAGCCATGTGGATTTATTAGCTGCGGGAACGTCTACGTCACGAGCATATTTTTTAAATACTTTAACGATTTGGCTGGCTTCCCTAATAGCCCATACAGCGAAGGTTAGAGTAGACAATATTAATGTATACGACTTTGAACCTGTAGGATTACTGTTAATTTACGGTAAACCACATTAAAATAAACTTTTAAAATAATATATTATGTTAAGTCGATCTCATGGTTTTTGACATGGAGAGGTCGGAGTCTGCAAAAGACCGTGATGTTTGGAATATTGTGTGGGAGAGGTCTTTGCCTAGCTGTGGAAGACGGCCTAAAAATTTTTTTTTTTTATAAAGCTATGTATAGATTAAGTGATTATTTTAGAAACACGTCACACAGCCGATAGGAACGTCATACGCTGATCTTAAAAGATTAGAGCCTTATCAATTCATTCAGTAGGAAGGTGTCATAACGTTTATCGTTGAATTTCCTTCGCCATTTGATTATACAAAGCAGGTGTTAGATAATCCCCCATGAGGGGGCATCTAAAGAACAAAACGTCAAAGTAGTTTATATATGACCTAAAACTCTAAACTGATTAGTAAATTTACTAAATAGGTCTTAGTAGCATAAGCCTGAAATGCATTAGTCTGCGCTTTGCTTTTGTATACAACCTTAAAATCTTTCCATAGAAACAACGCCTGCGAAGCCGCGTGCAGAAACTAGTAAGATATAATCTCTTAGAAATTAAATAGCAGTAAGGTATAATGTCCATTTTTGAAAATTATGTTTTATGTATTTTTTATTACTTTTATATTTTTATTCAAACGAAACTGTTCGAGCTTCGTTCGTGTTATTTGTGGGATATTTTATCGAAACTGTTTTTTTTGTGACATTTCTTCAAAGTCTTACCCAAATTGGCGTAGTACCCAGCCGGATGCATCATGTCAGATCACCGCGACTGTTCCATTTTTCACTTACCTAAAATAAACAGAAATAATGACGTAAAATAAAAACAATAACAGGTATTTTTGAGAAACTAAACAACACAGAGTGATAAATTATATGGCTTCTTAAATTTTAATATATAAATAAATAAATAATGCTGGACAATTCACACAGCATTATCTAGCCCCAAGCTAAGCAGAAGCTTGTGTTTTGGGTACCATATAACTGATGTACATAGTATAATACATTACATAGATAGATATTTTTTATTATACATAGAAAACGACCAGAACACCCGGAAAAAATATCTGCAGATCGTGCACACAATTGTTCCGAGGCGGGAATCGAACCCGCAACCTCCTGCGTCGCAGGCGGACCTTCGCCCACCGCGCCACATCGGTCGTCATATATATAATATAATATATATAATGCTGGACAATTCACACAGCATTATCTAGCCCCATGGTAAGCAGAGCTTGTGTTATGTTAATACATTTTATATAATGAATATACAACAAAGCAATCTGGGAAATTCCTAGTAAACAACGTTTTTATCTTGTATTCTCTGAGTCACTCATCACATCGCACTAAAATCTCTAAACACGTGTTAGGTAGACGTTACTAAAAATAACTAATGAGTATTTAAACTACATGAATGATGCAGATGTTAAAGTTGGAAACTAGGTGACCTATCAACGTACCTCAATAAACTTAGACGTAGAGAGAACCTTTCAAGACTTAAGCGTTTGATAACTACTGTGGACGAACTCTACAGGTACCTATAAGCACCATATTTGTGCTGCAAAAGGGGACTGTTCCTGAAATCTACAATATACCTAGTCATACCGTAGATTTTACTCACAGAGAATCCCTATATATTAAATTCAAAGCAATAAACATAATGACAGTACCTTGTCAATATATAGGTATATTAATGGCTGTATACTCATAGAATTATAAAACCTTCCCTTAAAATAGCGATATTCATTTGTAATATAAATACTAGAAACAAGCTGTCGGTGTACCCACAACCAGGCTTGACAAGATAAATGTTTTTTTTTAATGTTTTAAAGGACAATATATACATATAGGTACGCTTCTACCACAAATAAATAAATAATGCTGGACAATTCACACAGCATTATCTAGCCCCATGGTAAGCAGAGCTTGTGTTATGGGTACTAAATAACTGTTATACATAATACAATATATTACATAGATAGATATTTTTTATTATACATAGAAAACGACCAGAACACCCGAAACAAATATCTGCAGATCGTACAAACAATTGTTCCGAGGCAGGAATCGAACCCGCAACCTCCTGCGTCGTCGCAGGCGGACCTTCGCCCACCGCGCCACATCGGTCGTCAAACTCCTAGTGAGGTGCAAAAACTAGCAGTAAAATAAATTCCTACAAATTGTCAATACCTTTCTGTACAAAAAAGGCTTACTACAACATATCAGATTATCTGAGAGGATAAAAAAGAAATGCAATAATGATAATTTTAGAATAGAATTTTGATATTTATTCTACTAATGATAACAGGGTTGATAGTAAGATTATGTTTTAATTGATAAGCAGATGAGTAACAATAATAGTACCTACCTACACTAAAAAGTATTTTTTTATTTTTTTTATTGACGTACAAAACACATCACAATCACAGTACAATAAAGGTATAATGATTTTCTAAATGCAACTCTATTTTCCAGGTCCAGCAAAGGCATCCAAAGACATAGCCATCCGATATAACGTATCGAATATTCCCGAACACTATTTGCATCCAATGTGCATCGAATATTCGGCATAGGGGCCAACATTCATCCTGCAAGGTCCGCATGCCTCACCGGGTATGCGGAGGCACACGTGGAAGCCACTGCCTAGGAATCTGACCAAATGCCCATCCTAGGATCGCCCGTAACCAAATACAATGGCTTATTTATGTTCCTCTGCTTGCTCGCTTCAATTCGAGTGAGGAATTAGCCATTCAATCTGATAAGCTGCCACAAATTCTAGATACCTACTTATTTTTAATCATGTTGAGACAGAGACCGTTTTGTGGCTCAATTACAAAAATCGGTTTTGTCTTTTATTTTTTAATCATGTTTTTTCTAATTTTTGCGTATTGAGTTACAAATATAAAAATAATCTATATTCTAATCACATAAGTACATAATTATTATAAAGATTGTTTGCAACAGTATGAAGTTAGTTCAACTGTTTCATTGTAAATACTCGTACATACTGTAATATGTTATATAATTACATATACATACGTTTATGTAATTTGTTTCTTATAGTTGTTATTTTCTTAGTAATATATAAATGTTTATAAATCGATAAATAATATAAATGGTAAGTAAAGATGTAAGTAAAAACTACCGAGTGGATTGAGTTATAATTTAGGGGTAATGAAGTTTTCCACCTGGAATAATATACTTGGATTCTTCTCTCCAGGAAAAACTATTGCAAAACACAGACGTATTTAATAATAAGCATTATAAGCTGGACAAACAGTGCATTGATATAGACTAAGACATACACATCAGCTCTGATAGCTGCCTGTGTATTCAGCAATAATAATGTCTTCTGGTCCCCTAGTCTAGTGCACCGACAGTCGTGTAATCAATGCATAGGCGATTCTCAGTTTTTACTTGTATTTTTTCCTTCTAATTCCTATTTCAAATATGCAAACCAATAAATAGGTTTGCATCTACTTATCATGTCATCTTTCTTATCAAGTTGGCAATGAGAAAAGCAAACTTTATGGTATATGTATCAGTGATGCAAACATTGACGTCTTAGATTCTTCGTTCTTGATGGCGGGCCTTAAAGTGAAGCCTTAGCTCATAATGAGTGGATACACTAATCTTCATAAATAGCAATTTGCGTCGTGACAAACGGCCTGTGAGACATACGGTTTGGAAATCGCATATAATGCCGCTATTGTTAATTATACAAGTCTGCGAGTCGCTAAACATACAATTTATTGTCAGTTAACTGGAACAACAATACATCTAGCGTGACATCCGAGAGTCTGAACGATGGATGCAACCGAAACATTGAAAAGTGACATGTAATGGTCTTGGGTCTGAAATTGTCACTTTACAAAGACAATTCGAAACTATAATTAGTCATTCAGTGACATAACTAGGACAGAACCAGGAGTTAACTTCGATTTTTGCTCCAGTTTTCCTCCTATCTCTAGTAATGTCAAACGTCGCTTTCAATAAAGAAGCATCGTCGATCGAATACAACCAAACAACGATCGGATACTGAGATACACAATCAAGACCTTCGATCGGACAAGCTCTGAAAACCCGACTTCTAACATTACCCAATCAATTTACCAAACTACACTTTTAACGGCAACTTATCGCGATATCAAATCGGGAGGCGGGCCATTAAAAAACAATAGGACATTATTAAAATTGTATTAGAGCATAAACCGTTCCGTTTCTATGAATTTTGTCGGCATTGACACGCTTGGAACGCAAGTAATGTATGAAGTGGTTTTTTTAAAGCTAATGTAAAACGTATTGTGGGCGTCCGTGGAGTCAAGCCAGGGGAGTAGAGACAGTATAAAATTTACAAAATCTAAAATTTTCGTTTCAGTTCAGCACAGAACGTTCACTGCAAAGAAGCAACATTGATTAACTAAATAAAAGCTTATTATTTCAAATGGAATTCTTATTTTATTTTATTTTTTTATTTTTATATATTTGGGAAATAAAAAGCTTATGCTACAATTAATAGTACATTTAAAATATGAGTAAATGAAGCTAACACAGTTTCCGCTTGTAGTGCGCAAATAATATAACTGATTACAATAATAATATGGTAATTACCGAAGAAAAAAATTAAATAAACAAATAACGTGCCAATTTAAACATTACTAAAATGCCTGTCGTCAGTACCCGGAAATATAAATAAATAACCTAACGGACATAACATAGGAAGGTATACATAATATAAATTAATAAATAAATATTATGCGATATAGTTACTACGTCTACTACGTACCTACTTTAGTACTTAATGAAAACTTGGGGGTGTAATGTAACGTGTTCCACAACGAACGTTGTTGTTGCTAAATAAATGTAAGTAAGGGCTTTTTTTCTATCTTCCTTCTTTTTATATTTTTTTCATTTATTTTTGTCAGGATCTTCCAATTTTTTAATTGCGCGCGACATTCTAATTATACGAATAAATTATTAATACGAACACCTTGATGAAATAAGTATTCGAATTCGTCCCAAGCCCTTCGTAATTATTCATAGCTAGCGTACCTACCCTACTCATTATTTTGGTCAAGCAACAAATAAATCAGCTTTTAAAACTTGAGTCGGTTAAATTAATTGTTTTTTTAACGCAACTAGAAGAATTTATGGTATGCATTAGTAACCAATTTAGATTTTTTATAAATCGTGTTTTAAAGCTAGGTATGTTACCGAGAAATGCCTGGTAGAGATCGGTATTTCTGATAAAAATCAGTACTAAAGGTAAAGTATTCTCTCTAAGGTTGTTTCGATAATCGTGTGGAAAGGAATATTCAAAGAATTTCAAGAATCTATGCCTACTTACAGGATGATTTTTAAAAGGCTTTTTTGATGAAGAATGTGTACTTGTGCTAGTAAAATGTGCAATTTTACGTACGTCAACAAAAATGTTTTGCAAACTACCAGTTGTTCATAATTACCGTTCTATCTACATAACACATCTAAACCACTCCATAAGAACTGTATCCCACGTCCGATTTCCTATAACGCAGCTATAAAGATGAACATAAACCTCGATTCCAGTTTCCTTATTAACTAGCGATTTAAAAAATGTGACTGCAGTCGAGTGTTAGTCTCCCGATGGCCGAGCGAAAAAGCAACGGAGGCGCAGGCATGTGCGGAATGAGCGGGGCCATCCGCCGGCAACGATTGTTGCCAGTTATCACTGAATGTTTTCCACGGGGGCATTTTGTGCCGCCACAAAAAACCGCATAAAGGGCGGGTGCGGCTCGTTTGAGAGCCACCGCTCGCTTCGCCCTGTGGGAAAATCGTCGCCAGAAAACTGCGACACAAATAAATTATAAACTCTTCTCTTCAGTCGGACGGCACGGCAACACGCTTTGTTAAACTGAAACTATTTGTACGCAGGGAACACGCTGGAAAAAACACGCCGCTTGTCGGAGTTAAACTCCTTTTTCTGCTTTAATGTTTTGAACTCAAGGCCATTTTACATGTTTTATTTTAGGATTTACACGGCGGATGTTTCGGAGGCACAATATTTGTGTACCCTAGTGAAACGTGTTTAATTTTTGTTTTTCAGCAGGTATCTTTATGGGTTTTTATTTTATGTCCCAATTTGTTAGAAATGCTTAAATAAGATTGCCATATTGTCTCTATGATTTCCTAGAGAAAGCCTTTGTCATGCTATTGGTTTTAAAAATTGTAAGTAACTTCAAACTTATGAGTACGTAGTGTAAACTAACCACACAAGGAAAACATAGATCTTAAAAATCAGAGAATCGTATTGCAATCGCAAGCAGCTCTCAATCAGGAGTGAGTGTCTAGCCGTCGGGATCATTAGCCAACCAGAGCATCCCGGGATGTAGGTAGGTACTGCGGGACGATTGGAGCGAATGTGATTGATGACGTTATTATGACTCCAGTCCACAGATCATGCACGAAATTGAAAAAAGCAGATTAAGTTGACGAGCCTCCTACTGTTGCTAGGTGCTACACAAAATATGGATGCATTGCATGTTTGCCCAGCAGTCGGCAAATTCAGACACCAGGCTAATTGTTGGTTGCATTTTGTGTCTGGAGAGGGACTTCAGTATTTGCCTGATTAAATATTTGTTAAGTCAGACAAATGTCGCAAATCTCTATACGCGTGTACCTAGAATTATATCAGTGAAGGAAACTTGAAATTCATCTCAAAATAATAGTTTAAATTGTCGTCATTAAAATCCTTGAATAAAATAAAAAAAGACAGTCATGTACCACTTTGTTTTCTGAATTCAAATACAAAAACAGAACTAGATCAGTATCGTGGTGAATTTTGCCCGAGCTGCTCCAAAACTTTTATAAAAAAGTGTGACCAGTTCTAGCAGGTGTCTACGTTAGGTTACGCTCATTAAAACTCCAAAAAGATCAATTGTTTGCAACTTAAATGCCACATAATTAATTGCCCTATAGAAGAAGATAAAAATGTAAAATAAGTGGTTCGGCTAGTAAGTCCACGTATTCGCATTGAAAACTTGCAGAAAATGCAACAGCGATAAGAAAAAATTCAGTCCGTCGACCACATATATGTTCATGGAGACGGTGACATTCCACGGGAAATACACAGCATATCGAGACTTAAATGTAACCATTTACCGATTGCAGATACGCGATGGCCAAGCAAAGAAATCTGGTCAGATCGCTTCACGGCATAGCTGTTGCTACACATAATTTTTAACCTAAATAAGTAAGAAATTCTTGTTTTCATGGTGGCTTCTTAATGAGGCTGCTATTCGATCTGATTGAGATTATGCTTTAATAGGTATAGTAGAACGAAAAGTATATAATATTATATATGTATGTACCTAGATACCGCAACACCAGTGCTGCAGTGCTTTATTAGTTAATTCCATGCGCAGAGCCTATTTATACTCATGATATTGTATTGATTGTAGGTATTAGGTTATTGTAATATTTTATATTGACTGCCGTCTTCATTCTATTGCCTCATACTTGACAATCATTAGTGTAGCTCCATTATATGAGTTGCAGTTAACGGTCTCGCCGTCGTGGAATAACAAAAAAGCGGTCCTGTAGTGTGGCCAGATAGCATCCTTTTCTCTCTCGGGATTGTGGGCTGGAGCAAGCAGGATGATGGTCTGTTTCATAGTGCCGCTTCTAATGCGAGTTGGTTTTAATTTATCGTGTGACAGCCGGGCGCGGGTTCTGTAGGAGCTACATCAATCTTGTGACTTTACAGCACGAACACTACTGCTTCTCATAGAAAGCGAATTTTGGAATGACTAATAAATAAAATGCAGTCTTTGTAAACGTCGAATGGTCGCGGAAACCGTTTATACGCGTTCATTTCATTCTGAGGAAATGGAAACCCTTTGATATCATCGTATATGTTGGACAGTCTCTATTTGAGTTTTGTGAGAACCATCAAGAATCTTGCTTTAGCAGCTTAATAAAACTCATAATAATAAAATATAGATTTTGTATGAAGTTTGTGCTTCAAATACAAGAAGATTTTCTAAACTCAGGGACTATTTAGTTATTTAATGAATGAAGCTCAGTAATTTGTTCATTTTACTCGTATTTCTGTCACTTTGAATTGCTGGCTTGAATATCCAACAATCACTGAACTGGACACTTAAAATTCATAGCTATCTCTGCCTAACCTTGCAAAATTCATGCTTCCGAGCAAACCCGCAATTTTAGCGGCCGTTTCAAGATGATCCGTAGATCCTTCCTAGAATTCTGCCTTTGTCACCGTTTATTGGAGTTAGTTAACTAAAGTGTAGACGTAGTTATATAAGCAAAACAAACAGCTTGTTTAAAGAAATAAACCATTTGTGAAGCTGAAGCGCAACCGCTGTTTCTCGCTAATGATAGAACACAAAAAGTTCTAATTGCTGTCCGTCCGATGTTTCCATTACAATGACCGAGCTATCTGCAACTGAACATTTATCTCTAAACTTTCCCGAAGCGTGAACAGAATCTAGAGGACTTTCAGGGAAGTTCCAATGATGTAATCATGGTGCTTTTGAAGCAGGTTGTTATTATTCTGACCAAAAAAATTCTGACAAAATTTTAAACTTACTGGTTTTTTTGCACTATTCGTTCGTTTTCGTGAATTCTGGAAAATTGATTTTAACTAACCTTTATATGAATTTTTCTTTTCTTCATTGTCTTAATAATATAAAAATGCTTAATTTAATGGTGTTATAATAATGCTTGCTTATCAATATATTTATTTTAAATTTTGGCAACTTCATAATCATAACAGTCAGTAGGGCAATTATAGCAGCTTATTTCGACAAAATGACCTCCGTAAACCACTTTGTGGGGTAATTATGTATGTCAGGCTCAATAACTTGTAAAAAACAAAGAGTAGGAAATTAGGAATTAAACATTTACACAAAAAAATCTCCAGGTATATAACACCTACTTGACTTGTCAAAACTTCATGTAAACGCAAACCACCAAATTATTTGAAAAAACTCAAAGGGCTTGTGACACACGCAAACAAAATCACGACTGTCAAAATGATGGTGTTAATCAATTCGTTTTCGCAGTTTCTACAGTTTATTACACTAATTGGCATTATTTCTACCCATACATAGATGTCTCTTATGTAAAAGCTACGGAACGGAAATTAAAAACATTAAGTCATAATAACCCTGCTGTTCGAATAGCCCCGCTTGACCTTACCTTACTTACCTACGAGTATGTTTGTTTATGGGTGATTTTTTTACGGGCTAGACAGACTTTTCTACACATACCCATTAAAGAATCGAAGATTTTAAAACGAGACAAGGTCCCACTGTAATTCTGAATAGAATTATTTATTTATTATATTGAATTTATTATTAAATCGTTACTATTTTTGTTTTATAATATAAGAGATAAAATTATAATATGCTGGAAACATACGAAATAAATTAACTACTAAGTTATAAGTACATTAACCTAACTTATATCGTGTGCAATATGGTATTACTTACACCAATTTTTAAAAGTGTTGTCGAAAAGGTAGGTAAGTATAATAAAACATTCATAATTGAACTGATGAGGTACCAGCCTCTTTCTGGTCTAACAACAATAAGGTAAAACGAGTAGGAAAGCAATTAATTTTATCACGCTTTATTTGTACAAGATAATCAAACTGTAATTTGATAAGTTTATTTTTTCACACGAGCGAGAGTGATAATTTGAGCGATATTTGTCAATAATCATGTAACTCGAGCTGCGTCACTGCACCTGAGTCTTGCTACTGGATCAACTGTTCAAATACGGTTTCTGAGAAGCGACAGGAAACAGATAGTGCAAACTAATGAGTTTTTACTGTGTTAGACGTAGGTACCTACGATAAAACCTTTGGGAAGGGACGCTTTCTGACGTGGCTGCCAATGAGTTTATTATTTAGGTAGGGAACACTGTCTTTTATTTTTTATAGCTATCATAGCTAGCTCACATTGTATTGTACCTTAGGTTTATAGCTTTCTAGTTAAGGTTTTATTTGATTGGTTTAATTTCCGGTTAGTAATGAAAAGTACCTAAGTACCTACTGACCTTTAAAAATGTCTTTGACATACGAACAGTAATCCTTAAGTCATATAAATTGTATAGGTTTTGTATGAAATTTTAATTTTAAAACCATAGCTACCCGACCTTTAAACAAACATTATTGCTTACAACGTTTCTATTTCGTCTGTGTTTATAATATTATACTTATCTGTGTATATAAAAATCTATTGCTATGTGTTAGTCTCGCTAAAACTTAAAAACGGCTTGACCGATTTGAATATTTTATGTTTTGTTTGCTCTAAATACATTGCTGGTTTAAAAGAGAGAAAACAGTGAATTGTGGTCATTGTAAATAGCGAGCGGGTAACAGCTAGGTAATTTATGATTGCATTTCTTAGTGTAGTTAGGTAGATTATCATTACATCTTTAGAGTAAGTATCTTCAAATATCTTTTTAATATACGTATAAATCTATTCATGGTTACATTACAATCACGAGTAAAGTTCTCGATACTGATATCTCAAAGGTTGTCTGTAGTTCTATCTACAGGTCTCCACAAGTTGGCCAGCTACACGGAGGTTTATTACAACTCAACGGCCGGTCAAAGTGAACATTCGAACCAATTTCGAATAAAACGAACAAATAACAAGTTTAATTAAATTGCCAAGACCTGTACCGGGCTCTCCGGAACAATTCCAGCGAAATGTATAGTTATGGCTGTACATAATGTAGTTCGTATAGCGATAGTTTAGTATGTGAACTTTGTTAAACCTTTATCGATGAATCCTGCAATTAGAATCCTCTATCTGCAGAAAACATTAATTGGGCACAATCAATGTTTTGAATTGTCTTGTTTTTATCGTTATAGCTTCATTCCGTTTCATTTAGCTTTGCATTCATATTTCGCTGTTAGCTGTTGTAATGTTTCTAATGAATAAACATATACAATTGGTGAGGTTGGTTAATTTAAATAACAAAATATATTTTTTATTCATAAATATTTTTAGTAGACAAAGTAATTCAAGTCACCAATAAAAGCCATTTCAAACTCTACCCATGTCGCCCATAATAGACAATATTACGAAATGGTGTGACTCAGAACCAGAATTATCATAAAACTGGTTTCTGTGATTTGCTTATTTACTATCTTAATTAATTCATATTGTCCGCTATTATTCGTACTAAAATTAGCAATTTAATTCCAGAAGAAGAATTTATAAAAACGTTTTCCTGAGCCAAAAAGTCTTTTGTTTATAGTAGTTATTTTACAAAACAACATATAGCTAACTTCAACCTTTTGTATGTATGTCCAACCTTTACCTACTAAATGTTCTAAAAAGAAAGTGTCAAAAACTGCAGTAAAAACACTTCAGACAGATGTAATCCTCATTTCGCCACTCACCAAGTGAAATTAAGATAAATAAGAGGCAAGGAGTCGGTCCTTTCGCTAACATCTCTCCTCCAGATCAAAACGTCGGATAACACATGGCAAGTAACAGAGAATTTCAACTCTATAGCACAAACGTTACGGTATATTTTGTTAATAGTTATTTGGGGTTTCTCACACGAGTAATCCACAAATAGGAGTCCGAGAATAGAGCGAGGCTACTGGTTACTCGACTGGACAGTCGTCGTCGCAATCATATCTCTCGAATAGGTACTCCAGATTGCTTTTTACTATTTAATGACTCAGCCGGTGTTCGGTGTTAAAAACGACAACTAAAAATAGACCAGAGAGTTATAGATTAAAATTCAATTGAAACTATGGCCATCCCTAACGCAGGAAGCTTTCAATAACCGACGCTCGCTGGATCCAGACGACGACGGATCATAGTTTTAGAAATGTGTAAATTGTATTTGCAACAATTTGATTTGGATGTTCGAGTTGAGCTTTTATAAAGGAGCATTGCATTGATACAATTCAATTTATATCTTACTATTTGAGAGCCTGAACGGCATTCGTTTGATGATTTTCAGATACAACGATGTTAAAAAGACTGTCGATATTCATGAAGGTTTCGCGAAACTTTTATCACTTTACAGTGTAGCATTAAGAGTATCTATAAAATATAAGGATCTATTAAATGAAGCAGATATTGAATGAGTTAGATTCGTGGCTGGGGAAAAGGTTTTCGGATTAAGCGACCCTTTGCAGGTCATTAAAGGAGCAGGTAGCGGCATAGTGCGGTCGGCTACTTTCATTCAACCTTTATTACAAACGTACACTTTGCTTCCCGATGTTTTTTACTGTATATTTTTGTTATAGAAGGGTTAAATCTGAAGATCAATGTTAAAGTAGTTCTTAAAGCATTCGTAATATGATAATGTGAAAAGTATCCCGGAAAAACTTTCACTAGGTACAATTATACTTACGAAGATTTACCCGTTATTCGCTATTTTTCCCATATTAAAATGAAATATAGCACTTTCATTTTAATATGGGAAAAATAGCGAATTAAATATAAGGAGACATAAAACATACCTGTATAATTAATGAGATATGTATATATCATTATATCGCAATTTTCAATTCCTAATCAAAATAACGAGCATAGCTCAAGTTTAATTTGTTAATTTATTCAAATATGTTGGTATTTCGGAAAAAAATTGTTAGGTAGCTATTTTATTTATTTAACATATTGCATACCTAATTATTCTATTAACAATGTATATTATAAGCAAACCATAATACAATCAACTAAATAATTTAGTAGCTATACCTACGTTGTAATTCGTGAACGAATTATTAGCTTTTATATGCATTCTTATTAACCCCTCTGAATCACAATCATTTCTTTTAGTTTTATGTATATCCTTACTGAATAATCTATACTAATATTATAAAGAGGAAAGGATTGATTTTTTGTTTGTTTAGGCTCCAAAACTACTGGACCGATTTGAAAAATTCTTTCACCCCGTGTTGGGTTGGGAAGCTACACTATCCCCGGTGAACATGGGTTATATTTTCAAAAAAGTTGAGGATCCGTACTAAAACCGTGCAAAGCCGGGAAGGTCCGCTAGTATATTATATTCTTATAAAAAACGCCAAAAAATCAATTTCATTATTATGTAGGTCTTCTTTCTTTTTTCCTACAAGTGTTATTTCTTTACAGTGGCAAAGGCAATGTCAACGAACAATAACATTACGTGTGACATAAAAAGGGTTTAATCAAGAGACGTAATGTGTCCTCGAGAATAAAGTGTTCCAATTTCAATTTCCCTAAGACGGAATACGTGATAAATCGTCATGAATCGACTATTACATGTGAAGAGTCGACGCGTGAGGGCCGGAGGCGAAAAAGCGACTCAGCAGTTTGAGTTTGCATTTTGCACGTCTCGGGATATGTATTGTTGTTGCGGTTTAATGTGTTTGTCTGTTGCTGTTTCTGGCTACATTTAATGTATGCAAGCTCCGTTTATAACTAATAACTGCGTCATTGCTTGAAGAGTTGATAATTGAGTGTTATTTAATAGGTTAGAAAACCGCCAAAACATGAACTATATAAATAACTTCCGAGAATTTTAAGAATTTGATATTTTACGAGATTATTTTTAACAAGAGTTAGATATTTATTGTGTTAAAGCATATGAGAAAGCATTTATATTTTTAACCAAGGATAGCAAGTCTAAAGTTAAGATCTTTTTTATTTAGGAAATTGTGTTAAAGCGGCCGGTGTTTTATACATCCCAAAAAGCTCCTTACATATTTCGGAGAAAGTTTAACCAAATTCGTATTCCCTAAGACTAGTTTCATATATCTCGTCCTGCGTCTCAACTTCTCAAGTTGTCGTCTCGCAACGCGACGCGCAATAAAAACATCAACTATATTGACCAAAATAACTCTTGGCACCCGTACGGGTTCGTTAGGTTGTAAGTGAACCGGTTTACAATCTCTTGGGAAGTTAGGATCTCTGCTTTTATTGATTTTATTGATAGGAGCGCCATTTTTATATATGTATCGTTCATTTGCATTCACTGGCCGTAGCTAGTGATTACGATTTTATAGTACCGATATTATATTATTATTTTATATTTTATTGTATTCCACTGTTGAATGCCTTCCTCTGCTACGAATTTCTTTGAATCTTTTGGTTAAAAAATCTTAATGTTACTGCTGTTTTTTAATTGATTACTAATTGATTCTTCGCTGCTTACTAAATTCTATTGTTACCTCTTTGGTTAAGCGTTAAAAAAATATTTTTATTTATAACGATGAAAAGTTTTTCTTTAATTTTATATAATCTAAATTATGCATTTTTATAAATAATAATATACCCCTACCCTACGAGGTTAATGTTAGCTGGCCGTTAACATATTATCTTGCTAACATAACCTAGCTAAGTTTTAACATAACTAACCTAACAAAACAAAGCGATGTAAAACGATCTTTCGATAATATAAAAATTTAAATGCTTACTTTTATAACTAGCGTCTGTATTTGTTCCTCTCACTACTACGATCTCTCAGTAGGTAGGTAGGTACTTATTTTTCTTTGAAACGTACTAAAGTCATGTTAGTATTGAATTTAATATTTTTATTTTACATACAATGGTTATTTTGGATGCATAAATAGGTTCCTATTTATGCATCCAAAATAACTGTTTTAATATTATTATTTAAAATTGGTTATAGATTAATTGGGAAGGCACCTAAGTGCACTATAAAATTCCTTTTAAAATAAATTACTTACCAATAATAATTTATAATATTAAATGGATACGCCATTTAATATTATAAATTATTATTGGTATATATAATGATGTTATAATTGTACCTATGTAGGTCGTTCATAGGTTTTATGTTATTTTATATTGCACTTTTTATTTATTCATAAAATAAAATAATTTGTTAATTATTACTTAATAAATTAATAAAATTCATTTTAAAATATATAAGTATCACCACGTATCCAACAAATATTATAAATTTTAATTGGTACATATAATTATGTTATAATTGTACCCATGAAGGTAGGTAGTTACCTACCTAGTTCATAGGTTTTATGTTATATTATACCTATTGAACTTTTTATTTAATCATAAAATATCATTATTAACAAAGAAGACATCAATAATTCACATCAATAATTTATTAAACTCATAAAAAAATTAAAAGTAAATTAAGTTATGGGTAGGTATTTCTTACTTTTTATTAAATTTATGGCGGTATAGGTACATGAAATGAAAAATTTCAATCCCGTTTAAAAAAAAGAATTGTTCATATTAAACGAGAAACTTTCCTTTTTCGCGATTAAATCATAGCGGCGGACAACTATCCCAGTTATTTGCAAAACTATGCGAGGAATGTGAAGTGAATGTTTATTTACATCTATGTTTTATCAATAAATACTCACGTCTTGGATAAAACTTGGAGTAAAAACAGTCCATTTTTAGATTTAAAATTCACTTAATTATTTAACAAATCACTGCAATTTGTTTACAATTCACTCGCGCGTTACATGAAAAACGTTTGACATTTCACAAAATTGGCTGACAAGTGACATCACACGCGCAGAATACGTCAAATCGCATGCAGCCACCAACGCGACTGAAGTCTATCGCGGGCGACCGATACCGTACCGCGTCTTTCGAAAATTGCGCCATCACAGCAAGCAAACTCGGGCGAATTCAACAACAACCACCTTGGGCACACTTCATTCCCGATAGCTTGCCTAAATGCAGCTGAATCCTAAAACTAGATAATGTTTACATCGCGAAATGCCGACACCCGAACGGCCGGAAGTAGCGGCGAAGCAAACACGACAACTATGTAAAATATTGCAGGATCGCGATCGCATTGTTGACATTCCCGAATAAAAATCACCGAAAACTCGACATAATTGTATGAAAAACACTCTAAAAAATTATAGGACTTACCTAAAATGGTGTTTGAAGTTGAAGTGAAGGGCCGAATTTTGACGGAGTATCAATTTCTGAGTATTTTAAAAGAATATACTCTTATTGGTATGCAAAGAATGGCACAAAGAATCCCGACAACGCACGCGACGAATGCGCACCTCGTTTGCGCATATGCTGACACAACTTCACGGACGTTACACCCCCTGCCCCGCACCCGCTTTCTGTCCATGTGTGCATGAGGCAGAGTGGTCAAACGTGAAATTTTGTATTCGTATACACTAACACATTCATAACTTTTATACCTGCCCTAGCTCCTGTTTGCCGCCATCTTTGTAAACGAACGAGATGAAAATATCTTCTGTTTCATCTCTCTACCAAAACAGCTCTGCTAGCGCCATCTATTTTACATATGGGATTTCTCTGGTTGTATACTTTTCCGCCAGATGGAGTTCCAACGTTATTCGAGTTACCAAGATTGGGTAGGTCGTTCTACTCATACTTTGCCTTGTACAATATTAATTCATTGCTCGTAGTCAAGATGGCGCTTTCAGTAGTAATTCAATACCAATATAATAATGGCTGGTATGTGAGTTTTAGCATAGAGTTTTAGGTTTGTTAGAAATATTATATAAATTACCTACAAAATACATGTCTTTTTGAAAGAACTTCAGAAGCAACATACTTTAATAACTATTATATTTCTTCAATTATCGCGTTCGTGTAGCTTTACTTTAGCGAGTTTCCATCGTTTTATAATAGTAATTCCTATAAAATATCTTTGATTAAGTTTACAAAAGCAGTGTTAGGTAAAATTTAACTAATGTTTAAGAATAAGAGAGAGTTTTAAATTATTTTATGTTTTCATAAGTAAATACCTAGTTATTAATTAATTTGTTTATCTATTTCTATTGGTTAAAATAAAACATCCAATCATTAATTTTAAACTATAATTTTAATGAGTATATCATACTTGTAGTGCTAGATTTTGTTCGTAGGTATTTACTAAATTTATGTGAACTAATTAAGTATCTATGTAACAACTTATCAACGTAATAATACCAGAGAAGCAAGTCTCAACGTTTCTTATATTTTATATGTCAACAAATAAACTTGAATACTAAATAACAATTTATTTTAATTTTGGTACATAATTGTTTATTTTAATATTTTTTACAAATTCACAGTGCGTTTTACCGGTTTAGCAGTATTGTAAACACTAATTTATTGCTTTTGTTAGGTTTATTTATTATTATTTTTTATTTTTAAACATAGTCTGTTTTAATTATTGATGGAACCTAAAAGCTGTCAAAAGTTACGATAGTTTATGAAGAATATGAAGCCTACTTAATTTTGCGCGCCAATTATTTCTAAATACATAAATAATGCACAGGTACGTATTTTGTATTAATACATACAGCCAAACATACATTTTCCGCATAACCTGGAGTGGTTAAAAATTGTTACAAAAAAGAAACATATAGTGATATTTGAATTTACTTTTACTTTAAAGTAGGTACCTACCTATTTTTATGTCATAATAATAGTGTGTTTATATATTTAATAATTCTTATTTTATTCTAGAATTGACCATTATTTTAATAATTTTCATATAAGGGTATTTTAATTTATTTTAAAACATATTTTTTCAATGAATTTTTATCAAAATTAAACAATTTTCGCAATTGAATGATGCAATTTATAAATTAATCAGTTTATTTTTATTTTTTCATACAGCCTCAATTATATTCGATTGCTTAGTTGAAAAAAAAATGCGAATGATTTCAGTTTTCAAATTGGTTCAATGAATACATACCTAATAATATAACAAAATAAGAACGGTTGCACATAATTCATCAATTCATACAAAATTTTATGTTTTTGAAATCACTTTGAAAAATAATAAGTTCCTATAGGTAAATAAGATTACTTATAGAAATAATAAGTTAATTATATATGCAAATAAAACCATGTCCTTTCCTTACTTAAATGTTATAAATAACATAACTAGCAATATGAAAAAACGAGCGCGTTGAAATCTTTTGTTTAGGATTGAAACGCCAAAAATAGTGTAGGAAGGTTCTTGCGGTTTTTTCGAATAAAGCTTTTTAACACGGAAAAAATGGAAGATCCGACTAAATCAAAATAGTTTTTAATGTATATCTAAAGTAAAGACTACCTAATAAAGCTTCAGAGCATTATAGAACTTATTAACTACATAACAATAAGCTTACTTTGTACTTGAACAAGACAAAAGCAACTTGTTTTATAGTTTATCTTTTACACAACCTTTCACATGAAAATATATCTAACATCGTAACTGAAATGGTGTTCGTAGGAATCTAAACACTAATCCGTAGTGTATAGACCCTTACAAATATACCTTGCATCTACAAATCAGATAGCAGAGCAAATACCTACAGCCCGTTCCACATAGTCGTTTTCAGTAAACAGCGGGATTCATTTTGTACAGCAATTTGCGTGCAGTGAGCAATCGTTATCAAGGGTGAATAATTCAAATCCACGTAATTTTTTTATAGTGTTTTATAGTGTTCTTTAGAATTGGTATACTTCTACTTCTAGCAACCTAAAATTTTAATTTTCAATTCAGGCGAGACATGAATTTACAACCATTCCACTCTATACAGGAATGTGTTGCCAATTTCACCACTGAAACAACCATTATGACCAGTCAAAAATCTTTAGGACTAAACTTTACGCTGTTTGCTCCACCTACACAGAAACTTATATATTTTGACCATATTGTTCCCGGATCCGCTGTTTTCTGAAAACGTACAATTTATAGACAGATGAATGGAAGAATGACGATATGTTTGTCGAATATGTTATGAAAATCATGTTTTTTTTGGCCTACTACTGTCAAACTACTAAGTAGTGAAGAAAAAGTTCCTATAACTATTTATACCTTACCAAATTGACAGGTTTTCAGACATCGATGGTAGGTCTACTTAACTGGTTTTACTTTTAACGTACCTATCTCTATCTAGCTAAGCCAAATTAGCTTTCTAATACTTAAATCTAGTACGACTAACGTTGAGTTATCGTGAATTATTTTATTTCTTCCAAGAGGGCTATTAGGCTCAATATAAATTGCTATCTTGTTTCGCTACGTCTATTTTTATTCCAGCAAACCTAAACATAATTCAATCTCGCAAACTTAATAACTAACAAAGTAGGTATCCAGCTTCGTTAAATCATTTGGATCAATCGAAAAAAACCAATTATGGTAAATATCTGTTATAAATTATTTTTGTGTAATAACCATGATAGTTTCAATTGTTTCTATCGTACAAGTTGTTATGTTTTTTTTTTGCTTTTTGCAGCAACATTTTTGCGCAAATCTATGGAGTTAGTAAGTATGTGCTGCGCTTTACTGTTTACTAAGGGTGTTCATCTTAGCTACGTATCATTCAGTCCGTCTTTTCAGGTAGGGCGACTTGTATCTGGTGTAAAGGAAGATCCTTGACGACGACGGCGTGGAAGGCCATGTTGGCAGTCGCTAGGATGTACTCGCAGACCGAGAACCACGTAAAGGCTGAAACAAGTCATATAATCATGAGTTAGTATTATAAATGCGATCATTTGGATGTTTTGATGGATGGATCTTTGATACTTTTTCACGCCAAAACTACGAAACGGACAGTGTTGAAATTTTGCATACACGTAGTTCCAGGCCTAAATAAAGCATAGGCTACTTTTTAACCCATAAAGCAGTTCCCATGGGAGTAAGTAACCTGGTGCTATTTTTTAGCTAGTAGTTTTTTTTAAAAATAAATACAAACTAGATAAAAGGGGCTCCCACACAAAAAAGATATTTTTGGAAAACGTTTGTTTCGCGTGCGAGTCCAACACGCACTTGGCCTTTTTTAAAAGCCTGTTTCGTATTTATATTACAAGTTAGTGAACTTGAAACTATAACAATCACGTCGATATTAATATAAGTATCGTAAAGTACGTCTACTGATTATTTCGTTTATTATTTCCTACCAAATTGACTGATAAAACCTCTTTGGGTGAGTTTTTTAAGCGTTTATCTACCTACTACAATACCACCTCTATTCACGGTGGCGCGTTGGTTACGCAACACAGTGCAAGTGACTGCACGAAACGATGGCAGTGGGTTGGTATTTATCTTACCTAATAAGTGATAGCCAGTCGAATAAAGACCGAAAGAACGCAAACAGTCGGGTCAGTCCGGACGTTAAAGTCGATGAGCGAACAGTCAAGTGTCGAGATGAGTTTCCAAAACAAAGTGGTGCTTATTACTGGCGCTAGCTCAGGCATTGGAGCAGCCACGGCTATCGCTTTCGCTGCAGCAGGCGCCAAAATTGCCATAGTTGGGAGAAATGAATCGAAACTTGCAAATGTTGCAGAAATTTGCACGGCTAGAGGCAGCCTACCATTAGTTATAGCTGCGGACGTGACCAAAGCTGCTGATGCCATCATTGCCGACACAGTGAAACACTACGGCAGTCTCGACGTGCTAATCAACAATGCAGGAATCTTCAGAGTTACCAGTATCCTTTCCCCTGACGCCATGGAGAGTTTCGACACGGTAATGAACACAAATTTGAGATCAACTGTTCAGCTGACGCATCTTGCTGCTCCCCATCTCATAAAGACCAAAGGAAATATTGTTAACGTGTCCAGTATAGCAGCTTTGGCGACCGTTATCGAGCTCGGTTTTGCTTACAACACATCGAAAGCGGGAATAGACCATTTTACGAGAACAGTTGCGTTGGAGCTTTCCAAATACGGTGTGAGAGTGAACACGGTAAACCCTGGGGCGGTGAAGACTGCCATCACTTCAAACGCGGGAATACCTAAAGAAATCGAGGAGGCTATGATGGCTGGGCTGGTTAAATATTCACCCCTTCAAAGAATAGGAGAATCTGAGGAGATTGCTGACCTTATATTGTTCTTGGCGAGCAACGCAGCAAGGGGCATTACGGGGTCTTCATTTGTTTCTGATAACGGTGCTTTACTGAAAGGTCTCGCACCAGTTTGACTACCGTAGAAGAATTTTATTATCTCGTGATCCAAATTATTAGTTTGTAGCCAGTACTATAAGTACCTACCTATAGAATAATGTGAAAGCCCAAAATCTTGTTTTGTTTGATAATGACAGGGTAATAGTGTGGGTCTAATATAAAGTGATGCATGCACATTATGTAATTTTAATTAAACTAACATAATGATTTATAATTAATTAAACCTATCTAGATAAATAGGTAGGTAAATATATGTATATGGTACCTATACTATATAGACTATGACAAAAAAATACGTGTTAATAGTTTATAGTGCGGCGGGGAATGAACCCTTATTAAGATTAAATACAATGTTTTGATTGAAAAAAAAATGTTTTGCTTTTACTTTAGGCATTGCAGTACTCCTGAAATCATCGAAATCAAATATTTAAAACTAGTTTCTGCCAGCGGTTTCGCACGCGTTTTTATAAGGAAATTTATATTCACTAGGAACTGATTTAATGGATAAAAAGTAGGCTATGTTTTATTTCGGGCCCGGAACTACCTGTATGCTAAATTTTAGCCCGATCTGTTCAGTTTTGCGTGAAAGAGTAACAAACATCCATACATACCAAATATCGCGTTTATAATATTATTTGGTATACTGGGATGAGATTAAATAGTTGATTGAGATTAAAAAGTTAAACTCTCCGCCGCCGCCGCGCCGCCGCCGCCGCCGCCGGCCGCAGATTAATTATGAATGACTAATACGCGCCGAGCCACTAGACTATACAAATCTACCAACAGTAGAAAGTAGGTAATACGACCGGATCGTAACGTAATCATTGCTAAGGAAATTATTCGGTCATTGGCCTTTATTACTAGTTTACTATAACGGTCAAAGTTGAATGGAGCAAAAGGTCGGTACCATAGGTTGAAGGCATTATTGGATGCGTAAAAATAGACCACGATCGACCGACTGCAACCGAGAATAACTGACGACAACATTATACTGTGACGGGTTCACTGTAGGAGAGTTATATTCGACCTCTATGGCGCGGTACCTACCTATAGAATAATGTGAAAGCCCAAAATCTTGTTTTGTTTGATAATGACAGGGTAATAGTGTGGGTCTAATATAAAGTGATGTATGCACATTATGTAATTTTACTCATCATCATCAGACTACAGCAGACCACTGCTGGAAATAGGCCTCCCCTAAAGATCGCCATAGTGCCCTGCTTGTCTTCAGCTTGCCGCATCCAGCATCTGCCTGCAGTCTTTCGTAAGTTCATCCCACCTGGCTGGCGTCCTACGCTACGTTTGCCGCAGTTCAATCGCAGTCTCCACTCAAGAACACGTTTACCCCAGCAGTTGTCGGTTCCTTCCTTTAGAATATATGTGAAGAAAACTTACCAAGATCTCTACAAAGCAGGCGATGTCTCAGGAAAAACAAGATCAGGCCGAGAGTAGCGGCAACAGCTACGAAGAACAGCGTCCATATCAGCTTGTTCGACGGCAGCGGTTCCACCTCGGGGGATCCAACGCAGCCGACTTTGGCACGGCAGTACATGTGGACAAGGCTAGCTGCCATGAAGATTATGAAAATCTTCTCATGTACGACTGGAAAAAAGTTAGGTCGTATCAAGATTGGCTAGAAAAATACTTTAGGTCCAAAGAAAGTTACCATATAAAGAATAGTAACAAATAAGAACTAGTATTTTTTCACAATAATAACAAATTGCTATCAATGATCAAAAGAGATGTTATTATAATATATGATCTCTTGATTCGACAAGAAAATAGCTAGAAAGATGGAAACGTTTATTTGATTCCAGAAGGCCAACATTGTAGATTCTCTAGCAGATATCCGGGTCTTCCTTGAAAGTACTACTTTAAATCATCTACTTTGACCATTTTTATCGTAATGCGATCACATATCTTCGTCACAGATTAGGCACAAAATTGCACGACTGCCAAAGCTTTCCATTATTTGACAGTCTTCTCTCTGTCCGATTTGAGAATCGGTAGATACTTGTTTGAATTCATGTCTGATTTTCTAACGGCAGAGAATTCTACTTGTAAATATGTAGATGCTTACAATAATTTTCCCTGTTGGAAACATAGGTGACTCCTGTCAGTGCTAGCAGCTCTATCAAGTTCAGCCAGTAGCAAGCTAATCCTAGGTTCTTAGCTTGGAGTTGCGCCTGAAAAGAAAGTTATACGCAATCAGGTTGTTTGAAAATGATACGAAAGTCTGATAACTTTTTGAAAATATTGAGGTCATTTTCATAATTTATTAAAACGAATGCTTTTGGTCGGGAATATTATAACTATGTAATGGCTTTTACATCACACAATGCTAAGATCAGGTCGCGTGACGAGCTCGAGGCGATTCCATCGGGGCCTGTTGCAGCGTTAGATTGCGAGGAGTGGGAGGAGTAAGGGAAGCCTGTGCCCAGTAGTGGGACAGAAATGGCTAGAAATAATAATATAAATATGGTATCTATCGGCTAGTCTAATTATTACCTGCTCCTCAATGATATGCGCGGTGCGTTGCTGATGATAGTTGTAATACAAAGAGCCTATCAACAGCCTTGGTCCTAAATGGAAAGCGACACATATCCTCCATACGTATCTTTGGGGGCTGATGCCTGTTATCGCACTTATTGACGGCACTACGTTGTAAACCTAGAAAAGAAATAAGATTTTCAGAAGAAGTTTATTCGGATTTATTAAGTTTCTAAATATTATTATTTTTGATTGTCTGTTTTGACAAAATTAGGATGGCTGATCTTAATTTTATCAAAGCAGAAACTTATTTAAACTCAGCAAAAGGCCAAAAACTTATTTTAACTACTAACCTATCAAAATAATGTAGGCCAATAAATGACGAAATTGTCAGGTAAGAAAAAGTAGAGTTCAAAAGTTTTTCTGATTTTTAAGTCGGTTAAAAATAATTACAGTTTCCCAGAGTGTTAATAAAATTAAGGACAACCTTGTAACAAACCTAAAACTAAATATGAAGGTCATACAATTACGATAAGGTAAGATAAAGTAGAATTGGAAAGCATTTTTTAAGTCGGGTAAAAAGAGGTCGGTTACTGGCCGACTAACAAATTCTTACTAACCGGTCGTTTTCATAATGTTTATCAACTTTAAAATACCCCTGTTCTTCAGGGTAGAATTTAATAGAATTTAGAAAAGATCTTCTGAGAAAGAAGATTGTGAACAAAAGCTTCTTCTGTGACTTACCTACTTGAAGTTTATTAATACTTACTCTACAGTGCGTTTCGTGAATATCATCTGACTGGAACAGGGAAGCAGTCACGTAACAAAATATAAGAGCACCTAAAGGGAGCCACAAGGCAGTTATACAGGTTTCCTTCAGGCCACATGTCCACAGTATCCCCTAAAAACCAAGGTCACACATAGACATGAGTACAATGCATTTCTTTTCTTACGTAAAGGCCCGTAAGAACATAATTGAATTAGATGCTCCTTGGAAGATATTTACCCTATTTGCTACAACCCTTACACTCTTAGATATATTATTTTCGTTTGTGCAATTTGGTTCCTCGTTGTCACGCACATCCACATTTGGCGGCGACTCTACTTGTGCGTCAATTACCATTTTCTTCCTCACTGTACACTTTGAACACTGCTCACATAATTTTCACATCATAGAAGATACATTCTGGGTCTGCCAATCGATGGCAGAAGACATAAAGTAAAACAATTGATGAATCGATTGTGGGTTCCCATTTAGCACATCACAGGATTCTAATAGAATACAATATTCTTTGTCCTTATCGTGTTATTTGATAAGTACAATAGGAACAAGTGTAGATGATCCAAGGCGTGGATTGAATGAGGTTATTTTTTGCGCATGCGTATTGAACGGAGAATTTAGGGGAATGCACCCCTCAGAATTTTAAAAATTTAGGAGGCATGTATGTTTAATGGGTCTAATGTTAGTTAGCTCTGACAGCAACCGCGGGTTTAATAATTAGTTTGTGATACGAGCTAGTTTAGTAGACCTCATGTCCATCAAATCCACTCGAATGTTATCTTATTCAGACAAAATGGATTATATGTGCGCTTAACTTAAAATGTTGGTTCTTTATAAAAAGATCTCTATTCTCCGATTTAGAATCCAAGATATTTTATGTCAACAAAGACTTATAAATTAACACTTAAAACAAAAACTAATAACAATAACAGAAAACAACAAGCTAACAGCAAGGTAATCAAAAGTAAAACACTCACATGTAAAGCAAAATGTTTAAATCTAAATATTAAAACGTACGGAAGATCAATTAAATGATGTTGATGATGGAAAGTTTTAAAACCAAAAATTGTTTCAAGCTGCTGGCTTTGCTACGATGATACCAATGTCGTTAAATGTTTTCAACTAATATTCCTTGCGTTTTGTAACCTCTTTGTTAACAAAAAAGACCAAGGTTTTGTAATCGGAGTATTGTCGATTTTTTGCGAGTTTATTAATAGACTATTACGAAAAAAATTACAGTATTGGCTCTAAATTTTCGAATTAAATATATTATCGTTATCCGTATTCGTTTGCATAGTTACGCCGTAGTAAAAGCTACACCGTAGCATATCTCTATGGCCATGCGCCACATTAGGTATTATGTTACACGGTAGCAGGACTCTACTACACTACAACAAGTGCACCGTAGCGAATGCTACGCCGTAGCGGATGCTACACCGTAGCACGTCACAGCACGCCGCCGTAGCCGCGCGTAGCAAGTTCTACGCCGCCGTGCCGCCGCCCCGCCCCGCCCGTGCCGCCGCGCCGCCGCCGCCGCCGCCGCCGCTGCGGTTTTGTAGTGTTACCTGTCAATAGTGTACCATTACCTACCTATAATATTTATACCCTTAGTATACTCCTAACATTTATGACTGTGGATCCAACTATGATAGTGGCCATTATTAGTTATATATAAACGTATAGAGTAGGTAATCATAGAGCTCGTGTTAGCACTTTGAACAAGTAGACACGACTGTGAATGTCAAACACTATCAAATGAATGACAATTATTCATGTGAGAACCCACCAGCTGTATGATATGAACAGCCCTAGCCGTTGTGAGTTTCTGATGGAGATATTTTTATTCCAATCATAGTGAAATGATAATAATACTAAATAAGAAAGTGATATTGAATGACAAAAAAAAAATCGCGCGCCTCTCGTTATTGAGCTCCCGAGACGCCACTAGGTACACGTCAGTATTTGACGACTGTCTGCGAAATCTCATCAAGTGTGGTAGTTGACATGAAAAGGTGTAATTGTGCAAGTACCAAGTCCTAAAAACATCGTAGAAAAGAAGAGTGCCTATGTTGAATATTTTGTCTGTGTTCTGTGATGGAATGTGGACCGCCCCTGAAAGTTAGATCCTTACTTTTTCATCCACCATGTATTTACATGAGGATCGACACGCGTTTGTGAAGCGCCTAGTTCAGGCTGTGGTGAATCAAACTTGAACTGGGGCAAAGTTATAGGAATGGCACACCTTCCTACCTACCTATTTGTGTGGGTAGGTACCTATACAAATAATTAATTCTGTGACAAATAGTAAAAGTAAACTACGGGACTTTAGTAAGTTTCTTTGGTAAACAGATAATTAATAATATAGTAATATACATATCATATCTACGTTGGTGTAGCAAAGATATACCTAGGACTAACCTAGATATTTTTTTTAAACTTTTATTTTAAAATTTAGTCTAAACTAGATGAGACTACGTCGTCGTTTCGTTTAGTAGTTTCTATGCTACGCTCCAGCTCCATCATCAGGACTCCTGGTTGGTCATCCAACATATAGGATCCAAATTTTTATGTAGTATTATATTCTCTTTGATCCAAATTCTTCGGAAGACAAGTTCAACGAACCCAACCCTCGGATTTCCTTCGTCCGACGTGACAGCACAAATTTTCGCTATTGTCAATCCAAACTAAACGTCTTTGTCAATGTCAGGAAACAAATCAATACATCGAGTGTCAGTTTTCAAAATATTCGAAAAGAAAATATCTATAAAATTCGAGATCCGGAAAAACATTGTTTCTTTCACGAAAATAACTTGATTTATGGTTTTCTAAATAAAAAACATGTTTTCACGTGCTGTGTGTTGTAATTGAAAGTAAAAATATGATTTTTGTTTGGCTTTTATGCTCGCTAAGCGTCCGGATCGCTTTAGCGCAAGCAAGACACAGTAGCCACTGGATGGTTACCGAAACTGGGCTTATACAACCCAGGGTATGTTTTGACTAGTTTTATATTATACCTAACTAAACAATCATGAAATTATGTATGTTTTCTACTTTAGTCACTTTGCTTAACATTCTTATTTCGTAACTTTGTCGTACTTGAAACCTGTGCCTATGCCTACCTGATTTTGCATACCGACCTTATGCCCTCGGCATGGCATGTGTTTTATCACAATATAAAGTAGCTAATACGTCATACCAGACCCAAGCCTATACCTCTCCAAAATTTCAGCTAAATCCATTCAGTAATATTGGCATTGTCTACTGTCAACACATATTCTAAAACTATTGCCTATATAAATGAATTCAACAATCTTATTAATGTTTTCAGGATGAATCTCCATTCTTGATGACCAACCCCTTTGATCTGCTCTCATTCTTAAATCAAGAAACTCGTTGGGAGAATATTTTGAACTTATACAGCAATCTTATCCGCAGACAGAGAAATATTAACAAACTTTGGCTTAAGTTGGAAGCATGTACAAAGTTCAGCAAGTATATTGCAGAAAATGAAGACTGTGTGCAAGTGGGGGCCATAGATTCCACGGACTGGTACACAAGCTTTCTTGTAGATGGAAGCTACAAGGGTATAACAGAAAAAGAATTTGCAATGCAAAGATCAAATTATGGAGATACGGATGTACCAGATTGCAAAAAAATTTCATCATTAACATTCAGTATGTTTGCATTTGAACATTTGGATGTAAGTTAATGTTTTATTATTTTTAGCTGACCTAAATACCTACTTAATATTTATCATGCATAGTATGTTTAAGTTTATCTTTGACCTCATTTCTTGAAGATTGTTGGAACAGGCATCAAAATTTCCCTAGCAATAATAGCTACACCTGATGGATATCACTCTTGAATGTATCATACTGTGCAACCAAGGATGATTTAGTCCTGAAATTAGTTCTTTTAAAGGCCTCTGTGCTCGGGCTTTGGGCCCATGTATGCCTTCAAAAAGACTGGGAACTTTATGCCCCGAGTTCATGGTAAAATGAAACACATTGCTCATATCGACGACCGATGTGGCGAGGTGGGCGAAGGTCCGCCTGCGACGCAGGAGGTTGCGGGTTCGATTCCCGCCTCGGAACAATTGTGTGTACGTATAATAAAAAATATCTATCTATGTAATGTATTATTATGTATATCAGTTATATAGTACCCATAACACAAGCTTTGCTTACCATGGGGCTAGATAATGCTGTGTGAATTGTCCAGCATTATTTATTATTTATTTATTTATACCCACCTCAGTCTACAGAAGTCGCTATCATATGATCTGCTGTACCATAGCACATGCTGAGTGGCGATCGGTTTGTTAGTTTTCAGTTAATTTAAGGTTTATGTATGTTGTCTGTCCTTGCAAAATAAAAATCTTCTCCCTTTTACTTTAACTTATAATACTAACTCTGGACAATACACACAGTATCATCCAAGATATATTATATTATGAAAGAATGATGAAAGTTTTGAATTTCAGAGCATGATAAATAGAGATAATTTGAATGCCACACCTGAGTTTATTCTCCCAGAGCAGTTTTTGCCAATAATGACTGTGGATCAGTTTGGACACTGGATATCTGATGCCCTACGTAAGAACAGCTCTTCCTGGCTTCATTACAATCTAGCTGCCCTTTACTGGAGGGTCAAGGGGCTCATGCCTAAAGCTTTAGAGTGCAGCCGAAGAGCTATTCACTATGCACCTAGGTTGGTACTTCATTGTTTGAAACACATGATTTTACAAAGTTTTTTTTAGCCTTCAGAACTATAGGTGATTTTTTATAAGGTGGCGTGATTGTCTTCGGTTTTTTATACAAATAGCACTGACGTGACGTCACAAATCCGGGCCACAGTTTACAAAAAACAAAGGGTGGATCTATTTGTTTTTGGTTTCTTCTTGCTTTAAATCTATACAGTTACTGTGTTATCCAACTAATATCCTATGAACCGAAAGTTTTAGTAAAGTGAATTTGATTTTGTTACCTAGGATTTCCAACACCAATTAACAGATCAAGATAAAATTTAGCGGATATTTAGTTGGATGATAGCCTAACTTAGATAATATGCTACTTATCATAATGGTTTTTGCGGCGAAGACAAATCAAAGATCATTTTTGATTTGTTCGATTTGTCTTCGCCCCGAATAGCAAAGTAACTAATTATTTATTTATTTATTTTGAGCCACTATTGTCCCACTGCTGGGCAAAGGCCTCGCTTTTCTCCTTCCACTCCTCGCGATCCAACGCTGCAACAGGCCATGATGGAAGATGTGCCTCAAGCTCGTCACTAATTAGTCATTGAAATTAAAAATACTATATAATCGTCGTTTAAATACTAATAGTCGTTTTATATAACTAATCGGACCATTATTTTTCTCTGATATTTGCAGGCGTTACAAAGACATTCCTCTCCTATGCATGGGCACAATCTTGCATCGCAGCCACCGCACTGAAGATGCATTAATAGTATTGGGTGCAGCTCTGGACCACGATCCAGGTTTCTTCATGAGTCACTTCTCAAAAGGCATAGCACTAGCAGCGGTCGGGGAATACAATAACTCATTAATACACTTGACCATGAGTGAGAAGCTCGATGCGCAATTTGATGTAGCGAAGCGGTTCAGGCACGGCGTTTTGTGTCATATACATTTGTTAAAGAAGATGCAGATCGCCCACAGGTGAGCTGTTTAAAAGATAAAGATAAATTTATTTGGCCATAAACAGGTTTCGTACAATAGCACAAATAATAATAGTACACTCCAACTACACAGTATACCTAAAAATAAATAATATAAACGTACGGAGAAACAATAAATAGCTACCGTGCTAGCCTGCTGGCCAAAAAGGGTCAAACTCAGCTTAGTGCTGAACCACGCGTGGCGCGGAACAACGCTGGTTTTCAGTTAAAAGCTTCCAGTTGGTTTTCGATTTGGTCTGGGTGTTTTTTCTTGTTACTTATTACTTATTACTTTTCTTGCCTTTTACAGAAGCGTGAAGGAACTAAGCACGGTCCTTAGAGAATATACGAATTTAGAAAAACAATGGCTAAAATTTCTGATTGCGTTTTTGAAGACCATGAAGCATGAGGAAGAATATGGTAAATATTTTAGAGTTAGAATGTGCTACGTAATAATTTCATATTTAATTTGCTCACATAACACACACACGCCGTGTGGTGCCGGCTTTAAGTTTGCACCACCCAGCTCTTCCCGCGGGTGTCTAAAGGGATATCCACCGGTGAACGGGCAGCAGCGCCCCCTGAAGAACAATTCCATCACCAAACTGCGATCTCCAACCCGCATGTTTAGGGTGGGGATTATGGGCATTATCCCCTAATAATGTAGGGGTGACCTATGTCCTACAATGACTAATATAGGTTGATGATGACTGTTAACGCTATGAGTTTAACGCTCATGAGTAAAAGTTATACTGCTATCAGAGCGGTCTAATTGTTTCAATACTTTCTAGCTTCTGGTATACTTTCAGATTACTCAGACTTTAATGCGATCTGCGCGAAGATGGGTGAGATCACAGGTCTCAAATTCAAAGCGTTAAAAAAAGACGCGGACCGCAACTCTATGGTTGGTGCCTTCATAGCCAGCCCCACATATAATGAGCATTGGGTGAGGCAAAAGGGACCACATGCTTTAGATACGGCACGCGCTCTGGAAAAAATAATAACACAACTTGGGGAGCAGACTGGGCTGCCAACTAAGAAATACTTGTCACCAGATGAGACTAGGAATAACACTGAGATTTTGAAAGAAATCGGACCTATGCCAAACTTTCCGGATTTGTTTCCTGAACTTAAAATATGTAAGTAGTTTGTTTATCTTTGACTACAGAATAAGCCTCTTATGTGTTAGGCGCTACATACATTCACAATCCTCCACCTTCCCATGGTCCTGCCAACATTGACGAAACTGGAGTAGGTTGATGCTCTGTGGATTGTCCAGCATTATTAATTTTTAATTTTTATCTGTGACGGGCGGCGTGGCGTTAAATCGAGTGGAAGGAGAAGAGAGGCATTTGCACAGCTGTGGGACTGTAAAGTCGGAAAATAAATAAATAATTTGACCTACCTGTAGGCCTAACACGGGGATTGATGTCTTGGGTAGTATAAAGAAAGATGACATCGCATCGTCATTCATTGCGTAAATTACTGAAGTTGAAGGAAAGTTTAGATATATATAATTAGATATTCATACTATAAGGAAGGTTTCAAACATTTTACGCATTCGATGACGATGTTATGCAAATTTTCTCTATTCCACCCTAGACAATAATCTGCGTGCTAGGGCCTACAGGTAGGCCATTTATTATTTATTTTCAGACCTTACAGTCCCACTGCTGTACCAATGCCTCTCTTCTCCTTCCACTCCTCACGATTTAACGCCGCGCCGTCACACCCAAAACCCAACAAGTTTATAAGGGACACAATAATTGCAAAAATAAAAGAACTGATTCCGTTTCAGTCAAACCTCTCCTCAAAGCTAATCTGAGGATGGAACCTCGCTCGAATTCTGTTGAACGGGAGAACACAGAGACGGGGATATTAAGACCTGATACAGGAGAATTATTGTAAGTTTATTTATTGTACTCATCGGTTGATAAATAAACATTCTGTGGCGTTCGTTAAGGCTAAGAATCTCCCTCCAACTCGGGCCGAGTTTGTGTTTTCTATTCCGTTTGTCATCATTGGCGGTGACAAAGGGAATAGAATTGAATATTACTTTATTGCACCATCGATACAAAGAACAATTAATAAAAGCTTAATACTATCACAAGCCATGTGCTTAGAATTTATACCACCCAAGCTCTTCACGCGGGTGTCTTAAGAGGCGACTAAGGGATATTCACCGGGGGGCGGGCAGCAGCACCTGCAGAACAATTTACCACCGAACTGCGATCGCCAAACCGCATGCCCAGAGTGGGGATTATGGGCATTACCCCTCATGAGATTAAAGCCAACAAGGCTCTAATCTCATATGTTAAGCTTAGTTATATACATACACTAGCTGCGCCCCGCGGCTTCGCCCCCGTGGAAATCGATTTGTCAAATGGTTTTTTTTTTAATATCCTATGTTAGACTCCTGGTTCTAACCTACCTTCTCACCAATTTTCAGTCAAATCGGTTCAGCCGTTCTTGGGTTATAAGTGTTGTAACAAACACGACTTTCTTTTATATATATAAGATATATAATACAAATAATTACAGATACCCAAAAGACTTCAAAGTTAATCGAAACAGAGAACTGTTTGACACTGATCCGAATTGGCCCTCGAACGAGTTCTGTGAAGAAAACTATCCAAAGGTCCCGAAAAATGCTGAACTTATTTATCCAGTTTTTTTGCCGTTTTCGAATAAGGGAATTAAGTAAGTGGTTTTAAGACAAGATATTCTATACTATACTCCAGCAAAATTAGATCAAATGTAATCTTTGTAAACAAACGACATATAGCGAATACACCTGCTTGAAGCTCAGTTACAGACATTATTAGCGTTATTTATTGAAGTTGAGACCTACAATAGGCACGGAATGTAAGTTACGTCTAAAAATACACGGCAAGAAAAATAAGTTCAGGTTAAGTATGTTTACAAACATTTCACATCGAATTTAGCTGGAGTATAGGGAATTCGTAACCCATTCGATATTTTGGTTAGATAATTTTAATCATGCGTCTTTTTAACGCTTGAACAAAAAGCATCGCAACACAATGCAATGACCACTCAAATATAGTATTTTTAATAAAAAAAAATAGTTTACTTAAGCTAGTTTACTTCGTCAGTGATTGGAAATTAAGGACATAATCAGCTAACTTGTAAACCTAAAAATTTACCACAATATAAGCATATACGGGGATCCATCCGATGCATAACTTCAACTTCTTATTTCTTGGCTCGTTGTGTCTGTTCTGCCACAACTTTGCCAGTCCATGCAGAGAGAGACAATCGGTGCATAGGCCAAAGAATAAAATATCAATCAATCGGGGTGTAAGGGAGACATCTCGTCTCCCAAGCTAAAGTAACCTGCATGTATCCTGCTAGATAACGAACTAGCCTCTGGTGAAAACATCAAACAATCTTCATAATTTCATAACTCATACAATTTACAATTATTTTCCATTACTTGACACTGGCTGAAAAGAGAGAACACAATTGCCATAAACAAAGAATCATCATCATCAATTGGTGCATATTTAAACCATGAGAGCACCATTGAGTACCTTCTGTCGGTGTCTTTACCGTCTAATATGATTACAGATTAGAGAACTTGCTGACGGAGAAAATAGGGGTACCAGCGTTAGTGGAACATGATCTCCCGTGGCACCCGCCGGTCTGTCCCATCGACAGGGACCTCCCGTTATACACGCAAAGCAAGGAGATTAAGTAAGTTCAAGAACTGTAAAGACTTTAGAGCGTTAAAACACTGGAGATATGCGAGCGAGTTCAAAGCGAGGCAATTGCGCAGCGAGTTCGCAATGAGAGACAGGCCACGAAGTCACTACGCACGCTTCTCTCTTTACACTAGCTTGCAAATGGCCAGTTTAATATGGTATGATGATAAAATTATCATTTGGGTCACTCTAGGGCCCGAGATCGTGGAAATGAGAAACATTATAATATTAATCATTTATTTCAGACCACATAAAAGTAAGAGATCTTATTTAACTTATTCTACGGTCCATCATCATCATCATCATCATCATCAGCCTATAGCAGTCCACTGCTGGACATAGGCCTCCCCCAAAGAGCGCCATAGCGCCCTGTCTTCAGCTTGCCGCATCCAGCATCAACCTGCAGTCTTTCGCAGGTCGTCATCCCACCTGGTCGGAGGGCGTCCTACACTACGTTTACCGAGTCGTGGTCTCCACTCAAGAACACGTTTGCCCCATCGGCCGTCGGTTCTTCGCGAGATATGGCCGGCCCACTGCCACTTCAGCTTGCTAATTCTTTGAGCTATGTCGATAACCTTGGTTCTCTGTCGGATGTATTCGTTACGAATCCTATCCTTCAGAGAAACTCCGAGCATAGCTCTTTCCATAGCTCGCTGAGCGACTTTGAACTGGTGGACCAGCCCTATCGTGAGTGTCCACGTCTCAGCTCCGTAGGTCATAACGGGTAGGACGCACTGATTGAAAACTTTCGTTTTCAAGCATTGCGGTATGGATGACGTGAAGACTTGACGTAGTTTCCCAAATGCTGCCCAGCCCAGCTGGATCCTCCTTTTGGCCTCCTTCTCGAAACTGTTTTTACCCAACTGCAGAATCTACGGTCCATAGTATTATATATATTAAAACTAGTAGAACCAATAACACTCTATTTTGTAATTACGGCGACAGCGTGTAAATGACGTAATCAGAGTGTCAGCTGACTACGGTGCACGGCGGTGCAGCGGTGTCCCATGCAGGCGGCGAGTGAACCATCGAAACTGACACCCTTTGGCCAAAACTCTGAAGGTCGAGAGATGTTGAGTTGGTACTCTCACCATAAATGAATTGAAGCTCACATTATGGCGAGAGTCCAGCTTTTCGACGCGCATCGATTTACCTTACTGATTGCATGGCAGGTCAATTTGTGTGAGGGCGGGCGGTGTACGCGAATAGCATTTTGTTGGATCTTATCACAGAAGGTTTTACGCGGAATTGTTACTCATTATTTTTTCATCCTTATATTTAACATAAGTAAGCATAGCTTTAAGAATAAGAACAGCTGAAGTAGCTGTGGGTCGGCCATATCCCGCGAAAAACCGACACCCGTTTGGGTAACGTGTTCTTGAGTGGAGAACGCTAAACTGAACTCGCTAAACGTAGTTTAGGATGCCCTCCGGCCTGATGGGATGACGACCTGCAGAAGACTGCAGGTCGATGCTGGATGCGTCAAGCTGAACACTAGACTCTCTGGCGCTCATTAGGGGAAGCCTATGTCCAGCCGTGGACTAACATAGGATGATGAATGTATAGTATAGCCTGTTATTTGATCACACCTAAATGTTGGTCTAAATGTAAAAACCTTGCAGAATTCAAATGGTACCAGATAGTATTGGCAAAGGAATTTTGCGGCAACACCTTTTGAAGTACATGAGCGAGGGTCATTTCGAAATCGTGAACAAAATGCAAGATGTAGAAATTGGCCAGAGAATACAGACGGCTATTAAGAAAGTAAGTACAAATACCAACTTTTTGTAAGTCATAACAAAGTATCCTGACTTCCCTCACTTACACTCCAGTGTGTTTTAATTTAAAGTACCTGATAAACTCTTTTTAGGGTTAAGTTCGCCTTTGTATTAATTTTCTAGAATAAGTTTTGTATATCGTTTATCGTGCAAAAAGTATAAAATAAATAAATAAAATTAAAAATAAACCACACATAGAGGTAGAACAAGAAATTCGTGCTAGCCCCTCACTCTTCGTTTTCAAGCGTAAAGTCAAAGAGCATTATCTATCTTCAATTCTGTTGTATTTTATGTATATTTTTTGGAATTTAGGTTATATGGTATTTTATATTTGTTATTGTTATATAGTAAGTTAAAATTTAATCTTTTGTCTATTTCTTTTTTCATTTATGCACATGTACCCACTTCTCTCTTCACTTTGTCTCTCTCTCCCAATAAGGTTTGCTGGAAGAGAACTCTTTTTAGGGTTAAGTTCGCCTTTGTTTAAATTTTCTAGAATAAGTTTTGTGTTATGTTTTTCGTGCAAAAAAGTATAAATAAATAAACAAGATATAGCTAAGAAGTAAATGAATCCAGATCAAGTCAATCTGACAATCTTCCATATGATAACAATTTAAAAGTCAATTTCGGCTTTCAGAAACTAGCAGAGAAATGGATGTTATACACAATCGCAGCCCTGTACTGGAGAGTTCGAGGGAACATTCCTTCTGCCGTCAACTGTCTCCTAAACGCAAAACGCACCGCTGATTATCGCTACCGAGACGTGGTGTTGGTGTCTCTCGCCTCTCTGTTTATGGAGATGGGCCTGCTAGATTCGTGCTCGAATCACGTCGAAGAGGCTTATAGCATGAGCCCATATGAGGTAAGTAGCGACATCTCTAGAATGCTCAGAGGCAACGTTTCTTCTGCCGCCAACTGCCTCCTAAACGCAAAACGCACTGCTGATTATCGGGACCATGACGTGGTGATGGTGTTTTTCGCTTCTCTGTTAATGGAGATGGGCCTGCTCGAATCATGTCGAAGAGGCTTATAGCATGAGCCCATAATGAGGTAAGTAGCGACATCTCTGGAATGTTCAAAGGCAACGTTTCTTCTGTTGTCAACTGCCTCCTAACCGCAACTCGTAGCGTTGATTATCAGTACCATGACGTGGTGTTGGTGTTTCTCGCTTCTCTGTAAATGGAGATGAGCCTGCTAGATTCGTGCTCAAATCATGTCGAAGAGGCTTATAGCATGAGTCCATATGAGGTAAGAAGCAACATCTCTAGAATGCTCAAAGGCAACGTTTCTTCTGCCGTTCAGATTGTGAGTTTGATTCTCGCCTCGGAACAATTGTGTGTACGATCTGCACACATCTGTTTCCGGTGTTCTGGCCGTTATCTATGTATAATAATAAATATCTATCTATGTAATGTATTATGTATGTATATCAATGCGTTATCCATAACCCAAGCTCTGCTTAGCTTGGGGCTAGATAATGCAGTGTAAATTGCCCGGCATATTTATTTATTTATTATCTTCATAATACCGAAAGATTCTAGATTTTAAAATAATTCTGGATTCATAGAAATAAAAACAACGTAACAGGGAAATGAACTAACTAGAGTACAAGACAAGTCTTAGCTTCTACGGCGTTTTTATTTTATGATGATTAACTCACGATTTCTATATCTTTCCCCAGCCTTCAACAAACTTCGTCCTAGCTCAGCTGAGCATGATAAAGAAGAACCATAAAGCCCACATTTTCCACCTGAAGCAGGCGATTCGCGTAGAGGAACACTTTATGAACGGTATCGTGAGGACACTCCTCTACGAGTGGGCGTGTGTATTGAAGCGGATCGACAAGTTCGAGGTGTCAGGAGGTAATATATACATTACATATTATAATATACTCGTTTTAACAGCATCTTCACGCATTATATTTTTACTAGCTACGCCCCGCCCCGCCCGATTTTCAACTGTCATTTTTTTGTCCACTTTTGGAAGAAGTAACACATCTATCTATCCATCCAAACTTTCGCATTTACATAATCTATTAGTTTTTCGTAAAAAGGCAATTATTGCAATTATCGGAGGTACTGGTGTCAGCTTAGATGGAACAAAAGTAAACGAATTTATCAGTTATTAAAATGAAGTTGTCCTTTTTATTTCAGTCAATATAAAAGAGACGGCAACAATTTAGTGCTCTCAAATAAGTACAGCTAAGTTTCTGTGCATGAGAATTGAGGTCAACCACAGTCAGTCTTACAGTTCAATATTAGAAAAATTCAATTTTCAGATGAGGAGGAGAATGAGATATGTGCAGAAGTAGAGCCGGGCGTGGCTATGGTATGCGAGCGAGACGGCACTAACTGTTACGTTAGTAACCGGGACTGCCCTAGCACGATACAACTCGGTAAGGCATAGAATTTGACATAAGATTACACAGACAGGTACATATTGGTGTTGACTCTGACAGCACAAAAATCAAACTATAACTGTCACATTAATAACCGGGTCTCCCGCTACACTAAATAACAAATATATATAGGATAAATATAAATAAATAATGCTGGACAATCCAGACAACATCAAGCATATACTTAAGGGTCTGGCGACCCTCGCTCCCAACTTCAATTCGAGGCACTTGCAAAAATCGCGCCGAATATGGCTGTCCCAGTTTAACCCTTGCGCCGCGCCCCATGCGTGCGCGATAGCAATATTACGTTCAAAATTTGGTATGAATTTGGTTGTGTTCCGTAATACCAAAAATTATGACTGAAAAATTTTTGTATTCTTCACAAAGTATTGTTATTCTGTAACTAGACAATATAAGCTATGTTCCTGAATAAATAACACGTAAGATATTGTTGTTTTTAATACCAAACAAATAGTATTTTGAAAAAAAAAAAACGATTTAGGAACCTAGATAAATACTATTCAAATACAAATAATACTATATTATAGTGGAAATATGCTTGAATTAGAAATTATTTTGGTATTACGTTTGTATGGAGAATTCTTCCTCCGCAGGCCTCGTAATAAATTACATCGATATATTTTTTTAAATATACGAGTACATACTACATAGACATACCCAGAACACCGGGAAAATGTTTGCAGATCGTACCAACATTTGTCCCAAGGCGGGAATCCCCTTAATATAATGAATGGGATAATTTCATTCGCACGAATAGCATATTAATAGATTGAATAGCATCACCAGTTATTGCATCAGTTTACTATAATATTTACTATGTTTTGATTCCCCAGAAAAGAGTCAAATAGTCAGAATGCTGGAGCTAAAAGACGACACAATTCAAGGTCATCCGCACGTCCACGAAGAAATCAGCTATTCAGTGTTCGATAAGTTCGCCGGGGGTTTTCCTAAGGCCCGTTCAGATAAAGGAAGGCATCAGAAGAGATATGATGAGCTGATGAAAGTGTTAAACAAGGTGAAAGAAGCTTGTAAGAGGGACAAAGCTTGCTGGAGTGAGTATTACTTTTATTTTGGGACTATACTGAGGAAATAACTAACATTTTATGTAATGAGCTTCGTATATAGTATTTTAGTTTGAATTCTTATGTTTCTTTTTGCTGGTTTTTTGTCTTATTGTTTTCAAAATTGTTTTAGCAGTCTTTTATTTGATTTATAGTAATAGTAAATTTTTTACATAATCCTTTATTAGCCTCTTGTCTAGTACGTACGTCAATTTTAGTTCTTAAGGGCTGCACATTTTGTCTCATAAATATTATTTTTAACAGAGCCTGGGGTCAAATTCTGCTAAGCAATCTCTTAACCTATGACAAGTAGTAGTATTAGTATCGTCGCAGAATCGTCCAAAGATGAAATAATAAACTGTAGATAGTGATTTGACGTCTTTTATTTGGCAGTATGTGTCTGGCTGTTCATAGAAATTTAATAGTCATGGAATGGAGGAATTACAATAATATTGCTATGTGCACTGAGAGATTCATAGAATGGTATCAACCTTGGCAATTTTGACACGAGTCTGTAATTTCTTTCATGAAAGCTAAATGCCCAAAAGTTGTCATTCTGAGACGATACCATTGTTACAGTGAAGCAAATAATTATTTGCTTCACTGAGACCTCTTTACGCCAAAAATACTGAACGGATCGGACATGAAATTTAGCTTTAAAGGTAGTACCAGGCCTAAAATAAAACAAGCCCTAATTCCACTAAATTATAATTTAGTGGAATTAGGGCACTACTACTAGTGATAAGATACTATATGACCATGTTCAGTTTGTTATAAATTACTAGTTTCTGCACGCGGTTTCGAACGCGTTGTTTCTATGGAAACGTTTTAAGGTTATTTCTTTCCCATAGGAACTGATTTATGGTATAAAAAGTAGCCTATGTTTTATTTTAGGCCTGGTACTACCTTTAAAGCTAAATTTCATGTCCGATCCGTTCAGTAGTTTTGGTGTAAAGAGGTATCAAATATCCTACACCAAACCCCTACGGGTTTAATTAGTGTTAATTATAAGAAATCATGTATATTTATTAAACAAAAATACAAAAAATCATCTAAACACCCAAACTAATATACTATAGTACTGTACGGAATACCGCACGTACAATATTTATTTAATATGATGGTGATAAGCAAATCAAATCTATTAGACACATAAGTGATATATGAATGTACTAGTGCTTTATTTTACACTTCTTCCACTAGTGGACAAAAAATTTAACTGTGCAGTAAAATAATCTTTTTTGATAATAATTAATAGTATAAAATTTTACTTATCTAAGTGCTTATTGTGTCCTAAAGAAATAAAACGAATTTGAATCTTGATGTGATCGTATGATATTAGTTTGATTATCGCATTCGAAATTTGAACCAATAAATAAATAAATAATGCTGGATAATCCACACAGCATCATCTAGCCCCAAATTAACAACAGAAATGATTGATAACAAGCATGATTGTTATGTTTTCAGAGAAGGAGCCGGGAGATTTCACTGTAAAGGAGGCAGATTGTGGGTACCAACAACGCCAGCTGGACTACTGGCTGTACCAAGTCGGCTTCCGACAGGAGCTTACCTTAATTGACGCGCAGCATGGGGCAGTTATGTATAAGCACGACGTGGTTGGGGCTAGGTAATGAAAAGAAATAAATCATCATCAGCTTATGTTAGTCTAATGCTGCTGACATAGGCCTCCACCAATGAGCGCCATAGCGCCCTGTCTTCAGCTTGACGCATCCAGCACCTGCACGCAGTCCTTCGCAGGTCGTTATCCTACCTGGCCGTTTATGTTTTTGGCCTTTGCTTTCCAATCCAGCGATTTTTTATAATATATAAATAAAAATAACCTACATCGAAAATACTGAAAACAGACGGAACAAATATGAGCAGTTCACAAACATTTGTCCCAAGGCGAGAATCGAACCCAACCTCCTGGGTCGCAGGCGGCCCTTCGCCCGGCGCGCCACATCGGTCGTCAGAGATCTTATTATAATAGTGTATGTTTTAAGTCTAAGGCTGGTTCTAAACGCAGCAGCGCGCTGTTAACGTTTATTGATAAGCGTTTACTGAACGGTGCTGCACAAGCGCGCGACTTTGAAATGCAACTACTACCCCCATACAGCTCCAAACGCGCGCACTCCAACGGCGCTGCCGAAGCGCGTAACAATAAAACCAGCCTAATTATAAATGTTTTAACAGATTGTCGGCAGACATAGCAGCGACCGCGCCCTCCAAAAAGTCGGCACCAGAATGCAAAGTGCCAGTCGGCTATGCAGATGATTTCTTCCTAGAACGGATAATGAAGGTCGACATCAATGGTTGGGAATTGCAGCCTCCGCTGCTCGATCAGTTCACAGAGTTGTACAAGTCCTATGACTCATCGGACATGGGAGCCAAGTTAGCTAGATATGTTGAAATGGTAAGTTATTTTCTATCATTTTAGTAAAATATATAATAGAAGAAGATAAATCTTCTTTGGTAGTAGCTTTATTCGCTTCCTCCTAGCTAGACATCTTGATACCTCAAATTGATACCTTTAAAACTGAACTGGCTACTTTTGTTCTAGAAAATTGGCTAATTCTATAATATTGTTAATTCCGAGAAAGTGTACTTTAATCTAATTTGTAATGTGTAATCTTTTCCTATTTTGTTGTAACCTATCTTTTAAATTAATTTGTGCAATATGTAATAAATAACTTACCTATAGATCGAACAACTTGTATTTACATATACAAATTGTTTACACTTTACACTAAGTTAAATAACTATTCTCATGTAAGTGACTGTGTCTTTTTTGAGAATAAATATCTTTAAACCTTGAATGAAGGCCATCACCAAAAGTTGGTAATCTTCTAGCGGTTCCAAGAAAAAAGATTGCAGTGAACACAAAATCTAAGTGATTACTGTTATTTAGTTTTACTTATGTAATTTGAATTTTGTCGAAGAGTCCCGTAAATAAACCAATTTGATATTTTCTATATTTCTTTATTATAAGTGTAATAAGTCCACACACAATACGTAAAGCACACATTTACATCTATTGTATTTGTAATATCCAAGCCAAGTTTTTTCTCCAAGGCCGGTGGTCGTACATGGTCACCTTCTCGAAACTGTTTCCGAGTACACTAACCTTGGGCAGATTCTGCAGTTGGGTAAAACAGTTTCGAGTAGGAGGATCCAGCTGGGCTGGGCAGCATTTGGGAAACTACGTCGAGTCTTCTCGTCATCCATACCGCAATACTTGAAAACGAAAGTTTTCAACCAGTGCGTCCTACCCGTTATGACCTACGGAGCTGAGACGTGGGGGAGGCCTATGTCCAGCAGTGGACTGATATGATGATGGTGATTTGTAATATGGATTTAGGGTTACAACAAAGCAAGTGAGACGCCTTCATAACCGTAGACTTGACCCAAAAATATGAACGGCGAAGCGAAACCCCGTTTGTTTTAATCTACACTAATATTGTAAAGAGGAAATATTAGATTTTTCTGTTTGATTGTTTTCAATAGGCTACGAAACTAGACTGATTTTAAAAATTCTTTCACCGTTCGAAAGCTATTCTATCCCCGGTTGACATAGGCTATATTATATTGTCATTACCCTCCTAGAAAAGAAATTCGAATTTAACGTGGGTGAAACCGCGCGGAACTTCTTGTGTTCTAGATTTTTTGCTTAGCTTGAGTACTGTGTGTGTTTTATGTGTCAAATAAATGATTTACCTACTTACTGTTTTGTTCCGCAGAACCCCCAATCCTGGCTTGCTCTAATAGAAGCTGGGTGGTGGTGCGGCGCGAATGGTCGCGGTCAATGCGCTGTCCGATGCCTCGCCGCGGCGCACGCGCAGGCGCCCGCCGATCAACGCGCGCTGGCGCTGCGCCCTCTCATGGCGATGTTGCATGTGTCAGTACTGCCACAGCCTATTTTATTTTTATTTTCTTTGGGTGGCTTGGGTATCACTGCGGCCATGATAGGCCTTTCGCCACTTTATTCGTTCAGCCCCGAAGCTGTGGCGCTCATAATTCGCCACTAACACTTGCTGTTAGGAACTGTAGTATTTTCTTCAGAGTGATGTCTTGTAGCTCATCTATGCAGATGCTTGCCCAGGTGGATGCTACGGTTTTGCATCAGTGCTCCGCCCTCGCCTAGCAGATGGAGGGGCGTTTCATCCGCCTCCTCGCAGGATTGTATGTCGCTTGCCACAGCCTACGTTATGTTTTATTTATTATGGATATTCCACATTCAGAGAGCTATGCTGGGAGTTTCTCTGAAGGATATCGTAACGAAATCATCCTACAGAGAACCAAAGTTACCGACATAGCTCAAACATTTAGTACGCTGAAGTGACAGTGAGCCGGCCATATATCGCGAAGAACTGACAACCGCTGGGGTAAACGTGTTCTTGAGTGGAGGCCGCGACTCGGCAAATGTAGCGTAAGGCAGATGCTGGATGCGGCAAGCTGAAGACACTACGTTTGTTTCAAAGAAATTGTAACCCTGTGGTTTACCTTTATTAGTAAATATAAATTATTAACCATTTTTCAGGCAATCCAAGCACGCTGATGCCTTGAAAATAGCATACCTATCCTTCTACGATGCGCCAAGGAACGAAAACGATGCGTTTCTCGTGGCATTGATGCAGACGTACAGGGTAAATATACATCTTTTTTTATTCCTACTCTGTCTAGTTTACTTTGTCCCTTTCTATCATACATTGATGTGATGGATAGCTTAAACTCTATACAAATAATAAATCTATACAATAGCCTTGCTTGATGTAGAATGTATGTAAATAAACCGCCCATACTTAACCTAAATTTTTCTTTGTTGCCGCGTCTTTTCATATGCAATTTATATTTCAATATTGCTTACAATTATATCTGAAACTCGAAACCAAACTAGGTAGTAAGTGTTTTATATATTTGTTTCTTGGTTTGTTTACTAACGTTCTACATCGAGTTTGGCTATCGTATAGATAGGAAGACAGTGCCATTCCAGGCACTAACTACATAAAGTCGTAACTACGTAAAAAACGGGATATTTACCATGATTTGATTTTTGAGTTTTCCAATATACTCAAGGCACTGCGAGTTCGTAGTGCCTTCAGTTATTCCGTGATCATGGCGCATGAAACTGTGCCGAAATATTGGAAAACACAAAAATCTAATCATGGTAAATATCCCGTTTTAAATGACTTTAGTGTTAATAACCATGATCGTTTCAAAAGTTTTACTAACTACATAAATATAAAACTCAGAAGTATAGTCACATGAGAATGTTTGGATGGATCTTTGTGACTTCTTCAAGCCAAAACTACTGAACAGATCAGGCTGAAATTTAGCATAGAAGAATGTGTAGACCTTCAATAAAATACATATACAATTGTCCTCCTCGCCTTACATTCTGTTTCAATCGTTAATCGTCGATTTGGAGACGATTACGACTCGCCAAACTCGACTCACTTTGCTCGTCCTATTTACTTTATTATTAACCGGCTTCTAAAAAAGGAGGAGATTCTATGACCGGCTGTATGTTTTTTATGTATGCTGGGGTAAACGTGTTCTTGAGTAGTGACCGCGACTCGGCAAACGGAGTGTAGGACGCCCACCGGCCAGGTGGGATGACGACCTGCGAAGGACTGCAGGCAGATGCTGGATGCGGCAAGCTGAAGACAGAGCGCTATGGCGCTCATTAAGGGAGGCCTATGTCCATCAGTGGACTGCTATAGGCTGATGATGATGATAATAATAATAACATTAAGTTAAGTATTCGTCCCGCAAAACGTAAAAACAATTGAAAATTAAGGGATTCGATGGCTTATTCCACTGATCCCCGTTGAAGTTCCCCGTCAACGGGGATTAATGAACTTTTTGGTTCACTAATCCCTGTTACAAGCTCACATCGGCGTCAACGGGGAATAGTGAACAAAATTTCATTAATCCCCGTTGACGGGGAACTTCAACGGGGAATAAGCGTGTAAGTGGAATAAGCCGATTCGATGTAGGTTTTCGTTTCTTTAACACTTAAATGTTTTCTTTTCAGACCAACTACGAGTTTGCTGCTTGGATGTACCGGTACGCGATGTCAATCGACGGTGATTACGTTCCCGCTCAAGCCAGTCTTCACATTGTTATGTGTTTCATGGCATATGGCGATACCTTTAATAAGATACAATAAAACGACAGCGTAAAGTTACCTTTATTTCGTACTCTATAGAGCAAACTTTTGATAAACACAGGTAACGCAGTAAACTCTAAGATCTTGATGATTTTGTAGAAAATTGACACGTCACCGTAAAGTTACCTTTGTTTCTTACTCTATAGAACGCTTTTTTGGTGAACAAAAGTAGTACAAGTTCTAATCAATATGATTTTAAACTAGAAGTTAAAACTCCAGTGTAAAGTAAACTTATTTTATGACTTTATAAAACTAACTTTTGTTTAAGGACTTGGGTACCCTAAGGCACACTAGCGCCGCCGCCAATTTTATCTTATATTTTCCAACTTATATTATATCTTATGTTAATTACACTAAACAAAGAAATTTTCAAAAATATCAATGGGCGGTTTGTGATACTTGTTATTAGCTTTCTCTTAATGTCTCTGTAATAGTTTTATTGTATAAAATTTAGGCAGGGATGCGTAAATAGACCAAGGGCAACTTCTTATCTCTGCCTAAACTATACAAAATAAAACTATTACAGAGGCATTAAAAACAAGCTTCTAGCAGTAGGTATCACAAACTGCCCTAAGAAAATTTTTAAATTGCATTTGCTCAACGCAATAATAAGATGAAATAGGTGGCGGCGCTAGTGTGCGTCGGAGTACCACCTTCAAGAGTTTTGATTTTGGTGATTTTTGTCCTTGGGTACAGTGTCCCCATGTCTTTCCTCACGACTGACATTGGGTAATCTATAAGATACAGAGATTTATTTAAAATACCACTTTAGTTACTTACTATTTCTTACACCTGCGCTGAAATGCTGGGTACACTATATTATGTACAAAGATTTACAGAGAATCTCTTTTAAAAATCTCTCCCTCTCATTATAATTTGAACCGCTTTACAAAAATGTATGACAGCACAGTGAATGCTATGTTTGTAGTTCCTAATACATGCAATAGCGAACATTTTCAATTTTCGTTTTTGTTATTTCATTTAAAATCTAAGGATGAAACCATTTAGTAACATGTTTCGCAAGGCTGATGTATGGAAGTTACTGCGCTTGACTCAATACTGCAGTCTTTTTATTAAATGCCACCCCGGAGCGTGACCCACATAATTGGCGCAATCTCGCGAATACTTTTTTGTAGAAGATATCTAGAACGAACTGATTTATCTGAGCGATAACCTCAGAAAGGCAACATCACTGGGGGGACTGCCGTCGTTGCTGGATACTTAGGTTCGTATTATGAAACTGCTCAGTCCACAGTAAACATTGATTAGTAAAAGTTAAACAACAACCTGTGTACTGGTTGTTTTTAATTTATTTGTTATTTAATAAGTATGTCTTTTAGTATATTTGTTATATTTTGTCTCGATCAAAGTTCTTATAAAGTTGATTTAAATTATAAGATTGTTTAAAATATATAATGTATAACTTCTTTAAATGTTACTACGTGTAACTACTACTTAACATGTCACTATTATTTTTTTGTGTGCACATAGTTGCGTTTCAAGCCAGATCATATTTTTTTATTTTTGTGTTATTCTATTATTGCTTGCCATGTGTTTTGTGTACCTAACAAACTAAAATAAAATAAATAAAGTTATCGATTTATGCTTGAGTAACGTTTTTACTATAAAAACTCTTTACTCAAGCATAGATTGATTACTGAGCAAGCTTTTATAATACGGCCCTTAGCATTAATCTCATTTTGTGGCCTGATAATGTCTCTAATAGACGAAAAGTCGATGACTTTGATTTTTTTTTCATTGTGCGGTCGGAGTAGTTTTTCTCCTACGAAACACTTTGTTGGATCTTATCAGAGAAGGTTTTGCGCGGAATTGTTACTAACTATATTGATCCTTTTGTTCTGCAAAGTAAAGCGTGAATCTATTATTTACTATTTCTCCCTTCTGACTACATTATAAGAATGTGAAGTAGGAACCTAATATCTTAAGATTCTAAAAGACATTTTAAATACTCAATATGATAATAAAAACTATGACTATAATATTTAACCGTAGACTTTTGACTATTCATATACATACCATATCGTAAAATTGGTGTTCTAGTTAAAAAATACAAAAAAAATAGTTTTAAGTAAACAGTTTTTAACCAATATGAACAAATATGTAATAATCATAATAATATACTTAATCTTAGCCTTCTTACACTTTCTTATTTAATTAGTGATTAAAATATGATAATAGTAGACCAAAAGCAATTACGTTCCGCCTATGAGCAATTTATTTTTTTGCCATTCCTATGTTGTTGTATGTTTTGTTAATATAGGTTTTTTAAACCTAACTGATATGTTGAATATTTCTGTTTAAATTAGAACTTTAAGCACCTACTCCTGTTTGAATTCGGTTCGTCGTCAAAAAGATATTAAAGTAGAGATCGAACTGTAAAACTATTGTAGAGATATAGACTAAAAGTTTTGGGTGAATTTGACCCGTTTTTGATTTTGTTGGAAGTAATGTAAAATTTGTTATGCTTTGTTACGTTAATGTCCAAGACTGATTGTGTCCCATCGGTTTTAATAATAAAACATTTTTTATTGCTCTACAGTGCGTTTTAATTTATCTTAAATATCTACCCTATTTTAAATCAAATTCAAAAGAAATTGAAATATTTTCATTCGTTTATTTATTGAATCACAAACATTATTAATAATAATAGCAATAATTGTATAAGCATTATCTAGCCCCAAGCTAAGCAGAGCTTGTGTTATGGGTACTAGATAACTGATATACATAATACAATACATTACGTAGATAGATGTTATTATTATACATAGAAAACGACTAGAACTCTGAACAAATATCTGCAGATTATACATTAGATACTAACGTTTGTTAAGCGGGAATCGAACCCGCAACCGCCTGTGTCGCGAACGGAACTTTGCCCACCGCGCCACAGGGGTCGTCAATTACAGTAGTAATACATAAAGATCAATTAATCAATGAATGAAATAACACGTGTACGTATACTAACAAGTTTACAAATATACATATATCTTATCTAAAATACATATTGTAGTACAAAAGGCGGCCTTATTGCTGATACCGATTGCCAGGCGACCTTGCATACATATAAATAAATAATGCTGGACAATCCACACCGCATCATCTAGCCCCAAGATAGGCTTAGCTTGTGTTATGGGTAGCTACTAGATGACTGATATACATAATATGTACCGACATATGTTTTGTATTTCTATTTTAGTACAAGTGTGCCTTTTAATATAATTAGGTACTTACAAGTATCTACATTATGTTATTAAATTATAAATAAAATAAAAATGCCTTTATTTCATCCTGTTACATTGATTTCTAATTTAGGTACTGTTATTGCGTTATTTATAACACTACGTTTGGTCATTAGCAGGGTCCCCAGGTTGGGTAAAGGCCTCCTCCAATGATGTCCACTTCTCTCTATCTTGAGCTACATTATGTTAATAGGTATTAAAAGTACCTATACAAATATAAACGTAAACAGACATCTTCGTTTAAGACATCACTTCGTTTCGCCAATGCTTTTGAAGCCCAGACACCTTCGTTTTACCAATACTTTTGAAGCCCAGACACCTTCGTTTCACTAATGCTTTTGAAGCCCAGACACCTTCGTTTCGCCAATACTTTTGAAGCCCAGACACCTTCGTTTCACTAATGCTTTTGAAGCCCAGACACCTTCGTTTCGCCAATACTTTTGAAGCCCAGACACCTTCGTTTCGCCAATGCTTTTGAAGCCCAGACACCTTCGTTTTACCAATACTTTTGAAGCCCAGACACCTTCGTTTCGCCAATACTTTTGAAGCCCAGACACCTTCGTTTCGCCAATACTTTTGAAGCCCAGACACCTTCGTTTCGCCAATACTTTTGAAGCCCAGACACCTTCGTTTCGCCAATACTTTCGAAGCCCAGACACCTTCGTTTCGCCAATGCTTTTGAAGCCCAGACACCTTCGTTTCACTAATGCTTTTGAAGCCCAGACACCTTCGTTTCGCCAATACTTTTGAAGCCCAGACACCTTCGTTTCGCCAATGCTTTTGAAGCCCAGACACCTTCGTTTTACCAATACTTTTGAAGCCCAGACACCTTCGTTTCGCCAATACTTTTGAAGCCCAGACACCTTCGTTTCGCCAATACTTTCGAAGCCCAGACACCTTCGTTTCGCCAATGCTTTTGAAGCCCAGACACCTTCGTTTCACTAATGCTTTTGAAGCCCAGACACCTTCGTTTCGCCAATACTTTTGAAGCCCAGACACCTTCGTTTCGCCAATGCTTTTGAAGCCCAGACACCTTCGTTTTACCAATACTTTTGAAGCCCAGACACCTTCGTTTCGCCAATACTTTTGAAGCCCAGACACCTTCGTTTCGCCAATACTTTTGAAGCCCAGACACCTTCGTTTCGCCAATACTTTTGAAGCCCAGACACCTTCGTTTCGCCAATACTTTCGAAGCCCAGACACCTTCGTTTCGCCAATGCTTTTGAAGCCCAGACACCTTCGTTTTACCAATGCTTTTGAAGCCCAGACACCTTCGTTTCGCCAATGCTTTTGAAGCCCAGACACCTTCGTTTTACCAATACTTTTGAAGCCCAGACACCTTCGTTTTACCAATGCTTTTGAAGCCCAGACACCTTCGTTTTACCAATACTTTTGAAGCCCAGACACCTTCGTTTTACCAATGCTTTTGAAGCCCAGACACCTTCGTTTCACTAATGCTTTTGAAGCCCAGACACCTTCGTTTTACCAATGCTTTTGAAGCCCAGACACCTTCGTTTCGCCAATACTTTTGAAGCCCAGACACCTTCGTTTCGCCAATGCTTTTGAAGCCCAGACACCTTCGTTTCTCCAATGCTTTCGAAGCCCAGACACCTTCGTTACACCAATGTTTTTGAAGCCCAGACACCTTCGTTTTACCAATGCTTTTGAAGCCCAGACACCTTCGTTTTACCAATACTTTTGAAGCCCAGACACCTTCGTTTTACCAATGCTTTTGAAGCCCAGACACCTTCGTTTCACTAATGCTTTTGAAGCCCAGACACCTTCGTTTTACCAATGCTTTTGAAGCCCAGACACCTTCGTTTCGCCAATACTTTTGAAGCCCAGACACCTTCGTTTCGCCAATACTTTTGAAGCCCAGACACCTTCGTTTTACCAATACTTTTGAAGCCCAGACACCTTCGTTTTACCAATGCTTTTGAAGCCCAGACACCTTCGTTTCGCCAATACTTTTGAAGCCCAGACACCTTCGTTTCGCCAATGCTTTTGAAGCCCAGACACCTTCGTTTCTCCAATGCTTTCGAAGCCCAGACACCTTCGTTTCGCCAATGCTTTTGAAGCCCAGACACCTTCGTTTCTCCAATGCTTTCGAAGCCCAGACACCTTCGTTACACCAATGTTTTTGAAGCCCAGACACCTTCGTTTCTGAAATCCAGAGCGTCCACCTAGAAAAAAACAAAATAAGTATCAGTTTAAATAAACTGTAATCTAGAATCATTTTGTGTAAAAATATGTGATTGTTTTGAAAAATTTAAATTGACTTCAAATTCCTTAGTATTTACGTTTTTTTAAATTATCGGGATAACTATACTTATTTCTCAGGAATATTTTTTTTATGGGACCACCTCGGTATCATTCTCCATACAAACAATAGCAAAGAGATTTCCAAATATGTTCCTAGGTATATAATTGACGCAGAAATCGACGAACATAGGCACATATATAAATACATACAGCCGAATATAGAACCTCTTTTAAAGTTAAAATAGATTATAATCTATTTTGACTTCTAGGTATAATTCAATAAAATGTTGGACAATTCACACAGCATCATCTAGCCTAAGCAGAGCTTGTGTTATTGTAGTTTTAACTACTAGGTATAAATATCAGGCCTTATAAATTCCCTTCAGTGGGGTCTATCCAGGAGTCTGCTCGCGACTTCGTACGCGCTTTTCAAGTAACCTATGTCCATGGTTTACAAACCCTCTGCCAAATTTCGATAAGATCCGTTCAGGCGTGAAAAGGTAACAGACAGACAGAATTATAGTTTTTTAGTAGGTACCTATGAATAAGTACCTAGGTATATTTTATAACCGAACCCGCTACTAAGGAGGAAACTAACCAGTTAATTTTGTTTGGTGTTTATCTTCATAAACGAAACGTGAATCAACTCTTACCTTCAACGATGTGGCGATCATTTACTATGAAATTTTCAAGTTTTGTCCTGCTCACTTCAAGACCGCGACGATTCTCCGTGCCGAGGCCGATGTCCGAGACACATGAAATAAATAAATAAGTGCACTTTTATTTAAGGAATAATATAGGATAATGGTATGGAATAAGGGAATTTTGCACAAATGTGTCACAATAGATAGACACCGGTGGCGATCTATTTACTGTATTATGAAATTCGAGTTTTTTTACCACGGGGGGTCCCCGTGGTAAAAAAAACGGTGTTTGTGAGATCTAGGCCTAGTTTGACAGGCCAAACTCGTTAGGTTTGTCTCTTAAGCAAGAACTCACTTCCGCGGGGTTGATGCGCCAGGCTAGGATGTGTGTGTTTCAGAACAAGTAAAAATAATCTCTACATCCATACCTGATCCATACTGACTAGATATACTGATAATAAAAATATGCAAGCACGAAAACGAAAATACGAAAAAAGACATCACTTACCAACGCGCAAAATTTAGAATCTTATAAACTAGTCCAGATTGTTCTCGAAGCGTCGCCGATGATTATGAAGCACCCACAATAACTATTGGAACACGCACAAGAGTATATCCCAGAACTAGTCCTGTGCAGTGACCAATAGTTGTTTTGGGCTTCGGTATTTTTCGCAGCTGAAGGCTTCTCAACCTGAAATTTTTATCAGGGCCTTTGCATACGACTTTTACGCGGCGTCGCGTCGTCGTCGACGATATCTTACGTCATTTAGCACTGATTTTTTTATGGTTTGCTTCGACTGCACGTATTGAGAACGTCGTGTGCACAGGCTCTAGAACTTTTAACAGTTTCTGAAAAATTTTGCTGACACCGACACACCAATTCGTGATAAGCTTGCTGATTTTGTTTTGCTTGGTCGCGTTATCTTTCAGGAAATGGTGTAGTAGTTTACAATTTTGGTTAAAAAAAAAAATTTAAATAAAAGTTTGAGAACAAAATCCCCTTTATCTTATATATATTATATGGTATCTACCAATTGTAGGCAGATTCTGAAATTGTATTTAAGTAGGTATCGCGTTAAAACCAAATCCCAAAACCCCGAGTTAGGTACGTAAAGATTACAATGAAAATTTAAATCTATATATAAAATTAAAATCAAATAATAAAATCAATTTAAAACTAGTAGATATTTATTATGGGAACAGTTAAGTACACACAGTCTAGTCTGTTACAAACAATCTAGAGGAATCTCAACTGATCCATATCAATACCAGTCAGATTAATGAAATTTGGGGATTTATTAAAAAAAATCGATTTGAATATTTTTATTTAACTATTTATTAAGGGCGTGGTACGCTTAACAAGTAAGAAAGGAAAACGTAAAAACATAAAAGAAAATCAGAAATAAATAAAATCTTTATTAAAAAACCTAGAAGTTTTACATTTCTGGTTTAAAAATACAAATCCCTACCCCGTATATGCAAACGCTGCTATGAATTAAGAGGTACTAAAGACACGCTTTTCTTCATTTATATGAAAAAAATAATATGACCCTCCCCAATTGGTAGTCGGGTAAAAAGAAAACCGATTAGCGTAACGATCAAACAGAAGAAGTTACGTTTAGGTATACGGGGTTGGTCAACCTTAATTATAAAAAATTACATTTAGTTGTACTCGGATTAAAATGCAATTAATAGTAAAAAGTATAATACAATAGTAAAGTAAATACATAGAATCTAAAGGTCACAGGTGCTATGTTAAAATGAACATGTTTTAATTTCGGTTTGAACTAGAAGAGATTTGAAATACCGTAGTGGAAATCCCGTTTAGTCTAAATTCTATTCGTCTAATTCTATTAGTAAAACACCCACATTATTATAACATGCGTAAGTGACTAAATGCGTGAATAAAGAAAAGGCAGTAAATTTTGAAGTGCGTATTTAAGACATCACGAAATTGGAAAAAAGCTCAGCCAATTAGTTTCATTAATTGCCGTTTGAATCATTTGTACGTCATCGTTCACTAGATTAAATATTATTGAGTTGGTATACCCACACTAATAAAATATTATTTAACTTTGCGCCTATCTCACCACCACCCATGACTAATATCGCAGAGAGAAATTACCAGCAACTATCGTGACTAAATGAGTCACGATAGTTGCTTGGTAATTTCTTACTTGGGGAGTATTTATTATATTATCTGTGCTTGGGGATAGTGAAATGGGCATTTTGGTACTCTAAAGCTGGTGACTGACCTGGACATTTCCTTTGAAACCTAAGGGGAGCATTAGTATTATATATATCGCTAGTGCATCCCTGCACTAGCGATACTAATGCTCACTTAACGCCTAGGCGTTACTGCAAAAGTTTAAGGCTCACCGCGAACGATAAGATGCTCTGACCAATCGGTCGCCAGCTTTAGAAAACATACATTTTAAAGTATGATAAAAAACTTAAGAAACACCTGTAAAAGCTTCACGATTCTTCAGCATAGTTGTCCCGACGGCAATGAATCGCCCGCAATAGCCGCTGTCACACGCACAAGAGTATTGCAACACTAATCTTGAGCAGTGGCCAGCAGCTGTTTTGGGCATCATTAAAGGCTGACCAGGAACTTGAAGCGATGCGTTTCAGATCACGGATACAAAAGCGGTACAAGCGGTAGTGCGCCACTAACTCACCTGTTCAGTCGAAGCCCGATCTATACTTCGCATATTTTTACTAGCGACATCTAGTTTTACACTTCTAAATAAACGATATCCTGGCTAAACAAAAAGTTCGTCTGATTCGTAAAATGCGAGTTTCTTCTCTACTGGCGTTGCTGTTAACTCAACAGATGTGTTAGTGGCACTCTAGTCCGGTATAGTGTGAATGAAATAGTTCCCTTATATTTTCAACCTTAGGACTGGTTTACATACGTCAAGTACCAGTCCGAAATAGGATTTATCGAGGGAGAGAAGCGTCTGTAGAGTAAAATTTGGTATTCAAGCTAGCTAGCTGCTTAGCTTGAGCGTAAAAAAAGCGTTGAGACTACACCTTTCCCACTCTTTAGGTGCTTGCTCCTTGCCTCTACATAACCAATATAAACCAGCCGTTGAGTTCATTTTGAAAATAACAGTAAATAGAGCATTATTAGCTAATGATTAAATTTAAAACTTTTATCTTGTTACCTCTACAACAAAGTCAAAAAGCTCTAACTATTAGAGGAAATAACATTTCATGAGCACTCTCATGTTTTCATACAATAAAATAATTGATAACTTATCTGCTAAATTAACTCTAAATACTTTAAGTGTGCATAGATTTGCAGCAGATAACAAAAAGGATTCACATGCTTTTCGAACTACATAACGATTCATACTACATATGTTTTATTGTGATTCAGAATGCGAAGCAAAAGATACAAAAAATCTAAAGTGTTTTAGGTTCCACGGATATAATTAAATAGGATGGAAAATATGATAGCTCATAAAAAGGTTTTAAGGTACCTACAACCTTTAATGCATATTGTGATTGTAAGACTAACGAATAACTCTAAAAAAGTGTCTAAAAATAAAAATAATTTGATATATAAAATTATCAAGCAGAAGATTTTTACTATAGACTGAGTATTGGATTTAGTTTGAAATTAATATTATCGATTCCATTTAATTTTTTTATTCATTAATTTTCAATCGTCAGATTGCTTGTTTCTTCCTCAACTGACATCTATAAAAACCTTATTATAGGTAGTTGTCAAGTAGATTATGTCGGCTCGGTTGAATTTGAACCCCAATTGGTGTATTCGTTTCTACAAAAGACAGTTTACTTAATTGTTAAACGGTAAAAATGTGCAAGGCGCGTGAAAAAATGGATAAAATAAAGTATTTATTACATATAAGGCCTATCCGTATGGGGCAAAAAGTCCGGTATCGGGTTGCGAAGCCGTATCGAGGCGAAACCATAGGAGCGGGCTAATTCGCTAACTACCTACTGTAACGCGACATTTAAAACTTTTAATGGATTATTTTGTTCCAGTTTTAGTGACTAAAGTTTTTGGAAAATGTTCATTCGTTTCTTAATAATTAGTTTTAACCCACTTCGATAAGAAAGGAGGTTCTATGTTCGTCTGTATGTATGTTTTTTTAAATGTATGCACGTCAATTTCTCTGTCAATTATGGGCCGATTTTGAAAAATATTCCGCTATTGTATATAGAATGATCCTGAGGTGATATATATTTTATTCTCAAGGGTTTAGTTTTTGTTCCGAAAAACTGAACAAAAGAAGGGTAAATAATAACTAAGGTATTTGGTTTCGGTTTTTAGTTTTTTCTTAACAATTACACAATTGGATAAATGTTGTATAGTTTATAATTAGTACTTAGGTTTTTTTGTATGAATTTCTTTTTAATTTATCTAAAAACAAAATTCTTAATTCAAACTGCTTTATTTCATTTAGACCTTCGGTAGCTAGACTTTTGGACACGTCCGAAAATTCAAATTATATTAGGTACCTACATAACTGTTTTCTGCTTTCTTTTTGGGTCTATGAGGATATATGGATTGGATTACCCAGCATTTATTATTACCATTTTGAATCTCTTTCGTCAGACAAACAAAAAACACATTGTCTTATTAATGATGACAATGCCCTTATACAGCAGATTACTTTGACATTTTATCTAATTTATTATTCCATTTAACTTATACCATAATTTATTTTAATTTTTTAAAGAAGGCATGTCTGTCTGCTTTTTTTTTGCACAATGTCCTATGGTGTTCCTTTGTCAAAAGTTAGTGTGTGTTATAATAAAAATGTAATTTGTCTTTTAAAATAGTATTTAACGACATCAAGTGTAACATTGTGTACCTACGGTGGAAATATATAAACAAATGCTGAGTGCTATAGGCTATGTTCTGTCAGAGAAACCGCAGGCCTAAGCTAGTTTTAAAAGCTAGTTTTAAAAGTCCGTTAAATTATCGTAAATCCGATAATTTCTCACTTGTTTATGTATCTACTAACACCCGATATAAATTAATACAATTGAAACCAATATCTCTACCTCTGACATATTTCTCAAAGACTTCTTCAATACTTACACTCACACACATAAAAAAATCAAAGCACTGAAAAGACACTCAAATATTTTTTCTAATAGAAAAACAAAAGTTTGAATTGATATGAAGAAAGGGACGTGTGATCGCGATGGGTACCTTGTAGCAAGTGAGCCTCCGGAGGCTCTATGAACCCTGCTACAGTGTTGCCCTATAATAAGGGTGTGGGCTAACTTATAAGCGAACGGTAGACGCCTTGGTCATGCGTAGTGGAGACTATAACATGTAATTTTTTGACGACCTCTGTGGCGCGGTCGGTGACGTCCGCCTGCGACGCAGGAGGTTGCGGGTTCGGTTTCCGCCTCGGGACAAATGTTTGTACGATCTGCTGATATTTGTTCTGGGTGTTCTAGTCGTTTTCTATGTATAATAAAAATATCTACCTATGTAATGTATTGTATTACGTATCCGTTATCTAGTACCCTACCCATAACACAAGCTCTGCTTACCTTGGGGCTAGCTGATGCTGTGTGAATTGTCCAGCATTATTTATTTATTTAGATCTTAAGATCTCCAGAAGGTATTGATATAGTTAACCATATCAATACCAATCGGAAGAGCGTCCCCAAGTCATGTCGATAATAATAATTGTACTAACACCTGGCGGATACCATCTTTGGGTGTATCATATTGTGCACCTGAGGATGATACCCGCTATGTCATCATCATCAGCCTATAGCAGTCCACTGCTGGACATAGGCCTCCCCCAATGAGCGCCATAGCGCCCTGTCTTCAGCTTGCCGCATCCAGCATCTACCTGCAGTCTTTCGCAGGTCGTCATCCCACCTGGTCGGAGGGCGTCCTACACTACGTTTGCCGAGTCGTGGTCTCCACTCAAGAACACGTTTGCCCCATCGGCCGTCGGTTCTTCGCGAGATATGGCCGGCCCACTGCCACTTCAGCTTGCTAATTCTTTGAGCTATGTCGATAACCTTGGTTCTCTGTCGGATGTATTCGTTACGAATCCTATCCTTCAGAGAAACTCCGAGCATAGCTCTTTCCATAGCTCGCTGAGCGACTTTGAACTGGTGGACCAGCCCTATCGTGAGTGTCCACGTCTCAGCTCCGCTATGTGTAGCCATCCAACCTTTAGATTAACTCTCTCAAAGGGCCTCTGTGCTGTTGGCTTCGGCCCCACGCAAGCCTTCCAAAGGACCGGGTACTTTATGGCCCGAGATCATGGTAATGATTGTACTAATATCCTGCTACATTAATGTGAAAAAAAATCTTCCAACTAAAAACCTTCTATACTACATATACGATCCTGCAATCAGAACTTATGACTTTTTGGCAGAAAAGACTTCTGCTTCTTGATTCCCATGTTAAGATTAACGTTTCATTAAATCCCTACTGCATTTTTGATTCAGCTTTTGACTTAAACCATAAACGCAGTAAGGGGAGTTGGGGGTGTCATATGATCATTGTTTTTCGTTTTTTGTTCCGATTTTTTACTTACTTTGAATGTGCCCCGCATTAATGACATTATAAAACCCCGAGACTTCTACAAATTAATCTATAAAGTTAACGAACCAAAGTATAATAATAATAATTTTCATCATCATCATCCGCCTATAGCAGTCCACTGCTGGACATAGGCCTCCCCCAATGAGCGCCATAGCGCCCTGTCTTCAGCTTGCCGCATCCAGCATCTACCTGCAGTCTTTCGCAGGTCGTCATCCCACCTTGTCGGAGGGCGTCCTACACTACGTTTACCGTTTAATAATAATTTTAAATGGGACAAATGTTTGTACGATTTGCAAATATTTGTTTCGGGTGTTCTGGGCATAGACAAGACATAGGTATAGACTTTCTCATTGCATCCACTCTCGGGTGAGAAAAGTATAGACATAGATATAGGCTTTCTCTACGCTGTAGGTAGAGTATGCTTGGCAGCTTGCATTGACTTGACTTGAACACCCATATAAAACCCCCCCTAGGGTTCATTTACTCAGCATCCGTTTTAGTGGTGGTGGTGGCGGAAATAGCTATCAGGAAGTTCACAAGCAATACTGGATCTGGAATCCAGTAATATGTGTGACACGCTCATACAACTACATATGCGGTCGCCGAATAAAAACGGAATCTGTAAAACGGAAGCTGTGTAAACGTACCCTTATACGTTTAATGGTTTGATTGTCTATACTAATATTATAAAGAGGAACGGTTTGATTTTTTGTTTGTTTGTTTGTTTGTAATGAATAGGCTCCGAAACTACTGGACCGATTTGAAAAATTATTTCACCGTTGGGAAGCTACACTATCCCCGGTGAACATAGGTAATTATATTTTCAAAAAAGTTATGGATCCGTACTAAAACCGTGCAAAGCCGGGAAGGTCCGCTAGTTAGATATAAGGGTGTTTGGTATTGTGACCGAAAGTGATCATGCGGCCAATTTAAGCAAATTTATTAATTTAAATTCATTCAGAAGAACAAAACATAAAAAAGTGTAAATAAATAAATAATAAATAATGCTGGACAATTCACACAGCATTATCTAGCCCCATGGTAAGCAGAGCTTGTGTTATGGGTACTAGATAACTGATATACATAATACAATACATTACATAGATAGATATTTTTTATTATACATAGAAAATGACCAGAACACACGGAACAAATATCTGCAGATCGTACACACAATTGTTCCGAGGCGGGAATCGAACCCGCAACCTTCGGCGTCGCAGGCGGAACTTCGTCAGTGTCTGCTCAATCATGACTCTAGTAGACAAGTATCTCTTAATTTGACCATCTAATCAATAAATTTGATATGTCATGTAGCATTCGTTGGAAAGTCACTAACTAACTGAAACCATTTTAGAGAAAACTAAATCCAATGTCTTCCCTTTTCTTTAAAATGAATCGAGAAGTTATCACGATTCACAACTCTTACACAGACTTTTGAATTTGAATGCGTAACTCTTTTTTTTAATAGAATCGTATCAAGTACCTAGTCATTTAATTAGAATAAGTAGATATACTTGTGTGATATATATTCTGGGGCAATTCAAATGGCAGAGTCTGCTATTTAAAGCACAAAAGAAATGCGTTTGATCAAACAAACGGATAGTTGCAAAACGTTCTTTATTCAGTTGAGAATATAACGTTGCCGTTTGCGTTATCGACAAATTCTAGAATACGACAGTTAATTGATTTTTTTGACTTACTTATTGAAATTGCGATTAATTGAAATCTTGACATTAATAAATTTATAATACCTACATTTGGTGTACTGTAGTATTCGTAACGAATACATCCGACAGAGAACCAAGGTTATCGACATAGCTCAAAGAATTAGCAAGCTGAAGTGGCAGTGGGCCGGCCATATCTCGCGAAGAACCGACGGCCGCTGGGGCAAACGTGTTCTTGAGTGGAGACCACGACTCGGTTAACGTAGTGTAGGACGCCCTCCGACCAGGTGGGATGACGACCTGCGAAAGACTGCAGGTAGATGCTGGATGCGGCAAGCTGAAGACAGGGCGCTATGGCGCTCATTGGGGGAGGCCTATGTCCAGCAGTGGACTGCTATAGGCTGATGATGACCTACATTTATAGTGACGTTGCATGCTGCTATAAAGCTGATCATGGTTGTGCTCCTATTTTTAATCTAACATCCATGTAGCCTCGCAAAATAAATGAAAACTTTAAAAATACAACATTATTTTGTGGTATTACAACGAAAAACAATAAGATATTACGATTGAAAGGCAGGATCCTTTCAATCGTAATATCTTATTTGTTTTTCGAGTGATTTTCGAACAAACTTTAAAAAGTCATAAGTATTTTATTATTAGAATTAATATGTCGGTCCCAATAAATGAATATTATATCTAAAACTTTTGAAACTATAAAGCACATATCTATACATATTGGATGCACATATAGGATAACTCGAAAATCAAATCATGGTATCCCGTTTTAAATTACTTTAGTAATATTATATTTATCCATCTTCTTATATTTCTTGGGACTGAACATAACATTGTACAGAGCTTATGAAAAAGACAGCAGGTAAGCTAGGAATTATGTACCTAGGTAGATAGTCGAGGACGGTCGGAAGCCCTAGGAAAGAGGTCGGTGCCGGCCGTTATAGGATTATGGAATCGACACTATGATTTAAATCCCTATCACTATCCTGTATTTGTTACATATGTATCGTGTCTCGTTATTATTCAAGATGAAAAGTTTATGAAAACCAGAAATACATTTGGGTAGGGATAGGTCGCTCTTGAGCGATAAGACCGCCAATTGTAAAGAACAAACAAACAAAGATACAGATGCACAATGGGCGGCCTTATCGCTAAGAGGGATTTCTTCCAGGCAACCTTTGGATGGACACGTAGCTAAAGTAAAGGTATAGACGGTAACTTAATTTTTAAGTTTTTATTTCACATAGATGATTCTTTTTTATTTGAAGCTGGCTTCCCGTGTGGTCCCATTTGAACGATCCAGTTCCTTGGCATCCATGAGAAAACTATATAGGTAAGTCTTAAATTTGCATTAAGTTTATGCGCCACAAATGGAGGAATAACGATCTGAGGGGTTAGTTTATATATCCCACAAAACTAGTTTTAAACTAAGAATTTCGAAATAAGTTGTTTATTTTTTCAAAAAATTATTTTATTTAGTACACGTGACAAATTGATAGCAGTACTAATTCGATAGTTCCATACGGCAATATAATTTAATTTCAACAAAAGAGGGAGAGGCCTAGAGATTAAATACGAGTACGAAGCCCCGCGGAAGCTATGTCCTGTCACCTGACACCGTCCGGCCAGGCGTTACGGCATCTAGCGTGTCAGCCCTAGTGTAGCTTATTCGCTTTTAGAGTACCGTAGGCTATTAGAAAACTTCCAACCAATCTAATTAAAATTTACCTATAGGCATTTAATGTTTAATGGCATTCATTTTAAGTGTTGAGGGCCATTAGTAAATAAAATAAATAAATAATTCTGGACAATTCACACAGCATCATCTAGCCCCAAGCTAAGCAGAGCTTGTGTTATGGGTCCTAGATGACTGATATACATAATACAATACATTACATAGATAGATATTTTAATAAATATCTGCAGATCGTACACACAATAGTTCCGAGGCGGGAATCGAACCCGCAACCTCCTGCGTCGCAGGCGGACCTTCGCCCACCGCGCCACATCGGTCGTCCTTCATTAGTCGTCATTAGTGGACCAGTGTAGGCTGTATAATTATGTGATGTGAAGTATTTTTTAATTAAAAAATATTATTATATTCCTTGCAAACTGTTCCAGAGCCAGGAATAAGTTTTTTTCAAATTTAAGCTTGTTTTTCTTTTCAGCCACTGAAAGCGGTATATGTATACATATAATAATAATAATATAATAATAAAAAGTATTTATTTTCAAAAAATGGTTTCTAAAGGTTAACAGAGTACTTATCTATAACTAATTACGATTATCTCTATAACATTTAAGTTTACCTTTAGGTAAAGTACTCTACCCTAAAACATTAGTGCTGAAAATGCATCGACTCCTCGCTCTAACTAAGTAAACACAAGGTTTAGACGCGAGGGCTACTCTGCCTCATAGACACCGGGAGTGCGACTATAATATAATAAGACCTAAACAGTTACCTATCCCCATTCACGTATAACATAGAAATAAGAAATAATACTTGTTACATGCGGACAGTGAAAATGAAAATGAAAATGAAAAGTTTTTATTTCTTTAAGCTTACAAAAAAGCATTAGACACGTCATATTTTATAGTTCACTTCAATTTTTTGTCCACCAGTGGAAGAAGTGAGAAGAAACCACTAGTATGTGCATAACTTATGTGTCTAGACATTTGATTTGCTTATCTGTAAGTTGGTAGATTTTGAGTTGGAGCAAAACTCGTTCCAAGCTTTTTTATCTTCTAAGTAATCTGATATTTAGTAATAAGCTTTTTTACAAAGAATATGTTTAACAATTTTTTTAAATTTATTTATTGATAATTTTTGCAACTCACTTGGAGTTTTGTTGTAGAAGCGTATACATTGCCCTTTAAAAGATACATTTATCTTGTGTAGCCTAGTTGTGGGCACAGCGAGTTTATTCTTATTTCTAGTATTTACATTATGTAGCCATAATAGTGGTTATAATTTAACTAAGTTAGTGGCTAAAACAAGAAATAACTACAATATTAACCTGTGTAACATATTAATGCTTATCACATTAGTTATTCTTAACAATGATTTACATCAATTAAATTATTAGTATGAAATAGTTCACAGTGGGTGACTATGGTTGACCACGTTTTTTATTCCGGAGTGTGGAGATCCATCGTGTCCAGTAAAGTCCAACGTGGCTGTAATTAAAATATGATGAACTTACTGCGGTTTATTGGTAATTGGATACTATAAATACAAAATAACTACATTATTAACTTATGAAACAAATTAATGTTTGTCATATTCTTAACAATGATTTACATCAATTAAATTATTACCTACGAAACCCAGCCTAAAATAGTTCATAGTCACCCTTGACCACGTTTTTTATTCCGGAGTGTCCGATATCAGATCCGGGAAGTAAAGTCCGACGAGGCAGTAATTCAAATAAAATGAACTTACTGCGGCTTAACCCAAAACTTAAATAAATAAATAACAATAGAAATATGCACAACAATCCACACAACAATCCGCACATTATTTCTATGGAATAAGGTACAAATCAGAATTCTGGAATATGCGAATTATAATTTCTGATTTAAACCTTATTCCATGGGAATAATGTCGTCATCGCTGCCGCTGCCCAATCCACCCACGTAATCACAGCTGACGGTCACGAGTATTCATCATCATCATCATCATCAGCCTATAGCAGTCCACTGCTGGACATAGGCCTCCCCCAATGAGCGCCATATATAGTATTCACCATATTAATCGCCATATAGAGGTATAGTATTCATCATATTAATCCCTAATGCATATTACGAAGTTTTGCTTACGAGGCACTTTGGTCAAGAAAATCATTCACTGGACCAATAGGGCTCATTCATAAGCTCAAAATAGCTCAGCGGGTTATGGAGAGAACTATGCTTAACTATTCTCTACGTGATAGAATCCGGATTACGGAACTCCGTTGAAGAACCAAAGTTACCGACATAGCTAGAATTAGTAAGCTGAAGTTGCAGTGGGCACCTGCCCAACCTTTGATCTCTCTAATGACCTCATTAAGCTCGCAGAACTGATAACTGATGGGGAGTAAAGGTTCTCGAGTGGCCGCGATGCAACGCAAAAGGGAATGTTGAGAGACCATCCACTCGATGGATCGACGATATCGTAGCGGTCGCAGGGAGTCGATGTATGGAGGCGGCTCAGGACCGCTCTTTGAGGCGTTGTCGTTGTCGTTTAGGAGAAGCCTATGTGTATGGGCTGATTAAATGATGATTAATATTCTACAAATTCTGTAGACTAATAGAGCGCTGCGAGTATACAGCTATTGAGTTCCAATTCAAGGTAAAATAGGGTTATTTTACTTTCTTCGAACACGAAGCAAGGTTTCGTAAAGCTTTGATTGTCTTGTGGCATAATTTTGATACGCAACTGCAAAATACACAACCTATGTATGTGAACGAACGGACAGAAGGACAGTCAGTGCAGTCTTAACAATAAGCACCCCTTGTAACTTGGTACAGAGTCCTAAAAACAGAAAACTACGACACAACGGACATTCGTTAGAAATTTGATTCCATACGCTTGACTTTATCAAGCGTTTCATTAATGTCCCAGTTGCAGGGTAATGGATCGATAGGGCACGAAATAGTCTTTGACGACCTATGTGGTGCGATGGGCGAAGGTTCGCCTGCGACGCAGGAGGTTGCGGGTTCGATTCCAGCCTCGGGACAATAGTGTACAATCAGCAGATATTTGTTCCGGGTGTTCTGGTCGTCGTTATCTATGTATAATAAAAATATCTATCTATGTAATGTATTCTATTAAGTACATACATATATTCGTCTTCTAGTTCCCAGAACACAAGCTCGGCTTAGCTTGGGGCTAGATGATTCTGTATGGATTGTCCAGCATTATTTATAATTAACTAGCTGCACCCCGCGGGTTCGCCCGCGTTAACATTTTAAATATTTTCTCATGGTTTAAACCTTCCCTGGACTACGACAATCATTGACAATCAAAACAAAAATCAGCTAAATCGGCCCAGCCGTTCTCGAGTTTTAGCGAGACTAACCAGCAATTGATTTTTACATATAAGATTATTCCTTTCTATCACTCTGCTCTGTCCCCCTAGGAGAACAGTTGGGAAAAATGTGGGACAAATATATTCATCATCATCAGTCATAATATTTCTAATAAAATGATGGTTTCTATCAGGGGTAGTCAAAGGACAGGCAATTTCCGGCCTTCTAACCATTTTGAATAGTAGTCTACTTTTCTATACTAATATTATAAAGAGGAAAGGTTTGATTTTTTTTTGTTTGTATGTTTGTTTGTTTGTAACGAATAGGCTCCGAAAGTACTGGACCGATTTGAAAAATTCTATCACCGTTAGGAAGCCTCAATATCCGTGGTGAACATAGGCTATATTCTATTTTCATAAAGTAAGGGATCCTTACTAAAACTCCAATAATGTAACCCAAGGTGTGAAAAATGTACCTATAAAATTCCTTGCATATCAATACGCCATTTTTTCTAAATAAACGTGGTTGCCTAGCAACGCTCTTTTGACAACAAAGGTTTGATAATAATTTACTGTATGGAAACTCTTTTGTAATGTTATAAAGAGGAAAGGTTTGATTTTTTGTTTGTTTGTTTGTAATGAATAGGTTCCGAAACGACCGGACCGATTTGAAAAATTCTTTCACCGTTGGGAAGCTACACTATCCCCGGTGAACAACACATTTCAAAAAGTTAGGGATTCTTACTAAAACTCCAATAATATAACGTGGTAACCAAGGTGTAAAAATTCACCTAATAAAGTGAAATTCGAGTTTAACGCGGGTGAAACCGCGGGGAACAGCTAGTCTTTTATAACGTACTGGCTACATCCAGGTACTACGTAAGCAAAGTCACGTAAGCAGACGCTTTAACAAAATTTTAGTAAGCCAACTATTTCTCTAATTTGTTATATACTATACCTACTATTCAATGATAGTTATTTTCTTTGATAATAAATAATAACATGTTCTTTGATAATAAAGAGTATATTTTCTTCTTACCTTTATAAAGTTCTCGTTTGAATTGTTAAACCTATTGTACTTTTGTTTACGATAGGGCTGGTCCACCAGTTCAAAGTCGCTCAGCGAGCTATGGAAAGAGCTATGCTCGGAGTTTCTCTGAAGGATAAGATTCGTAACGAATATATCGACCGACAGAGAAACAAAGTTATCGACATAGCTCTAAGAATTAGCAAGCTGAAGTGGCAGTGGGCCGGCCATATCTCGCGAAGAACCGACGGCCGCTGGGGCAAACGTGTTCTTGAGTGGAGACCACGACTCGGTAAACGTAGTGTAGGACGCCCTCAGACCAGGTGGGATGATTTCTGTGTTAATTGTGTAAAAAAAATGTATATATCTATCTATTTTCTTTGATAATAAAAAATAATTAATTTTGAGACAATAAACATCAAAAATAGCTCTGATCCAGAAATCGTGTCGCATTCTGTAGGTGCGAACGGCCGCGCTCCAAGCAACCGTCTATAAATAAACGACCTTCAGATGGAAATAGACGGCAAGCTTCGGAACACCAAGCGAGGTCGGGAAATTGGGTCAGATCGCCCGTCCTTCTCTTTTCTTTGTGCGTCCCTGTGAGTGAATGGGATGGGGGCCGCCTGCAACATTCGTGACGTAGGGAGGCTTGGGGGCTCGTTCATTGAATTTCTTAAAGTTCGATACTACGATTTTTTTTACATTTTCTACTGAGATATTTTTATTAGAGTAAAAAGTAGCTTGTCTATTTACGACAAAAATGTATTTGTTTTCTGAGTTCATATCGTATTTATTGTTTTCAAGTGACATTACGAATATTATACGAATTTTGATTAAATAAGCTTGTTTTAGGAAAAACATCATTAAACATCCAACTTTACGGATTTGATAACTAAGTACTTGAAAAGAAAAGAGATACCTACCAGAATCCAAGGATTCATACTACGGAGCTTTACATAGAAGTTTCGAGAACTGCGATTGAAGTTAAACTAGTGTAATGTTTTCGTATTCTCTATTTGGCATACGAGTACATGACTTTTACAGACTTTACAGGTTTTCGCTTCAAACACATGCAGTACCGTTTTTTCACCGAGTATCCAATTGTTTGTTTGATCAAGTTAATTGCACCAAGAAAAGCTCAAATTGCTGCCTAAGCGTTTATGCTCTTTCTAGTGATCTAACTTAGAGCTTTGTTTATTCTTAAAGACGTGACTTTTTGATAGGTTTGTTTCTCAGAGGGAAATAACAGGGGAATATCTTGGTGCATCAAGCGAATCTAGGTTCATAGTTCATGCTCCGGTGACGTCAGAAGGGGGGTGTGGCAAAGCTTTGACGTCACGGGAGAGGTATGACGTCAAACGGGCCCCACACCCAAGTCAGGCCCCTACAGCATAGCTTTGCTAAGATAGCTGGTTTGTACTGCTTTTGTTTCTTTGTGGTTTCAGTTTCTATGCAGAAAGAACCTTTAGGAGGTTTCAGATGCCTTAGAAATAAAATCCCTGCCCGATTGAGAACCTCTTTTGTTTTCGCTCGTTGAAAATGTACCTTAGTATTAACATCTTTGACGACCGATGTGGCGCGGTGGGCGAAGGTCCGCTTGCGACGCAGGAGGTTGCGGGTTCGATTCCCGCCTCGGAACAATTGTGTGTACGATCTGCAGATATTTGTTCCGGGTGCTCTGGTCGTTTTCTATATACATATAATAAAAAAAATATCTATCTATGTAATGTATTGTATTGTGTATATCAGTTATCTAGTACCCATAACACAAGCTCTGCTTACCATGGGGCTAGATAATGCGGTGTGAATTGTCCAGCATTTATTTATTATTATTATTATTATCTTTGGCAATGATGGTATACAATACAATTACTCTTTATTGCACACCAAATAAAAACCGATACACAAGACAGGAAAAGACGAATGATGATCTTGTCTTGATTATGATTTTAGGTACTATCTAGTTTTCTTTGTTTTTCCCCTATAGTTTATGTTCGTGCGTGGTAATGACGACCTCAGTGGCGCGGCGGGCGATGGTCCACCTGCGACGCAGGAAGGAGGTTGCTGGTTCGATTCTCGCCTTGAGACAAATGTTTGTACAATCTGACAATTTTGTCGTGTATTGTGGGTATTTTCAATGAAAAAATATATATCTATGTAATGTATTCTATTAGGTCCACACACATATCAGTCATCTAGTACCCATAACACGAGCTCTGCTTACTTTGGGACTAGATGAGGCTGTGTATGGTACAAAAAATAAGACATTCTATTATTTTGTATGTAGGAGGTATTCTACCTTATGATGGTCCCAAGGCGCATGATCCACCTCTGACATTAAAGATATAACGATAGGAACTCTGTGGTCCGTCTCTTTTTAACAGCCATTGATCTCTATTTTACGATTTAAAGTTAAAATAAGTCACAGTCTTACGAATACAGCTGCCCCACTTGTAACTAGATAGAGGTATTTACCAAACCGAAAGATAAAAACTAGTTTCGGTGATGTTTTTTACTGAGAAAGGTTGCTACTGTGACCTCCAACCGGTTGCGTTACTTTATTTATTTATTTATAAAATGTAACAAAACCGTAGTATATATATATATATAAAACTTAATTAATATGTTAATGTACATGCTAAACATTTGTTAGGACATCCTTTTAAGTATGGTAGTATACATATACTACGACCGATGTGGCGCGGTGGGCGAAGGTCCGCTTGCGACGCAGGAGGTTGCGGGTTCGATTCCCGCCTCTATATTTTTTTCGGGTGTTCTGGTCGTTTTCTATGTATGATAAAAAATATCGATCTATGTAATGTATTGTATTATGTATATCAGTTATCTAGTATCCATAACACAAGCTCTGCTTATCATGGGGCTAGATAATGCTGTGTGAATTGTCTAGCATTATTTATTTATTTATACTTGTGCCAGGATGTCCTGCTCTTCCATAAAAATATGTACATGGATTTAACAAATAAACTAAATGAATTATTCATGATCAAGAATGTAAATATACAATTAAGAGGAAAGGTTTTATATCGAATTTTGATTTGCGGTCTACAATTGACTTTCATGCAGTCGGCATGTTTATTTTCTTTGTTCTATCTATCTACTTATCTACCAAACATAATCAAGGTCAGAAAGAGCAAGAAGGTCTTTGTGTGGTTTTAAGGATTCGTTTCTTCTTTTTCTCTGGGTTCGAAGGTCTATAATAGGAATGTTGGTGTACGAAATAATAAATCTCTCCTACAAAGACAAGAGAGAGAGAGAGAGATAGATGAATCTATGAATTTTCTAATTCTCTTTTAATTAATATTCAATTTTTTAATTTTATAGTTCTCTAATTCGTATCTTTCATCATCATCATCCTGCCAGCCTTTTCATCCACGAAGATAGTTTATTTAATGTAAATTTTTTTGACGTATACGAAGGAAACGCAACAGTCTACCAGTTATCTTATAAAAACCCAAGCTACCAAAAAACAAAAAGTCGTCTTTAAGCCTACACTAATAAAGCGCTTTTCGTAATTGCTACTCAAACCTAAATAACTTCTCAGGCATTTATTTACACAAAGAGCCTACTCGAAGCCAAAGAAACAAAACCACAGAATACTGAACAGTGCAACGTAACAAAGCTTAGATGTAAGTATGTAGGGAAGGTCTGAAGGCGTGGGCGAGTCTACGGAGCTACGAGGCAGACATCGCGTAGGCGTTTCGTAGCCCGTAGCGTAGTCACGTAGCGCTCACGTGCTCAGCCCTACTAAAGCTTTCCTTACAAACTAAAAGAACTTACTTTGCTAACTGCAAACTTCCTTTGTACTTTTCGAGGCTTCCGTTCTGACATTCGAAGTCTGTACTCTCGAAATCATGCCAATTGCTGAACTTATCCAATAACTTATTTTCCAGAAAACAGGTAATCTTAAAATTTCATTCAAAAATTTAGTTCCCGATGGCTGTATTGGACCGCTACTGCCTCCGCGGAGAGCAACCGACGACTGCTGCTTTCATCCCGCACGATTCCCTTCAGGAGTTGGGCTTGAATGGAACCGTGTCGTGATTGGTCGGGTAGAGTGACGTCAGAACGAAAATTATGATTATACGAGGGCGGGTTGTATGTGTGCGTATATTTCTGAATGGAGGCTTGCCGCCGCGCCCGCGCCGCGCCTTGCTGACGTCACAGCCTTATGCAATGCCTTCAAATATAGCACTTTATTATTAACTTTGGAAGCCTCGGCCATAAAAAGTTAAATGTCCTACGGAATATCGGAAATAGATTGTACGTCAAACCTGATAATAGATTGGATTTTATTTTTGGATAGTTTGATTAGTAAGTGGGAGTTATTGTCACTATTTGAACTTTAGAATAATATAAATGTTTTCCCAAATTTGCCAACTAAGATGTTATAAAACAAGTTTCTGTTGAGACTGCGTATGTAGAGTTTAAAGAGGTATGCGTATAACAAAGCTTTGCTAATTTAGAATCCTTTTAGTCTTATGACCTAGTTATCATAACGGGGATTAGAAAAAGACATCTCATTATCTAGAAAGCTAATGAGTACTTCTGATAACGTCATTTTAAAATGAACTCTAGCTATATAACTATAGAGGTCAGGTCATCAGAGCAGGGTCTGCGCAGGGCACCTGAAGGCTGTTCTTAAAATAGCCCGGATGCAACTGGGCGCGTCCCCGGTCGATGACCGAAGGGGTGCTACAAGGAAACTGCAACACTGAAACGGCTAAGCTGAAAATATTAAAACTTTTGAAACTATCATGGTTACTAACACTAAAGTCATTTAAAACGGGATATTTTACCATGATTAGGTTTTTGAGTTTTCCAATATTTAAATCTGATAGCTGATATTTCTGCACAGAATCTAGTGCGTTTTTTTTAAGCTAGTAGGTACTCAAAAACCTTACCTTACTTTAAAGCGTATTTGCTTTATAGCGTTTGTATTTTACATGTTTTGTGAATTCTTTTTTGGGCAAGTTTATTTTATTTGAGGTAGGTGATTTTATTTGATTCCCTTTCTTTATGTTAATTCTGTTTTGTACTGTAAGTAGGTATCTAATTTATTGTATTTTTTGTTATTTTAATTTTTATTTATGTGCACTAATAATGTAACGACTTAGCTGTAAATTACTGTAATTTTACATTTATGATTACTTACAATAAACAATTTAATTTAAACAATTTCATATTTATATATATATTATACATATTTATACCTTCGGTATAAATATGTATAATATAAGGTATAGTATGTACCATGATGAGAAAATAAATTTAGTATTTATGTTATAGTATTAATTTGGCTCTTTTAAGAATTTACTGATTCTTTATGAACGCTATAGAACTTTTTTGAGAATTTTAATACATTTATATTTTGACTTTTACGGGTACTTTGCTGTTGTATAGGTACGTGACGGAGTAATAAAAATAACTCCTAAGTTTTAAAGAAGTAAAAATGCACCTACCAGATTTTCTAACGCGATTGTAGTCACTTAGCAACATTTATGGTGAATGTCTTATTTCGACTTCAAATCACAAAGCACTTCAAGCGCTTAAATTAATAGATAAATAATGTCGGACAATTCACACAGCATCATCTAGCCCCAAGCAAAGCAGAGCTTGTTTTATGGGTACTCGATGACTTATATACGTAATACAATATAGATAGATATTTTTTATTATACATAGAAAACGACCAGAACACCCGAGACAAATACCTGCAGATCGTACACTCAATTCTCCCGAGGCGGGAATCGAACCGGCAACCTCCTGCGTCGCAGGCGTACCTTTGCCCACCGCGCCACAGAGTTCGTTATAAATATTCGTCATTGTTAACTAAAGGTTGAGTTAAGTCACATCTCCCCTAGCAAGCCATTGATGTAGTTCTCGGTAGCACACCCCCGCTCTCCCCTGTGACCGGGTCAGGTTGCAACAAGTGCTATCGACTGTAAATCTGACATTTTCTGAACACCTCGCGCTGATCCGCTCCACGGACATGACCTATGGCATTTAGGGCTCTTTTGAAACCTAGATTTCTGCGGGGGTGTTTCTGGTTGGCCTACATCATCATCATCATCATCAGCCTATGTTAGTCCACGGCTGGACATAGGCCTCCCCTAATGAGCGCTATAGCGCCCTGTGTCCTTCGCAGGTCGTCATCCCACCTGGCCGGAGAGCGTCCTACACTACGTTTGCCGAGTCGCGGTCTCCACTCACACACACACGTTTACCCCAGCGGTTGTCGGTTCTTCGTGAGATATGGCCAGCCCACTGCCACTTCAGCATACATAGTCATACTGATTGTGTTAGTGGAATTAGGCCCCCAGAGAGGCACGTCGTCGTCGCGTCGCTGTGCTTGGAGCTATCCGACATGACCGTATGCGTCGGTGGCAGTCAAAGTGTTAAGAACACACTACGTCATCTAGACCTTAATTATGCATAGCTTGTATAATGGGTACGGGCCGCCTGTTATACTGTTTGTGAAAACGTCCACGTTATATCGACTTATTACAGCTTTTATTGAATGTCGGAAAGTAATAACGAGTAAACCGAGGTCGCCAGATAACAAACCACTAGAAAGGTTTATCAATGAAACTTATACATAGTTATATGTAGTACACAATATTAGTCACTTAGTCACGTAGGTAGTATCTACCTACTTTGAGCAAACCCGCCATTCATTACAGGTCTTTCATCTTAATTTATCATTGCCTCTATGTCACCCAACAACAACTACTGGATATCGTATCCTGTTCTGTCTTTTTGACATTTAACAGTAACTGGCATCATCTTTGACAGTTAATGTCAAAAGTAACATAAAGTGTGGTAAGAGGTGTAAGGGGGACTCCAACATATCGTCTCCCAAGCCAACCTAACCTGCACGTGGTACATCCTGCTCCATAACGAACTAGGCTCTGGTGAAAATATCATACAATCCTCATAATTTGATAACTCTGATAATTTACAATTATTTTCCATTACTTGACACTGGCAGGCAAGTGTCCAACCAGACACAATTGCCATTGACAAAGAATCATCAAGTGTGGTAAGGATGTGAAATATACAACCAGAACAAGCAAACAAATTAAAAACAAAACAAAATTTTAAAACAATCTATACTATGATATTTTTGTTTCGACGATTCGACCTGAGTCCCCTGCAGCCTGAGCAAGGCCGAGCACATCGAAAAGGATCATTTGTTCTAATTTCTGGTAATGGTGTCATCATTGCACCTAGTTCGGGTGGTAATATCAGAACATGTCTATAACACATATGTTCAACAGAAACAGGGCGCACCATAGCGCCCTGTTTTCAACTTGCCCAGCATCTGCCTGCAGTCTTTTGCAGGGTGTAATCCCACATAACCGGAGGGCGTCCTGCACTACGTTTGTCGAGACGCGGTCTACACTAAAAACACGTAGGTGGTTATCGGTTCTTCGGGTGATTTGGCTGGCCCACTGTCACTTCAGCTAATGATAGCTTTGGTTCACACTGTTTTCGTACTAGAATAATACCGAAGTAACAACTTTTAATAATGTGAATTCGCTATTAGTGTTACAATATCGACAAAAAATCCCTGAAAAAGGAAAAGCTCATATAATCGGAATGAAGCCTTCTTGGCGACTTTTATGATGTGAAAAATGTGTTTAAGAGGTGTCATGAGCGAAAACAAAACCAAAAACTAGGCCTTATAATATGAATGCATAGAATTAATTAGTACATAGTTCTTACCTACTACCTAATCAAACTGGGTACTGCGTTTTGAGATGCCACGAGGACAGAAATTAAGGCCCTGTAAAATATAGGTATTGTAGTAGACGCACAATGCAATAGTGGGTAACTATCTATTGCATTGTTCTTGACCAACCATATGCATAGTCTGAGGAGTCATTGTTGCTGTCTATTACATGCTGGAAGAAATTCTATCAATACCATGACAAGTAGATACCTAAGTCATAAAATATCCATGATACCTACTTATTTTATATAGGTATGTACTGTACATATTGTTAATTAAATTAATCTGTTAGAATTTTCAAAATTAAGTAAATTTAATTTAATTTAACTATAATAATGATTTATTTGAATGAAATCTGAGGTTTATGTGATATAAATAATTTTAATCTGATTTATGGTACTAAAATATTTGAATTGTAATATTTTTTTAGTTATTTCTATGCAATTTCCTACATTGCGTGCGCATGTTGGCGCTTCTATTAACAAAATCGGGCAAGAATGAAAGCACGTCACGAGGCTTCGATTCATGAATAGAGGCTTGCAGCCTGGTATGACCCAGTATTGGCCCGGGTACCTTGACCCACCTCAATCTAAACAGTCTCAACCGACACTACATCAGCCACACAAATTTCACCTCTACATATCTGCAATACAGAGGAAAACTGAATGCACTGTGAAAGTGGGATACGATCCTACGATATTGCCATGGATGTATGACGTCAGTAAATGTGGAGGGGGGATGCAGCTGAGAAATTAGGTCAGTTTCATTCTGAAACAGGTTGAGCGAGAGAGGTGGGGAGGTCGATCGTATCAGTCCGATAATTCAGTAAATTCGCCATGGCCAATTACATGATTAGATTTTAATAAACGGTGTAATCGCTATTAGGTAGCATTTAATCATACTCGTAACAAGAAATGTCAAGTAAACAAAACTATAGGCATTACCTAAATCGTCGTTAGGTACAGACAGAAACAGGCCGATGTGTGTTGCATCTTATATGATAATCATACAACACGTACCACTCTAATAGGTAGTTCTTAAAATATAGGTAATAATATGGCCACCTTGCCGTTCGTTATTGACAGAAATCCTATGTGCCAGAAAACTCAAAGGTTTATTTAAAAGACGCTGTGACCTAAGCTTAAGCAGTTATCTTTAATTGCAATCTAATAAGGTGCTTTATGAAAAAAAAATCTAAATGTAACCCTCTAACTGTCGAACATGGAACGTAACATAAGTGAATGACAGTTGACTGAAGGACCATGCAATAAATAAAATACCATATCAATGAAAATAATTAAAATTGTTTTTTAGAACTGTGTTTTATAATGAACATCCATGAACTTTGCTATGGCTAGACTAAACATTTTCTCACCTTTGTTTCCTTTGTCACATTGTATCGTGTTTCTGCCCCTATCGGGCTTAAGGCATAGGTACAAACCTATGCCTAGGGGTAGGTGATAGGAGCATCCCTGAGGTGATAATGACGCCATATGTGATAGGGTCCTAGGGGATCCCCCTGATAGAGGCCGAAACTCAATATTGCTAATGTTAGGATATCGACGTCCCCCGCGAATAATCCGGTAATGACCTATTACGGGGTTTTTCATGTTATGCGTTTTTCGGCATCTAGAAGTCAAAATACACCATGTGAATTTTTTTCAGAATGTTTCTATCTTTATTTACGAAGATATGAAAAACTACGCGTATATTCCATAAAAAATAATTAAAAATGATTTTAAACGAATAATATGGTTTTAGATCTTTACGAAACAAAATATCAATATGATTTGACAGTATACATTGTTACGATATTATTCGGGTAAAAAGTTTTCTACGTTATTTAAGTAAGTGCTAGTACAGGTTTATTCGGGGTTTTATTTAGAAAACGATATCCAGCCATATTCATTATCGAGTGGCTCCTTACTTCGGTTATGCCTATTGCAACGGCAAGAGCTATTGCTCCGCCCACTTCGCGCGGTCGTGCTATCTTAATGTTTGTTTACCTAATATTAGTCACAAAGAGTCCGTTCGAATGAAAGGTACTGCAAGTAATTAGTTGATTGTAAGGGTGAATTTGTGTCTTAAATACTTACATTTGAACTAACCTATACTTTGTGAAGTGAATATTATGTGACAATATTATAATAATTATGTTGCCGCGTCAGTTAAAAGCGTATAGTACATCTAGAAGAAAATTATTGTTCAACTTTGTCAAGGAACAAGCAGATCTTAGCAGAAAAGGTGAGTCTTTATGTAATGTGATTATGATTACGGTAAAGGGTAATTAGATAGGTACTTCCTACCTACTCAATATTTTTTTTCCGATAGGTATGCGTGTTTATTAAATTGTTAGTTATGTATATTATTAAAGCATAACCAACTAGTGTAATAGTAGTAGGTAGGTCCCTCAAATTAACGCTGGCGTTCTGATCTATAGAGATAAATTATCCCAGCAACCGTTTTTTTCAAATTATTAAATAAAGGTCGAACGAGTTTATTATTGTAGTAAAAATATTAAATTACTGACTTAGGAAAATGCATTGAATTTAAGAAGTAGCAGAAAAGTATACAGATAATAGCTACGAAAATGTGTTCCTTTAATCCAATTAAATTGTAATCATTTCAGATTCTATTCAATCAGGCTCAGAATCATCTACTACTGATGCTAAACCAAAAGTGTACAAGTTGAGAGGTATGTTCCCTAAATGTTACTGTAGTTTTCATCATGAAGTACCTACCCATTTAATCGTTTAAAGTATTACCTACTTAAATATTTTAAGATTTATTTTAAAACAAGGCTTCTTATTGTTGTAGAACCATCAAATATAAAATACTTTGATGACGAGGATGACACAGAGGATTTCTCTCCTGATTGTTCTGAATACATTCCAAGTCCAGATCGTCAATTGCCAGACAGTCTAAGTACTTCGAGCCATGGTACGGATTTGCAAGTTACGAACGTTAAAAATTCCTCTAGTACCACTCATTTGCAAGAAAATGATATTTCTAGTCTCGGAGGTGATTCTCTAGTTATAGAAGATAATTTGTTCCGTATTGAAAACATCTCGCGATCTCCATCAACGGTTTCGAATCTATCTCTAATACTGGGTGAAACTGCTTTCGTGGCATCTCCTACTGTCATTTATAAAACGAACTTTTTTAATTCTCCGAAAAAACAAGATAATACACCTTTCAAACATCTAGATATTACACTTACACCAGTAAATGAACACGGACAATCTCCTATACATAACCTTGCTGAGATAACACTTCAGTCAACAAGTGACGACCTAGAAAAAACACTGACACCAACTAAACCTACCAGCTCTGATTGTAATACAACTAACTCCAAATTAATACAGAAAGAACAAGATACCACAGAGAATTCCGATGAAAAAACGAACTATGTTTTGCAGAAATATAAAATTGAAATAACAATTGAACCGGAACCAAGCGATACTGACAGCGTTACTGTTGATAATGCTATAGAGATAAACACCGATTTCAACAATCTATCAGATGAAGATCAAATTGAACGACTTAATGCAGAAAATAATTTAATAAATGACTGTGAAATAGACACAAGTTTGCGAAGTGTTATTAGCTATGATGAAGAGAAAAACAACAAAAAAAAACAAAAGACCATAAAACAAACACTTAGCGAAGCCGATCAAGAGAAATTAGACGTAGAAGGAATATTTTTAGAGGATTCTGAAGAAAATTTGATAGAACAAGACATTAACAATAGTATGAACTTAGACCCTTTGGATTTGATTGATCAACCAAGTCTGAATTCTGTTTACGAGGAACCTGACAGACTTAGCCAACCTGGAACACCCATACAAGCTATCCCGGTAGAAGTGCCTGCTGTCAATGATATAAACGAACTAACGAACCAAGTATCTGAATCCGAAAATCAAAATCAACTCCAACCAAAAAAGCTGAGTAGAAAACGTAAAGGAGACCCAAGTGAATGGAGAGATAATAAGAACAAGAAACTTAAAAATTCAGGCCGAGCATATGAAGGTGCTCGTAATAAAAAACATCATGAGAAAAAGAATATTTCAATTAATTGTGCCTGTAAAAAAGGTTGCGGGTTAAAATTCAATACAGAAGACAGGTTAGCCCTTCATACTAATTTTTATAAACTCGCCAATCGAGAATTTCAATGGCAATACATTACACGACATGTTAAATCCAATGATGTTAAAAGGATTACCGTAAATAGAAAAAGTAACCGTTCGCAAACATTAAAATATTATTTTCCCCTCAAAGATGAAGAAATCCAAGTATGCAAGGTATTTTTTTTAAACACTCTTTCTATCACTGAGCAAATGATTTACACAGCTTTAGAAAAAAATAAAAGAGATGAAAGTTTGATCTATAAACGAGGCAGGCATCAGAATAGACCACATCAAATGAAGCGAGAAACCGAAGACAGTATCAAAACTCATATTGATATATTTCCCAAAGTAGAATCGCATTACATAAGAAAAGAGTCTAAACGAGAATACTTGTCTGAATTACTTAATATTTCAAAAATGTACCGACTTTACAAGTCATGGTTTGCAAATCAAAACTATCTAGATATTGTTCAGATGGCTTCAAAACGACAGTATGAAAGAGTGTTTAACACTAACTACAACTGTTCCTTTTTTAAGCCTAAAAAGGATCAGTGTACTTTATGTTCACAATATCAGCTAGCTGACCCCGTTGAAAAGGCGTCTTTAGAAGCACATTACAGGAAACATTTGAGTATGAAAGAAAGAGTTCGTGAAATTAAAAAAGAAGAAAAAGAAACACTAAATAAAGATGACACCGTTGTAGCCATTTTTGATTTAGAAAAAGTATTGAATGTACCACAGTCTGAAGTGTCAATTTTTCACTACAAACGTAAATACCCGATTTATAATTTTACAGTTTTTGACGCTCTAAACAAACTAGGATTCTGTTACGTTTGGCAAGCTCAAATCGGAAAAAAGGGATGCATCGAAATAGGGAGTTGCTTGTTTCAATTTGTCAAGACAGTACACGAAAAAGGTATACGCAAAATTATATTTTACTCGGATGGTTGTTATGGCCAAAATAAAAACAGATACATTTTTGCATTGTATCTTTACATTGCAATGACTCTTCAAATTGACATTACTCATCGGTTTTTTGTTGGTGGGCATAGCCAAAATGAAGGCGACTCCATGCATGCATGTATTGAAAGAGCTCTGAAAAACAAAGTTTTGTACACACCGGACCAAGTATATAGTATCATCATGAACGCTAAAGTCTCCGGAGACAAGTATATCCTAAAAGAAATGCAACAATCTGAAATCCTCAACATAAAAGAACTTGTTGAACCCAAAAGATGGCTTCATGATAAGACAGGAGAAAAAGTACGATGGTCTGATGTGATGGAGGTTAGTGTCTCATACAGTAAACCTAACTGTTTACTTTTCAAATATGATTTTGATCAGGATTATATTGAATTGGATTACGATGCAGGCAGAAGTAGACAGCGACGGCAGAAACAGGTGTCCAAATCAATTGAAAGTATTGAATTAAAGCCAGCATACGACAAGCCCCTCCCTATTAAGAAAGCTCTGTATAACGATCTCCTAAGCCTGTGTAACTCCCAAGCAATTCCCCACCATTATCAACAATTTTATAGGAACTTAAGCTTTTGTGATACTGAATCAGGTCACGATGAGGATTCTGATTAAGAATTTTAACTGTAATAGGACCTTATTATAATTTTCATGATTGTGTAATCAAGTGTAATAGTCGTGTCTTCAGTGCAGTGTCATTTTTTATAATAATAATAACTATCGTGCTTTCTCAAACTAACCAAAGTTGTTTCATTTACTAGAATGCCCTTTATTTTTATAGTATATTTCATGAAATTAAGGCTTTATTTCATAAAATATACTATAAAAATCACCAAATAATACTTTAGTAAACTATTCGAATAAACAGTAAAAGTCATAACAATAAAATGTACGTTACTGTCAAACAATCGAATAACCACATAATTGGCTTTTACAAATGTTCAGTATACAAAACAAATTACACGAATAATAGCGTTACACGATTTTACCATTGCCATCGAAAATATAAATTTACACGAATAATATCGCAAGAAGATTTTACTGTTGCCGTCGAAAATATAAACTTACACGAACAATATCGTAAGTGACATTACTGACCAGACCTTCACGTACAATAATATAGTAAAATGCATCCAGCTAAATTATAAGGAAGCCCATGGGCCTAGTTAAATTTTGTTGAAATAACCAGATAACTGAAAAAATTTGCTTCCTTATGCGATATAAAAAGTCTCTGATACTTGTTGTTAAATGGAGTTATTAAGGAAAAATGGTTTTTTATTTTTCCTGAACATTTACACTTTTACGATTACCGGATTATTCGCGGGGGGCGTCGATATACACTTGTTTATATATTTTTAAGTGTTGTATATTGACATGACACCTTTACCTACATTCAAAAGGTCGAAGTTCATTCATTCGCGCCATCTATGTAAAATCAGTAGAACGACAACTAGATAGACTCGCATCTCAATGTTTTATTTCAGAACCTTTCAGCATTTTCCTCCAAAAAGTTTCCACTTTAGCATCCCAGATGGCGCTTTTAGTATCGTTTTCTGTAGAGATCGCAGATGGCGCTGCAATCACTGAATCTAACCTGAATCAGTGTGCTATAAGGTGTTAGGGAAATTTGTTTCACAGATTTTTTTAGACTCGCATAGTGGGTTGACCATACCCAAAGAAGTATAATTCCGGTTTAATTATAATTAAACCGGAATTATTCTTCTTAATTGGTTTAATTTTACTCTACCTACCTACTAGAGAATATGAAATGACAATACCAAAACGCTTTATCAGTTCGACTCTTTTGTTCAGTAAAAAACCCCACAAATTAAATAATAGGTTTTCTGACATTTATCTCAAAAGACCCTAATTATAACACAAACAGAGGACTTATAATGTGTACACAATATAATGAGAAAACTTAATGCTTTAGTAGAAAACGACCCCAAATTACGTATATTTTCAAGTGTTCATTTCTATCTCTGCCCCTTTGAAACTAACAAAGCTTATAAGATAGACTCACGTATTACATAAATTTTTAAGTTAAAAAAAAAACATTACTAAGTTCAACTTAAACGATTTCTAGAAACAATCTATTCGCCTGCGAACCATTTTTAATCTTCAAAGTCGTCTGAACGTTAATGTTTTATTTATTTTAATAATCCTTATCCCATCAACGCGACAACCATCTGACAAGATTCGCTTTAATGAACGAAAAACAGCTCTCTATTCGTGTTTTTATTTCAGAACCTTTTCATAGAATTTGTTTTGATCTGCGACCGTTAATGAGCTCGGCTCGATAATACTTACTACGATGGTATCCAAATAGATTTGTAGTCACAATATCATTTTTAAGTTCAATTCGAAAGCTTGCTTCTTTAAACCTGCTTTTGAGTTGTCATCATCATACCATCCTCAGCCTATAGTAGTCCAGTGCTGGACATAGGCCTCCCCTAATGAGCGACATAGCGCCCAGCTTGCCGCATCTTTCTACAGTCCTTCGCAGGTCATCATCCCACCTGGCCGGAGGGCGTCCTACACTACGTTTGCCGAGTCGCGATCTCCACTGAATAACACGTTTACCCCTGCTTTCTCATTTTTTTAATTTTTTGTTGTTATAGAAAACAAAGTTCCACAATTTTGTTTTCTATAACAACACTATTCGATTGCGGCGGACAAAGCTCTTACGTACTATCTGTCTGTACCGCAAACAGGTTAAGTACTCTGAAGTGATGCCACCTTCATCTGGAATTGAATTGAGATTGTGTTTTCATATTACAGAAGTTTTTGTAAATCGATATGAAATCAGCCATACCTACTCAGATGCGTCATGATGATGTAACGTTAGTACATAGCCTCTTTAAAGATAACTAAACTGTGAAACAACTGCGATAACCTGTCAATAAGAGCTTCTTGGTTTATATAATCTCGTACTAAACATTTAGTTGAGTTAAATCCTCGTTGTTTTGCTCAAAGCTCTCTGACACTGACACCTAACAACTCTAACAATAGGTCACTTTATCAACTTTCTGTAGATACTCGTACAGGATTGTTCCCCGTTATAGGGGGTGAAAAATCCTGTGGGGTAAATATTGAAAGAATACCCGGAAGCAGTGCGATTGATAGCATGTTCCTCCGATGGAATGGATCGCTGCTGACAATCTCGCTGATCCTGATTTCAATCAATCTGTGACAATGGCGTTCGGGGCTTTTTGTTAGTGATATTTTTCTTGATGCTTTTATTAGAAATGAATCGCGTTTTGGAGATGGAAAAAGATGGTTCATTGAACAAGCGAATGATTTACCTGATGTGAAAAAACACTTGGTTTTCATCATAGCGACTATATTTTGGTAAAATATTAGTTTGCTCCATACAGTAGGCACAGTAGCTGTAATAACTATAAGGTCACCTTCCTGACTATGTTACTTTGGTCAATTTTTATCGCCGTTGAATTAACGACATTTGGGTGGGTAGGATGAACATTAGAACTAAAATTAAGGAAAAAGTACTCGTTTATTGTAGTTATAATGTTCGACCTATTTCTAACACACTTTATTTGAACTCAAACCGTTCGCATTGATGTCTTGAAGTGTGTGAATTAATAAATAATGACGCTTCGTATTAAAATAGTATTTGTTATATGTACCTACTAGTATAATATCTTTAAAAGATTTTTTTTTTAAGACGAAAGGTTTGCTTTTTCGTTCTTTGTATCGAATAGGCTCCGAAACTACTTGACCGATTTGAAAAATTATTTCACCGTTAGGAAACTACACTATCCGAGACGAACATAGGCTATATTACAATTTTGAAATGTGCAATTCGAGTTTAACACGTGTGAAACCGCGGCAAACAGCTAGTAATTCATAAAAACTAAAACTATTCATATTTACATTGCTGTATTTTTGTTCCTAACTTTTTATGGCGTAGTTCTACCGTAGGTGCTTTTAACTGCGTCACTAAACTTTGCTGAACGAGATTCTACGAGAACTATGCGGTAAATTTTTCCAAATGTGTAATAGCCAAGACTAGATATAGCAGGATGGTTATGTATGCTTAGTATAAAAAACATATATATCCCATAAAACTTAGTTTTTGGGATATTTATCAATTTCTTAGAGATTGCCCCGAGTGCGAAGGCTTACGAATTATAATAACAAAAACCTTAGCTTAGTAACATTTACATAGAAATTATCATCTGTCCAAAATTTTGGCAATAAATGAACATGCACAGCACATCTAATTTTCATATGAACAATTTCTGGTTGTTAGATATACCTACGATGCGAATAACGTCTGGCGTTAGTATTACTATTATATAACCTCTGCTTTTGGCTATTGTAGCGCTTTATTAACTGCTCTGAAACTTGACCAAACAGAACGTGCTTGTATTTTGAATTTACTAAGACCAACGTTGACTGACATTTCGAATTCTGACAATGGCTACAAAATTATGGTAACACGTTTATAAATGGAGTAATCATCAAGTCTTGTGATTTATTTATTTTGCTGACAAGTATACAATAGAATAGAAAAAGAAAAAAAATACAATAGAATAGAAAAAAAATACAGGCATAGCATCATCATCATCATCATCATCAGCCTATAGCAGTCCACTGCTGGACATAGGCCTCCCCCAATGAGCGCCATAGCGCCCTGTCTTCAGCTTGCCGCATCCAGCATCTACCTGCAGTCTTTCACAGGTCGTCATCCCACCTGGTCGGAGGGCGTCCTACACTACGTTTACCGAGTCGTGGTCTCCACTCAAGAACACGTTTGCCCCATCGGCCATAGCATAACAAACGGCAAATAAAGTAGTTTATCATGGGGGTAAGTGACACAAATAGGTGATATTAAGAATAAAATAAGACTACCTCCAGGACCCTGCGCCGAAATAGGGGTTGGCTCAGCGTGTGCTGAACATATATATGTAGGTATACAATAGATATAAATATACCTATATGTATTATACAGCTTAAATCTTAATGTTGGATTAGACCAATAGTAGGTACATGCACCCTGTAGGGCACTGCAAAATAATTTATATAAAATGGAAAAAGTAAGTTTAAATTAGATTTCAAATAATTATTCCAAGGTCAGATAAATCATGCATGTCAATCTCAATTAAAATTAACTTTTCAGTGTCGACATCTGCTGGATCTTACATAGATACTTACACATAGTCCTTGACCATCCATAGGTCTTGTTTAGGATCATGGTAACAAAGACCATCTTCACCGAGACATCTTTACATACTTTTACAATTCCATTACTACATTGCTGAAAGCAGACCATCATCGTCATCATACGCAACTTTTGACTTGAACCACCACCTTTTTCTGAGGATACAGGCGACTGGGCCCACTACAAAACTGGGACCGCGGTCCCAGTTACCTGATTAGTTTTTTCTTGTTTATTTCGTTGGGCGAGTGGGACCACTCCTGCGCCAGCCGCAACCAAGTTCACCATGGTAAATTCGCGATATATTTATTAATAGGTTCACCAAGCAAATACATATTACACATTAAGATCCTGTAGGGTGTCCTAAGGATAAGGTTAATATGCAGGTTTGTACGAGTAACACGTCTATATAATATGTATACACAACTTTGATAATTGACGACCGATGTGGCGCGGTGGGCGAAGGCCTGCGACGCAGGAGGTTGCGGGTTCGATTCCCGCCTCGGAACAATTGTGTGTACGATCTGCAGATATTTGTTCCGGTAGTTCTAGTCGTTTTCTATGTATAATAAAAAATATATATCTATGTAATGTATTGTATTATGTATATCAGTCATCTAGTACCCATAACACAAGCTCTGCTTAGCTTGGGGCTAGATGATGCTGTGTGAATTGTCCAGCATTATTTATTTATTTAATTACCATTTCATAGCGATATTATCAGCCCATCTTGTAGCTTGACAAACAATTGTTCACCTTCATTAGCAACAGCTGCTGGACTTAGGCCTCCCCTTATGAGCACTTTATTGGCTGTATCATTAGGGGGTAATGTAATGGCATAATCCCCACGCTGGCAAACAGGTAGATCGCAGTGCTACTATTCTGCAGGAGGCGCTGCCCGCCCTCTGTTGGATATCCTATATCCGCCTCTAAAGGCGCCTACTACGGGAAGAGTTGTGGTGGCGCAAATTCTAAAGCACAAGCTTTAACTAGTCACATAGTATTAGGAATATTCTAAATGCCGTTTCTACATAGCGCAGTTCGGTCCACTGTCTGACATGTGTGTGTGGGAGTTCCACAGTTGATACGTGCTATTTCTGTACCGTTTATGAAGTATGTAGGTGGCTAGTGGCAAAAGTAGATCAGCAGAACTTTTAACTAATGTCTTGCTCTATGAAAAAACGTGTAGTTTAGTAAATCTTTATCATCATTAGCTTATGTTAGTCCACTGCTGGACATAGGCATCCCTGTCTTCAGCTTGACTCATCCAGTTTCTTCCTACAGTCGGCCAATAGATAATTCCCTTTTAATTGAGTCCAGAATCAACCCTTTTGATTGAGTCTGCAGAATCCCGAACTAGCCTAAGCTGTATTTCAGGATCCAAAGGTTCGCCTTATTTTTAAATCTATTGTGTCTCTAAAAGAAAACTAAAAACTGCTAGATTTTAGTTTTTCACATTGTCTACCTATGGCTTTTGGTACTAAACAGCATAGTACTTCATTCGACCCTGAGTTGCAGCCATCTTAAGCAATCAACGGTAAAAGAAAATGTATGGGTATTAGTGAGAAAATATAAAGTCAGTTTTTATAATATTTTTTCTAACTATAAAGAATAGATAAACATTTGCAAATATATATAGAAGAGAAACGGTATTGTAATGTAATTGTAAGTAATTGTAATGATAATAAATAAAGGTGGTCTCTTGTCAAAGGCAGACATCTTAATACTAGAGTGCAGTTAGAATGAAAGAATTCACTGACTCGATAAGTTTAGCGAAGACCCAACCAATTTCGAAGAAGAAACTAAAAGATATTATCAATCATCTAGTACCCATAACACAAGCTCTGTTTAATTTGGGCTAGATGATGCTGTGTAGATTGTACAGTATTAATTTGCTACTGCGACGTAGGAGGTTGTGGGTTTGATTCCCTCCTCGGAACAATTGTGTGTGCGATCTGCAGATTTTTTCCCTGTGTTCTGGTCGTTATCTATGTATAATAAAATATATCTATCTATGTAATGTATTATATTAAGTATATCAGTCATCTAGTACCCATAACACAAGCTCTGCTTACCGTGGGGTTAGAAGATGCTGTGTGGATTGTTTTACACATTTTTCCGACATTATTTATGAATTCTTTAATTTTTATTAATTTTTTTGCCCTTTGGGTCATCTTTTCATTATAAGAAGTGACCAAATAATATACCTGAACACCTCTCCAATAAATATGAAAGGAAAGAACCTATCAGTGATCCTGATCGACCATGGCCCTAGGGGGCAGTTCGGTATCGGATGGTATTGACGCAAAAATTACGTTATTGGCTCTGAACAAATATTTTCCTTCTGTTAAGGTGTATTTAGACCGAACGAGCTGTCACTATCTTTAGCTCTATCGAATTAGCTGTAGCCGAGCGGAGAATTTTTTCGTTATTCATTGTTCGCAGAGAATAAAGAATAAACGTAAATAAAAAGAGGACGAGTGTTGCACACGAAGGGTTCCTTATTTATATTTTAATAATATTTGACATGTCTTGTCCTAGGTGGGTCTATAATTTATCATTTTAATAATATTTTTACTTGTTTATACTTTGTTCTTGAGTGGAGACCACGACTCGGTAAACGTAGTGTAGGACGCCCTCCGACCAGGTGGGATGACGACCTGCGAAATACTGCAGGTAGATGCTGGATGCGACAAGCTGAAGACAGGGCGCTGTGGCGCTCATTGGGTTAGGCCTATGTCCAGCAGTGGACTAACATAGGCTGATGATGATGATAGTTTGTTATAGTCATGAGTTTAATCGGTCATAAAAATACTATGAAGTGTCTAATTATTACGATTTACAATATATAATAACCCAGTGATAGACCATCAGACAATCAGCGGATGTGATTCTCAGTTGTAACGTAGGTATCTATTATAAGGTCCCGTTGATGGCACACGTGTACGGAACCCTAAAACGGATAAAAATAATGTTGTTATTCTTGCCCTAGATCTGTATTCACGTGGTGTACACCCACCTTTACACACTGCGGGCTGCTAACAATGATCATAGGCTGAAGGCGATTTCGATAAACTAAATTTCTTGGTTTTCTCTTTGTGTTTGCAAAGATACTTATATTTTTCAGCTTTTTATTATTTATTGAGTCATCTAGCGTTCCGAAGGTGATAATAAATTATAGGTTGAATAATAGGGACTTAAATGAATACATAGGTATTGAAAAACTAGAGACTAACCCCCATATCTTTAGTCATTACCTCAAATAATTCTCCACTCAAACTTGTTCAAGGGCGTTTCGAGCATTCCTCCAAAACATGCTCGAGTTTGGTATGCTTAGTCGTTAATTTGGTTATATATCATAGACATAGACATAGACATTCATTTATTTGCTGCAGAAGTACAAAACATAAACAAAGTAGGTATGACATTTTGAATAAAAAATAACTTAATTAACTTATAACGAGAAAAAAAAAGAATTGCAAAAACAAAAGAGACAGATGTGTGTTACAGCAGCAAAAAGGTCTCGACTCAGCATAGATGCCTTACTACTCAGGAGTAGATAGGCGCTGATATTCTGCCGAAACCACTATGATCACAGGACCCTGTGAGGCTTACGATTACAGTAAGTAGTGTTCTGTTTTATAAATAGTAAATAAATAAATAATATTATGCATTTGGTGAGTGTCTGACTATGTGAAACGAATATAAACCTATCAACAAATAAAATCAACAAACAAATATAGGCCAGTAGGCTGGTAACTCTAAGCTCTAGCAAGAAAAAAGTGCACCATGACGGGTCATGGCTCCAGGCAACCCTGTTATTTGGTGCTCTAATAAATAAGACTTAAAACGGATTTTAAAAGTGAACTTTGATTTTAACAGTCGCAAAGGTGGAGGGATATTATTCCAGCATTTGGTTGCCTGATAGCGAAAGCTTCCCCTAAACGCTACGGTTTTATAGTTGCTATAGTGCAACAAATTATATCAACCTCTCTTATATACCTTCGCGATGGGTAATTGTAGGTTTCATCGTCGTAAATGTAATTGAGATAGTCTCCAAAATCCATTGTAAATAACAACAAACTATTTCGAGGAGCATTCAAGGTAGGTAGCGAGGTACCTTGAGATGACAGTTCGTTATTCCACTCGTATGAAAAAATTCTCGAAGGCTGTTTCGAGTGAAGGATTTTTTTACGATCAAGCATACCGAAACGCATTTGGAGGTTGAGTAGAGTTTGAATTGAAGTCGAGGTAATGACTAAAGATATGGGGGTAAGAAGCTAGAGACCAGAGCGCTTTCATAAACATTATTTTAGCATTCTGCTTTCAAATACAATACAAAATTACAATAGGACACCTCGAAAGTATCGGACAAAAGGTCCTTTACCTTCACGCCCGAACAAACAGGGAGACGCAGCATGTTTCATTTTCGGGGTAATGTTAATTGTGAGAGCTTCCTCGCGGAAATTACAGGAACGGGAGTTGTAGTATTAAACGTCCTTTTCTGTGCACGAATACAATGCAAAATGCTGTTAACAAAATAATTAGTAAACAAAAATGTTGTTAAAAGTCTACTTAAAAAGTTCCAAAATTACCAACTTTTTATGACAATCACATGAACTTCTAAAGTCGTTAAAATGTAGTCGTGTGCGTCTAACTTTTTCACTGGAGGGTGGATAAGTGTGCACAAGTAATAGTTGACAAAACCGACTTCGAATTCGTTTAGGAAAATTAAAAAGTTCCAGTGATTTCGCGCTACTACAAACTTTTTTGTGTATCTGTTACGCTCAATGCAAAGTCCTAACGCAATCTACCACGGAGGATGAATACCCATTAGACATGTGTCGTTCCGGACCGTAATAGTTCCTGGAACTATGTCCTCACTCGGAACTAGATCGTTCCGCTCCGATGCGTCGCTTGAAGTAGTTCCATCGTTCCTTCAATCCAATCCAATCCAATCATCGCGGCGTCTCGTCTCGCGTTGGTCGGCAAGATCTAGTTCCTTTCCATGTTCGTTCCTTTATCTGGACTGACATCTGACAGACATTGACTGACAGACAAGACAATCTTAATAGTTTGAGTTATGTAGAACGTAGGTAGGTACTACTTACCTAATATTGTAAATTTTGACAGATTCATTTGTAGACTGATTACGTACCTACCTTCGTTTTTACTAGTGGTTCTGTAAGCAATACCTATTAACCGCGCGACCTATTTATCTCGAACTCGAATTCGCTAGTGCTCGTCAAATTAGCTTACCTACATATACCAAATGATAGCAAGTCTGTTTTATACTACATACAATTTAAATAATAACTACATAGGTAGTACTACAATATTTGTATTCAATTTTCAGAATAGTTAATACAGAACTTATTACTTGTTGAATACCTACTATTATTTTTACCAATAAAGACAAAATGACATTCCTCTACTATACCTTAGTGTAGGTAGGTTCTCCGCGTAAAAACAGTGCTAAAATGATAACAAGCAAGATTTTGCTCTTCATTATTTAGCAGGCGCGAGTTTGATAAAAGTGAAGTGAGGAGGTAATAAATGAACCTACTTATGTAGGCCTCTGGAATTTCATAGTTTTTATGAGATCTGTTTAGTGTTAGGTATAAATTAGATTGTAATATATATTTTACAAATAGGTAAGTAAATAATATATATTTTACAATGGAATAAATTAGGTAGGTACCTATTTTTGATAAATGGATTTAAGTCTCTAGACATCATACCTAGGTAAGTTAATATATACTAACGAATAGGTAGGTACTTTCCTTAAATATGAAATGGAACAGGTAGGTAGTTAGGTACCTAGATACATTTTATCCGAGGAGTAGATAAACAATAGGTATGTATGAAATGTACCTGTGTGATAATTAAAACCTATGATCCTAAGTAAGTAGGGACCTACTTACTCGTACCTAAAGAAATAATGCTACAGGAACTTGGTACGTACCTACATAAAAATACCACAAATAGAAAAATTTAATTTACCTATTAGTTGAAATATTTGTGGCGCACATATTTTAACCGACGCGCGACGAAACAAAAATTCTCTAGTTCCCCAAAATTCAAACATTTCCCATGTATGTAAACATGTCCGCTCGAACCGACCGAACCTGCCAAGGATCTACGCACGCTAGCTAGTTCCGCGGACATATTTCCTTTGTAACATTTCCGAACCTGATACTCTTAGCTAACATGTCCGGACATGTTTCCTGGAACTAGTTCCGCGGACATATTTCCGTTGTAACATTTCCGAACCTAACAGGACCTACACGGATACGTGCGCACCTCGAACATGATACGCTTAGCTAACATGTCCGGACATGTTTCCTGGAACTAGTTCCGCCGTTCAAAGGAACTATATCATGTTCAATCCACAGCCGGACATGGTTTGCGCATGTCTAATACCCATTCTTGAAAACAGCCAACAATCAATAATAAGGCGCATGCGGTTCCATTTTTAAAAAATACAATGGTTTTCGATTACTTGCCTATACCTTCCCACTTCAAATCCCTTCTTTGCACAGACCGACAAGCACTTAGCCGAATATTTTATCTGTTCCAAGTCAGTGACCCGCACGTGATCCCAGCTAAGTATTCAAGCTTTGTTTCTTCGCGAACATAAGATGCTAAGAAATTGTAAAGTTAAAAAATTCTTTATTAACTTCTCAAGGCTTTTCTTCTTCGGTCACGTTCGGGTCTTCTGATTGTTGTTGTTCTGGATAACGAAGGGACTAGCTTAAAATATAGACGCTTAGTATACGCGTACGGTAGATTTATTTTCGTAAGCTTGAATTTGTAATTTTTTTATTATATCATACAACTATTCTTTTAATTAACATACTCTTTAATTCGAATTGAATTAATAAATTGGATTTTATTTTTGTAATTAAGTCATCATGATCATCCGTCATAATATCAGCCACTGGTGAACATAGGCCTTACGCATAATGACGCCACAATATGCCTCCATTTGGCACCTAAAAGTTTTACGATATAAATGCTAGACTAGAGAGCTTATCCTAGGTCGAAAACCCAAAGTTTCAGGGAAATGTTTCACAGATAAAATTTGCACTCCATGCATGCGCATAAATTCAACGCAAAAATGTATTTTATTGCTTTTAAACTAAAAGTTTTGTGAAAACAATTTCATTTCCAACATATATGCGTTTTAGTAGCTAGCTCTACTCTGATAGCTACTAAAAACATGAAAGCGGAAGTGGAAGACCTTCATAAACAAGGTATGAACAGCGTGGTTTTATATTAATATCCATTTACAGTCGTTATACTGACCGTACTAAAATATGTAGAAGGTTGGGATGAAATACCGACTAAGAATCTTAAAATCTACTAAAACTCGTACTTAAGTTGCCTTCTTTATATATTTTATTTTAATAACTGCGAATAATAACATAAAATGTCTGAAGAAATCATGCCTTTTCTCAATAGAAGGTCCAAAAATGTGCAGTGTCACTTAGTTCAAAGGAGCGTTGCGGCAATTACTGGCTCAGCCCCTTGTGTCTGAATCTATATTCATATCGAACGGAAATATTTTTTATTGCTGACTAGATGAACCCTTGATCTTTGTATCACCTGCTATTTTTTCAGATTTTTCTTTATAAATTCTACCCTGTATTGAGAGAAAACAAAACAAAAAATATAGGTATTCAAATTGGTCAACCCGTTTATGACTTTTAGCGAGACTAACGAACAGCAATTCATTTAAATTGTATACAGAGAAAAATAAAATATAGACTTGAGTTTTGTTATTGGGAACATGTGTCTGGTTAGTATTTAAATATTGCAGATTTCAATTTATATGGCCCTAATTGTGACTACCAATCCTGGATCTATTAAAAATCCGCTGTGATTATAAAAAAGAGAATTCCTCTTTGTCCGCTTTGTACAACGAATCCTTTGACAGTGCATACTGCCATGCCGGCGCAATCGTTCCTCTAGTTTTAATTAAAACTGCAATGAAACTGAATGATCTGAACTAATGATTGAAGTTTAAAATTAGATCTCGAGGCAGACCGGCATCCTCTTCTCATAATCTTTTTGGTCCTGGAAGTAATCTTTTTAAAACGATAAGGTCGTGAATTCCTTTGTTCTTTAGAATTAAGTTTAATCTTTTTAACGAAGAAAATTACAATTAAATAATAAAATAAAATTAGAAAGTATTTATAATTGAAACAATTGAGCTAACTGCAGACTGTTAAATAGTATAACGTTTATGTACTCGTACAGTTACTTTAAGTATTACCTAAATAATGCGATGAAAGAAAAGAAATATCTATAAAACCGGATATATTGTAAGAACTTTCTGTATCTCTACCTAAGTAAAATTGTCCTGACAGATATTCGTTGACTAACAGGCGTGTACGGTATACAACGTGGATGGTATACTACAAAAAACTTACCGTGTATGAAACAATTTGTGGGAAATTCCCACGAGAAACAAAGTCTCGAGCGTTCACTAGTCCAGAACAGTAGCGAACGCTTGAGACTGTTTCTCGTACATAAAATGTGGTCTATGTATTTATTATAGTTCCGTATATTCCTTGCAAAACGTTTCGCATGAAATATTCCTCGTATCTTGTACAGTAGGTAACCTTATAATGGAAACAAGCGAAACTAAATTACCATTATGTACTTGCACTTCCTAGAAAACTGCCAGTAGATACCGCCTGAGGCAATTTATGTGCAGCGTTCATTAGATTTCGTGTAGTTTTATTATCAGCTTGTTTACCGATAATGACGGTATTGTTGGAACATTTACGAGGCGGCTCAACTGGAGCTTGGATCTGATGTTATTTCGGTGTTGGTGTCAAAACGACACTGCTCTAAAAATGTCTGGGGCAGCGCGGGGGAACGAAGCTTCGATGGGCGGCGGCGCGGGGCGGGCGGGCTTTGCGCCTACGCGTCGCCCGCGCCTTGCCGCCCGCGGCCGCCAGTCAGCAACTGTGACTCGTGTTGGCTGAACCATCTTGTAGGCCATCTACTTTTTCTTTTCCGTAGGTGAGTGATGTGAAAATTATTTTACTAACATATTTAAAGTGCATAGAATAAGTTCAGTGAAGTGATACGTAAATGTCGGAAGTCCGAGTCCGATAAGTGCGCCCTGTGCTGTTCCAAGTTATCGTTTGTCTGTGGCTATGCGGTGATCTAGTCTTGTAGAACTTAGGAGCCACTGAGCTTTCGTTTATCTAATGTCACGTCACTGATAAGGAAATGTGAGGTCACTATCATTAACACGACTTGACATGGACATTAGACCTTCATCAATAATTTCAATGAACTCATTGAACCGAAGGCAGTCGTTTTCTCGAGGAACTTGTTATACTTACTTATAATGTTTACTTCTTAACTAAAAGGACCCTATCCATTCTCAAATCTTTACTTCCAATCATTAATCCTAAAAAACGCTATAAAAATCCTAGCACAGTGAAAGCCGGAGTTTAATTTCTCTACATTATTTTTAACCCACCCCGTGCAGTTATCACAATTTTTTACGATGCACGTCCGGTCCCATTGAGCTTCCGCGCACGTCTGAAACCTGAGTAAACGCATCGCGCGACCAAATTAGGATGTAGGGGAATGTGAGCCAACCTATTTCAAGCGCGTGCGCACCCGTCCGGTCTCTCCCGACCGGCCACGGAGACACCCGAACCTAATTGCGGAATGTTCGTTACGTCACCAAGTTATTACCTCAGCGATTATTTCCCTTTCCTTTAATTTACAAATATCTTTAATTTTCAATTTTTTTTAAATATTATACGAAATACATTTCTTCAAGCGATAAAGCTGAATGGCCCTGACATAATGTAAGAATATAAAAATTATTACCCGGCTGTTCAGTATCAAGTATCATTTCGCACATCGGCGGTTGGCATTTATCCAGCAGAGTCAAATGTCGACGATGTTTCTTATTACAACGGCCAAATACGTATTGTTTATCTAGTCTCTAACGTCGATAATAAGATTATTGGTGCTAGCAATACATCTACTTTCAGGTCATAATTTTTACATTACCTACCAAAGAATCTAATACATTTTCACGAACTTTCCATCTATCTCAGGTCAGTTTTGTAAGAAAGAACAAGATTAGTACAAACATTTATTATTAAATTGCGTAATGCGTATGTTGCCATGTTCCTATCGCGTAGTCAATAGTCATACTGTTCGAACCACGGTCAATCTTTTTGCTCGTAGATCTACCAATCAGCTGAGTTCATCAATCACTAGATAACTTACTATGCTTATTTCTATAATACGATGATATTCACCTATCTTAAAGCGTAACATAAAATCATATTTGAAATTGGCTCTGGTAGTACACTATGTAAATTCATTCCGTTCATTATTTATCCATTATATCAAACACGGATTGTCTCATCTAATTATAGCCGGCTTTAGGCAACATCGAAATTAATTAGCTCTAACACGTGCACTGAACACAAATTTACCTTACCACTTAGGTACCTCATTATTGTTTTATATGTAAATTGTTTCTTTATGTCATAACTAGTTTCTTACCGCGGCTTCGCAAGCGTTGTTAATATGGAAACGTTTAAAGTTATTCCAATTCCATCGGTAATGATTTATGGGATGTTTTATTCCAACTGTAGAAGTAGAAATACCCGATCCGTAGCAGTAGGTTTGGCGTGAAGAAGTAACATCCATCCACCTGCTTAACTAATGATGCAGTAATATGTTAGCCAGATCAACACAGGCAAAGATCTATAGTCTATCAATAGCTTGCAATAAAACAATATTTACGTAGATAGATAATAATTTTTTTCAACACCTTACAAAGCCGCTTGTATTTAAATAAAACATTATTATAGAGAGCAGCCATGGATTTGGCGGTTATCGCTTAAAGCGATTTCTTCTAGGCAACCATAACGTACAACATGGCGGCAACTAAACTCCAAAGTTAGTTTAGACATTCTTTGTACATCCGATCTATCACAAAACTTGAATCAAAACAGCAATAAACCATAGATAGTGCATTTAAAACTCAGTACAGGAAAACATGGTCAGACTGACCTCATGGATTAGGAATTTTTTATACTAACTACGATAGGACGCTTCCATGAACCATAGGGGTTTAAATTTTTCATTGTCACAGACATTTGACAAGTCAAGGTTCGCTATAACTTTGCGAAAATGTTACTGAACACAAAAACATCTTTTCATGTTCCAAGACCTACTCTGTCTTGGCTTTAAAGAATGACTAACTATACTTATTAAATCTTATCTCGTAGAGAATCGACAACCTCTGGGATAAACGTGTTATTGAGTGGAGGCTGTGACTCGGCAAACTCTTAGGCCCTCTGGCCCGGTGGGATGACGATCTGCGAAAGCCTGCAGGCAGATGCTAGATGCGGCAAGCTGAAAACAGAACGCTATGGTGCTCATCAGGGGAGGCCTATGTCCGGCAGTGGACTAATACAGGCTGATGACGATGATTAGAATCTTATGTTGTGTTAGGTTGTAAAGAGGTTTCAGGAATTTATCGACAGTTTTATTGTTTGCAGGACACCTAGCCCAACTCAAACAAAATGGCGGATGATGATGTAAGGTCAGTATAACAAGACATCGACAACTTTATGACATTCATTATGATGCAATGTTGACATGACATTAGGATAGTAGAACTATGGATGTTAGGTTAGATTTAGTAAGTTGGCTTGAAACAAGTCAACTACTGAACAGTGAACATATTGTAAAGATAAAGTGACACAAACAAAAACATATTAAATAAAATAACAACATATGGCGAGCGAGTCCGCGTGCATAAGCTAGTAAACGTCAGTAATAATTATCTACCTTGGATGACAAATTTTCCAATTACCATCTGGTAGGTAATTTCGGTATTGTCTTTTGTCGTTACATATTGTGTTTATCGAGATATTAATTTGTATTTTTGTTTATTTTCTGTTTCATCTTATTTCCCAATGACGCCTGCAAAATCTCCGAATAATTTATGGACCTGCTGTTGGACGAAATTCTGGATTCCACAACATAGTATTGAATTCTATACCTTCTCGAGACACAGGTAAGGCTTTCGCTTATTAATGTTCACATAGCAAGCACAAAAAAGGACAAACTAGGCAAAACTTTCACACTTGCGTACATGACACTTCTACCTACATCTATCAAAATTCTTGTTGTATAGGTACAATGTACTTGAAAACACATTATCACATAAATACACTTGAAAAACACGCACATTGTTTATTTCCTCAATCACAAAAATTCACGATATTTTGACAGCTCAAGTTTCAATGTAAATTGTTGAAAACTTCAGAGACAAAAGTCGGATCTTGATTGAAAGTTGTCGTAGCAAAAAATGTATCCATAAAAACTTTTACCCGATGTTTTTGTTCCAGCTTTTAAGATATAAAATGAAAGGTCGTCAGTCGACTGAAGGACAAAGTTGGTCTTAACAAGCTTAGAGCTTAAACGTTGAGATGTTTATTCACAAAATATTAAACGTTACTAAACAGAGATTCTATCAGATAAATCTCAAATAATGAAATAACGAAGCATCTATAATATCATATAATGCAAACAGCGTTTTATACATTAAAGCAAAATCAAATAATTTAGTCAAACACACGCTACGTTTTACTTGCACATACCTGGCACTGAACACGACCTTTGCACAATTCCACACATAACAATAATAATCTTCACCTACCGTTACCCCTAAGATTTACTTAGCTTAAGAACTTAATAAAAATGTCAGTCATATTTGAAGGTTATTAAGAACTATAGGCATAGGCAATACGAGCAACCAGTGTGCCTAGGTCCTACCCTATGCATATATTCTGTTGTTCAATTATATAATTTTACCTACCCAAATACTGCAATGTATGTAGTTTTGAACAAAGAATAACTAAGGCGTTCATAAACTTGTTAAGAACCTTCCAATTTGACTGTACTGAGCGTTAAAGCTTAGCAGAAACATGCTGCAGAGATAATCTAGAAACTAAGTGATTCACACAACACTGCGCTACGTTGCACACATATTTAAACAAGCACCCACTAACAGATGGCGAGCAAAGTAAACTTCTAATTGTACGAGTAAACGATGGTTGAAATTGGAACTCTATTGTGGGACACTTTAGAGTGTCTGTTTCAAGAAGATAATACATGCCAGTGCCCATGTGATCCATTCACTCGATGGACATAAGACTTTGTAGCGGTCGCAGGCAGTCGAAGGATAGAGGCGACTCAGGACCGCTATTTGTTGAGTCGTACGGGGGAGGAATATGTCCTGCTATAGATTTCGTGGGCTTATATAACGTATACAGGCCCTGTTCTATTCTAATACCAGAGTCTATAAATACTCGTGATTGAACTTCTTAAATAAATTTTTACTTTGACCTTACAAGTGTATTCAAGTCTTATGAATATATAAATCCATTTTAATCCAGTCAGTTAAGAAAAAAATCTAGTAAAGGAAATACAATCTGGAAAGAGCACTTCCTATAAAAAGAAAATCTTTCATTGTTAAAATGTTTTAACATTGTCCGAACTGGATCCGGACGCCATCGTTTATTTCTACAACACAATTGAACAATGCAATTATTTTCCAAGTAGACAAGTGTTCGATTTACTTCCATTTATTTTGCTCGCAATCTTTATAACCGAGTACCTTGCATATCGTAATATACAATTTACCAAGGTTATACGGGTAAACGTTATGAAACTGAACAGAATTGTCAGGGGACTTGCAAAAACGTTTTATTTGTATCTAGATGGGTACATCTAGGAACTGTGAGTAGAGTGAACTGAACTACAAATAACCATTTGTATTATTGTATGTGATACGATATCGAGGAATATTTTGTTGTTAAAATACAACATGTTTAACTCCTGAATCATACAGAGGGGTGATATATGTTCATGTTTGTATCTGTATATGTACCTGTGATTCCTCTTTTCTGTTCACCGTAACTCCGAAACGACTGAACGGATTTTGATTTACTTTCTAAAGATGACTTGATCGAGATCTTTTGTGAAAATCGGTTCAGCCTTTCCCATGTTACGATAATATCCATATGTGTACCCTAGTTCCAAAGTTGCAAGTTTCTAGTTATTCTAATCGGGGGGTTTTGTTTATTTACGTCACTTACTTGTTTTTATGTAATTGTATGTACTCGTATTTGGTAACATTGGTACACTTTAAGCTGTGACTCACACAAAATGTTTATTATTTCTTTATTCTAATTATATATTTCTATTTACAGAAAAAGCGTCTCGAGGAGGTAAAGTACCGGCGAGAACACACACATACACACACAAACAAACATAAAAATAAACCTTAAACTATGTTTCAAAAAGTTTCTCAATTCCAGCTCGTAATCTTAAAATGTATAAAGGATTACATATACATAGGTCAAGTAGAAAATTGATAGATGTTTTATTTTGTATTTTTTAAATGTAATGTAAAGGTAACTGACTTACCTATGTCGACAATCTTTAGATTTATATGCTGGTAATCCTAGTCAGCCGTAAATTATGTAATTTGACCGACATATTAATAGGAAAGTAATATGTCTTAGCACTATATTTGAAAATGTGTTCTTTCTGACAGAACTACATATTTAGTTTATCTCATGTGGCCACATGCGTAAATCGTCAGATAACCCAATATAAGAAAAAAAACTTTTAGACCTACCTATACGTTTTTTTAGACTACCAATTAATTTTACACACTTTCACACATCAGTAAATTATTAGTTAAGGCACACTATTACGAACATTTGACTGTCTCCAGGCGAAGAAGGCCAAACAGGCCGAGATCGACCGCAAGCGCGCTGAGGTGCGCAAGCGCATGGAGGAGGCCTCCAAGGCTAAGAAAGCCAAGAAGGGTTTCATGACACCTGAGAGGAAGAAGAAGCTCAGGGTACGTATTCTTTTACTTTTATAGTGTAGTTTAAAATATTTCAGAAATAAAATAAGAAAATCGCGATTTCCTAATCAAAACTATTTTGTTTTTAAATGTTAATATTTTCATAATGTTTTCAAGGATTGTACATTTAGAATCTGAAACTGACTTGTATAAGTTTTTGTTTGGTACTGTGACAAAAGGCCCATACTCGTAAAACGAAAGCCGAAGTTTCTGATTCGTTTTCGGGAAAATGCTACCTTACTCGTATGTGGGTGAGTTAGTAGTAGTTTTTGCATAAAACGAATAAAAACTGCGGTTTTTGTTTTAAAAGTAAGCCCCCTGCTAGTCACGCTTTAGGCACTACCACGGGCTAATTAATAAAGGGAAAATTATAGAGCTGTTATAATTTAAATTATGCCTCAAGTTAATTAAACTACTCCGTTAATTGATCGTTGAGGTGTTGGTCGTAAAATAGGATATTGGCTGAAAGTGAGGTATCGCCTTACAGTTGCTGCTGCGTAAGAAGGCCGCTGAGGAATTGAAGAAGGAGCAGGAACGCAAAGCCGCTGAAAGGAGGCGCATCATTGAGGAAAGGTGTGGTGTACCCGCGGACCTTGATGATGCCAGCGAAGGTAAATTACAATCCTTTCACAAGACACATTATATCAAAGATTTAGAATTCCAAAACTTTTACCAATACCCCCCTTATGTCAAGACACTCCACATACCGAGTTCATTATTACCATGTGTTACACTTGCTACAATATATTGTATCACATTATAGATGTGGTTAGGAGCATGTGCAAAAAATACCACGAACGCATCGGGAGCCTCGAAGACAAAAAGTTCGATCTGGAATACATCGTTAAGCGGAAAGACATGGAGGTAGTCAGACGATCTGCTGGATGTTGGAGCTACCTTTCAAGAACTCACAAGACTTACATAATTTCATCTTCTAAATCTTTAACTTTTTGTGATATGTCCGTCTACTTCGACTGGTTTAACTGATTAATCGCTAAACGATTGTGGGTGCGAAGACGCTTTCCGTCTCCGCCCTTTCTATCTAACGCGTTTTCTCTGTCGCTCCATGTGAAGTCGTCAATCTTACTTGCAAACTCACTACCTTCTATATTTCTGACTCACCCCTTGGCTTCTGTCCGTCCATGGTTAGTGACCGCCTTGCCGCGAGGGTAGAGTAGGTAGGCGGGAGCACGCACGGCTCGACTCGCAATAACCATTGGTTGATGTTGTAGCGGCTCTGACGAGCATCATTACCCGTTACCACCAGCGTATCACGAAGCTGGAAGAGGAGAAGTACGATCGCGAGCTGGAGGTCGCCTACAAAGTCATGGAGGTCTGCACTGAAGGCTTCACGCACTCTCACGCTCGTCGCTCGTTTGCGTAGTGATTCATGCCGACATGTGACTAGACACTGTTTTGTTTTCGCAGCAAATTCATGTTATCGTTACAGATTTGAAAATTTAAAATACCTTCAACCTTAACAGTGTGGTTAACAAGTAAAATGTTGAAAGCGCTAAAATAACAACGACCCGTCGCGTAGTAATTCGGAGTTTGATATTTGTAGATAATATATTCACCGAGTTGAAGTCGAACATAACATAGACTGTATAATAATGTTCCATTTGGTACCCATTCTCTGTAGCTTGGCTTATGCTTCGACGCAGTACGGAGTCCCGCGATACACACACACCACGCGCAGGCGCCGGCGCAGCACCTTGCGTTGGGGACAAGTCCACTTCGACCCCCTCCTAAAATGTTATTGTTTTTCTTTAGCGGAACTGCAGACCCTATGTCAAATGTACTGGCATAGAATATACAGCCTCGAGGGGGATAAATATGAACTAGAACGAGGGATTCAAATAAAGAAATTTGAGGTAACCGCATACTGGAATAGGATTGGGAATGCATATGATTTGTCTATGATTTAGTTGTTACTACAACGTGAGATGATAGTTGTACGGCTCACCGCACACATGCACACTAGGCTCCGTCGACCGAGGCAGGTTACCCACACGATGCCCATGCTCATTCCGCTGGTTCAATAATCCGTATTTCCTTTTTCTTTAGAGGATCTCGCAGAAATAATAGAGGAGTATTATGAGCGCATGTATTTATGTGAGGGCCAGAAGTGGGATTTGGAACATGAAGTCAGGAAAAGAGATTTTGAGGTATTGACATCATAACCATTGTGAATACCACAATCATCGATATTATGTATTAGCCGTGCGCGTGTGACATTACGTGTTATATTTATAATGCTTTGAAAGTTTTCGGATGTTTGTTTTGAAGTGTAAATAACGATAGAGATTCGTTCCGTCAGTTTATCTAGAGTAGAGCGCGTGTGTGCGTGCGTAGAGTACCCTAGGGGGCGCGCACGCGGCGTGCGGTGCAAAATCGATCGAGGGCGCGTCATCCGACATGGAGCTTACACCATTAACTACACTAACTGCAGTAACCGCTCTCCGCTGCCTGCCGTCCGCCGGCTGCGGCGCTACGTAACACACACTCACCGCAGTGCATGCACATTAACTCTCATCCACTCATCTCATTCTCATAGATTCTTCTTCGACCATAATCATCACCATCGCTCACATCATCGGAATGTCTCGGGCGGGCGGCGCAATGATGCGTCTCTGTCCCGCCCGCCTCATCATCGCCAAATGCTTTGCTTGTTGCATGTTTGTTTTTCCAAAACTACAAACCTTAACTTTCGCCGCCTTTGATTCCCAATTAATTCAAACCCGATATAGTATGGCACTTTAATAACTACTTTAAAAAGTGTGTTTAAATATTTACAATCAAGAATAATTGCTGCATCCGCCAGTGTGACGCTTCATGTGTGGTGGCGAGCTAAGTGGCCTTACTGAATTTTCTCTTTTAACTATTTAGAGTTTAGCTGTAACTGGAACGTTGGATACGTTCCTATTGGCACACGCAAGTGCATAGTGTAAGTGAAACTTCTTGTTCCAAATCTCCAACTTTTGTATACCGATACACTCCGTGAAACGTTTGCGTTTTCGATTGCTAAGTTTAAACCCTGTAAACCTTTTGAAGTTGAACCCGTATGGACACCGAGTGGTTAGATGAAAGTGCCATGCTCTGGTCGATGTTGCCCCTCCTTCCCTCGAGGCCGAGCCCGCGGCGTCTCGGTCGCTCGGCTCGACACTGAACCACCTATCCGAGACACTGGTGTATACTACTCATTGCGAGTCCAGACACACATAACCTATATCTGTTATCAACCCACACTTGCAAGATTCTGGATCGATTTTGCACCGTCACTCCATGATACATTTTAAAATTCGACGTGCTACCTACTCAGAGACGTCGATGTACTTTTGATGTATAGCCAAAGTAGTACATTACAAATATAAATAGCGTACAATGTGCAACAACTTCGATCGCTGAATGACTGCAAAGATGCACTTGATTTGGTAGCGCATGTTGGATAGCAGCGCTAATGGGGAATATTCCTGGCGCTAATTTAATGCACTTGTAATATATTGCACTCTATGTAATAAAATATTGTATATCTTGTGAATAGTGTACTGTTGTCGAGATCACAGGGGCTGCAGGCGGCCAGCTACCAATCAGCGGCAAGATTAGGTATTGTGCACGAACCTAGAATATAAAGAGTAGACTACGGCTGTTGAATGATTAGGCAAAGAGCACAGGCTAGATATGCAGGAGGCCACAGTATCATAGGGTACGGGACAGATCTTCCTCTATTATCTTTTTACAAACTACATATCTCCAGCCCGCAAATAACACGCCTAATCTACGCTGCTCTATATCTTGTTCTGTGCTTCTCTGGGAAAACTAACTGTTTTACATTTCTGTTCAGTGTAATGCTTTATTTTCTGTTTTCTTTGGGTGTTAGCTTTAAATGTGGGTTTTCTTCTTACATTGCATGCTATTTATGTGTTTATCTTCACATTGTACAAGTTTGAGTATTTCCTAGAACTACGAGTATTTGTAGACTCCGAGTAAAGTGCAAACTTGTGGAATGTTTTTCATTAAACCAACACCCACTTTCCTTATTTATATTTTTACTCTACGCCCTGTATTCTGTTTCTGAAGTTAATAAATCTCAAATCTTTTTAATAAACTGTCATTCCTAAAAACAATTTCATTTGTTCGCATTTATTTTCTAACTTCAGATTTATTTGTTTCTTCTTTCATCGTATTACGATTAATGCTATAATATTGTTCAATGTATTTTAACAGATCTCCGACCTGAACTCTCAAGTCAATGACCTCAGAGGCAAATTGTGAGTATTACTTCGAGTTTATTATATTTTTGTGAGCCGAAATTCAATTTACTTTTTTGCACACATTTTCCCCAGGGGCGAATGGAATTTGAGGCATTGTTTTCATGCTTTTCTCTTGCACACTTGGTTTAGTGCACTCTATGTCTGCGTTGAAGACTTTGAGTACAGGATGTGTCTGTGAATACAATTACTCGCGTAATGATATTCTGAGCTAAGGAGGGGTGGCTGAACCCAGCCCTTTGTGAAAGAACATTGTCCTATCGCTGTTTAACGAAACAAAGTGTATATATTCTACGTAGCCTTTGAAGTTTCTAATGTAAACGGCCCCGTGCTAGTTTATTTTTATTAGCTGCATTTAATATTACACACAAGAGACATATTTAATATTTATTTACCAACTTGAAATAATATTACAAAGAAAACTTAATAATAACACTAAGTAAACCACAGAGGATTGCGTTATTAGCGAGTCAGCCGAGTGACTATCACATAGGTTTGACAAATTGAAACAAAATGACTTAACACATTTTAATGTCATTTAACAAAACTATCGGCATTTTATGCATCGAGACAAAACTCGCTGACGTCATAGTGCAGTGTTACAAAGTTTCACGTCGTTCTAACCATTGATTTGTCCTTCTAGCGTGAAACCTACACTGAAGAAGGTGTCCAAATACGAGAACAAATTCGCCAAGCTCCAAAAGAAGGCCGCCGAATTCAACTTCCGTAACCAATTGAAGGTTGTCAAAAAGAAGGAATTCACCCTTGAAGAGGAAGACAAAGAGGTAAACAATCAAATTACTTACAAACAACATCAAAAGATTCTAAGTACGCGCTTTTAACAAAAACAAATGTAGGTGTATTATACGATGATGAAATTTGCATATAGAAAAGCCATTTATCGCTATTTGCAAACGCTCTGGGGCCTAATTCTGCTAACTAATCACTTATCTATGACAATGGTTTCGTCGCAGAATCGTCCATACATGAAAGAAACTATAGAGGTAGTAGTTTGTGCGGTACTATTTGCACGGATAAATAGAAAGGACTTGGAACTTTAGACACGCGTCCCTCCATCTGTAATTTCTTTCATCAAAGTTAAAATGCCAAAAGGTGTCATTTTGAAACGATACCATTGTTATGGTGAAGCAATCAATTTAGTGGAATTAGGGCCTTGGTTCTATTGGGAAATCTGTTCATACAACTTCAGAACAAACATTGTCGTAGATTATGCCTACTTCTATCATTGAAATTGCGAATTGTGAGAGTCTGAGTTCTTACCTATCAGAAAAATATTAATAATAATTTTACCTTAATTCCATTGCCACATCTAACGTTATTTTTTTTAAATTCTTATCCTGAAAAAAATATCTGTGGGTTCGATTCCCAAAGTAAATTAAAACTGATCAGATTTTTCTTTTATTCATTACTTCTTTTCATTCAAACTTAGACGGTGGTGAAGTTCTGAACTTGAGCATTTCGAAGTAAAGGCAAATTGGTTTGGCTGGTGTTCTTTGAATACAAACTAGGCTCGTAGTTAACCCTCAAGATACAGAATGAAAGATAAATTTATTTACAACACAGAAGACAATCGCGTCCTCTTTTGTTTCATACAGCAGTTATGGCTCAATACGCAGTCAATAACATGTACTGTTTATATATTTATTGAAATTATACGTCAAAAACATAAAACTTATCCATATTTTGGAAAGCCTAGTCATTAATTACCGAGAGGTATTGATACCGATTTCACTTCACAACCGTCTATGTTTAAATAATACACCTAACATAGTAATACACTCTTACTGACATTTCAACAGGCGAAGAAAGCTGAGAAGGCTGACTGGGCCATCGGAAAGAAGTAGAATAACATACTATCCTTGATATATCGAACAACTGATATAAATACTTTAATACTATATAATAAAATTATCTCTTTTCTAAATTGCTTTGAATTTTATTAAAATCCAAACCGATCTAATACGAGGTGAGAAGAGTTTGGACCGCGTAAATAGCTTCAATTTTATGAATTTTTACAATATAATGCTTCTGCTGAAAATATTACGATCGCTTTGCAATTATCTGTAAAGTAACTGTTGTGCTATTTTAATGCTAAACTTTGTTATTATAATGGTCTATCTAAGTCTATAACAGTCACTTGGCTATCCTGTCTGTTTCCTTCATCAATCACTTGTTAGTCGTCACTTTCCTAAATTGTTCCATTTCGTATTTACAAGAACCAATATAATTTATCTAAAAAAAAATATTAAAAACCCGACTAACATCCAATGACGATTTAACTGTTAACTTAATTTAACAGCAGTAAACCAGTATTTATGATTAATTTGATCATCTTTCATCGACACAAACATACACTACACTTTCACTTGACTTCACTTCGCCAGTTCTAGTTTCGTAGACTTCAAAAGCATTGCCTATACAAATATCCAACGACACTATCCGATTCACTTCACTGCTCTATTTTGATCATATAACTCTGCAATCATATATATGTATATATATGTATGATATTATGTATAAAAAAGATTTCTAGACGTTTAAATCAAAACGTTTTATAAAGATTCAATGGTCCACAGGGCGGCGCGGGTGGCAAGGTAAAGGAAAGAAACACTGATTTTATTTAGAATTTACACGCCGCATGATCTAGCTTTGAGGCCACGCAACTGGCAATGTTACTTCTTGTGGTTTTAGGGTATGCCAAGCACTAGATATTGGCACTAGGTTTGCTGCAACACACACAACACAATGTACAGCTACGACATAAATTGTTGAACATTGTTAAATACCAGAAACTAGACTCGGCCTATTTCGATTCTTGAAATCCCCGTTACCCGCTTTTGGAAAGTTGATCCTGTTCAGCAATATATGACGTTCACTGTTTTCATCTCCATAATGATTGATCATCCCCACCCCGACATGATGGTACTATTTATTACCGGTGTAAAAAACTAACAACTTAAATAGTGCCAGTTGTTAATGCAGCTGACTGTACCTTAGATTAAGATCTGCGGTGTACATAATAGATTGCAGAGTGAGTTTTTGAACTACATGCGCTGCTTAGCGTACCTACGTTAAAATGTGTTTAAACGATATTCGTTTGTACAAAATCTTCCAGAATGTGTTATTTTATCCTGAAAGAATAATAATTTTAGAAAGGAATTTGTTTATACTTTTCTTTATGATTTTGGCTTGTTTAAAAACCTTTCTTGCTAACGCCACGTTAAGTTTGAATCACACATTATTTTCTCAAAAACAATTTAAATATGTAAGTAAATTTTTGTAGTTACGAAAATATTTTTCCAGGAAATCATAATGGCATATTCTGGAACTCTTTATGTACCCTGGCTGAATTCGCCTTTTTAGATTATACTAGTCCATTTGCCTATTTGTTTGAAAACATCTGAACGGCTTTTTCAGTTTGGCAAATATTGTAAAACACCCGATATCTTGTTAGTTCAAGACTGTATTTACTATTCCATATATATTTGTCAGGTGCTAATTTTACCATAGATATCATATCTGCCGGATGGTGCCACACAGAACTTCTACACCATGATCCTGAGCTTTCGATTTTGTGTTATTTTCGTCAGCGTATCGATCAGATTATAGCAGTATAGATACGCGTTCAACTTATACTTTTCACACATGTAATATATTCTTTTATTTTCACAGAAAAAGCCAGACTGGTCCAAGGGCAAGCCTGGAGATCAGAAGGTAAAGGAAGAAGAGGTTGAGGCATGAAGTCCTAATCCATATTATAAGACCTAATGTTATTTTCCACCAGTTGTAATTAACTTCAAGCAATGTGATACATCTTCCCATGGCGAGCGGGTCCTAAGACCCTGGTTCCATTAGCCAATACTTCCTTCATTATATGTATTCTTTCGACCAACCGATGAACATGTCAGTAATCTTTTTTTATAAATTATTTATTTAATTTTTTGTAAGATAATAAATTAATGTTCTGTACTATGTTATGTTGCACATGTCATTTGTTACCCTTTCCTTAGTTAGTCCACATTACACTGACTTATCTGATATAAGTTACTTCAGGGAAATAACTTATTTCGGTGGTTTTCGGTGTTGTGTAGACCCAACTAGTTGCTTGTTCCTTTTACATACCAAATTGTATTTGTATACGTTACTTGTGTGCTAGTCACTTGGTTTTCCTTATTCCCTTTTCTGTGAATTTTGTCCATGTTTTTATTCATAGATACGCAACAGTCCTAATTATAGCGAAAAAATCCAGTATGGAGTTTCAAATATCAGAGATATTTTGAATAAGATGCACATGAAATCCTAGAATGCACGAGTGATCCACTATAAAGTACCTACATACCTATACTATTGATTTTTTATTTTTAGCTGGAGAAATCATTTTTAAATAAACAGGTAAAATATATCTACACACGTACCTTCATCCCACAATATTTTTAAAAGTACCTTTTATTAAATTTACCAAAATAAAAATGATTTTGCTCTACAGCTACAAGGCGTAGCTAGCAACAATGTCTCTAGCAGTTTTATTACGAAATAAAACTGCTAGAGACATTGTTAAAATATTCCAGAATATTCATGAATCTTCTTGAACGTAATAGCCAGTCAAATTGAAGATTTGCTGTCTTGGAGCATATATAGGTATATAGTGACGACCGATGTGGCACGGTGGGCGAAGGTTCGCCTGCGACGCAGGAGGTCGCGGGTTCGATTCCCGCCTCGGAACAATTGTGTGTACGATCTGCAGATAATTGTTCCGGGTGTTCTGGTCCTTTTCTATGTATAATAAAAAATATCTATCTATGTAATGTATTGTATTATGTATATCAGTTATCTAGTACCCATAACACAAGCTCTGCTTACCATGGGGCTAGATAATGATGTGTGAATTGTCCAGCATTATTATTATTATAGTATCCGTAGCAAATTATTCTATAACATAGGTCAGCACTCATGCACTTTTGTGATATCTACTTAGTAGCTGGAATTAAAATTAAAAATTTTGTGATACTGAAAGTAAAAGTTATGAATGGCCGGCATTCTTCGTAGAAGATATGATTTTATATGATATGATATATTTTAACTGACCAAGACTCTTACAGTGTTTGGTTTTAATACAGATAAAAAATTAATGGAAAATTCTTACCATAGTTTTTTGTAAGCATGAGATTGTTCTTTACTTACAATATTTTTTCTTGCCATTAATTTCAAATAACATTTCTTTTTTTATATCAAAATCAAAATCCTCTAGGAATACCTGAAGATGTAGATTAGTAACAAAAAATGTTCCAGATTCAGTACCTACCTACAATATTCATTTATCTAATAAATAAACACGAGGTTAATCCTTTCAAATACTTTGTGTAAATCTCACTCAGGTAAAATATCTACGTTATTGTATTTCCACCTACATATCCCTAAATCCATAATCCCTTTATGGTAATGGAGGGTATCGAAGGTTCCGTACATACCACTTTTGTATAGAATGTAAAACAATTTAGCTGTTAATTTCACAGGTGAGCAAATCCTACTTATGTTGTGAGGCTAAAGTATTTGAATGTATGAATGTTTGTTACGGAACGCTCAATCGAATAAATGGAGTACTGTGATGAACCTACGCTGTACGATTAGGTAGGTACAAAATCAAATTATCAGGAAAATACATAGAAGAGTTATTATTAATACTAACTCTTCTATGTATTTTCCTGACGGAAAAATACACGTCCGGTAAGTCGAGGATGGGATATGCAATAATACTGGATGAAATAATTTTAAAACATTCTATAAGTACATAATATAGGACACTAGAGTACTCGTAACTTTCACAGTCAATTTCTTGAAGAAAAGTCTCTCTTCGGTAAGTTACATGGTTCAATACAATTCTTACGCTTAATACAATTAATAACAACACGATTTGGCTTCTGCGTACACTTTGTTTTCACTTCATAAAGTTAACTACACACGGTGTGATGTAACACTATCTAAAATAAGTAATTATGCGAAACTAAGTCCTAGTAACTACGATCGTAGAGTTACAACACCAAACGACGATCGTAGCAGTTGGTTGCTACGCTGATCGTAGCGGTTGCTACGTGCGTAGTAGCTCTTCGTTTATTAACGAAGTATTCACCGAAGTGCGCAATTTCGTGTTTCGTTCTCTAATCAGGCCGACACCCTTACTTCGGCACGAAGATCCTAATTTACACGGCAAAATAAGAGCCCGCTTTACATATTTAGAATGATGATTTTCATACTATTTGAAACTGAAATTGTAATCGTAGAACGGATCATACGTATTTTTACTTATTTTTCTTATATCAACCAGACTAAAACGGCCCTTTTGGTCAGTAATTGTAAACGAAAGTAACACACGTTTCATTTTGTGGCTGCACATCACAGGTGTATAAAAAAACCTAGAGTAGTAGTAGTTGCTACGCTAAACGTAGCAATTTATATTTGGCGTAGAATTTTCGGTTTACAATTCAAGTAGATGTGGCGTTGTACCAAGTAAATTTCTCAAGTAGATACATGTTCTACGAAATAGCAATTGCGGTTCCATTCTCGCAAAGTTTTAAGCGCTTTAGGATAGACTTAATGTACAAGACTTGTAATGGAATTCAGTACAATTTTACGAAATGTTTATGTACTCTCTCAATGTAAGATACCTACGAGATATACCCGAACTTCGTATTTGCTTTTAATATCCATTGCTTTATAGATTACGATAGTTTGTATAAAACTTTTTGAATTACCATATTTATTAACACCAAAACTTTTTCACAATACAGGCAAACTCATCATGAAAAGGAATTGTAAATTAGGTATTTCAGCAGTGATGAGTTATAATAATTACTGGTAGCTTTATTCAGTTCAATCAATTCAGTTATTAAGGTACGTACAGAGTTGCGAGCTCAGTTTAATAACGCAAATTAAATAATTGGACGCGTTCACGTCGTTAAATATTAAAACGAACTGTAGGTTTTTAAAAAAACGTAACCGTACCACAAATAATAATGAATCTCGTATGTAACTAAAAAAACTTAGCTTTAATACGTAATTTAAAACTTAACTTACCACAAACCATAATAAATCGCGTATCAAGCTTCTAAAACTCTAAAACCAAAAAGCCTAACGCTTACGCAATCTAACTCGCTTGCATGTTAAGTCTACTCATGCTAGTATAATACTCCAGGAGGGTGGTGGTGAGGTCCCAGTGGCCGCGGAAGGAGCGCCGGCGGCAGAGGCCGCTCCCGCCGAGGCCACGCCGGCGGAGGCCGCACCTGCAGAAGCTGCCCCTGCTGAACCGGCACCGGCGGAGGCCGCCCCGGCGGAGGCCGCTCCAGCAGCGCCCGCGGAAGGCGCACCAGCCCCTGCTGCTCCAGCAGAAGGTATTAAAGCTCTAGAGAACCATCTATCATAAAACTCAAAACCAGTTTCTACGACAAATCCTTCTCCATCCAGGCCATAACTACTGACATAGGTCTCCCTAATAAGCGTCATATCGCCCTGTCTTCAGCTTGCTGCGTCCAGCATTTACTTAGTCTTTCGCAGTTCGCTCATGTGACTTGGCCGAAGGATTTCATCTACCTTCTACCCACTAACTACCTATATTACACCACTATGTAGATGTGACATAGGTAGCCGGACAGTCGATCATTGTACCCCGCTTTTACTTGCAGGGTGTGGCCTGCTTTTTAATTAGGTAGATACGAGTACATATTTGTTTTTATTGAAATGTTTTAATTAATAGAGACTAATGAGCATACGGACAAACGGGATAACCGTTTAAGTTAGCTTTTAGATTAAGATGCAATTATTGTGAAATACAAATAAAAGAAAAAAAAAACAAGACGCAGTTGCTGTTAATCCTGAAGTTTTATGTTTTTCAACACAATACAAACACACAGTTTTTTTCCGTACCAAAGTGGCTCTGTGAAAATATGAAACTGTGTGTTGTGATCACAATCCAGACAGTTGATCGACATAGTTGTGTGGCCAAGCACACCATACCATACCTAAATAAGAGTTACTTACAGTTAAAATAATAACTAGAATATAATTAGGACACAAAGCACAACAGTGCTTGTGTTATAGATAAATCATATTCTATTATATTATCTCGGAAACTAGTGTATACATAAGTTGTATCCCCTGGCCACAGAACCGTAAAGGCAGAGATACAATTCATATAATATTTATACATACCTCTAAAACAGCAACGTACCGTTCCTCATGTATTTGATGTAATAAATGATTACTTTATTTACTACTAAAGTCTGTATTGAATGTTCACTTTTCAATAGTTATATACGCGAAATATTATAAACGCGAAAGTTTGTGAGGTACATAGGCCTTACATACTCGTATATAAGTATGTTTGTTGCTCTTTCACGAAAAAACTACTCAATGGATTTTGATGAAACTTCACAATAATATAACTTACATATCAGATAGATTACTTATCACCACGCGGGTGAAACCACGGGGCGCAGCTAGTCTTCTATAGTTTCGTTACTGGTTCGTTATCATTTAAAGGTGCACCCGCAGAAGCGCCCGCCGCGCCTGCAGACCCCGCCGCCGCCCCGGCCGAGGGCGCCCCAGCGGCGCCCCCCGCGGAGGGAGCGCCCGCCCCCGCCGCAGACGCCGCGCCTGCGGAAGCGGCGCCGGCGCCGGCACCCGCTGAAGCTGCACCTCCAGGTCTGTTAATACATTCAGATTTCTTTATTCTTATAACTCAAACATATAAACGGTACAATATAAAGGTACCTTGAGTCTACGACTCGTCAAAACACGAAAAATATAATTTTGTCAAAGTCAAATCATTTATTTCTAAATATTTATGACATTTTTGCTGTATAGGGGTACGTTAGGGTATCTTAAAATTATAAAAGTGACCTATCACTCTCGGTTGGGTGTTGTTACGGATATGTCAGGTGTTTTATTGTATTGTCTTTGTTTTATTGCTGCGTTTAAACTCACATAAAATATTTCATTAAGTTAAAGTTAGTAATAGTCACATTTTATTTTTAACCTTCTACTCATTTCATTCGCCCGTAGTAAAAGTACCAGCTAAACTACCAACTAGCTTCAAAATAATATAAATGCTCTACCTGCTCTACATTTTTCCACGCAGTGTCAAGCTTCAAAGCTCAGCAATTCACGCTCTTTTGTTGGGATTTCCACATCGAAAATCCCAAACGCTTTTACTATTTTTATTGAAACAGATTGAAAAGAATTTTGGGCGTTTATTTCATCGTTATAGGGAGTCTGATTTTAGCATAGCTTTTTATCACACCAGGCTCTAACAATTTGGCCTAGCATTGTTGGATAAGCTTGTTGTGTTACTGGACTAAGATATCATACGAAAGCTTGCAAACCTAGATAAGTCGATGTTGTAGCGAGGTCCAATAAGACCTGAATGTAATTACATTCATGTCTTGTTGGACCTGAATGTAACTACATTCATGTCTTGTTGGACCCCATTATCAAATGAAATCATAGCGTTTATTTGTAGTTAAACATAAATAAAATGTACAAACAGAAAAAAAATCGTTACCACTTACAGAAAATACGACATACAACGAAAATATATATATTTTTTCCATTAACCCCTTTTTATCTTCTTTATAGAGGGATAAGTTGACAAAGCAAATATAATAAAATTAATTATTTAGTCAAATCCCGTCGTGGACCGGGGATAAGGCCGAGATAACTGGTACAGATTCAGAAGGCCTAGATCGAACAAAGCAGATGGATACAGGCTGGTCTCTAATGTTGCTGATAATGAACGGCATAATACATTTGCATTTTAAGTTCCTTACCAGAACACAATAATATGTACGTCATATGACATGCCTCCCCAAAACAAGGAGGGTTTTGAAATAATCACCACACAGGCGTATTGGTGATCGGACGAGGTGTTAATAAACCTCAGAAGGAAACTGCATTTGCTACCTTTTTGATCGGTTCCCTTAGTCGGCTTTTCCGACATCCACGGGCTGAGTCAAAAAAACAAAACAAATCCATTATTTATATATACTTATTTAGTAAGCCTGTTGAAATAAAGGATTTTTAATTACTGGACTTTGAGGTCTTTTTGATTTTGTGTTCACTTAAATTTATTTTCCACTATAGTGGAAGAAGTAAAAAATAAACCACTAGTACATTCAAATTCATATATCTCTTATGTGTCTAATACATGGTTATTTTGCGTATTTAAAACTAAATATAATATGATTTTAGATACATGTCAATATTTACATATGTAAAGCTACGCACAATATTGAATTACTTACATATTATTGTCGGTGCGAAACTGAGTGACATCTGGCCAAGCATTCATTATGTGACTGAAGCGCTATTGTAGCGCTTCAGAAATGTACACAACATCCCGTGTTGACTCTTTTAATGCCATCCAGAGAAAGAGAATAGCCTCGTTTATGTCCAGAGTTGACATGTGTAAAAACTCAATCATAAGGAGTATGGCAGATCGTTTAATCTTGTTTGATATGTACAAACAGTGGGTGGCTATTGCCACCTAAAATATTTATTTATTGTATTTTTTTAGTTACGTTATGTACCTCTTTCTGTCTATGTTTTGTTTTGTTTCGTGTTTTAGTTATAACTATTTTAAGTAGAATAATATTGTACCTACATATATGGATCTCGTCGTCTGGAAATAAAGAATTTATTATTATATTATTATTATTAACATCATTGATGTAATCATTTATGGAGTTGTGTGGGTCGATTCTTACGCCGTGACCGTACAGCTCTAATTAAGGTACATTGTTGTTATCTACTTGTAGTAATAGATGTCGTTTTTCCAGCGCCTGCGCCTGCTGCGGAGGCACCACCACCAGCTCCAGCCCCTGTGGAAGGTAACAACATGTTATTACTAGAGTGACCTTAGTGGCACAGCGGGCGAAGGTCCGCATGCGACGCTGCTGGTTTGATTCCCCGGGACAATATATGTTTGTACTATCATCAGATATTTGTTAATCAATGATTCCTTTCTATAATTTTTAGATATCCTATTTTTGTATTTAAATTTTGCTTCACGTAATTTTTTGTTCTCTGTTAGGTACCAACTAAATTACGTGAAACAAGCTAACGCTGCACGCAGCAACAAGCTATAAGAAGCTCCACACCGATGATGTTATCTGATAAACAGAAAACCATACTATAAAGTATTTCTAATAATTTATCCTTTCTTTCCAGCATCCGCCTAACTACAAAGAAGCTACCAACAGACACGCCCAAGGATACAAGACTAAAGTCAACTTATTATTATCATCTCATATTCTTAATTTAATTAAGAATGTTTTTTATAACTCATATGCAACGTCATAGATTTATTGTATTATTAATTTTATACCAACGGCAGATAAACATAATGTCAAAACGGGTGTTATTGTTTTTTTTTCGGGTCTGGGCCGGAGTAGGTAGTATTGTAGGTGTAGTAATTATTGTAGGAATGGAACTCGCTACCTGCTACTGTTTTACTGACCAGTTAAACCTCTTTAAGACAAGAATGAATAGGTGTCTCCTAGACCTTCGTGATACATTGTCGGAAACATCGTTACTTTCCATCAGGAGAGATTCTGATGAAACGACGCTATACAGAGATTTAAAAAAAAATTACGTATTCTGTCCAGCCATCTGTCACAGGCTCTACTTTCGCATTCAGATTATGAGTAAAGTTTGTAAAAATATCATTGTACGGATCTCCTTGTTACAAAATTCAATACATAATTTAATGTTGTGATTTCAATGTCTATTAGAATCCCATAGGTAAGGCACAGAAACCTGCTAACCTATCCTATTCAAACACGATACAACGGCCTAGACCTAGATATATCAAACAAAGCGTAATTCGTATGCTAATATAGCCAAAGAACCCATTATCCAAAGGACAGAACTATTAGATTTAATAGCTGCACTACTAAATGTGACGAATAAGGGACACATGTGCTGCCGGTGTTTGACCCTAATAACCCGACCCTCATTTTGGAAGCCTCAAATTCAAAGCGTCGATCAGTCCTGATGAAAACTCGAGTGAGATGGCCTTTTGTCTACTCAATGCCAATTATTTTGAATCTCATGATTTTGTGGCGTTTGAGTAATAACACCGTTTAGCTTTTTCGGTACCTAAGGGCCCTTTTTTACGCCCGCGTATTGTACCACAACGCGCGCTATGGCGCTATGGCACTCATTGGGGGAGGCCGTTCAGCTACTTTTTGTTTTTCGATTTTACCATAGTCGGCATTATGCTCTCAGAAGTATAATAGTCGAAGTTGATAATAGTAGGGAAAGTACTCATAAAACGAAAATCTATAAAAAGTCGTCGATAAGCGATTCATCATCATCATCAGCCTATGATAGTCATCTGTTGGACATAGGCCTCTCCAAAGTATATTGATAAGCTATTAATTGCATATAAATTTCCTAAAGTCGGTCCTAAAAACGAAATACAATTGTTTGCATAGCCCGAAGCCAGATTTTGTGTCTATTTAATTTCGCAGGGTTATAAGAGTTAATTACAGCTGTTGTTCTAACAGCCACCATTAAAATACTCTCTGATAATTTGTTTACTCCATGGACTTGGGCGGTAAAAGTACTCTCGGATTTACTTTATTATTCTTGCAATAAGATTTGGTAAAATGCTAAGCTTAGAAACTCTATCTCTACGGTATTTTAATTACTGTGTTTTTTTAAGAAACAGGAAATACCAAACACGGTATTGTTCAGTTTAACTCCACCAACCAAAGTAAAAGTAAAAAAAAAAATTAGGTTTGTGTTGTATAGTGTTTGTTTTGTTTACTATGCAATAAATACTCTTATTCCGGTTATTGCTGGTTATTGAAAAATGCTGGTCTTCTACTTATGTTAGTCCTTACTCCCTGGGTGACAATGTAACCAACTACTAAATAAAGACTAAATATCCAACATTTAAGTTTTTAGCCTTCACTTGTTTTTATTTTGTTTCATTTTGCAAACATCAAAACATCAGATTTTGCTACATCAAAATATCACGTTCTATCACGCGGCAAACAAATCAGGCAGATACTGCACAATAAAAAGGAAACTGAGTCGTTCCCATAAAACATCTAAGAAGTTTATGGAGACTACAGCTTTTTCCGTAAAAATTTAGCGTGATACCTGCTCTGAAAGCCAACGCCTCTGAAACCAGTGTGTTCTATATTTATATCTATTTAAAATCACGTACATCATGATTGTGGGTCATGTATGTATGTGTGTGTTGTGTGTGTAAGTATTTAGAAAGCACGCTCACAATCTTGGCTTTGATATTTCGCAAATCACTACATAGTATAAAACAAAGTCCCTTCCCGCTGTCTATCTGTTCCTATGTATGCTTAGATCTTTAAAACTATGCAACGGATTTTGATGCGGTTTTTTTAATAGTGATTCAAGACAAAGGTTTATAAAATATTTGGTACATAGATTTCAATAGGCGAGCTAGTAACACAAAAAAGGCATAGGCACCATTCGCAACATATCTACAACAAAGCGCAGAGTTAGTAGGACAAGCCGGTCATATCTCGCGAAGAAGCGACTACCTTTGGGTAAACGTCTTCGAGAGTGGGACCGTGACTCGCCAAACGTAGTGTAGCACGCCCTGCAGCTAGGTGGGATGACGATTTGCGAGAGAGTGCAGGCTGGACGCGGCGCGGCAAGCTGACGAAAGGGCGCTAGGCGCTCCTTATGGGATGCCTATGTCCAACTGTGGACTAGAATAGGATGATGATAATAACAAGCCTTTGTAATTACCTAATATAACTAAAAAATCGAATATTTTTTTACTATGTTTAACCTACCTGAGAAATTCCATGAGTAAAGGCAGCGTGCGAAATGTATATCCCAACAAAATGAAACTTTTAATAAAAAAGTTTTCTAAAATTTAGGTAAAAAGTTTAAAGCCCGGTTTCAGGTTGAAAACCGTTTATTCTACGCCAGAGCACGACACCGTGTACCTACTTTCAAGTTCCCGCGTTAAGCTTAAGGGTCGAGTAGGCCATAAGTAACCTGGAGTTATCTTAATCTAATCAAGTTGGTGAAGCATGAACTTGGATCGCGGCTTAATCCTAACTTAGAGTGGGACCCGGACTGTAAATAGTAGACGCCTGTTGCCTGTAGTTTTCTTATAGAATAATTTAAAACTAATTTTCATGAGGTAGGAATTTACGACAAACATATTTTTTTTTCTTTAAACACGACTTTTTTCGTTTAACCGTAAGTAACTAGTGGCCTCAAATATGATCTGACATTACATTTCAAAGATAGATAGATAAAAAACACTTTATAGGTATAATACCACACAAAACAGAAAACAATACAAAAATAAATAGTCTGAATAGGAAGTATAAAGGGAGGCCTTATCGCTTAGAGCGATCTCTTATAGGCATCTTTAGGATAGACTGGATATGAAGGAATAATACAGACAGTTTGAATTTAAGGTTTTTGAAATTTTCATCCTCAAAGTAAGTTGAAGTAGCAAGCTTAAGTGGCAGTGGGCCGGCCATATCTCGTGAAGAACCGCCTACCGCGCTGGGGTAAACTTGTTCTTGAGTGGAGACGAAACGTAGTGTAGGACGCCCTCCGGCCTTTTCGGATGATGACTTGCGCAAGACTGCAGGCAGATGCGTTAAGCTCAAGACAGCGATCGGTTATCGATCGTAAAAACATATGTCCCAAGGCGGGAATCGAACTCGCAACCTACTGCGTTGCAGGCGGACCATCTCACATTGATCGTCAAAGTGGAGTTAAAAGACATAACTTTATTACTTAATCATGTAGCGTTAAATTTACGTTAAATCTTACCAAAGATGTGAAATATTTTTCACTGCACTTTTTCAATAAAGAAACTTCAGTCAGTTTCATAGTAGATTTCTCATAAACTTCTTTCAGCGAGCTGCAATGGCGACAGCCAGTGGCGTTAATATATCTTCAAATTGAATTCAGACTTTTCAACAGACGTTTTATAGTGTTCTTTTATACAATGTGTTTTTTAGAAACTTGATCAAACGAAATGTGCGGATATGAGACAAAAAAATATGTATAAAAATAGGTAAAATGTTATTTTGGACCCTTAAAATAAAAATCATGAAATTTAATAAAATATTGCAAAAAATCTCAAAGACCCAGTTTTAAAGTCAAAGATAAAAAAAAACTACCTACTACTTTCATTTTTAATTATGTTCGATATTGTTTATTTCGTGTATTCCCGTTGTCCACGTACGCCATGTCCCCGTCTTACGGGGACAGCGGCACCTTTCTATCTTCTATAGAAAAATAAACAATATCGAACATAATTAAAAATGAAAGTAATATTTTTTTTTAGGTAAAGGGTTAGCTTTCAAATGACACTTCTTCATGCTCTGAAGGAGGGGCTAGATGATGCTGTGTGGAATGTCCAGCATTATTATTTATTTATTTGTCCCAAAGCAGTCCCAAACCCGCAATCTCTTGCGATACAGGTTGAACTGCATCTGTCCTCAAAATGTACATAAGTACCTGAATTTAAACGTTTTACCGCCTCATTAAGCTTTTGACGTCGTTATAAACCTGGATCTCTTTGCACTGAGCGATGAATTATAATAATGGGTTCCCGCTAGTTCCATTTGGACAGTAAAATGTTCTTCATTTTAATTTTGGCACCTTGGCGCCTTGGTCAAGTTCATTTCCTGAAGTAACTAATGAGTTGGCGAAGGGCCCAGCATTTGCCTGCCAACGAAGTCTAATTAAAAAAAACGCTCATCCGTTATCAAACTTGGACTGGTTTGGCGTGGTATGCTAGTAGTAATAAATAAGTTCAAGGAAAAACACGCTGCTGTCACAGCAGAGGGATATTGTTGTTTAAAAATTATTTATATTATTAAATTCTTAATATTGTACCCAAAAATGAATGTATGAGTTGACAAGCTTATATGTAACTTCATTGGTTTGACACACACAAGTTCTCCGGCTCATGTAGTTAAATAATGGTCTTCCCCTTTCTCGTCTTCCTTTTAATATCTTCCTAATATGACTTTACTTACCTGTCTGTACCTTTGAGAAAAAAGTTGTGTAGTTTTTCCTGAATTGCGAGAATTTTTATACAATAATTACAAATAAATAATGGTGGACCATTCACAAAGCATCATCATTAGCCCTGGGCTAGATAATGCTGTGTGGATTGTTCAGCAATGTTATTTACTAGTTTCTGCCCGCGGTTAAACATGCGTTAAGGTTATTTCTATCCTATAGGAACTGATTTATATTAAAAAAAAGTTAATGTTTTATTCCATGCCTAGAACTACCTATATGCAATTTTAGCCCGATCCTTTCAATAGTATTAGCGTGAAGAGGTAACAAACATCCATACATCCGAACTGTCGCATTTTTATTATAATAAAAGTATGTACACGTCGTACAATGCTGGTCTTAAGCAATAAACTCCTAACTATGCAATGCATACCAAATTCTTCGCCTCGGTCTGTAAGTAGCAGTCCAAGCGTTCAAGGAAATGTTTGACAAACGATCGCGATCGAGGGCTGACTAAATATAGACGCGGAAACTTTCTCCGAGCTCCTTACTTGTCGGCTGGTGGATTACTCTACTAAGATTGAAACGTACGTTTACTTAGAGTTATATTTAGACGAAGCATTATAGTAATGGTCTACCCACTAAAGTGGAACTAGTCGGCTTTTATTACACTATGTAGAGTCCCAGACTAGGTACTAATGATACAGTAGGTAGGTATACTTGAGGTGGTACTCCAGGACGCTGCCCCACTATTTTATATTCTTATTATTAGAGATCTAGGCCTAAATTGACAACCAAACCAGTTAGCTTCGGCCCCTTAACCTATGTTTGGATTTATCTAGGAATTATTGTGAATTATTATTTCCTATAAGGAGAACGCAGTTGATATAAAAAAGCGTGGCTACATACGGCCATTGCAAAAATTCCAAGCCAACTTCTTCCAGTGAAAGGAACGCTGTTGCCGTCTCCGAGTAACATTCCCTCGCTACAGCACTTACGAGATTTGCAAGTAATATACCAACTATTTATCCTATAGGTACCTAACCTACCACTCTGTTCGTCGAAATAAGATATAGAATAAACGGGAACTGGGTTCAGAGTAAATATTTCAGCAATATTGTTTTATCTCGTATACATATGTACATAGATTTTAACTTAAGTAAATTTAGTAGGGTACCTTGGTAACCTATTGGTCAAAAATTAGGTTACATGTCGTCAATAATGTTGGAGAATCCAGAAAGCATCATCTAGCTAAGTAGAGCTTATGTTATAGGTAACAGATGTACTTAATATAATACATATACATAGATAGATATTTTTTATTATACATAGAAAATACCTAGAACACCCGGAACAAATATTTGTAGATACAACCAACATTTTTCTCAAGGCGGGAATCGAAGCCGCAACCTTCTGCGTAGCAGGTGGGCCATCGCTCGCGGCGCCACATCGGTCGTCGAATGTTATGATGCTATCTAGAACAGCGAAGAAAACACTGAATAGGTAAAAATACACTTTACATCAGTAAAAAGAGAAAATTTCATAAATCGTGCAAGGTTGGTTATTTGCTGAGAGCTCGTGGTGGGTTATTCAGCAAATGAGGCTGTGTCGACTCAGCGGCTTAGAGACCACGCTAGCGACATATTCTGGCAGCGACGCGACATATGTATACTGGTAATTGGACCATTTATGAGATAATTGGAGAAATAATAACGCAAAGACGAATGTCTACTTGGAAGGTTTAAAATCTTTGGTATATTCGTTTCTCTTTATTTCTATCATATTCTCACCCCGGTGTATACTATTTTATCTATTTATTATCTAGGTGTATACCAAAAATAAATAAAAATAAACTTCATTATGTTTATTATATGCTGGTTTTTATAATTATTAATCTATTATATCAATTAAAAGTAGCATATGTTTTATTCAAGGATAAGAACTAAAAAAAACTAACCTGTACGCAAAATTACAGCAGTTCTGTATAATTTCTTAGTATTGTGTAGGTAGAAGACACTATCAGACTACATTTTCTTATTATTATTTTATAATTTATTTATTTTAAATTACCTATAATTCATTCATTTCTTACTATTATTTTATAATTAATAAAATAATCTTATTTTATAGGTAAATTTAATAATACATTTTCCTTTTTGTAGGCTGCCAGTAGTTTCACGCTTTTATGTACTCTGCAAATTTCATTTCAGTATTATTCAATATATATTACCACATTACGGCACCTGTCAAAAGGGCAAGGGTTTCAGCCACAGACGTGCTGTCATAGAAATCGAGGTTTGATCAAAGTGGCTACACTCCTAGACAAATAATTATTTAGAACTCTCCCTCTATTGTAGTGCACTATAGTATAACAACATTGACTATAGTACTACGTTAACACATAGGTAATAATGTAAATTAACTTTGGTTTTGTCGATATTTCGAGATAACGACCCATCGACGAAACGTACCGTCGAGGTAGAGACATCGAGGTAATGAACATCTAGGTAACGAGGTAACGTCATTCGAACTAGAGTAGGAGACCCGTATTTGGTTCATATCGAATGATTACACACAAAATGTCGAGTACACATTAAAAATGTCGAGTGAATTTGAGAATAGAATACGTGCGGGCCCGCGTTCACTCGCCGGAAGGAATTACGGGCTCGACGTTTCATCATGCAGCGAGGCTCTGCGACCCTCAAAAATTGGAACTTGGTGACCGCTGGAAATTACTTTGCTAACTTATCTACCTAAATTGCTTTTAAAAGCAGTTTGATAAAGTTCTATGTACAGTCAACGCGGAAAATTTTCGTAGCTGTCAGTACGAAGAACCTACTTACTTTTAGACTCAATTTTTTTTATAAATAAAAATGAATAATGCCGGACAATTCACACAGCTAAGCAGAGTTTGTGTTATGGGATCGTACCCATAACACAAACTCTGCTTAGCTGTGATATACATAATATACGTACAATACATAACATACATACATATTGTTTTTTTTTTTACATACAAAACGACCAGAACACTGAACAAATATCTGCAGATCGTACAAACATTTATGCCGAGGCGGGAATCGAACCCGCAACCTCCTGCAACAGACCTTCGCCCACCGCGCACAGTGGTCGTCGTTTTAAGTCTTCCACATACACGAGGCCTAAAACAAACCGTGATTATTTTGGCATCAGACCCACTCTCATAACTTTATAAGGCTTTGGTAATTCGATTAAGGAATAAGAAGGCTATAAAATATAAATAATCAAATTGTGTTGTTCGAATCAATCAATCACCATTGTGGCTGGCATTGACGAGTAGGAACCTAGCCTAAAATGTATAGTTAATTAAGCCTTGACACAATGGCGATTTGCGAGCGGTTACAAAGTGATGCGATTGCGCCGTGACAACGCGACGCTGCGATTTGAATATTCGGCGACAGAGATCAAAATCGCCAGTGCTAGTTATAAGGCTGTTAGGTATACAATCATATGCAGAAGAGTACAGTGTCATAAGGTCCAGTGTCTTAAAGTTGTAGGCCGTGACGTTTTTTGAGGTTCCGTGCCCAAAGGGTAAAACGGGACGGTATTAATAACCCGTCCGTCCGTCTGTCACCAGGGTGTTGAAATGTTCACAGATTCAGATGATGTATTTCTGTTGCCACTATAACAACCAATACTAAAAGACAGCATAAAATAATTAAATATTGAAGGCGGCTCCCATACAACAAACAATGTTGCTATGCCGGCGCCTACACGGAAGCTCAGTATAAGTATATACAGTACGGAAACTAGGAACAAACACTCGAAACGGCACACTCACACAAACATGCACATCGACACGGCTTCTGGGTGATTCTCGGGGATGCTCAGTAGCGGTTGTCGCGTCTAGGCGTGCGGTCGCGTGAATGTAAAAAATGACCCGCTACAGATATTGCGTTGCATACGGCTGTATGAACTCGGCTTCATCAAAACCGGAGCTGTCGTATTTTAAACTTCCTGCTGATTTTGAAAGGTAAGAATAATTTATTATTATGATTGTTATAGAATAATGAGTCCGTGTGATCGATCATACATAATGAATTCGTGAACTTATATGTAAATCAAGAATGGCGGCGGTTTTGAGGATGTTTAAAGTCAATTGACGACTGTGCGGTGGACGAAGGTCCGCCTGCGACGCAGGAGGTTGCGGGTTCGATTCCCGCCTCGGAACAATTGTGTGTACGATCTGCAGATATTTGTTCCGGGTGTTCTGGTCGTTTTCTATGTATAATAAAAAAATATCTATCTATGTAATATATTGTATTATGTATATCAGTTATCTAGTACCCATAACACAAGCTCTGCTTACCATGGGGCTAGATAATGCTGTGTGAATTGTCCAGCATTATTTATTTATTTAATGAGATTTTACAAATAGAGACGTCATACTCATTGTAAAGAAATAATAACTTGGCGATAATTTATTAAAGCTACATACCTACCTAGCACTGTTTGAGCAGACAACGCAAAGCGGCAACAGCGCAGTGATTTTAGTTCGAACAGACGAGACGCCGCCGCACGGCATATGTCCTTATCTCTGTCACTCATAAACGCAACGCACGCATTACTTGTCTCGTTCGTGTAGGTGGCAAAGTGGCAACCTCGCGGCACTGATTTTTGAGTAAATATAACATCATTGTTTAAACTAGATTGTAGACTTTCAAAATGTAAATATAAGATGGCGGCTGCAATCAATTATGAAATTTTGCGTCATGGGTATCGTTTTTATGGTTTTTGAGGGTGCTGAAGCCGATACTTCTGACAAAATGTGAATCCAAGATGGCGGCTGCTATAAATTATCATTTTTTCCGTCATGGGTGTCATTTTCATGGTTTTCGAGGGTGCTGAAGCCGATACTGCTGTCAAAATGTGAATCCAAGATGGCGGCTGCTATAAATTATCATTTTTTCCGTCATGGGTGTCATTTTCATGGTTTTCGAGGGTGCTGAAACCGATACTGCTGTCAAAATGTGAATCCAAGATGGCGGCTGCTATAAATTATCATTTTTTCCATCATGGGTGTCATTTTCATGGTTTTAGAGGGTGCTGAAGCCAATACTACTGTCAAAATATGAATCCAAGATGGCGGCTGCCATAAATTATAAATTTTTCCGTCATGGGTGTCATTTTCATGGTTTTCGAGGGTGCTGAAGCCGATACTGCTGTCAAAATGTGAATCCAAGATGGCGGCTGCTATAAATTATCATTTTTTCCGTCATGGGTGTCATTTTCATGGTTTTCGAGGGTGCTGAAGCCGATACTGCTGTCAAAATGTGAATCCAAGATGGCGGCTGCTATAAATTATCATTTTTTCCGTCATGGGTGTCATTTTCATGGTTTTCGAGGGTGCTGAAACCGATACTGCTGTCAAAATGTGAATCCAAGATGGCGGCTGCTATAAATTATCATTTTTTCCATCATGGGTGTCATTTTCATGGTTTTAGAGGGTGCTGAAGCCAATACTACTGTCAAAATATGAATCCAAGATGGCGGCTGCCATAAATTATAAATTTTTCCGTCATGGGTGTCATTTTCATGGTTTTCGAGGGTGCTGAAGCCGATACTGCTGTCAAAATGTGAATCCAAGATGGCGGCTGCTATAAATTATCAACTCGCATTTTGAAACGCGGTACGGTTCGCATCCGCTCATGAGCGTTGCGCGCGCGCTGCCGGCGCTACAATGTCTGCGTGCGCCCGCTCCGACGAGCTCACGAAACGTTTACGTCCAACCGCGGCTCACACGCGACGCCATGAGACTACCTATTTAAATTGTATTTGTAAGCAAATACTTTATTAACAAAAAAAATTTAACGTTAGAGCTAATATTTACAATTGAAACAATTGACCTAACTGCAGACTGTTGTAAACAATCTACAGGTAGCTCAATTGATCCATATCAATACCAGTCGGAAGCGTCCCCAAGACGCTGGCTGCATTGCCACGCTGTATGGCAATGCTGGCTGATGCGCTGCGCAACATACTCGCCAGATCTCGGGTCACGCGTCGCTTCGACCAGACGAAGATATTATTATTATTATACCAGACCACATTTGTATGCTAGTTATTTCAATTCCATTTATTGATCACTACAGAAAAAAGACGTCTTAATAAAAAATATATATCAAAAACAAGAAAAGTGACAACCCTAGTGCTATAATGGAGCGTAGGTATTTATTTCATCAACTAGGCTTAGTTTCCATACTGTTCTATATGTGTACTGTGACGGAAGGGTCAGATTACGCATTTTTCTGCACTTGTATAAGTTTCTCGGATTATAGATATCAATAACTACATATTAACCCTTTCTTTTCACTATAATTCACGTACAAGATATAAACAATTCGATTGATAATTACGCCATCTTGACATCTACGAGCTTCCTATTGTAAGTGAAAGAAGCTAGATTTATAATTTGTTTGTTTTTGAGATATAATCTTATTCTGTAATAGCTGTTCCCCGAGTTTCAACCGGGTTAAATTTGATGTTTTTCCAGGACCTAAAGGAGTCTATGTACCTCACGTTTTTTCAACTGTCGCTATGCCAAAAATCAAGTTGATTGGTAGCTCTGTTAGGCCGTGAAGGAAAGACGAATTTTCGTATAAAAATACGAATATTTCGTACCTAAATCTCCCATGGGAATTTGATATTTTACCAGAACAAAAAGTAGCAAATGTTACTCTCCATCCTTTCAACTAACTCTTTGCTAAAAATCAAGTCTATTGGTTGCTTAGCTAGAGCGTGAAGCAAACAAGCACACTTTCGCATTTATAATATTAGTTAGGTTATTTTTCTTATTCTTAGTTACAGGTTGGTTGTTTCCTGTGTCCCTTAGTAAGTGGTCCAAAAATTCCAAATTTTAACTATTTTCTTTAAGTTCAGGATTTCACATTACTGGTCTCCACGATACAGACTTTGCCTAGTGTGATGACCGCAGATAATAATTACCTGAATTGTTTCTTCAAAAAAAATTTTTTTCATTTATTTGTTGCTGTCCCGCTCAGATGACGTCATTATCAAACCCGTATGGTGATTATGTAACTCGCGACCGGTTTGCGACAGGCGTAAATTAAGCAATCAGTGCTGTCAAAATTGGTTTGACAGCACTGATTGCTTAATTTACGCCTGTCGCAAACCGGTCGTGAGTTACATAATCACCCGGCCGTTCCTTATGTAGATATATTATTAACAAACTTTGTTACTCAGTGGACCGGCGTTTGTAAAAGGAGCTAAACCTCCGCAAACTAAAAAATCTTTAGGCTTCACTTATTGTTTGTGATAAAATATTACAAAAATTAGCAAAGCAAATGTCGTAGATTTTGTAATGTTGAACCCAATAATAGTCCCTATAAATATCCGAAGGGTTGGCTATTCAGAGTTTCAAATGAAGTAAGATTTCACCGGAGTTCGACCTTTTGACCGTAACCTTGGATATTCCAGACTATTCTCAGGCTGTGTGTTTGGTGAAGCGGGAGCGCGAACGGGGCCGAATATTTAACCCATTTCAAAGTGATAAGGCTTTTGCCAAAAAAGAGAAAACCCTAGGACTGCAAATCGCCCCAATTTCGGATTTGTCCGGATTAACAATATTTTTACTATAGTTTTGTAATAAAACGCGCACAAATTTAAGACGCTATCAACAGTAAACTGTAACAAATTTGTAACAATAAATATATATATCTATATCTATAGGTGCGCTCTATTCCTTCAATGTCATGATCCGATGGGACGGCGGCGCCTTACCTCTCCCCAACACGCGGAAAGATCAGGCGCAGGATCAACAGCTTAGCGTGCTGTCAGAGGCATGGGGCTGTAACATCGTCTATTTGCTTGATCTTTGATGTCTTTCTCTACTGAAAGGACTACTCTACTAGATAATCTAGTGCGGAGGGAATAAATTCCATTGAAAATTGTTGCGAATCTCCTGCCAGACTAAAGGTGCAAGTGCGCTAAGCGTCAGTAGAACAGCGCGGCGCGGCGGCGCGGCACTGCGAGTAAAATTTGCCAACTCACCAAAAAAGCCGACACTGGCGCGTAGGGCGTTCTATCCCATACGATTTATACAAAGAATAATTGGCCAAGTAGTGCCGCGCAGTTCCGCTCAGTGACGTGCGGTCGTACCTTAAAAGGTATATATGGGTATTGGGTAGGTCATACGACTGAGCATTTTGTCTCTCAGTAATAATACTAATAATTAATCGGCACAAGAAAATTGTGAAATAAGTTACCTCATTATAGTTTAGCTCAAGCTGTAAGCTCTGTGTATCTGTTAGCTCTTTATGACTTTTACCTACTACAAAAGTAATTTATTGAAATCTTCTTTCTCGTTGTCTTCATTGCTGAAGGTCGTGCCCGTCCTGGAAAGCTTTCATGGTGACGCTGATGAACCGCTTCCACACCACTCTGTATTCGGCCTGTCTCAGGGCTGCAGGCAATGTGAGTCCCGTTATTGCCCTAATTTGATCAGACCAGCGGGTTGGTGACCGTCCTATTGAAATAGGCACTTCTTAAAAAATATTCAGTAATCAACAATGTTTTTTCTTTATGCTTACAAAATAAGATAATAGACAAGTCAAACTTTAAACTAAAATATTATGAAATAAATAGAACGAGTACTTACCTAAAATATCTGATATACCAAAAAACAAAAAAGTTCGTACAACTAATTTTACTCGTCGTATATTTAACCAAAAGCAAGTTATTATAGTCCTGTTACCAAAAAAGGTGAAGATTGTACCAAATTCAAATAAATCGAATGACAGCTTATGGTAGTTTGTGTGGTTTTTTTACCAAAAAGATCCGTACAATGAGATTTTTTCTTTGAAATTCGAACTAACACGCAAACTACTATAAGCTATCATTTGATTTATTTGAATTTGAATTCCGAACATAGGTTCGGAAGGCGGATTAAAAAACTAATGCCGCGACACACGTACATACGAGTACTAAAGTCATTTAAAACGGGATATTTACCATGATTTGATTTTAAATGACTTTAGTGTTAATAACCATGATAGTTTCAAAAGGTTAATTACATACGAGTACATACCAAACTTTCACTATTTACTCGCAGAAGTAGTCTTCGTCTCGAGCGTGATTTAATCTCTCTCGAACTCCAGGATTCTAGATATTTTAGTAATTATGTTAGTATGGGCATCGCCAATTTTTTCTACTTGTGGAGTAATGATCTAATTGAATGCGTTTTAACTTTGGACCTTTAAGGGACTGCTAGGACATAAGTACCTTTTGGCTGTGCCCTGTGCCTCATCATCATAGTCATCATCAGCCTAGATTAGTCCACCGCTGGACATAGGCCTCTTCTAATGAGCACCACAGTGCCCTGTCTTCAGCTTGCCGCATCCAGCATCTACCTATCTGCCTGCAGTCTTTCGCAGATCATCATCCCACCTGGCCGGAGGGCGACCCTGTGCCTAAAGGCTCCGTAATGTCAAAAGTGACGTCGCCCATAACTTTTCGTTTTATGACAGGTGGCATGGCAGTACCGCACTTCACTTTTATGTACAATAAGTCGTCTCAAATGTTATTTGACACAATGTTCAAAATTAAACTCGGTTTGGAAAAGGCATTCATTTCACGTACTACCTAAATTAAACATAATTCTAACCTTAAATGCCTTCCTCTAAGTCTAACTTTTGCCACTGCTCTTTAAGCAGGGGTCGGGTGAATTGTTTTAGTCGGATAACGAAAATGAACGAAAGTTATTAAAATGCCCATTATACGCTTTTGTTCGTGTCCCTTTCAAATATTTATTCAGGCATCAATAAGGCACATGTTTACATTGAAACCGAGAACGATTCTAAGCACGAGTTTTCAGCAATTTCGTTTTTACAAGTTCACAATATTGAAAAGACGTTTTTGTAAATCAAAGCTAGTATAGTCAGACTAGCTGTCAGAGTGTAGTAGATTTCCAAATGCAATTGCTTGTAATACGTCCCTTACCAGTAAATGGTTAGAGTCCTAATCCTAAGTAATTAATTAGGGGTTACGAAATAGGCAATGCTTTGTTGTTGGTCGCTTGAAGGAGCCCAAAGGGGAATCAATTTGAGACAGTTCATGGCCTAGCGTGGACTCAAAGTAGCGAACTATGATCGGGTGACTTCTACACATTTCCCGATTGTTGACAAATTGCCTCTACCACGGATCAAGCGCTCTACAAATCAACGTACATTGCGCGTTTAGTAGTAGGTTACAAGTTGGTGACGAGTAATCTGCCAGTAATGTATGCTCTGTTATTCGCAGTGGTGGTTTTCACGGCTCGCTTTTCATTTCGTGGTATCGGTTTTTAGTAAACTACGTACCTACGAAAGTCACAGTCAGTGTGGCGGCAACGCTCGTAGGGTGAACGCGTGTTCGAATTATACGAATATCGAATAGATGTTTTCGCGCCGAAACGACTTCGTGTATTCGAATGACCCATTGATGTGTTTCAGTTAAATTTGTGCTGTATGTGTTGGACGTTAGAAATCGAATTGTGTTGGTACATTTCGTGCATATAATTTGGAAAAGTTTACGTGCAGTTGTTTTGTTTTTACCGATAAAGGTAAGTGAATAAGGTCAATACGATATTAAAATAAAAATCATTTTCTTTCTTAGACAGCTATCAGATTAATTACGGATGTAAGCGAGTTAACAACAAACCTTATTTGTAAGATAAGTAACCCACTTAACAATCAAAACTACGAGTTTTTTAAATACTAAAATAGGTATCAGATTAATGTCATTTATATGCTACCTATAGCTCTGTAATGAAAACAAAATAGTCCTTGACTCTGTGACCCGTCACAGAGATTATTGGTTGAATATTCTGTTATCGTGTAATTAATACGACTATGTATACTAGTGCTGTACTTAATCTAATAGGTAGGTAACCTATTAGATTAAGTACAGCACTAGTAACAGTAGGTCAATTTATTTATTTATTGTAAAGATCGATACTATTTGAAGCAGGTTCGTTTTGTTATATTTTTTTTATAACTTTTATTATCAATTCAAACATAAACTTAACAGTCAAAACGAAAATCTTAATTATATTTCTCAGGTTTAAATCACACTAACTTTATAAACGTTTGGATGTAAGGTTGAATGTTTGTTACGTCTTCACGTCAAAACTACTGAACGAGTCAGGCTGAAATTTTGCACAAATGTAGCTCTACAATACAATACAAATAGGATTTATTGCACATCAAGACAGAGAAATAACTGTAAAGAACAAACAAACAAAGATACAGATGCACAATGCTTTCTTATCGCTAAAAGCTATTTCTTCCAGACAGCCTTTGGATGGACACGTAGCTCTAAGTCTGGAATACAAAATACTTCTTTTTATTCCATATAACAGTTCCCGCAGAATATAAATAACCTTTAAACAGTTCCATAGCTAACTCGTGTGAAGCCGCAGGCAGTAACTAGCGAGTTCATGCCAAAATATTTCGCTAAATTAATACTCAATTATTGTACAAATGAACCCGCAACCTCCTGCGTCGCAGGGGACCTTTGCCCACTGCGTCACAGAAGTCGTCAAAATTACAAGTTATATGTAATGCCTGGAATACTAGCGGAATATTTAATTTATCTTCTTCAAATAAAAAAAATGATAAGTATCTATTATATCACGGAAATATTAAAATAATAAAATCACCTGTTATTTAGCAGTATTACGTATGTGTGACTTCACGATACGACCTTGCCGTCTCGAAGCCACACTAGAGTTGTAACACAAGTTGCAAAAAAATAACATATTTTCTATCAAAGTGATCTCACATTAAGTCTTGAAGTAATGACCTTGTTTGAAAAGATTTTATACATTTGATTAAAGGTAAGCGTCATCGTAGAGTGGAACAATATTTCCGGGTAAATTGAATACTAAAAAAATTATAGATGAATACTAGGTTTATGAATCACAAATCCACCAATCGGATCTGTTGGAATGACTCATTTATATTTCATGAGAATAAATAAAATACAGTTAAGAAGTTTTGATTCATTACTAAAGCCAAAGGTATAGATGCCTACTTATTATATGAAAATAAAATAACTGATGCTGCTTGACGATATATGTAGATGTATATACAACTTTTTTAACTTATACATTTTTACAACATATTATATAATCTATTTTTTTTAATTAATCCTTTTAATTAACCTAAGTCGCCCGTGAGTCACCAAGATCGCTGTAACGCGATGGAATCGTAAAGAAAATTAAATTAAAAGTTACTCGATAAACCCGATAAATTAATATTTAGTAGATAGTAATACCACATTAATCATCTGCCATGAAATGTTTACTAATAATTCAGGTTTTAGTTATTAAAATGTAATGGTATAAATTTGAATTAATTACCATGATTATATTATGTTATATCGATAATAGTGTCACGTCACTACAAACTCCTACATACTAGCACAACCAGGCAAGCTTATGTCATGCTGCACACTAAGTACAGACGCGAGCATGCGAACTACCTTAGATGGTGTTCCGATCTTCGTTCCGATACCTTGAAGTGTACACACAGATTATAGAAGAGTTGCTATTGACCAGCAGTGAGTCGGTCTTTGGGAATGTCACTGCGTCTTGTGTGGCCTTCAATGAGAATAGAATATGCAATGACGTTTTATGCATTCGCGTTTAATCGTTTTTTAGTTTGCCCCCTGTTAAGTTTTAATGTAATTTCTATACATAATGTAACGGACCCAGGCCTATGTTGGCTTTATGAGTACCCGATTATATTATATTAATAGCGTATCAGGCTCATATATTTGTTGAGAGCTTATAAATCAGTGACTTTGTCGAATAATACAATAATTATCAGCATATGTTAGTACACTGCTGGACATATGCCTCCCCTAATGAGCACCATAGCACCCTGTCTTCAGCTTGACGCTTGACTTCAGCAGTCTTTCGCAGGTCGCGCGGTCGTCATCCCACCTGGTGGGCGTCCTAATATTTCTATACATATGTACAGAAATATTTCAAAAGTAGCATCTAGAGCTATTCGTTTATTATGATTTTGATCTTAATGAATGAATGAATTTTTATTTGTTAAGACCTACACAGAACATAATAAACTTAAACTAAGAGGAAACATGTATGTAAGTGGTGTAGGTCCAATAACAAAATGGCTCTGCCTCAGCGTTAATCAACCATTTAATCGTTTTTTTATTTTGAAACCTATTGGTTTTATTATTTTTCTGTTTCTGAATGCGCCTGAATCTAGTTGTAGTTATTCAACTTTCGTTTTTTCAAAGGAAACCTCATTGGCTCTTTGTATCACGTTTCAGGTCTGGAAACTACAATTTCATGTTGCTAAACCTATTAAAAAGTTTCCCTTCGTAAGGCCGACGCCGACGCCGACGGCTTGAAGTTTCTCTTATTCAAGACTTATTAAGTTGGAAGTACATTCTTGTTTTATTTTAAAACTAAAATAAGAATGGCGGGATGTACTTAGCAGTTGTTCTACTTGGCTTTATCATTATAGTTTAAAATATTGTACCCAAGTTTGTTCTTTATTTATCGACTTGGACGCCACAATATGGACGATAATGTTAACCGTTGTGAATTTTCTGGAATAGGATTTAATTTATTTACAAAGAAAGTTACAATCAAATAACAGAAATAAATTAGAGCTATGTAGTATCTACAATTGAAATAATTGAGCTAACAGCAGACTGTTGCAAAAAACTACAGGTAGCTCAACTGATAGATAATTAAAGATTATTTATTCAGATAAGAAAAAACATAATTATGTGCCTAAAAACTAGGTTAGGTAAATACTCATCTGGGTAAAATTAAAAAAAATGTCAGTCTGAACCACCGCTTGTAAGCTTAGTAGAACACTTTTTGTAGTGCACTTTTTGTATATGTATATCACCGTCGGAACGTAGAATCAGGCCGTTTGTAGAATGGCTTGCCTATGCCTAATGTTGAACGATCAACGTTAACAATATGGCTAAACGTCACTTACCTATCTCCACAAATGAAATTTATTAAGTAGATATATTTCCAGGAAATCAGCGATCCGGCGGCTTCATCCTACTAATATTATAAACGCGAAAGTTTGTTAGTATGGATGGATGGATGTTTGTTACTCTTTCACGTAAAAACTACTGAATAGATTTTAATGAAACTTTACAATAATATAGCTTATACATCAGAATAACACATAGGCTACAATTTATAAAGATATATTGTATATTATCCAAAATATCTATCACCACGCGGATGAAACCGCGGGGCGCAGCTAGTATATAATAAATAGGTGTCTATACCAGACACCAAATCCGCACTTCCCATTGCTATAATAAATTGAATCACATCGTGGTACACACCTATGACATTAATAATTAAGCTACAATTAAAGCTGTATGCTTAGGTGAAGGGTCTTATCCCTTATATTAATGAACCAGGATAGAGTGCTCTTAGGATTCAAATTAAACCGGGCCGACTTCATAAATTATGAATATTAAACCCGCGTTTTAAAATTGTAACTTTATTCATTATGGTGCAAACAAACTCAACAGGTTTTTTCGTTCTGTAGCATTAGCAAAGATTTTAACGGAGGAGTGTTAATTGTCAACATTTGATCTTAATGTAAATATATATTTTCATTGCAACAACAAATAGGATAATCAATAAATAAATTAAGCTGTACACAATCCACACACCAATAACAAAAATGTATTATTATATCAATCACAAATCACAATTAAGCCATAGGAAGTCGGATCACATGTCCCACTGATGGGGAAAGCCCACACATTTGGACCCTGAGACATCTGTAAAATATTTAAATCTTTTCAATAATAGAAGAATTATATTTTAGGGTTCCGAACCTTAAAAGGAAATAAAGGATCACTTTGTTGTCCGCCTGTCTGTCAACATCCTTTTTTCAGGAACACGTGTTATGTAGAAGTTAACATCAATACTCAAGTTCGTAACTTTATGGAGCCTTGATATAACTCAAGCTTCTGCCCGCATAATATGAACTTTCTAAGAAAATCAAATGCACACAAAACCTATTGTGTGGGAAGTACACCGATCCATGAAATTTGCCAAGAAGCAAGGTCTTATTACAGAAGTATAGGGAAAATCTGAAAATAGCAAATGTGTATTTTATCATAAAGGATTTTAATAAAACCCTATTTATATTTCTGTAGCCATAATAATCATGATATTTGGGTAAGACGTTTAATTATCCAGAACCCGTGCGCGAGTCCAACTTGCACTTGACATTTTATTTCTGAAATATGTCTGTAATGAAAGAAAATTAGCTGAGCTGAAAACTGGAACACGACGAAAACTTTTTATTGCCGCGCAATTACGTCTACTAAAAACACAAATGCAGTTTCCTTGTGGATTTGCATAGTTACTTGCTTAATTTTAATAATAGAGTCAAGCATGATTAGGAGACTCAAATCGCTGTTATGAATTTGGACTTTACAGCTAGTGTTTTGTTTTTAGGTGCGTTCATAAACAAAACACTAACTGTTCTAAAAAATATTGCAAATAGGTTTTATTTGACTACATTCACGTCACCCCGTTTAACAACAAGGTCTCAAGATACCTGTCCAGTGTCCAATTTGAATTTGAAGCCTGAGTTCAAATTGTGTGCCGATTGGAAATAAATAAATAATTGTGGATAATCCACACATCCACAGGTTAGGTAATGTTACTTCGTAAACATAGCACGATCTAGCTCCGGGCTGAGCAATATCTGGCAAATGTGACTTAGTATACCTTCGATAAACAGGCGTTCAATAACATCGATACGGCTGTGATTGGTCGCATCTGGCAAGCACGTGCACTGTAAAAATAGCGGGCGCCTTGAAAAATGCCAATGCCTGCTCTTGAACGGTATCACGGATATACTGCCCGTTATTCATAAAATATTTTACGACTTATTGTGACTTATTAGGTACTTGAAGTAGGAAAGGAAATATTAAATTGTTATGGTAAGCGGGGAAGGTCATAAATGCTATTTTATAAGAGTGGGGATAAATTATGGATTTTCGTTCTGTTGTTATTATGCAATGCTTGAAATTATAAGAAAGAGACCGTAAAAGGAGTAGGTTCTCACCTACTTATTTTATGGTCTCTTTTTTGAGTTTATCTTTTTTTTGTTGCTCAGTTCATAATTCCGTAGATTACCATCGAAGTACGAAGTAAGCCAGTTCCGTAGAGAGTAATCTATGATAAGACGAAATAAGCAACATTAAATCTATGTTTATTTCCATAGCAATAGAATCTCTCTTCACAAAGCGTCCCTTTACAAACAGACATAACCTAGCACCTAGTAGGTAAAACGTTCGGAAAAACCACCTTCCCGCATCAAGTCTTCAATTTCCTCCGAGGCTCGTATTTCCTCTAAGTAGGCAATTGTTTGGAATTAATCGGATCACGTAGTGGTTATAAACCCATAGCCCAATTTGCCAGCATCCATAATACTCTCACATGGCATTTATTTTTATTTTACGACGTAACATACCTACCTACCACCGCCCTTTTGCATCTAAAACGAGATCCAATTTGGGTTTTCTTATAATTCGAGGAAATCGATGCAAAATCACTGAGCAGCAGGAATATTATACAAAATTATGATAACGTTTTGTTGGGAAAAACTTTGGTATTCTACCTTCGTGGAATATTGCTTATGAATTTCAATAAGTAAAGGGGTCTAGTTTGAATTGTGATTCTTAAAGGCGTCTACCTTTCTTCGGGACGATGGGTTTTGTTATTTGATAGTTATTTATTTTCTACGTAAGATATGTAGTTTTATAAGTACCTATATCTATTACCCGTTAGAAGTTAGGAACTCGGACGAATCTAAGCACATCGACTTGGTTCTTTAATAGAGCGCGCAATATTATTATATTCCATTATATAGTAAACAGAACTTTAAACAAAAAGGGTAATTTAACTTTGAATCCTATTTTGAAATAAATAGAGTTGGTCCACTTGTTTCGCCGCTAAAATAGGAGAGAAAGTCCGCATTAGAGTTGATTATGAGCAATGGTCGTGAGAATTATCCTGAAAGGGCTCGGGTTGGGTCGGAACCGTTGAAAGGGCAAACCGAAGCGGTTTCTGTCCGGAAGTGGCCTAGAGTTGTGATCACAGAAATGAGTTTTTTTGACACAGAATCAAAGAAAATTTGGAGACGGAACAAAAAATTATCCAAACTAGGCTGGTCCAGTTTTGGTCAAAATTTATTGTAGTTTTGCTTTGCTGTCAGGAAAATTCTGTGTAGGTACTCAAATAATTAGCTTGAGAATCGAAAAAATTGTCTAAGTAGTAAGTATTAGTAGAGGCCCTATCGTAGAGCTATTTTTCCACGGCATAGTCAGTGAACGCCATTATTACACTAGCTGCGTTAAGTGAAAATCTATGTGTCAAATGATTTAAAAACCTTCCTCTTCAATCACCACTATAACAATTAAAAAAAACCGCATCAAAATCCGTTGCGTCAATCATAAATAGGGACTGACAGACAGCGGGAAGCGACTTTATTTTATCTATGTAGTAATTTAAAGTGATTCCTAGGTAACTCAAACTCAACATAATATAGAGCAAAGTTTCGCTTCCGACGGGACTAGAACCCGCACCCCTGTCTGTCAAAAGTTTCGAGGTGTAACCTCTTGTGGTATCAGATTGTTAGACAACTGTCGGATAAAGGTTCAAGTCGAAATAGCATCATAAATCCTTGTAACCTAAAAAAATCTCCAAACATACTGAACAAATCAAGTTGAAATTTGGCGTACCTAACCTATTTATTTTAATAATGCTGGACAATCCACACAGCGTCATCCAGCCCTAAGGTAAACAGAGTTTGTATTATGGGTACTAGATGACTGATATACAATAGATCTCATGTCTATGTAAGACATATATTTTTTAATATACATAGATAACGACCAGAACACCCGGAACAAATATATGCAGATCGTACACACAATTGTTCCGAGGTGGGAATTGAACCCGCATCCTCCTTGCGTTGCAAGCAGACCTTCCTCACCGCACCATAGAGGTCGCATCGTTCTATAGGTTCTATAGGCTATTCTATTGACTTAAATATTTGGATATTTTTCAGAGTTCTTTACGCATGTGGACCCAAGGGGAAGCTATAAAATGAAATCACGTATACATCAAAAATATAACGAAAAATTCTACACATTGCAATGATTCCGAAACCGCAATTCAGCCCAATTGAATCTATGAAAAATCTACAACTGGACGAAAAGCTCATCCCAGTTGCCCACGTATCTCATATTTTCCAGATTTCCGCCCAGGCTGGCTATTTTTCCAACAAATTTATAGCTGCCAACGCTGCCCAGAAACCGTAGTTTGTATTGAATTTAAGCTTTTGGCAACATTTTCTCTGCAAATCCTTAAAAGTTAGGCGACTGTTGGAGGTATTTAAGAAAGTCCGCTACACATTATGTACTTCATCGTTCATTTATTGATAACTTTTGGTTACAGGTTACATTGATAAGATTTGGTCACATATTATATTATAGATATGCAATATGTAACAAACTACATACATCACATTATAATACACAAAAATACATTATACATAACATTATAAAATATAAAAATACACATAAATTCATTATAATTATATATTGATTCAGCCACTTATTTAATTTGGAATTTGCGCTGGTGATAGAAGACACAAACTACACACACTTAGATACACGTTTATTGAATTTTGAATTTTTAGGTGCCCCTGCCTTGATCACCCATCAACGTTGAGATCGAACACCAAAAGTAGGAAATCTACGAGTATTGTCCAAAATAACAAAACTTTGTTGTGTGTATTTTCTGCGGGGACCATTTGCTTTCCGCTTCCCTTACACGTCGAAAGTCGAAACTAACGTCGAAGATAGCTCACGTAACGAGCGAGGTCTTTGTTTGTCAAACATTCAGAGAAAACAAGCACCGACGCGAAACGATGGTTATTTTGTTTCACTGCATCTGGATATTAAAAACGTTGGAGCAAAAAGAAATGCTGTTCAAATAAATGTCCAACGCGGGTGTCAAATAAAGAAGGAAATTTCTAATTTGCCAATGCGAGAGCCGTCGCGTGTACTTTTCCTGATAAATGTAAAAATAAATAAAACACAAGCTCCTAAAAGGCGAAAACATTCAAAACTCACTTTGAATGTTTTGGTCTTAGGATTTCCTTGTTAGCAGGTTATATTGCCAAAAGTTAAAAATGTCGGTAGCAACGGACTTATTGGTAAAATAATTTATTAACATAATCCTAATTGCCCCAGAGACTTTTTTCCACGTTTCAATCGACTTTAGAATGTCGGCAAATAAAAACAAGCTAACATTAAATAAGTAAACAAAATGGGCTTCCGTTATGAAATATGATGTTCGATTTGTAAGCTAGATATTGTATTTCTCAGGAGTCGATAGCAGCTGGCGTGAGGGTCCTATTGCCAAGGGAGAGTCGAAATTGCCTGTCAACTGACTTCTCGCCTCGGGCAGCTGAGATTATTGGCTGTGGGCAAGGATGGACAGGCAGACGTTATTCATGCAAACATTTATTAATACTTTTGAATAAAAAATGTGAACAAAAAGATATGGTAATTTTGTTTGAGTCGAGTCAACTTTGGAAACTCGTGAAAAAGTTTCAAGGAGTCTGAATTTAATGTTGCTTGGTTGGATCATAAATATTAAATTTATTCTATTCTTCAATAACGTTATATGCAGACCTCCTGAAAAACGAATAAAACATACATTACAATTAAATAAATAACATTATAATTTGTCGGAAATAAAAGAATACGTTATGTTTGAATAAGCCGGTGATAAATTGGCAGACCAGAGATGGTTCATTTGATGCGCAATAGTGCTCTTTAAGAATTATTGATTTTGAGAATATTTTTGGCATTCTAGCCCCAGTAAGTATAATTTTATGTTAATTTACCGGTCTGTCGTATAACTTATTGTGTGATACAGTATTGTTTCGGCAACACATACGGTACGGGGATACATATCACGAGTCGATATCTGTTATTGGCAGAAGAGAATTACAAAAAGCAATTACAGCAGCCCTCTTGTCAGCGTTTGGAATCCAACCAACCAGTGTAGGATGCAACAGAATATCTACGCATATCAAAAAAAGTTTTATATATTATAATGTGTGTTAGACTTAAGTTATATATTATTAACGACCGTACAAAAAGTATAATAATAATTATAAGTACTTAAAGTGAGTATAGATCTAATTAAAGCTATACTTATTCTAACGTTATCTGATTTTTTTTATCTTATTATTATAAAGGAATCATCAAAATCAAATAATAATTGGAGAAAATATAACTGAAATATTTTAGCTAGTAATACCACAGAACAGAGAATACATAGAATTAGCATGATGCCTTTTTACTAAGAGAACTAGTGTCGCTAAACTCACACATGTATAAACTAACACACATAGAAACAAAAATTCTTATTGGTTGAAAGAGTACGTTAAAAGGGCATAAAACAATAAAACTAATTTTATTGATATTAAACCTTATTTCGGTAGACACATGGTTCAAAACTCAATAAAATAAACAGTGATAAAAAATGAATATCTACTTTGTCTACTTAGCAAAAGATGGCGCTTTTGCCAAATATTTTTTATAGTCTCTATTCCCAGCAAATAAGATTATTTATACAATGGCTGACTTTCTTGATTACTTGATTATCCACAACACAAAGCTACTTAACAAGAGATGGTGCTATTGCTATCGACTTTTATTATTGTCTCTAACACCGGGCCATAAGATCGATTATACAATGGCTGTTTATCGATTACCCAGAAAACATAGCTACTGCCTTAGTGATGTACCAATGAGAATACGAGACGAATCTATCGATATCGATTATTACCTACTGATGAATAACGAAATACGTCCGAAACGTCAGGTTATATTTATGGTGGTCGAAATAAAAAGCTTGCCTTTTCTTTTATTCTTTAATGACAATTAATGAAAATTTATTGTCCTTGAATGTTTGTTGTATTCTCTGTTCTGTGAGTAATACCACTAGGTACTTAATAACCATATTATTATTAAGTAATCTGAAAAGCAGCATACTACATAGGTACTACTAAAATGAGAAGGCATATGCCTACAAAATGTAGCTTAGACGAGTATTTCAATATATGTACATATACTATACCTACATATTTTCTTCTAACCCATCAAAAACGCTTCGGCCGTTTAGAAGCTTCGAGAGAAAGAGATCAGATAATCACATATAAACACTCGAAACACATAACCGTTTTGGTACACCTTGTAGAGTAACATCGAATCCAACAGATTACGCTCAATTTTATCACTATTCGCTCAAACGACTTTGACGCATTCGCCTTTTATCTTCATTTCACTGGTTAGTACAGTACAGTGCCTCACAAGACCAAAGACCAACGTTCCTATAATATATACACTAGCAAAACCCGGTGTAGAATGTTACAAACCACGTCATACATAACTAAAGCTCCCTTTTAAGTAAGCCATATTTATAAAGGGAAGGAGTCAACAAGTCTCAATTCGACAAGTAATGCAAATTGCATAAAAAAACGGTAATAGAGTTTGTTTACATACATTCTTGATCGAGTTTGGCTAGTGCATAATGCTAGTAATAAAAAAAAGATCTTAAAAAATGACAAAAAGACCTATTTCACTTCTGTCTCGTAGAGACCCAGGTTGATACGGCTCGGCTTTTCAAAAATACCTACAAAGCTTAATGTCACTATAAATAAAATCTGAAACCCAAAACCTGTTGAAGAATATAACACCAATGACGAAAATTTACGTACATCATTTATCATGTCTTAGGGAAGCCAACCTGTTAGGGAATAATGGGTTTTATAATGTTCAGGGCAGAAGTTAATTTCCACGTTTTTCCTCCCACGGGAACGTAATGTAAGCGTCAGCAATTTAGACGTGTCATGTTACTTATTTAATTTAGAACGTCTTGTCTTGCGTACTGTACCTAACGTTTCCAATACTTTTCATAAAATGAAGATGAAGCCAGTGACGCGTTCACATGATCCGAGTCCGCAAGGCTCAGACCGAGTGGACTCGTAGGAGTAGCCTCATACGAGTTTACTAGGATAGTTGTTAATATTAACATAATTCACGCGGATAATTTTTTTAGCAAACTTCGAAAAATGTTAGGTGACAAACATCCATCCGTCTTACTTACGCATTTATAATATCAGTCTGATAGTTCGGGTATGATTTGTTTTCAAAAACGCACAAGTTAAGCTAGCTATTTAGTTTATATATTAAACTAGTTAAATATGCCCTAAAAACAGTTTCGAGAAGGAGGCCAAACGGAGGATCCAGCTGGGCTGGGCAGCATTTGGGAAACTACGTCAAGTCTTCACGTCATCCATACCGCAATGCTTGAAAACGAAAGTTTTCAATCAGTGCGTCCTACCCGTTATGACCTACGGAGCTGAGACGTGGACACTCACGATAGGGCTGGTCCACCAGTTCAAAGTCGCTCAACGAGCTATGGAAAGAGCTATGCTCGGAGTTTCTCTGAAGGATAGGATTCGTAACGAATACATCCGACAGAGAACCAAGGTTATCGACATAGCTCAAAGAATTATCAAGCTGAAGTGGCAGTGGGCCGGCCATATCTCGCGAAGAACCGACGGGCGATGGGGCAAACGTGTTCTTGAGTGGAGACCACGACTCGGCAAACGTAGTGTAGGACGCCCTCCGATCAGGTGGGATGACGACCTGCGAAAGACTGCAGGTAGATGCTGGATGCGGCAAGCTGAAGACAGGGCGCTATGGCGCTCATTGGGGGAGGCCTATGTCCAGCCGTGGACTGCTATAGGCTGATGATGAAATATGCCCTACGATACGCCGAAGCCGAAGGATGCCGTGTGGACTTGGAATTTTCACCACACCAACTCACCCCGCGGGTTTCAATAAAGATAGAGAACATTTAATTCGTCATTCTAGGAATAAATAAGGTCAATTCATTCCTAGGACATTCATTTCTTAAAAAGATATCCGAGTCCTAGGTCTGAGCTTACTCTGATCGTGTCAACGCGGCTTTATAAAATGCGCCATTTTTAATTTCCTAGCATTCTCCAGAGGTTCGTTTAGCTCTACGTAACTCCTGCCTAGAACGTCGTTTGCTCAATAGTGTTCAAGAAAAGGTAGGTAAAGTTATAGGAAAAGATCTTATCCATATCAGATACATCTAAATTGATCTATAGGTTCGAACCTACAGGGCAATTTATATGTATCTGATATGATTGATTGTAGTGATTAACTACACTATTGAGTATGAGTTTTTATTTTCACCGCTGGCTGATTGGCTGCGTTTTTTACAACGATATATAATAAATTAACCAATGAGTGGCGAAAATAGTATGAATTTGACACTCACGATTCGTGAGTCACAATTACATCTGGCTGAATAGACGATAGATAGATAATAGTTTGATATTTCAACCTTCCAAAAAACAATTATTACTTTGAAATGGGTATTTTTTTCTGACTGAACACTCTCTACTTACTCAAACTAAAATAATTGAATTCGTTTCTAGAATTGATTAATTGAATTGATATTCGTTTCTCCATCAATTAATATTCACCCGCAGAAACAAAAGACGACGCCGGTTGTATTTTGTTTTTCTGAACAGGAAGTCGCATTATACAGAACGGAAAGAAAACTTGAAGAATTTTCTTAGGACGCTGCTACAATAGTTTGACTGCCAACACAAGACAGTAACAGATGCATCCATATCCTGACGCGATATCTCAAAGGTAATCTCTGGAATGGGGCATCAGTAACGACACATACGATTTACGAGCCAACTTCAATCGTCAATGGCACGCTCATCTGTTACATATTGAACTTCTCAGCGTATGCTATGCCAACTTTTATAACTTTTATTTAAAACTTTAAAAATTGTAAACTAAATTCTTAGTAGTTCTTCTTGGTTATTAGGTTTTATCATTACATTATAATGATAGGGATAGGGACCTATAGTATTCCTAGTAGTTCTTATTGTTTATTGGTTTTTTTTTCTCCGACCAGCGGGGATGAAAGACTGCAGGTAGATGCTGGATGCGTCAAGCTGAAGACAGGGCGCTATGGCGCTCATTGGGAGAGGCCTACGTCCTGCAGTGGACTAATATAGGCTGATGATGATGATGATTGGGTTTTGTGATTGCATGATAGAGTAAATTGATCACTTCTCTTTTTGTTGTAATCCGAGTAAAACAAGCCATGTCATTATTAAAGTATGACGTTAGGAAGTAGATAAACGACGAAACCAGTAATATTTTTGACATGAGTCGAAAGCTGTTTTTTTTGGAAATGTCTAACTTAAAATAAAACGTCTAACAAGTGAGGCAGACGTGGAACAAATCGGATTTTGGTTAAATCTGGTTATTAGAATACCTACTTATTTATTTAGTTAAAAAATACTCAATACTCAATGGTTTATTGCTTACATGTACAAATAGGTCTTAAAATAATATCACAAAATATATACAGATAGTAATCAACTCAAAATCTACCAACTTACAAATGAGCAAATCAAATGTACTAGACACATAAGTTATGAACATACTAGTGGTTTCTTCTCACTTCTTCCACTGGTGGACAAAAAATTGAAGTGAACTATAAAATAATTTAATAATATAAAATATGACCTGTCTAAGTGCTTATTTGTAAGCTTAAAGAAATAAAAACTTTTCATTTTCATTTTCATTTTCAATATAGCTCTATTTTTACAGGATATCCAAATAATGATGAAGTAAATACAAGTTACATTATAAGATGCCTGAAGCATGAAGGCAATCTGTTGTTTCGGTGTGGCGTAGACGAAGGTCACGGCTGGCTGGACTCGAATCACTTCCCTTGTGTCCGTGGCCGGTAATAAACGTTGTACGCCACCAGCGAACCAATATCAAAATAACGTTCGGGTGTTATTTCCCTCATCAAACGGTACAATAGTGTATACTACAAATACCTTAATAGTAAAAGTAGTATTATTTATTATTATTTATTTTAAGCTATTATTGTCCCAATGCTGGGCAAAGGTCTCCCTTTTCTCCTTCCACTCCTCGCGATCCAACGCTGCTACAGGCCATGATGGAAGATGTACCTCGAGCTCGTCGCGCCATCTCATCCTGGGCCTTCCACGTCGCCTCTTAGCGTTGTAAAAGTAGTAGACGTATAAAATTTGTAATAAATTCCTTCTATTAAAACACCTATATATTCTGTGGCGAAACTATTAACGAAATGCTCAATTTGTGAAAGAGCCCGCTATATTTTTTTATTAGTTTGGATAACGTCTTACAGCACCTTCTCAAATTTATCGGCGATACCATAAACATCGTCAGAAAAATGTTTTTTAGAATCATGCCCTAGTTTTTCTCAGGTGCGGCCACAAATACCTTAATGCCCGACTTTGATTTAAAAATTTTAGTCTCTGTAAGAAAGCTAGTCACTTACTATGCGTAGAAGGTAAGCGAGCGGCTAGTAGGGGAGAAAGTACCGAAAACAAAATAGGTACTGGCTGTTGTTGCAGTCTAGACAAATCTTCAATCAAGTTCTTGCAGTCACCAAAATAGAGTCCTCGTTGGCCGCTCGCATAGATTCAGCATTGTTTGAGCTTATTCAAAAGAGGGCACCTTGGCGTAGGTTCGTCATATTAAAATTGTATAAACCATACATAAGATCTCCGTACGATCGCATTGAACGGAACTGCATTGCAGCGGAACTGCGCGGCACTACGCGGCCAATTATAAATATAGTACCTATATCTTAATCCACGACTCGGTAAACGTAGTGTAGGACGCCCTCCGACCAGGTGGGATGACGACCTGCGAAAGACTGCAGGTAGATGCTGGATGCGGCAAGCTGAAGACAGGGCGCTATGGTGCTCATTGGGGGAGGCCTATGTCCAGCGGTGGACTGCTATAGGCTGATGATGATGATAATCTTAATAAGAGTTAGGTATTCTTATCCTGTCACTAAAGTGTCACTAGTTACTACTGTCCTATCTCATAAAGGTTAATCCGAAATTCCGAAGTACATACAGTAAGATAAAATTGTTTGTTAAATTAATTTCACGAAATTATGATAAGCATATGATACTTTGTTTCTGAAATAAAACATTTTTTTTAATTCTTTGTTTGAAACCGTATGAGATAGAACGCACTACGCGTCAATGGAACTGCGCGGCGCTTTTGATAAGTTCGTCAAATTTTACACGCAGTGTTTTACGCGCTTGCACTTTAACATCACATCGTTTTCTGTTCGCGAAAGATCCGTCTTTTAAGTTCTAATGTAAATGTTTTGGAAAACGCCTCATTGACTTACGCTCCCGCAAGCACTATGATATTTCAAACTTATCACCGTTAGTAACTAGTGAAAATAATGTTGAATAACAAGTTATAAGCTTCGGCCTAACTGACGAGCTGTCTAATTTAATTAACCTCGTAACTTCTCGGTATGCCAAAGGTTTATTCTGTCTCGGATCTCGATTACAACGAAGTTAAACCAGCCTGTCAATTTGTATTCATCTGGTTTTGATAAGCGGCTTCATATCAGTGACACAAAACAGTAAAAAAAGTTAAAATTGAAAAAGTAAAAATCAAATGATAAGAACAAAAAATTTTTTTTTGTTCATAATACCTACCATATTACTTACCAATTTTTTTCTTCATTTAATTTTACTTATAGATTTTTTTACTTGTAAATATTTACTTTTACCTTAGACAGACACAGACGCATACAAATACTTGCCACTCCCTTTTTTCATCATCATCATCAGCCTATGTTAGTCCACAGCTTGATATGGGAAGCTGTGGACTCGTCACATAGGCCTCCCCTAATGAGCGTCATAGCGCCCTCTTCAGCTTGACGCATCCAGCATCTACCTGCAGTCTTTAGCAGGTCCTCATCCCACCTGGCCGGAGGGTGTCTTACACTACTTTTACCGATTCGTGGTCCTCTACTCAAGAACACGTTTACCCCAGCGGTTGCTTTTCTTCGTAACATATGGCCGGCTCTCTGCTACATCAGCTTGCTAATTCCTAGAGCTATGTCGATAACTTTGTGAATAACTCCCGCACTGACTCCCTTTTTAAGCCCGAGTTTCAAGGTGGTTAAAGTGTAAATTAAACTTGCTTTACACAATTAATATTCTAACATCGCATGAGTTTCATTAGGCAATCAAGAAAGTCAACTTAGAAAAGCGCACGAAGACTATTTTTAAAATGGGTCTCCATTTTTCTCTCTCGGAAAATTAATTTAAACCTGTTATTCTTTTCTTAGGACGAAGCAATTTCATTTAATTTTATGCAAAACGTACCCAACACTTGGCCAACTTTTAAATTGTGGTGGTTATGATTTCATACCTGTATTAAGATAATTTCAAAGAAATAAAGATTCGTATTGAAACCTCATTCATACAATCTTTAATAATATTGATAACGATTGAACTAAAAACTGAAAAAAGGTTATTCCAAAGGGCCTTTTATCAGATTGAAGAAAATGTATTTAACAAAGTAGGTAAATGCTTATACTTACTGCCAAAGCTAAACGCTGATAAAATCTCACATGGAACTAAGCTGAAGTAAAAAGCCAAAGAGGATTACTAAAGCTCAGCAAAAAAAGCTAAAAATACCTTCAAAAGCGGGTGAATTTGTTGATGTGACTAATTCGTTTTTCCGCTCATCGGAAGCTTCATGGCAGGTTTTGTAAGCTGAGGATAGTTGTAAATATTGAATTTTTTAAAGGCTTATCGCAAACACGCGGTCAACTGGTGGATGGAAACACAGGTAGCGCTTCTCGGCAGTGAGACGTTTTCGATACCAAGGTTCCATCTTAATGTTTTTCCGTAAAAAAAGGTACAGAATAATATTTTTCATGTTTAATCAGGGACCTAATTCTGCTAACTCGACTAATTAGCAGTACACTTTACAATGATATTGGTATCGTAACAGAATTTCTCATATAATCCTTATTATAAATTAATTTCCAATGCGATCTTTTACTTCTTTATATGACACTAGCTGACCCGGCGAACTTCGTTACTAACAGTCAATGTTTGACAATGGGAAAATGTTTTTCTTTATTGAATTTTTTCTTCGACTTACTGTTTCTGTGCTAGTCATACCTACCTCGTTGAATTCTGTGTTAACTACACTAATATGTTGATAAGTAAACCTCAATCCTTGGTTTGTTTGTTAAAGCAAGAGCCGTATGTTTTCATCCAAAACCACTTTACTTTGCATGAAAATCCTCATTTAGCCGAGCAGCCGTGTAGCCCTCCCGGCGAAGGATCAGCCACAATCCCATTGTAGACTGTATACAACATTAACAAGCAGAGCTTTCGAGTACCTACGTTTGTATTATTAATAGGTTTTACGTCTGTTAGAACTACGAAGGTTATGATAGATCTAGGCTTTAATCTATTTAGCGATTTATTTAACTTTTTTAGAAATTCTGCACTCAAACATTAAATTGCTTTATTTTCTTTAGATACCCTTAGACACGTCACAATATTCAAATTACACAAGTTAAACTAGGAAAAAAGTGATCAGTTTGATATTTTGTTCACTTCTAGTAAGCAACGCTTGTGTTATGGATATGGGCTATTTCATTGGTGACTGATTATAAGAAATACATTACATAGGTAAACATAGACAGTTTTTTATTATACTTAGAAAACACCCAGAACACCCTGGAACAAATATCTGCAGAACTTACTATCTTGCACTGAGGCGGTGAATACCTAATAATTAATAATAATGCATTGTAATAATGCTGGACAATTCACACAGCATTATCTAGCCCCATGGTAAGCAGAGCTTGTGTTATGGGTACTAGATAACTGATATACATAATACAATAAGTACATTACATTATATAGACATTTTTTTATTATACATAGAAAACGACCAGAACACCCGGAACAAATATCTGCAGATCGTACACACAATTGTTCCGAGGCGGGAATCGAACCCGCAACCTCCTGCGTCGCAGGCGGACCTTCGCCCACCGCGCCACTTCGGTCGTCAAAATTATTTTATTATTATATTAATCTGTAAAGCTAGTGTCTCTTTCCAAATCTACCTCGAAATAGCGAGAAACTAAAATAGTTTATTTACTGCAATGCAAGTCGGTTTGTAACTGCTTGTTTATAGAACCATTCTGTTAGTTTAACTGCAGTTCTAGTTTTAGAATGAATGCTCAGAATACCAAATCCGGAAGCCATGCTAGTTTGTTTATATAATAGATCGAATTCGGAGAAGAAAGTATAACAGAAACTCGATAGGTAGCATTACCAAACGACTTCAGGTAATGATGTACCACTAGCCGAATTTTCGGTAAAAGAGACCATGTGGCGAATCGATTGATTGTCACAACACTACGAGAGGCCCCCTCCCTACATGGCCTTTGATAGTGAATTGGTATTGTCTAATTGTTATTCTACTTATAATAGAAGATTACAACCATCCGCTGTTTTATTTAAATGGGAAGAGTACCTATCCCCCATATTGGTGACCCCGACGTGATATGAACACGCAACCTTCTGATACAGAGCGTTTTGTTTGGCCTTCCGTAAACAAGGATTGCCGAGCCTGGTCTCGGTCTTGTGAAGCGTGTCAGCGCAGCAAGATTTATAGACATAATTCTGCACCTACTGGTATTTTCGATTCACCATCCAGACGTTTTTTACACGTTCATATAGATATCGTCGGTCCCTTGCCAGTATGTAACGAATACCGTTATTGTTTGACAGCTATCGATAGGGTGACCAGATGGCCAGAAGCTTGGCCGATGCGCTCAATTACCGCGGAGGAAGTAGCAGAAACGTTCACAAGAGAATGGATTCCACGGTTCGGCGTACCTTCTGTCATTACTACAGATCAAGGCTCGCAGTTTGAATCTGATTTGTTCCAGCGACTCATGCGACAATTCGCAACTAAGCGTATTAGAACAACCTCATACCACCCCTGTGCAAATGGGATGATTGAGCGAGTTCATCGCCAGTTAAAAGGGGCTTTAATGTGCCACGAGGACTCTTGGGTCAGATCTCTTCCCCTAGTTCTTTTAGGGATGCGGTCCGCTTTCAAAGAAGATCTAAAAGCTACTGCTGCGGAATTTCTGTATGGTGAGCCTTTAAGGCTCCCTGGAGAATTCCTAGCTCCTTCCCTAGGTTCCGAAAAAATTCAAGACCCAGCTGATTTTGTCGTTCAGCTCAAGAATAAAATGTCTGCGATTAGACCAGTTCCCGCGTCAAGGCACGGAGAACACGCAACTTTTATTTTCAAAGATCTGTCCACGGTATCGCACGTCTTTTTGCGTGACGATACCGTACGGAGAGCTCTGCAGCCACCGTACACTGGTCCATACATGGTACTCGATCGCTCGTGTGATGGCAAGACCTACACTCTAAACATAAAAGGAAAGCCAGTTGTTGTGAGTGTAGATAGAATAAAACCAGCTTATGTTGACGACGCAAATGTTCAGATTCCCACTCCTATCGTCTCCATCCCACCTAAGAAAGGTAATTTAGTGCCTGAATCTCAAGCTCCTGAGAGATCCACTGCAAAAATCTTACCTGGGAAGCCCTACACCACACGCTCAGGCAGATGTGTTAAATTTAAGAATTTAGATTTTTAAGAAATGTGTAATTTTTTTTAACAATGTATAATCTTTTGTGTGCACCCTACATGTGTTTCACAGTATTGTTATTTTTTATTTTATTGTTTATTCCCAAGGATGTATTGCAGATGTTAAGTTTTTTTGTCCTACTATTATTGTTTTCTACTTGGGTTTAATTTTCTCCTTGGGGGGGTGGTGTGGCGAATCGATTGATTGTCACAACACTACGAGAGGCCCCCTCCCTACATGGCCTTTGATAGTGAATTGGTATTGTCTAATTGTTATTCTACTTATAATAGAAGATTACAACCATCCGCTGTTTTATTTAAATGGGAAGAGTACCTATCCCCCATAACCAGTCTCAGCAGAGACTAGCCAAGTGCGCAAGATATAATTGTAGTGCACAAGTGTGTGCGCAAACACAGGTGAATTCAGGTAAGTTAAATAGGAGTGTCTGCCGAGCGTGGTAGTATTGCAAAACCCTCCCATTTGAGAGAAGGCCTGTGTTGTGTGGACTTATATAGGCTGATGAATGAATGAATGAATGAATGAACACTTTATTGTACCCAAAATAACAAAATAACACCTTATATCTAAATCTTACATAATAACAGTACAATAGGCGGCCTTATCGCTTAAAGCGATTTCTTCCAGGCAACCAACCGACGCTGATGGTGTGTATGTTGTCTTTACATGTCTTTTGTATTTATTTCTATATTGTGTGGTATAAAAGTGTTTTCTATCTATCTATCTATATGATAGGCTGGGCAAAGTATCTACTTTTCCCAAATCTCGATTCAAGTACGGTACACTTCACTTATCATCAAACGAGCAAAAAACTCTTCGACACTTTCAAGTATCGCTTTGCCACTTGAACCTGTAACGTAGGTTCCCAAGTATTATATCAAGTAGAGTATAGGAGAATTTATGCGTAGCTTATTTTTTAAACGCTCAATCTACTGACACTTACATCGGGGTAAGTGTCAATAAATAACACTAAACTAGACTAATATGCACTTTACAATTAACACAAATATTATAAATCCCAAAGTGTGGGTGTTTGTTACCTCTTCATGCCAAAACGACTGAATAGATCGGGCTGAAATTTAGCACATAATGGGTTCCAGACAAAAATAACGTAGGCTACTTTTTAGCGTACAAATTATGTTCCCTTGGAATAACAAAAAATTTTCCCACTCAAACGAACAGGGCAAGTAGAATACAAGCTTGTAAAAAATACGGATAATGTTAAACAACAGTACAAAAAAAACATTTCTTTAGTCACAAGTAAATACTCTGGACTTTCTTGTCGCTTAGAAGCTATATACTATACTTTAGTACTTTCTATACTAAATATCTTTATTTAAAAGTATTTGTACAATACGTAAAACGAGTAATAGAACAAAAATCTCTAATAAATGTTTATTTTCCTATTTGAAGGACTGAACCAAACATAAAATCAGAATCATATAAAAGATTTACAACCAGCATAATCATAACTGCTACTTGATCTCCAAAAACGAATTTGTCTGAAGATCTTCGCCGCCCGGATCTTTGATTTCCTCTGGGGAAGTTGTTGAAGTTCTTGTTTCGAATTTCTGAAGTACCTAAAACATCAGGCTTACGTATGATTAATGGCTTAATTTCGTCTATCTCCACGCCCCAACCCTTTTTACACGATGGTCATCATTCATTCTGAAGGTTTTGTTTTGAACGAAATTATAAATTAAGTACCAAAGTGCTCAAAGTGAATAAAGTACAAGCGGGGAAAGGTTATGATGCCTATAAAGGTATCTACTCAAAGGTATAAACGCAACAGGTAGATATCGTGTTACCAGTTTACCAGACAGTTTATTTTTAATATCAGCGCAGAATGTTTACAATCAGACGGACGAGATCTACTCATGTTTTGGGAACGTTTCGACTATATTTAGATGATGAAGAACTGAGTAACAAGAGTATTATAATTGACGACCTCTGTGCCGCGCTGCTGGGCAAAGATGAGGTTGCGGGTTAGATCCCCTTCCCACTTCGGGACAAATGTTTGTACCACCTGCCGATATTTGTTTTGGGTGTTCTGGTGGTTTTCTATAATAAAAAAATATTAATCTATGTATTGTATTATGTATATCAGTCATCTAGTACCCATAACACAAGCTCTGCATAGCTTGGGGCTAGATGATGCTGTGTGGATTGTCCAGCATTATTTATTTATACAAATCCCTACATAAATAGCTACTACAGCTATATAAGGATATGTTATTTTATTCAAAGCACACGTTAGTTCGTGCGTGCGCCCTTGGCTTGCTCAATCACTCCGATAACAGCAACTGAACTATCAACGACCAAGACAAGTAGAGCTATACATCCAGTACACAAACCCCTCTCCTATCTCCTCATCATAGAAACCAGCGGGGCAGACCAGGCCATCTAATCCTGGTCGGTCTTCAAAGGGTTTACGATGTTATGGGTTAACTCTTGTGGGAATGAGTTCTTAAAGAATTATTTACTCTGTTTCGAGAGGTACTCGTACAATGACCTGGATTGTTTTATTTTTACCTACTCGTCGGGTGAAATTTATGGACTGCGATAAGGCAAACACGGCGGCGCATCAAGTGGGTGATAGGTATAAAAGGGTTCTCTTTCATTGGTACTTGGAATTGGAACCCTTTATAAAACAAAGCTTTGGTTTATTTAATGTTCTTTGGTGAACTTAAATTCCATTGTTCTTTCTAATTCACAGACGTAACAAAACAAATACTTGCTCGAATATCGAGCAAGTATTTGTTTTTTAATATTAGAGTAGGTTTGTTTTATGATTTCAAGGAAAAGGATCAAAAGGGTTTAGAATCGGAAACAAAGGTTCAAAGGTTGTTTTCTAAAAGGCGGTTTATTTGGTCACTAGTTTCTGCCCGCGGCTTCGGATGCGTTGTTCAACAACAATTTCAAAGGTTATTTTTATCCCATTAGGACTGATTTATGGAATAAAAAGTAGACAAAAATACAACCAGTTTAAACAACTCAATCTCTTCAATAGTTTCGACATGAAGAATTAAACAACACCCAACTTATCCATCCAAACTTTCGCATCACACTAAAATTATAAAAGCGAAAGTTTAGATGGATGGATGGATGTTTGTTAAAATACTGAACGTATCGGGTTGAAACTTTCCATACAGGTAGGTAGTTCTAGGTCTTAAATAAAACAAAGGCTTTGTATCCCAAAAATCATTTCCCATCTGATAGAAATAACCTTTAAACGTATCAAAGACACACCGTGTGCGAAACCGCGAGCAGAAACTAGTTTTTAATATAAGTGTGATGTCTGTAGGTCTACAGACATCATCATCGTCATCATATGCCGGTACATATCAGCTTTTAGTGAATTAAATGGACCTATGTCATAGACATGAGATACATGACGACCGATATGGCGCGGTGGGCGAAGGTCCGCTTGCGACGCAGGAGGTTGCGGGTTCGATTCCCGCCTCGGAACAATTGTGTGTACGATCTGCAGATATTTGTTAAATATCTATCTATGTAATATATTGTATTATGTATATCAGTTATCTAGTACCCATAACACAAGCTCTGCTTACCATGGGGCTAGATAATGCTGTGTGAATTGTCCAGCATTATTATTATTATTATTATATTATTTCCCGCCAGGCACCGACTGCAGTCAGACATCAGCATCACAAAAGCTTTTGTGTTATCTTCGTTGGCGTCGCCAGAAAGGATAGAAACTTCATCATTCTTCTTTCTACAAATGTTTGTACGATCTACAGATATTTACTAAGGGTTTTCTGCGTTTTTTCTATTTTATTTATTTTATTTTGTTTTATTCGGAAGACAAACAGTTTTACACACTTAACAGATAACTTAAATGGAAACCTATAACCATTTATGTGTCCTCGCATATAGTAGCTAAGGGATTGCTTGCTTGCAGAGGATAAATGAAAACGAAGAAATAGCTTAGTCTAATAACTTACACATAGGTACATTGAATTAAAATAAATAGAACTAACAATAGACAATAAAAATATTATGATATATGTATATGCAAGTACCTACTAACAATTACCAAAATTATACTATATATTATACAATACAGAAACTAATATATAGTAAAAACAAGACAATAAAAAAAACAAAAGATACAGAATCCTAATAACTTATGGTTAAGATGATAAATTGATAACGCATCAAACCAGCGCTTTGAATCTATATTATTATTTCTATCTATATTATAAACTACTAGCTGCGCCCTGCGGCTTCGCCCGCCTGGAAATCTATGTGTCAAATAGTTTATAAACCATTATCTTGAATCACTCTATATCTATTAAAAAAAAATCGTAGTTATAAAGTTCTAAGCATACATAAGCATGCGAATTGTCGTCCGTGACTTCAATAATTAGTAATTAAGGTCTTTGGCTGAAAAACAGCGCTGAATATAATAATGTTCAGCACACGCTGAGCCAACCCCTATTTCGGCGCAGGGTCATGGAGGTAGTCTGTGTCTAAACATAGGGGCAGACAGACAGCGGGAAGCGACTTTGTGTTATAGGTATACTAGAAGATAAAAAAGCTTGGAACGAGTTTTACTCCAACTCAAAATCTAACAACTTACAGATAAGCAAATCATATGTAATAGACACATAAGTTATGAACATACAAGTGGTTTCTTCTCACTTCTTCCACTGGAGGACAAAAAATTTAAGTGAATATCAATATACCTAATGAATAGTATAAAATATGACTTGTCTAAGTGCTTATTTGTAAGCCTAAAGAAATAAACTTTCATTTCATTTCATACTATGTAGATAGACTATATAGGTATCTGTGTTTAATGAATTGACCCTTAACATAAGCTCTGCTTATCTTAGAGCTAGGTGATGTTGTGTGAATTGAATGAATGAATGAATTAACACTTTATTGCACTTAAAACTATAAAATAACACCTTATATCTACATATTACACATAAAAAGTACAATAGGCGGCCTTATCTGCTTACCATGAGGCTAGATAATCCTGTGTGTATTGTCCAACATTATTTATTATATATTTATTATTTATTTATCGCTGATTGAATGAATGAATGAATGAATGAACACTTTATTGTACCCAAAATAACAAAATAACACCTTATATCTAAATCTTACATAATAACAGTACAATAGGCGGCCTTATCGCTTAAAGCGATTTCTTCCAGGCAACCAGGGATTGATTGTGCTGATTGGATTTGATTTGATTGGGGCTGATTATGTAGCATTAATAATGTATTTCTAAAAACACTTATACTTTCGTAAATTCTGTGAAGTATTTATGATGGCGCCCTTATTAAAACATAAACAAATAATGAATTTCTGGAACTCATTACTTATTTATGCGCTTTCTCCCTAGAAGAGTCTTGTCATAAGTAGAAATTTCGCGTTTTCTTAGAATAGACTCGGAGATTATTTCTGCGAATACTCTATTGTACTCGTACTTCAGTCAAAAAGATGTTTGGAATTTTTAACATGCGCAAGAAGTTTTTTATTTCTTCCCAAATTAAAAGGTCATTATTATTACCGTGAACAGCCTCTATGACGCAGTGAGCAGATGTCTTAGTCGCAGAAGGTGCGGGTGCGATTCTTACCGCGGGTAGTGTTTGTTATATCTGTAAATGTTAGTTTTTTGGGTTTATAACTTATGTATGCATGTAATTACAAAAATTTACTTAATTACTTAAAGCCGGTTACGCCAGTTTGTAAAAAAATATGTAAGCAGAGCTAATGCTATGGGTATGGTGTTTATGCGTCATCTAATACGCATATCCCATATAATAAAAACATTTTAAAAGCTGGCGCAAACCCCATCCAATGTGCTTTTCGCAGGCCTGGATTTGTGACGTCTCGTTAGCGGGAATTATTGTATGAAAAAAAGGACAATCGTGCCAGCTTGTAACAATTTACCTATACTTTGTGGCTAGATGATGTGTAAAGTTTCCGTCATTATTTGTTTATTTCTATAAGAGCAAAACCATGTGAGGATCCGGTTTCAGAATAATCCAATCCAACGACTGGCGGACTGCCAACTCGTCACTAGACAGTTACTCCATAATGCGCGGTAATGTCGCTAAATGTTATCCAATACTAAAACATAAATTGCAATTTACTAAAGTAAATAATTTGCAAGACTGCAGAGTGGAACCACGAAGCTACAGCAAATAAAACATGTGCAACTTCTCTGTAACAAAATACAAACTGCTCAAAGAGAACAAAATCATTTACTCTGCTTCTGAATATTCTATTCAACGAGTTTTAAATTGAATTCATAAATGGAATGTGCGAATAAGATAAAATAAAGGAGGTAGACTAAAGTAGGTTCGCTATTCAGAGGTTCTAATCTACGGTACCTAACATATGTAGAGCGATACTACTTATAACTCCACTAGTGTCCCAAAGCGTCGATACAAAACGTGTGAAATTTTGCACTGTTTCTTGCTATATTTAGTTTGACGAAGGTTCTCTATTTATAAAGCGCGCCCTGAGAATTGTACCTATTATCATCATCAGCCTATATTAGTCCACTGGACATATGCCTCCTGTAATGTGCGCCATAGCGCCCTGTCTTCAGCTTGCCGCAATCAGCATCTGCCTGCAGTATTTCGCAGATTGTCATCGTACCAGGCTGGAGGGCGTCCTACACTACGTTTGCCGAGTCGCGGTCTCCACTCAAGAACACGTTTACCCCAGTGGTTGTCGATTCTTCGCGAGACATGGCCGGCCCACTACCACTTCAGTTTGCTAATTCTTTAAGCTATGTCGATAACTTTGGTTCTCCGTTGGATGTATTCGTTATGAATTCCATCCTTCAGAAACTCCGAGCATAGCTATCTCCATAGCTCGCTGAGCTTCAAACTTGTGGGCCAGCCCTACGGTGAGTATCAACGACTCAGCTCTTTCGTACCTACTTATGAAAATAAGCGTTCAGGATGTTTCTCTAGAAACCTACGTAGTTGAATAGTTACAGCTGAAATACTATTGGCATGATTGGCATGATATGCTGTGAAAGTTTTTCCAGGTCTGTCCTGCCCAAGAAAATTTCATAGAAATGTGAAGAAACCGTAGTTACCATAATTAAATATGACTGGCATATTTTAAAAAACACCAATGATTTTTTTTATTTTGAATACAATTAACTAAAACTTTAACTTAACTTCCTAAATGTAAAACTTTTGAAACAATCATACAAAAATCATTTAAAACGGGATATTAACCTGTTAAAATTGTGCCAAAGTATTGAAAAACTCAAAAATCAAATCATTGTTAATATCCCGTTTAAATTACTTCTTCGATGTAAGCTGTAAATGTATGTATTTGAGAGAGGTACAGAATCTTGACAATTTGATGCTAAGTCTTTAGAAACTACATACTACACGAAGCTCAGCCTTGCCTCTGTTATTAGTTTGAAACGTGGAGTACAGAAGAGAAATGGAAGAGTTGTTATGGAACAAGTTTTTCACAGTAAATAAATCTTGAAAAATTGGATGGATGAAAGAAAAAATAAAGAAAGAAAATACATTTATTGATTCACAAGTAGGTATAGCTTGTTACTAAATGATAATAATCTATATATAAGGTAAACAAGAACATAAAGAAATAAATAAAATTAACTACGTATGTATTATATACAAGCAACAAGCGACTCCACAAAGCGAACCAATAGGTCCTGTCTCAGCATAATGTTGCTCTACTTCTCCATAAGAAGTAGAGCAACGCTGGTTTTCTGACAGAACCATTGGCGCGCGCGTGTCCACACGGGTGGCAGACCACAGATAAGACAAAAAATATATATATACACATTAAATTGACATCTTGGATGGACAGATGGTTGTTCTTTTTTCACGCCAAAAGTACTGAACGGGTCGGGCTAAAATTTTGCATTAATGTCTAGTCTAGACCTGGTATTAGACATATTATGTTTCTTTTTATTCTTAGTTACCATGTTGTTTTTAAAATTACCTTGGAATGTTTCCATGGACACAACGCGTGTGAAGTGTGTGAAGCCACGGGCAGGAGAAAGAAAAAAAAGAAGAAAGAAAATATATTTATTGATTCACTGTAAGTACAACTTGTTACTACATTTACACTTATAAAATAAGTAGTATAGGAAAATAATATAATATAGGATAGGGTAATATAGGAGCTAGGTCTATAGATGTTTTTTTTAAGTTCTAGTCTCTTACTATCCACTAGTTTTCCTTGTAAATAGATATCCATTTTCAATGACAATATTTAAAAAGCAATGCCTGTTAAATAAATAATTTATTGTTACTTAGTAAAACCTTGTTTAAAATATTAAATGTTTACGTTATCTACAGACTGATGTACTCGGAGTTACCTCGACAATCGACGACGGCAGAGTTTCCACAACTTAATTTATATTCAGTCAGATTTGATGAATGTCCATGTCCACAGAACGAGTGCTCTAAACGCGGTTGATACTTCTGTAGGTAAATTAAAACAAAAAAAAACAATTTTGCATTTCGCATTTCTGATAATTTTTATTCTATTTAACTTTTATTAAACTGGTAGTAGGTATGCTGAATATTTCTACAATCAGATTTCATATTTCAATATACTATATTTCTCTAGGCTTACAATATAAGCAATAACACTAGTCAAACCTTTAATGCTCTATTAACCTTTAAACTCAATTAACCAATCAATAATTAAATCTAATATCTTGTCAACGAGTTGTTCAATGGTTAGCGTACGAATCTATACTATCTATATTCTATCTACGTACATATATTATACCTTAAAGAAAGTCGTGTTAGTTGTACTATTTATGACTCAAAAACGGCTGAACCGATTTGGCTGAAAATTGGTGGGGAAGCTTAGATCCAGGATATTTTTTATCATTTAAACCATTTGACACATAGATTTTCACGGGGGCAAAGCCGCGGGTCGCAGCTAGTAATCAAATAAAAGATGTAGGTAGTCTCTCATTATGTCTCCGTCCTAAATTTTTTCTTTATAGCTCCATGTTTTGAAGCATGTACGGTACGAATGCCCATTGTAGATTCTTGACTCCATGTTGCCTTAAGGCTATGCGAACACGATGAGCACTCAGACCACAGATTATCTAGCATTTACCACACTCAGATGGAACATTCAAAACTCCACTTCGTACAAGTTACCGAACTTTCTTGAAGCAAATTGATTGAAGTTACAGAGAAAGAGTGCGCTCCATCATTCACCCTCGTTAGAGTTCTATTCTGTGAACACGCACAACGAATGCGAAATAGAAAACAGTAATAAGGAGTTCTGTAGCTGTTTTCGAAAACTTATAGAGTCGTGGAAAGGTTGTGGTAGGAGTTATAGACTGTAATTAATAAAAATCTGCGTCAAAAAGTGGGTATATTTTAGGCCGGTAACTTCGGTAAGCATCTATGTAAAACTTTTGTGTGTCAAACTTTTTCGTTTAAGTGTTAAGTAGGTATAATACCTAACAATAACAGTTCTGAGCGTGTCACCAATAGTTTGTATGTTGTTACTTGCAAACTATATACATATATATTTTATGACGACCGTAGGTCCACCTGCGACGCAGGAGGTTGCGGGTTCGGTTCCCGCCTTGGGACAAATGACGACAAATGCTATGAGTATTTTCAAGCCTTATTGAAAACATGCCTATGTATTTTTCTTTTTTTCTAAATATCATTTCCGCGGATATCTTGCCTTTGAAATAACCGCCCTCAAACCAAAATGAAAGGTAAAAATAAAAAAATATCGCTTTAACCTATCACCCCGTATAGTCTAAATTCTTCAAGTAACCAGCGTTACCTTATGTCACCAACAAAAGAAGCCGGGGACAGAAGATATTTCATTATTTTCCCCCGTGACGTAAAAACCGCCAATATAAACTATCTCTATTTTATGTCGCAGAGAATTTACGAGGAGAAAACAATGATCCCGCGCTTTGTGATAAAATCTGAGTGACGTATCGCGCGCGACACCAAAGCCCGTATTCACCGCAAACATCGAGAAAAAACTGAAGATAAAATACATATATGCCCTGAGGAACCAGGCTGCGAAAATATTTTTTCTGTTTTAATATTATTTGAGGACTTTATCGCTTAGCGATAACATCGGTAGGCAGGCTTGCAATTTTTTTCATTAGTATTTTGATATAAAATGAAAAGAACGGTTACTTACGAGTACAAGTCTTAACATAAAAAATATAATATACCCTTACCTGCCTACAAAAACATTTTCTACGTTTTAAACCTACTGCCACCTATACTTACCCGGCTTTAATAGGTACTCAATTTTTTTGACAGAAGTTCTGCCTATATCATGGCCAAGGTCTATATGGTCTGTATTTAGACTAAAGTACTAAAATAAATTTAGGTCGGTGTCTATCTTAGGAAACGAAACTCCAATTCGTTCAGAGCCTCACGCCCAGAGCATTACGTAAGATTGCAAATAGGAATTTACTGGTATTTCCTCGAGATATTAGTTAGAATTAAAGAGCTTAGTGTTACATAGGTGATATAGGTCAGAACCTTAATTGGCCAAGCTGGAAATACCCTAATTGCAGATATAATATATATATCGACCATAGGTCGATACCGATATGGCGCGGTGGGCGAAGGTCCGCCTGCGACGCAGGAGGTTGCGGGTTCGATTCCCGCCCCGGAACAATTGTGTGTACGATCTGCAGATATTTGTTCCGGGTGATCTGGTCGTTTTCTATGTATAATAAAAAATATCTATTTATGTAATATATTGTATTATGTATATCAGTTATCTAGTACCCATAACACAAGCTCTGCTTACCATGGGGCTAGATAATGCTGAGTGAATTGTCCAGCATTATTATAGGTATTATTATTTTATTATTATGGGTCGTGGCGCGGTGGGCAAAGGTCTGCCTGCGACGCAGGAGGTTGCGAGTTCGATTCCCGCCTCAGCACAATTGTGTGTACGATCTGCAGATACGAGTATTTATACCGGGTATTCTGGTGATGTAAAAAAAAATATCTATGTAGTGTACTGTATTAAGTATATCAGTCATCTAGTACCCATAACACAAGCTCTGCTTAGCTTGGGGCTGCATGACGCGCTGTTTCGATTGTCTTGCTTTATTTATTTATTTTCTATATATACTTTACCCCCATACTAATTTAGATACAGAAATCTCTTTGCTAATAAGTAAAGAACAGGAAGGTCTTTAGCGGATCCCTTGAGGTGGCTCAGGACAGTATGAAAGCGATCGTCCAAAATAAATGATACAAAAAGCCTACAGAGTCCATACAAAGAGCCAACTCCGAGCCTGTGGGCACAGTTCGGAAGAAGTCTAAGTGAAAACGTATGTAGGCAACAACGGCGGCTTGAATTGACAGCGAAATGTGAATTCGGTTTTCCGCGGCTTTGCGCCCCGGGCTTTCAGTCCAAATCAAACTAACTTAGATTAAAAACTTTGGGGACGAATTGGTAGGACCGTGATTTTCCATTTTCAAATTATAGAAATTATCTTCCATTCTTCCTTTGTACCAGAAACTTTTCAAACAATCTGAAATCCTAGAATATATGTACTTGTTTAGATTATATTTTATCTCATAAGTTGAATTATTTATTCGGCACTAGTTTTTGCCTGCAGTTTCGCGCGCGTTATTGTTAAAAAACCATTTAAAGGTTATTAAGATAAACAGTAATTTGTGTATTACTCCAGATCTAAACCTACATCTACGCAAAATTGCAGCCCGATCTGATTAGTAGTTTTGGCGTGAAGAAGTAGCAAACGTACATCCATCCATCCATCCACTTTTACAACTTTCGTATTTAAAATATTAGTGTATGGAAGTAAAATGGTTTTGAGTCATAAACGGCCCTAACTCCCCTGAAATAATCGCTTAGTAAGAAACTACAGATGAAGTGTCTAAAGTGTCAATCTAAGTACAAAATATTATAAGAAGTAATCGCGATGTAGACCTTTCCAAGAAAGAATAACGAAGCTAATAAATTCGCTTCGGTCATAGTCGTAAATATGACCTAGTTACTCAAAGGTTCTTATAAGTTTCTCCATTCCTTAGGAAATGGAAAAACTTACAAGAATTTGATATCTACTTGATTTGATTATATAATCTTCTAGTTGGAAAGCAAATAAACAGTTCATTATCGAACTTACGTAAGTGTATTAGCTTCTTTAGAGATTTCCTTTTGAATTGACGACGTTATCTGAACTTTCCTCGACGAACTTCATCCAACAAAGCAGTACAGGTTTCAAATTTCAATAGATCGTGGATTGAAAAGCTTTTTGAAAGTAGGGTAGTATAAAACTCATTACGTTCCACGATAGAAAAAAAACACCCGAAATGAATGGAAATATTACGGGTACGATTTCAAGTTACCCTTTGTTATAAAAATGATAATTTAAAAATGCTCCTCGTCTTTGTAATTATTCAACCTCCAAATGAAGAGAGCGAAATTAATTAAGATCAACAAAAGAAATCACGAATTGCTGGCTAATAATGTTATTGCCCACAATTGATGTGAATCCATAACCAAAATGTATTCTACCATAAGGTTTGTTTTAGATTTTTGTCCGTGATTTTCTTGTATTCTTTCTTCCTTTGAATTAGATATTTGTTTCCTGACCTATAAAACAAACCAGGATTTTGGAAGCAATTACAATAACGGACACAAACGTCGAGTGTTTCGAACATCAAAGCTGAAACCAAAGCCCAGTTCAAGGGAACATTTCGAGACCTGCGGTTGACAAAGGATAATGCTGTTAGGTACTTCGTTTCTGCGAAAGATAAATACCTTCCTACTTCCTGCAAAGCCAAGGAAAATTCTCTGCAGACGATCTTGGACCTTAGGGAGTCATTTACGAATATTATCTAGTAGGTAGGTACTACAAATGAGAAAGGTTTTTTATAAATTCTGTAAAAGTTTTAACCTACTTTCATCTAATTAATGATATCATACCAGTCTTTTGAGTCTACTGCCTATATGCGAGTCAACAGATTGACAAAAAACAAGCTACAATAACCCGGATACTTAGTATTTCACGAGGGACATCCAATGGTACTATGGTACTATCTAAACAATTTTCGGGTTTCACCTTAAGAGGTAGAAACCGTTTGGATTAGTTTCAAAGAATATAATCCCTTTCAGCCCTAGTGGAGATCGCGACTCGGCAAACGTAGTGTTAAACGACCTCCGGCCATTCTGGATGATGACTTGCGAAAGACTGCAGGCAGTTGCTCGATGCGGCAAGCCGAAGACAGCGCTACGTACGATGCTTATTAGGGGAGGCCTATGTCCAGCAGTGGACTAATTATATGTTGATGATGAAGATGATGACAGTCCTAGTAAGGCATTTATTACAATAAAGGACCCTTTAAATTAGACCCTTTCCGCAAAATTCTATCTGAGCAAAATATTGAACGGCTGTTCATGAAAATATTTGAAATTGTAGAATAGCCTGGTAGTAAACCTGATTGCCTGTCGTCGTCTAATTTTGTTTTAGAGACGAGAATGGCTTTGTCCTTGAAAATATGCCTCAAAGCTTCGGAAAATCGGAGCGGATACAGTCTACTATTTCTTCTTCTACTTTTGAATGAGTACGTGATGGTAAAATGTTAGAAAACTATGGCTTAAATGAACCGCGCGTGACTATTTTATTAAATGGTTGTAGCTTCTAAGGTTTCGTTCGTATTGTAGCTTTATAACTTCGTAGGACACGCGGCTTTGCTTTCGTAGTGGAATCTGGCCAGTTTTATTACCTATTCAAATAAAAATAAAACACTTTATGACTGCAATATCTATTAGTTAGGACTAATAGATCTTACATCATCATCAACCTACGTATATTAGTCCACAGCTGGACATAGGGCCTCAATGAGCACCATAGCGCCCTGTCTTCAGCTTGACGCATCCTGCAGTCTTTCGCAGGTCGTCATCCCACCTGGTCGGAGGGTGTCCTACACTACGTTTAGGTAGGACGCCCTCTAATCTTCGTGTACTTGACGAAACTTTTAATTCGTTTTGTTACTAGCATATTCTTTTTGATACGAAGCGCCTTCACTTCATATTATAGAATCACGCCTTTTCATGCAATTTATTGAGCAAATGAACTACTTTTTGAGTCAGTACTCACTCATACACAGTATCAGTTATGTGAGTGGTTTGCATAAAATAGTGCGAGATAAGAAAATCGCTTGCGGCGTCATCGTTGTAAACGAAATGCAGTGTGAAAAGAGTTTTTCATGCATAAATACTGCGCCCGAAAAACAGGGCCACGGAATTTTTAGCATATTCTGATTCAAAAGCAACATGTTAGTATGCTACAGACGGGTTTATTAGGCCTTTGAGTCTGCAGCTTGCTTTCTGTGAGTTATTTGAGACTATACTCTGTCCACGCATTTATTTATCTCTGGCATAATAATGGGAAACAATTTTTCATACACATGTATAGGTAATCTATCAGCTTGATAATATCGAAGCTCTCTTAAGTCCCGATAATTTTCGAGGAGACAGATTCGAATCATTATTTTTAAAAACAAGCATAGTCTATAAAATATAGCATTAGCGCCCATTGTACAACATATTTTTTATTTGTTTTTTTTTTCTTTTCCTGTCTGGTGTATCTGTTACTTATTATGGTGTGCAATAAAAAGTATTGATACAACGGGTATTTATCGCGTTTATTTACCTTTTTCCCGACGTTTCAACAGGTTTACACACTGTCGTGGTCACGAAAAAAAGGTAAAAAAACGCGATAAATACCCGTTGTATCAATACTTATAATTATGTGTTCAGATCGCGTAAGTTTAGAAATAATTGTATTGTATTGTTTCAAGGAGTTAAGAAAATGCGTCAACAGATAGCTGATTCACCAGGATTTGTACAACTCAATTCTTAAATAGCAGACGATTGCTACAGCGATACACTTAAAAGATGTATATAGTTTTGTACTTTGTGACATATTTTTATTATGATATAAAGCAGACATTATTTGATGACGTTAAAGGTATCGCTGATATACTAACACCAATACACGACCGATGTAGCGCGGCGATCGAAGATCTGCCTGCAACACAGGAGGTTGAGGGTTCGATTCCTGCCTTGGGAAAATGTTTCTTGTTGTTATTTTGGGTTTTCAGGATATTTTCTATGTATTGACAATAGACAATATCTTGGTACCTAAGTAATGTATCCTTAGTATAATGTCATCTAGTATCTACAACATGAGCTCTGCTTAGCTTGGGGCTACATGATACTGTATTGGATTGTCCTGCATTATTGTTTTAATTCAATAAAACAAAAGCGATTTATCCACATTTGCCTCAACGTGAAACTGGACAGATTGTGTGACCATCGTTATCCGCCTACTCTAGGAAACAGAATACCGACAAAAATCCAGTCAGCCCCACCCGATATATTACAAAGTAGCTTTTTGGCCAGAAAACTAATGGTGTCCGTCGAATAAAATCCCCTAATCGGAAACAAAACGCCTTTGGGTGTTCTAAATTGACCCTCGATTGGCAACCTTCCAAACACTTTGTTGGACAGTGACCTTATCGCATTACGGGTTCCAGCGAATTCATGTGACGAATAGTGACGTTTTCCTAGACATGGGCTCGGAATGGAAAACATCAACATGGACAAACGTACCGTCAGAGTGGCACAAACATAATTGAATCTGTCGTATTAATGGAGTTTAATCACTAAAGTCAACGCTCGCCGCCTGACATGTTGACAAAACAATGTGAGCTGCCTATAATATTCATGCACTAAAGCTTGAAGCACACTTAGGCCGCACCTCTCCAACACAACACTCGCACCACTCAACAGCCAACGAACTGAAGCCTTGATGATGTTGGCAAGCCGGAAGCTGCGTTTCATCCGAATCCGTCCCGCTTTCACACGGTCATACAACTTACTTCAGCAAGCAGTCCACGCGTCTGACACTAAAAGCTTGCGGTAAGAAAGACGTCAACCGACAACTGCGTGCTATGATGTGATGGAAAAATGTTACAAATAAGAATGCACATTTTTATACTGTGCGGCAGCGTTGCCGTCCAAATCTGCGACAACCTTAACACCACCGCACCAATCAATAGGTTTCTTTCCGGCCCTGGTGGGGGCACAGAGAGGGGCCTCGAGGCTTGGCCTCATTACCCCGGCGTCAACTCGAGGGGTGGCGACCCCTCGGTCCTTGGGTTTTGTGGGAGTCTTTTTTTTTTCCCTTATTCTCCATGTTTTTTTAGGCAGCATTTGGTTTATAATCTTTTTTTTTGTGTTTTTTTGTGTTTTTTTTGTTTTTTTTTGTTTTTTTTTGTTTTTTTTCTTTTTTTTTTAATAAACCCAAGGACTCTATGGTGGTTCCGCAGGGATCAGGTCCCGCGGAAGGGGTCGCCATGGGCGGTCGTCTTCCTGGGGCCGGGGCTGGGGCGGCGCGATGTTGTGGAGGTGCTCGTGGTGCCCGGTGTCGGCGCGATCGTACATTCGACGCGCCGTCTGCACGACGAATTCCTCCACGGATTGGATCTGCAGGTCGCGGGCGATGACGTCGTTCCTGACGTAGCGCCCCGCGCCCGTGCAGATCCTGAGGGCCACGTTCTGCAGCGCCTGGAGCCGGTCCTTGTTGGTCTGGGAGACCAGAGCGTACCAGCTCGGCGCCGCATAGGTTAGCCGGGACCGGACGTAGGACTTGTAGACCCGCACTTTAGTCCTCAGCGGCAGCCGAGATCCCAGGACAGGTCGGAGGAGCGCTCGGGCGACGCGCGCTTGTTGTAGCGCGCGGTCAACCTGCGGCTGCATCCTCAACGACCTGTCAATCTCGATGCCGAGGTACCTCGTGTGCGAGCTCCAAGCCACGTCCTGGCCCCGAAGCTGGAGTTGAGGTGGGTGGCGGCGGCGGCGGGAGACAAACAGCGCGGCCGTCTTACCCACATTGACGGCCATGCGCCATTTGTCCAGCCATGGCGGCAGGACGTCTAGTAGCCGCTGCATCCTGCTGGCTGCGATGGTGGGGCTGGTGGATGACGAGAAGTAGGCGCTGTCGTCCGCGAACAGCGCCAATGAGACATCCCTCTCCCCGGGGTGTAGGTGGCCCTCCAGTGTAGGGATGTCGTCAGTGTACAGCGCGTACAGGGCGGGCGACAGGCAGCTACCCTGCGGTACACCAGCTGAGATGGTCCGGGTGGTGGAGGTGGCATTCTCGACTGCGACGAAGAACCGCCGGTTGGCGAGGAAGGATGCCACGAGCCTGGTGAGGGCTGGCGGTGTAGGAGTCTGCAGGAGCTTGTACAGAAGGCCGGGGTGCCATACACGGTCAAAGGCCTTCTCCACGTCTAGAAAGACCCCGATGGTGGATCGCCCGGCGTTGTGCTCGACTGCAAGGTGGTGCATCACCCTGGTGAGCTGCAGCGTGGTGGAATGGCCGGACCTGAAGCCAAATTGCTCTGGTCGTGGCTCGATCGTTGAGGCCAGGCGGCCCAAGAGCAGACGCTCCAGGAGCTTGGCCACTGTTGGTAGCAGGGTGATGGGGCGATAGCTGGCGGGATGGCGGTGGTCCTTACCCGGCTTCGGCAGGGCGATGACCCGCCCGGTCTTCCATTGGTCCGGGAAGTGGCACGTTCGGAGGATTCCGTTGAGGAGCCGGGCGAGTGCGGCGACTCCACGGCGGGGCAGCTGGGCGAGTGCCATGTTGGGGACTCCGTCATAGCCTGGCGCCTTCCGCCTGGGTAGGCGGAGGACGGCCTTCCGCACCTCAGCAGGGGAGAAGAAGTACTCCCCGCCTAGGGGCGGTGTCGGGCCAGACAGGAAGTCCTCAACTGCTTCCTCAACCTGGTGGTGATGGTTGAGAGTCTCGAAGCTGACATCTGCTGGAACAGGGTGTGGCGTGAACCACCGCACCACATCGACTCGCGTTTCCTCTTTCAATAAAGTTCACCTTCTTATAAAAACTGTTACGCGATGCTATTGTGTTTAAATAAAGTCAGGAACAACGGAAACCAATTTCGTTCTATTTATTGTGTACAAGTATCCAAAAATTACAATTACGAGCCGACCGTAGCCAGGCTATGACGTCACATGCTACGGCGTAGCGAGAACTACCTGGCTGAACAAAACAGTGTACATACCCGAATTAAGGTTAAACAAGTCGCTCATCTTTATATAAAAACTTTGAAAAGTTAATAATAAAAATAAATACTTAATGCTGGACAATCCGCACATCATCATCTAGCCCCAAGCTAAGCAGAGCTTGTGTTATGGGTACTAGATGACTGATATACTTAATACAATGCATTACATAGATATATATTTTTATCATACTTAGAAAATACCCAGAATATCTGGAACAAATATTTGCAGATGGTAAAAAAACTTGTGCCAAGGCGGGAAACGAACCCGTAACCTCCAGGTGGACCTTTGCCCGCCGCGCCAGTGCGGTTGTCAAACTTATTACATTTCATAATTTCAAACACACGATAGGGCTGGTCCACCAGTTCAAAGTCGCTCAGCGAGCTATGGAAAGAGCTATGCTCGGAGTTTCTCTGAAGGATAAGATTCGCAACGAATACATCCGACAGAGAACCAAAGTTATCGACATAGTTCTGAGAATTAGCAAGCTGAAGTGGCAGTGCGCCGGCCAAATCTCGCGAAGAACCGGCGGCCGCTGGGGCAAACGTGTTCTTGAGTGGAGACCACGACTCGGTAAACGTAATGTAGGACGTCCTCCGACCAGGTGGGATGACGACCTGCGAAAGACTGCGGGTAGATGCTGGATGCGTCAAGCTGAAGACAGGGCGCTATGGCGCTCATTGGGGGAGGCCTATGTCCAGCAGTGGACTAATATAGGCTGATGATGATGATGATAATTTCAAATATCTTAATTTGTCTCTGAAGTAAGGTAAACTGAAGTACCTACCTAATCTCCAAGCTTCTCAACAATCTTACGATTCAAAAGGCACTAAATTATCTCTAAGGCTTTTCTTCGATCTCAATTGCAGAAAACTAGGACGAAAAACTTTTTGAAGAATTAAGTACGAAACGTGTACAACTTTCGTATCTCAGAATCATTTAACACTTTGACTGTCTCCACTCGCCGTTCTACGGGTGCTTGCAAACCAGCGACGCGCACCTCCGGGTCGCATAGCTGAAGCTAGGCAGAGAACGCGTTAAGTAGAAACACAATAAAATGTTATCGCAACCGTTATCGCGTTCCTCTTTCTTGTTATTCCTTGTAAAACACTTATCAGAAATAAATGCTAATCCATAAAGCTACAGTTTTAATTACTGAAATTGGATACGAATCATCAACGCTTCGCGGTTTCGTGATTTGAAGTGTTTGTTTGTTCCAAACCTGATTTAATTTATATTCAAATAATTTGGTTGATTAGCTTCTGCTTACAAATTTCGCTTCAAATGAAGAATGGAGAACTGGATTTCAATAGCGATGTAATTTCGTATCGTACGTAATTCGCTTTCTGTTCCAAGAACTAACAGAGTGGTTGGTACTGGACTGCAGAGCGTGATGATTATTGCAAAACCAAGGGCTATTTTCTCTGACCGAAACTATGTTAGTTCAAAAATGAACGTTTACGTGTTGATGGGTTTGTATATGCTACGTGGCATCTTGTTTTTGAATGAGAATGCAACTCTTTTACAAGCTATACCAACGATCAATCAAAACCGAATATTCACATATCACTTTTTTTGTGTTTTTTTGTGTTTTTTTTGTTTTTTTTTGTTTTTTTTTGTTTTTTTTCTTTTTTTTTTAATAAACCCAAGGACTCTATGGTGGTTCCGCAGGGATCAGGTCCCGCGGAAGGGGTCGCCATGGGCGGTCGTCTTCCTGGGGCCGGGGCTGGGGCGGCGCGATGTTGTGGAGGTGCTCGTGGTGCCCGGTGTCGGCGCGATCGTACATTCGACGCGCCGTCTGCACGACGAATTCCTCCACGGATTGGATCTGCAGGTCGCGGGCGATGACGTCGTTCCTGACGTAGCGCCCCGCGCCCGTGCAGATCCTGAGGGCCACGTTCTGCAGCGCCTGGAGCCGGTCCTTGTTGGTCTGGGAGACCAGAGCGTACCAGCTCGGCGCCGCATAGGTTAGCCGGGACCGGACGTAGGACTTGTAGACCCGCACTTTAGTCCTCAGCGGCAGCCGAGATCCCAGGACAGGTCGGAGGAGCGCTCGGGCGACGCGCGCTTGTTGTAGCGCGCGGTCAACCTGCGGCTGCATCCTCAACGACCTGTCAATCTCGATGCCGAGGTACCTCGTGTGCGAGCTCCAAGCCACGTCCTGGCCCCGAAGCTGGAGTTGAGGTGGGTGGCGGCGGCGGCGGGAGACAAACAGCGCGGCCGTCTTACCCACATTGACGGCCATGCGCCATTTGTCCAGCCATGGCGGCAGGACGTCTAGTAGCCGCTGCATCCTGCTGGCTGCGATGGTGGGGCTGGTGGATGACGAGAAGTAGGCGCTGTCGTCCGCGAACAGCGCCAATGAGACATCCCTCTCCCCGGGGTGTAGGTGGCCCTCCAGTGTAGGGATGTCGTCAGTGTACAGCGCGTACAGGGCGGGCGACAGGCAGCTACCCTGCGGTACACCAGCTGAGATGGTCCGGGTGGTGGAGGTGGCATTCTCGACTGCGACGAAGAACCGCCGGTTGGCGAGGAAGGATGCCACGAGCCTGGTGAGGGCTGGCGGTGTAGGAGTCTGCAGGAGCTTGTACAGAAGGCCGGGGTGCCATACACGGTCAAAGGCCTTCTCCACGTCTAGAAAGACCCCGATGGTGGATCGCCCGGCGTTGTGCTCGACTGCAAGGTGGTGCATCACCCTGGTGAGCTGCAGCGTGGTGGAATGGCCGGACCTGAAGCCAAATTGCTCTGGTCGTGGCTCGATCGTTGAGGCCAGGCGGCCCAAGAGCAGACGCTCCAGGAGCTTGGCCACTGTTGGTAGCAGGGTGATGGGGCGATAGCTGGCGGGATGGCGGTGGTCCTTACCCGGCTTCGGCAGGGCGATGACCCGCCCGGTCTTCCATTGGTCCGGGAAGTGGCACGTTCGGAGGATTCCGTTGAGGAGCCGGGCGAGTGCGGCGACTCCACGGCGGGGCAGCTGGGCGAGTGCCATGTTGGGGACTCCGTCATAGCCTGGCGCCTTCCGCCTGGGTAGGCGGAGGACGGCCTTCCGCACCTCAGCAGGGGAGAAGAAGTACTCCCCGCCTAGGGGCGGTGTCGGGCCAGACAGGAAGTCCTCAACTGCTTCCTCAACCTGGTGGTGATGGTTGAGAGTCTCGAAGCTGACATCTGCTGGAACAGGGTGTGGCGTGAACCACCGCACCACATCGACTCGCGTTTCCTCTTTCAATAAAGTTCACCTTCTTATAAAAACTGTTACGCGATGCTATTGTGTTTAAATAAAGTCAGGAACAACGGAAACCAATTTCGTTCTATTTATTGTGTACAAGTATCCAAAAATTACAATTACGAGCCGACCGTAGCCAGGCTATGACGTCACATGCTACGGCGTAGCGAGAACTACCTGGCTGAACAAAACAGTGTACATACCCGAATTAAGGTTAAACAAGTCGCTCATCTTTATATAAAAACTTTGAAAAGTTAATAATAAAAATAAATACTTAATGCTGGACAATCCGCACATCATCATCTAGCCCCAAGCTAAGCAGAGCTTGTGTTATGGGTACTAGATGACTGATATACTTAATACAATGCATTACATAGATATATATTTTTATCATACTTAGAAAATACCCAGAATATCTGGAACAAATATTTGCAGATGGTAAAAAAACTTGTGCCAAGGCGGGAAACGAACCCGTAACCTCCAGGCGGACCTTTGCCCGCCGCGCCAGTGCGGTTGTCAAACTTATTACATTTCATAATTTCAAACACACGATAGGGCTGGTCCACCAGTTCAAAGTCGCTCAGCGAGCTATGGAAAGAGCTATGCTCGGAGTTTCTCTGAAGGATAAGATTCGCAACGAATACATCCGACAGAGAACCAAAGTTATCGACATAGTTCTGAGAATTAGCAAGCTGAAGTGGCAGTGCGCCGGCCAAATCTCGCGAAGAACCGGCGGCCGCTGGGGCAAACGTGTTCTTGAGTGGAGACCACGACTCGGTAAACGTAATGTAGGACGTCCTCCGACCAGGTGGGATGACGACCTGCGAAAGACTGCGGGTAGATGCTGGATGCGTCAAGCTGAAGACAGGGCGCTATGGCGCTCATTGGGGGAGGCCTATGTCCAGCAGTGGACTAATATAGGCTGATGATGATGATGATAATTTCAAATATCTTAATTTGTCTCTGAAGTAAGGTAAACTGAAGTACCTACCTAATCTCCAAGCTTCTCAACAATCTTACGATTCAAAAGGCACTAAATTATCTCTAAGGCTTTTCTTCGATCTCAATTGCAGAAAACTAGGACGAAAAACTTTTTGAAGAATTAAGTACGAAACGTGTACAACTTTCGTATCTCAGAATCATTTAACACTTTGACTGTCTCCACTCGCCGTTCTACGGGTGCTTGCAAACCAGCGACGCGCACCTCCGGGTCGCATAGCTGAAGCTAGGCAGAGAACGCGTTAAGTAGAAACACAATAAAATGTTATCGCAACCGTTATCGCGTTCCTCTTTCTTGTTATTCCTTGTAAAACACTTATCAGAAATAAATGCTAATCCATAAAGCTACAGTTTTAATTACTGAAATTGGATACGAATCATCAACGCTTCGCGGTTTCGTGATTTGAAGTGTTTGTTTGTTCCAAACCTGATTTAATTTATATTCAAATAATTTGGTTGATTAGCTTCTGCTTACAAATTTCGCTTCAAATGAAGAATGGAGAACTGGATTTCAATAGCGATGTAATTTCGTATCGTACGTAATTCGCTTTCTGTTCCAAGAACTAACAGAGTGGTTGGTACTGGACTGCAGAGCGTGATGATTATTGCAAAACCAAGGGCTATTTTCTCTGACCGAAACTATGTTAGTTCAAAAATGAACGTTTACGTGTTGATGGGTTTGTATATGCTACGTGGCATCTTGTTTTTGAATGAGAATGCAACTCTTTTACAAGCTATACCAACGATCAATCAAAACCGAATATTCACATATCACTGTTGGTGTCTATGATAAAACACACAAGGAAAATGATGCGCTACATATTGCGAGAGCTATTAGAGTGTTGCTTTCTGATCTTATGAATACAGACGAAAGATTAATGAACTTACTGCAAGCAATGTATTCGCGTGCGAAGTTTATTATGTTGTGATTTGTTTATTTGTTGTATATAGTGTAATTACGCATCACGAGCATAAAAATAAGCTTTTTTGTCGTTTTGTTCAAGAGTTCTACTTGAGATTACCCATCGCTAGCTGTCTAGATCTCTAGGCTCTTGTAAAAATCTAACTCGCTTTGACCCACTTCAGACACTGTTAACGAACTTAGTTCGTGCCTTGCTATCAGTTGGCGCCGTATTCTCTTACCATCTCGAATTAAAGGAAAACGAGGAGCGATCTAAGGAAATAGAATAGCCAAGTTTAATTTCGTCTCCGGGATTTAACGCGCTCTATAAATTAAGTATACCTAATGGTGAGAATTTATTGCTCTAAGCTAAAGTTATTGCTAATTCTATAACACATTATGGCCCTGGCTGTTCAGTATTTTATGGTAAGTATTCCTGACAAGGATGTTGATATTTTGGGAGCACTTAAGACACCTCTTCGTCAGCCTATATTTTGGAACACCTTGCAAAATATAGGTCGACTGCCTATATTTTGCATTTAATGGTCAATGTTTTCTAGAGAGCTTTATAATGTATACTTTTTTCCTACGCTTTGAGATCAAAGCGTATGGGGCGGCGAATAACTTTTTGTATTCACTAAGCTAATAAATTATATATTACCGTACAAAAAGAGGGTAGCTATCAAGATGGTTTTCTATAAACACTCGACTCTTTCATCATCGTCGAGCCGACATACAATGTTGTCTAAATAAGCAAGTTTCCCCAGTTCCGGAGGCAGCCTGTTTTATCGCTGAAGCCATCTGCAGGGCGACCCTAATTTCCGTTAAAAGTACTCCAATGTAGCCAAACGATGTAGTTCTCTTTGCTTGCTTGTATAGAGACGTTTTATCAAAGAGCCTATAACGTTGTCTGTCAGGATATGCGACCATTTTTCATGTATATGTTTAGTAAATCAATATTGCTGAACTATTTGCACTATATCATTTATCTAGCCTCAAGCCAAACAGAGCTTTTGTTGTGTTACAGGTTTAAATAAATTTGTGCCTGATAAGGTAATCCTGTTTGCCCCATTTTTAAGAGCGTTTGGTTAGTTTACCTACGGATTTAAAAACAAAGATGAAAAGTTCAGTATTTCAAACATTTTAACTACCATTAAAAACTTTACACGCCTGCAAAGTTTTAACTCGGACGGTATGTGTACCTACTTATATTTTTAAACCTTAGAGCAGAACAATTTTAATGAACACAAGAGGTTTTAAGTTTGATTTTGCTTTAATACGTTATAATATACATATTTTACGATACAAGTAAGGAGAGGTAAGGTAAGTATTTTGAGGTATGATCGGACACGGGTGAAGACCGGTTGTCATTAGTTGTAGCCGAATTAAGTCATATTTTCTAATGTCGATAACGCCAACGCCATTAAATGGCGTCGTAAGATCTGGTGGAAGCATTAGGAAATATGGCTTAATTCGGCTACAGTTATTGTAAACCAGTCTTTACCTGGGTCCGATCATACCCCAACGCACTATACTCTACATATATTGATAGTACAGGCTCTGTACCGAAATCGGTATGTATTCGGTAACCGAATACATGAATTGCACAAACCTATATTCGATTATTTTTCAGCACACATCATCCTGCAGGTATATTTATCCGTTGTCGGCCTTGAAAAGCTAGACACAAAACTAAAATTAGACTCGGCTCACGCACTTACCAAAGTGCACTTATCATTTGATATTTATTCGTAAAATAGCGAATAAAGCCGGGCTGTCACCGTCACGCACGATATAATTCAGATTTCGTAGGGTTGACGTAAATTACGACAGACTTTTGCGACGATAATGGCCTGAGCTGACAAATGGTTAGTAGAATCTACACTTCAGCAAAACAGAAAATGATAAATTACTGATAAATTTACAGAACCTTCCCATTTCTGGTAAAATGATATCAGTTCTTGAAAGGTTCATGCTCCTCGGACTTGGTGGATTTTTTGTGGGTTTTTGCATTTTTCCGCTTCATTTACTAAAATGATTTTCATTTATGATATCAACTGAATCACCCATATAAATAAATAATGCTGGACAAATAACACATAATACCATCTAGCTACAAGTTTCAATAAAATAAATGTATATTTCAAATTGAAAGAAGCTGAATATATATTCTAGTCACGTTATTTTGGACGGCCATGGGTTTATTACAGTTAGAAACCAATTCACATAATTGACACTTGATTGTTTTTTGTACCGACGACATCTTGAGTTCAAAAGCCCAACTTAATCTACCGAATTGAAATTAATGACTTCAGTGAATATTCATTAATTTCAATTCTAACAAAAAAACTAAAAATAACAAATCCTAAAAATCAAATATTATTATTTTTTTGATTTCTCGAAGTTATATTATTCTAGTTATATTTAATTTTATTGTGTGTTTATGTGATATTTTATTAATTTGTATGTAGAGTTATTATGGATTAGGAATCGGAAAATAAATGAGTTACCTAATAATAAAAACTGATGAATCAGTGTCGTATAACTTTAGATTTAGGCACTTTCAATAACGTTATTGAAAGTGCCTAAATCTAAAGTTATTCATCATCATCATCATCATCAGCCTATAGCAGTCCACTGCTGGACATAGGCCTCCCCCAAAGAGCGCCATAGCGCCCTGTCTTCAGCTTGCCGCATCCAGCATCTACCTGCAGTCTTTCACAGGTCGTCATCCCACCTGGTCGGAGGGCGTCCTACACTACGTTTACCGAGTCGTGGTCTCCACTCAAGAACACGTTTGCCCCATCGGCCGTCGGTTCTTCGCGAGATATGGCCGGCCCACTGCCACTTCAGCTTGCTAATTCTTAAGTTATTATTAATTAATTCTAAAGTTATTATTGGTATTTATATTTATTTTAAAACGTAGGTGACGTCACATAAATTTAATACAAATAGAAACACAAGGAAAGTATGAAAGCTATTTTTTGAGATCAAGAGGCAATGTTCCAGGCACGGATTATGCTAATTATCCAATCTGTTATTTCCCGGGGCAGATGTCGACTATGTACTCCGACTACCAGACCTGCATACACAATGATGTTTATTTATATTTAAAAAAATAATATCTAACTAGTGAACGCCCGCGTCTTCGACCTTTTCTCATGCAGCCTGGTGACGGGCTAAATCCCTAAAGGCTACATGAGACAGCTTTGTATGAAACATATTTTCATTATTCGTGTTCATTAATAAATCTTGAGAGATACTTAAAATACCTTTGAGAGTCTTGTAATAATTATAATATAGGGTATATTATATTATAATTGCTCTTATATTGCATTCAGGGTTTTTAGAAACGATTTGTTATATTTTATTAGTAACTCTAAATAAATAAATAATCCTGGACAATTCTAGCCCCATGGTAAGCAGAGCTTGTGTTATGGGTACTTGATAACTGATATACATTAAATATATAGATATTTTTTATTATACATAGAAAACGACCAGAACACCCGGAACAAATATCTGCAGATCGTACACACAATTGTTCCGAGGCGGGAATCGAACCCGCAACCACTTGCGTCGTAGGCGGACCTTCGCCCACCACGCCGCATCGTTCGTCAAGTAAATTATTATAAATATTAATATATAAATGTTTATAAGTGCCAAAAATGGCACTTATAAATCTATATCTACTTTTTGAGGCCTCTTCTAAAGATTTCCAAAGTGGACCGGCTGCTTTAATAATATCTTCTTATAATTTAAATATTTTTAGCCTTATCTTCAATGCTTTTATATTATCTCTCGGGTAGCTACCATTCTCTTTCTACTTTTGTCCATTACAAGAGTAAATAGTCGGGTCTGGTTTTTTCTCTTAGCATGTTATATCCTTTGTCGTAGTTATATACCGCCAGTTATAAAGTGTACGTGCGTTTTAAATTTAGTTTTCATATTTTTAAATCATTTTCTAATTATACGTATATAATGTAATCCTTGTAATCCTAGTTGTGACTTCTTCTTGATCAAATTGCTGAACGGATTCCCGTAAAATTTGGTACCAGGACAGCTTATGCCTGGATTAACGCATAGTCTGTTTTTAATCTCGCACAATGGATGATCAAAATTTACCGCGAGTATCAAACGCAGCTAGTTTTTTTTTATATTGTTGTGTTTTATAAATCACAAAGGTATTTTTCAGTGAATTGGCTAAAATGTAGGACCTTAAGTTTTTCCAGTGGGTACCTAGAATTAAAATTTTTACAGAATAATGTACCTACTTGATCTTAACGCGATGGTCCGACAAACATTCTCCGTGAAATATAAAGAAAAATAACAAGCCCAGTCTCGCATGCTCCCAGTTCGTGCTGATTGCGAACATAAAACTCGGGATACGGAAATTAGATATTTTGTCACAATTCTGCACGGAGCAACAACAAGATTAAGCTTCGTTACTTCCGTTTAAACTGCTTTTTATTTGTATATCTGGATTCTTTTATTCATGTTTTTTGCGATGAAACTTATTCCGGAGTTTTTTTGCGGATATGACAACCCTAGTTACGAGGGACAGCGAACAACTCGCTGTGGCAATGCGCCAACTTCCTCTTGCTGAAAAACCATTAAAAAATGTGGTTCCTCTTACCAACTTTAATCTTTCGCCTTTTTATTGCAAATCGCGAGAACAATTGAAAAGTCTACCTGATAGCGCGCTTTTAACATCTGGATAACGGTGGCATACCACCTAACTACAATAAACCAGGTACGTTTATTGTCTAGAAACCTGGATTTATTTGTTAATACAGGTATTAACAAATAAAATAAATAAATAATGCTGGACAATCCACACAGCATTATCTAGCCCCATGGTAAGCAAAGCTTGTGTTATGGGTACTAGATAACTGATATACATAATACAATACATTACATAGATAGATATTTTTTATCATACATAGAAAACGACCAGAACACCCGGAACAAATATCTGCAGATCGTACACACATTTGTTCCGAGGCGGGAATCGAACCCGCAACCTCTTGCGTCGCAGGCGGACCTTCGCCCACCGCGCCACATCGGTCGTCAAATAAATCCAGGCTACAGTTAGCTTGAAAGTATGTTGTTCGTTTTAGTTATTGTGGTTTTTATTTATTGTTATAAAAACAGGTATTTTGGTGAAAGTTGATGCATATTTCAACATTACTTAAAATATTTAATCTTCTATTAAATTATAGTGTTTTAGTTTTTATTTATTGAGCAATACCTTGAACGTGTTAAAGTTAAAATACGGAAATAACACAAAAAGTAAAAGTATTACCATTTAAATAAAACAAATCTACAACTCCTCAACTCATAATCTCCAACTAAGACCTCTGTGACCCATGTGTGCAAAATAATCATCTGTATTCTGTATCAGGTACTTCATGAACCATCTTGCTGTTAATCTTTCTTTTGTTCATGTAATTTTTCTGGTTCCAAATAATTGAGCAGTATCATGTCCCACCTGCAACATTTACGGCCGTGATACATTCCACCTGTGAGAGACGGTCGCTGAAACTATCTGAAAAAATATAAATCCGTACTGAGGGTGCAATAAATTGGAGTAACAACCTTGTTAGGTCGAGACAGGCCGTAAAGCGAGTGCGAGCGTGAGGGTGCTCCGAGAAACAAATAAAGAAGCCCTCATCTACAATTATGGTGCACCCATGAACGAATGTTGCTTAGTCTTAGGTACGGGCAGGTTTCGTAAAGAAATATTACTTACAATTCAACTTGTATGTAATATGTACTTGTATGTATAAATAGTCATTTTGACACTACGCCATAACACAACCTGTTGAAATTCGCACTCCAGTAATAGTTATGTTTGTAGGTAATATGACAACACCAAACCACTGTTTATAGTCTTTAGATTTATCAACAAATTAAACGTTAGCGAACCTAAACGTGTGGCTTAGATTACCTAATGATCTGAGTCACACGTTTAGGATCGGCGCGTGGCAAACGTTACGACTGTTTTTATTATCTACTAATTAATAAAGTAAATCTGTTGTATGAGCAATATTGGCTCATACATGACCCTAGGGTCATGTATGAGCCAATATTACAGTACTTTATTAATTAGTAGATAATAAAAACAGTCGTAACGTTTGCTACGCGCCGATCCTAAACGTGTGAGCAGTAAGTGTGAGCTTCTAAAAGAGGTGAGTAGGTGACAGATTACTTCTGTTATCGTGAGCTCGAATATTATCTCGTTTTCTATTATTGCAACAGTTTTATTTTCTTAAAAATAACGTTCCGAGGAGGAAACATTTTAAGACCTGAATTGTATTGATATTGTCTGTAGCAAACTTGAAACTTCTTAAGCCTCGACAAGTTCCCAAAAGTTCGAAAGGTGATGCTACTTTCTTTAAGGACAAGTGAACTTCGCAACTTCCAAATATTAAGATGCCCTAGTCAAGACCCACATCAAAATCAAACGCGACAAAAATACGCCAGCAAGCTCGTCCCACCAAAATTCTGACCACTTGTGTAACCTTCCCTTATCCTAAGCCTCTATTCTACTGGTTTATGTCCCAAGCCTGGTGAGCACGTAGAACCACAAAAACTTTATAGAAAGTCGGGTCCGGATGTTAGGTTACACTAACATTTTATGCACGTAGCACTGACAATATTTAGGGCTTCTAAAGTTATCGGTTTGGGGACAGAGTTTTATGAAAGAAAAGACCTATCTCTTTTGGTAATGTTAGTATTTTCATTAAATCCGTAGCCTCGTGAAAAGATTGAAAGAAACGGAACTTCAATCAATAATTTGGAAAAGCTTTTAGATACACACTCGAATAAGTTCCGACCCGTCCCTTTAGCAAAGAATTGGCTGCGGCAAAAAAGTGTCGGACAAAAAGAGAAGGTTTTAATTCATCGATACAGCCTCGAGCTGGGGGTCAAAACAATAAGGCTGACCGTTCATTCCCTCCACACGCACGCGGTCAAGCATTCATGAGCCTAACAAAGGTATTGTTTACCCTGCTTCTCCATAACATCCGCTCGAAATAATCGCAAAAACATTATTTTTGTTACAAAGGCGTGTGATGGAGGCTCGCTGCCAATTTATCATCCTTTCAATTCGACTGTACGTACTGCCTTTGAGAGGAGCGTGAACTGACAACCGGAGCGCTATAGTGTGTGGTCGCAATGACCGACACAAACACAAAGTAAGCAAAATAACTTGTGACTACCAATACAAACTGTACAAACCGAACCGAAGCAATACCTACGTATTGCTTCGGGCTAATTGCATTGTTTTGAATGATACCTACTAACTTAGTCAAAACAAGGGAGAAGTAAAGAGCTGTAACAGGCGAGTATTTACCATATTCAACTCCGATACTTATTATATTAAATATTTCACTAGTGGTTTGGTCTACCTCAAGAGCTAGCTTGAAGCAGTGTGCTACTTTGAAAGCCAATACCCAAGCTGCGAGCAACATTACTTGTATTTATAATTATGTATACAAAGATCTAATAATGCTCAAGCTATTTAGGTCAGTGAATAAGGAAAGCTTTGACAATTTGCTGCGGTAGGTATGTCCTCGTTCAGCGTAGTTTTTAACTATCGCAGACAGCCCACTGCGTCCGCGCAGCGTCGCGCCGCCGTCACGGGGCGGCGGCGTGCTCGCTTGAAACTCGCGAAAGATACGCCTCGGAAATCGTTTGCAAATCGCCAATGTGCTCTAATCAATAATCAAAATCTCTTGTCAACGTCAATTGAAATTGATACCTATCTATTTACCGCAAATTATGTAGATACATATATCCATTTTCAGCATCCCGAATTTATGTTGATATGAGATTTGATCACTGATTAGAAATGATTAGCGAACGAATTACTACATTTTGTCAAAAACTATGAAGAAACCTTAGGTCATAAGTAGTCATAACTGTGAATGCCCCTCAAAATAAAACCAACGACATATTAGCTGGTATCGAAGATATTGGAAGGTCGAGGATTAGTTTTACGAGCAATGTCCATTTGCCAATAAACACAAACATCAAAAACGCCCATCAACTTGCCATGTTTAGTTTTATTTGCCTACATCACATTTGAATGTAAATATTTGGTAGAGTTTCGATGTTTCCCGCTCTGAAAGCGAACGTTGGTGAAATTGAATTGAATTTTTAGAAACAACAATTTCGTTCCGTTCGTAAATCGTGGGGTTATTCTTATTCAAGTTTTATCCAAATTTTCTATAAACTGTCAAGCATTTATCCTAATTCCTCAAAACGGTCTGAAATGTTATGTTACTGATCTGATTTATCGTGACTTTATTATGATAGAGAAGTACATAAATCTCACGATGTCCACGTCCGGTAAGTGGATTAATCTTCTAATGTGTTTACCTACTGTTTACTCATACTGCTACAAAGAATGTTGAGGAAAAGTTATACTGAAACTTTAGTAAGGACCTTCTTAGTTTTGAAGACGACTAACATAAAAGTAATTTAGAATTTAGGGTGGAATTTTTTAATTTAGTGGGAAATAGTCATTGAAATCTATCAAAATTCGTCTTCAGTTCTTGTGATCCCGTTTTAAATGATGACATACATTACCAATTGAAGAAAACTAACTAAACTACTCATAAAGTAATCTTATGACTACCAAACTCTATTCCTCGGTTTTTTTTAAATACGTCACTCAGTGACAGAGAAATAGATTTACTATCAAAGCAAGTAGATACATACATATTAGATGATGGATAGAATGCCGACTACCCGCTTACATTCGTTATGAATTCGTCACTCCGATAGTTTTTATAGTAAGATATTACATAAAACTTTCCGTGTGTGTCTTTGTGTGACACACACACACGGAAAGTTTTATGTCACGACTTGAAAAAAACCGTCAATAATTATACATTTAAATACATTTTCAGTTGTTTTGTTGTCAAGTTTTTGATTTGGATCAATCTGACTGAATCAAATCAAAAACCATCTGCGTTGGAGGTACGAAGACAATTGCTTGATTCAACATTTGGTTAGGTACCCATTTATCAGGTTTATCATTGATTATGAAGCGTTCATCGTATTTATCTTTACATTAATAGCTGACTTAGCTTGTTTCAAATTTCACCCCTGACTCTAGATTTTACAGAGCAAGAATGCTGACACACATTCCTTACAAATTGCTAAGACCTTACGGAAACAAGGGGAGGGCAGCAATTGCTACACATCTATGTAAATATTTACGTTATTCCCCAGCCACGTAAACGGATCAAACCAACCAACAGCTACGAGTTTCAGGATTTCCTATTTCCATAGACGGCATGTTCGTGATTTGCTTGCAGTATTTGCAACGCCTGTCTGTTGTGTTTGATAAAAATAGATACAATATAATTTGATAGTTTTGAAAAAACTAAAAACAGACTTCAAGTTTCTTAAGTTTTTATTGTTACGTATTTAATGACAAATACTAATCCCTCGGGTATAATAATTTATGGGATATCTCGGGATTATCTGTAAATTTGACTCAGAGACCTTATTTTTAAAATACACATAGAACCAAACATAGAACATCCATCTTTTTGAAGTCACTTACTTATATTGAAATGAAATGTAATGAAAAGTTTTTATTTCTTTAAGCTTACAAATAAGCACTTAGACTGGTGGACAAAAAACTATAACATATGACCTATGTTATAGTTTTTTGTCCACCAGTGGAAGAAGTGAGAAGAAACCACTAGTATGTTCATAACTTATGTGTCTAGTACATTTGATTTGTAAGTTGGTAGATTTTGAGTTGGAGCAAAACTCGTTCCAAGCTTTTTTATCTTCTAAGTAATCTGATATTTTGTAATAAGCTTTTTTACAAAGAGTATGTTCAACATTTTTTTTAAATTTATTTATTGATAATTTTTGCAACTCACTTGGAGTTTTGTTGTAGAAGCGCCCTTTAAAAGATACATTTATCTTGTGTAGCCTAGTTGTGGGCACAGCGAGTTTATGGTTAAAACGCATTTTAACAGAGTCATGGTAAGCCTTGTCTGACCAAATTCCGTGTATCGTCTTTAAGTTTTCAATAATTACTTACAAATTTAACATCGTAAAGTTCGGGCTTTGTAAACTTTGATCAACAATTTCGGAGCGTTTCGTAGCTGCGAAATATTAATTAACTCCCCAAAAGTTCAATTAACACTGAAGTTTTTCTGCCGATTATTTTTTTCTTTCATCGTAGCAAGAAATAAAGAGGGAAAGTACTCAGTAGGAAATTTAAATAAATTATACGAGTCGTATCTGGTCGGAAGAGCTTTTCAAAGGCATGGAAAAACTTTCAGGGGCCTGAGTATGGTCGCTTCGGTTTTTGGGAGAATATCCCTTCATAGACCCTTTACTCGCAGGAAAACGACGCTTTCGACCATTGTTGACCACCGTAACGAAGGTTATATGTGAAAATTACTTTAAATTTAAATTAAAAAAAAGTGAGTTTACTATTTTGCATTCATGGATTATTTAGGAATTCTCTAGACGCTTTGAAATTGGTTATGACTATAATCATCGTATAAATAAAGTTCCATAGAGTACAGACACGCTGCTTTGTTCATTCAAAATTACATAGAGGAGTTGAGAAACAACATACTGCTTGGCAACTCCGCCTGTAATCATAACAAGGAGTTCACATGTTTTATGTTGTCATTGGTTTTCTATTTGTTGTGGTATTCGAAGTTTGACTTTTATGAAACTAATGTCATAATTTGAAATATCAGTTTGCGATCGTGATCGAGTTTTCCAAGCAGCATAATTATTGTATTATCTTTGCCTAGCTGACTTGACATATCTGGAAACTTATCCAAAGGTTGTTTTATCAACGAAATGCTATTAATTTCATACCGATGCAAGTAATTGGTGGAGTAGTTTCATATAAGAGCCTCTGTTAATTAATCTCTTTGATGAATGACAAGGCATGACCGAGTTGGCGTCGTTCATAATGAGTTAATTAATTACCTTCTTCATAGAACGAGGAGTTCTTAAGAATATTAGGTATTTCTTTAGATATGTAATTAATAGCCAACACACAATTCACAATAATGGGTGTGCAAAGACTTAAAAAAAATTAAGAATATATTTTTATTTCTTTTGTTTCAGGTAATATACGGATACCTCCTCAGCACCCATTATGTACGTTCGCAGCCTTATTAAGGGGGTTATACCATAATGACTGCGCTTCGCCTATGACATGAATTGTTGAGCAGCTGAGTTGTTTAAAATACACAGAAAGATTCTGACCTTCCTCTGGTAGGTTTTCTTAGTGGCGAATAATGGAACCTACGAACTACCTTACAATTTCTTGTTGAATTATAAATAAATAAATAATGCTGGACAATTCACACAGCATTATCTAGCCCCATGGTAAGCAGAGCTTGTGTTATGGGTACTAGATAACTGATAAACATAATATAATACATTATATAGATAGATATTTTTTATTATACATAGAAAACGACCAGAACACCCGAAACAATTATCTGCAGATCGTACACACAATTGTTCCGAGGCGGGAATCGAATCCGCGACCTCCTGCGTCGCAGGCGGACCTTCGCCCACCGCGCCACATCGGTCGTCTATTATATTAGAGAAGCCGATTCTTATTACGAGACCTAAATAAGCAATAAACGATTTATGCAAGCAACCAAAGCAAATTAGAAGGTACCTCGGTAGATCACAATTTACGTTGGTTGAGTTTCCTTTGTCCGAATATCCAGCAAATGCCAGTTGCAAAATAGATGAATGGGCTATCCTACAGATGTCTAGGTACATCTGTGGGATAGCCCATTCATCTGTTGTATAGAACAAGGACCTGAGTTTGTTTTTAAACCTATTTACAATTTAAATAGGACTGTTATGTCCCTAAAACCGTCATGTATTCAACTTACATCGTAAAAAGCGTACTGAAAATTAAATGAAGTCCCCATCCGAAATAAATCTTATTATTGTTGGGATAGAAGGGTATCCTTTAGAAATAAACAACGACTATAAAAAGGGGTTACTTTTGTAACTTTAGTAATACTTTTTGTTGACGAGCAATTTGATCTCGTAATAAAATCAAGTAGAAGGCATCGCAGGACTTTTACTACTATTTGAAACTTTTCTTTGAAGACCAGCCAATCAGAAGCCACAAAACGTTTTGACCAAACAAACTTTTAAATGGATAAACAATACCTTACGTGGGAGAAATGGAACATTTTATTTTCAGGTTTCCATTTCCGCTTACTTTTTTGAAACTTTTAAGCCGGGTACCGACAACGGTGTTACGGGGCGTAAAATACTGTTAAACCCGTATGCGGGTAGGTATTTAAATCTACCCTTATGATAAAATATCCTGATGTGCCTTGACTTTAGTAGTAGGCATCGGTACAGTTTGTTAGAACTGCTAACAATGGTGGGTACTTACGAGTAGACATAGTTCGTATATGATATTAATTATATTACCATTTTATTAGCAATAGAGTGGTGCACAATTGGAACCTATTACCGCCTATCCTATGACATGAAGACATCCTATATAGAAGATATTATATCAGCCACATCAATAAACGCCTTCGAGAATAAACTCTAAAACTGGTTACGAGACAAAAATAATAAACTAAAAAAAGTAACGCAATAAATAAATTCAACTCTGTGTGATATAGACATATCAGCTAGAAGCTGCTCGTCTATTAACAATAATAAATAAATAAATAATGCTGGACAATTCACACAGCATTATCTAGCCCCATGGTAAGCAAAGCTTGTGTTATGGGTACTAGATAACTGATATACATAATACAATACATTACATAGATATAATATGTGATATAGTATGATATAAAGAATAAATAAATAAATATTTATTAGATACGAGTATGCGTTGCGCTGTAACGCAGACAATAGAAAAACCTGGTTGGTGATTCTCTTGTTTTTAGTGTCTTATAAATAATAACAGTACCTATAAGTTTTTGATAAATAAATACACACATACAAACATGTACCGTTCGCAACGAGCATTTTATATTTTACGCTGTGTTCTTAAAACCGTCTCGTTTCTAGAGCGCTTTCATTCCCGTTTTGACTGCACCAACGCTCGCTTTTATAGTAAGTAGACTAGCTATTGCTGACGTCTTACGAATTTTGCCATTATGAGTTATTGTTTATTTATTTAACTACTTTTTAATACTATCTGCGCTCCGCGGCTTCGTCTGCATGGAAATTTTAAAAATAGCAATTTTCTTGTTTTTGTGTATATTTCTAGATACAAAAAATTTAAAAAAAAGATTTATCTTTAGCTCTTCAAACATATTAACTAGAATTTGATGGAAAGATAATTAATGATGTAGTCAAGGTGTATGTGGTTTCAATCTAGTTGGCCACTTCACAACTTCAGCCCAATTTACTGCGTGGTTCAGGCTTTGTCTAGGAACAAACATATGTATGTTATTAAATCTTTCACCCTTCATAATAATACAGAGGATTCGGCTGAAGGCCACATCAGCCGAATTCTACATCTAGTAAAATAAAGTTAATGCTCTAGAAAAAGCATAATAAAATACTTTCAAATAGCCGAGAGGCTTTTAAAGGCTAAAAAAGGAGTCAAGCTATATTGTACTGCTGAACACCCTGTAAAATATTAGTAGCTATGATTAATTAAGCAAAACGACCAAAAATTTTAGATTTTGGAAAGACTTGACCCCACAGGCCTTCGCGAGTTCGAGGGCTTACGCACCATAATTAATAACAAAAACCTTATTAATTAAGCATGTATTATCATCATCAACCTATGTTAGTCCACTGCTGGACAAAGGCCTCCCCCAATGGGTGCCATAGCGCCCTGTCTTCAGCTTGACGCATCCAGCATCATATACATTATGTAATATATTTTTCTATAGTATTATCTATATACATAATGTATAATATTGTCCTAAATCTATTGTCAGAAAAATTATTTAATTTAAAGATTGTTACAAGCGCTTGAAGGTTCAAGTGGAGCACAATTATGATCTTTGATCTTGAGTGGGTATTAATTACGTAGATAATAGAAGTTTATTATTCATCAAAAGTTAACTATCTGCTTAGTTGTTGCTTACCCTGACATTTGCTATATCACAATGCAAATGGGCCCATGAATAATTCAATAACCCTAGCTTTTCGCAAGTCATCGATATTCATGCTTGCTGAAACGTACCCACGGATCTCGAGGCAAATCACGGCTCAAGAACCAAGGATCAAATGTCTCACTTGATCTAGTAATTCCCTTGGCTTTTGTATCCTTTCGGTAGTCCCTTGAAGTAACAAAATGTAGATGAGGGAGGACACACTAAAGCTCCGTTTCCACCACAAGCGGAGCGGGCTATTTTAACTCGCAAGAATAAACTGCATAGGTACTTCTATTTCTACCAACAAATAGTCGAGCGGAAAGTACTGAGCGATTAGAAAATAGTCGAGCGGAAAGTCGTAAGCGGGCATAAAGCGTTAAAATTATCTCGGTCCTCATATCTCATTTCCCGCACATTACCCTTTCGAGGTGGAAACACTTAAGAATGTCTGTCTCTGTCAAACCTTTGCCCTCATAGCGCGTTGCAAGAAAACAACGTAATGAAACAAAAAATATCATCGGTGTCTTTTGACAAAAGTCAAAACACGCCGATGATGTTTTATGCTTTGTTTTTATTTAGATAGTCTTTCTTGAGTAAGGCGCGTATTCATACGACCATGATATTCGCTGCCTCCATAGTTGAATGGATTTAGCAATGAAACGCACATTTTTGCCAGTAGTCATTCTAATTCAATCTATACCTCGTTCTATTTTTATATATTATCTAAATCAATTTGGCCCATAACAATTTCGATCACTAAATAAATAACGAAAACAATTACTGCTCAATCAAATGAATAACAGAGCTGGCTAGAGCTACAATTAATCCAATAAGTCTATTGAAATAGATAGAGATAAATGGACATACCTACTCTATCTATATATACACAAATATACGATACGATCTCACGGTTCACAATTGAAGGAGATATCGTTAAAGATTTCCTTACCTATTTGTGCCCTTCTAGGGCTCACCTCCGGGCGGGAACTTTTATTATATTTGTCTCCTTAGTCCAAGAAATGTTCCGGAAGCAAACATCCATAATCCTTCGTTGTCAGGACTATTTCACGACTACACAGCTAAATAGATCCTAACAAAATTTGGTAAAGTGATAGTTTGCATCCCAAGGAAGGACATACATTATAATGACATTATACCTGTTTTCTAAAAAATAATAGTGGAGTAATAAATGCGAGTAAAATCGCGGGATAATATAAGACCTCATATTTCAACTGAAAGAAACTGTGAAAGCTGATAAGTTACGTGTTCGCAATGCATTTCGTTCACACAATCAGCAACTGTATTCCTAACTTGCCAGTGGATTCTGATTTACTCCAGCTCCAAGATTAATGGAATCCCCCGACCCGATGTTATTCTACAGAGGGCTTAGCGCCCACTCTGTCACGATAGATATAGCATAGCTATAGCATAGCGTGCGTCAAACTAGTAGCCTTTGGATGAGTATTGCATAGTTTTCGAAAACTTTTAAAGTTTTAGTTTAATTTCATACATTTAGCGGACTATTCCTGTTGTCCACTACCTGGACTCGCCTTGCAGCGCCTCTAACGGACTCTGAGAGAAAATATCATAGTCAGACAGTCATTCAAAATACATAAGGCTACCAAATCTTAGTTTGATACGAACTCAATTATAGTTTTCTAATGACTTTAGGTGATTTGTGGCATTTATGACTTTGACAAATAAGCGATAGTAACCAAAAAATATTTCCGTTTTAGTATTGCGCAAACTCATAACAGCTACATAGCAACTAAAACGATAGCTACCGCTGCATTAAGATAGATATATTGTAGCTGTTATCAATGTGGACTCATAATATCGACCGTAATAGATACATAGGTGTATCAAACCACACTTTCTATAGAATTAATTAAGCTTTCAAACGTCGAGCTTTCAGCGCATCAAACAGTACATGTAAATTTTGGTACCTGCTAATATTTCGTGCCTGTGCACGTCTGGTTACCTTCGTGAATGGAAATGTGAAGGAAACCAGAGAGATATGAGCCTTAGCCTAGGCCTTGGACAAGTTACATGGACAAATAAATAAAAGACCAAGAGCGATATTTTTTAATGGATGAGAAAAATTTTAATTTGTGTGTTATTGAATTAATAAATAGTACATTTATTTTATTTATATTTATTATAACCACTACGAGTATATGAGCGGGTAAGGGCTCTTTTCCTGTCATAGGATTCCGCCCGCGTGCGATACCTATGAAGTACCTCCTTGGAGTAGTGGTTTATGTTCTTTGTAAGTGCAAGGAACATAAATACTTCAAGGAGGGTACTAGAATTTTAGCTGCGTGCGAGACTGAAAAATGGAATGGTTCTCTGTCAGATGAATTCGTTGCCTGACTACTTACTATAGTAACAAAACACAAAACTAATAAAAATCTTGTTTAGAAATGTCAGAATTCAAATATTTAAGTGTGTCTGTTGTCTCCGTCAAAACTAATGAACGGGGTGAGCTGAAATTTTGCATAGAGATTTTTCTAGACATATATACGCTTTTTATCCGGACAAATGCGAGCAAAGTCTCGGGAAGAAGCGTCTCGATTACAAAAAATTCCATACCGCCAAACGAATCAAGTAAATCCCTTGCAATTTCTACGGACAAGTTCCATTTCCTTCCAGAGGAGGCTAAGCCTTACATTGCACGGGGGGCGAATGTATACGAAGTGGAAACATGTCGCCCGCCTATGGGACCTTTCGTGATTTACTCCCGTCGGCCGTCTCGAATTAATCACTCTCGTAATGATCGTGGAAGCCATTTAGCTGATTTATTTTTTTATTTGTTTCTTGCCAATGTCGTTTTGTTTTGTCTAATTAAGAATATTAGGAATATCTCCTTCTATATATGCTTAAATATGTATTGATAAAACTATGCAACGGATTTTGATTCGGTTTTTTTTATAGATAGAGTGATTCAAGAGGCTTTTTCAACTATTTTACATATCAACCATTTGACGCGGGCGGAGCCGCGGGGCGCAGCTAGTAAGGCATAATTAATATATGGAATAAGGTAAAATTCCTGTAAAAAATATAGCGATTGAAAATGTCACGCTGTCCTGCTTAGCTAGAGCATGACATTTATTCAATATTTTTACACGACTTATACTCATTATGTGACCTGGTACTGCGGCAAAGAAAAGCTTTAAGGACAGCTGTAGAACTCAAATAAACTTCACACAATATGAACAATTATGATTTATGTTTGTAAATCACAGTAAATCATACTTTTATCATATATTTTTATATATATTTATTTTTAATCGTCCGGCCATAATCAATTTCATACAATAGCGAGCTCGCGCGGACCGTACGATATAGAAGTTATCGTCAGTATTAAATAGAAGCATACAGCTTTTAAGTAAATATTTTTATTTAATTTATTTGAATAATTGAAAAGCTCATCATGTCCTGTACCTGACATATTACAAAAGCTTCTCTTTATATCCTGGCCTCGTCTCATTTTATAGCTTCTTCTACAAAATGTATTTTGCGTGAAACACTCTCGTTTTAGCACGTTCAAATTTGGAATCCCGAAAATATTGGGTTATTTCCGGCGTCGTGGTGAGCCATGGCGCGAGTAGCATATTTAACTGCGATAAACCAAAAATAATAATACCTAATACATTTTACATGCATTCTATTTATTTATTAAACTAAAACAATTATCAAAACTAATTGCAATAATTCAAAGATCACGGAATCAAATCATTTTGGTTAGGTATATACAATAGTCATATTAGAGAATGAAAGAAGAATTATATTCATTTTGACGTTCACAAAATAAAAAACTCAATTATTTGGTTTTCCCATAACTTTGACTTTTACTTGACTTTGTTAGGTGTTCGTGTATAAGTACAACTACATTTCAATTACAGTACAATGTTAAATGAAATGTTATATGAATAGTACCTATTAAGTAGTCTGGTGGACCGGAGAAAAGGCGAAAGTCAAGTGTTTTATCAGGTCAATAGTCACGCAAATGGAGACTTGCCAAATTAGGATAAGCCTAAGTTACTATTTTTGGATACAAACTGACCCAGAACCTACCCGATACATTATATATGTAACAAAATAACATGAACCTCAAAGGTCAAGAATAATAAGTTTCGCCTTTCCATCTTTCGAGGACATACGTGATGGGCTGGTGCGGCAGCAGATTTGGCCGAAGATCTCAAGAGGCGCAAATATGCAAGTCTGGACAGAGCGTACGCATTTTCTGATGGGTTATGAACGAAATCAAAGAGTTTATTAGATGAAATCGGATAAAGTTTATTGTAATTGGTTCTTCACTTACGGCCATTACAGAGCAAGAGAGAGAGCCTATTTAGACAGTAGTCTAAGCTAATAGCACTGACATGTGATACTTCTTAACCTGACTTTGACAATGACATAAGGTTATGTTTACCATTCCAACATTTTCTCCCCTTTGAGTCGAGATCCTAACGTCCGTAGATAACCGATTCTCACCGGGCTTTTAATAAAATATCTGAGCGTCTGGTCGTAGCGACGCGTGACCCGAGAGCTGATGAGTATCTGGCGCAGCGCATCAGCATTGCCATACAGAGCGGGGGACGCTTCCGGCTGGTATTGATATTGATCAGTTGAGCTAACTGTAGATTTTTTGCTACAGTTAGCTCAATTATGTCAATTGCAAATACTAGTTCTAATTTATTTCTATTATTTAATTGTATTTTTTTTATTGATGAAGGTCAAGCTTCAAATTTTCGATTTTATACCCCTAGTAGGTAGATTTAATCGAAACCTGCCAGTTCAAGCGCTGAGTCAACCGGTCCGTGATTTGGTAGGATTACCCAAACAGGATGATGCGATATACTTTTCTAATCGGCTAGGTACAAAGTCAAACAAAAAGACCGCAAAGTAGGAAAATAAATAATAATGCTGGACAATTCACACAGCATTATCTAGCCCCATGGTAAGCAGAGCTTGTGTTATGGTTACTAGATAACTGATATACATAATACAATACATTAGATAGATAGATTTATTTTAGAAAACGACCAGAACACCCGGAACAAATATCTGCAGATCGTACACACAATTGTTCCGAGGCGGGAATCGAACCCGCAACCTCCTGTGTCGCAAGCGGACCTTCGCCCACCGCGCCACATCGGTCGTCAAAGAAAGTTTGCGATTTGTAAGTTTTTTCACAGATTCCTTATTATAAATTTTATTTATATTTAATTTCTAAGTTTGACGTGCCATATATTTTTTTATTATTTAAGGGCTTTATTGAAATTATTTTGTTTTGTGCTTTCAAAAATATTTTCCTAAACTGCTGTCCACACAACATATCACTGTTTATTTTAATTCTATTTAAATTATTTATTTATTTATTTCGAACACCATCAGCTACAATAATGTCAATAGAGTTATAAATCACAACAGAAAGCTAATAATAGGTATTCTCATCGATTGAAATCCCAGCGAGCTTTTAACCAACATGAGGATTGATCTGATTAAATGTTTCATTTTCCTATTTCAATAGAGTTTTGCCTGTACTAAAGACTACCAGCCTACCATCACGCCTACACCCTGTATAAACCTATGACAGATGTCGGGTTCTGCACACAGTACGGTCTGTTTACCCGAGTAAAGCTAGCGACAAATAGTGACCAGTGTCTGAATAGAAAGCCGGTTATTCATGCTCGTACCTTTAGTTATGTCATAATCGAGAACTCTGAACCTCCCATAGAAGTTTAGAACACAAATTATTTAACACGTAAAATCAACACCCGTTCGCATCTGACAGCGGGAGATCTCATAAATCAACGCCAAAGATGGGCTTCTCTAAGTTTTGATATACAAGGTCTTCACGAACTTTTCAAATACAAGAGATAGATTTGTGTCGACTTCCACCGAGACTTCAACAGAACTAGTTTGGAGAGCAACTAAATTAGTAGCAAACTACTTGTGTGTAATGAACCCCTATGTTGGAAACTTTCGATCTAAATTCCGAACACAAACCAAGAAAGTCAATAATAACAGAACTAAAACCGCTAACTAGCCTGGGTTTGTAATATTCGTGATGGTTTGCTTTCGATTTGGGAAATTACCTTTTGAACTTCCGCGGGTCCTTTGTGAGAATTAACAAGCAAACGCGCGAGACTGTAAAATTCGAGAAATAGAGCGTCAAAGTTGTGGTTGGGTTTACTTTTTTCCTCGAAATATTATACATATTAGCTTCCCAATAAACATCTTACTGATATTATAAACGCGACAGTTTGTATATATATGGATATTCATTACTCTTTCACGCCAAAACTACTGAACGGATCGGATTGCAATTTTTGCATACAGATATTTCCAGGCCCGGAATAAAACATAAGCAAAAATTAAATACATAAAACGTTTGGAATAAAATATTTTCTTTCACAATACAATTAATCAGTTCCCATGGGACAGAAATAATCTTAAAACGTTTCCATAGAAATCACACGTGCAAAGCCGCGGGCAGAAATAAGTCATTAATCCTTCGAGCCGTTTCTGCAGCGCTAGTACGACTGTGACTGAACTCATATTTGTTAAATAATGTAAACAGAACGATGTCAGAAAAACAAAAGACGCGAAAACAAATGAATCACTAAATTCGAAACACAAAAACACACGCCTTGAAATAAATTTGAATTTGGAATTAATAAATTAACGCCAGTAATTTTTTAATTGAGGCCAGTTCGACAAAACACTAATTTCATATGTCCTCTTTTCTAATGATATTATTGTCAAATGCAAGCACTAAAACAGCAATTTTCATCAGTGACTTTTGTGATTGATCTCCGACACTTTTGTAATTGGATTCTTTGACAAGACTCCGGGGGGAAGTTCCCGGCACCTGCGCTGTCTCACCGTCCTATGGACAGACAATAATTCATAAAAGACATAATCTGACTTATAAAATTCAGAGCACAGTGACTTCTAATGAATAATAATAGCCTATGATGACTCCGAGAAGCGAGAATGCTTTCCTACATGCCAGTAAAAAGGGTCCAAAGCTAGATGGTAAAATTTCCCGTTGTGAAGTGTTAAACCATGAATAATTCTGTCTTCATTATAAGAACGCTGAAAAATTCCGCTCGTCAAAAAGAATTGGGTACCCGAGGCATAGAGATAATGAATTGATCTCACTTTGTACGTAATTTAATATTTTAATTGCGGACATTATTTACTGGGGTGGAATTTCTAATGTAATAACTTGCTCGAAGTCTATCATAAATTTTAACTAGTGGGTCGCAATAACATTTCTAATCAAATCAAATACTTTTTGTAATTCACACAGCACGGATGGCACTCGGAAATCTATTTCCTTCGATGTATTTGCGCTTGGATTAGCCACCAACAGCCAGAATGCTATGTGAGCAGCATGCAAATCTCTCTGTGCACCAGATCACCAGGCAAAACTTGCTCGAACTTCATTTACATTTTATCCTACCATTGTTCCAAAGTCGATAACAATTACTCAGCAATCGGACTCTTGTTAGTCGATGACGCTGCGAAGCGACGTGGCAATCACTGGGTCACTCCAACTCTGGTTAGGCCTTCTGGCTCTGAAATTGGAAACGTTTCCTAGTTACCATTCATGACCCTCATTGCAATGCAGTTTGCAGTCACTCAATATTAAACCCTTTTTTGTCTAAACCACATGCTGATTGATCTATTTTGGTCTATAGTTTTTTATGTTGATTTGAAGCTACAAATTAATTTGGCAACTAAATAATCCTGTTAACACAAAGCCTTAAGGTAAATGAAAATAGTTGCTAACTCATTTATTACGCATTTGGTAATTAGGTACCTAGTGAACACAAATAAAATTCTATAAAAAAATACCCGAAGCGAAATCCTTAGGTGCTTGTTTAAATAATGGCACAAAAGGCCTAACATATTTCATGGTTAAGTCCCTTTTAAATATGAAACGTTTCAATGCCTGAATATTGACGAAAATGAAGAAGACAAATGCTGGTATTTCGGAATGGATGGCAGAATACGAGTATATTCCACATAGACTCGATACTGATCCGTGAATGCAAACCAAACGAATCGAACTCCAAATTGAAAACGAATAAAGCTGACCTAGCTGTGATCCGTATTTTACCGAACACGAATAAAAGATTTAAAGCACATATACCTACTTTGTGTGAACCAAAGACTATTGCACTCACATATCGATTTTCTACTATAAATGAGAGGCTGTTCAGGCCAGTAAACTAATGCCTCTAAATCAAATTAACTAAAGTTATTTGACGATTTATAAAATATTAACATTAATTTTAAATTTTCATTTCATTTTCATTTATTCAGTTCCACCGTAGGTACACATGGTACACTTGATGTCGTTAAGTTGTACATAAAAATTATATAACAATTTTATTATAAAACACGCATTAATTTTGATATAGAAAACACCATAGATAGGGGATTGTGTTTTAGAAAAAGCAGACAGACATGCCTTCTTTAAAAATTTAATACAACATTCATAGATCATATTTATTACATTAAAATAATAATAAATTAGTTAAATTGAATTGAAATAAAGAATACATGTCATGATAATTAAATGCAGCTGTATAAGGGCATTACTAAAGAAAATGCTTATAAAGTATATTGTATGTATATTGTATATGCTCATAGTTTTAAAGAAAAGAGAAATACATATTTGACGACCGATGTGGCTCGGTGGACGAAGGTCCGCCTGCGACGCAGGAGGTTGCGGGTTCGATTCCCGCCTCGGAACAATTGTGTGTACGATCTGCAGATATTTGTTCCGGGTGTTCTGGTCGTTTTCTATGTATAATAAAAAATATCTATCTATGTAATGTATTATATTATGTTTATCAATTATCTAGTACCCATAACACAAGCTCTGCTTACCATGGGGTTAGATAATTCTGTGTGAATTGTCCAGCATTATTTATTTATTTATATATGTATGAACAACATATCGCCACCTGTCTACCAAAACTCGTGTTCAATAATGTAAAACCTGTCCACCTGAATGCTGCATTCATATTTCAGTTCCTTTAAAAACAAAGAACACTTTTGGCTTCCATCGCGGCGAGACAAAGCCTTTGAAACTTTCACCTTTTTAATATCACAGAGCTCTTTGTTCTCGCGGATTTTAATCTTATTATAGTTGTGTATGCAGAAACTAAAGGGATTGATGAAATAAAAGATCTTTAAAAAAATAAAGTGCATCACCAAAGGCTAGTTACACATTATTATTTAAAAGTTCTTCTAAAATACGGCTTATAGAGAGATAAACAGTATTTTATCGTTATGTAGTTTTTCGGTGGCATCGTTTCAGCTTCCCAACTATTTCAACTCTCTCGGTACGTGATAAATATCCTATATTATATATATATACTATTGATTTTACAAAGCTATCAAAATGTCCAGGCTAAGTTAAAAAAGGTCTTGAAACGACCATAATTTTTATTCCATGATTTTATAATAAATAGATAGTAAGATAAAGATTGAAAGTGAAAGATTGCTGACTGCGGTAAGGCAACACTCTTTTCAACATTCGAACGAAAACCATTACTTACAGTTAGCCACTGTTTTCGTAGAGGAGCTACGTCGTAGACGAGCTACGTCATAGCACATTCAGCTGTAGATTCAGTCCACTTTGGTAAAGATACCTACTAATATGTACATGTAGCTATTTGCTTTCAGGTATGTTCAGCTTAGGGCTGTTATATTACAATTTAGATTTAGATTATTTAATTATTGATGGCTGAGTGTTACTGAGAAACAGATAATATCAAAAAAGCTTCTTGGAAGTCTACTAAAACGCTACTCCAACCCTGCTAAGGCTTCTACTTAAAATATAGTGCCAATTACAATGTTTTACTTAAAATTTTTTAATATTTTGTTGTCGTGTTTTAATACTTATGCTCTTCTCGACAAACAAAGTGTAATTCGCGAAGTTTCAAGCAAAAGTTTATGTTTTCGTAATGTTATTATAAATGACGTCACGGACAAGCTACGAAGTTAAAGCGTAGTTGAGATAATAATTATCCTGCTCCTAACTTTGGATAACAGTAGTTAGTTTTGGCAGTGGTTCTGGTTCACTAAACGACGTTAGTTTAAGCCAGTGTTTCGCAAAATGTCGCAAGTTAAGAAGACAGAGGCTTGTCGAGTTGAGAATAGCAAGCGTGAGCAAAGTTCATTTGTATACGTGAATAGTGTGAATTTCTCGTTAGATATTAAAACTTTGGCACCATTTGTCACTATAATTACCTCTCGTAAATCTACAGGTATTTGTTCTAGGTGTTAATATATTATTTTACCTATATTAATATAGGTAATCTAGTACTCATCACATAAGCTCTGCTTTTTTTAGACCAGGGCCCTAATTAAGTTAAATTAATCGCTTCACAATGACAAATGTATCGTCTTAGAATGACACATTTTGGCATTTTACCTTTGTTTAAAGGAAACTACAGATGGAGGGATGCGTGTCAAAAGTTTCAAGGAAACCTTTCTTATCAATATCTCCGTGCAAATAGTACCGCACGCACTGTCTAGAGTTTCTTTCAACTATGGATATCTAAAAAAAATGTAGTCTCGCGAAATGTCCTATATTATTTACTTAACTCAGGAAATAAATAAAAACGAATATTTTACATTTAACTTCTTAAAACAGTTGAGCTAATTGAACTTTGTTGCAGACAACCTAGTGGTAGCTCAAATGATCTACATATATCAATACCATACTAATGTATATGAAATGAACGAGGAGTCACACAAACATTTCATAATACGAGTATCTACAATTGACTAGAGTTGCCAGTCCATCGTCAAAATATTTATGTTGTTATCCTAATCGAAAAGTTAGGGCAACATTCCACTTAGTAGGTACTGGCAATATTTGATGGCCTTTGGCTTGTTTTGCCAACGTTCAGGGCCGTTGCAAGGATATAAAAATAAAATACGACATTTGCTATTTAACAATCGTGTCCAGCATTATTTATTTATTTATTAGTTACCCATGTAACTGGTCCATATCAACCAATTCTTTAAAAAAAGATAAAACATTTTGAGTATTGTACTCAGCTTTATTTATTTCTACAATCTACATATCAGCAACATCAACCAACTTAATTTTTTTTTAAAGAATATTTTGAAGCATTCAGCTCGGTATGAACACAGAAAAGAAGTTAAAGGATATTTTTAAAACACTGGTATGTTTTAAAAAATATCTTTTAAAAACAAGCTTTTTATTAGCTAACACTGGAGACAGTTCGAATAGCAGCATTCGATTATTACTATCTGAATACTGTCACTTGCCAGCCATCTAAATCAAACAAAGTATGTAAGATTTTATTCGCAAGTTGTGAGGATGTAGTTCAAACTTGGCATGCAACACTTACCCACATGTAAAGTCTGAGAGCAAAAATTTTGATATCACATTATTTATACAATCCACGCGTTGTGATATGAAAATGGGATGTGACCTTAGCAGAGTAAATTGTTCTACCACAGCTTTCAGGGGTACTACTAACTATTGCGACAATAGGCAACTCGCAACTAGCTGTGTACAATATTAAAAACAGTGACAGTTTTTTCAACATAAGTTGCTCTGTCTGCATAGCGCCCCGCTGTGCGTACACCGCATTGAAATCGGATTCCTACGCAGCTAGCGTGGTAGGGTTTGGTCCCGGGAATTTCCTGTTCTCGGTCATATTCCGAGATTTTCTAAAATTTCAAAAGTTCATGGGAAATTGAGAACAGGGAATTCCCGGGGCCATACTTAACCGCGTACGCTGCGTACGATTCCGATTCCGAAACGGTGGACGCACAGCTTTATTGCCATTTCGTAATGGTTCCAGTTCATTCTGACGCGCGCCGATTATACAAGAGAAAAGTTAAATTGTCTAAGCAATATTATGTCCTTCCTACGACCCTGTTTTGCCATACGACGAATATAAATGACACTTGCAGGTCATAACAGATACACAAGAATCGAGGATAGAATGTAAAGAAAGAAATACCACTTACATAATGGTGTTATTTTGGGACACCCATTATGCCTGAACGACCAAAAAACTGGTCCATTGGTCCAGTAATGGACTATGAAATAAAGTATTATTGCAGAAAATACTATTTCAGTGAATATTTGTAGCGAAGATAGGATAATACATAAAGAAAATATCAAAACAACAAGGAGGCTAATAGCGATAATACTTGGACCCAAATTAGGTGTCATCTAGTGAGTAGATATGTACGTTTATTTTCCTTATGAGTCGGTAGTCAAACGTATATGGTATATCAGGTAGGTAGTCAAGACGGCCGGAACAACGGCTGCAGTAAACGTATTTTTGAGTGGAGACCACGACTCGGTAAACGTAGTATAGGATGTCATCCGGTCAGGTGGGATGACGACGACAGCAGGCAAATGCTGGATGCGGCAAGCTGAAGACACTATAATGCTCTTTAGGGAAGGCCTGTGTCCAGCAGTGGACTATTAAAGGTTGATGATAATGATTGCACTCGTGCGCTTGTGGGCGTACTAAAGCTATCCACTAAAACAAATCAACCACACAAAAACTCATTAAAAATGTTTAATGAGATTTTCCTCTTTGATCAAAACAGTGAAAAAGTCAACGTCTCCTGTTCCATTTAGGCTCCGATTAAAATTCCGCTCAAATCTTCCGTAACAAATCACAAAAATAATTCCAACAGACCGCGATTTCACTCACATACTTCTACAACCTTTTCAGATATTATCAGATAAACGTTTGACTTATTGCCAAGTTGAGTTCACGTTCACCCTCCTCAAAGTCAAGTCCTGGGTCGTCGGACAAACGTCTAAAGGCCACATTAAAATAAATAAATAATAAAATAATAATGCTAGACAATCCACAAAGCATCATATAGCTCCAACCTAAGCAGAGCTTGTGTTATGGGTACTAGATAGTCTAGTAATTATGTATAACTATTATCAGTCGATAATTATACTTAATAGAATACATTACATGGATGGATATTTTTTGTACAACATAACAGAAAATACCCAGAACACCCGGAACAAATATATGCAGATCGTATAAACATTTTCGTAAGATACTAATCATAAGACAGTTCCGAAGGCTTTAAAATTAAAAGCTAGACTCAGGTCACACCGTCGCATCGCGGTGTGAACTGACCCTAATATTGCAACCGAGGTTGCAACTTTTAATTGTTGCAGTTGAATTCTCAAAACTCATTGAGGGTGACTTTACAAACACATCACTCAGCACACCAACTAACTGTTAGTGTGCTAGAAGTTTGGCTGAAAGTTCGCGGAGTGAATTATTGAACATCCAGACGTCGAAGTCTAGAAAGTTGTCTCATTGAATGCTATCAGCACCCGTATTGAGCTGAGTCTCGGGTTGCGTAGATATGGCATTTTCAATACATAATACAATAGACAGCGCCCAGCAGTGGGACGATACAGGTGCATGAAAAAATATATAGAAATCAAGGTTTTTGTTACTATAGTGCGTAAGCCCTCTCACTCGGTGATCTCTAAGAAATTAGACAATATCCCAAAATTATCAATTCCGGCGAGACTTGAACCTTCCCCTAATAAATAAAACCCCCCAAATAATTTTTGGAATAATATTTGTGAGTCCACCGATGTGGCGCGGTGGGCGAAGGTCTGCCTGCGACACCGAAGGTTGCGGGTTCGATTCCCGCCTCGGAACAATTGTGTGTACGATCTACAGATATTTGTTCCGGGTCTTCTGGTTGTTTTCTATGTATAATAAAAAATATCTATCTATGTAATGTATTGTATTATGTTTATCAGTATAGTACCCATAACACAAGCTCTGCTTAGCTTGGAGCTAGATGATGCTGTGTGAATTGTCCAGCATTAAATATTAAATATAATTAATTTTTTTATATAGATACTAGTTTCTACCCGCGGTTTCGCACGTGCTGTATTTTTGGATAGGTTATCAAATGTAGGCTATTTATTCCCAGTTTAGACCTACATCTATGCAAAACTTCAGTCCGATCCGTTCGTGTGATTAGTGTAAAGATAGCATTTAATGAATAAGCGTACATATCTGAACGAACATTTAAAGAAAACCGCTTATCACACTCATGTAGACCTAGCATAGGCATTATTGTCCAGGCTACGGTAGAATAGATCACATCGTCATCGAATGCGTAAAATATTTGAAACACATTTCTTCAATTAGTAATTAAGATCTATGGGTGAAAAACAGCGCTGTATATAATAATGTTCAGCACACGCTGAGCCAACCCCTATTTCGGCGCAGGGTCATGGAGGTAGTCTTATTTTATTCTTAATATCACCTATTTGTGTCACTTACCCCCATGATAAACTACTTTATTTGTCGTTTGTTAATCTATGCCTTTATTTTGTACCTGTGTCTAAATAACTGTTTTTTCTATTCTATTCTATTCTTCAATTTCAATAATAATTAACGCAATGTATTACGATGCGATATTTTTTTCTTTGCTAAGCCTACTGTTTCATACCTAATAATTTAAATAAAAAGCTACTCGTCCGAATAAGTTATAATACCTTCTACGAATTAAATATGAGAGACCTCCTTAAAAGCAAACTTCATTACCCACACCGAGTTCGCAAAGCGCTCAGCTTGGAGACTGGAATTTTTATATTTTGCTGGTTTTTAAGGTAACGGTGCCGCTATATTATGTCTAATCTAGAAGATATCTAGTAACTGAGTAACAGCTGAAGCCACAGCATTCTTAAAAAAAACGAATTTCTCCCTAAAGCACCAGCTTAACCTCTGTGGTTTACTTAGTGATATTATTATAAGTTTTCTTCGTAATATTATTTTGCATTGATAATTAATTAAAACAAGTAAACTATGCCGCTGATAGCTAGCTTATTTAAACTTTTCATAATAGGCACTAATCAAAAGTTTAAAGTTTTTTTTTCTTTGACGACTAAAATTATAATTTTTTGGTTAATGGGTCAAAAAAAAATTGTAGATCTGATTTTAGAACTTCATTTTCGTTAAAGTGGCTTTATGATCCTTTCCTGCTGTCTACCGATAACACACCTTAATCTTGAGTCCTCAAGTGCTACCGTGCTAATTACTACGTTACATTATGTATAAGAAAAACCCGACACAGTACAATCTCCGTCAAAAATATGGTGTAACTTTACCAGAAACCCGCCACCAGAGACTTGGAACGAAGTCCGTACCGACAGAGAAAATTAGACGAAATTGTTATTTAAACAGTCCTTGGTCAGTGATAATTTAATTACGACGTTGAAAATTGTTTCTTTTAAATTAACGTAAGTAGCAACTGTAATAAAAGACTGCTTTGATACGCATCGGTCATTTATAACGGGATATTTACCATGATTTGATGTTTTCAGTTATTCCGTGATCCGCCGGGTGATTATGTAACTCACGACCGGTTGGCGACAGGCGTTAATAAAGCAATCAGTGCTGTCAAACGTCAATTTTGTATTAGTTTGACACCAGCTACAACGTCAAAATTGGTCAAAATTGGCGTTTGACAGCACTGATTGCTTAATTTACGCCTGTCGCAAACCAGATCGGGGGGCAGATCGTGTTTCCGCGCATGAAACTGCGCCGAAATGATGAAAAACTCAAAAATCAACCGTAAATATTCGGTTGTAAATTAATTTTGTGTTAATAACCCTAATAGTTTTAAAAGTATAATTGCTTTGTTACGTTTTGGTCGTTACTTACGTTGTAGTAGTAGGTGAATAACTAAGCAGTATAGACGAAGAGTGTTTCATGTCATGGGATAATGCTCACGTTAAAATTTAATCTACCAAAGTGGCGAAGAGTCGAATGCAAGAATCTTCCCTCTTTGGAATAATTAGGTATACTGTATAATTGTGAATATGGACAGCATTGAGCTGCTCAGTTTAATTACTATGTTTGTACAGGTATAGGATATTGGTAGGGATAATTCTAGTTAAAAGATAGAAAATTTTACGTATATGTGAGCATGAGATTTTTATTATATTTATTATATAAAACTTCAGCCTGATCCTTTCAGTACTTTTGGCGTGAAATATTAACAAACATTCAACCATCCATCCATTCTTTCGCATTTGGCATGTGATTCTCTGCTTTTTTCTAGATGTATGATTTCAGGTGGAATATTTATACGGCTCGGATTCGTAATTATTAAATGAGCAGTTCGAACATTTTATATAGAACACATATATATACATATTTTATTCATCCGCAAACTCGAGCAAATTATTATAAAGGCAAAATAATTATTCCTCGGAACCTCCAACCACAAATGACGGTAAATGCGTAAATGGTTTGTAAATTAAGAGGCCTTATTAATGGCGGACTCAGCGTTTCAAACCAATTGATGTATTAACTACTATATAGTCTAATTAAAATGCCTAATGTTGTTACAATCGGGAATAATGAGGAGTAGTTGCCTGCATGTCAGTACTGTGCGTTATCTATGATTAAAATGTAATTAGTTAATTTATTTATTTAACTAGTTTAGTCCGCGGCTTCGTATAAATTTTTTTGGATAAGGACCGCAATCTATGCATTTTAGCCTAAATACTATTCCTTTTTGCGTATACAATTCAGACATCCAAACATATAAACTTCGTCTAGCTATTACCTAATTTTACTAGGGTGATTAGGTTTTCTTAGAACGGATTTAAGGGAGAAAAAAACATAATTTATCCTGCAGTAGGATCCTGGCTCAGGCATGGAATAGGTAAATCGGTCTAACCGTTATGATAAATAAGGAATAGAGTTGCGCTGTTGCAAAACTGACCGAACTTCTGATGGGACCGTTACCGATCAGGTATCGAGTTTATTTTAAATAGAATTATCAAAAACTTCGAAAAGTTACCGTCCAAAAGTTAAGAAGTTACTGCTTTTCCAAAGCTCTTCGTACCTGGGAAATTGGTGGGCTTTGCGTTTTCGCTCCAAAGTTGAAAATATTTATTAGAAAAGTTAACAATGCTATACTTTTTCATGACACCTTTTCAAGTACTGATACAATCTTTATTTCGCCCGAGCCACTGATGTAATTACGATAACGCTTGTGACGTTGTTACTGAAGATGTTTCCGATTCTGTGTACCTACCTACTTTTGTTTTACTATATTTTGGGGCACTTTAGAACCATATTTTTTGTAGGTTTTGTATTTAGTAGACGCATAACACTTTTCCAATTATAAGCAATCATTGGTACTTAACTACCCTGGGCGAAATTCATTCATAACTTTCTTATGCAGTGGTTTTTACGAGCCTTAAGTTTCCACCTACTGGTCGTCACCAGAGATTATATATGTATTTATATATTCATTTATTCGAAATGATCATGTCATACAGTGCAAAACAGTACCCACCAACTGTGGCGCGATAAATGAAGAACGCTTTCAGAGCGACGTTTTTCGATCTATATCTTTGCCATACAAACTTTCTAAATCCAGTTAGAACATACTACTTACCGAAACGGTCCGTACATGTTTCACGTAAACTCGGTTGACAAACAAAGTTGAGATATATTTTTCGTGTCCAAAGTTAAATTAAATTTAAAAGGGAAAACTTTCTTCTCCACAAGCACTTTGGGTCACGTCTAAAGGTCAACTCCAAAATCGGTCTACGTAGATAGGTCGAAAATCCAATAATCTGTGCAAATTACCGCATTAAAAGTTACGGCATCTTTGTTTTACGTAATAAGGGGCACCTTAATGAATATTATCGCACTGCGAGGTCAAGAGGATTTTTATTTGATAAGGGTTCTCTCGTTCAAATCGATTCAAAGGGTGCGCGCATGTTGTAATGGAATGGACTAGTTTTAGAAGTACCTTAACAAAGTGCGTATCAGACTTAAATTTATTGTAATAGGTAACAGATTAATGTTATTTTATTACACTCGGCTTGTACTCGCCCGTCTTTTGGTTCAATGAAAAACCCCCGTCTGAAGCATAATATTATTATTCCCTTTGCGGTTCCGGCGCGTCTGTTTTAGTGGAGTTACACCTTTATTGTTAACTTTAAAATATATTTACTATTCAAGTAGAGACTTCAATAGAATTGCTTATTTCGTTCTACGAGAACATGGAATATAATGATTTACAATTATAAGGAGGGTTATAGAGAAAAACTACGTCACTTTTTCATCGCATGCGTAAATTATTTGAAATTAATTCCATCAACTTATAATTCGCAATGTATGACGATGCGATATCATTATTTCTATTCTAAACACTAACAGGAAGAAAATAACAGTGAAATCGGCTACTCAGTTTATGCAAAAGCCATACAATTATAACAATAGGCTTAGGCATCCTATGTAATCATAGACTGGTCATCTAGTATCATCATCATCCCCAACCTGACAACTGACAAGGAGGCCTATAGGTTTCCTTGTCAGTTGGATAAGCCAAAGCAATTCAAGGTTCACCACGACTCAGACAACATAATAAAGAACCTGAATAAACTCACTTGTAAAGCCAGTAACAAAAGCCAGTCTCTAAATCTTATCATTACGCAAAGTACGCACATGTACGCACAAGTACGCACAAGTACGCACAACTCACAGGGGAGGGAGCGACATAATAAATTAAAACAAACAGAAATTCCTAAACATTAATTACAGAAGCTCGTTGCTTCTGATTTCTACGGCGATATAAATTAAATAGGTGTGGGGCAGGTGCGGTTTCGAGCAATTACGTGTTGGATGGAGGGATAACCTGACAGGATGATTTATTTCAGCTTGTCTAACTAAACTATTGCAACAACGACTCTCACAACGACTCTCACAAGAACCGTCAGATCTTATGATCTGACGGTTCTTGTGAGAGTCGTAGGAAGCTTACTGGGAAGCTTAGCGCAGGCGATGGATTTAAGATTCCCAATAGTGAGTGGTTATCGGGGCTGTAAGAAAGGATGTAAAGATATTTTCTTTATTTCCTATTGAAAACATTTTAAAATTATATAATTACTATATTTTATATTTATTACGTACATAGACTATGAGAAGGCCTTTAACTCTGTCGAGACCTGGGCTGTTCTAGAATCCTTACAGCGATGCCAAGTGGACTGTCTTTATATCGAGGTGCTGAGATGTCTTTACGAGGCCGCCACTATGAGTGTCCGAGTACAGGGGCAGCAGTCTAAACCTATCCAATTGCGCAGAGGAGTGAGACAGGGGGATGTCATATCCCCGAAACTGTTCACAAGCGCGTTGGAAGATTTGTTTAAGACGCTGGACTGGAAAGGAAAGGGCATAACAATAAACGGCAACTACATCTCACACTTACAATTCGCTGATGACATATTCTAATGGCGGAGTCACTAGAGGAGCTGAACCAGATGCTGGACGGCCTAGCTTCAGCCTCCCGATGTATCGGTCTTGGCATGAATTTGGATAAAACTAAATTCATGATCAATAGACACATTGATCCAAGGCTGGTGGTCTTACATGGTCACCTTCTCGAAATCGTTTCCTATAATTAGAATACATACCTCGGGCAGATTCTGCAGTTAGGTAAAAACAATTTCGAGAAGGAGGCCAAAAAGAGGATCCAGCTGAGCTGGGCAGCGTTTGGGAAACTACGTCGAGTCTTCTCTTCATCCATACCGCAATGCTTGAAAACGAAAGTTTTCATCCAGTGCATCCTACCTGTTATGACCTACGGAGCTGAGACGTGGACACTCACGATAGGGCTGGTCCACCAGTTCAAAGTCGCTCAGCGAGCTATGGAAAGAGCTGTGCTCGGAGTTTCTCTGAAGGATAGGATTCATAACAAATACATCTGACAGAGAACCAAAGTTATCGACATAGCTCTGAGAATTAGCAAGCTGAAGTGGCAGTGAAGTCGCTTCAGCTGTCTGTTTTTTTAGATCTTAAACTATTCAACGGATTTTAATGCAGTTTGCAGCAGTAGATAGTGATTCAAGAGGATTTTTTTATATTATTTATTAATCACTCCTGTAGATAATAATATGGGACAGCCATATTATTATCTACATTACACCCGTGCGAAGCCGGGACGGGTCGCTAGTATATGTATATAATTAAATTTACAGAGCAACATAAAGGTGGATAATGGTTGTCTGGTAGAGATCGCTCTCACGGTTGTCTGGTAGAGATCGCTCTTGAGCGATAAGACCGCCAAATTGTCACATGTTTTGTATTTTATTCTGTCTTGTTTGTTTATTTTTTAAGTGTGCAATAAAATAATTTTCTATCTATCTAATGACAGGGCTTAAAGAAAACGCAGCGTTTTACCATAAGATAATTCGGTTCAAGTGCGTTCGTGCACACAGATGGATTTACAGCTTTTGTTTCGCAGTGTGTTATATTACATTTACCCCAATGAAAGAAAACTCTACAAACCTATTAAAAATCTCGCAAATAAAGAAAAATGTAAATAATATTCGAATACTTCAGAATAAAATAAATGCAACGGAATAACTGGAGCGCGTTAAATTCAGTACCTATTCGCAAATGTGTGAGTTTCTGTAGTCGATTGCCAAAGAAACTTATTCTTACACTATTTTAGCATTTAGGGGAAGATCTTTTGATGTAGGCAGTATCTCTTTTCCGGTAACGTTTTCGTCAGGAGATATATAAAATATTTCTTACAAATGGCTGTGGGCTGGAACGCGCGTCCGGAGTAGATAAAGTACCAATACCAACTTGACTTACTCCAACCAGAATTTTCATATCGCCGAGAATAAAACTGCACTCGACTATCAGTAGATATTGATTGTGTTTATGCCCATCGCTTATACAGAAATAGATATACAGAAATACAATTTATTAGAACAACAAATTTTCATAAAAATTGTTATAATAATTATAATACAAATTGTATTTTTACAATTAGTACCTAAACATGATTTAAAATTAAAAACATAGATAAATATATAATAATAATAATAAATAAATAAATTAAAAATTTATATAAGTAAACAAATTAAATACGGAAATATAATCATATTAAATTTACTTTTCTTGTAGCTCGCACTGAATAGATATAAGGCTAAAGGGGTTACAGTTACAACCGGAGCAAAACTAGGTTCAATCATTTGATTGCTCTGATAGACTTAAAACAGACATCAAATTATTTCGTATTTACTCAGTTTTTTTAAGTTTTTCGGTTATTCTTCGAGAATAAAATTCCACCTCGGGATCATTCTCCACACAATAGCGAAATAATTTACCAATTCGGTTCATAATTGATGGAGAAATCGACAAACATTATATTTAAAAAACATACAGCCGAATATAGAAACTCCTATTTTGTTTTTCGTTTCGTAGACAGACATACAAAGTCGTATGAAACAACTAGTTACTGCCCGCAGCTGCGTATTCGTTGTTTCTGTGGGAACGTTAAAAGATTATTCCAGACCTACATCTATTCAAAGTATCAGACCAATCCGTTACGTTTTTTTTTAGAATAAAATATACTTATACTCGACTACTTTTTATCCCTAAATCAGTTCCCATGGGATAGAAATAACCGAACGAAAACGTTTCCATACAAATAATACATACGAAGCCACGGGCAGAAACTGGTTTATAGTATGTTTAGTTTTTACACACGAAAATGAAAATTAGTAATATATTGAGTGAAACATTAAGATCCTATTAATATAAAAAATATCTTTGGCTAAGACCACACCAAAAGTACTAATTTTATCCGCCTTAAATGGACTAGACGAGAATAACATATGCTGAGGCTACCTTTTAACCCTAAAAAAAAGATGCAAAGCCACGGACATAAATGAGTAATGAAATAATATTTTAAAAGAAAAGAAATTGGTTTCTCACTCCTAAGTAAGTGGATTCTAAGTAGGGCGTTAACATCAGAAATTCGTTCGAAAAATTGTAGTAATTTTTCAGCACGGATCCATAACTTAGCTCTTGCGAAAACCTTCATAAATATAGATGTTTCACATGAAATTTTATACTCTAAATTACAGCTTCATGTCTTGAAACTGTTTGCTTTGAGTAATGGCAATATAACATGAAACTATGATATCATTTCATGGTTAAAGTTCTAGCTTATTTTAAACTCCCGACACGATTGTGAGACGACCACTTTTAATAAAAATGTAAGCAACACAATGCACACCTGTGCAGTAGATCATTGAAAGCTTATCTCAAATCAAGGTTATTTATTTATCTTACTTTCAATTTTATTTATACATTTAGTGTGTTAATACGTGTTAATACTAGAAACTAAACTTCATCTTATCCATCGTCATCATGATCTCAGTTCATAAACATAGCAGCACAAAGGCCTTCCCTAAAATAAATGTTTCTTGTTTTTTAATCGAATTTTATTTTACGTAACGCAACCATGAATTGTTCCCATTATTATGGCGAGGGCCTTATTCAAACCTGATTGAATGTGACGAGTAGTTCGTAAGAGGCCAAAGGGAGATTCCCTTTGGCCTCTTACGAACTACTCGTCACATTATCTCCTTCCGCATAACATGATGATGGTAATTGTTTCTCATTCTTTGGTCTATTGGATTTGTTGGAAAACACTATTTCATAACATTTGACGATATAGCTAAGTCATTTAGCCATATTGCTGACTATTAATCGTGAAATATAACGATTCTACAAACGGGCTGATTCTACGTTCCGGCAGCGAGGCACACATTGTGACCGTTAGCCACCATTCTTATGTTTTTTGGTTGTCTTACAAAACACCGCTGTACTGAGATCGGATAATATAAACAGCGGTTAGAATACCTACCTCCGTTTGGTTCATCATTACCACCGTAAGTGACACTGTTTATAAGTATTCCAAGGCTAGGCCTCACCCGTTAACGTAATGAAGGCTCACCCTGTTGGCACTAGACGAGCCCAATTAGTCATCATTATAAAAGCCGACCTTGGCATGTGGGTTATGTTCCACAGATCATTTACATGAATGATGTAGCTGTTGGAACTGCTTATATGAAATACTAGCTGCACCCCGCAGCTTCGCCCGCGTGGAAATCTATGTGTCAAATGGTTTATAAACCTTCCTCTTGAAAAAAACCGCATCAAAATCTGTTGCGTACTTTTAAAGATCTAAGCATACTCGTACATAGGGACAGACAGACAGCGGGAAACGACTTTGTTTTATACTATGTTGTGAAGATACTGCTACAATATGCCCACGCGTCGAATATCAACCAATTAATGAGAGGGCTGGTGCGGCGGCAGATTTGACCGAGGGTCTCAAAAGGGGCAAATATGCGCACCGTATCAGAAGGTCTATCAAGGAAAATGACGTAGTTTGCAGAACGTCGGCATATTAAGACGTCTATATGGTGGCAATGTCTTGAGCGGCAAAACGACTTACTAGTAAAACGTCCAAAATGTAAAATAGATACGTCAACAAAAACAAAAAACAAAACAAATCGTTCTGCAAACTACGTCATTTTCCTTGATAGACCTTCTGATACGGAGCGCAAATATGCAGGTCTTGAAAGAGCGTGCGCATTTTCTCCCATTGGAGTCGAAACCCCAGATCCATTTTAATTGTAAATATAAGTTCTGATTTTTTCTATTATTTGTTATTTTATTTATTTATACAGGCTTTGCAAAAACGCACGACCGTATTGATACTTTAATCTAATGAAGAGTGCCAAAAATCTAACCAAATAACTATACAAAAAAAACGTATTTGCGACTATTTACCTTCTTAAGTACCTAAGCAGGTAAATACGCACAAAATTCGATTAAATAATAATAAATAATACTGGACAATACAAAAGACAAACACTACTTTTCTCTCACTCTCATGATTTCGGATTTGGCCATCCAGTCCCATCTCAAAAAGCCACCCTGTATCCTTTCGGCGTTCCAGTAGGTACTCGGAGATAAATCAATTATCATTTTCCATGGCTAGTAAGCAGAATAAATAAAATAAATAAATAATGCTGGACAATTCACACAGCATTATCTAGCCCCATGGTAAGCAGAGCTTGTGTTATGGGTACTAGATAACTGATATACATAATACAATACATTACATAGATAGATATTTTTTATTATACATAGAAAACGACCAGAACACCCGTAACAATTATCTGCAGATCGTACACACAATTGTTCCGAGGCGGGAATCGAACCCGCGACCTCCTGCGTCGCAGGCGGACCTTCGCCCACCACGCCACAGAAGACAGTAAGTAATTATTCGGTCTGCTAGAGCAATTACTAAACTTTAGTAACTGAGCCTCATCTACAAATTCAATGCTAAAGTTCATAACCCTGAATGAATTTGTTCGTTAAACAAATTAAAGTAAGCCACGACGGCAGATAACTTTGTGAGCGTCTTCAAAGAACAAGAAAGGTTCTTCCAAAGTGCGGTGAAAGGCCACAAAGTAAGCACGATTTAAAGAAAATTTAAAGCAACGTTTATTTAAACTGGAAATGCGAGCAGTTTTGCTCTTGTGGTTTCAAGTGAAAAAAGTAAATCTAGCGTATAGAAATGGCACTCCGACTATCTCATAGCCTTAGCTTACGTTCCAGTAGATCCGACCTTTTTATCTTGTTTCCTTAAGGAGGTATTATAAAATCGCATTAGTTATCAAGATAAAGCAAAGTCGCAAAATGCATCAAGTTCGACTTATGACAAGACAGAGGGATTTTTTGTCGATACCTAAGTAGACCTTCATCAATAATTTCATTGTGCCATTGTGATACCATTGTGTACGCCCCTCAAAATACACCTGAGTTATATTTTTGTCAAACTGTTTTGAGATTGGTAAATAAAAACTTGAATACTCGTATGTCGCCTGATACACTCTCGCCCGATTAAAACAGGGAAGGAATAGAGAGTGCACCTGTGTTCACATAAACACTTGTGCATTATAACATGTCCTGGAGTCCTGGCTAGTCTCCATTGAGACTGGTTTGGCTAGGATGACATTATTAAAATACTCTAAATTATTAAATTACAACAATAAATAAACTCATACATACTACATAATCATAATTACAAGTACTATTTTTACGGGTACTTCATCACGTTTATTTACCATTTTTTCCCGACGTTTCAACAGGTTTACACCAGGACACCAGGACCAGTCTCAAAAGTGTACTCGTCGTAAACCGGTCTCTCAGACAGCGTTCTGACCGCGTAATTTTAAAATATTTATTTATTTTCGGAAAACTTACGGCTTAATTTAGTGTAAATATAAGGACATAATTACTACACAATCATGTCAGAGGACTTTTATAGGAAACAAATTCTTACATTGTATCTCGATTCTATGTTATATCATGATTCACTGAGGAACGTATTACAACAGTACCTATGTACAACGGAACTCAGGCTAATGTAGGCAATAACTATACCCAGACAAGGTTTAGGGGATTTACGGCTCAACACCGACATAAACAAATGTCGGTGCAAACGAGCCAGTTTCGGTGACTCTATCGTTACCATCCATCTTTCAGCATTCAATTTGTTTGAATGCTCAAAGCCATCCATAGCCCACGTCCTAAGTCAGCTATATAATATTAAATCAATAAATAATAAATAATGCTGAAAAATCCATCATCAACCAAAACAGCATCATCTAACCTAAGCTAAACAGAGCTTGTGTTATGGGTATACTTAATAGATTACAGATATATAATTTTTTTGTTTACATAGAAAAAACGCAGAATACCCGTCACAAATATTTGCAGATCGTTTCAACATTTATCCCAAGGCGGGAATCAAACCTCCTGCGTCGAAGGCGGACCTTCGCCCGCCGCGCCACCTCCGTCGTCAATATAGTCTTTATAGCTTAGGGGGCACCTTGATTGATGCCTTATAAATACTTACATGTTACTATGGATTTTTTTAACCATTTCGGTCTGAATTAAAAGCCAAAGATTTACTAGAGAGTGTACCTAAGTATGTTTAGCGTAGATCTCCTCCATTTCTCTCCATTATTACTCATACTCAAGCCATGAAAAGATTTATTTATTTGGCACATAAAACAGAATACAATCATATTATTTTAAGCAACAAGAAACACGCAATAATTAAAACTAGACTGTATCCCTTAATTATGTGTACCTACACAACATGTTCAAAGCCGTGAAGCCGCCTATGTGAATGAAGCAAATACTACGAAATGAATTTAAAATTAAATAATTCAAAAATATGTAAGTATACATTATTTTATAAAATTACAAGAATATCTGACTCATCCTCTTTATTCTTCTGAATAAAGAGGATGAGTCAGATGCAAACAATTTTTTTTATCTCCCATGTAAGTGGTCCGTCTGCAGCGAGCCCAGAGGAGGCAGTATGCGCCAGACGTCTTCCTGTCCCATATTGTTCCGAATCGTCGGGCGACAAGATGTGGTGTGGCCTCCAGCTAGAACGTAATGACATGAGAGGCTCGAGGACGAAGACCTGCAGAGCCTTCTTAGCTTCGTGGATATCTACAGTAATCTTCTTACACATGATTACTATACACATAGGTACTAGGGGATTTCAGATTTAAATAACCTTATTTCTTTTAGACTTACAAAATAAGCACTTAGTGGACGCAATTGAAGAAAATAAAAAATCAATGCCACCTTATTTGGGAGAAGCAAAAAGAAACTATTTACTACATTAATATATGTACATACGTATATTATCACTTATATGTATAATATTTGCCTATTTAAATCATCATGCTCAATGTATAAAGGTAATGCCCAAAATCCCACGCTGGGCATGCGAGTTAGAATTCGCAGTTCGGTGGTAAATTGTTCTGCAGGAGGAGCTCCTGCTCGCCCCCGGTGCATATCCCTTAGTCGCCTCTTACGACACCCGCGTGATGAGGGGGTGCAAATTCTAAGCCGGCACCACACGGCTGATACAGTCAACAACAAATTGTTATAGATAGTTTCAAAACACATTCAATAACTTAGTAAGGTAGGAATGCTATTTTTATGCGTCAATTTATGACTTTTGAATATCTAGACTAATCATCGGAAGTCAAATCAGGTAGACGCAAGTTTTCTAGAAAAAAAACATTGAAAGCCGTTCTAAATCGAGTTGTAAAACAAAGAAAGCAGGCCCGAGTATTTCTCAAAGGAATTTCAATAGGGAACGCGATGCTGCGCCGTATTTCAAGCAGGTAGTCGATTGAAGTCGGGTACTTTTCTTATTGAATCTGGTTCTTGGATTTACAATCATTATCGTCAGCCTGGGAATAAATAAACAATGCTGGACAACCCACACAGCATCACCTAGCCCTAAGTCTTCGAAAAAGTCGATAAAAATATTCGTCTAACCCTAAATAACGTTACTTTTTTTCCCCTAAGTTTTTTCGGATTACGTACATGCTATTTTTACTTTTCACAGAAACACTCTGACATACCACAGTTCAAATTATGCCAAAAACCTTCCAGGAATTGAGATGAGTGTTTTCATACCTCATTCGGTATTCGTTTATGCTGTTAGTACATAGGTACCTACGTACATAGATAGATACGCACGATAAACATTGGTACATACTGAGCTCCCTATTCGTAAATTTTATATAAAACAAAATCGTAGAAAAATTCAAGAAGGCTTTCTTCTCCATAACTGTTTTTTTTACGATTATATTAACGTTGTTAATACTTTGCCAGATATCGCTCAGTTCCGCACCAACAATAGTATGTAAGAAATTCAATGTTGTACTTAGCTGTACATAAATATTGACATGGATCTAAAATCGTCCTATATTTATATTTAGATAGGCAAAACAAACATGAGTTAGAAACTGAAGTGATATATGAATGTATAAAATAATTTATTGTTTCAAATTTGAATTGTATATAATAAAATAAAATAAAAAAATAAAAAAGCCTTTTATTTCCAACAAATTATTAAGTTTAAGTACATTGTTTTTTTAGAATTATTTTAAACTAGTTGTTTATATAACTTAATTAATCTAACGTGTAATTTAGTTTCATACAATAATATCTGTAGGAACCCCTTATTGGGTGAAGGCCTCCTCCAAAGATGCCCATGTGTCTCTGTCCTGTGCGGTCTGTTTCCAGTTTGAGCCGGCTGTCCTTACAATATCCTCGTCCCAACGTGTCAGCGGTCTTCCTCTGCTCCTTTTACCTGGAGGACCTTTCCATAATGTCGCTTTTAGCGTCCATCTCTGATCCTTAAGCCTCGAATTGTATATAATAAAATAAAATTCTTTTATAATTATTTTCTATATAAGTATTTATCTTTTCTACTTATTTGGTAAGCCTAAAAAATAAAGTTTTTAATATCTGAAATACTTTCGCAGGTAAAAAACATGCTTGCAATAAAAAAAATTACTTTGACTGCAAAAATACTTGACTAGAAACTACTAGACTTGAAACCTTTCAAGGCGGTGAACTATCGTTGTAGCCCTCTGTACCTACATAATGATACCTATTGATCTGACATGATTCAGTGCCGGTGATTGGCTTCCTATGATTTGCATAACGCTTTGAATGCCCCCTCAGCGCGATCCGGATTTGGCAAACCAAGGGGAAGGCTAATGTGAAATTGCCTACTCTGTTCGAGAACCGTAGACCGCAAAATTATTCATTGGTTATTACTGGATTATTTTACACTGAGTTATCAAAGTGGGCTGAAATTAGCATAGAACTTTGCATTCGTTTTCGCGTAAGGCTGGCTGTTTTTATTTTCCCAGTGGAGGTCTTCTATTAAGACTGAATTTTAATATACAGCGGTGCGATACAATAGTATATTTTTACACGAGGGACCAAACCACCCAGATGACCAGACCGATATGGGTGATTTGGCCCGAGTGAAAAACACTACTTTTCATTTCAATTGCGAAAAAATTAAACAATGAAGACTTACCTTCATATTGCACACTTTCTACTTCTCTACTTCACGAATTTGTCGTAAGACTTTGAATATACATATATATTTCTCTCGATTTCGACCGCAACAGACAGAATCATTATTAATTATTTCTTTGCCCTTCTGTTCCATTTTCATGTTACAATTAAACAAGCCACGTTGCTCTAATACCAATTTTTTTATTTCTTCGTTCTGCGCAACGCAGAGTACCTACGCATTCTACCATAGAAGAATAATCACCCTTCTAATAAACATCTAACAATCACCAAGAAGGCGCTTTCAGTTTCATTTTCAAAAATAAATTCGAATGAGTAGGTTCTTTGTAAATGGAACACCAAAAAGTCGAGTTTTTATGTAAGAGGACGAATGTTTTGTACTGGCTGATGATATCTGAATAATAATTATAAAAAATACTAATGCCCCTGGGGTGTACACCACGAGTAACACACTTTTTGAGCAAGAGAAGTGAAAAATATATGAATACCTTCCTGCCATTAGGTACCACTACGGCCAAAAATACCTGTTCTAAGTCCATAAAGCTCACGAATTCTACGTTTTACGAAACCTAGTTCACGAAAGTCCCATAAATCTAGCGAATGCTCTATAGCATTCTGTTAGCCAGATGAGCCGCGAACGGAGCGTATTGACTGGAGACCCGACATCCGTTAGTAACGAGTTCTTGATTGGAGACCACATGTTCACGTAAAACGGAACGTTCCAACCGAATGTTCATATACAGGGTTATTGGTAATTCGACGTATTCCCGTTAGGAGGTGATAGGGGTGACTATTTGCGAAAATTTCCACCCCCATGTGCATCATGCAAAAGTGAACCATTTTTAAGTTATCATGATTTTTAGCTTTTTTCAAAATAAGTCAAGTCATCAAAAATTGATTTAAAAAAATTTTGTTTAATGTCCTGTGTCATGTACTACTTAACTGTTCTAAATTTTATTTTAAATATGTATGTTTAGTTTTATTTACATTGGGTATTGTTTTAAGTTAGTTTTATAGAAATTTTAAAGAACGACCTTAGGTTTAGTTCGTATACGAATTTCCGCCTGCTTCCTTAGTAATCATGTTTTTTTCAGTTCCTTTGAAATAAGTGTATATAATAAGTGTATATAATAAGTCATAATTGTTATGCATTGTTAGAGAGCTAAGAAAACGGTTATATTTTTAAAATAATCTGCAAGCCAAGTTTCATAACGGTTTTTTTTAGTTTTTAAGGCATTTTAGAGGAAAAAAATCTCAATGAATAATGAAATAATATCGTTTTTTATCTCGCGCTTATAAATTTGGAGCGATAATTGTTGTTTTAATATTGATAAATAACCAGTGTTTATTAGTTTTTATAAATCAGAAGAAAAAAATAGATTTAAATAGACAGTTTTATTTAAATCAATTTTTGATGTTGCACTTTCGACTTATTTTGAAAAAAACTAAAAATCATGATAACTTAAAAATGATTCACTTTGCATGATGCACATGAGGTGAAAATTTTATACGTCGAATTACCAATCAACCCTGTATAACGTAGTGTATACGCCACTCTGGACATTCTACCCGTTACATTGAAACTAAAGGCTAGTTTCTAACAGGACTGCACTCATTAACTGCATATAGTATAGCCTCTTGTTTTTTACATACCTACTAGCTTCTGTCTGCCCGCGGCTTCACACGCTTTTTTTCATCAGAACCTTTGTTATTTCAGATCAATGGGAGTCAATTTTATAAAAAAACTTCACTAAGAACGAGTGTTCTTAATGATGTTTTTTTATAAAATTACATAAAAACAAAATAACCTATTAGCCAATTCTATGACTAGATTGTAATGATATTCTAGTGTATTCAAAAATGTTGCCAAACAAAACAAACAGATTACCTATGCAAAATGAAACCCGATCGGTTCAAGGGTTTTGACGTTGTTCGCACAAACCTACATCGTTACATATTATATAAAATAAAAAATAAAAATAAAAATGTTGGACAATCCACACAGCATTATCTAGCCCCATGGTAAGTAAAGCTTGTGTTATGGGTACTAGATAACTGATATACATAATACAATACATTACATAGATAGATATTTTTTATTATACATAGAAAACGACCAGAACACCCGGAACAAATATCTGCAGATCTTACACACAATTGTTCCGAGGCGGGAATCGAACCCGCAACCTCCTGCGTCGCAGGCGGACCTTCGCCCACCGCGCCACATCGGTCGTCAATATATATGGTTTTAATGATTATCTGAAATAAACGAATAATAATAGTAGTTACAAACACCGAGGATAATAAATAACTCAACCAAAACCAAACTCGAGTGGAAGGAACTAGTAGCTCTACCTCTAAACGATAATGGTCCATTAGAACGGTATGGAGCCAAAGCGCATGCAGATTGCACTTTGCTCCTGCATCCTAAATGCATCAAACGTACCGTACACCGCATGCCGTATGAGCTGGCGGCACTTAATTTTAGTGGTTAGGTATTCCAGATGAGGTGTTCCGCGTTCGTCACACTCGCTTCGACCCAGAGTAGTCCGAACGCGGAAAATCAAATTATAAGCCCGAAATCGTTCCTCTTACGTCCCATTTTTAGATTTCTAACAGAAAAGCCGTCAACCGCTGGGGTAAACGTGTTCTTAGGTGGAGACCACGACTCGGTAAACGTAGTGTAGGACCTGCGACCAGGTGGGATGACCTGCGAAAAACTGCAGATGCTGGATGCGTCAAGCTGAAGACAGGGCGCTATGGCGCTCATTGGGGGGCTATGTCCAGCAGTGGACTACAATAGGCTGATGATGATGATCATGAAAAGAAAAGCAGCCAAAGACACGTGCTAATCTTGATTTATCATTATAGTTTCCGAAGATTTTTTGTGCTATATTGTCTGTATATATTTATCTCACGCAAAGTCTCAGGAAAGTAGAAATACGTAGGTCGTAGGATATTAAGGTACTATAGTATACCTCGGGCAAGTTTACGATACAGCATTTTCAGGTCAGAGAGCACAGTTTTGACTCTCGTATTTACCACAGTAATTAAACTTTATACTAACCCACTGAACAATTAATGTTGTTAATTAGGTTTATTAGGAACATTTATTTGTAAGCTGTTTCTGTTTGCGGCTTTACACACGTTTTTCTGAACAAAAAGTAGAGCCAGAAGTTTATGTATGCAGAATCAAGTAGCCGAACGAAAAAATGTTCAAGCGTTTTAGCGTTGCCTTAAGTCTTCACATTTATAAATAAATAATGCTGGACAGTCCACACAGCATCATCTAGCCCCAAGCTAAGCAGAGCTTGTGTTATGGGTACAAGATGACTGATATACTTAATACAATAATATATATTTATATTCACATTGATATATATTTTTATTATACATAGATAATGACTAGAACACCCGGAACAAATATTTGCAGATACACACATTTCTTCCGAGGCGGGAATCAAACCCGCAACCTCCTGCGTCATAGGCGGATCTTCGCCCACCGTGCCACAGAGGTCGTATATAGTCATAGTCGTAGTACGCGTAGGTACTTAGAGCTTTTATAATTAATGAGTAATGAATAATGACAGAGTGCCATACTTACCTTTGGGCCATATTATGATCTAAAGAACCTTTAGATCATAATATGACTCAATTATGAAAACTATTTCACTTGTACCTACATACAAATTTACATAATTATTATGTACACTTTATTTTAAGACTGAAACCCGAGGAATGTAACATTCGGGTCAAACCCCTACGGAAATCATGTATAAGTATTCTTTAAAAATAAAAAAATACAAAAAATACATTACAAACGTTTTGACGACCGATGTGGCGCGGTGGGCGAAGGTCCGCCTGCGACGCAGGAGGTTGCGGGTTCGATTCCCGCCTCGGAACAATTGTGTGTACGATCTGCAGATATTTGTTCCGGGTGTTTTGGTCGTTTTCTATGTATAATAAAAAAATATCTATCTATGTAATATATTATATTATGTATATCAGTTATCTAGTACCCATAACACAAGCTCTGCTTACCATGGGGCTAGATAATTCTGTATGAATGGTCCAGCATTATTATTTATAAAATTATTTTATTATTATTAACTTTCAAATTAGTACCAGGGTAATTTAGTATAGGATTGTTACAGTTTAATTATTCTGGTACGCTTATTCAATCACTGCTGCCATATCAACTCAATAAATGAGAGTAATTAACGAATGGCACTGGTATATGTCCAATGATTGAAGCGAGTGATATTTTATCCGTAATGATGATTTGTATGGAATTCAATTTGTAAATTAATCAAGCTATTGGCTAAATTTTTTTTTTTGTCCTGTTGAATAAGCTAGCTTTAAGGGTATTCTTGAGAACCTTTCTAACGAACTGTACCTTCCATTGTTTAAGGTAGAACTGAGAAATTAGTAGCATAGCGGCACTTTTTATTAGGTATTTTAGAATCCGAGCAAAGCGGGACTCGTGCATAGCGGAACTAACCCGAGTTATTATAGTACAAGTACAACCTATCAAGCTTATGTCAACTTATTTTATATATCGTTTAGATACTAGCTGCGCCCCGCGGTTTCACCCGCGTGGTGATAGATATTTTGGATAATATACAATTTATCTTTATAAATTATAGCCTATGTGTTATTCTCATGTATAAGCTATATTATTGTAAAGTGTCATTAAAATCCATATAGTAGTTTTTACATGAAAGATTAACAAACATCCATCCATCCATACTTACAAACTTTCACGTTTATAATATTAGTAGCATAGGATATGTTCATATATAGGTTGAGTTTGTAAAATAAAAAGAGGAAATGCTGAGGAAATGCATAATTTTAATTAATCAAGTTCTTTTCATTAGGGGAGGAGTTCAGCAGTGGACATAGGCTGATGATGATGATGAAGTTCATTATTTGCAAAATAATTATTAACCACATAAAACATAAAAAATAAATAAAGAGAACTTACCAAAGTTAAAAGATTTCAGTGGTCTTTACTGACAAAGCAAACCATGGAAAACCTGCGCGGAGTCAATTTCTAATGTATATAGTGACTGAAACCGCTGTACCGCTCCTTAGGAAAGTGCGGCGAGGTGGGGGGCGAGGAAAAAAGAGATACGCGTTGACGGCAGACTGATGGATCGCAGCGGCCGATATTTCCCCCCGTCTCGCCGCTCGCATACCTCAGGCGTGGTACAGCGGTTTCGGTCAAACTTATAGTCATTTTGAATATAAAAGTCGTTCAAAGCTGCCGTCACATACACGCTGCACAGGTTTTCCCTCAACTTTATCTATTTTCTAGAATTTTCCGACCGAAGTTGTGTTAACAATACAGAAATATAATTTATTCACTGGCAGAAATCCTGCTTACAAGAACGAAAGTTGGAAGAAACAATTTGAGAATTGTTTGCGTGGAAATACAAGAGAAGAAGAAGAAGCCTAGGTATTTAAATACAATACAAAAGTAGAGTAACAAAATTTTATACAAATAACAATTTAAAATTTTTCAAACAACGATGGAATGTGTATGTGTTAAAGCACGTCACATTTAAGGTTAACACTTTGAGTGCTGAAATCACACGGTATGTGTTTTCTACAAGTGACTAATATGCGTAAATCCACACTAGCGCAGCGGCTGAGAAAATACAGATCTTTGTGACTCAGCACAGCCGTAATATTTTTCGAACGAAACGCATGTGCGGCGCAACACAACCGCTGTGTAGAGCGGCAGCACGAATTTTTTAGGGTAAAAAAAAAGATCGCAGTCGTCGAAAAAAAATCGCAGTCAAAGTGTTAACATACTTAAAAGGATGTCATAACAACTGTCTAGCATGTATTTTTATACAAATAAACAATTAATTTTTTTTAAACAATGTGGGAATACAATACAATACAAAAATACTTTATTGTACACCAGATACAGAACATTATAAGATATTACATGTGACAAGTATAATAGGCGGCCCTATCGCTTAGAAGCGATCTCTTCCAGGAAACCTTTGGATGGAAAGAATTGTGTGAATTAAAGAAAGGCAGGGGGTGTACCAAGGATAGAGCTAGAACAAATATGAACATAACATGAATATTTAAAGATAAATAAATGTTAAATATATATATACATATATATAAAATATGTATAATATACTACTTAGTAATACTTAGTTAATAAATAAATAATAAGTACCAATATTCACGATTCTGGTAGAATTCCTTAACGCGAGCTTAAAAAACTGGTAAGGACACTGTTTTTCTGATGGACTTTGGTAGTGCGAACGTCAATGGTGCTTAAATACGTAGGTATTTAAGCATCTCACATTTAAGGTTCTAATCAGAAATCTCGGGAAATCCGTTATGCTTCAATAGATGCGATGAAAGTTAAGGTAATCTGCCGGCATTTGCAAGTCCAATCTGGGGCTCCCCACCTGCGATGAGATTGTCAAAATTATCCCGGATTATCCCGATCTCACGTCCTCTGTAAGCAAAAGTTGCTAGTTTAAAGCCTCAACTCGGGGACATTGGGGTTCTGCTTCAAAGTTTATGAAATTGTACATTGATTAAGCTTATTGGCGGTTTGTTATTTCGTTCGAAAATGCGAGCATAGATAATAAATAAATAAATATAAATAATACTGGACAATTCACACAGCATTATCTAGCCCCATGGTAAGCAGAGCTTGTGTTATGGGTACTAGATAACTGATATACATAATACAATACATTACATAGATAGGTTTTTTATTATACATAGAACACGACCAGAACACCCGGAACAAATATCTGCAGATCCTACACACAATTGTTCCGAGGCGGGAATCGAACCCGCAACCTCCTGCGTCGCAGGCGGACCTTCGCCCACTGCGCCACATAGGTCGTCAGATAGACACTGATTGCAATCTACTAAGTTTATTCTATAATAGTTTAACTGGTGTAATTACTTACCATTGAATAACAGTTATACATATAGATACCAGTTCAGTTAATGAATTGGGTCGTTTGAACAAAACAGAGGAAAACTACTCACAGATCAACTTCTTTTTTATTGTTTGGCTATGAAGAGCTTCAAAAGTATAAGGTATTATTATGTCAATTGTTTTAACAATTGGACCATTCCGGCGTTCAATGATTAAACTTGTTAATGCCCGCCATGCTGGAGGTGCCCACTTGTAGGACCAACTTACTTAAGTTTGCCCCTATGTCACTCGCTATATATTTACTCAATGTTCTGTCCAAAAACAGCGTAGACATATTTTACGAAAACCTGCCGAAAGCTATGAAAAAGGCACAAAATGTTATTGAAACAAAGCTATAAATTATTTAGTATTGTGTGTATGTACAAAAATATGTAATTTTTAGTATAAGTAGTTATAACATCGCCTTAGGGCTTAATAAAAAAACCTGTTATGATGTTATTATCTCAACAAATAAATAAATAATAAACTTATTGCTTTAGTCATAATACTCACGTAAATTCTTTTCAATCCCAAACGAAACATAAAACCTATCTACGCAAGTGGAGTTGCCCCTTCCTCCATTTCTATGTATCTACGTAAGTGGGCTTCCTTCCACCATTTTCGTCTGTGAAAGAGCTGATAGGGCTCCCAAGAGCACCACACGCCCTCAAATGACTCACATTACCCCAAAATGGCTTCGTTAATCGTCTGCCTGTACTCGCAATGTTCGTTCGGAGGCCAACGACTTGGAAGACAATTTTAAGTTGCGCGAAATATCCGGAAGCTTTGGTATTTAAAGTCGGGGTCTGAATAGGTTTATGCTGCGAAACAAACAAAAGGGAATATTTCAAATGGTTCTCAAATGGTTATGCTCGATAAGAACAGTATTAGTTAACTAATTTTTTATGTTAATTTGTTGTAATATTGTTTATTGTTGTATTGTAATTAACTAATGTAATTGGTTCTAATATAGGTAATCGTGCTAGTTAATAATTAATAAAAATTGACCTTTTCTATATAACTATGTATCTACTTGATTATCTCAAGAAATAGATAGGTTCATCAAATAAAACACGGTTAAGATTAAAAAAATATATTTAATTTCCTTTTTGCTGGGTAGGCTTTCTAAAATATTGTTCTAATTGGTTCTAATATAGGTAATCGTGCTAGTTAATAATTAAATAAATAAAAATAAAATAAAATAAATACTGAGAGTAGGTAGACTGTTGCCTATCTAATTCCATAAACAGTATGGTTTTGAGGCAATTTGAAGACACTTCATGAAATTAGACAATTGCTAAGATTCGAAGATTCTAGTAGCTGTTGCGTTAGTATATGTTATATATTTAATATGTATTTTATTTTATTTACTTTTATTTAGATGGATAACAAACAGCTTATAATACTTAAATAAATTATCTGTCTTGCAAACCTATATATTTATTGTTTAGCTGTTTTTCTTTATAGGTATATAGATGTATATAATTTGATATTTATTTTAGGTATATATATATATAATGTCATAAACTTAGTTACTACTACTCTACCTACTACTTATATTTCATTTCATGTTATGTAATGTAATGTTATGCACGCTAACCCTTTTATTTTAAACATGTATTTCCTGGTTGGCAGGTAGAAAATGCCTCGGCATTAAGCCCACCCTTTGTATCTTTAGTAGTGCAATAAAGTTTAAATAATTAAACCTCTATCGTCGGACAAAAACCAGCAAAATACGGGAACGAGGCGCTGCGCTGCTGGAAACAATCGGTACCGGAATACCGTCGGGTAGTTCATAGTTCAATTTATTGGTAAACAAAAATATTACACGTCAAATAGTACATACCTTAACATATACTTAAGTATATGTATGAGAACGTTTGTTTTCTTCCGTTTACCTATACCAGAATAAAACAAATCTCTGCGGAGTTGAGGCAGCTATACTCGTATGTATAGGAGCTAGTGTTGATTTAATCCAACATAATGGAAAAATAACATTACCTTAATCGCTCGCAATCCAATGAGGGAATAAAAAACTCATTTGCGAAGTATCGTGTGGGAAAATCCCTGCTGTTTGTTCGTTTCGCTTGTCTTTTCAGAATCTATTGAAAAAAACTTGAAAATGTGTCTGAATCTACAAACGATCATTCTCGTTTTCCGATACCTGTGCTTTATGTTCTGCGTAGAAAACGAACTATAGTTTTAAAAATAGATAGTTAGTACCCACAGAAATTATAGTTCTTTGGTACATTAAAACTAAATTACGTAACTTAATAAATTTTTCACATTTGATTTGTTTTTGAAGAGTGAGTTTATCTTACACAGGTATTTCTTTTACTTAAAAGGGAATCTTAAACACTGTTATATTATTGTAGTTATATTAAGTTGAAGAAATAAATATTTTTTGATTTGTATTTGTAGGTACTAGACCAAGAACCAAACACAAGTACCTAAGCTTTGTTTACTTTTGAGCAAGATGATGATGCTGCGTGAAATGTCCAGCAAATAATTTGTAACTACATAATTATGTTACGTTTTTGGGCTACCTTCTTAATTGGTAAAAAACGAACAAATTATAATGTTAAAAGAAACTCTAGTGCAAAAAGCTGAACTTCCGATCCAGACAAGCCAAGTTCACATCCGGGAGGCATGTGGGTGTTTAAAATAATTTCCCTTGGCAGTCTCTCGGCAATTTGTCAATGTCGCCCGCCGACGGCTTCGGCGACGCTCCATATGGATGTACCAGTTTGAACCAATAACAGCGGTGAAGTAATCTTGTAGAGTAATTTCTCAAAATACTGACGGGAAAAGAAAATGGTTTTTTATTCGATTATTTATTTAATTAACAACAATACAATAATCAGCTAGTTAAGGCCTATAGTATATTGGTTCTAAAACAGCCAAATGAGGCCCTCCCTCACTTTCTCGATGTTACGATGTACTTACATATTTTTTTTGGTAATGCCAAAAAAATATTTTTACATCGTACACTAAATGAGCTCTTAATTCTTAGGCATCGTGTGAATGAATATATAGTATCTTCTTCTTCTTTGTCGTTGTCTTCATTGCTGAAGGTCGTACCAATCCTGGAAGGCATTCACGATGACGCTGATGAACCGCTTCCACACCACTCTGTCTTCGACCTGTCTCAGGGCTGCAGGCAAAGTGAGTCCCGTTATAGCCTTAATTTGATCAGACCAGCGGGTTGGTGACCGTGCCCTTGGTCTTTTTCCCTCTATTTTGCCCATTACCACTAGTTTTTCGAGGTTGTCTGGTTGCCTTCTGGTATATATAGTATAGAGAAAGGTATCTTATGTGTTTGATCCTCAAATAGTACTAGAGCACCCTGTTTTCAGAAATCACAGTGTGATTTATATTAAACCTAGCTCAGGTTCTCAGAGTCTCCTGTGGTTAGAATATGCCACTTGGTTAATTGCACGTTTTTTAGTTGAGCTACCTGTAAATTGTTTGCAATAGTCTGCACTAACTGCAGACTATTGCAAACAATCTACAGGTATCTATTGTTACAATTATAATTATTAGTTCTAATTTGTTTCTATTATTTGATTGTAACTTTCTTTGTTGGTAAAGATCTTAGTTTCTTAATTGTGTACTGTTTCTCGCTCACCCAGTGTCACTTCGAGTTTTAATATGATTACGTTTGTTATCATTAGTTCTTGAACAAGTACCCAGAAGGACTTAATCAAGAAGGACTTTATCAAGAAGTTCTATTCGTTATAAAACTTAAAGTTTTGTAAGATGGTTCTGAAATCGAGTTAAAATTTTCTTACAAGTTATAAAAGTTGGTAATGTTTTCTTAAGATGGTTCTAAAACAGAGTTCCTCACAATTATATTATACATAAGTATTTACAATGAGGAACAAAAGAACAGAAACAAATTAGAAATAATATGCACAATTGATACATTTGAGCTAACTGCAGACTGTTGTAAATAGTTTAGAGGTAGCTCAACTGATCCATATCAATACCAATCGGAAGCGTCCCCAAGATAAAAGTTTTTACGGCCAAAACTGTACCGTTGTTCCTACTTCTTACCTATTTTGCATTGTTAAGTCCTCACCCAACTAGATAGGTATTATGAGGACCAACCAGACGTGTCCTGTCCAGTCCATCCAGTCGAAGAAGAAACCCCAAAAAGAAATGGTAGTAGACTATGTTGCGCTGATAGAGCACAAAAAAAACTGCGAAAGACTGCAGGTAGATGCTAGATGCGGCAATCTGAAGACAGGGTGCTATGGCGCTCATTGGGGGAGGCCTATGTCCAGCAGTGGACTGCTAAAGGCTGATGATGATGATGATAGAGCACAACGCTTCACCAATGGGAAAAGACGCATATAAAAACGAAACCTAGTATTATCGTCAAAAGAACCTCCAACTTGGTTTGCTCTTTAAACTAAGGGTCAGTCTCCATTTGTGAAGCCTCATCGAAAGGCCTTCATCAGATAAATCGCACGCCTCAAGACAACAACGTGTAAAAACATCTGTCTGAAACCACTCAAGTGAAGACTCAGCGTTAAACTTATTTCCTATAACTCAAACCACTTAATTCCTTATGAACGTAACTTATAAATGGCTCTTATTGTTTCCATTGTTTACCCGCAAAACTTTCTAACTTTTCGGGTATGATTCCAAATAATAGCAAAACCAGCGCCTACATAGAACTGTAACTCACTTCTCGCATGCCTGTGACCGCATAGACCGAGACCGTGTTATGTAAGGTATACCTTAATACCTTATTATTAATTAACGTACAAAATAACTCGTACTATAAACACGCTCGTATTCTTAAAACAAAATTGAAGTTTCTGATTTGTATTCGTGCAAATGATAGACAGGCAAGCTTGCATAATACTCCAAACAATACAAAAAATACAATACAAAATTTTTTTTCAAAATTAAATAAACAATACAATTTGTGGTAGGATGATCCTGGTTTTTGTTTTAGTTTAATTTAAGCTGTATTACAGAGAACCACCATAGTTACACAAGGTTTCTAAATTAAATTAAGAAATGAGCAGCAAATTTAACATAAGAGAATTTTTTAAACAAAAACTAATAGGACTTTTTTCTTTTCCGAACGACTATGTTATTAAAAATAAAGATAAAAATCTGGTTCATATCACAGTTATCTAACATATGTACATAAAACCCTAAAAAATATACTCCAACAAGCTTTACTTAAAGTAAGAAAACTAATCACAAAAAATAATGAGGTACCTTATTAGGTGGAAAGGAAATTCATTTCTATGTTCTGGATTGGATACCTATTACTTACTGGTCTTATTATCCTTATTCTAGAGTAGAATATCTCAAACCCAATGGTACCTACCCGTACCGAGACATTATGCTAGAGCTTTTGAAGGGTGCTCGTTTCGGTTTGTTTAATTAATATTGTTTCGAGGAACGCTTGTTATTTTACCAGAAATTTAGAATTTTGTGATCTCAATTAAATCCTTGCTTTACTATTTTGAATTGTTGATTTACTTTTACCGCATGTTTAGTTATCAAAATTTTAGAGCTTGAAATGGTCATCAGAGCCCAGAGTCAGGATCGGATGGCAACGTTGAATAAGCGAAGTATTTTTGAATAAAAATAGCTAGTTCCAGAGGCGCTGTACCAAAAAAACGTTTTTTTTAAATAAAACAATCCCACAACATTTTTTTTTTTTGAGCGACCTTAAAGGCTTTGTGGCTAAGGGCTAATTAAAAGCAAGCTCTCTTGCATTACAATTATGACTTCCATCATTTTCACAGTCATTTTGTGGAATAAAAATGCTGCCCTGCAAAAATGACGCCTGAGCCAAGTGTGCGTCAACAACCTTTACATAGACCGAAGAATGTGCTGTTCTGGCGCTCTGCTGTTCGCGGACGATTTCCGGCTGCAGCCCCTACTAAGTCACACCTCGCTGACACTACGTGGAAGTAAATAAGTTTATTTTATGTTTGTAAGACTAAGGTATTTATGTATTTTATATAGGTCGTATTTTTCAAGTATTTTACATCCTGTACTAAACTAATAATGCCTGAAATAAATGATCTAAATTTTAAGTTTCTCTGAAAAACTATTTCATTTTCCATGCGATGCGCAAATCGCCAATATTGTAGATTGTTTTTCAAAGTAGATCTCTTATTTACGTTCGTTGTCATGGAAACTATTTGTTACCAGTGATTGTGAAAATAACCTGATAAATACTAATCACTCGGGAACAAAAATTGTATGGACCACAAAATCGGTCCATAATTGACAGAAAAATTTACAAACATACATAAAATAATACCTACAGCCGTACAATGATCTCCTCCTTTTTTCGAAGTCAGTTAAAAATAATGCGTGCCTATGCGGTCAGGAACCTAAAAAAACCCCTGGCACGTGTTTTTTGCACTCGAGCGTTGATTTTAACTTCATTATGCCGCTAACGTAAGCGTAGGTACTTTAATCCCTGCCTCGACAATTTACACCACAACGCTCGCACAGCGCTTTTAATGTGGATGTTGAACATAATAATCAAAGCTTTTTCAGTGGAAGTCGTGTAATGAACGGGTTTTACGGCCTGTTACTGCTTTGTTTTTAAAAGGTTTACTAAGTTTTTGCTTGCACGCATAGAGAGAAAACACTGCTGCGATTTGTCCAGCATTATTATTTATTTATTTATTCCCTGCAGTATAATCGAATCGTCTTAAAACCGAGCTTATTGATATTCAATTCGATTAATAAAATCGAATCATTATTATAAAATCAACAGTATGCTTGATTACAAAATGCAAAATTTTAATTAATGAAATAAGGTTAAGCCCCGATAAAATTGAAAGGGTCGAAGGGATTAAACCGACATTAGATCGGCCATGTGGCCTGTATTTATATATTAAGGTAGACCGTTTCAAATTGGCACGAGAAATAATTTAGGTATACTTGTATTTTAAATGTTTGGTGGCTTACATTTTTTTTTTACGTTTTACAAGGATTAAAATTTGCGGAAAAGTAATATGCCGCAAATAGTATACTATTTTCTATGAACCAATAATAAAACTAACTTTTCCCGCTTTTCTTGATTCAGTTGTATTTTGTACTCCCAAAATACAATTGAATCGAAGTTAGATTTATAAATTAGCCATGTGGTGCTGACTTGGAATTTGCACCACACCAACTCTTCCCGCGGGTGTCGTAAGATGTGACTAAGAGATATCCCACCGAACTGCGATACCCAACCCTCAAGCCCAGCGTGGGGATTATAGGCATTACCCGTCCTCCTGAGATAAAAGCCAAAAATGCGCTTATCATCTCCAATATAGGCTTTTTAGATTTTTCATAAGTTAATAGAAATGGGTAACGATTTGCGACAAATTACTTTTCCTCTAGTTTTATTCCTTGTACACATTAAAAAAAAATTAACCACAAAAAATATTTAATCTCGCGCCAACAAGAAACGATCAACCTTAACCCACCGACCGGCCGCAGCCGGTACCTACTTATTGGAGTGGAGTTTAAATAGGCGTGCAGATAATCATGACGAAAACTATTTAAGGCACAAACAATATTTTTGACTATTATGGAAAATATACCATACTAGCTGACCCTGCGAACTTCATACCATACCATACTAGCCCATGAACATTTTGTATAGGAAAATGTTTATTCTATTATTTTATTTTATAGTGCATTTTCTAATGTTTTTAATAGTGCTGCTATTCGGGACGGAGACAAATACTACAAACCAAAAACCATGAAAATCGGTCCAGCCATTCTCGAGTTATAAGTGTTTGAACAAAACTGACTTTCTGTTATATTATGGTATAAATTATGGTATGTGGGTTATAAGTTACTGAATATTTGGTCACAGTTAAATGCACCCTTAACCACTATTCAAAAAGTTTTGAAAAAAAAGTTCCTTTCGTTGTTATTATGTTAATTATTTGATTATTATTTATTAAGACAACAATAGGCACATCTATGCTGGTTGCGTTGAGCTGAAGACAGGGCGTTATCTATGGCATTCACCAGGAGAGGCCTATGTCCATTGGACTGGCATAGGCTGATGATGATAAGGCACACCGAATTTAAACGATACAGAAATAAGTTACAATTCCGATACTGAAAGAAGTAGTTAGTAGCAAGTAGTACCTACTCACAGTCATAATAGATATAGTCTGCCGATCGTACCACCAAAAAGGTCAAAATTTTATAGTTTGCGTAATAGCGCACTTTTGTGCTCGTCTGTATTATCATTACGCATACTCGTAATGTGGACCTATTGCGATAATACGTAGACTATTTGTAACATTTGATGCGTAAAATCTCTTACGTAAGTAAGCTAATTGGTATCAGCCGCAGTTTATGTTCTGCCGAAAGATTTCTGGCGCCAGCTCGAAGTATCGACGGAATAAGTTCTTTACTATTTTGTTTATGCTGTTTTACAACCTTAATGGTCTACGTACGACCTAAGAACACATGTTTCTCACAAAATATTTTAATGATACTGGTATGACTGTTAATTATGGTTGATCGACTTTTCTGCGTTCTACAAGAAATAAAACTAACGGAAAAGTAATTTGCGGAAAATCGTAAACTATTTTCTATGAATCCATCATAAAACCAACTTCGTTCAATCGTATTTTGGTAGCATTTGGGAAAATTTTGATTTTTAGCCTTAAATTTCTTTTTTTCCCAAAGCATCCATAAATAATGGTTGGAGAAGGCGATGACATTCTGCAATACAGTATTAAACCACTGCAGATGACATCATCGTTTTCAAAACTGTTTTTTGTTCCATTGTCATGTACCAATAAACGATTTTTTATTATTATTATAACAATGAAGCGAAGTATTGTTCATATGTTAATACAAAATGCGTCATGAATTGCAGCGAATTAATTTTGAAAGCAGATAAAAATAAAAACCATTTTTAAAAAATCCCAAAGCAAGTTCTTTTAAAACTGTTGACATTATATCCCTATAAAAAGTACTAATTATAAACAAGATTTATACCGACCGTCAGAAAACTCCTAAAACAACATTAATGCTAATAAAAAAGAAGCTTAATTGATTAAATTCTCCAACAAACAAGAGATTTCCCTGTCCCACGAAAATTATATGATTCTATTTATCCCTCAACAAAAAACCAGAGCTCATTATTAATTTCCCCAAATAACGCCACCTCATCCAATCCATCGGAGAATATCGATAAATACGGAGCTCGAGACTCGGGCTCTTGAATCATGCAAAGATCCAGGGAATGGCTGAAAGAATTTTTCGATTAAGCTCGCTTCACGGCAGCGCACGCCCGACATTGTACTCTACACGACTACACGAGCGATTCCATGAACCAATATCGTCCCATTTACTTTTAAAAGAGTAAATGTCAGGATTACAAAATAGCGGAAACGACTTATAAGGATTAACATTTTTCTTTATTTTAATGGGTCCTTTTAAAAGAGTATATGGCGTGACGGCGTGACGATGAGTATACAAAAAAAACGAAAACGACTTATCAAGGATTAACGTTTTTCTTTATTTTAATGGGTTTATTTCCTGAGGAAAAGCTTAAATCGATCTTATCGTGATTGTATGATCTGCAAATATTTGTACCGTAAAAAATATCAATACATATATGTATTGTATTATAATTTATAACAGTTATCTAGTACCCATAACAGAAGCTCTGCTTAAGTTGGGGCTAGATCATGCTGTGTGAATTTCCCAGCATTATTTATTTATTTATACTAGCAATAGGTTGATGCGCTTCAACCATTCATATTTGCAAAGGTGTCTTTAAATGCTAGCTTTTATTCCAACGACAAGAGAGAGAAAAGCGTCATTTCACGAGTGTATTTCATACACGCATAATATGGCCACAGTTTATAACCCGTATGCTCACCCACCACGCTACATGATTCTTACCTTTTGCATGGGTTAAATTCTGTAGATAATTCACTTTTTGTTTACGTGGGAGGGTTAACTTTTCATGGACCAAATTATGTTAGTTCATGGACTTGCGGTTCATGCGAACCCTAGTTTAGACTTTACCGCTCTTTAATTAAAATAAGGCCGTACTCGTCCCCATTTATTTTACTTGTACTATGTGGTTTCAACTTTGCTTATTCGCTTTTAATTGCGAGCTCTTGGTGATAGCTCTCGCATTTGCTTTGCTTTGAATAGGAATATCTACTCAAAGCCATTATTCAAATACAGGATATTCTATGGGATTGTGTGCATTAACTCCCTATGAATGCGGTCATTAAAGGAGGCTTCTGTCTTCAGTCCTATGCCTAATATAGGATGATGATGATGATACTCTATGTTATGTTCAAGCGTTTTTGATATTTACAGTAATTTGCTCTCATTTTGACATGCGCTGAATTTCATAGGCTGTAATTTTTGTAATAAGTACTTAACATATTTTTGGTGCACAGAACAATTGGGACAACTTTTGACCCAATAATCTTGGGCACATAACAACTGGGACACAAGTTGTCCCACTTTTCTTATACGGAACTACAGCACAGAGCAACTGGGAATAACCGATTGTACTAACCAACTTATCGTCCAGTAAAATCAGCAAATATTACGACTTCCTTTCATCATTATCATCATTGTCAACCCTTGTTCCTACTGCTGAAGCTGATCATTATGTGTCTCTATGTTTATGCCATTCACAAGTCTTTCTTTCATATAAATGATAAAATATATTTTTTTAACTGTTAAGACAGAGCCTTATGTATTATTGCTTATAGTGTACGCAAAACGTGAGTGCCGTTATAGATCAGCGTTAAATTTGATTTTCCGTGTTCGGACTACACTGGGCCGAAGCCAGTGGGACAAACACGGAACACTTCGGTAAAATGTAAGAAGGCTTTGAAGCTAGAACTCGTTGGCAACGAAAGATAACGGGTTCACAGTTGGACGCGGGCCAAATGAGGGACCACCGCAAATTAAATACCCCAATAGCGGACAAATTATGCTCCAACGGTGACATATCACCGACCAATGTTTTGCGTTTGCGGTTTGTTTAAAATACCTAAATATAAATGAATTATACTCTCCCCCAGAAACATAAAAGGCCTACCTCTACAAGCGACAGTCAATAGAAATTTTATTTATTTATTGAGATAATAACATCATAACAGGTTTTTCTATTAAGCCCTAAGGCGATGTTATGACTACTTATACTAAATATTACATATTTTTGTACATACACACAATACTAAATTATCGCGTCTATAAATTTTAACCATAATTTCAGGCCAATATTTTCAGAATACCCCATTCAGGCAATATTAGCGCGAAGAAAAATTGCAATATGCATTTGCCAGGCAATTTATGGCCCGTTTTTATTCACACATGACATATTTTGCTCGCCCAACCGGCAATGTGTGGGATATTATGCAAAATATATTTGCAGAACATTGTATCACTGGCTAATGTCGCTTCGGGAAAGGATGGTATTTAATCTTTCACCATAATAACCCAATTTATTTGCACAAAGTGCCTAAACCTACTAGTTTCCCGCCAAAGAAATACTGCATTATGTTACTAGCTCTATTAGGCGCTATCTCATTACATTAAGTACATCAGATCATGTGACCATATTCATCTCATCTCATCTTTTACATCTTCGAATGATGCGTCCATTGCCCATGTTACACCGGAATAAGTTTCCACACAAGATCATAGAGACACAGAGAATCCGTTTTACAGATTTAGCCAACAACCCGTCACTGCATAATTTTTTTTAAGAATATAATAGTTTAGTTTATTTGTAACAATACACAAAAACATAAAACAAACATGATTTTTGTTTGTAATTGGTCACAATAGAAAACTTTCAAAATTAAAACTTTTGAAACTATCATGGTTATTAATACTAAAGTCATTTAAAACGGGATATTTACCATGATTTGATTTTTGAGTTATCCAATTGTTTCAGTTACTCCGTGATCATGGCGCATGCAACTGTGCCGAAATATTGGATAACTCAAAAATCAAATCATGGTAAATATCCCGTTTTAAATGACTTTAACTTTCAAAATTGTTTTCAATCAGTTAATTTAGTTCTCGTCGTCTAGTTTTGTAATTAGTGGTCACACGGCGAACTTGTTTTTTTTTTGTCACCCCGCCAAACAGTTCTAATTGGTTAGCGTATGTAGTTTTAGAAGAGAGTTCACACACCCGCAACAAAAAATGCTGTCATTTTTTTGTAGGGTTTCTATAAAATGTGTGCGTGTTTTTTAGTTTTTTTTTTACTATATCAGCTAACTTGATGAGCTCTTTTTATCTATGAAGTTTAAATTATATTGACAACAACCGAAAACTGACCTTTCTTTTGCACCGTATCACGTCACTGCACTTTGACATTGACATATATATGTAGAAAGTGGTCATATTTAAAAAGTGCTGCCAGCTAAAAAAATCTAAATATTCTACAAAAGTGGACACTAGGTTTGCGGTAATTTTAAGGGCAAAAGTGTAATTCTATATCTATCAGGTAATTAAAAAAAACTGAAAGTAGTCATAGTGGGAAATTATATCCCCTTGCCTTAAGGGCGACTAGCGACCCGTTGATTTTTGAAATATATAAACTTTAAAAAAACTGCATATATAACCGATGAGTTATTCAAAAGATCTAAGCGAACACACAGCGGAAGCGACTTAATTTTATACTATGTAAGATTTATATGGAACCACGCTTTTCGTGGAAACCTTCCATCCATTAATTGCGTTATAATCCCTGAGTTGGTTTCCTATTTTAATTATAGAGAATCAATATGGTGGAACATTTCATTTCTGGTATCTACATAATTGCAGGTAAATTAATCCCCGGGCGAACGATATTATGAGTATCTATCTATTCCCCGAACGCGTACTAAGTATAACTCAAACGGATTTATTAATGTACTGTATGGTTTACGTTTTCGCATTTGTCTATGGTAGGTACTTTCTGCCATTATTGATGGAAAAGTGTGCGTTCAATAATTTTACGAATACCAACCAGCATAGTAGCACAAAAGACGAACAGGCTTGGTGTGGGATAGGAAGCGCGCTTTTGCAAACACCCAACAAATGTTAAAGATATTACCTAACCATTGTGGTACGTACCCGTAAGTATTTTTAGCTAATGTCACAGTTTATAATCATTCTCTCGTCCAGCCCATCCTAAGGTTTCCTGGAAGAGTCAACAAGGCCACTCTTTTCCACTCCCGCGATTCTCATTATTCCCCCTAATATAGTTGTTGAACCTGTTATACAAATAAATTTCTTTATAACAATAATATCCATTAAATTATTGAAACAAATGAGTACCTATGTACTACTATTTATTATTAGAATAGTTGAGCTTACTGCGCAGACACTTGGAAACCATACAGCTGTTTATTAATCGTTATAAATCGTAAAAAAAAAACTTTCTAAAACAAGTCGTAAAAATATTTACCAAGTAATTGCTACCTCAAATGCCCTAAGCAACTAAAATTCTAAAGCCCATTGGAACTCAGCGCGTCAAAACGTCCAGTAATCGTTGAAAATTCCTAGAGTGCCTCACAATCCAGTCGTATCTTGAAGAGGGATGCTGTAATGAGTTCCCAAGGGAGGAGATTCAGCTTGTAGCCGCGTGGCAGGGCTGTCTTCAGAAACGAGACCGTGAATAAATAAATTAGCTGAGTTTATTGGACTTTACGGCTGCCTTTTATTTTGATTGAGTTGATTTGTAGGATCACAAAATACGAAGGTTTATTTTGAAGCCAATGGTTTTCGCAAAGATAATACAATACTAAGATGCTAGTCTTTCATGTTAAAATACACCCATTGAGCAAAACTAAACGGTAGGACAGTGTGCGTATGCTAAATTTATCAGAAGGTTTCACACACTGTTTTCACTTGCATTATAATGAATCACGTTGACATCACAAAGGTCGTCGCCAGTGGGTATAATAATGTAGGTAAACAATACGCTCACTACCATATTTCGTTTAAATAAAATAAATAATATTAGAAGTCTTCCTTAGGATAAAACAATTTTAGACGGCATAATAACCCACTTGGTTGTACGTTGAATACATTTTCATAACATTATAAGCTTTTATAGTTCCCCTACTGAAACGCTTTGAAATTACGTAGTTAAACTATCGGAACAGGTGACACGCTAATAAAATCGAAGTTTGTTCCCAAATTGTTGGAGTAACTAATAGTTAACTGGTTTATGGCTGTTTCTAAGTTCAGGCAAGTTGTTCTTCTGAAAATAAGTATTCTTGGAATTACATTGTGCTTATCTATACCATGCTAAGGCATACTAAGGCTGCCTGTCCACTGATGAGGAGCGAGGCAGCGGAGCGGAGATATATGCCTTGTTATTTTTATTGAGTGTAATCATAAAAATAAAATAAAAAAAGTGAAGCAACTTCTTAAAATAAATAAATAAAATTGCTGGACAATCCACGCAGCATCATTTAGACCCAAGCTGAACACAGCTTGTGTTATGGGTACTAGACAATAGATGACTGATATACTTAATTACATAGACAGATATAATTTTCATACATAGATGACCACCAGAACACCCGGAACAAATATCTGCAGATCGTACAAACATTTGCCCCGAGGCGGTAATTCATCCGAACTTCCTACGTCGTAGGCTGACCTTTGTCCGCTGCGCCACAGATATCGTCGTTGTCAAATAAAAGTAACTTAATTTAATTTTTCACAGAATTTAAATTTTATAATTCTTGAAACATTAAAGAAATAGGCATCAAATTACCAAAATTGTCGATATGACATTTAAGAAAAACAAAGATCTAGACAAACGACTACCTATTCAAACAAAATATCGACTTTTAACGTTTCTGGCATAAAAGTAGCCTTTATTTATATTATTCCAGGTGTACGTACGCAACATACATTTCAGCTTGAATCGTTTAGTAGGTTTATCTCTTCTACGATAAGTAAGATTAAACTAAACTCGCATAGAACTTATTACCGCGAGTGATTTTCCACTCCGCTCCGTCTGGAACAAAGTTATGCGGTGGGTGTTTAGAAGTGAAATCCAGCACTGTAGTAGTTTAGCATGTTAGCAAAGCTTTGTAACTAACTATTTGCACGAACAATTTGATTTCCGTGCTGTGTTAGTCTAAGACCTACACAAGACTGTCCTAAGAAATATCGGAACCCAAAATACCGGAGAACAAATACCGGTATCTAGAAAGAACCGGAAATAGCACAACGAAATACAGAAAGCACATCAAACCGAATCTATAAAAAGAGAATGCTAAGCCGAAAGATCATGAAATCGAAGAAACGGAATAAATATTTAGAAACTTTCTAAATGTTTTTACGTTTTGACGTCTTGATAGTTCGCTTTATTTATTTTATTTTATTTTTATTGTTTCAACAAAATCAACAGCCCTTAATCTTAATAATTTAAACCTTAATAACTATGACTACCTATTGTACCTTATTAACTTTTTTTATTTTTTAACTTTAACCTTGTTTCGTCGTACCAATTAAAATATTTTGAAAACTTTTCAGTTCATTACGTGGCGACAAATGCAGGATGGTCCTATATGTTGCCCTTGCACCAAAATATTTTTAATCAAGCTAGTTTCTAAAGAAGTTTTAAGTTTTCCTCGATAATAGTGAGTTTTCAAAATTTTAAACTCAAAAGAATAGCCGCGCGTGATTTATGCTAGATTTAGACTAAATTTCGCAATAATTATGATAATTTTTTGTTTATTTATTTATACTTGCACGAAAAACATAAAACAAAACGGACCTAAATTTGAAAATTAAATAGCACATTATTGACGTGTTCATATTATAGAACTTATTAATTTCAATCATTTTAAAATTACATTGTAGGAAGCTAGTTTTAGAAATTGTTTGCATGACAATATGTTTTGGTGAAGTATGGGACACTACCTATTCTAATGTTTAAGACCTTGTATTATAACCATGTTTCTTACAATAAATGAATTGAATTGAACTTATTCTAGAAAATTTATACAAAGGCGAACTTAACCCTAAAAAGAGTTCTCTTCCAGCAAACCTTATTGGGAGAGAGAGACGAAGTGAAGAGATATTTATGATAATTATGTAATGATCCTTAAAAGTCTCCCAGATCGGTTTATGACTGTATAATTATAGATTCTAAATAAAGAATTCATTATTATTTAAAGTGAACTCAAAACCAAGTCAGATTCATATATTTTTCAATCAAAAATAATTTTCATTTCATCATAAAATTATCTGTTGCGGTTGATCTTCCATTCTCGTAAGTTTACATTCCATTTAGCATCCAATTATTTTTCTTTGTTTCCTCGTGTCCGTGGTAGTGTGGTTTGGACCTTTCCGACCATGTATCAGGCTTATTACCACCATAACTCCTAATGTTAACTAGTGATTACATGGGGATTAGGTACGGGAACGGACTCTGATTGGGATTATGTGGGATCTCTGGCTATTTACGTCACTGCCCAATTGTTCTGTTAAACTGGCCTAAGAGCATAGAAAGATAAATAAATAAATAATGCTGGAAATTCACACAGCATTATCTAGCCCCAAGCTAAGCAGAGCTTGTGTTATGGGTACTAGATAACTGATATATATAATACAATATGTTACATAGATAGATATTTTTTATTATACATAGAAAACAATCAGAACACCCGGAACAAATATCTGCAGATCGTACACACAATTGTTCCGATGCGGGAATCGAACCCGCAGCCTCCTGCGTCGCAGGCGGACCTTCGCCCACCGCGCCACATCGGTCGTCAGTACAACTAGGCACAACTTGCAATTATTATTATTATATAAATTAGAACATAAAAAAAATACCGAGGTATAATAATAGCAGCAAGTGACTACGCAGCGAACTAACATAGCACTTACATCCAACACCGTTACCGCACAGCACAATAATAAGCAATCTTTAGATACAATAAAGAGTACCGCAAGCTTCAAGCAGCCCGCGAGCTGTCCATTAATATACCCATAATACATCAAATAATTACGTGCCCATAATTTAATGCAAATTTTTGCGTTTGTGGCAGTGTTGCGGTCCAGATCTGCGACAACCTTAAGAGACTATAACTGCCTCGAAAAACAAACGAATGAATAGTTATGATTTTTCGTTTATTTTCGTTTTTATGCAACTGTTTTTAAATAATTTCCGCTGGTAACTCTGCGGTGAATCCCATGATCACGAGCGCTACCTAGCTATAACGCGGCTGGAATTCGGTAAATAAAAACTAAAAGTGTACGCAATAAATAGGCGATATAACTTCAGTAGTTATGCGTTTGTGTTATGTTGCACATGCAAAAAGTAATCCTCTAAACTCTATTTAACAAAACGCATTGCTTTTTATCGCGTTGTTTGTTCGGTTCCGCACATTATTCCATTCAGTTTCAGTTTATCCGTTTATTTATTTCCACCGTAGGTACACATGTTACACTTGTCTATGTCGTTAAATACTATAAATTTTAAAAGATAAATTGCATTTTTATTATATAGCATTATCTAGCCCCATGGTAAGCAGAGCTTATGTTATGGGTACTAGATAATTGATATACATAATACAATACATTACATGGATAGATATTTTTTATTATACATAGAAAACGACCAGAACACCCGAAACAAATATCTGCAGATCGTACACACATTTGTTCCGAGGCGGGAATCTAACCCGCAACCTCCTGCGTCGCAGGCGGACCTTCGCCCACCGCGCCACATCGGTCGTCACTTTGGAGCAACGTAGCGCGTAGCTCCTTCTACGCCGTAGCGCAAATGCTACGTGAGGTCTACAAAGTGCTACGCCAAAAGAATTTCGGCACAGTTTCATGGCGCATGAAACTGTGCCGAAATATTGGATAACTCAAAAATCAAATCATGGTAAATATCCCGTTTTAAATGACTTTACGCCAAAAGAGTTTTCAATTTCTACAATTTATTTCTGTATTAAGAAATTATAATTTGCAGTGATTTGGGTGGTAGTCTTTACGGTTTAAAAAAACTGGTTGTCCTACCTCGGACCAAATTGACCCTGCCGTACCCAAGTTTCGCTTAGCATCACATTTAGCGATACATTTTTATTTATATTTATAGACGTGCAATACTTTCTCAAATTTCATACTGTTTTCAATAATGATTAACGGTAATCTATCATCTCACAAAATATACTTAGTTCGTATAAATTTGAATCTAAGATCTCCAAAAGTACCTACGTTTTATACGACATTTGGTGTACATGTAGACCTTCAGAACAGGGTTATTTATTCGGAATTAAGGCGAATGAGATCACTTTTTCGAGAGAAGGACGAACGAAAGCAGCGCGGGGAAGTCGAGAAAGGGAGGCAAGAGCGGCAGAATGACCGGCCCGCGCGCAATTTCACTGGTTTTTATTTTTAAATTTGTTATTGCTCTAAAATAATACTGTTTCTCAAAAAACAAAGTATTTATTATGGAACACGGAGAAAAAATTTCATTACAATAATATTTAATAACTAACAAATAAAACTGGTTTTTCCGTAGAGATATCTCTGTAAAAATGAAGATTTAGAGGAATCTTTTTTTTTTCTATCGAGTCAAGTTTAGTCAATCATGTTTCGACTCCCATAACTTACTAACTAATATCCTAAACTTTTGATCCTCATCAAAATATATTCGAAAAAAAGATGTTCTGTTCCCTTAAAATTGATTTTAAGCCGCGTATTTCTTATTAATATTTTGCTTGTATAGTAAATACCAAAATAAAAACAACCAGGTTCAAAATGTATCCTTTATAACATTTCATCACATCCATCGATCTGAATTATCCATACTTTTATCCCTATAATCCACTTGTGTATCCTTACTTCAGTAAATAAGCACATCCCTGGAGGCGTTTTGCCATTTACGCGACCACCCATAAACGGTGGCATTATCTAATAAATTCCTCGACCTTTTATAAAGATTACGAGGCAAATCACCAAACGTAAAAAAAAACCGTAAACAAAACCCCTGCGGCATTATATCACTCCACCCCATTTCTCCACAATGGAAAATAATTTCCTTCTATTATTTATTCCTTAGAAATAAATATTTTTTACGCTTCACTCTGGTGTAAAATAAAACTCGCAAACGTCAATTTACAGGTTTATGCGATTTTTATTTTGAATTCACAAATAATATAGGTTTTTGGCACAAAATAACTAAATAGAGTTAATGATATAATAAAAAATATCGATCTATGTTATGTATTGTATTATGTATATCAGTCATCTAGTACCCATAACACAAGCTCATGTAACGTGTGATGCGATTCGTTTGAAACTCAGTAGTATGGATACCTAAAATAATTTAAATGTTTAGAATAGTTTCAGGAATTTTCAGAAATGGGGTTTTAATTTCGGTTTCTTCATAAACGGGCATGTGTCAAACAGAAAATAACCGCGTGAACAAAGTATAGTTTCTCTAGCCACCAAAAGCTTTCAGAACAGTTATAATAGCAAGAACGTGACTTCACCCGTCCGTAAACTATCAGAGCATTGCGAATTGCAAAGGAAACCGCATCATGCAACCCATGTTGGGTGGCAAACTTCGAGAAGCTTGCGGTATACAAATCTCGATCCTCTATGAAGATGCAATCGGCACGGACGATGGTATATGTGGTGGTGGGTATCACCGTTTGTTTCAGAAATGAATAATCAATAACGTGGATTTCTTTCGGCTTACAAAATAATCTCATAGACAAGTCAAAGTCTAATTTCAGTTTAACAACTACAGGATCTCAGAGGCTGATTTATGTATGTAAATTTTAATGTTATCTTTTGTATGAGTCCGGTGCTCGAAATAAACAATTTTTATTTATTTATTTATTTAGAGAAGTTAAACAATCTGAAGCAGGTCCAGAAAAGAACATGTTATTTCATTGTAATTTCATATAATTCATAATAATTTTTCTGTTTCAGATTTGCAGTCCAGAATACCAGGTCAGTATCTTCACAATATCCATAATATACAAATATTATGAGAACTTATACCAATCAATCAATCAATCGCTGTACGATGTTCACGTACCTATCTTATAAAATATGTCCGTCTGTACAGAATAGACAGCAGGCTTCGCTAATAGTCAATTGGACCATTTGCCCCCATCAATCTTCGTTCCCGACAAAACGTAATTACCGATTAAATTCTTCCATTTTTCCAAACAATTTTTCTGTCAACAAAATTCCTTGAAGAAATCTTTGGTGATTGATTTTTGGCGTTTCATTCAATTTACTTCAGAGGCTCAAGACCTTTCGACAAATTGCTGTAAGATTTTACTCGGAAACACCAATAATAAATATTATCTTATCCCACTTCAACCGTACTTAATCCTGATTAATTTGCCATAAATAAATGGGGCATAGGGGAAATTAAATGAAAATAAGTTGTATTATATTTATAGATGTCGTGGCCGGTGGCACTAATGAATATGTAGGTATCATCTAGCATACTATTTTATCAAAGTCTAGTGTAGATACCTATGGGTACGATGTACGGCAGCCTACGAAACGAGTGATAAAAACCAAAAACGCAATGACTAAAGTGTATAACTTTTTCTGACATAAGTGAACCGAAGAAAACAAACGACTCCTCGATAATGATTACATTTCATTTCACTTTCACCAAAATCATAAAAATATTTCTACGTTTGAGGAATTTGTCGCGAATTTTCCAGAGAAAATGAAAAATCGACTTACCCATCAAAGAACAATCGCTTTGGCTTCTCGCGGTAGGCTACAATTTCTTTTGATCACAATAACAAAAGAGGTACCTATCAAACAGGTAGTAAAAGGGCGGGTCGAGGATCATTTTACACTTGACGGCTTCAAATATCCGAGACAGCAGCTCAGAACTGGAAAAACCTTTGTTTGTTTTCCTGCTAAGTGCTCTGTTGGGGCCTTTTGTTCCGATCGAAGGGTTGTCGAGTTGCCAACGAGGCGCTTGTGACAGTTCAGCCCCGTAATGTGCCTAGTCCTGGACCCGGAAGGTCGACAGCGCCGACTCAGTCTCGTAACTAAGTTTAAAGTGCACTTTGTAGCAAATGTTGCGTCTCTTCGAAACTCAACCGCGGGCTTGTTCTACAACTTGAGCGGAATCATTTAGAAAATTGCTAAAACACGGTCTTGTTTTCGCAAATGCTCGGAATTTCACGGTCTTTTTTTACGGGCCATCTGCACACAAATTCAAAAACGAATTGTGAGACTAATGTTTACCTATTTAACAAACACAGTGGTCTGAAGAATTACAGTCTAACAGTAATATTAACATTACATAATATTTCAGGGTAAGTAACCTACTCACTCCAAACTTAAAACATTCATCATGTGAGCTTTCACTTGAGCTTTACGCTGTTGTACATTAATAGGAGGTACATTTATAAAGTAGGCACAGTTATTCAAAGCCTATTTGTTCTAAGGGCTTATTTCACTGGCAATTAAATCTAATTAGTACTTACATCTATTAAGTATGACAGTTAATTATGAGGTTGTGGTTTTTGCGCCGGCATTTATCACTATTGTGTAATTGGGACATCACAAAAAAGTCGAGGCCTATTATTTGATGGAACGATCGAAACAAATGACGATCTCGGAAGCAGATAACTAGGTATGTATCTGTCTGAAGATGTTTAATGTAACAGTCAACGGATGACCCGATACTAATGAAATTTAAGACGTAGGCATTTACTATTACTTAATACAATTAACTGTCATGTCGAGTTTACTTTTCCTACACGAATTAAGTAATATGTACTTACCTATCAAAATAACATCTCCAATCAGCCTTAAACATGTATATAACTGGCTTGCCTAGCAAATCAGCTAAACTAATCGTACTCAATTGGACTTTACAAATCCGTGCCGAATTGAGATATCATCAGCTGAAGTATTTAAATGGATTAATACAATTTCACCCAAACAGAATAAACCCGCATTCCGCATTTCCATTTTAAACACACTGTCAATGATTCAATAAAATCATCCAAATTATCATAAGCTTTTGAGATTTTCCTGTTTTTATTTTACGAAAGTTATAAATATTTACAAATTATATTTAAATAAACCCTTGAATGAGAGACAAAATTTGTTATCTAGAGTAGCCACCAGAATACATAGTAAGTACCATCGACTACTAGTCGATGGTAAGTACTTTACCTAGATTAAGGCGTTACCCCGAGGCACACTAGCGCCGCCACCTATTTTACGAGTATCATATTATTACCTTGAACACAAGAAATATCAAAAATTTCATGGCGCATTTTGTGATAACTATTGTAAGCTTTTTTTAGTGCATCTGAATTAGTTTTATTTTGTAAAGTTTAGGTAGAGATGTGAAAATAAAGTTTGATGGCCACCAAGCGCAGTTGCCTTTGGTGGCTTTCTTGAATATTGGTTATTTTGAATAGTTTACGAGATACGAAGTAAACTATACAAAATAAAACTATTACAGAGGCATAAAAAAACGTATAATAGGTATTACAAAATCCCCAATATATTTTCTTGGTTGAACGCAATAATAACATAAAATAGGTAGTGGCGCTAGTGTCTCGGGGTACCGCCTTAAGTAAGGTTAACTCTCCTCTTTGTATGGAACAAACAGGATTTTCGCCAAGCAATGTAGTTACCTACCCACAAATAAGAGAAAGTATTTCAATTCGGTAGCTTCATTTGTTCCAAAGGCATTTGTTTGTAGATCCACTGATCGAACGGCCGCCGAAAGGGGTTATTGAATCGCTATAAAGCCGGTAGTGCTTCGTAATTCTATTCAGGGTATCTTATATCTACTATCGCACCATTCATCGCTAGTCCTTCATTATGGATGAAAAGAATACCGAACCCCAGCCTTAAGATAGGCAACACATAGGTACATATCTATAGGTTGGGTCTTAGAGCCGATGAAACATAAGTATAAATTTGTTACCTATGCTTCGTAAGGTTCGTAAATCACAAATCCGCTTATTCTCAGTAGTTCTGGGAACCACAGTTCTGTATAGAAGATAAACTGCTCCAGTTTTTAATACGCGAAGAAAGCTGTCAGCTCAGCAATTTTTATAAACTTCGCAGCTCGATATTGTGAACAAATGTTTTCAATTTAAAGTTTTCACAATTTCACCGTAACTTTGTTGACCTGATATTTTTAGTTCAAATATGAAAACAATAGCTATTGACAGCGTCTTCGCGCGCGTTTTTCAGGAATAAAAAGTAACCTATAAATTATTCCAGGTCAAGAACCACATTAATGCATATTACTACTGGTAATTTTTATTTGAGGTTCTAATCGGGTGAAACCCAAATTTCAATCCATCAGTCCACTTTGTTTTCTAGTTTAATTAATTTGAAATATCTGACTTGCTCACTAGTAAGTACCTACTCTGGTAGTTACGCCCCGTAACACCAGTCGGTACCCGACTTTACAGTACGCCCCGTAACTACAGTTACGCCCTGTTACACCAGTCAGACAGCGAGCGTTCGTGCAGTCAGTACTGGGAGAGAAGACGCTCGCAACGACCAACGAGACGGACTTTAGTACACGGTACAGCGTAACGTTACATCCTCGTTGGAAATGGTACATTACGCCCAGTAACATCAGTCAGTTAAGGAAATAAAGCACTTTGACTTTTGATTACTTACCTACTTTTGGCGTGAAGAGGTAACAAACATCCAAACTTACACATTACATGTATCCAAACTTTCGTATTTAAAATAATAGTGAAAATACCGGAGAGCTCTCATTAAAAATGGAATTGGAGAAATTGTTTGTTTTTCTGGTACGCCATCGAAAGCCACTTGTGAAATGGATTAAAAGTTTGCATTGTTTTCGTTTATTTTTGCTCAACATCCGTGATCAAATTAAAAGCATACTCACAGTACATTTCTAGTACCGCAAAGTAAACGTAATTATACTTTTGTAATATACCGTGTACATTCCTTTTTTATTGTTTAAATTGTTGTTTGTAAACAACAATTAGCATAACCTGCGGGTTCCATTTGTTTGTGAAATTTATTTATTTAATTATTTACAAAATTTTGGAGAAACTTACAGCTAGGTTTACAAATGAGATACATATATAGAACATGCCTGGAAAGACCCAGTGCATGTTTGCTGACGGCTAATTAAAAGTTTCCGCTGAGAGATAATTAAAAAATTTAAGTTATGAAGCTAAGTAGGTTGACGACTTTATGAAGATAATAAATAGACATAAGTATAGAAAATTAATGAAAAAAGAAAACTAATAGTGATGATAAAAATCAGTTTACGCTACAAGAAACGGGAAACTATTTATTTATTTTATACTTTGTGCACGATAAACTATATACAAAACTTATTCTAGAAAATTAATACAATGGCGAAATCAACCCTAAAAAGGGTTCTCTTCCAGCAAACTTTATTGGGAAACTATCCTATACAGTAATGATTTACTAAGAACCCAATTCTTTGATCTTGTGATCGCGAAATAGATATCTAGATTGGTAGGTACCTACCCGATAATAATCACTAGGCCTATCAAAATTATTAATCTACTTGAAATTTCGAATATAATGTTTTTTTAAACCTTCCTTTTTTAACCTCCAAGCCTTCTTTTACATAAAGAAAATTCCGCTGACAATTCTTCAAAACACCATCCAGACTGCGGCTAAATATTACCTACCTAATGATTTCATACCTAAATAAACATACTGCAGTTTCTACTAGCAATTATAATAACAAGCTAACTCAAATATGGCAACAAATGGTAAGGTATATGATATGCACAAGCTATTACTTGCTAAGTTACATATATACTAGGTAAGGTACACTGGAGCCAATTTCACTAAATCAATCGGTTCACCATAACCATAATGGTATAGAATAGAATAACACATTCTGGCCATTTTACCTTTGACGAAAGACTACAGATGGAGGAACGCGTGTCAAAAGTGTCAAGGTTAAAACCAATCTATCAATCTCTCCATGTAGATAGCATTGCACGTACTATAATATCTAGAGTGTCTATTATCTATGGACGATTTTGCGACGATACTATTAGCATAGCAAAGCTATGCTAATAGTATCGTAGATTGGCTAGAAGAATTTGGCCCCAGGTCTTGAACCTTTTTTATAGCAAAATAAAATTTCGGCTCTAGATTCTAGAGAACAAGATTTGCCCGCACACTTAGATCTAAGGTTGCTTTGCTTTACTCACGTGTATGTAGGTATAGTGCCTAGTATATGCTCGTAACATAAGCTAACATAAATAAGGCAGCAGAGACCGAGAAACGAGCACAACGAAATGCTACAGCGGCCTTGCTTTAATAATCCATTAGCATCTTTGCAGCTTTAGCTTTCATCTCTTGATTGTAAGACCTCGAGGCCAAAGCTCAAAGCTAGTTTGGATAATGTTTGTTTGTAGCCTTATTAATCTGGGAAAATAAATGATAATGCAGTGGAAATAGAACTGGGACAGTAGTTTTGTTATGCATGAAGTATCTACCTGTTGTTTGCAAACGACTCTCAATACCAATTCTCTCAAGAAGATACCTGCATGTTGATTCAGATTTCAAATGTGAGGAACTCATTCATTGACTTTTGTTTCCTATTCGTTATCAAGATACAGATGAGCGGAAATATTCTGAGTACATACTGGATACGGAAATATTATGATACACTAACGAATATTTGATTTCACCAGCTGGTCCATTTTTTCTTTTTTATTTTTATTTTTTTCTCTCTTAGGGGCAACAAACAGTAACACATAAATATTAACTATATAAACATAAATAAACTTATTTCTAAAAGTGAACCACCCCCGTTATCTATGTTACTATACAAAGGGGTGGTGTTAGTGACCATTTGACTATATACATATATATAGGTTTATGGTCTGCACAGAGTTTGTAACTTAAGATTTTCACATAAATATGAATTAAGTACAATGAGTAATTTATTCGAAAATAATATCAGATTATAAGATAAGGTTGATTTTAAAGGACAAAACGATCAAAGAACACATTGGAGTACCTACCTGTCTTTACTCATATTATCGAAGCCAGTCCCTAGATGCTTTTTTGTTTAATTCATAAATATGTACGGAGGAGAACGTACTATGTACGTTAAAAGTGATTTTGACAAACTATCCTGACCAACATCGTAGACATCATCACAACATTGCTTTGGCCTTTCTGACCAATACACACGTAGCACGTTTCGAAATGTCAATTACCATTTACCGTGTTGAAACTCTCGGTAATTGAAAATACTCTATCTTTCAGAGACCTTTAGCTATAGAAAAAAAATTATAAGTAGATTTCCCTTACAAAACTAACACGTATTCTCATCGTTTTCATCTCTAAATTCAAAAGAAAAGACTAAAGTTTTAATGAAAATGCTGTATCTTAGTAACCATTAGAAATTACGGAATTACAACATTTTACACTTTAATTCTCCTTCCAAAACGAACACACATTTCATTAATTATTTGCTGGAATCAGAAGTAGTTTTCACAATGTTGAACGTTTTAAACTTATAATTAAACATTTATTTGAAAGCCATGCGTTCTAGGTATAACATTAATGAGTTTATGTGTTGTAATTTATTGGAATAAAATTAATTATGAATGGAATATACTTCTATAATCATTTATCGTGTATTATTGATGAAATTGTTTAAATAACTTCTTGAAAATCTTGCTCAAATTGTACATCATGACTTGCCATAAGTAACTTCCAATGTTGTTGAATAAATACAAATATAATTATATCCATACTTAATATTATTATAAATTCGTAAGTAACTCAGTCTGTCTGTATGTAACCTTTTTAATATTTGTAATATTTCATAGAACAAGTAAAGTTGGTCCACAAAAGGTCACTTCTCGTAGATGCTCTACGTCGTAGATCTTTGTATCTCACTATATTTGTAAAAGTACACCCCAAGCAAATATATATCTTAATATCGTGACCATACATATGACATAATGGTTCAGATTTTCCGCCTTAGCCCCCTACCTTTATTTATGCTACGTGTGACCTTAAGATTATAAGCAAGGTCTACCTTACTATATTATCTATGCTATCGAAAACCTCTGTAGCGCGATACAGGAGGTTGCGAGTTCAATTTCCGCCTTGGGACAAATGTTGTACGATCTACTGATATTTGATTTGTTTCAAGTGTTCTGGGTGTTTTCTATCGCTACATAATATAAAGTCGCTTCCCGCTGTCTGTCTGTCCCTATGAATGCTTAGATATTTAAAACTACCGACGCAACTGTTTTTTTAATAGATAGAGAAATTCAAGAGGAAGCTTTATAAACCATTAAACACATAGATTACCACGCAGGCGAAGCCGCGGGGCGCAACTAGTGTATAATAAATACAATTAAATTTTAAAATCTATCTATGAAATCTATTGTATATCAGTTATCTAACACAAGCTCTGCTTAACTTGGGACTATAGATGATGCTGTGTTCACACAGCACGTTATTTATTTATGGTCCGTCTCCACGTTGGCCGAACTTGCCTATGGCCACTGCTCTCGTAGGTTGTCACAATGCTGTCAAAGCAAACAAAGCTAAGGTCATTTGCGAGGGCACGGCCATCACGAGAACAGGCCATTAAGCTCACAACACAAATCCTCTCCACAAAAGCGCTTCGCTTAGATACACATAGACATTCATACAGTGAGTCTACAATATCTATCGATGATTGGTTCCTAATCACCTTCTACCTACTACCGATAGACAATATACATACGTAAAATAGCAATTATTCGTTCGGTATTTTCATCCGCACGCAGCGCAGGTGCGAAGTACGGCCTCAAAACTCAACGTGCTACTATCCGTTTTCGGACGAATTTTAGGACCCGGTAACTTTTTTATACATTCTTTCACTAAAACCATTGTGATAGATTTCCGTGTCTGGTAGAATAACCTGCAATCATCATTCGAATGTGAAAAAGCAGCTCGTATGACATTCTAATTGTCTAAGTGCTTATTTGTAAGCCGAAAGAAATAAACTTTCATTTCATTTCAATTCATTTCAATTTTTGTTCGATAAGAGTACCTACCTAAGAATAAAAAAAGATATTACACTATGAAAGTAGGCCTCCCGTATACGAAAAACAAAAGAGGAATCGCGGCAAGCATCAGTAATCTAAGTAGGTACCTATTAGTAATTGACTAGGTTAGATCAATACATACTCATAGTATAAAACAAAGTCGCTTCCCGCTGTCTGTCTGTCCCTATGTATGCTTAGATCTTTAAAACTTCGCAACGGATTTTGATGCGGTTATTTTGAAAACATAGAGTGAGGAAGGTTTTATAGACTATTTGAAACATAGATTTCCACGAGGGCAAAGCCGCGAGGCGCGGCTAGTTACTTATAAGCTATTTGTGTGAACTTTAAATGACAAATTATTTTTATTATTATTGTTAGTGCAGAAACGTACTAAATTCTGCAATAACTTTTACACTAAATTAAGTACTTTCTAACGCCAATGTGTACCCCGCCTAAAGCCCATACCCATACTTGGTCGGATAATATATGGTAGACATGGGAATGCCGTGTGTTATTTTAGCACGCACTACTGAAAATGCGAATTCAGATAAATTATACCCTATGATACCTAAATTATGTGCAATTTCGCTTGAATTCGACCAACATTTATCACTGCCTGCGGTAAAATTTGATCTCGTGAACCGCCCATCCGGGTTAGGGCCGCGATCCAGCGGAGAATGGAGAGAGCGTTAAGGTTTATCGAGTCAACGCGCGAACTCATCAATAGGCGAGGCCTAATTGTATCCTATCTCATCTGACACCTCCTGCTACACGCGCTCGAATAAAATGCACAATGCCTAAAACGACCGCGTAAATAAATGTCAACAGCATTTTAGCACAATGAGTATTACAGAAAACTATTGAGTGTATCTTTTCAAAATATATTTATTTTAACTTTTGTGTGGAGTTTTCTTTCTCAATATATTATTTATCTATTGCCCATAACACAAGCTCTGCTTAGCTTGGAGCTAGATGTTGCTGTGTGGATTGTCCAGCATTATTTATTTATTTTATTTAACATCTCTCTTCTGAGGTCTTCTACTTAGGTAACCTACTTACCCAACCTATCACGTACCTAAACCAGGTAAGTACCTATATACGCATCTACATTATAAATGTCATTACCAGTCCAGTTCGAAAATATTTCATGAGAATATTTCGTTATTATTTTCAATTCAGACTACCTACGCGCCTGAAATCTTCAATTTGCAGTGACCGAGCGATCTCAAAGCGGCCAGGCTGAGAGGCTTGTGGAGATACTACATACTTGGTAGATACCTAACTAGGAGTACAGACTGTTTATTTAACCTACCTAAAGGTTTCCTTCGTTATATTTTTTTTTTTTGTGACATTTATTTTTAATTTTGTATGTTTTTATTTTTAAGTTTGTATATGGATTGTGAATCTGACAATAAATGAGTTAATAATAAATAATACTATATTAGTTTGTGCCCGCGGCCTCGCACACGTTGTAAATTTTTGTTTATTGAATAAGTCATTCTTTTATTTTCAATGACCTATTCTCTATTTATGCTCTATTTATTAGGCATAACAACAAACCTGAATTCCATTATGTGTATGCTACCATCACGGACACACACATCTCAACTCCAGTCTAGCCACTAGATACGCAACACCGTAGGTACAGCTTCGATGGAGACCTAGTAAAAAACGTATTTTCTCGTCTTGTCCCTGTCTACAGCATTCTCCGCAAATCACCGCTTTTTTGGTGGAATACTCCACATAGGCCCAGAGAGCCCAAATTGGGGCTCTCTGGGCCTATGTGGAGTATCTATTGGGGCCCCCAATAGAGTCCCAGCCGCGCCGCCGCGCCGCCGCCGCCGCGCCGGGCCTAAGTATACTCTACTCGCTCGCCACACTTGGGCATTAGTCATCTCGTCGCGTGTCGTCGTCGCTTTGCTCTCTCAAAAACTTTAGTGGGAAATATTGTTGGAAAAATTTGTGAAACGGAACGTAGAAACATGGTAGAAACTAATGAATTTTAAATAGCGCCATCTAGCGAGCAACTTTAATAACAAACAGTTCTCAAGTATCATTGGTTACTTGCCTGCTGACTCATAACAACGGCAATCTCATTGGTCCTATATGAAACGTTTCGCAAACGAGAACAGTCTTTATCAATACGCTACCATCGAGAACGCTTTCTAACGACGACAAAACAAGTTTCTGTGACATTTTTGTCAAATAGACAGATGAGATGACTGTGCAATCGATGTATCCGCCTTTTTATGTATTTTTGTGATAAGCCGTGTATTTTCCATGAGTTTGAGTAACTATCTTGATTGTGAATTTATCAACTACTGATTTACGTAAGTAATTCCTACTATTTTGCTCTAATATCATAGAGAAAACTTATTTTTATTTTGACGTCATTGCAGCCACTTCCGCACGTTCAACCGAAAAATTCCTACAATCACAGACTACTATAGGGATACTTGTATACAATTCTTTGTTACTTTGCCGTTCATTATATCTCTGTATGGAAATAAAATTACCAAAACTTGGTTTTAAAAAAATATCATCACCTTGATCCCTGAACAGGCAAACAACATCGCAAGAAACTCCTTGTATTCAACAAAGAAGTCCAAGAAATATGTGTTTACGATTTCATTTTCCTAATTCTTTATGATTCACTATTCACGGCCTACTTCCGAGAACCTACTTAATTCAATTTCGACTATGGCTTCAACAAGCGCGTTAATTAAGGACTATTAAAAATATGTGTCAGTGCTTTGCTGGGCCACACTACTAAATGACACCTAAAACGACGTATCTACTTAACAATGCATTCTCTGAGTCTCACCATAAGACAATATATAACTCATATCATTTTGTGTGTGCATACTCGCTCCATTTCTAGATAGCATAGATAAGATAACAAGATACTACATGATTATAATGATCCACCTACTTGAAGTTATAATACTATTTTTAAAAGTTTGTAATTAATTGTTCTGAACTTGTTTTAGGTATTGGGTCCAAAATGACAGCACAGGTGCAAGCATTATATGACTTCAATGGTGAGCCCAACACCACTGAAATGTCAATAATGGCTGGAGAGATATTAACTATATTGAACACAGAGATTGGGGAGGGGTGGTGGGAGGGCAAGAACGCCAAAGGTGAGACAGGTCTGTTCCCTGCAGCCTATGTCAAAAAACTCACACCTGATGAAGTGACACAAATCAATGCAGGCCCTCCAGCTGCAAGATATGATCAAGCGAATGATGACTGGGGCGACCAGCACTACAGTGCAGGAGACAACAACTACCAACGGGGTAACTCTCAAGAGGAGGGCTGGGAAGATGATTGGGATGATGACACATACTCCGAGATAGGCCCTGTCTCCCAACAAAAGCCCCCTCCATACAACCAGCCCCTGGCCCCATTGCCTGGCATGCCTATAAATGATCAACATCAAAACTTTGATGATGCTGCATCCAGTTTTGGTTCATCTGTGGGTACAGTGAGGAAAAATAAATTTGCACCCTCATCAAAGATCAGTGGAGAAAGCTACCTTCTTGCCACATTGAATGTGGAAGTGCCAGATTCAGAAAAAGTTTATATTATCCAAGAGGAAGATAGGTATGTTTGGTCGCCTGTAAACCAACCATACAATGTAACAGTAGCTTCTCCAAAGAAAGAGTCTAAATTCAAGGGCATAAAAAGTTTTATAGCCTATCAACTGACACCCTCATTCAATAACATTCAGGTGTCTAGAAGATACAAGCATTTTGATTGGCTCCATGAGAGATTACAAGAAAAATTTACTCTGATCCCCATTCCACCATTGCCTGACAAACAAATCTCTGGGAGATATGATGAAGGTCACATTGAGAGGAGACGGGTACAACTTCAAGAGTTTGTGGATTGGATGTGCAAACACCCTGTGCTATCTAAATGTGAAGTGTGGCAACACTTCCTCACATGCACTGATGAAAAAAGATGGAAAGCTGGAAAAAGACAAGCTGAAAGGGACAATTTGCTAGGTTTAAACTACTGTGTTTCATTAGTAGTACCTGAGAAGGCTTTGCTACAGTCACAGGTGGACAATATCACAGAGCAGGCTTACACATTCATGGGTAGCATGGACACATCTGTCAAGTCATTGGTAGCGATGTGCCAACTGCAAACAAAGAGATTTCAAGGACCATACAAAAGTGACTGTCAGAAGATAGGGGAAGCTTTCTATGGCTTAGGAAATGCTTTGAGCTTGGATGAAGGTTCAATTGTATCAACCTCAAAACTAACATCAGCTATAAAGAAGACTGGTGGTGCCTACATAGAGATTGGAAAAATGTATGATGACCAGCCAAAATGGGACTTTGATCCTCTTGGGGATAAATTCCATCTGTACAAGGGTATTGTAGGCAGCTTCCCTGACGCGTTAGCAAATCATAAAGGCGCCGTCCAAAAGAAACGAGAATGTGAAAGGCTGACAGCCGAACACAAAATGGAAGTAGCTCAACTGAATGAAGTGTTGAGAAGAACTGATGTCATTTCCTATGCTCTTCTTGCCGAAATCAACCATTTCAAGGCTGAACGAACTGTTGACTTGAAAGCTACTATGCAAAACTTTCTAAAGCAGCAAATTCATTTTTATAAAAAAATTGTTGATAAATTGGAATCAACCTTGCAACAATATGATGAATAAGTCTCACTGAAAGAGGAATGTATAAACTGTGTTAAACACATAATGAAGTAACCTTAGTTAGGGTGTATTTTAGAGATTAGATATGTTTCAACTACATAATTATTTTGGTAACTGACCAATTTATTAGTTATTTGCTGCGTTCATCAAGCTCATATCCCACCAAGTTGGTTACATTCTAGAAGAATTATTATTATGAGTTGATTATTTTTGTCAGCACAAGTTCCATGACAGAAAGAATTAATTGTCAGTATCAGTAAGACTAACGAGCTAGCAGCTAGAAACCTTGTGTAAAATTCGATTATGGCACCTACTATATAGTCCACTTGTATCCTTTTGTACTTTTATAAAGTTTTACAAAACTGCCAAAGGACTTTTAACTTTGGTACAATGAATTTATAATCTACTCGTGATGACTAATGGACTGAATATAAAACTATAGTTTTTATCACTTGACCTTTGCTTATTCAGAAAAATGTATTATATTTTTTGCAATCTACCAATCATCTATCATGGTATTAATTATATTATTTTACTGTATACATTCGAATCACCTAACTTAAAATTCTTTGATAAATTTTCGTTGTATTTACTTTTTAATTTAGTTTAAGTGTTGTATAATATTCCACTTTAAATAGGGCATGCTATTGTAATAAATATTGTAATTCGTTATTAAGTGTTTGAATTCATCTTCCAAAGAACAAAACTTAATATTTACTCAAGTGTGACATAAGTAAGTATGCAAATCGTTATCTCGATGTAGTCATTGTTTATAGTATGAGTAAGGTCGGTTTTCGTTTGTAGGTGGACTTGAGGGAAGATAAGAGGATGGGTGAGAGGTTTCGGAGGCAGTTTCGAAGCTAGTGACAATGGCTACGGAAAAGAAGGACACAGGCACACTCCTGACGAAAAAAAAGAAAATCAAGCCTCGCAAGTCAAGGGATGCAGACTGCTGTAGCGTCAACTTTCTCAAGTGTGTTCTGCATATCTTCAATGTCGTTTTTATGGTAAGAATCACCAAAACCTTCATAATATTTTGTAAATGTTGTACATAAATTAGACAGACATTCATTTATTTGCTGCTGCAGAGGTACAAAACAAAAACAATGTATTACATTTTGAATAAAAATAATTTAATTCACTTATAACGAAAAAACAATTGCACTAAATATTTATCTAAAGAAGACTGATGTTTTTTACAGCAGCAAAAAGGTTTCGACTTAGCATAAATGCCTTACTATAGGAGCGCCTAATAGTACCTAAATTACTATTGTAATGAAGACAGATTTTATAGATCATGCTGATGTAGGTAATAAGTAACCGTTTGAGTTAATGCCACGCGTACCTACGCGAACTCGGCAAACGTAGTGTAGGACGTCCTCCGGCCAGGTGGGATGACGACCTGCGAAGGAATGCAGGCAGATGCTGGATCTGACATGCTGAAGACAGGGCGCTATGGCGCTCATTAGGGGACGCCTATGATGACGATGTACCTACGCGACGAAATGTAGGAAACGTCGGATGATTGTTGACAAATTCAACCGTCTTCATAATGCGTCGGCACCTACAGGTATCTGCCTTCATAATTTAATGATTACCGTGTGGGTAGATCGTATCGGGAGCTATCATCAATTAATTAAGGCAATGCCATTGGGTCATGGACACACGCGTTTGGCATGGCCTCGCATTTGTTTCAATAGCGAAAAACAACGCTCGAAGATGATGAAGGTTACTACCATAGATGGAACGAATTATCGTATGATTAAGAATACAAATGCAAACATAAAGTACCTACTTTTGCATTGAGTTTCTTTGTATACTTGTTCGACGTTGGTATCTAATATTTGTTAAAGATAACTTTGGTGGTTCTTCGCTAGTCTGTTTGCAGCTTCGCTCACAATCAATTCAGCATCATTATCATCAACCTATAATAGTCCGCAGCTGGACATAGGCCTCCCCTAATGAACGACATAAAACGTCGGTTCCTTAAATGACTCTAGGATTGCAAGATGCCTATTAATATAATAATATCATCGCACTAGTTTTGGATATTACCCAATTACCAGTATTCCTTATACTAGTGTTTGCTTAAGCCTTAGATCTATGGTTTGTACATACATACGACTATTTATGTTTGTATACCTAAACTGTTTAAAGAAACTCACTTATTCCTACCTATTATTTAAATCAGCAGTCAAATAACCTAGCCATATTCAATCTAGTCAGTGAAATACGGTTTTTCTAGCCTTTACTGGTTTCTTTTTCACTTCTTCCACTAGTGGACAAAAAATTTAAGTGAACAGAAAATCTAAAACTACTTTTTTCTTATTTGATTATACTTAATTTATAGTATAAAATTTCCCTTGTCTAAGTGCTTATCTTGTTAGTCTATAGAAATAAAGGATTTTGAATTTTTGAAATAATCCTTCCAATAGTAATAAAAGTAACGTACAGTTTGCAGGTGCGGGCGTCCTCGCAATAGGCGTGTGGACGGTCTCTTATCGCCACCGATACGTGCCGCTCCTGCCCACATTCACCTACCAGGCTATCGCCTACCTGCTGGTCATAGCCGGAGGCCTAGGCCTGCCGCTCGCGGCGCTTGGCTGCTGCGGACTTAAGACTGAGAACCGGACGAGCTTACTATGCGTGAGTATCACAATTTTATACCTAACTAGCTGCGCCCCGCGGTTTCGCCCGCTTGGAAATCTATGTGTCAAATGATTTATAAACTTCATCTTGAATATCTATTTAAAAAACCGCATCAAAGTCCGTTGCGTTGTTTTAAAGATCTAAGCATACATAGGGACAGACAGACAGCGTGAAGCGACTTTGTTTCATACTAAGTACTGATTATAACATTTTGGTACACGCAGCAGCAACAGGCGACGTATCGCAGCGACACGTCGTCGTCGTGTTATACTAGTTGTTATTTTATTATTCTGATGTTCTTTGACCTAATTTATAAATGCCAACCCCATAATAATATAAATCTATTACATTCCAGTACACATATTTCCTGCTAATCACGTTCCTCTTGGAAGCGGGCGCCGGCAGTCTTGCTTACTACTACGAAGTAGCAATCGAGGAGGAACTCAAAATGGAACTGAACAATACCTTCCTGTCAAACTACGCGCTTGATACCGTCATCAGCGACGCGGTGGACCATATGCAGACTGAGGTAAGTTACCGCTGGTTACCCACTGTTAGGCATGGGCCTCCCTTCCTTTCCATTCATCTTGGTACAGGGCATCTTAGGGCTAGTACGAGTAGTGAGCGTCAGAGGGTCCTATTATTAATATAATAATAAATTATGTTGGACAATCCACACAGCATCATCTAGCCCCAAGTTAAGCAGAACTTGTGTTATGGGTACTGGATGACTGATATACGTAATACAATAGATTACATAGATAGATCTTTTTTATAATACATAGATAACACCCGGAACAAATCTGCAGATCGTACAAACATTTGTTCCGAGGCAAGAACCGAACCTGCAAGCTCCTGCGTAGCAGGCGGACCTTCGCCCACCGCACCACAAAGGTCATACATTTTTTGTTATTCTGCTAAATCAATCGCTTCACTATGATAATGGCATCGATGCAGTCGCCACGATATGCGATACCAAAAGCTGTCTATGGTGGCAATTCTGCGATGATAAAAATTGTCATAGTGTCGTTCAAGAGTTCGTGCCGCCATCCGACGCAGCGAGACAGCTGTTCACAGCGGTGAGTAGTTTCAAGTCATGGCTTTATTGTAAATTGTTTGTTATTGTTCAGTACCTACATTGTTGTTTTCTGATAAGTGAGTTAGTTGATTAGTTTCTGGACTTTTCTATCCCATGGGAACTGATTAGCCTATGTTACCAGGTAGTTAGCCAACTACTGTATGATTTTTTAGCCCGATTCGTTCAGTTCTTTACCGTGAAAAAGTAACAAACATCCATCCATTCAAACATTCATATTTGTAATAATAGTGTGATGTTTACTCCCTTGTCGGCATTAAGACATAAATAATATATCTTAGCTCACATTTTATCAGACAAGCAAACGTATCCCAGTCCCATTTAAAATTCTGAGGTACATACCTAGGTTGCTTGTGCTAAAACAGGTTTCATTGTTATGTTGATACCGCGCGACCCGAGAGATCAAAATGTCAGCATTTATCTTGGGAAACATATTATTCTTACTATGAGTATTGTTCGCAGATATTATGCCTCACAAATTGCGTATTCGAAACAGTAGACATGAGAAATTGACGAATAAGTAGGTATCATGGCAATAGCAAGCAGAAGAAAGGAAGGCAGTAAATACCTCGGCATTAACCACCCTTTGTACCCTTGTGCCATTATTATTTTAAATAAAATAAATAAGAAAGCCAGACAGCAACGTACTAACTGTGCGTTCCCACTGACGCAGAGTACCGATTTGACCCATCAGAAAGAAGCGTCAACCAATGTGTGTTCTTCTTTTATTCCAATGTAATTGGATTGGACAATTGCGTTCCGCTCTGCGTCAGTATTTATGAACGCACCGCTTTTATAATAAGCGGCGAATAGAGCGTTCAAATAAAATATCGCGCGTATAAAACTGTCAAAACACCGCTTCTTCCCTTAGTAGTCACTAAACGCACCACCAACCACGTAAAATTTAAGTATCAAATCACTTAAGGCCAATATTCCTTTCCAGTTCAAATGCTGCGGCGCAGTGCGTTACTCTGACTGGAGGTATAGCATATGGCACGAGCACGACCCACGACTGCTGGTACCAGACTCGTGCTGCAAGACTGTTACCAACCGCTGTGGCGCCCGGGACCATCCATCCAACATTCACTACACCGTGAGTCAATAGTTCATATCAATTACATTCACTACACGAACACGACCCATCCCTCCAACATTCATGAGTCACCTGATTATACATACATGTGAAATACTAAGTGAAAGTGGAATAGATTTATTTAGGTAATTTCGATAGTGATCATTAATCAGTCCCGAAATTTCCCGGGAAATTATTTATGATATCTCAATTCTTAAATTAGCCAAATGTTTCGGGAACCCCCGGCAAATTCAGAAGAGGGGATTTCCGGGACCAAACCCTACTATCGCGTACGATTCCGATGCGGATGCGGTGGGCGTACAGCTTTACAATTGTCCTGTCTCATAGACTGAAATGAGAAGGACTTTCGACTGATTGTTTTCAGCTAACTTTATGAGTAAAATTGTTCAAGCTATGTTTCATCCATTTCAGGGTTGCATCCGGCATTTCACGAACCACATACGGGACCACCTGATAATCCTGGCCGCGGTGGGTGTCGGTATGTCCGTGATACCGATATTTGGGTTCCTGTTCTCTTGTGTTCTCTACGTGAAGATCAAGCATGTGATCGACTGACCTCGGCCCAAGCCCTCGTCTACCAAACGGAAGGTATGATGCACGGCTTAAAAATAAAAATTAAGGTACAATAAACCTTTCAAAGGTTCCATATACTGCGATTTTAAAATAATTCTTATGCAATCAATGCTTTTTGCCACTATGTAAGAGTAAAAAGACCTTTTCAAAACAAACGCTGTCGTTTGTTTTTTTGGAAGCACCAACTGATTCCTAACACAAGAATAATAATATAATCTGGCGTATTTAAAAAAAATATAAACGGTCTTCAAATTTCTATATAGTGAAAATAGGTTTGGAAGAAACTCGAAGGGTTCCAGAGAGCGATCTAAATGGCGACATCTAGTTAAAATCAGAGTCTAATTTCGTTTGATGTGATGAATGATTTTGTGACACATGAAATGACGATGAAGACCTCTTGTTTACGCCCGTTGCCATGGAAACCATTTGCTGGTGATGTACAAATGTATGATGTAATAATACTTTAGACTTTAGATATGTTTTCCGGCGCACATATCAATTCCTCGAGGATCAAACTTTTATATGACCACCTCAAAATCAACCTTTATCCGAAACGGAAAGAATCACCAAAATTGTTGTAGCTAGACGTGATTTCTATAAAGAATCATGTTGTTTTTTTAGCTTGACGGGATAAAAACGAATCCCTTTGGAATCATTTATCTATGGAACCAATTCGAGCATTGTTAATAAAATAGCCAATTTTTTTCAATATTGTACTGAATTGACGGAGACGTCGATAAAAAATAATACATAATACAGCCGAACATAGAACCTCGTCCTGAAGTCAGTAAAAATAACAACGCTCCCAAAAGGTTGAACAAACCTGTTTTGTGAAGGACTTTGGCTTATGCTTGGTTTATTATATAACTATATTAAAATACAATACAAAAAGTCAGCATATGTAACACAGTTTTCCTTAAACGAGGAATATAAAAAACAGTCTTCTTTATCTTATTAATACTTTAGTGGACGAAGGTCCGTTTGAGACGCAGAAGGTTTCGATTGCGTTTCCACGGGACAAATGTTTGTTTGATTTGCATGATTTGTTCCCGGCCCGGATGGTTAAGTTGAGGGTTATGTATAGATAGATAGATAGTAAATACTTTATTTCATACTTATAAAAGAAACTATGTACAATAAAAACACTATTTTATTTGCGGTCTTATCGTGTATATATCAGTCATCTAGTACGCCCTCTTTGGCGCGGTGGGCGAAGGTCCGCCTGCGACGCAGGAGGTTGCGGGTTCGATTCCTGCCTCGGAACAATTGTGTGTATGATCTGCAGATATTTGTTCCGGGTGTTCTGGTCGTTAAATAAAACATCTATCTATGTAATCTATTGTATTAAAATAAATAAGTGTATCAGTCGTCTTGTACCCATAACACAAGCTCTGCTTACCTTGGGGCTAGACGATGCTATGTGGATTGTCCAACATTATTTATTTATTTATTATTATTCGTTACCTAGGTTTTCGACAAGGCCGCGTCATCAGGCGACTTGTCAAGACTGCCGACGAGGGTGCTCAGGAGGCCGCGAGCGAGCAGCACTCGGCTAAAACCGCGCCCGCCCTGTCCGCTACACAACGCACAGACCAAGGAACCCATACCCACCATCAGCGATAATGTGAGCATTTGAGGTGCACTGGTGAACATACCGACGAGCAGTGATAACGTGAGCATAATGAGGTGTACTGGTGATACGATACCGATACTAACGATCAATGATAGCGTGAGCATAATGAGGTGTACTGGTGAATCTATACCGATACTAACCAACAGTGATAACGTGAGCATAAGAATTGTACTGGTGATCATAGACTACATCAGTGATAATCTGAGCATATGAGTTGTAGTGGTAAACCTACCTATACCGACCATCAGTGATAATGTGAGCATATGATTGAACCTATACTCCTAGTGTAACCTGTAACCCAGTTATGCGAGCAATCATCAGTGATATTGCGAGCATAATGAGTGATAGACGATGAAGCCAAGTGAATTGAAGTAAGCCAGTTTGGTAGCTATTAGAAACTTGTGTTCAAGAAGGATGTATTAACTTCTTAACCCTTTTAACTAGTTACATAGTATTGGTTACTTAATATAGGCAAATGCCTTCTTGTATGAAATACTTACTCTGAAAATCACATAAATTATCATAGTTAAATGTTAACAGTTAATCTCGGTGTTGCGATCTTAAAATTTAATTTAATGTGTTCAAAACAATGTTAAAATGTTAATAGAATTTAAAAAATGTGCATAGTGAATAGGGCACATTTAGGTGTGAGTACTTAACTAATACAATACAATACAAAAATACTTATTTGTACACCATATGCAGATAATTACAAAGACATTACTAATCTTAAAAGCAACGCTATGCGCAAGCTCACAAACCTTGTTTCTGTACTTACCTTGTACTTATATTTACCTATGGCGCTATAAACCTATGGGGGCTATTGATTACGTGAGGCTTTTAGGGGGGAGGGGGGAGGGGGTCGAGCCAAATCTCACCCAATCTCACATTGGGAGAGGAGGCCCTCGGCAAATATCACGTATTTTTCTACGAATTTTAGTAGTTCGTACTGAAGGTTATTTACTCGTTTCGTGTTGGCGCGTGATTCAAATTTGTAATAGAAAATCGTTTACTACTTGTCGCAAATTACTTTCCCGTTAGTTTTATTTCTTGAACGTAAAGACGTCTTGCCAAACTACTAAATAATTCACTTATTCACGAGGCTCGGCTCCTGTAATACTTAACATACAAAAAGTGTTTCTTGCAAACGGTCGATTAAAATATCCGTACCTACCACAGAACAGTTAGATAAAAATATTTATTGAAAGGGGCCTATGGTATTAATATTAACTAAGGAAATTTACCATGATTGACCAGCCATGAGGAATTGCAAAGCGATTATTTATAAGTAATTATGTCATTAGATTTTATAAAAACCGTGTGCAACATAGATCGCATAATCATCATGACACAAGGACTTCGCCATTTATAATCACTTCATTGTATCAAAAGTACCTAAATAAAGCCCGGTATCCACCGCGAACGGAGGGAACCCATTAAGGACTCCGGGTACATGTATATGTATTTCCAGCAAAAAATTGTCGAGCGGAAAGCACTAAGCGAGCAAAAACCGTTGCAATGACGTTCCGCTTTGTTGGTGAGAATTTAAGATAGGTATTTTAATTAAAGTTTTTTCTTTTCAAAGGAGTCCGTCCCGCCTACTATTTCCCGGTGGTTGCCCTTTCGCGGTTGGTTGGCTTTATAGCATAGACTAGATGGTGGTTGTAAGATCATAGCAGTTTTCTTGTACTTTTTATTAATACATTTGCGTATTGGAGCTAGAAGATCTAGTCCCGATTAGCAAGAAATGTGTATCCATAAATAATGGTATGTGCCGTGTCGATTGTCCGACACGGCACATACCATAATTTATTTCTTATTTGTAATACCGTTTATAGGTAAATGTGTTCATCAAATCTTATCAAAACCATTGAAACATAACCAAATAGATAGATAAGGGTTTTTGTCGTAACTAATCAATTGATAGTAGCACCTAAGTGTATAATAAACTGAATGAAAAAGTGCCTTATTAAATAAGTAAATTAAAACTATCTAAGAACAATAACGGATGAGTTTAGAATAATAAACATGTAATATTATATATTATAAGTGGCTTGTTATATTATAAAATTAGTAAATTATATTTAATTAATTTTTTGTTTAAATGTTAATAATAAATGCACAACACAAAACAGTTAAATACAAATCTAGTGATTATTTAAAATTTTAAATGTAAACAGAAATGTCATTTAAAATAAGTTACGTTTCTATGATATGAACTCATATTGTATGTAAGTACTGATTGTATACAATATTTAAGCTATACTAATATTATAAAGGCGAAACTAATAATGTATGTCTGTTTCTTTTTAGAAACGAAGGGCTGAAGTACCTATTCTTAATTAAATTTTCCAAATAGGATAGATGGTTAACCAGTGAATACACGTGTGCTTATTTTTATCCTAAAAAATCTTGAATCGTTGATCCGCCGCGTTTTGAAGCTAGTTATTTATAAATTCAAACCAAAATAACATTACACAAAACTTAAGTCATATATGTTTAATTGAATGGTTACCTAACATACCTAATATAAAACTTTAATCTAATAAAAATTGTATGTGAGTTAAAACTTAAATGATTTGTTTGTATTGATCAATATGCCTCACCTATCGTAAGAACTCGATGTATCTAATAGCCCAGCCACACGCTCCGTCTTACTTGCATTCATGACTGCACAAACCTGTTTAATGGCAAGACGGTAGCTCGTGCAAACCCGAAAGCGCGGCTACTGTAAACATTGACATGCTGATGATTGCAAATTTTGATTGCACGTATTTACTTGAGCGTGTGGGCCGTGGCATTTCAGACCGGCAAAGTAATTTCGACGCGTCGTCGCTTGTTTGTATTCCAGTTTTTGTCAACAAACAATAAAAGAAAACTCCTAATTAAAAAAATATCTTCTTTTGGCGAAATCGTGAAAAAAGAGAATTAAAAACATATTATAACCTCTCCCTACAGTCAGTCCATGCGCAGTCCAGTTTGCACGAGCTTACTTGAACGTGTAGCCACTACAGTCTTCGGTCGTTTCGTTTTGCCATTACTGCACAAACTGAACTGCGCAAGCAAGACTGAACGTGTGGTCAGGCTATTGACACATGAAACAACCGAATAATAAATGAATAATGAATATCTATCTAAATTTAAATATGCTTGTAAGATACAAGAGATGATTAAATTAGACTAAACAGTAGCTTGTCTGACATTTTATCTTATCTGCTCATTAAGTGTTATTGAAGAGGGCAAGGTGAAAACTCAGAAGTGCTCTAGGGCCAGTGGAAAATCACTGGGGTAATACCTTGGATGGAAAAGTATAAAACATTATATTTGGAGATAATATAAACATTTTTCGACCTCAGTGGCGCAGCAAGGAAAGATCCGCCTGCGACGCACGAGTATCGATTCCCGCCGCGGTTTGTACGATCTGTAGACATTTATTTCGCGTATGGGTGTTATAAAAATATATATCTTTTGTATTAAACAGATCAGTTACCTAACATAAGATCAGTTTACACTGGGCCAATATAGTTACTCTGTGGTTGAGGCTAGATGATGCTACGAGTATGTGAATTGTCTAGCATTATTTTTCTTTTTATTTTACCAGAGGCGACAATCAAACCTGCAACCTCCTGCCTACCTCAAGCAGACCTTTGCCTACCGCGCAACGGAACTCTTCAAATAAATTAATAATACTGGACAATCCACACAAAATCTAGCCCCAAGCTAAGCAGAGCTTGTGTTATGGATATACCTAATACAATACATTACAGAAATAGATATTTTTTATTATACATTATAGGCATTTTTTTCTAGTAGGAAAGTAACTTCTTTTCAACTGTTATAACTTACATATAACCTTGACTATAAAGTCTTATTAATTATAATATTATATTTTATGTATGCTATATTACTATGGACCGTAGAATAAGTTAAATAAGATCTGTTACTTTTCTATGGTCTGAAATAAATAATTTTACTATTTTATTATAATCGAACTTATTGCTCTCGCCAGGCAATTACGCGTGAGAAGGTATATGTGCAAGCTAGATAATATAGTTATAATCTTTGATAAGATATGGCGTATACGTGCATATTGTTTATAAAATGATATACTAATACTTATTATTTAATGTGTTGTGATTGTAAATTTAAATGCTTGGAGTAGACGGTCAACAGTCGTAAACAATAAAGATATATAGAAAATTAATTGAGAATACGCACTTAATTCGAAAAAAATGGTTGTTGTAACAGTCGAACAAGGAAAGTTAAGAGGTGGTGAGTCTGTGACCGCGAGTGGGTACAAATATTATGAGTTTCTCAGTGTGCCCTACGCGAAACCACCGGTGGGAGATCTACGGTTCAAGGTAAGAGATTAGATATCTCTTTATTACTTCGTAAGTATCTACGCGTGTATAAAATTTACTAAGGAACACAGGAAAGGAATATATAGGCAAAAGATAGCCCAGAAACTTAGGTACCTACTTATTTGCAGATAGTCCAAGGTATAGGTGAGATTCTGTGAGCGTGTTGTATGAAAGGGCGTACCTATTACAGTACGGACAATATAACTTGCTTGGCAGGTCCGAACTACGCTCAGAAGGCTCATCAATGGTCTTCAACAGTTCGTCTTTCGAAATGCAGTTGGAATCGAACTTAGGTTCTTTCTTCTGGCTTTAACGTCGAGCGAGACGTCATTCGAGTCTTGAGTTACAGCATTGAGAGTCCTGCAGGCCTCTCAATTGCTGTTCAGCAGCCGATTGGCTGCGATGGTCTTCTTGAGTTTGAACATCATCGTGGAGTTTCAGCAGTTCCCGGGGAAGAGGTCGCCAGGAAGGTCTTGTATCTGGCGGCCTGAGGTGTACGCACGCTCGTACATCCTGCGCGCCAGCTACATCACGAACTCTTCTATCGAGGGTCACAGAAGGCAGCGCAGTAAAAATGTTTATGAACCAAATGGTGTCAAGGGCGGTGGTAGACCAAAAAAATGTTTAACTTTAGCCTAGCTAGAGCGAGGTTAGAAACACCTTTTTTTAGGGATTGATTTTCCTTCGCCCACCGCGCCACAGAGGTCGTCAAAAATGTTTAGTAACATAAATTTTCCCGGTTTAACCGAGAAAATACAGTTCATTTGTTTTATTTTGATATGATTTTTTTATGTATATTAAATTTATTTTATGTGTTTATTTTATAACTTAGATATGATTAACATTATAATTCACGTGTTATGTATGTTGCTTTTAACGTGCTATCTTTAATTAATGTAATTTTTATATTACTTCGTGTTTTTATAAAGTAAAATAAATAAACTTTTTATCCTTTATTCCTGTGTTTATCCAAATTTAGGTATGTATCTGTTTTTTGCTAGGCCATAGTACAAGTAGATCTAAAATTTTAATACGTAGGTATCTTTTTTATGACCTAACAACAATTTCGTATAATATTATTCATCAACGAAATAGTTGTTAGGTAAGGTTAGTTGGTTTGTTCCTGAACTCTTTTTACAATCCTCTTATAATAAAATCTTTTGCAGAGTCCTCAGGATCCCGAATCATGGGAAAACGAAAGGGATGCAGCTCAAGTCCACGTCGACAACACATCCTTACAACAAAATTTTCTGATCGGACAGTTCGCTGGCAGCGAAGACTGTCTCTACCTTAACGTCTTCACCCCAAGCCTTCCTTCAGCCAACTCTAAACCTTTACCTGTGATGGTCTACATTCATGGAGGAGGTTTCATCTATGGAAATGGCACTTTGAAAGAACAACTAGGACCTGACTTCCTTCTTCAAAATGACGTCATTGTGGTGATGATTAACTACAGACTAGGAGTGTTCGGCTTCTTATCTCTGGATATTCCTGAAGCTGCTGGCAACATGGGGCTCAAAGATCAAGTTAAAGCTCTCAAATGGGTCAAAAAAAATATCGAGAACTTCAATGGTGATAAAGACAATATCACCGTTTTTGGACTAAGTGCTGGTTCAGCGTCTATCGAATACTTGCTGTTGTCTCCTTCTGCAAACGGATTATTCCATAAAGCTATCTTACAGTCTGGATCAAGCCTCAATGATTGGGCGATGAACTTAAGATACAAGGAATTAACTGATAATCTTGTAAAAAAATTGGGGTTCAATGGTAACCAAGATGATGGACCAGCCGTGCATAAATTTCTTATGGCCATACCAGCGCAAACTCTGTCTACATGTTCTTTTGAAGTCTTGGAAGAATATCCAGCAAAATCTATATTCTTTGGATTTGTTCCAATCATTGAAAAAGATTTCGGTGATGCTTTTTTGACCCGCCACCCATACGATTTGCTGAAAGAAGGGCGGTTCAACAAAGTGCCTGTAATGAGAGGCTTTTGTAATAAGGAAGGCGTTATCGTCGCTATGAAACCTGGAGCACTCAACGAATGTGTTGCAAATAAACAATTTGCTGACTTTTGGAATATTATTGATAAAGAAAAACTTGAGTACAACAGTAAATTCTCTGTCGCATATCAGAGAAAATCAGAAAATGAAGACAAAGACGCATTTGCTATTGATTTCTTTGGTGATCTTCATTTTTGTGCCGGCGTTTGGGTTGCCGCGCAGATTCAGGCCAAACACGGTGTACCAACACATTTATATCAGTTTGCCTTCGATGGAAATCTGAGTATAATGCTAAGAACCTTTGGGCTCGTCAAAAAAGGAGCAGCTCATGGGGACGATTCCTACTACATATTTTCGGGTGAAGCTGAAATGCTTAAAACGGAAGCTAACGAAGAAGATAATAAAATGAGAAACAAGTTGACGAAAATATGGACGAACTATGCTAAAACAAGGTATGACAGACTTCTTAATATTACCTACTTATAAGTACGGGCACGTTAGCATAGGTAAGTGCCTACTACTATTTCTTGCAGATCTTAAACTCTACGTAAAACCACAACCTTCGGTGCGCAAATCTGAAGCGTTAACCGGTCGTGTTTATTTTTAAATTACTTCAAAAAGTAGCAGTCGATGAAAAATAACACTCGAATTGAGAACCTAATGCAAATGTTATTTTTCATCGACTGCAGTAAGTTCATAATTCATTTTATCGTGGAGGTGATATACCTACGTAATTAAAAACGTTTTTTTTTATTTTCTATGTATTACAACATTATTACAAGCAATTTATCAGCTTACGGCATAGAGTAAGAATGTTTTTTTTTTCGTCCATGTTTATGGTTATGGTTCGTCCTACGTTACGTTTTGCGACCATTGTCTATCGGCATTATCTTGATTCTAATAAATAAATCGTACTTTTTCAATAGACTTCTAAACGATAAATGATTAGAACTAATTAGAAGTTTTTATGATGAGTTCATAATTTCTAGGCTAGGTAGGTATTCAGGTTCCATTTTTGTCATAAGTGAGACTCGACATTTTTTTATCTTTTCATCTATTCTATGTTCGATGGTACCGATGAGGAAAAGCAGAGCGCGATGCTAGGACAATTTTTGGCTATCGTTAAAATAGGTGAATACGTCGTTGATGAATATGAAAATGTTTATTTTAGCGTGAACCCACATTCTTTCTGATATGAATTATCTCACCAATCGCAAGCTGATCAATTACTTTTTCTTTGTTTCAGTGAACCTTTCAGTGCCGACCAAGGATTTGAATGGCCGAAATTCACGGAAAATACTAAATCTTACCTCGTTATTGATAAAGAATTTTCAGTCGCTTCTAACTATGAACCTGAGAGGATGGCAGTGTTTGAAGAAATCTTTGACAACATCCCAATTCATTAGGGGAGATGTTGCAAATGGGGGTCACCTAAGCGGGAATTGAAATAAAACCAAAACTATTAGTTATGTATTTATTATTTTACCCGCTTTAGAAACTTTAATTATTTGGCTATTCATTGAGATCAACTAAAATCACATGGGTTTATTATATTAGGTACATAATCGATTTAAAAAAAAAACATATTTGACCACCATTGTCATCATCGGTTGGTAATGGTAGTCACATTGTTGACAATGATGGTCAACACAAATCACAGACGTAATTTGAGGCTGTGTCGCACCCAGTGCAATCTGAGTGGGCCCATAGCCCACACAAAGTGCACCTGAACCATATTTCGTTATCGCGGCCAAATTCAGTGCAAACTAGACATTAGTTGCCAGGATCTTCTACCACATCTTCTACCATATTTTCTTCATCTTGGGACAAATCATTTGAAGTATCGTTCCAATCTTGCAGAATTTAAATAGCTCCTGCTGGACCATATCCCAGCTTCCCCCATATCTTTAGTCATTACCTCAACTTCGATCAAGACAAGAGTCGGGGTCATTCTCTTTCTTGGAAAAATAAACATTGGGGGAATGTATCCACCAGTAGCACTCATAGTGCACAGCAGAGTGATATTTTTTCCTTGCTCCCAACTGGTTATAGATCCTACTCTCTTCTGTCCTTTCGCGGCCAGTATTTTTCTTGGATCTTGAACGGTAGAAATGCCCGTCTCGTCGCAGTTGTAGATGTTCTTTGGCAGGAATTTGTTTTTTTTTTCCATAAGCTCTTCTAGAACTTCCGTTTTGTTAAATGCCGTAATTCTATTGACACTCTTTCAGGCTTTCTCACAGAAATGTTATTCCTGCTAACAAATCCCTCAAACCATCAAACCAAAAAACGACCAGCTATTCTTGAAAACTTGTTGAAGGTATGTTTTAACTGCAGGGCGTCAGCATATTCAAATGCCGCCTTTTTTACCTCAGTAGCAGTGCACCCGTAGAATACATTGGCTATTTTTTTGATGGTGTCTGCGAGTCCTTCTTCCACTTCAGGCGTGAAGGTAGTAGTGCGGCCAAGATCCTTGTTCCTTGTCTATTTTTTTCGCGTACCTCTTTTGATGAGTCGAAAATGGGATGTCCATTATTTTCGCGGCATTTCTTATTGAATTTCCTTCTTTATCGATGCGCTCCATGGCCCTTTTCAGCTTGGCTTTAGACCAGTTCGCCTTATTAGTCCTTCTAGGACAAACCTTCACCATCTACATACCAATAAAAAGATTATTTCATCGAAGATATGAAATGTTGACAATGAGGGTCACTGCTGGTTTTGGGGGTCACCTGATTCCGATTACATACATCGGTGAAAGCGAGAAAAAACTTCCCTAGAAGAAAAAATTTAAAGAAAAATTGGTAATATTAGTTTGAAAACACTATCCTAAATGCTTTATTAATTACATATCACAAGCACAAAAAGAAACAGTCGGTATTTTGATTCTTACCTTCAGATTTGTACACTCGTAAAATTAGATCAGCTGGGCGCAAAAACTACCAACGTTCTTCATTAACAGCGCGTGGCGCGGACTGAGTGGCTGTCGTCGACCGAGAGTGTAACCGGCTCACCGCTAGCGTATGACATTCTTAAAACCGCCTTCTAGCTTAAAGTTTTTGAGGTATCGGGGTGACCACCATTGGCAACTGACTCCCATTACATACATCTCCCCTAAGTGATATTTTAGTAGCTAAAGCTAATTAGGTAACGGGTAGAATAGCTTACCAATGATTCAGTCGGTATATCAAAGTGGTCGCTCTGTATTAATATCTATATACTTACATATATTATATAATTAATGCCGTATCTACCTTCCTACCATTATACCATTTCTACTATAATTATGTGAGTCTGATTATTTATTCAGCCAATTTGTGGCACTTAGGTACTCCTGCCAAACTGCAGACAGGGCGTTAGGACGCTAATTTTGGGAGGCCTATGTCCAACAGTAGAGTCCGCGCCACCAGTCCGATAGACACGGCGCTGCTTTCTTCGCAGAACTAAAGGTTACTGTTGTTGTTGTAATGTTTAGTTCCCGCTTTTGCCGTAAGACTTCAGTGGTGGCGAGCACTCGAGACAGAAATTATTACGTACCCAACTGTAACGATTTCTGATCTGGGGGACAAGGACAACACTTAAAAATTCCCTCCAGATATATTTTCGGTCGTCCGAAGATGTCTAGAAGTAACAATTATTTTTTGAACGTAGTCAGTAACCATGCCTTTTTAGAATAGGTAATTGGTATTGAATACATACATCATGTAGACGCAGAGGTAGGTTGGTGTGTCATTTATTACGGCTGTCACGAAAACCGCAACATAGCGTGTTACCGGTTTGATCTGTATGCTAATAAGTATTAAATCTAACTGGAATGCCAAGTTTAAGATGACACGATATTGAATTTATGTTTTTATTTTTGCAAAAACCTGTCGGGAAATACCTGGGGCAAGTCTGTGGTATGTTTCTAAATTCTTAAATCTGAATATTCTTACCTGCGTACCCAGAACAAGCTTATATACATAGAGAAGTCCAGGCAATAATCAGATTCGGGCGTTATTAAAAAAACTGGGATCTATGCATACCTACCACACCTCACGTATCACGTTTTATTTTTATTATGTGCATAATGTAACGACTTAGGTTTAAATTGCAGTAATGTTAGATTTATGATTATCACTATATATAGTATAAAACAAAGTCGCTTACCGCGCTGTCCGTCTGTCCCCCTATGTATGCTTAGATCTACGCAACGGATATTGATGCGGTTCTTTAACCATAAATAGATAGAATGATTCAAGAGGAATGTTTATAAACCATTTGACACATAGATTTACACGCGGGCGAAGCCGTAGGGCGCAGCTAGTTAACAATAAACAAAACGGTACTCACTGAAATCCATAAAAAGATCGTAGCAGCTTACGTACAGAAATCATTAGGTAACTACCTACTTCCTCGTGCAACTGTCTAGCACCATACAATACACCCTGGTGGAAACAGCAAACAAATCTAGACTCAGTAGTAAACATTTAATTGATGGATGACTCATAATCACATAGCGTCGTCCGTCGAATTGTTATTGAGCTGTAATATACCTATATCAAGGCAATGACTCTGGTCACAACAAAACAACAATAGGATGAGGAAAATCCTTGTAGAAACTGAGCTCATATTATTAGATGTAGATTTTTAAGGAATTTAATTAAATTTGTAACTACCTAGTTCGAATTGATTCTCTGAATTTGTAAAGAATTTAATTAGGTAGAAATCGAATTATTAAGCTTTATAGGTAGATACATAGCCTCGGTAAACGAAGTGTAGGGCGCCCTCCGATCAGGTGTGATGACGACCTGCGAAAGACTGCAGGTAGATGCTGGATGCGGCAAGCTGAAGTCGGGGCGCTCATTGGGGGAGGCCTATGTCCAGCTGTGGACTACTATAGGCTAATGATGATGATGATAGCCTACATACTACATTGTTCAATTCAATAAACAAACGACTGTACGTAGTAAGCTAGATACCTAGGTCATAAGCTTATCTGAATGAATAATATCCTATTTATCCCTCCCATCCTTTATTGATTGGTACGTTAGTAATAAAATTTGAACGATAATCACAATTCTAGCCATCAACTAATTATAAAAACGTATCAGGTCTCAGTAAATAACCTACTCACTCACTGAATGCAAACAGGTTTTGTTAGAGAATACCACATCGAGATGCCACACGCATCAGTTGACCTGAGGCAGATTCACTCGCGCTACACGAGCCATTTTCCCAAAATGTTTTTTAAAATTTTATTTCTACTTCTGCTCAGCTATCAGTGCCAAGGACACGGTGATTTAGTTCATGGAATATTGAAAGGTGCACATGAAGCTCATACGAAGGTTCACAAAGCGGCAGGGTCTTTCCTCGGAAGCATCACGCATGGATTTGGATTAAACTTAGGAGGGCACGTCGGTGTTGACCACCAACCACCACCTCCGCCTCCACCTCCTCAACATCCAGATAAAACAGTTATAGTGGTGGTCGAAGAAAAACCAGGATATGGACATTATGGTCATGGTCATGGACATCATCATCAGCACAACAGGCCTGGCGGGTCCCAAGAACATTCCTTCAACTATAACCACAACTACGGGCACGAGTACCACCATGAACACCAGCACCACAATCGGCCTGGCCAAGAGAATGTTGGACCTCCTCCGAATTACGATAGGCCACCTTATGGACATAACGGACAAGATCAACCTGGCTATGGAAACAAACCAGGATACGGGAACAACCATCCAACATATGGAAACGGACAAAATAACTTCCCTAACCAACCCAATAACGAGAACAATCAGAACAATTACGGCAACAACCAACACAATAATGGAAATGGTCCGACCTACGGTGGTCGCCCTCAAGGTAATGATAATAATAATGACGGTAGCCCTAGTTACCACGAGGGCAATAAACCAAACGGGCGTCCCAGCTACGGCGGCGGCAATGGCCATTCCAACTACGGTAACAATGCTAATGAAGGTAACAATCAAGCTGAATATGGAAATAATAAACCAGATTACGGTAACAACAATCAAGACTACGGCAGCAACAACGGTAACAACAAGCCTGATTACGGACAAAACCAAGACAACAGCCAGCCAATCATCAATCTCAACCCTAATCAAAACAATGCGATTCCCAACAAACCCATCGAAAACCATGGAGAACAAGCGCGCCCTGACAAAACTACTAAAAAACCGGACGGCGACATTCCTCTATTCGTGCCATTAAACCCAAACTTATCTGACTATGCCATTACCAATGGGAAAGACACGGAACCCAAGAGGGAAACAAAACCAGATACTGCCGACGTTGATGAAGATGTAGATATTGACATCAGAATTAAGGACAATTAGAAATGATTGTGTGATAGTTAATGTAGATTGTGTTGTGGGGAACCCAGGAAAGGTCGGGTCAAACATATATATATGTTGGAATAACGTGAGCTCGAGCCCCGTTAGCCATACTTATAGTGGTATTTACTTATTTTATTAGAATTATTTAGTCCATATTAAGCTATTTTATTTTAATCCATTTACCATTCCCGAATGCGATACCACAGATTTACCTACTTTATTTATTACGTAAGTACTACTACTACATTAGTTATTATTAGCCATTCCTTGAATAGGTTTTCCGTAGTGATTAGGGACATCGATTATTATCATTACATAGTACTAAAAAAGTTTGGCAAGACCATAGCAGTTAAAGCCTTAGTGGTTTACCTTCAAAGTAGCAATTGTTAAGCCGCACAATTACTTATCTTGTTTCCACAATAAAGTACATCCACACACTCGCTACGGAGCTTAAGGGGAGAATTATTTACCGAGATAGGTGCCTACTTAATGTAAAATGTAATAAATATGTATAGTTTGTAATATAATAAGTTCCTAAATAGGGTATATTGTGTGTATTATCTAATAATTAAAGTCAATATGCACTGATAAAATTTATGAAGGTAGGTACCTTAATATTGCACAATAAATTAATGATAAATACTCGTTATTAAGTAGTTATCAACAGCCGCAGTCGCATCTTCGGTCGATTGAAGAACTTAATTATGTACTTACTATCATGATCGAAATTACGTTATTCTTAGTAAAATTATCCTTGACATTTTCTTCCATCATATTAATAAAATAAGGTGAGACGCTAATGTTTTGCTTGGCCTTAAATGCAAAATTATGACGTCAATGATCAAGAAGCTAAGAAGCCGTGGTTATTACGAGTCCAACTGTTTTAAAATACACACCTAGTATTGTAACCGTATTCACGAATCATCGGCAAAGCTTTGCATACCGGAAAATTCCACAATGATTGAATTACTCATTTACCTCAGTTTTTTTATGGGAAAAATACACGGACAGGATGTGATTATTCCTCATGTTATAAATGTGCACTTTGTGACCCCTGCAACATTCTATGGCGAGACACAGCCGATCATCACAGCTCCATTAGATAAACCACTATTTGAAGTGGTTAACTCAGTGCGTTTAAGAGATCCTGTGCAACGTGAAGAATATATTGACGGCTCAGGCTCAAACTTTAATCCTACGCCACCGAAGCTACCGGTGAAGTACGAGACGATATCGCAAAAGGGACTGGTTAGGATGAACAGACCACCAAATGCGACGCCTAACACAAGCGTCGTCCACGCGACCAGAAAGGCTAGTGACAACACCAACAGTCAAATCCAACCAGAGGAAAAAGGTAAACCGGTGTCTAAGCAACCTTCAATAGTGCCCCAGACAAACCACAATACAGAGAAAAGGCCATTTGTATTACCTCCAACTATGAATGAGACCGTAATTGACCCATCTACTAATGAGACATCTGTGCAGCCTGTTGACAAGAATGGAACAAAAGTTACAATCCCTTCACGTTCTTCGTTTAACGGTGACCAGTGCCCTACCGGGCAAGTGAAAGTTAACGGGAAATGTGTTCAGGAAGATTAAGCGCCTACCTTTCTACATAAAATGGTTCGTGTAAGCTCCGGTCTGAAGAGCCCCCTGTTCCCTCGGTGCTTCCAAAACGCGAGTATTCCATGTGAATGTCCTAATTGAGTGAGAATAACCTGATCCAGTGACATGACAACAAGAATAATAATTAGAGAAAAATAAATAAAATTATAAAAATATCTAAAAGTTGTTTTTAATTAAAGGTAAAGGTCAAATCTATTTAAGCACTGTACGGCACTTCATTCAAGAAACCACATAGACACATAGGTATACCAACGTATTTTTTTTTGTGGAGGCATTTGATGATGATGAATTGATGTGGTAGGTTCCTTCCTACACTAATGCTTCCTCTATTGTTCTTAACGTAGTAGGTGCTTATACGGGACTAAAATATTTAGGGATAGGTATCCTTAATTAATATTGAGTAATATATTATTATTACTCAATATTAATTAAGGATACTTACTTAATTAATATTGAGAAATATATTATTATTACTCAATATTAATTAAGGATACCAAGCGTAAAGTAATTTAGGTACCTATATCAAGTTATTAAATCTTAACTTTTTTTCAAATTTCAAATATCTGAAATTTGAAAAAAAGTTAAGAGTGCTTTGCTATGCAATGCTTTTTGTTTTTTCCTACCTAATGATAATAAGGGATCAAAGAGCAGAAATGGAATGGAATGGTCAAATTAGACCGTGAATTTAAAACTGTAAGGCTACCAATGGCTATCTACCTACCTATGTAAGCTAGTATGTAGATGTAATCAAACATAGCTCGGCCAAGCAATAAGCAAGCACTTAGCACGGGCGCGGCGCGCGGGTCGTGACATGGCGGCGGCTAAATCGCATTTCGGTCAGAGCATTATATTAATAAAACAGATTTTTTCCAAACAAAAATCTTTTGAACCCTTTGCATAAAGTAGTTGTAGTTCTAAGCTTTGAATAAAACTTCTGAATCTGAACCCATAAACGAGTTCCTGAAATGACATTTGAACGTTTCCATAGAGAAACAAACAACGAGTGCGAAGACACTGGCAGAAATAGTTTTTTTAATTATAAGAAAAAGTCATAGCTCAAATAGCTAAAGCTCAAAATAAAAAATATTCATCATGTCAATTCTATCGTGTCATGTCACATTTATGCCAAAGTCAAACTGTCAGATAGATCACATCTTTGTTCAATATCGTATCGTGGAGCGACGAGCAGCCGGGTTCTCACTGCATGAAATTACTGCCTCTATTTTACGATTTATAAGTCGTGAGTGAAGAAGTGTTCACGTAAATTCAAGTGAACATAAGTATTATTGATGTCGCTAATCAGGCAGTTACCTACCGATTGCCCCAAGTAACAGACCAGTGAAGACAGCAAGATCTTACCACGTGTGCGTTTACTGTAACTTTACAAGACTGACGAGAATATATAGATAAACGGAGAGTTCACAGCTCCGCTACGGTATAAATCAATACAATAAAATACCGTAGTGGTACGGTTCAGTTGAGTGCAGTTTACTGAATTCTTTACACGTGTAGCCGCCGTTAACATGTCCGGAGACGGTGACCTCAGAGATGGGCTTTCTGCTGCCGAAATCTTCGCGAACAGCGAGGGTCTTACTTACAATGACTTTCTTCTGTTACCCGGTTTCATCGACTTCACTGCTGAAGAAGTGGACTTGGCTTCTCCTCTCACCAAGAAAATAACCCTGAAGTCTCCACTAGTGTCCACTCCTATGGACACTGTCACGGAAGCAGACATGGCCATATCCATGGCACTCTGTGGTGGGATTGGCATCATTCACCATAATTGCACACCCGATTACCAAGCCAATGAAGTTCACAAAGTAAAAAAATACAAACATGGATTTATCAGGGATCCTGTGTGCATGGGACCAGATAATACAGTGGCAGATGTTATTGAAGCAAAAAAGGTTAATGGTTTCACTGGTTATCCTATCACTGAAAATGGAAAACTTGGTGGCAGGCTGATAGGTATTGTTACCTCTCGAGATGTTGACTTCAGGGAGGGTCATCCACATCTGAGCTTGAAAGAAGTTATGACCCCAATTGGTGACATGATCACTGCCCAGTCTGGAGTTACTCTGATGGATGCTAATTATATTCTAGAGAAGAGCAAGAAAGGAAAACTGCCAATCATTAATGGGGCTGGAGAATTAGTTGCATTGATTGCTAGAACAGATTTGAAGAAAGCTAGGAGCTACCCAAATGCTTCCAAAGACTCTAACAAACAACTGTTGGTTGGAGCAGCTATTGGGACACGGGAATCTGACAGAGACAGGCTGAAGCTACTTGTGCAAAATGGTGTTGATGTTATAGTACTGGACTCCTCACAGGGAAACTCTATGTACCAAATTGAAATGATTAAGTTTATCAAACAGATGTATCCTGCTATCCAAGTTATTGGAGGTAATGTAGTCACCAGAATGCAAGCCAAGAATCTCATTGATGCTGGTGCCGATGCTCTGAGAGTAGGTATGGGCAGTGGCTCTATTTGCATTACCCAAGAAGTGATGGCATGTGGTTGTCCCCAAGCTACTGCAGTTTACCAAGTTGCATCATATGCCAGGAAATTTAATGTACCAGTAATTGCTGATGGTGGTATCCAGTCTGTGGGCCACATTGTGAAGTCACTGGCCCTTGGGGCATCATCAGTTATGATGGGTTCACTGCTGGCTGGCACATCTGAGGCGCCAGGTGAATATTTCTTCTCTGATGGAGTCAGGCTGAAGAAGTACAGGGGCATGGGGAGCTTAGAAGCCATGGAGAACAAAGATGGCAAGGGATCTGCCATGAGCCGCTACTTCCATAAGGAGACTGATAAACACCGTGTGGCTCAAGGAGTCAGTGGAAGTATTGTGGACAAAGGCTCTGTGCTGAGGTTTCTACCCTATCTGCAAACAGGGATACAACATAGTTGCCAAGATATTGGAGCTAAGTCTATTGCAAAGCTTCAAGTTATGAGTTACTCTGGAGAACTCAGATTCATGAAAAGAACACATTCTGCACAGCTGGAAGGCAATGTTCATGGTCTGTTTTCTTATGAGAAAAGGTTGTTTTAGTAATATGTAAAAAGGTGGATTATATTCACAGAACATTGATGACTTTGTAACATAACAAAAATGCATTCTAAAACCATTAATCTTTGATCTCAATTACTATGAAATTTATTTTTATAGCAACAGATCTGTAACCCTTATTTTATTAAACAGTTTAAACTAAGGTGTTTTCAAAAAGCATTTGATTAAATTTTTACGTAATATGTTAAGAGCTCCAGTCAGTACCTATACACAAACTTACCTACCACATAAAATATACTGCCTAGATTTTTTATGATTGTAAATTTTTACATTAATGAAGTATTCAATTTTGAGGTGTATTCAATTTATTCTTATCTGTTTAGTATGTAAGAAATTGTTATTTTGCAATACTTATGTAAATAAAGTGTGTAAACCCCAAATGGTATTTTATGATTTCAATACTTCACCATACCATACACATAATAGAAAATATGGGTAGGGGGTCAAATAAATAAGATTTTTAATCTAATAATCACAATTTATTGGAATTATAAACGCACAAGCTGCGATAAGACATGATTATCAGAGATAATAAATATAAGTGCTAAATAAAATAAATAAATAATAAAAACTACAATATTTGGACTGGTGCGTCCAAACTATAATTTTAAAATTAATTTCACAATCAAATTGCAGCTATATAATCAATTGCACATTTTTTCATAAATAATACTTTGGCTTACAAAATATAGATAAAAAAGCTACATTTTCAGAAGATTTAGCAAATCTCTACAGAGAACAAATAAAATACATTAAGCTATACCTAAAATGCTGCAGTTTAACACTGACTTCGTAGATGACATGTAACCCATTCACTACTTACATAGGTACCTACTGAAAATAAACATTCAAGTGCTATAGTAAATCTTGCTGACTAAACAAGACAACTTAGCTCTAGTGATTTGTTAATATGTAGGGTTTATTCTTCAGAATGACATCTGCACATTAGGGCCATTATCCTTATTTAAACCAGGCCAACAAGATATTGTCACAGTTCATAATGAAATGAGACAGTTTTTGGATTAAGGTTATTTTAGATTTCGAGATTCAGCCTTACAAAATACGCTAACCCGCACCAGTCGGAATGCAATAAGCGACTAGGGTTAAATTCACCATAAACTGAGTTTAATTCAAATAACTTTAACCTAATAGGATCAATGGTCCCATTTTGACGTACTTGCCGTTAGTTGAGCGCTAACACTGAAATTCGTTCCAGATAAGTTTTATCAAACTCAGTTTCTGCTGAATTCGGCCCGAAAGCGTTCTTATAGTCTTAGAGAGAACCTAAGCTACCAGCACGTTAGAGCCGGTTATATAACGCTAAACGTTCTGTACTCCATTACAGCGGAAACCACAGGCATTCAAATGATGAGAGTGTATGCGACCCGACGAAATGGTGTTAGGTTCGCGGTGATAGCCGCACGAGAATCGTTTAACATTACGGAAGCACTGCATTAAACGATTGTATGGTATTAATATAGTCCATAGCGTTTTTGATCAAAATAATTTAATTTACTACTAAATAAACGTCGAAAGTTTATGTATCTACTTATGCAGGGTTCTTCGTATAGATAAAGACAGCTCATCTTCAGCTACTGATAGTAAGTAGGATAGAATCTTCACATTTTTGCTGTAGAAAACAATTTAACCAAGGACCAAGCATAAGCCGCTACGATTTGATAACCTACTTATATCTTTAAAAGTAGAATGCATGCAGTGTAAAATAAATGGAAATCTTACATCTCTAGGGTATATAAAAGCATGATTATTCTTTGCTGGCGTCGCCGTCGGCGTCGTCGGTTTCCCGGGAGAACTCAGGTCCGTGAGTGACGTCATCCTCGAAGACAATCTCCTCTGGGTCCGGAGCGCGAGGGAGAAACTCTTCGCCGGGGCAGATGCTCTTGAAGATTTGCTCAGCCTGCGGGAAATGGTAGCATTAGAGTTTGTCTCATGCAGCTGAAATAATATAGTTACAGATTAGATAACGCTTCCCAGACAAAATAGGACAGTAGCCTTAATAAGACTTCGACGACTAAGACGAATAGAAAATTACGTCACTTTGTCACCGAATGCGTAAATTATTTGAAATTAATTCTTTTAACTTCAATAATGAACGCAATCTATACTGATGCGATGTCAATCTATGACGTTGCGATGTCATTATTGTATATTCTTCCCTAGGAAACAATTCTCGTGATTTGCCTACAGTAGTGTTCATAGTAAGACTTAAGGCAAGGTGGATAATACGAGTATGATCTCAGTGCAACAGCACTTAGCCTTCATTAGTTTTGATACAAACTGTTTGTATTGTAATAATAGGTACCTAATACTCATAGAGAATTGATCGAGACGAGGATCGATTGGACCCTCTATTTATAGCATAGTTTTAGGTACTTATTTACTGTGAGAAGGTGTAGGTACCTACAACAACACGAGTCCTTAGGTCAACAAACTGCAAGTTCCTTAATCTAAGTCGTTACTTGATAAGTTAGGTTCAATATCGTACTGATTATAACAATGTTGATAATTGATTCAACATTGAAAACGATGTAAGGTTGTATGCATCAGATTCTCAGACCTTGTTTTGTAGGTTTACTTACAATTTTGTTAATTTCTAAACATAATAGGCACCTAATATTATCATCAAAGTAAAATAATCTGGAGCTATCAATACGGGTCAATATTGACCAAAATTTCATAATATGAAAAAGAATTACACGATAAGAGGTTGAGAAGCAAATTAAGTGATAGGTTGGTCAAGTACCTAATTATGTAACCATTATATAGGTTATGAAAATAAAAGCCGCCACACACAGAAACCGTGGCTTTTAAGGAGGTTTTTTATCCGATGACATCGTAGCGGTCGCAGGGAGTCACTGGATGGAGACGGCTCAGGACCGCTCTTTGTGGCGTCGTATGGAGACCTATATATGGACTGATATAATGATGATGTAAGTAATAGCTGAATTTCTGCTCATGAACCGTCATAGTTAGATAGTTGAAATTTTCACAGATTATTATTTATTTATTTTATTTATTTAAACTTTATTGCACTATTAAAGGTACAAAGGGTGGGCTTAATGATTATGTAATTCTGTTGTCGCTATAACAACAAATACTAAATGAAATAGAATAAAAATATATCTAAGGGGGGCCCATACACCAAACGTGATTTTTTTTGCTCGATATTGATAACGGCAACAGGTAGACGCTTGAAATATTCATAGAATATTTAGACTGACTGTAAATATGTTGTATGTTGACTTTAAAAATAAATAATTAAAATAAAATATAATAAAACAAATATTTAATGTTTTATTTTCCCATACAACAGACATTATTTTTTACGGTTTTTATAGATAATGGTATGGAAACCCTCGTACGCGAACGACTCGCACTTGGCCAATTTTATTTTGAATTGCTTTTTTGTTAATGTTACTTGTGATGAGCCTTGCGGAAGAATGCTTTCCAGGACGGGCACGACTTTCAGCAATAAAGACTACGACAGGGAATAAGACGATGAGACGTAAACCAACCATGCTACGGGCGTTCTTCGAAAATGTTGACGCGGGCGTTTAATTCTATTTATAAGCATTCGAAAGATCTATAAAGGTTCTTTCTACGCGAAATTGCTCTAACCGAATTCTTTCTATTATAAGATTTTAGTTTGCTTTTTTATTACGCAATATTTACTCCATGTAATTGGAACAAGCCAGTCAGACAACGTTTTCGTAGGCAATGCTTGTTATAGATAATGATAACCCCTACTCAAATATAATATAGGTAATAATATCATTTAAGTAAGGTTTATCGTTGACGAAACGAATGCTTATAGTTTTTATTTTATTTTACGTAATCATTAGCATTTATCTTAAGTTACCATACCATTATCAGACTTTAATCGATTAAGTCGAATGTTAAATTTCAATCTCAAAAATAACGTCATTTTTTATTTTAATGGTGAATGAATGAAATTATCTTTAGTGTTACTTTGGCGGCTTCGTGATAAGTAACGTGATAAAAAAAGAGTGCGGAAACTGTAATTGCGTTAAACAGATAACTGAACTAACACTTTAACCTAAGATAAAATAAATACCACGCCTAATCCGGGAATCGGAAATTATTTTGTAAGCCTAAAATAATGAAGGTCCGTCTATACCAGGGACCTGTTATATAAAAAGACTCCCAATCTCGCACACGAAAACGTGATTCGTTAAATGATTACCTTCAAAGGCGTTAGATGTCGCTAAATGTCTTGAAAATGCTACTGCTAATATATAACTGGTCCCTGGTCTATACTAAGTATAGTATTAGAACAAGTCTTGTTCTAACACTTCATGTCCATCCAAAGGTTGCCTGGCAGAGATCGCTCATAGCGATAAGGCCGCCCATTGTACAAAACATTCTGTATTTGTCTTTTTCCTGTCTTGTGTACCTATCTGATTTTATTTGGTGTGCAATAAGGATTAATTCTATTGTATTGTATTTAATTGACGACATGACGACCGATGTGTCGCGGTGGGCGAAGGTCCGCCTGCGACGCAGGAGGTTGCGGTTTGGATTCCCGCCTCGGGACAATTATGTGTACGATCTGCAGATATTTGTTCCGGGTGTTCTGGTCGTTTTCTATGTATAATAAAAAATATCTATCTATGTAATTTATTGTATTATGTATATCAGTTATCTAGTACCCATAACACAAGCTTTGCTTACCATGGGACTAGATAATGCTGTGTGGATTGTCCAGCATTATTTATTTATTTATTTATAATTGTACCCTATACTATAGGTAAGTCTCTTGTTTCTAATAAAGACTTTTGTATTTTTTTTTTGTATTGAAGGGTCTTTATAGCCAATATTGAATTACCAAAACGCTTATCATTAGGCGACCCGCAGGGCTATCAGGAATGTCAGGAATCCGATTGAGATTAACCCCCATATCTTTAGTCATTACCTCGACTTCGATTCAAACTCTACTCAACCTCCAAATGCGTTTCGATATGCTTGATCGTAAAAAAATCCTTCACTCGAAACATCCTTCGAGAATTTTTTCATACGAGTGGAATAACGAACTGTCATCTCAAGGTACCTCGCTACCTACCTTGAATGCTCCTCGAAATGGTTTGTTGTTATTTACAATGGATTTTGGAATTCTATCTCAATTACATTTACGACGATGAAACCTACAATTACCCATCGCGAAGGTATATAAGAGAGGTTGATATATAACTAAATTAACGACTAAGCATACCAAACTCGAGCATGTTTTGGAGGAATACTCGAAACGCCCTTGAACAAGTTTGAGTGGAGAATTATTTGAGGTAATGACTAAAGATATGGGGGTAAGAGTCTTCCATTCAGAAACCTACACCTGCCACACACACTACCTACGGTAGTTGGCTATCACCTGAAAGAGGTAGTTAAAATTGCTGCCGGGGTATTCGTTTTCATCGATCAGTGTGCTGAGTGCGAGATTGTTTACCAACTCCATCGTGACAAAGTTAACTATAATTTGTACGGGATCGTAACAGTGCCTCTAAATGGGAAACATAATTTGCGAGTGCATTATCGAGCGTCGATCATCGACAGGCTCACATTCGATTGTGAGAATTTCAACGCATTCGATTGGTGGTTTGGAAAGTCTCCCGAGTTCGAGTTACAAAATTTGACATTTGAAAAGTAAACGAGCTCGAAAATTTGTCATTTAGCACTCACTTAAAATTTCTCAGAGAATAGAGGTCAAAAGGCTTTAGAGTCAGAGACTCGTAATCTGACACGGATTCCTGATAACCCTGCTGGTCGCCTAAGGACATCGATATATAATATGTACCCTAAAGATGAGTGTGTTTTGGTAATTACAATACATTAAAATGGTTAAATAAACTACCAATGGCTATCACAACATAAAGCTGAGTCGGACGCCATTTTGTAGCATTTAAGTTTCTTTTTCTCAATTAGTAATTAAGTAGTCTTTATGATGTTGGGTAATTAAGGAATTGGTTTAGTAAATTTGTTAATGCTACAAATAAAGATTTTTCTATTTCTATTTCAATGAACGACACAGACATTGACAAATTTGAACGTTTAACTTATAATAATAAACATTTCCTTGAAAGCCAGCAGGCCACGGCGGCGGCGGCGGTCAGTCTCTATGGAGACTAGCCATGTGCGCAAGTGTGTGGAAACACACATGCACTCTCTATTTATTATATTATTCCTCCCTCACTCTAAAAATCAGATGGGACAGCAGACCGACACAGGGCTTGTCCACGCGACGAAATGCAGAAAACGTCAGATGGTGTGGCATACTACTATCGTGTCTCTATAAACGCCACCTGTTTTTAATTCATTAAGAATAAGAAAGACTTTATTCATAGCATTAACAAATTTACTAAACTCGTTCCTTAATCACCAAACACGATAAAGACTACTATTAACTCGTCCAGATCTCATAATGCGTCGCGTACGTTGTACGTTGTTGAAATACAATTTATTCATAAAACCACTTTACAAATCAAAATTTCGTTTACATTTTGTTAAAATGTTAATATTTGTGTGTTTTAATTTTAATTTAATTTAAAATTCAAATAAAATAAATCATAAAAAGTCAATTAAATAAAAATAATGTCAAAGATGGTATATAATTGTTATAGTTCGTTCAAGCTATCGTTTGTCTTATTTAAAACTCTATAGACTGCCATCAGATGTGACAGAGTCTGGTAGTTTGTTAGTATACTGCCGGACCCATCACATGAGTTAACTTTGAGGACTTCGTGAGGGAGCGAGCTAAGTTGCGTGGGCTAAGTCTGTTTCTAGGTTTAATTTGCTTTCCAAGGCACATTAGTGTAACAAAGCGAACTTTAGGCGGTTACTCTGATACAAGTGGGTACTCTTACCTGTTCAACAGCTCTATCGAAGTCGAGCCCAGCATCCGGTCCGGAGCAGACGTGCACGCTCTTTGACTGGCTCTGAGGGCAGGCGCTCGTGTCTTTCACGTTGTAGAACAGGGACCAGAGACACTGGAACAAACATGTATACGCTTATACTCGAATTCAAATCTCTTTTATTCTCATTTCAAGACAGTAGGCCAAGCACAGTTTAAAAATTTCACGCAGTCTATATTGATGATGTGAAGTAATTTTTCTCTATTCTACCTTACCTTAGGGATTGTTGTCTAGGGTGGGCGGGGTAGGCCCATCCTAGACAACAATCCCTAAAAATCGGGAAATTTTTAAATTCGTTCCTTCAACTTCTATAATTCATTTTTATTTTTTCTACCCTAGACAATAAGCACAGGGATTTTGAGTCAATCGGATTAAGAGAGTCAAATATTTTAAATATAATATTACTGGGATATAAAGTAAAAAGCAGAATGAATGCAAAATAAAGTTTGGCGTTATTTATGCATAAATTTTGAATTCGACAGACTCCAGACAACATTTTTTATTTAGAGTTGTCATGCTTGTATTTAGAGTTGTTATGCTTGTATTTAGACAGACAGATGTCCTTTATTGTTAAAAAGATTACCAGTTCTTGTTTAATAATTCAATCCTTAGGTAGTTTTACTAGGGTCCTTACGGTAGAGATCGCTCTCAGCGATAAGGCCGCCCTTTAGACTTCCTTTATTCTAAGTATTTATTTCTGTATTGTCTTCTGTATAATAAGTGATTCCTATCTATCTTTATCTTACTTTGAAAAAAAATCCGACATTTTTTTCTTAGCAATCCGAAACGAAAGTTATCATCAGTTATAGTAACGCGCCTGAAGCCACTTAATGGCAAGATTGTTCGATTTTTGCGATCATAGACCACCAGGGCTCTGATTTGACAGCAGTAAACTTAAATAATCGCAAATAAGTAATGCAAAAATACTCAAACGCATCTCAGATTTAAGCATGTCTCTAGTAGCACTTTTTTGACAGTTTTAAATGAAAATCTGTCAGAAAATCGTCACTCGAGACGGGCTTAAATCTGAGTTGCGTTTAAGTATTCGGGGGTACCTTCGGTTTATCAGAAGCCAGAGTTTGGTCTCCGCCAGACATGTCGAAGATCTTCTCTGCGTACGGCATCAAGTCTGACTCAGCGTCGTTGGATTTCTTCGTGATAAAGTATACCACAACTGAAATAAAAAGTTTTATTTACAATCATCGTCAATATCGTTTCGCAAAAGTTGTAACAATCTTATTATATTGTTGTAAGAAAAAGGCCGTCAAATTCCTTTATATTCTAGGTATTTTGTACAGGTGCGTGGTAAATACGAATCACTCGGGAATAAAACTTTATAGGGCCATTTCGGGATCATATTCTATACAACAGGAAAAGGAGTCTTTAAAATCGGTCCAACATAGATACATAGCATAATATGAATCCTCCTCGGATCTTTTTTAAGTCTGTATAAAATCGAAAAATTGGTGTAATTTATTGACAGACAGACAGACGTCAAAAGAAAACGGGGATCCTAAAAGGATTCCCTTTTACATTGACCAACGGAACCCTAAAACTCAAGTAACCGGTAAAATAATCAACATTCCATTTACCAACCAAGTCGTAATAATAGCACGTGAATCACCCAAAGTCGTCGTCGAACAAAAACTGGTGCAAAAAGTTGAATGAGCTAGCAAAGTCGTGACCGACGGAACGGAGAGTTCTTTTGACGGTTGATAAATAAGTTTACGATTTATTTGCATCCTTTGGACGGGATAATTATTATTATTATACACATTTGGTTATTCATATTACTTTTGTATATTTTAAACATTAAGTACCATTAAAACTTTTGATTCTATCAGGGTTATTAGCACAAAAAATGACTTTTGTGTTAAAAACCACGATAGTTTCAAACATTTGGAAAACTGGATATTTACCATCATCTGATTTTTAATGAAAACTCAAAAAACAAATCATGGTAAATATCCCGTTATAAATTACTTTAGAACAAAGTACTAATTTTTATATACTTTTCGAATTATAACAAGCCCAGAGTTCGTTATTCAAATAACAAAAACAGCCCCCTTTCGTAGCATAGTGTTTTTTTTATGTAGAGTAATGAGTATAATGTAATAAATATTTTATGTATGTCCCTATTAAATATTTTTCTGTATTACACGCCACCGTCTATACTTGTTCTAGCACTTCATATCCATCCAAAGGTTGCCTGGCAGAGATCGCTCTTAGCGATAAGGCCGCCCATTGTACAGCATATTTTGTATTTGTTTTTTCTTTTCCTGTCTTGTGTATCTTTTATGTATTTGGTGTGCAATAAGGAGTTATTGTATTGTATAATGAGTATGAGTAGTATTTTACGCAGTCGATGACGATTGTTAATTTAACTAATTTATTATTATTTTACTGTAATAAATATCTATGAATGTTGTATTAAATTTTTAAAGAAGGCATGTCTGTCTGCTTTTTCTAAAACACAATCCCTTATATAATATTTTTAAGGTAAAGTAAAGAAGTTTACCTTTAGGTTGTTAGTTTTCGAGTTGGAACAAAACCCGCCCCAAGCTGTTTATCCTCTAGCCGAGTCTAGCCAGATAATCTGATACTTAAAATAGCAAAGAAGTGATATCTGTTCTTACAGATGTATCGAAAAATAACTGATAGCAAACGCTAAAGTCATTTAAAACGGGATATTTACCATGATTTGATTTTTTTACAACAACTAAATATCCCTTTCCAAATCACTTTAGCATTACTAATCATGATAGTTTCATAAGTTTTATTGTTAGTAAATGTACCCTGATGCAGATACTTCTTCTCATCAGCGGACGGGTCCACAATCCCCCGACGCAGGTGATAATCATAAGGTAGTAATATCTGTACTAACACAATCCCTTAGGGCAGGAGCCGGTGGCCGGGCCCACTTCGAGCACAGTCACTGCGTTGTCGTCTTCAGTGAGCGGCGGGAAGCGCAGCAGGGTTAGCGGTTCTTTGTCATTGGACAGGATCGACCCGTTCGTTATGAAGATAGCCTGGAATTCAATTGTTTTATTTTAGCACAGGATATGTGTTATAAAGATAGCCTGGAATTCAATTGTTTTATTTTAGCACAAGATATGTGTTATGAAGATAGCCTGGAATTCAATTTTACTTTAGCACAGGATATGTGTTATGAAGATAGCCTGGAATTCAATTTTACTTTAGCACAGGATATGTATCGGTTAATACTAAGAATTAAATAATATCCCAAAAGATAACGATCTAGAAGACTTGAACCCGGAACCTTCCACTTACGAGAACGCGGTACCAATTGCGCCATAAAATTCAAAATTCTTTAGGCTTATAAAATAAGCACTTAGACAAGTCAAATTTTATAACATAAATTATTATCAAATAGGAAATGAAGCGTTTTTCATGTTCTGTTCATTTCCATTTTTTGTCCACTAGTGGAAGAAGTGAAAAAGAAACCACTAGTACATTCATATATCACTTACATGGTCAACCAAGTCCACGTTCAGGTGGCTAAATTTGGACACGCATTTTTAAATCGTGCATCTAGTTATCCTAATATTTAGCTAACAAACGTGCTTAACGGAATAGAGATTCTATGTGCGTAGTTTTGAAGCTTTGTTTATTTAATTATATTTATTGATATTCAAAACAGAAAACGATAATTTAAGATCAATATTAAAAAGAAATAAACACACTTAACCGGCAAAACTAAGTCTCTATTGAGAAAACTTACCTTGGAAATGTCGTTCCCTTCGACCGGTTCCGAAGTAAGCAGCTCCTTGGGGCACTCATTGATACCGATGACCAGGTGGTCGCAGTTCAGGTTCTTGGACTTGCTGGCGATCGTCACGACCGTCTTGCCCTCCTCCACGACCTTGGTCTCCACTTTATCGATGGGGCGGTTCAGGCAGTACAGCCCGCCGAATACAGCGCATAATCTGGAATTTAAGAAAGAAATTAATGCTAGATATTTTACGCAGCGTCATAATTTCGACACTCTACGCTAGCTTAACTCGATGCAGAATGTGTGTAAACAAACCACGACAGAAATAACTAAAACTCACTTGCTTGGCGTCGAGTTTCAAACATTTATTAATTTAACAAATGCACAGTCCTTTTTCTAAACAAACTTTAAATACGATGTTTTTGCTTACATAATTCTAAGCAATATTTAATGACGGAAGGATCTGCAAATCGACAAGTAGTACATGTTAATTGCGTATAAAAAGACGCGGCAACAGAGTGAATTTTAGGTTAAGTGCTACCAGTTTTTACCAACATTCTAGATCGAGTTTGACTAGAGATGCAGATTGATAATTAAACTACTGTTGTTGTACTTAGTTAGAGCAACTGACATAACTTTCTTAGTTACCAATAGAAAATAAGTTAATTTTGAGTTGAATTCTTTATCGATCAACATAACATGTTAAAAAAATATAGAAAATTTTGATTGACTAACTAGATTTTATCAGCGATTTTAGACTCACGAGCCTACATTAAGAAATATGTATGTTGTCTAGTGTGGAGAGACATACTAGCTATTTTAGATAGAAAACAAATTATTTTCTAGATTTACGTTCATAAAGAAAGATCAAGTGTATCATTGTGAATCTCAAAATTCATCATACAATTTTAAAATAATTCCGCTGTCAATTTTATGACGAAATAAAATTCTGCACAGTTATTACACGACGAAAACTAGTTCTAAACAGGAGTCAACGACCCGCATACCTGGCTGCAACAATCTAAGGCGCGACCTATTAACTTTTTTAGTGGGTGATTCATCATTTAGCCTGTAATATCAATACATAGGTACTTCCTTTTTTGCGAGGTAAAGCTGTTTCGTGTTGAAATATCTAGCACTAAACTAGTAATGGGAAAATGCGTAATGGTTACCAACCAGCCGGCTTTATGTTTTAATTTAATGGCGATAATAAGAAACACTTAGAAATTATTATTGTAGCTATTTCTGATTGGCTAATTAAATATAATTATGACCCGGTCAGGGTGTAGCAAATTAATTTTAATATTGCTTTTATTTGTTATAAAGGTTTTCATAAACAAAACCTATGATCCTAATTTAAGTCTAGATTTTGTGAATTTACGGACCGATATTGAAAACTGCATCATGCCATGCAACATTAGAAAGTATCTTCATTTTTGTTTACGCCAAGTTGATGCACATTTGGGTCACATCCACTGTTAAAAGGTAGACGGTAATAACTGAATGTTTTTACAGAGTGAAGTATTTTTACGATAATTTATTTCGGTTTGGCGTCCGTAGAGGTACTCTTAATTATAAAACCTAAGTCATCATCATGCTGCCAAGCCATGCAGCGGACAGCGAAGCCACTGTGCTTGTTGCGTGACTGCCTACCGCGCTAATTACTTTAATTTTTATTTTTATTTAACCTTATTATTGTTTAGAGAACTCTAGTGTCTAGATAAACCTATGTTAGGATTTAAGATACTATAAACAAAATGTAACAAATTTGTATCAATAAATAAATATATCTATATATCTATCATCATCAACTTATAATAGTTACTGCTAGACATAGGCCTCCACTGCTAGACATAGGCCTCCCCTAATGAGCGCCATAGCACCCTGTCTTCAGCTTGCCGCATCCAGCATCTCAGCCTGCAGTCTTTCGCAGGTCGTCTTCCTACCTGGCCGGACGGCGTACCTAAGTTTATCTGTTATTGACGATATCTTTCGCTAGCGCTGTGGGCGAAGATACGTCTTACACACAATAGGACGGGGATTCTATTCCCGCCGTGGAATAAATATACCGCTCTTTAGTCCCGTCGCGTCGGAATGATCTGTTGACCTCGTATGTATGCGCGCTCTAAGCAGACAAGTCCACAGATATTTCCGACGAGTTAAAGACATCAAGTACCTAACTACTCCTATCACAAAGTCTGCTTGCTTTGGGTAGGCAACCCCAAATGCCCTAAAATGTAATACTATACGAATACTTGTATATTTATTTACCTGCAGAAGCATTGAGGCAGCTCGCCACTGCCATACATCGGCCAGAGGAACGGCGTATTGCCGTAGCGTCCGAGGCTCATGAGGAACTTCTTGCATTCCTTCACGCCTTCCAAGCACGGCATAGCGTTGTTGCCTCCAGCGATAGCGTACAGCACGTAGTGAACTAGGTTCGCGGTCAGGCCTTTGTTGGTAAGGTATTCTTTGAAAGTCTTGTCGTTCCAGTCTGGGGGAGACGAAATTTCGTTTGACACGGGCCGGAACTCGTGGAAACGAAAATCGAAGTTTCCGATACTATTTCGCGCGAACTGGCGTTCGCACGAAAAAGGATCAGAAACTTCTGTCTTATAAAAGTAAATATAGCTGCTTTTGCTTGACAACGAAACAGGAAATAGAAACATTGATTTTCGTTTTGCGAGAATACCATTTATTGTATAAAAAAAATCTGTGTTGCGTATTTGGACTGGATTTAAAAGTGCGGTAAAAAAACAAATAAGTTTGTGTAGTGGTTTATAAATAAGTTTTGGTACCCATAGCGAATCTAAAGTGAGAATAAATGCGGTCTGATAATGAAATTTTAATAGGATTTTAAAATAAGTGAAGAGGTAATCAAATATTAAGTAAGGTACTAGCTAGATATCTACGCCGCTATGAAGTCGTCTAAGAAATCTTCCGAACTCTCGGTGAAGAAAAAATGTAAGTAATTCACTCACCCTTGAACTCATTATCCATCTCCTCTTCATTGTAAGCAACAATAGCAGTGAGCATTTTCATGAGCATTCGCTTCTCCAGGATCCCCACAGCTTCAGTCGCGAAGACATCTGCCCGGGAGCACGGCACGGGCGTCAAATGCTCGTCGAGCCATGTCAGCACGCGCGTCACACAACGAAACTCGGCGTAGCGGGCGATGTTTGAGGATATCAGGAGCTCGACTAGGGGCCCTCGGGAGAACAGAAGCTGTTAAGGAGAATAATTTTTAAGTTAATCTTGTCCTCCCAGCCGAATTTTGGCCACAGAGACTCAACAGACTCTAGTCGTGAGCACTGGACATAATATTATAGTGCATTTGTGTGTGGGTGTGCGCAAGCTCTGGTGCACCCTGAAAAGATTAACTAAGTAAATTGATTGAAGAGCTCTGTGGCGCAGCGGGCGAAAGTCCAATGAGACGCAGGAGATTGCCGGGTTCCAATCCCGCCTCGGGATAAATGGTAGTACGATCTGGAGATATTTGTTTCAGGGGTTCTGGATGTTTTATATTGTCATTATAAATTAAAGAGCGTAGCTTTAGTCAGTGTAATAAATTAATAATGCAATTTCCTCCATTTTTTCTCTCTCTAATGCAATGTGCTAGGTAATGCTCTGTTAAATGTCCAGCATTTTTTTATCCGTCTCAGTTTTTCTTACCTTAGGAGTCATGTCAATGTTGAACTTCCTGTACTCAGTGGCAAAGTTGGCCTGGCTCCAGACCTTCTTCGAGGATTCTGCTTTGCTATCATCAGTCTTGTTCTCATCTTCTTTCTGTTCCTGTGGTTCAGAAGATACCCTAAACCGAAAGAAATTCTACTGAGTACAAGATTATTATTGTAGAAAATCTACCTCCAGTATTCCAATGGAAATTGGAATACTTACATTAGACTCACAGAACAAAAAAAGATCTTAGAATGTGTTAATTTATAAACTAAACTGCCCAGACCATTTCTATTGAAAAATATGTGTGTTACACAGTTACACATCATTATGTTAACCAGGAAAAATAGTTTACTGACACTCACTTTTCGATGTACCATTTTTCTGCAATATTGTAGACATGAAGTTGCCGTTTTGGATCAGCCTTTACTTCCTCTATGAACTTCTGAAGGCCATCGAAGTTGTAGGACGCCCAGAGCCCACCATAGTGGTCGCTCAGATCCAAGTGTAGTACATTTTTACCAATTCGACTACATGCTGCGGCTACAATAGACTCCACCATGCCTAAGAATTAAATAAATTACATAGGTTTATTTTTATTTATTTATTTTATATAAGTAGTATGTATGGCTTCAAAAATATGCAGTCTGACTGCAGTCAGATGCTGGATGCAGCAAGCTGAAGACAGTGTGCTATGGTGCTCTTTGGGGGAGGCCTTTGTTCAGCAGTAGACTGTGAACTATAGTCTATCCATCCAGAATGTAGAATGTTTGTAAACATAAGAAATCAGCTGATTTTTAGGGTTATCACCACGAAATGATGCAGGCCTAATAGAATTCCAATGATTTCACATATACATTCTATTAGATTTATTACTTTTTATAATCCTGATGTCAATTCTTTGCAGAATCTAATTATTTCAATTTACAAATCAACACTATGTGGTCAAAAACAAAGATTAAAATCACTAGAGATGTTTTGTCTTTGTAACAGTGCCATCCCTAACGAATCTCAGTTTTGACATCCCGTGTTGCAAACAGTTGGTTACTTTTTAACTACGATTTCGAATCAAGGATTTCGTGGTGATAACCCTAAAAATCAGCTGATTTTTAGGGTTATCACCACGAAATGATGCAGGCCTAATAGAATTCCAATGATTTCACATATACATTCTATTAGATTTATTACTTTTTATAATCCTGATGTCAATTCTTTGCAGAATCTAATTATTTCAATTTACAAATCAACACTATGTGGTCAAAAACAAAGATTAAAATCACTAGAGATGTTTTGTCTTTGTAACAGTGCCATCCCTAACGAATCTCAGTTTTGACATCCCGTGTTGCAAACAGTTGGTTACTTTTTAACTACGATTTCAAATCAAGGATAGCACTATGACCATACATATTTTTTACAGATAGTATTATTTTAATTTAGTCAGATTATTTAACATTTAATTTCACGCTGCATATTTGCTTAGCGACAATCAGTCCAAAAGTTATGAATTCTTCCAATTTCATCAATAATGTTGAGTGCTCAGGAAAATACTTTAAACAGGCACTTATTTGCATTTAATTGAGTTGGCACAGGTGAAAAATCGTTTGAGAGCACAAAAAGTCTAATGATTAAAAATCATTAGACTTTTTGTGCTCTCAAACGATTTTGTCTTATTTCATAATCCTTTAGCTTTTATTCCATTCTATAAGGATAGGTAATGATAAAAGTAGGCTGATTTCACAGGGATGCTTTGTTTATGCCATTTAATTACTTACATCAAATATCACCAGCCCAGTAAGGCACCCCCATTAAAGCTCAAGATGTGACCTAAATAAAAAAATGTTTTTCACCCCTACATCAGCTGATTGAACTGTCAGTGGCTCTGTTTACAAACATTCTACATTCTGGATGGATAGACTATAGATACTTTTATAAAGTCAATCTTATCTCCATGACGTCCTGCCTACTAGTAATGTTTTGGTATTTTTTTCAAATTTAGAATTATCTCATTGTTTGCTTTAATAAAAATCAGTAAAATGATCATGATTTTTACCTTTTTACGTTATAAATAATATTATTAAATAAATTATGGGGGATTAGATACATTATTTTCAGATTAAAGTACCTTGAGTGAATCCATCCAGTTTGTTTAAATATAGATAAACTGGTCATGTCTGATGAAAACTTCGAATCTACGAGAGAGAAGCCAACAAAGCACCGCAGTAAAGAGTTGTAAAGTAGGTAATGTACCTAGGTATTTGCTACCAGTATAAGAAATGTATTTCAGGGATTGAGGCAGCCCATCTTTTAGTTACATATTATTATAGCTATCCAATAAGTATGCGCATCTTTGATGACTAGGCTCCTCCGTGGCCTAATAGCAAAAAAGATCGATAAGTGCTATCGCCATCATGCCGGTGTCTACAGAAAATGGAAAATATAACGTACCCGTTCCAACAACTATGACCTGAAAGTCGGTCGGTAAATCGTCGTCCATTTTTCCTTCGTATTATTTGTTTCGCAGAAATGTAAAAGAAGAAGTAATTTTAAAAGAAATTAAAATCAAATTGCACAGAACGGCACAGCCGTGGAACTTTCTATTTTCACAAATCTGACTTACTGTCATGTCAAGTTAAAATCATGAAATTTGACAGTTCTTTTGTGACAATGACATTCCAATTATTTAAGTGTGTTCAGTAACTTTCATCTTGGTAGATAGATAAACGTCGAAGATTTAAATTAGTTTACACTAAGTCTATGAGTTTACACATCAGTACATTTAAATGTTCTATTGCGGAAACCTCCTATTTTTTATTATGTGTAAGTATCAGATATTTAGAGCTCTACTTAGCTTGGGGTGGGGCTAGCCTAACCTTATTATGCTGAATTGTTTATTAGGATTAATGGATTAAAATTACACAGAAGGAAGCTGCATGCAGCCAACTATTTATATGAAATCTTTATTAAAAGCTGATATTGACTTTAAATCAGGTCGCAGGAAAAAACATAGATCACTGTATGATATTATCTCGATTTTTTTAATAAAAATACAAGTAAGATGGATATTTGAACGTTAGGTACCGGAAATGCAAAACTAGATAATATTCCAAACGCTGCGAAGTGCGGTTGTACGATTTATAATCCCGCCAAATTCAATTTTGCGGCTTATATTATTTTGTGCACTCGTAGTAGGGCACATTCACATCACACAGCATCCCTGCCTTGATGCTGTGTGAAAGTAAAACGTAGTACACAAGGAATAAAATTAGCGAAATATAATTCGCTGCAATTGTTAATACAGTAATACTCCGACTTACGCTACCCCGCTTTACGCGGTTATTCTTTTTGATCAGTGTTCGGTTTACAAGTTTGACTGATTCGTTCGATCCAGTTAAATCTGAAAATCAAATGACAATTTCAAACTTAACAGAAGGCCTCCTCACAATTGAAAAGGGGTTACTTACGAACAAATTTTAAAAAAAATTGATTCCGCGCGCAAAGCGCGTTTCTACTACAAAACGGGAAATAAAAAGTTACTGGCATGCTACGAGGAAATTTTACGTCAGAAGAAGAAAAACTTAACTCGTCAGGCTACTTCGGCATCAAAATAACTTCGGTTTACGTTGTTTTATTCATAGTACCTAATGTAAATTGTTTGTATTTTCTAACGTTTTATAAAAATAAATTCTTCTAGATTATTTTTTTATTAGACTCTGGTCCCAATTACAAAAACTTTTACGTATTTATCAGGTATTTATATGCTAAGTTGAACCCCGACTTATGCGGCTATCGCTTAGTCCCGGGTATTACTGTATATAAATTATTAATTATAATGATCTGATATTTTATATTATGTATATTTTTCATCAATTGTGTGTACCTACGATTTTCAAATATTTGTTCCGTGTTACATCGCCGTTATATTTTATTTAACCTACAATCGACAATTGTCTTGCCAGATTTTAACAAAACATAAAGGTAAATTCGAAATGAAACAACAAATAAGTTGAGTTTTTGTATTTACAATTTTTTACATCATTTCAACATTTTACAAGCTACAATGAGCTCTTTTTAATTCGAGCAACGAACATTACATAAAACTAACACATTAATCTAAATCGTAATAAAAACACCTTAACATAGTCAATCTACTGGGTGAGGCAGTTGGAGCAGAATACTCGAATCAATAAAACCCCGCGTAAAGCGAAAGCTTATTGATTAGGAATTTTGGTACAAGCAACATAGAGGCCGCCTCCAACTTACTATTTCAAATATTTTATTGTTATCATGGGACGAATTGGTCTTTGTGCCCTTATGCAAATTCGCTCCACTTGTTTTAAGTAGATTTTTATGCGTTTCTTAAAAGTGCCTTGTTAAACATATATTGAGATAAATGAGGCATCACTTGTGTACATATTATACAATATGATGGTGCATTACTTTTTAGGACAAATAAGTACAAAATTAAAAATAATATTTGGTAGGTAAAAGGTATTGAATTTATTGAGTTATGCAAGTCTTTCTACATGTGACTAGAAGTGGCTAGGTAATTAAGTGAACTACTAGGTAGTACCCATGTAGGGTTACCTAGCTACCCTAGCCTAGCTAGGTACCAACATAAAAATATTAGCTGAAAAGCTCTCTCCTCAGTTCAGTTCAGTGTTTTCGATGGCATGCATAGGTAGATAAAATGACGATCACCACAAGTTAAAGGGGTTCAAAAACTACGTTTGTTGCTTACTTTGTTTATAAACAAATAATGCAGTTAGATGCCTATAAAAGACTAATTCTGCATTTACTTTACGACTTATAACTTACATAGAACACTATGGTGTAATTATCTACATCTGCACAGAAACAAGCTTCTTATATTTTTGATTAATTTGCGACGATATAACACAACAAGCCGATAATACTGTAAGGACCATACAATAAGAAATAAAGTGAATACCTACCTACCTACATTAACACCTCTTGGTTTGTATGTAAACATTAACAATTAAACATCAATTAGTTAACAAAAACAGACTATTTACATACACTAACTAAATCTAATTTCAAGTACCTATAGAATATCAACTTTTCATGCAAATTTGCAATGTAATTGTCAAAGGGATTACTGTAAACAATAAAATAATTAGGTAGAAAGACTAGACAAATGTATTGAAGATAATATATAAAATAACACAGATATAAACGATAATAATAAAGTCCAAAATTATACATGTTAACCTGATTCAGATGTAGGAATCGCAAGTTAAGTTTATTTGGAAAAGTCGATATTCTGGTATTTCGTTTCGAATCAACTAACATTCAACACTTGATGCGACAGACTATTCGAACTCTGTCCACATCGGTATGACTAGAATAACGTTTCTCGCGAGTGCGACGTATGATCTAACCGCAGCGGGAGCGGCACGGGACGGCTGGCGAGTTCAGTGCATTCCCCTGTTGCAGCCGCATCGCCACCCCCGCTATCGGTCGAAAACTGTTCCACTTCATCATCGGTAGAGTCAGGGTTGTCCTCAACGAACACAGAGTCTGCGCCAATCGACGCTAAATCACATTCAAGGACGAATGACGGCCCTACACTGCTCACGGACGCGAGAGGCGCAAGTCGCTCACTCGGGCAAGGCGACAGCCTACGTTCCTGTAATGCACACACCACTGAAGAACCGCGACGTTCCAAATACGAGCTTCCGGAGCTAGAACATGTGGCGGAGCTTAGCCTGCGATCGCGCGGACCGGCTGATGGTCGACGATCCACAAACCGTAACGCGGATCCGGGGAGAGAGTCACCGCGGAGAGTGGACAGACGGCGGGGTGGTGTCAACAAACTGCCGTAGCCGCCTCCGTAAGATGCAAAACGGGCAGTCCGTGGCCAAGGTGGTTCTTCGCCTATAGAAGGCCGAGAGCGTAATCTTTCTGAAAGCGCCTCTTCCATAGCCGCAGTTAGTTGCCGCTCTTCTTCTACGGCTTGCTCTTCAGCAACAACGGCCTCGGCTAATTCAACCAACTTTGGATCATTCAGAGCTTTCAACGTTTTGCTTCGGCTTTTATACACGATCAAAAAGACCATAAGAGCAAAAAAACCGCCAAGTGTGGCAGCTATTCGAACGCCGGTCATGACATCATAGGTGGCGTAGAACTCGATGCGAACCCTATCACGTTCGGCATTCCTCGCACTTTCAGTGGAGTTCTCCAGCGCGCCCAACTCTCTGCCACTCCATCCGTCTTGAGGCTCCATCTTGCGGTCAAATATTCATCGCCTGTGGACAAACAAAAGACCGTTTAACTTGTCAGTTTATAATGGTGGAATCCCCTTACATCAAAGTATATGAAACCTACAACCAACACAGATAGGTGGATTTATCATTCGGTACCTCTAGCTGCCATATCTTATCCGTGTATTTTTCGTAGGGGCGTAGGGTGGTAATTTATTTGTATGAATATTTCGAGTGCAGGGTGATATGAGTATCGATAGTGCTAAATAAACGAGATTTCGTATAATGTAGTGTTTCGTGTGTTCCTTTCCTTCATATTGTCACAAATGCTCGAAATTGCGCTTTCCTGCCATCAGCTGCTCATAAAATGAACAGCTGATGGTACGAAATGAATCAATGGCCATGATTCTTCGACAGACGAGCGACTTATAATTAGACAATTATTGGAAATGTGGAAAAGTATATAGATAGAACCAAAGTTGTAGACATTTTTATCAGCTTTCAATGTAATAATTAGTAAGTTCCTAACTAGTCAAAACAAAGTTCCGACATCAAACTTTCTGCTTTTGACCTTTCTATGCACAATGTGTCGTTAACTGGACTACTGAAGATTGTTGAAGATTGTTTTATGATTAGCAAGTCGCCGCAAACCGTCGATATTCTCACAGCATTTCCAGTACTTCCAAACAAGGAAACCAACAACAATGTTGTCGGGAAGCGATTTCCGTTCGCGAGCTGCACAGCTCTGCCGTAACTGGGACACGGCCGCATACCTATCGCATGTTAATACTTGCTAGTGCTGCGTATGTTTTGATTTTAGGGCAAATAAATGTGGACCTCTAAAATAATTTGCTAATAGGTAGTTTACTTATACTTAGTTACTTTTCTTGCGATACTTGACTTGCATTATTATGAAATTTGATAATTTTAGGGAAATACTAGTAGGTAAGGTACCTAATGCACTAATCTCCAACGAAAGGCCAAATTTCCCCCCCAAATAGCGTATCTCGCAAACGCCTATGGCTTTGTAGGTAATTGAATAAACGACGCATAATAGTTTTATAACAAAGATTTGCGCAAAAAATCCTACAGTCTAGTTGACTCGTTATTGTATTTGGGGCAAGCTCGCTCGAAAGTATTCTCAGAGCGAAAGCCGACGAATTCAATGGTCATCAAATAATATAACCGTTTCTGACGGCGTAATCTAAATAATGGACACTCGCTCTCCTACCCCTCTTACCTACTTAATTAACGATCCGCAGTCAATACAAGGAGCGGAATAATTTAGGGTAATATAAATAAGCATTCTATTGTACTATGTTCTGTTCATGGTTCGGGTGTTGTTATCTTAAAATACAGTAGGTAGGTTTACAGCGGACTTGATCGATATATTGCGCCGAGCCCGCACACAATGAACCTAAATATAGCACCGCAGGTGGAACACCCGGCGCCGCGCCGGTCAGTAAAGGAAAGCGCAATACAAATCATTAGCTGTACTAATTAGACGATATTTTGTTTTATTTTTTAATTATGTATTATGCTTCTGCATAGTTTTTGGTCTGTTCTTATCTACATTCTTGGCAAGAAGAAGAATAGAATTGGCGAGTCTGCAAGAAGAAGTTGAGAGACCAATAAATTGGAATCAATTTAATAATTCTAAAGGCGACTTTTCTATTTACTTAAAAAATATAGTTATGTACCACATGCCATATGCCAACCTTGATGTACGGCTGCTGCCATACCTGGATTCACATTACGAAAACCAAATACAAGCTATCAACATTAAAAAAAAAAATGGAAAGAAGCATCCTATAAATACGAAAAATACAAAATATAAAAAGCGAAACAATTCTCCAGGATCATGATGATTTAAATCAGACGATTTTTTAATTAAAAAAAAAAAAAAATCTAGTGAGGATATGCCTAAATTAACCTTCAGTGCAAACTCGCAATGTTGATATATAGGCCCTAGTTCAGCCTAGCTTCAGCCTCCCGAAGTATCGGTCTTGGCATGAATTTGAGTAAAACCAAAGTCATGATCAATGGTGACATTGATCCATGGCCGGTGGTCGTACATGGTCACCTTCTCGAAACTGTTTCCGAGTACACTTACCTTGAGCAGATTCTGCAGTTGGGTAAAAAAACATTTTCGAGAAAGAGGCCAAAAGGAGGATCCAGGTAGGCTGGGCAGCATTTGGGAATCTACGTCAAGTCTTCACGTCATCCATACCGTCCTACCCGTTATGACCTACGGAGCTGAGACGTGGACACTCACGATAGGGCTGGTCCACCAGTTCAAAGTCGCTCAGCGAGCTATGCAAAGAGCTATGCTAGGAGTTTCTCTGAAGGATAGGATGCGAAACGAATGCATCCGACAGAGAACCAAGGTTATCGACATAGCTCAAAGAATTAGCAAACTGAAGTGGCAGTGGGCCGGCCATATCTCGCGAAGAACCGACGGCCGCTGGGGCAAACGTGTTCTTGAGTGGAGACCACGACTCGGTAAACGTAGTGTAGGACGTCCTCCGACCAGGTGGGATGACGACCTGCGAAAGACTGCAGGTAGATGCTGGATGCGGCAAGCTGAACACAGAGCGCTATGGCGCTCATTGGGGGCCTATGTCCAGCAGTGGACTGCTATAGGCTGATGATGATGATGATAAGGCCCTAGTTGATATAGGCCCACTTGAAATAATAATATATATAATGCATATCTGCGCTTTTGAAGTCTGTGCCTAAGGCTTGCTTGCTGGATGGGTTAACTAAGATATTAACTATCAGTGAAATAATAGGTTGAGAGGCACCACAAAGATTTGCCCATCACACAAAATAATAGGAGGTAGGTACTACCATCGCTTGCGGGAACTACCCTTGAGCAGATTTTAACACAACTAGATAAGACATCCAAGTAATTATACATCCACCCCACCAACCCTTAGTTAGACAAATTCTTTTGCAACTCCACCCAGATGGGCCAAAAGCAATGTAATGCATAATATTCAATTTACAATTTATATTTAACATTATGGCTGGGTCACCTTGTCTTTTTTTCCATCTGGATTTCAATAGTAACAAGCTGAACATCTCCAACATAATTTGAATGAACTGTGTAAGTTTTTAATTAATAGTACCCAAAGTACTAGGGGAGCACAAGTTAATTGGAGACATTGCACACAAGGTTAGTATTTCTTTTCACTGGAAATTTCAAATGTACATAGTGTCTTCATGTTTCTATGATGGTATCATAAATGCCACCCAAATAATTAAGCAAAAAAGTCTTGTTCTGGTATTAAGACTGCACAATTTTGGTAGTAGCCGCTTTACCACCAGGGCTAGAGGTAAGGTGGTTCTGGTGGTTGTTGGTTGTATTGAAGCAGAGAGCAATAGGTAAGTAAATCTAGGATGATTGGATGAATACTGTAGAAAGGTCTCAGACTCTTTTATAATATTATTCGAAAAGGATCATTATAAACACATTCTGGTCCCATTCCTGCTCTGAGGTCAAATTTAATCTATTTGTATCCCCAAAAATACTGTTACAGTCCAGGAATAATAATAGCGCGATAACTCTACATAACTAGCCCGCATCTACATTAATGAAATGTGTATCACCAAGGAAGCAAACATTGTTTACAAAATTACCTCATGCAATTAATATTTTCTTGGCACGGTTCTTATGTATGACTAGGTACAGTCAGAGGAAACATGCATAAGATTGGAAGTCCTGGGCCCACTTTTGATAATAGTTGGAAGAAATTATAAGCATTGTTATCGTAGATAAGAAGGTACAAGCTTACTAAATTATATTTACCAGTTGCACAGCACGGTCCAAAGCTCGCAGAAATTGACGAATGGCGTGAGTAACGATGATTTATTATGTACATGTCCTTGGCAAATCTTTATTGTGATTCTAGGACTTGATACATGTTTTAAAGACTACTGTCTACGTTAGATGTTGATTTCTGATTCCACATTAGCGGAGCATAATATTAAATATTCAGACAACTACATTTCGAGATAAAATTATGGATATTGTTTTTTCTTTCTTGAAGAAGAGTTTTCCAATAAAATGTTTGTCAGTGTAATGGCTAGAAACAATAAACTGCGTATTACGTTATAAATTTTCCACTTCACTTCGTTAAATTAGTCGTAAAGACTCCTCTCCATGGAAAAATGAAAATCTTGAGAAAATAAAACCAACAATCCAAACGAAGCAAAGCAGCACACACTCAACTACTCCACAGACAGACAAGAGATAACTCCAAATAAAAGATCTCTGATTGCATCTGATCATGACAGATGACAGAGACATACAGCAGCAGACTTACTTCAAATGTTCAGTTCGTGTTCTGCTTCCGAGAGAAGCGTTTAGGTAGGGCTCCGACTCCGAGTTCTCCTCGCAGAGGCAACTGCCTCTGGATCAATTGGTGGAGTGGAAGAAGCAGTGTACCGCCTTTGGAGGAATAGGGATTTCTCCTTCTGGCTTGGCTTCTTAATTGGGTTTAATTTTTATTTTTTTACGAGAAGCGAAAAATAATTATAACTCCTGCCAATGTCAGTTAAATCTTTGACAGCTACTCAAAATTTATTTTATTGCTAGTTATAATCGAAACGCCGAAAACTAACATTATTATGAGCTAAGAGGATAAAAGAGTTCAAAAAGGTTCGAACAATCAATCTACGTTCCAACATCTAACCTCTCTTACTAATAATGTAATAATCGTTTTCTATGTATAATAAAAAATATCTATCTATGTAATGTATTGTATTACGTATATCAGTTATCTAGTACCCATAACACAAGCTCTGCTTACCATGGGGCTAGATAATGCTGTGTGAATTGTCCAGCATTATTATAAATAATAATAAAAATAATGGTACTTGGTATGGTACTCGTTCTGCCGAACCAAACACCCTGTCTCGTCTCGTATACAACAAATGTATTTATGAATAACTAGCGGACCGTCCCGGCTTCGCACGAGTATTTATTATTTTTATTATTCATAATTTATTTGCGGACGTTTATTTCTTAACATTTACTTCCCGTACCCCGTACGCCAGTGACTGACGCCTATATCGCTTAAATTCCTGTAGTTATAGTTAGCCGAGTGTGAGCCACGCGATTTTTTTCTAATTCTTACATTTTTGAACTTGTGATATCTTTCGAATGGAATGTCCGAATTGAAGTCTTAATTATAAAGTAATTTATTTTAATTAGGATTAATACCACGGTACAAAATATAAAGAGCCCTTTCTAGCGGCGGCATTTTAATTAATAAAATAAAAAACACTTATTGTGACGTAATTATAATAGTTAGATACGAGTATAATAATATGCTGTCGTGACATTTTTTGTAGACTATGATGTGTTCTGCAATGTTGTAGTACTTACATCACTTTGCTCTATCATCAATAGTTTTCGCAGCGCACGCGATGTAAGGAATTTCTAAGGTCATTTTTTACACTTGGGTTACATTATTGGAGTTTTCGTAAGGATGCTTAATTTTTTGAAAAATAATAGGTCTATGTTCACTGGAGATGAAGATGAGAGAAAGTTCTTTCACCGTTAGAAAGCTACACTATCTCCGCCTAGTTTCGGAGCCTATTCAATACAAACAGTCAAATATTTCCTTTTTATTATTATAGACACGTATATATTAAGTATAGATGATATTTTGTCAAAATGATCTGGCAATACTACTAATTACTAAACAAAACCGATGCAGAGCCATCCATCTAGCAAGCAAGAAGTTGAAGTTCTTTTCTTAGTTAGGTAAATAAATTGGTTTTCTTATTCTTGGTATGGTACCTACCTATATTGTGTTGTGTAGTTCAGTTCAGTTTCACAAAGAGAAAAAATATAGGATAGAATTAAAATAAAACCACAACTAAACTACGATAGCCAAATAATCATAAATGAACAATATTAAACCTATTTATAACATATTTAATTTACTCATTGATAATAAACCGGGAAAATAACATGACTACACGTACGTAGTTATTGTATTATCTTTGTATTGTGACTACGTAATTTCAACAAGTTGCATTTAAAATTTGTTTGTTTTTTACACTTGTTTCTTGTGTGCTTAACCATTTAATGTTACTATGTGTGACGAATGGAAAGATTATGTTAGTGATCCTAGAACTGTTTGTAAATATGGAAGTAAATGTTACCAAAAAAATCCACAACACCATACAACCTTCAAACATCCTCCGCGAAATTTGAAAAATAATAGAGGAAACCGGGCCCAGAATCGTTTTAGTCCATATTCTAGAAAAGAAAAGCAAAACAATAATGGGACGCAGCAAGAAAGTAGCATAGAGGACGCTGATGTACCATCACAATCTGAAGAAAACAAAAGTCCGGAAAATGAATTGAATAGCTCTCTAGATGAAAATAAAAGTGATGTGCAACCAAAAGAACAAAGTTTAAACAAAGATAATGAACAGAGTTCAACCAGTCTCCAACAAAATCTTATAAAATATTATGATCCAACCTCAATGAATAGTATTTTTAAAGAATTATTTTTGGTTGAGATGCCACCTGACTTCTTCAAGTTTTATGAATTTTTTGGTGGGAAAAACGGATTCGAAAATACATTATCAAGTGTTCATTTAGAAGCAATAGGCCCATTTGACTTGTTGCTGGGAAAGTTGCCTAAACTTCAAGACAAAGTATTATATTTACAACATTGGAGATTCTTCTATGATCCTCCAGAGTTCCAAGTTAGTAACGTAACTGAAAAAAAAAATAGATATATTTTTTATTCTATTAAGTAATATGTTAAAATTTCAGGCTGTTCTGAAGAAAAAAGGAAAAAGTGAATACCATATCGGCTATTTCAGAGATGACCCAAATGAGAAACCAGTATTCTTAGCCACCAATGATAGTGCCAAGGATTGCCATATTACACCAATATCTGAAAATATATTTGGTGCTTTTTAGTAAGTACCTGTAACCACACACAGCACAACAAAAATCTGTAAACATACCTATTTATGTTTATTTACACTACAATACAATACGCTTTATTGCACATCAAACACAGAAAAGAACAAACAAACAAAGATATAGATGCACAATGGGCGGACTTATCGCTAAGAGCAATTTCTTCCAGGCAACCTAACAATACATACGCTTTGCTTTATGAATTACATTATAACACTTCGCTTTTTATAAACCATGCACATTGAACGCAATGATAATAATCATTATTGCATTAACAGATCAGTAATGGGTGGGTAAACTATGTTTGAGTAAAAAACACATTTGCGATTTATTTGAGATATGTATTTCAACTGATTTCAGCTTGTACTTGGAAAGCCACAAAAAGTCATCTCCATTTACAGCAATGATATGTCAGAAGTTAATGGATAAAGTGAAGACTTATGCAGAATCAAACAATTATAGCCTAGAAGAGTTTAATACCAAAAAGAGAATGGTAACTGTTGTGACAAAATCGTTCCATGGCGCTGGCATCATGGTTCCTTACAATAAAAAAACTCAATTGGGATATAGACGGCTTGTTGAGACAGATGGTACGTGAAAAAAATTTAATCGCAATATGACAATGTGTGTGGGTACTTGTCAGTCTACATATGATAAATCTGTGATTATTCTCTGAGACTGCCTTTTAATTCATTCATTTGTTTTAGCGAACATCAAAAAGTTGTTTGCCAAACTTCAAGCAGCCAAACCTGGCAGTGAGAAGGATTCTGTTTTATCGGAACTACAGCCAATAATAACATATGCTAGTATAGCAGTCGATGAATGTGATTTTGGAACAGGTATTGAGGCTGGCATAGCTTTATTTTGCTCCGGATTGGTGGAACTGGAACCCCCTGCTTTAAGTAGTCTAACTGCTGGCTACTCTCTATTGAATAGAGAAGCATTTTGCAAAATAATACAGGTACAGTGGCAGCGACTTTGTTTTATACTATGTAGTGATAAGTAATGTCGCAAATATTCGACATTAAGGGTCCGGCGACCCTCGCTTATAAAAATCGCTCCGAATATCGCTGTCCCTGCTTAACCCTTGTGCCGCGCCCCATGCGCGCGCGATAGCAATATTAGCCGTTAAAAATTTGGTTTGTTCCGTAATACCAAAAATTATGACTGAAAACTTTTTGTATTCTTCACAAAGTATTGTTATTCTGTAACTAGACAATATAAGCTATGTTCCTTAATAAATAAAACGTAAGATATTGAAGTTTTTAATACGTAACAAATAGCAAGAAAACTTGTCCATTTTCGCATAAAAATGTGCAAAATGCGATTGGCCTTATTTAATTATAGGTAAGTATTTTGAAAACAAAACTATTTAGGAACCTAGATAAATACTATTCAAATACAAATAATACAATATTATAGTGGAAATATGCTTGAATTGGAAATCATTTTGGTATTACGTTTGTATGACGAATTCGTCCCATCCGGAGGCCTCTTAATACAGGCTCTTATCACCTTTGTTTGCTGAAGACTCCATAAAATATTAGTTTTTAAATTTCAATATTCCTTTAAAATATATATATATTATTTCTTTGCAGGCACATTTGAAACATCGTCGACGCGGGCCGAACATGTCGATAATAAGTTGAATTAAAAAGTAAGGTTAGCTTGGTTTTTAAAATTGTGTCAACTGCATGTTTCTCGAAGGTATTAAATTCTAATATCTGTGTATTTTTTATGATATTAAAATTGTAACAGATATTAATATAGAGTCACACTCTAACGCTTTCAGAATAACAGAAATAGAAAACCTAAAAATGTAGTGTGTAAAATCAACCTATTAAAAATAAATTTCGTTTTTATAATGTAATCAATATTTTTTATTTTCCAATAAATTCTTCGCAGGCATAATATTTATTACAAAAATAATTATACAAAAATAATATCTCAGAATGAGAAAAAATTATCACAAAACTTCTGCGTGTAAACCTTAAGTTAAGCAAAATACAAAAAATTATAGACTTACATACATTTCACATTCATCCAGCACCGCTACCGCACAGTAGGTACAAACATAAGCATCCAAATATGGGCTTAAACGCGTATTATTTAGATACGTTTTACAGTGACAGAATGGCTTATTGCAAGCGTCAAGCATCTTTAAGGTTTTCGCAGATTTGAACCGCGCTACTGCCGCATGACACAAAATTTTCATTCAAATATGGACTTTAATTCATAACATTTGGACATTTCTGATTTCCAAAATATTATTACTTTATACTTACAAAATAATTTCTTAGACAAGTAAAATTTACAGTATTAATTATTATCAAATATAAAATGTGTTATTGATTTATTCTCAATTAACTTCAATTTTTCATCGACTAATGGAAGAAGATTTTACAGTGACAGCATAAAATAGTATAAGTACTCATATGTCAGTGATCTAGTAACTATACCTACTTATAACACAAGCTCTGCTTAGCTCTGGCTAGATGATGCTGTGTCTATTGTCCAGCAATATTTGTCAGCCATCTGCGCAATTATGTTACTGAAAAATGTATCATAGGGGACGAGTTTACGTTCATAATTAAATAATTTTTGATGCGCCGCCCGCGCCCTGCCGTCCGCCGCCGCGACGCCGCCGCCGCGCTGTGCGGTAGGGGTGTTGGATGTATATATGTGCTAATTCCTACCGACGACATGGCTAAGCTTATATAATAGTAGGTATTACATATTTTAAGACGACATGAGAATAATTCAAAATAGAAAATAACTAGATTAGTCGATTCGAATGGAATGGTAAAATTGACTGTGAAATCATTATATCCCTTATGATTTAACAAATGTGATTTGTAGGTCAGAATTGGAACGATAGATAATTTTATTTCTTGATATCTAAACTCCTGCCTTCCAAATAACAAATGATTAACTAACTGAACATACAATAAAACGCCCGTATGGGTGACTGATAACTGATGTGATGAGTCAACGAAACGTAAGTAAGTGCGATACGCAATTAAAATGGACCGAAATTAAGTTAACATACATCTAGCCTAGCGATATCTTTTTTGGCCGGCTATGGTGCCGCTAACTTAAGATCGGCTAAAGCTTGTAGCACACCTGCAGCACAGCATAAACGAGTTCATTCAAATATGGGCTTTAACTCGTACAATTTTGATGCACTTTATATTGATGGCATCAGATATCAGAAAGCTCGCGGGCCAATCGTTTGAAGCAAAGGATCTAGTAGCCCACAGGTTTGAAGCCATTTTGTCACTGTAATCATTTGTAGTTCCTGTCTAAAGAAAACGAGTTTAAGCCCATATGAATGCACATTTTTGTGCTGGGTGGTAGCGTATTGGACGAAGAGCACATTTGTCAAATTTTATAATCACTACAGCGATTCTTTGGGTTTATCCGCGCCAGGGAGATTCAGAAAGAGGGTAATCGGACAGTGGTCACTGCCGAAAACTTGGTCCCTGATGACGTTGTCGCAAAGTGCAGGAAGCAGCCTTTCCGATACGATAAAATAGTCCAATCGCCTGAAAAAAGAAACACTCATAAACAATAACATAAGGATATGTGTTATAAAGTTACTTTATGATCATTGTTATAATTGTTTGAAGTTATTAGCAAAATATTTTTAATCAGTTTCTCTTGTTTTAAAAGGGTCGTTTCTGTATCTACCCCACCCACCCCAGTAGAAAAAAAATAACCAACCGTTACGTACTACCATAGATACTCAAAATCCATAGGTACCAAACTTTAAAAATTCTCATTCCACTCTGTACCTACGCCTACTTAATGACTTATATTCTACTGCCTAGTCTCTGCGGTCACCTCCGCAGCTACCTACACCACCTGGGAACAGATAGGCATCATCATCTGCTTACCATGGGGCTAGATAATGCTGTGTGAATTGTCCAGCATTATTTATTTATTATTATTATTGTTATTATCATCACTTCATGATGGGCAATGAAAGTACAATACATTAACACTTTCCCAAGATTGATTGCCCGTGATGAACTGATTTACGTCTTCCCGATGAAACTGCTGCACAACAACGCGTCCTTTTCGGGTCGTACCACAGAGGCTGGGTAGTGAATAAATAAATAATGCTGGATAATCCACACAGCATCATCTAGCCTTGGGTCTAACCTAAGCAGAGCTTGTGTTATGGGTACTAGATGACTGATAAACTTAATATAATAAAGATAGATATTTTTATTATACATAGATAACAACCAGAACACCTGGAACAAATATCTGCAGATCGTACACATAATTGTCCCGAGGCGGGAATTGAACAACCTCTTGCGTCGCAGGCGGACTTTCGCCCACCGCGCCACAGAGGTCTTCTCAATAGGTTAAATTAAGAGATAAATGCATACCATCCAACATTCTTAGCACGACAATTCATCATGTAGGTCCAGAAAGTATAAGCGCTCTTCTTGTCTGGGTAAAGATGGCGGAAGGTGTCCACGAAGCCATCCCCTAAGAGTTCAGTCATTCCTTCTCTCTCCTCGTTCGTGAAACCAGCGTTTTTACGATTTGTCTTGGGGTTCGCTAAATCTGTAACATACATAAGTAGATATTCACCTTTCTGGCGTAGCGAGCTAAGATTTGTTTTATAAAATTTAAAGTGAAACTTTTGATTTTAAGTGTACTTTTTCCAACGCTGATTAATAATCATTATTCACTCTATGATATATTTACTACTAGGCTTCTGTCCGCGGTTTCGCATTGCGTTTATTCGGGATAAATGTAGCATAGTTCAGGTCTACACCTACATCTCGGCCTTAAATCATCCAGACCCGGTAGATTTGGCGTGAAGAAGTAGCAGTATACATCCACCCATGCTGTCGTATTCATAATGGCCGCTGGGGCAAACGTGTTCTCTAGTGGAGACCACGACTCGGTCTTTACCGAGTACTACCTTTGTAGTATAGGACGCCCTCCAACCAGGTGGGATGACGACCTGCGAAAGACTGCAGGTAGATGCTGGATGCGGCAAGCTGAAGACAGGGCGCTATGGCGCTCATAGGGGGAGGCCTATGTCCAGCAGTGGACATAGTGGATTCTGTTCGGTTTTTTAATAGATAGTGATTCAAGGGGAAGGTTTATAAACCATAAGACACAGATTTCGACGCGGGCGAAGCCGCGGAGCGCAGCTACCTAATATTATAAATGCGAATGTTTGGCTGGATGTATGTTATCTCTTCACGCCAAAACTGATTGGGCTGAAAATTTGCATACAGGTAGTTCGAAGACTCGAATAACATAGGCCACTTTAAATCCTATAAATCAGTTCCTATGGAATATCGAAATAACCAATGAAGCATTCGAAGCCATGGGCATAAGCTAGATTTTAATATCGGGTAGTTTACTACCATAACTAGCTTAATTTTTTTAACTAATAAGTAGACATAGGGAAGGTTTGTATTAGCACTAGACTATTAGGTGGTAAGTTTTATCCCGCTGATGTAACAATGGCTTACACAGCCAATCCATCAGCCATTGCAGTTTTCGACTATTTAATATCTATACCTACAACGTGAAAAGCAGCGGGAAGAGGCTAGTAGTTAAGCTAATGAAGATAATGTAATTTTTGAATACTCACCTATTTCATTGTGGGAAACATTCATGTCCCCGCATATTATCACAGGCTTTTTCTTATCTAATTCCTTAACATGCCTTCGGAACTCTTTGTTCCATTGTAGTCTTTTCGGCAGAGTGACTAGCTTGCGCCCAGAGTTCGGGACGTATACGCAGATCAAATAGAACTGCTCGTATTCAGCAGTGATGATGCGGCCTTCTTCGTCTAGTTCCTCGTTGTTTAAGCCCTTTTCTACGTTTATGGCCAGTTGCGTTGTGTAGATGTTAACTCCAGCGTGGCCGTCTTTGCCACCGCTACACCAGTAGCCGTGGTATCCAGCTAAGTGCGTGAGCTCGTCAGGAAGCTTATCTTCCGCGCATTTTGTCTCCTGCAGGCAGAGTATGTCAGGCTTCTCGTAATTAACGAAGTCAAGACCGCCCTTGTCCAGCCAAGATCGGATACCAGCGACGTTCCAACTTGATATTTTGAAGTTCCATTCTTTGCTCTGAAGGTTCTTGGATTCGTTAGAAAAATCTATCGCTTGGTATTCAGTGGCCGCCTTGTTTTTAGGAGGGGCTTTCTTTTTCTCTTCAGGCGCTGTAACATTGTTATGTTCTCTGTACTCATTTTACTGTTATTAAGTTTCAGACATCGGCATAAATAATCCGCAACCTTATTTCAACAAGCCTTACCCAAGTGGTTTTTTATTTTATAATGGTAGGTCATTTACATTACGAAGCGTGGTTGCAAGAGTGTGATAAAAGTTTACTTCTATATTTCTCGAATGTCCGTTTCATGCAAATTCAAATGTAGGTATGTATTGATTCTTCGGGACAAAAGCTGTACCTATACATAAATACTAAAACCTAAGTGTGTAATTTATTGCATACAACCTAACCCAATTAGTAAATTACCCTTCAGGCTAGTGTTATGTTCTGCATAGAAGGCCGTGAAATGATATTCATAAAATAGGATAGGGCTAAAGCTGTTATTTGAAAGGTAAGTAAAAAGCATTCCTTAGATATCCAGTAATCTTTATTGAAAATTATAAAACACACTTAATCAGTTTAAATTAAACAACGTCAATAAATACCTAAAAGTACACATGCTATTTACCCTTATCATCAGCTTTTTTCCCCCGCCCTCTGCCTTTGGGCTTTGCCTCTGGAATTTCTTCATCTTCCTCATCATCTTTGGAATCACCTGCAATGACGAAAAACAAATAGCTTTATTTTTTGAGCTAGTACAGAACTAAATTTCCAAAAAGACTAGTCATAAAAACTCTAAAATTAATTAGTTATAGTTATAATATATATTCTACTAGTGTTATTGGAAATTTAGTTCTGTACTAGCTCAATAAATAAATAGATTGATAAGATTCTTCGACAGTTCGTCTGTAGCATTATCGTATCACAGACTGAACTAGAATACCAGGTTTGAAAGAAAGCTAAGTTGCCCATACCGTTAGTCGCAGACGATAATCGCTTTCCATTTGTTTAGGTGAGTAAATCGCACGATTTTTTTACGCGTAGCGTGCGAGGAGACCTTTTCCGCGATTTTTAAATTATTATTAAGAATGACAATGTTCGTTATGTTAAGAAGTTTGAAGAGATGATAATATATTCTCCTTTCTTTCCTGGCTTTATTTTTTAGTTTTAAAATGGTCGACATAAGAAATATCCCCCAAAATATAAGTGCGATATAAATAAGAAGTTGTCCAGCCCAGCCACGCGTTCGTACCAAATTATAGATGCAGCAACATTGTATAAACGTAGCAGCTGCGTGTGCGAACGATCTTCAATTGAAGACGTTAACAATAGCAGCTTGCTTCTATTCCGCGCGATTATTTGACAGCACCTGGCGTCTTAACGTATTGGCGCGAAAATAATCATTATTATTAGGTACAGATGATTATTATTATTAATGTATTACTTATTATTATTATCATTGCGTCTTTGCGCGGCGCGAATATACCAATATTTATTACAGCTTATAATTTATTGCTATACGGATCTTCAAAAAATATTTTAGGTGATAAAAAGTTCATATATAAGCTAAATCTATAACAAAAAACTTTAAATAATAAGTGCAATATTTCATTCAGATCCACTAAATTTGACTCTGGATTTCTTTGCAACTTGTCATGCAGTACATTTAAAATTAATTATTTGCACCTCTTTGAATAGTTAAGCTTTAAAGGTGAGTGTTGCTCAAGGTTAACAAGGCTACTTAAACTTCTTTGAGGCTGAATTAATTAAACTACAAGCTAGGCATATTATGATTGCGAACTAAATTGAGCACTGTAAATAAACTTGACTTTCTTCTCATAAAAATAAATATTTACCTTTGCCTTTATCTTCTTTTTTATTAACCTTTCTCTTCTTTGCTGCAGGCAGTTCCTCCGCACCATCATCTTTCTCCACGCTGTCCTCTTTGGCTTCCTTCTTTCCCTTTTTGCCCTTGGCTTCTTTCTTTTTAATATCCTCAATGGGTTCATCTTCTTCTCCTTTTTCTTCTGCTTCATCACTCTCGTGTATCATCTCTGTGTATTTGACTGGAGCCTTCTTTCTACCTCTGCCTGCCTTTACTTTAGGAAGCTCCTCTACACTTTCAATATCTTCATCGGGCTTAGCCGCTGGTTTCCTCCCTCTCCCGCGCCCTTTAGGCTTTTCCTCAACAAGTTCCTCTTCACCTTCTGGTTCTGGTTCAGGCTTTGCCTTCTTGCCTCTGCCTTTAGGCTCTGCTTTAGCAGTTTCTTTTTTGGGCTGCTTCTTGCGCCCTCGACTTGAGGGAGCTTTAGCTGATTCATCCCCATTTGTATCAACACTCTCATCATCACCAGCATTAGCAGACCCATCATCTGCGGAATTGTCTCCGATAGATTCAGGTTGATCATCAATTTGAGGTTCTTCTACCTTCTTTCTACCTCGTTTGGGTGGTGGTACTGATTCTTCTTTATCGTTATTATCAATACCATTACCAGAATCCCCTGCAGCCTTTTTTCCACGCTTTTTCTTTTCTATAGGAGCTGATACTTTTTCATCAAGCTCTAGATCTTCTGTCTCAGGCTCTACCTCCATTGGCTTAGCTTTACCTCGACCTTTCTTAGTGCTTTCATTTGTTTCAGTGGTTTTCTGGAAGTAGGATATGCATTTGATAAATAAATAAATAATGCTGGACAATCCACATAGCATCATCTAGCCCCAAGCTAAGCAGAGCTTGTGTTATGGTACTGATATACTTGAGACTATAAATAACATATACCACAAAATACCCAGACCACCTGGAATCACTATTTGCAGATCGTACAAACATTGGCGGGAATCGAACGCGCTAACTCTAGGTCACAGGCGGACTTTCGCCCGCCGCGCCACATTGGTCATCTAAATAATTAAGATAAAAGAAAATAGATCACACTTTCGTTAAACTTTAGAACACAAATGTAATCATAATCACCAAAGGTAACCTACAAAGTCGAAATGCATGTTTTTTTCATGTAAAATAAGATACTTTAAATATTTTCAAAATGCCTGTGCTTTTTATAATCTAAGTTTGTTAGAAGACTGTGAGTAGTATTTGACATCTAGCACCAACCGAATATCCGAATAAAACGAGAGCGCCCTAAAGAAATACTTAGGAATCAATGTTTTGCCTCTGAGGCGTAAGTGCATTTAAATTAAACAGATTGAAATGCTGCATCACAAGAAATTTAGAAAAATATAAATATATAACACTGTAACCATAATATCATGTTAAACTTGAAAGTGATGAGCCTTATTTTCGAAATAACATAAATCATCGTAAAACAATGTATTATTTTATATCTGTTGTTTGTAGCTTGGCCGCGCAATTTAGAGGGAATCTGAGTTTTTACAATATATTTCTTACCTTTGCTTTTGCTGTCCTTGGCGCCATATTCGCTGTTGTGTATTTGACGGTTCACTGGATAAACTAAATCTAAATTATAGGTAATATTCGCAAAAATACTGATGCAAATTTATTTCTTCAAAGCGGGCGGGCGAACGAACGAGTTTCCGGCGAAAATGACAGATGCCGCCGGTCGGTCGTAGAAAGAGAAATCACTTTTGTAAGGATGTAATTTTTTTGTGATACAATTTTTTTACTCAGTTTCTTCGTGCGTGCTATAGACCTTTGGCCGTGGATTTACGCTTTAGCACAAACAAACCACTTTATTATTTTTATTGCGTGACTAAAATAATAGTTCTGTTAATATTCATGTAATGCATGCATCCTGTCAGTTATGATATTGCAATAGATCACAATCTAGGTCTTATGATAAATACTTATATAGGTAGGCAGAGTCATAACATTCTAAACAAAATAACAGAGATCTTTTGGTATATTAGGTGCAGGACTGCAGGTGACTTCCTTAAATTATAGGTTTTATTTAGGTACCTACGTTTTTAGATGTGTTCCTACTATTAACAAAATTAGGTAGGATCAAATTTATGGAGTTTTAAAATAATTATATTGTTTATATTCATAATATAAATTATGTATAACTTTAGTTTAGGTTTGTAGTTCTTTCTTTGTAAAAAATGTGATCGGTTCAATTAGTTCGTCTTCAAGAAAATCTTTTGTGTCACACTGTTTCGGAGAAAGATAAAAGCCACTTTGGAAGCTAAATGCTATACATTAAACATTAAATGATACATTAAATGATTTCATGACTGACAAACATTTTTTAGATTTAAGCAAATGACATCTCTAGCTTTTCATTATTTATCAGTTTTATTTAAATTTATTAATTCATATTAATTTATAATTAAATATTCGATTTATTTACTAAGTATGTACAAATTTAAATTAAGTGACAATTATTGTAACCAGATTTTGCACGCCACAAAGGTAGAAATACATTGTGTCTTATTTAAACATACACCACCTATGTACCCTATTTACATGTATTTGATGCAATAAATATTTACTTTACTTTACTTTACCTTATAACATTTTTTTAATAAGCTGTAGTATTGTTTCGTATTAAGGAATGAAATACAGAAATACAATTTATTGTAAAAATAATTTACATCTAATTTTTCATAAGTACCTATAGATATAATTGTAATACAAATTGTAATGATGGTAGTTTATTATATATTTTAATTGAACTTACAGACCGAACCCTTAGGGCTCGGTCGAGTTGCAAGTAGCCTATGATCATTCCTAGGATACCATTTGCCTTCTTCCCAAATGTAACTAAAATCCATTCAGCCGTTTAAGCGTGAAAAGGAAACAGACAGACAGAGACAGAGTTGGTAAAAAGTTATCAATGATATCATAGCATTTTGTATACCGTTAGAATGGGGATAGACTAGAAAAGTTTTTAAAATAATTTGAAGATCATTTTAACGTTATGATTCTTTTTAAATTTTATCCAAAGCTGAGCATTAAATTGATTTTTTTTTCTTTAAGCTCTTTTAGAAACTTTGTATGCCGATAAAAAAAACTAACTATTGCTAGTGAGTAAATTAGATTTCGATAGAAGCGTACAACAATAAAAATTAAAAAAAAACACAAAATAGGAGGATATACCAATTTTTTTTTAAATTCATATTTAGATGCAGTATTTTGTGAATATTGAACAAAAATTTAAAAAATAACATAAATTCCTCCGTGAGGCCAGGATTTTTTTGAAGGGGTTGAGAAGGTAGCAAAAATCTCCCTCCACCCCTCATTTCTTATGGCAAACAATGCACCAAACACTTTATAGCGAATCCATAATACTCTTTGATCGTAGGTAATGACGATGGTCGGCATGACGTGAGGAGTCGACAAAAAAGAAGTAGAAGTTGACGATTGACTTGACTGTTGACTGTGACTGATAATCATACGGCGGACGGACGACGTATGAAATGTACCTACGTGCAAACTTTGTCGTGTCGTGTCGGCGATCGGCATTACCTTTTAGCACATTTTTAGTAATTTCTCAAATTATACAAATGCTACGTGCTATTCTTAAGTAAAAGAGGTGGTTTACTTAAGCAGGAATCAAAATGGTATGTCACAATTCTTTCTTCAACATGAAGGGACCATGAAAATTGAATTCGTTTCACAATTTCTTTCAGATCAGCAAGAGTTGTGTGTTTTAAAATTGCACTGATTCTCCTTTTTAGTGTGCTGTGATATTTTATACCGCATACAGCTAAAACCTATATCTGATGTACTCAATTCAATAGTCGAGTAAACTTTTTGTTTTTATAACCCTCAACTTTCTATTTCAGGCTAATCTAGACCGTAAGGGTACTTTCAAAGTAGAATATCTACAGGAAATTGAAAAGAAAGTCCAGGCAATATGGGAAAAAGAGAAAATCTTCGAAATCGATGCACCAGAGGATGGGAAAAAGTGTGAAAAGTTCATGACTACTTTTCCTTTCCCATACATGAATGGCCGCATGCATTTAGGGCATATATTCTCACTGTCCAAATGTGAAGTAAGTCACAATGAAATGAAATGAAAATTTATTTCTTTAGGCTTACAAAAAAGCACTTAGATAGGTCATACAGTGAGACTATAAAGAAGCGGTTCATGCTATTTTCTATCCTATGAGCTGCATACATTCAATGCCTACTTGCATTTTTCAGTTTGCTGCTAGGTACCATAGGCTAAAAGGCAAGATGGTGCTCTTCCCATTTGGCTTTCACTGCACTGGTATGCCGATCAAAGCATGTGCGGATAAGCTGAAGAGAGAGATGGAAGTATTTGGGTACCCACCCGTTTTTCCTGTCGAAGAAGAGGTAGTGGTTAAGGATGAAGGTAATTGTTAATTCGTTTTCTGGCCATTTTTTCACTTGAATGAATCTTGGTTGAAACATACACAGCAATAATGAGTTAGATTCGTTTTTTTTAACTTGTAATAATCCTCTAAAATTATAATCGCAAAAGTTTGTGAGGATGTATGTAAGTATGTTTGTTGCTCTTTCACACAAAAACTACTGAATGGATTTTGATGAAACTTCACAATAATATAGTTTACATATCAGAATAACACATAGGCTACAATTCATAAGGATATATTGTATAATATCCAAAATATCTATCACCACGCATGGATGAAAACGCAGCTAGTAATAATATACTTAAACCAGTAATGAACCTTTAACCAATATACCTATAGTTAGTTACCTATTCAGACAGTTTATAATGTGAGATAATATACACTCAACTTATACTAAAACATCTGCCTCCACACATGTCTGTGTACCTCTTTAGAGTAAGGCCTCTTCCAATTGTGACCTCTGTTGGCAGCCAGTGTAGATCATGTACCACATGTTGTGGCCCTTTTGTTATCTACCCATCTTTTGGATAGCCTTTCTCCTTTTCTTATTTTATTTACTGTGGCCATAGAGTATAGATATGGACCATTTTTTGCTTCCCCTGATTGTTTGTTGAACTTTACAAGTTCAATACTAAGTAATATATTTTCTAAACTTCCTGGTAATTTTAGGTGACATCATACCTAAAGACAAAAGCAAAGGCAAGAAAAGTAAAGCTGTAGCCAAGACAGGTGGGGCTAAGTACCAATGGCAGATAATGCAGAGCCTTGGGATACCTGATGAAGAAATAAAGTTATTTGCTAGTGAAAGCTACTGGCTAGAGTATTTTCCACCTAGAGCTGTTGATGATTTGAAGAGAATGGGTATCCATGTAAGTTATTATTGGTTTGATTCCCTTTAAGCAATTGTTCACTAACTAGCCAAACGCAACTTTGATTAAGGTGGTTGTGCTTTTCTTATTTCCTAGGCTCTACAAGTAATTTAGATAGCTGATATTCAAGCTGAGCAATTTGCTATCAATCTTTGCTAAAACAAACTTTGAAACAATTCTAGTTGGAGTCTAACAAGATAAATGATAAATTAATAATAAAGCCTAATGTGAATAGGACAGACTACAAAGCATACAATGTGCACAAAACTGCATAACTGGTAGAGGCAGAAATCACAAAAAAGCTAAATGTGACTGAATCTCTAATATTAATATCACACCACATTAATAAATATAAACTTCCAACTGCATTAGTTTTTCCTGTATTAAAAATATCAATGCCAAATGCCATCCTCAAAATTTATTAATCTTTCAAAAAGTTTAAAAATTGTTGTAGTTTAAAGAATTCATTACGGTCCGCGCGTCTAGAACCGCTCTCAGCCTGTAGAAGTTCCTTGTTAAGGCATAAACAGTTTATGTTCTTCCAACAGTAATGAGGTTGGGTTAGTTTTAAAAGTTTTGCAGATACAGTCAATAACCACTTCCTGCAAAAATTACTAAATGGATTGATAAGGCGTAGACCGACGTAGGATTAACATTTAGGCTGCTTTTAATCCCGAAAATGCGCGTGCAAAGCCACAGGTAGAAGGAATCTTGTTCTACTTAAAAGAGGTGTGTGCATTGCGTATGTGTGCTTATACATAATGATGTTATTTTCTCAACATTATGCTAGAATATCATTTGTCAGTATTGTTGTCACATTAAAAGTTTAATTGAACTTGATTTCAAGCATGCATGCCCCTTAAAACTGATATGCATAATACATAGAACAAAAATGTTCTTGAAAAATTTCCTTCCTTATCAACACTGGTAAAGTAATAATAACAGCTGAAAGCGATAAGTTTTCCCAAACAATTTTTTTGATTATCTAGGTCGATTGGCGTCGCAAGTTCATAACCACCGATGCGAATCCCATTTTCGATTCGTTTGTGAGATGGCAGTTCCATCATTTGAAGAACCGCAACAAGATAATGTACGGCAAGCGGTATACTATCTACTCGCCGGTAGACAAGCAGCCGTGTATGGACCACGATAGAAGCACAGGAGAAGGGGCTGGCCCGCAGGAGTATACCCTGATCAAGATGGAAGTCTTGGAACCATTACCAGAAGTATTCAAGTAAGAATAAATTAATTCTGGACAAACCACACAGCATCATATAGCCCCAAGCTAAGCAGATCTTGTGTTATGGGTACTGCATGACTGATATAGTACAATATATTACATAGATAGATATTTTTATTATACATAGAAAACGACCAGAACACCCGAAACAAATATCTGCAGATCTTACAAACATTTGTCCCGAGGCGGGAATCGAACCCGCACCCTCCTTCGTTATAGGCGAACGTTCACCCAACGTTCACCCACCACAATGGTCCACAAATTATGTTACAACTGTTTTGTTTATCAGATAGATAAACTAGGATTAAAGGGATCTAGTCACACTACCCACTACACCTACAGTAATGTTTTTGTAGCCGTCGGATCGTAGAATCACCCCGTTAATAGAATGGCTAGGCGGTTTTCAAAACGGCGCCATTCAAATAAATTCTTATGCCGATTGTTGCACTTTGAAAGTAAGAGTCCTCTATCTCACCCCCACGGCGACGTCGCGGTTAATGTATTTTAACTATTGTATGTTCTAATAATTCATTTTGTATCGTACCTTGCTCACTAACCCCGAACTATATTTTAAATGAATATTTTGGGGATCCGGTGAGGTCAGCAGGACAGCCCTTAAAGAAAGTCTATAATTCACTTTGACATCTCGTCGAATGACATGGAACAGGTGGTTAGTTTTACAATGAACTCCGGTAATTTACAATTATTTTCTATTACTTGACACACTGGCAGAGAAGTGTCCAACCAGACAAACATTGCTATTAACAAAGAATAATCATCATCATCGTTTTGTAACCGGCATATTTCATTTTAAAAACGGTTTGGTTCTACAATCTGGCGGTGACATACATATCTATTAGCTTAATCCTTTTCATTTTTATATACCCACCCTAGTTATCTCCATTTCTAGGCCCTACAAAGGCAAAAAAGTGAATTTCGTGGCTGCAACTCTCAGACCCGAAACAATGTATGGCCAAACCAACTGCTGGGTGCATCCCGATATAAAGTACATTGCCTTTGAGACGGTCAACGATGGCATCTTCATTAGCACTCGCCGAGCCGCTAGGAACATGTCTTATCAAGGTTTCACAGCAACAGATGGAGAGTATAAGGTGTTGAAAGAAATTTTAGGTCAAGATCTTCTAGGTATAGCACTAAAGGCTCCCCTGACGTGCTATCCGAAGATATACTCCCTGCCAATGTTGACGATTAAAGAAGATAAAGGTACAGGCATTGTTACCAGCGTCATATCAGACGCTCCGGACGACTATGCCGCTTTCCTAGACTTGGAGAAGAAACCGGCTTTCAGAGAAAAGTATGGCTTAACTGATGAAATGGTGCTGCCATACAAACCCGTGCCGATCCTTGAGATACCAGAATTCGGTAATTTGTCCGCCGTTTTTCTGTACGACAAACTGAAAATCCAGAGCCAAAATGATCGCGAGAAGCTGACGCAAGCCAAAGAGATGGTATATCTGAAAGGGTTCTACGACGGCGTATTACTCGTCGGAGAATATAAAGGTAGCAAGATTCAGGATGTTAAGAAAAACATTCAAGCTAAGTTAGTGAAGGAAAACAGCGCTGTAATTTACTACGAGCCGGAGAAGACTATTATGTCACGATCGGGCGATGAGTGTGTGGTCGCGCTCTGTAACCAGTGGTATCTGGACTACGGTGAACAAGGGTGGAAGGCTCAGACGGAGAAGGCTCTCGGGGCTATGAACACCTACCACGATGAAGTGAGGAAGAACTTCCAAGCCACTCTCAGCTGGCTGCACGAGTATGCATGCTCTAGGACTTACGGTTTGGGAACTAAACTACCCTGGGACACGCAGTGGGTCATCGAATCCCTCTCCGATTCTACCATCTACAATGCCTACTACACAATATCGCATTTCCTGCAAGGCGACACATTTAGAGCCAATAAAGAAAATGCCTTGAAGATCAAGCCCGAAGAAATGACCAGCGAGGTGTGGGATTACATATTTTTCAAAGATGCGCCCTTCCCGAAAGGCACAAAGATTGCTAAAGATAAACTGAACCTAATGAAGAATTCTTTTCAATTTTGGTATGTAATGCAATACTTTGAATCCAATGTAATAGAGGTTTTAAGCCTGCGATTGCCAGAGCTTTGTCATTTTATAAAAGCTAAGAGTTTGTCAGCGTATGCCACAACACAGGTAAAAACGATCACTAATTGATTATGAAGTTGGGAATCAGCAACTTTGCTAGCCAATATCTGCCACAGCCACTATGACCCAAACTTCACAACTGGTGATCGTTCCTATCTGTGTTGGGAGCATACACTGACAACTCTCAGCTTTTATAAAATGATAAGGGTCTGTCGGTCGCAGGCTCTTAGACCATTGCGCAAAATTATAAAATGTTTCAATGCTTCCTTCTAACGCAGGTACCCAGTAGATCTTCGCGTGTCCGGAAAAGATCTGATCCAAAATCATCTGACATACTACATCTATAATCACGTCGCCATTTGGGACAAAGAAGAAGACAAGTGGCCAACCGGAATCCGAGCTAACGGCCATTTGATGCTGAACTCTGCTAAAATGTCCAAATCGGAAGGGAACTTCCTAACTTTATCAGAGTCTATCGATAAGTTTTCCGCTGATGGTATGCGTTTGACTTTGGCTGATGCTGGCGATTCTGTAGAAGACGCCAACTTTGTGGAAAGCACCGCTGATGCGGCTATTCTCAGGCTCTACACTTTCATTGAATGGGCCAAGGAAATATTGGATATGAAACAAACATTCAGATCGGGTAAGATTCCAATGCCTGAAAACACAAACTCAACTCAGATTTACGAGTAGCACATCTAAAGTCGCTATTTTTACAGTTTTAAAATTCGTCACGAGACGTTATTAAATCTGAGTTGCGTTTAAGTGTTTTGGCGCATGAGTTCAACTTCTTTATTTCTATGTTTTAATCGCACGTTTAGCTTATTTTAATTCCACATTTAGATTTCGCCATTAATAATTTGTGTTTAATGAAATATTTATGGGAATGAGGGAAAATCGACTTCAACGATTCCCTATTTCCATAAGTCATTTGTAGGTTTCTTATAGAGTAGCTCAAAAAACATTACAAAAACAGAAATAATTAGTAGCTAGGTACAGTAGGTACACATATCACACTGAATTGAAGCACGATTTGCTTGCTTTCAATAGGTCATGGCTGAAAATTTGTGATTTTTGTCTTTAGTTAATTATTACGCTGAGCCAAGGCCTTTTTGACGTACTGCAGTACACACAGACATTTTACCTAGATTTATTTATATTATTGCTTGTTTTGACTGGTCAACTGTATTTTATAATGGTTTGTTCTTAATAATTATTGTATTTAGTGTTATAGTGTTTGAAGTTGCAAATTAAGACCTCTCTCTCATCCTATCATATATATATCTAACATATTTCAGGAGAATATAACTTCCACGACAAAGTATTCATGAGCGAGATGAGCACTAAGATAAAGCATACTGACGAAAACTACAACAAGATGCTGTTCAAGGAGGCGCTGAAAACTGGCTTCTTCGAGCTGCAAGCTGCTAGGGATAAATACAGGTACTGCCTACAATAGAATACACTAATATTATAAATCAAATCAAGTCATTTATTTGCTGGAATGTAGGTACAAAAGTTCTTAATAAAAAATGGTATTTCCAATACATTCCTACCTCATCGAGGTGTGCTAAATTAAAATGTTAGCATGCAAATGTCACAGTAGTTTAGCAAGCTTAAATGAAAAGTAAGGTTCTAACCTAGGTATAAATGCGACGGGTTGTATGTTTAGTTAGATGTATCAATGTATTTTTGTTACTTCTTCACTGACAAAACTACTGAACGGATCAGTCTGAAATTTTGCATACAAGTAGTATAGAAAATTTGTGGATTTAAACGTTACTACTATTAAAAAAATTCAATGCATGTTGATGATTTTCATTTAAACATTATGAATATACATATGTTTTTATGTTGTATCTATCTGTATTTTCCAAGTTTACTTTATATATGGAATAAATGAATCTGAACTGATCCGTTTGTTTCCCAGAGAGCTGTGTTCAGAAGGCGGCATGCACCGCGACATAGTGGTCCGCTTTATAGAAACGCAGGCGCTTCTCCTATCGCCGATCTGTCCTCACGTCGCGGAGCATGTCTGGGGGCTGCTGGGAAAAGGATATGATATTAAGGCGGGTGCAAGCGACGGTATCAAGGTAAGGATAATAAGGTCTTAAAGCCACCACAAATAAAAGAAAACTTTCGTGTTAGAAACGCAGGCGCTTCTCATATCGCCTATCTGTCCTCACGTCGCAGAGCATGTCTGGGGGCTGCTGAGAAAAGGATCCCACCAAAAACATAAATGTAAAAAAGGAGAGCCAAGTCCAATACAAAAATGGAAAAATGGCCAATGGTTTTTATCAGAATTAAAATGTTGAATAACTTTATAAAATGACTGATGTCATGAAAACTGGCCAAGTCAAATCTAAACTACAAAGATTTGACTTGGCACTCACTCATTTAGATCTCCATTCTTTTTGCGGGGAAGCCCACAGCCAATCATACTTTTTGTATTGAACTTGGCTCTCCTTTTTTACATTTATGTTTTTAATTTATATAACTTGCAGAGAAGCAGTATTCTCCGCGCCTCCTGGCCAGTGCCGGGTGAAGTCGACGAGATCGCCGTGAAAGCAAGTAACTACCTCATGGACACGGCCCACTCTTTCCGCATTTACCTCAAAAACCACTGCGCAGTCAAGAAACCCAAGAAAGGCGAGACGCCTAAACCGGAAAAGAAACCAAATATGGCTGTTATTTGGGTCGCGAAGGAGTTTCCTAAGTGGCAACATATTATACTTACGACGCTAAAGGAATTAAATGGGGTTAGTAAAATTCTTTTACTCAGTGTTTTGACAGTTTTCAAAGTGGTACCTATACAGAATGGGGTGGTACAAAATTTGATGTTTTTGATGGCAGCTACCATTTCTTTTGTATTTAGAAAGTTTTGTTGTTATGTATAAATATTTTGAAGAAAAATACCACCAATTTTGCAAATTTTTACATTAGCATGCATAACAAAGCTCTGCTGACTTTGGGGTAACTAGATAATATGATATGATATGATATCTATATACATAGATTAATGCATAATATGATATCTATATAAATGATTTTTCTAAAATCTATATAATTTCTATAGCAAGTTTCTCTTATAATGCATTTCTTCCAGCCAACAGGTCTCCCCGACAACAAAGTGATATCCAGCAAGCTGTCTGCCATCGACGCTCTCAAGAAGTACATGAAGCGAGTGATGCCCTTCGTCCAGGCGACCAGAGACAATATAGCTCGTAACGGCCTCGAAGCGCTGTCTGTGGGCCTTTTGTTCGACGAAGCGGCCGTGTTGAACGAAAATAAGCAGTATCTTCTCAATACTTTAGATGTGAGTTCTAATATTTTAGCAAATACAAAACTGAACTATTTTGACGTTATTTAAATGGTGGCGTCCCTTTCATAATGATCAAAATTAAAAGGATAGATCATTTTAGTCCTGTCAGATTAGTTTAGTTTTAGCGACATCTGAATTGTTACTCGAGCGCAGATTAAACTTTTTGACAAGTGCTAATTGGGTAGACTTTGAACTAAGATTGTTGGAGTCTGTTCGCTAAATCTCTATATCTAATCAACTGTGTGCTGCAAACTTTTCTTTATTACTCTACTTTTGGTTGTATTTTATATTTTTTTGTACCAATTTTATTTGCAATCTTGTGACACAGAATACTTTTTACCTTACATAAGTCATTCTTTAAGCGCTTCCTATCTTTACATTTAAATTAGCAATTTGACATTATGTACCTTAAACAATACGCCGGCTACTGTTAAACTTCAGAAGTCCTATTGGAAGACCCTTTAAAATAATTTATCATACCCAAATTACCCTAATCTAAGAAAAGTGACCAGCCTTTCTAGATAAGTACTAGTTTTCTTCTCCATGGCCTTTTGCCCACTGTTCATCTCCATTATACAAGTAATATATATGGAGGTCAGTGCCTTTACCTACTTATTTTGAAATTCCATTTGCCTTTTTTGACAGCTCGAGACGATCGAAGTAAAGTACACGGACGACCCCGCAGCCCCTGAGAAGACGCGCGAGGACTGCGCCCCCGGCCAGCCCCACGTGAACTTCAGTGCCGAACCGGGCGTGGACGTTAGCGTCATCAACCCGACGGCTCTGAGCGGCTTGTTCGCAGTGACGCTGACGCTGGCTGATGGTGATACCGTGGAAAAAGTGAAGGCGAAGATCGCTAAGGAAATTAAGGCGGTTAAATGTTAGTATGACGACTTGGCACATGTATCTAGCACTAGCACCGGTGCAACAATAAGCATACTCGTCAACTTTAAATACATTTTAAAGTGGGGAATTGGCATTCCACAAGCTTCAAACGGAAATGTTTATCCATCCTCTTTCTTCACGATAAAACTAAGGACAGCGGCAATTTTGGCACAGAAAAAAACGACACTGCTCTCCAATATGTTTGAAGAAAGTTTAATCTTATGTCAACATTGTCTATGTTGGTACCTACTCTGATTGGTATTGTTTTGGATCAGTAGATTTGTTACTATAGATAGCTCAACTGTTGCACGTGTTTTTAGGACATTTTGTAAAGTGTAGTGTTGTTATTTGTGTATATTTTCTGTAAATAAAATAATTATTATACTGCTTAAGACAATTAATTTTTCATTTTTGTTACAGCTATAAGCAGTCTTAAGCTCTGGAGGTACACAGACCCACTTCTAGGACCTCGCAAGATCCCAGTGCCAGGGGACCACGAGACAAAGTGCGTGGTACTTGACAACTCGTCAGTGTTGAGGGTAGACGTGACCAATAACAAAGTGGCGCTTGTCAACAACGGCAAAAATATTGAGTTGGGCACACAAATGGTTTATACATATATATATATGTATAAACCATTTGTGTGTATCATAGCACAATAACGTGCATTCAAATAATTATGGGGTTAAACTCTTTACATTTAGATACATTTTAGTCACAAAAATGGCTTCCCACAAGCTTCAAACTGTCTGTCTTCTGACGACGCCATTCTAAAATTCATCTACAGTTTAAGAGTTAAAGACCATAATTTGAATGCACATTTTTATGCTGCGTGGTAGCAGTGCACCTCTGATCTGCAAAAACCTTTAGCCAGCACACATCTCCGCTCCAGTCCAGCCGTAGTACGTATAGCCCGTGTCCTCCGATCATTCAGAAAATCTGGCACTTCACAAAACCAGTTTCTACGACAGATCCTTCTCAATCCAGGCCATAAGCTTGTGCAGTGTCCTTACCAGTTTTTAAAGCTCGCGTTAAGGAATTTTACCTGTCAGAATCGTGAATATTGGTACTTATTATTTATTTATATACTAAGTAGTATATTATATATATTTAATCTCTTAATTGTGTGCAGCCATTGCCTAAGCCTAGGGATATGGATGTTTAAAAAAAAATTCAATGAATTTCATATTCTTTATTTTATTATAAATGTAGTCAATAATAATATCGTTAACAATCTATAAATAGATACAGCTAGGCCGGATATTTTCAATGCGACAGATTTCTACCGTACCAAATGTATATTTTTAAAAGAATACTATAATTCTGTACAAGGAACACAATATCAAGAATTGTGAATGATTTATTATTATTGAGAATTAAACATGTGCGCTCAGGTTCAGACCTAATGAGTTATACAATCACTGTTATGCATGTTACACAAATAAAACCACATATATATCCTATACATACAAAAATTTCATGCATTGGTGGCGAGGAACTATCAATTTATTGAGCCATGATAAGATCCAAAACATTCTTTAAATTGTAGGGCCTGCTTATAGCCATACTTATTTTATCCTTTTTTCCACTGAGACGTAATGCCAATACATTATGCAGATGCAAACTCCTATATATCCTAGGTTTTATGTATGCTACAAATAGGTCCCATACATGGATCATATCACGTTTTTGCTTCTTAGCAAAAAACTTATCAAAACGCGACAATAATGTAATTAATCATACCATAATCTAAATGCATTTTCAACTTTATACATAAAACAAACAAAAGTTCCCGTACATAAATAAAAGAATTAAGTAGGTATTTATACGAAACTGTAAGCATTATCCACAAGTATTTCATATCCATAGAAATATTGTAAAAGTTTGACTGCATAGTCCAGCTAGCATTATTAATCAGTTTCTATCTAATTATTATACAGTTTAGCTTTTTCCAATATGAGAAACGTCTAAATATTTTCTAACATGTAGTATGACATACATGTACATGCTCTTAAAATATTTTATCAAACAGTTTTAGTGGCCACTGACGCGGATCGAAGTGGAATCGACCAATTACATAATTGGTTTGAAGTATCCAGTATGTGTCGCGTAAACAATTTATGGTCTCTGATTGGTCGATTCGGCACCGCTCCAGTAAATCTTTCAATACCTAAACGCTCCATTATAAAAAAAGCTAATTATTTTCACATCACATTCAAATTCACAATGGTAAAAGTCCATCCAGTAGAAAACTCGCATAACTAGTTTGTTTTGATGGTAATGCTACGTGGGAGTTGTAGCGAATAGTTTGTCTATGCCGGCGCCCTCTGGCGAGTCGACGGCGCTGGCTGGCTTGGCTTTAGGCACGTGCATCGATGGGAGGTCGAGAATGAATACATCTTTCTTGAAGAGTTGACCCACGTCGCGTCCGATTAACTGAAATGAGACAAGTTTTTGATAAAGTTTGGTTCTTATGTTTTCACATAGCGGAATCGTTTTGACATAGCCGTATTTTACGGATTTTTCGCTACCAGAAACATTATTTTGCGTAACAGGATAAATTGATATGATACTATTTATTTTGTTATAAATATAAGGTCCAAGAAAGTAGAAGAATTTTTGATGAAGACGAGAATGATATTGGACACCCTTACAGACAGTGCTTTTTCTTAGCTTGTCCTTTACCAGATTTGAGTCATACTTTAGCTGGACATGTTTCCTAAGCGTCAGTTGAAGAAGGAACGACTGTCTGACTGTAAGGAGTTCCATTACCTATTTATATAGATCGGATCGAAACTATAGAGAACTAACTTTTAAGACGGGCCTCTGAGCCCTTTCTAGCAAAAAAAATATGCTGCACCACCCCACAAAGTGATGCAATAATCTACTTATAGCTAGGCATACTGCGTCATAGGCCATTTTAATGATTTTTCGATCGGTAGCTGTTAATTTATTCCTTGCAAAATGCAAAAAAATATCTATCTATTATATTAAGTATATCAGTTATCTAGTACTCATAACACAAGCTCTGCTTAGCTTGGGGCTAGATGATGCTGCCGAAGGTCTAGCATTATTAGTATTATTATTTATATAATCAATTCAGATACATAAAGTATACTTCTAAAATACAGAAAGGTACAACATAGTAACACAAGATTAAAATTGAAGTATATTCACAATGTAAAAATTAAAATCGTGAGCATGAGCTTCGTCAGGAATGATTTTGCTAATCGTACTTCTGTGAAAGCAACATTATTCATATCATGCAATTATAAAGGCAAGAGGTGAGGTACTCACACAAGAGGTGACCTTCTTGAAGAGATCTCGTTTGACCTTGTCTATCTTACTCGGCTTGGCGCCCGCAGCGCTCAGTTTGTCGTCCAGTCGCTGCAGATCGTGTGGATCCGCTTCGGGAATGCTTCGTAACACGTTCGCAATACTCGGGAACGTTGGTCGTAGTAGTTCGTACATCTAGACAAATATTTGTTGATAAGTTATCAAAGGTATCGTATCATATATTTCATTCTTATAAATAAATGGCATGTTTAAGCGGTCAAGGCTAACCGCACATTAAGCACTATTGCATGAGAGATAGTTGCTTTGAATACTGTGCAGATATCAAATATATAAAAATAACTATTCTGTTGCTCGGGCTACCGAGGAGCGCAGCAACTACTTAATTTAGAGATAGATAAAGAGCTGTCAGCTTAACGTCACACCTAGGGCCTTCATTTACTAATTCAACAACTTCACATGGTTAACCACCAATGCACTAGCCAAACCCGATGTGAAATATTAATTTAATTTTAGTACTTTAAAAATACTAACATTTATATTAAGAGCATTACTAACAAATTATGGATCTTTGTAATGCGAAATAAGTCTACACACACAGGTTAGTAGGGGTTCCTAGCGTTCCATCCAAGTATGTAGGGCTAATCAAAATTATGCTTATGCGTACCTGTACTCCTAAAGCTAACAACGCCGCCTGGTTAGCATCATGCTGCCCGTGCACTCTCAGCGCATGCAGCGCTGCAGCCAGCGCGGCGCTAGCCTCCGTCGCCGTGAGCCGGCCCTCTTGAAGCGCTGCCTTCATCGCGGGCAGGACCAACGTACAGGCTTTCAGCGATGACGTGGAGTCCGCCCACGTGAGGGCTAGGAGGACGCCGCGTAAGACAGCTGGGCCGGCGCGTGGGTCGCTCATTACCTGGTAAAGCAATGTGTTAAAGTTTAAAGTTGTTTATTCGTTACAAGACCTCAGCCACAGTTGAGTTCGGCCACAGTGAGATAATTTCGATTATCATATTATCTCACTCTAGGCTGAGGCAAGACGAGAGTTTCCGAGAGACCTCGAGGCCAGAGGAGCGCACCATAAACACACTCCGCCTGGCTTGGGGTGTGTGGGCGAGAGTGACATAGCGGGGTGCCACCATTAAAAATAAAATGTATGTACCATTGCGCCTAGCTCAGAGACGTGGTCCGGCTGTCGCGCAGGATTGGTCACGGGCGGAGGCGAGTCTTCTTCCATATCGCCCGTGTTGGTTTCTGGACTCGGGCCGGCTTCCACTAGCGACACCTAGTAATTAAAATAAACGTTTCAAATATAAATCGACAATATAGAATGATAGAACATTCCAGGGGAACTAGTTTTACAGTTTCTTTTACTGTCCACCTAGTGGATGAAAGAAACCAGAAACTGCAAACACTCGCACACAACTGTTGTTTCACCAACAAAATAATCCTCTATGCCTATGATCACCTGATCATAAAAGAGGGTTATTTTCAAAGTACCAGGTGGTACCTTCAAACGTTTAGGGCTAGTATTGATAATTCTGTCATCTGTTAGTGATCTATTACAACGAAATGAAATGAAAGTTTATTTCTTTAGGCTTACAAATAAGCACTTAGACAGGTCATATTTTTTATACTATTAATTATTATAATAACATTATTTTGATGTTCACTTCAATTTTTTGTCCACCAGTGGAAGAAGTGAGAAGAAACCACTAGTATGTTCATAACTTATCCACCACTCACAGATGACAATCTACGGTTTCATAGTGATAGTTCTATCACTTTTTAAACGCATGAGAAGCCGAGGCAGAAGCTCGTTGAAAATAATATAACTAAAAGCAACATACCTTCAGTACTTCAAGATATTCTCTGGTGAGATTTCGGACTAGTATATCTTCAAGGACTTCTTGTGATTCGCTGCCGACTTCCTCCTCCAACTTGCCAGATTCGTACAGTGAGCTGATGTATTCCCAACGCTGGGACAAATGTGTTACCACTGGAATTAGACAGGATAAAATATACTCCGATTTAGAATCCAAGATACTTTATGTCATCAAAGACATTTATGATTGAAAACCTAAACAAAAACAGAAAACATGCTAGCATCCCTAAAAAGTATACCACAAACTTCAACAACGAATATATTCATGAAACCCACCAATACTCCTAGGGTTTTGCAACCCCTTTGTAGAAATAGTCAGGTTTTAGAATGCCAGCCTGTATGCAGCCTGTGGATACTGCTTGTTACTGCTAGCGAGTTTCTATAAGTACTAGCTGCGCCCCGCAGCTTTGCCCGCGTGTAAACCTATGTGACAAATGGTTTATAAACCTTCCTCTTGAATCACTCTATCTATTAAAAATACCGCATCAAAATCCGTTGCATAGTTTTAAAGATCTAAGCATAAGTAGGGACAGACAGACAGCGGGAAGCGACTTTGTTTTATACTATGTAGTGATAAAGTACGTACTGAATGGTGCCACATGAGCCAATAGCGGCAGAGCCACGTCGGCGTAGTGAGCGGGCGGACAGTGCAGCATGAGCGACCGCAGCGTGTTGCGGACCAGTGGTCGCAGCCAGTGGTCGGGCAGACGCGGCGCCGCTAGTAAGGACCCTGCGACGTATTCTGCTAACCCGGGGACTGCGAATAACTCGCGGCCGAGGGAAACCGCCGCTGCGCCTACTACTAGGCAGACCTGTAAGCAATCTCATTATTAGTCCGTCTTACTTAATCTTTGAATTAATAAGATGTTTTGTTTATATATGGAAATAACAGAGGAAAAATTGAAGTTAATCCTTCAGCTTTTTCTTGGAGCGGAGGAACGGTTGCCTGTCTGAATATCATTATCATGCAAACGGACTTTGCACACTGGTTGTTATAGGCCTCCCTATGATCAACAATTATTGGAGGCACTGTAGTCAGTCTGTCAATGACAGAACTTGCTCGCACGCTGGTTTTAAAATTGAATAAGTGGCTAGTGTAACTACACTATAGAAACATTTGTCAAGCAGTCAAGATTCAAGTCAAGATTAATATATTAATTTACTGTTGTAAATATATTTATCTTAAGTAGAAAAAAATAACTACCATGAATCACTGCAATATTTGCCCACAAGCAGGTGTGCTTGTGGGTGGAATACATTTGACACCAATCTAGTTATAAGACCTGACATGTACCTGTAATAATATGTTCAGCAAATAAATGCTTTGATTTGATTTGACTTACATTTTCATGCAACGTGTGTATAAAAGTCTGCATTCTATCTTCGGGACGCGGTCCAGCGTTGTTTCCCATTCCATCGTGGTCTCTCAATCCCAGTAGGTTCCGCCTTTCGGCCGCCGAGGGCAGCAGCGCGCGCGCGTGCCCCGGGTGCCGCGTGCTGGGCGCGTCGTGCAACTCGTGCAGTGCTCGTCCCAGCTCTAACACGCAGGGGAGGAGGGGTAGGACGTGCGCGCTGCAAGGGTTCCGCCATATTGGATTGCCGGAGGGTGTGACGCCGCCGCTAAATCCTCCGCGGGCTGCTCTGTTGAGAACAATACAGTCATTAAAACATGTAGTTGTAACTTGTAAATTATTCTGTCGAGACTTTTGATCATGTAGGAGATTTACAAAGAGAAGTATCATATTTAAATAATCATAATTTGATTGTTTCTCAAAAACAAAAACCGACTTCGAATCCATAGAGGTAGGATATATTCCTCTATATTCGAATCACTTAGTATACAACAGTTTTCCAGTTTTGCAGGATAAATACTAATAATTTATGGAACCACCCCGCGGTCATCCTATACAGAAAAACATAATAATCATCCAAATCAGTTAATAAATGACGGAGATATAATAATACTGGACAGGACCATCCACGCAGCATCTAGCTAGATGCTGATGATGGCCCCAAACTACGCACATACTCAATTAAATCGACGAGCATATTTAAAAAAGAACTTACAGCCGAACACTGGACCTTCTCCTTTTCAAAGTCGGCTTAACATAGACCACCTTCCGAAATCGGTTGCAAACGAATTGTTTAGTTAGAAAATTGTCATTCATTGTTGACTGTACGTATGTACATCATAAAGCTTATACCGCATTACCGATACCTCTAGAGCATGATGACGCTTGTCTAGAGATAAGTTGGAACACTCACTTGTCTGGATCCAGCGGCACTCGAGTCCGCTTCACGACGCCGAGTGTGAGCGTGAGGGCGTGTGTGAGAGCGCATCGCTCGCGCCTCGCCGCGTCCTCCGCGTCGGTGGGCGCCGCGTCCAGCCCGACCAGACGGGCCAGCGTTGCGCCTCCCGCGAACGATGGACGGAGTCGTGCCCATACATTGCCGCATGATCCTAGCACCTGCAATGTGCACGCGAATTAGTATGTGATATTCAGGGGTGTAGAATCATAACTGGGCACGTCCATTGAGACTTATTTTACAGGAATTAAAACAAATTTTTAATTTTCATTTCCAACAACAGAATTTGAGTACTCTAGAAGTACGGAAAAAAAACTCTTTCTAATAATATTATATTCATAATACCCGTAAAACAAAAAAATACAATAAATGTAAAAAACTGTTGGAAGTAAGCAGTTTTGATCCCAAGCTGTAGAATATATCATTGTAGGTGACAATCGACAGCTCGAACTGAGATGGAGAAGTATTGTGTTAAACACTTTTCTGGTTGAGTCAAGCATTGGTAGGAAGCCCATATCAACTGTCATGAGGTGGGCTACAAGAAGTTAAATATAATGTTACTGAAATGTTATTTCATCATCAGCCCTTTCACGTCCACTGTTGAACATATGCCTCCCCAAACAACGCCACAAATAGTGGCCCTGAGCCGCCCCACAATGTTGTCGGTCCATCGAGTAGGTCCCACACTCTATTGTAAATTTATGTAAGATTGGAATCCTAGCAGGTAAAAATCCTTTGAATTCAAGCAAACGGCACGCTTCTTATGTTAGTCACGTTCTGACTAACATAAGAAGCTGAGAGTTAAACAAAGGACCTGTAAAAAAAATCTGGAGCTTTTACACAGCAGCATCCAGACCCAAAGTAAGCAGGAGTATGAATGAACAAGGAAATCTTCAATATAATAACAAAATTTAATATTTCTGACGAACTCTGTGGCGCGGTGGGCGAAGGTCGCCTGCGACTCTGGAGAAGGGTTCGATTCCCGCCCGGGACAAATGTTTGTACGATCTGCACATATTTGTTACGGGTGTTCTAATTTTTTTCTATGTATAATAAAAAAATATCTATCTATTAAATATATTGTATTATGTATGCATATCAGTTATCTAGTACCCATAACAAAAGCTCTGCTTAGCTTGAGGCTCGATAATGCTGTATGAATTGTCCACCATTATCTATTTATACTGCTTACCTCCTGAACCAACGCACTCTGCCGCTGGTAGCAGCAGAAGTGGTTAGAGATGAGCAGCAAGGCCTCCTGTAAGGTGACGCTCTCGACTGCGCTGATGTCGGTCCGCGCCACCACCGCAAGGCTCAGCTCGTGGAAGCGCCCGAATACAGGCAGTAGGAGGAGAGGGTACTGGAAAAACAAAAGTGAAAAAATCAAGTTAATCGTATTATTATTAACATGAGAAGACTAAAATTACCGTAATAACGCTGATAAAGTGCGTTACGGTATGAAAGAGCACATCGAAATCTATAGAATTATCTATTTTCAAAACTCCCGCAAATATTTCCAGGTAACCTCAGATTACGAACGAAATGACTGGACTTAGTGAAACGCAACACACATAATTTCAATACTAAGTTATATATTACTAGAAATATTTTTGCAATCCAAGCGGGCAACCCCACCCGTGCGCCGCATAAATAGGCGCGCTGAACACGCCGCGCCCACTTTCACTTGACATCGCTCGCGACATTCAGACAGAATGAATGGAAGTCTCTTGTACGACTTGTAATTCTTTATGTTCCCTTAGTCATTATTGGTCAGACTCGCAGGTGGTTCGTAGAAGTTGTGCTAAAGTTATTATGGTAGATGTAAAAGTGAAGTTAGTGCGATCAAAGGTGTTGTAAGCTGGATCGTATCCTTTCATTTTAAAACCTTTCGGAATAGGTTTAGTAAGAATATATTGATTATATTAAAAATGTTTTATTTCTTTAGGCGAATAAAATAACGGGTGCTTAGCACGTACAATCTTACGTGTTTAAATTGACTATTTTCCGGAAAATTATAAAGAAACTAGGATTTTTATAATTTTACGGTTCTTACAATATAACGGTGACATATGTATATATCGATATCAAGAATAAGACATATGTTTCTTATACAAAATTAATTTGAGGCTTATGTATATATTTACCTTGGAAGCTAATTTAACTAATAAGCCCGCGGCATGCCGCCTAACATTCTTGACAGCGCGCGAACTCCGGTCTCCGTCGTACACCAACGCAGCGAATATCTTATCCAGGACTTGTGGTAATAACTCAGCGCCCGCGGCGCCCACACCTGGCCCTGAAACATTAATACGTTTTATGGAACTCCAGGGACCGAATTCTGCTAAAAAAACACTTTATTACGACAGTCGTATCGTCACAGAATCGTCCAAAGATAAGGATTCGCTATACGGACTATAGTAATGTAATATATAAAGTTTATAAGTGTTTCACCGACATTTTTCATCGAATGACGATGTCACACTTTATAAGCGTGACTACATCACTAGCAATGTCAATCTACCACCAATTTCCTAGAAAGGCTGAACCCGCTTCTTTAGACATGATAAATTGTTTAGTCACAAATTTTGTCAATTCCTTCACTGTGCAAATGAAGGATCTTTTTTTTTGTTAGTTATTATAAGTCACTACTTCTTTTACTCGTCTAATGATTGACTATTGTTCTGGACCAGATCTACTCTATTAGTCTGTAACTACGAGTATGTGTTGGTTAGCCATAATATCCCTAATAACTAAAGGTACATTCCAGGCACCGCGTGAGTGAACCCACGTGCCGACGCTAGTACAACTTACCAGCTAGCTGACTATTAGCACAGCTTAGGAACACAAACAGCGCAGATATGTAGGAGAGAAGGAGAGAGAGCACGAGCGGTGCAGGCGGGTTGCTCGTCACACAACGTCTCAGCAGCTGCAAGCCTTCCACTACGCTGGGACGCGGCTCCGCTTGCACCAACCGTGAGAGGACCACATCGAGGACCTGACAAAAAATATATCCATTCCAAAAAAATTAAAGTTATATATCATAAGAATTAGGTACCAAGAATTACTTGTGTTGATCCTCCTTGAGTAATTTAAATCCTTATCCACAGAAATAATTAGTAATGTCTACCTTAACCTTGCCTATAAGAAGAGTTGACGAGTTTAAACTGTGAATCAAGGTTGATGTGAAGTTACGGAAAATAATTAAAATATCTGTGTACTTTTCGATACAAAAAGGGATAGCAACCGTTTTGATGATAAATAGTTTGTACAGAATAATAATCAAATCTTTTAATTTAAGACCTTAGTAAAAGATCTTGTACAGATCTAGTACAGTGTGAATATAGCTGCAGAAACATGCCACACCATTCAAGATTGAAGTTAGAAAACCAGTGATATGACCAGCTGTCTTAACTCAGTATGGTAGTGCACTGCCTCAATTAGCTTAAAAACATTATTTAGATTACCCCAGCGCAATAAACTTCGTTTTATTTTAAATAGTGCCAACCATGTCGTCTTGCCTCGTCTTGTATCCTAGAGACAAGTCCTCAGACAAGGGGCACTGCCAATAATTTCAGCTCGATTATAAAGACCGTATATAGCACTATATTAATTCAGCTGGCTTCAAACTGGCTTAGTTACATTATTTGTAAGGTAATGTACCTGTGAAAGGGCTTCCCACTCGATATAAAGTGGCTCGTGAGTCTCGATGTGAGGCGGACAATTGGCCATCTTGTCGAGCGCCGCACTCGTCCAATGCTCGACGAAGGCCCACGTGACCAACGGCGCAGCAGTCATGCAATGCCTATGGGATACAATACAATGCATTCATAATTTAGCAAAATGAATACTAGCAAATAGCTAAAAAGAGCATCGTGTGCTAATATATTTTTAGAGAATCGGAAATGCGGTATAAGCTATATGATGTACGTATGTACAGTCAACAACAAAAACTGCGCATGAATGTCAATTTTCTAAACAATACATCTCGTCTGCAACCGATTTCGGAAGGTGGTCTAGCTTCAGCGACTTTGTCTTTGATTAAATTGATAGTTCGTGTTTATCATACCACGCAAAATTATAGTCTTTCTTGTTAGTCAATAATGTTTTCGTGAATCTATTTTCCCCTCTGATGTATGTAATTATTATTATTATTACATTTCGAAAAATGTAATACCTAATAATTTAATAATATTACTTTTGTTTCTCATTAGCACCGTGCATTAGCAAATAAATGTATGTCTATGTCTGCCGCTAAAATGTTTAAAAACCATGTTTCATGGCTCGTAGCCTCGTAGACTCACCTAAAACTGTCTAATATTTCAGTCCGGCAGCGGCTGAAGAATATCGCGAACTCTTGCTCGCTGTCGTAATCCATGCAGGCGTAAGCGAGAGCGCTGTGCACGCCGCTCACACGAGACGCAGGGTAGTTCACCTGCATAAATCATATAATAGACAATTCATTTTTCAATTGATATATCTGACCTATATTGTAACGACTTAGTTTCTTCTTGATACTGTTATGTTAATCACTGATGATGAATAAACTATAGTATATCGAATAATATAAAATAAATCCCTTTGAATTTTTAAAGCCTACACTACATAAATTCGCCTATCCCACGCGCGATCTAGAGCTCATAAACTTTTAATAGCGACATCTAGTTAAGCGTGTCGAAACTAATAAGAGGTCGCGTGGCTACTAGATTGAACATATCGATAAATTTATATAAAAGTAGATTTATTTAGATTTATAGTTGTTTCATTTTGTGTCTTGTGATTACATAATATTTATGATTAACCATTTACCTTGAGTACTTTAGGCGCCGAGGCTTGCAGCCATTGTGGCAACACAGCCAACACATGCGGCAGTTTGCTCGCATGCTCATGCTTCAAGAACGCGAGCCAGACAGAGTTAGCTGCATGAGCCAGCGTCAATGATGGATGGGAGCTGAGCAGGAGCATTGTTTCTAGAAGGAGCGCGAACCAAGACTCCACGGCGGTAGCGTGGCTCCACATTGAGGTGAGCAGTGTGGCTAGGCCTGCTAGGACCTGTGAGAAACATTACAACTCATTTCAAATTCAGCAGCATTTTGTAGGTATGTGTAATGTATTGTATTGTTATCACTCATCTAGTACACATAACACAGGCTCTGCTTGGCTTAGGGCTCGGCTAGATGATACTGGCTGCGTGGATTGTCCAGTATTATTTTATTTAAATTAAATGTCATCTACACTAATCACTACATTATATAAATAAAACAAAGTTGCCTCGCGCTGTCTGTCTGTCCCTATGTATGCTTAGATCTTTAAAACTACGCAACAGATTTTGATGCGGTATTTTTTAATAGATTCAAAAGGATGGATCTTAATGAAATTCGGCAGGGACGTGAACTGTCTACAATAAATAAATCACTGACACTGCATGAACTCTAGGTACTGATCATCAATCATCACGAACACGTTGGTGAAGACGACGCCAGGTCTTATTATTCTTTCATTTCAGGCAGAACCTGCAGCTCTCGCAGTGACTTGTATACCTGTGAGAGTTTCTTTAGGAACAAATAATGAGCTTCATCGACCGCGTTGATGCAAGACCGAGTGGCATCCCTGACGCACGTGATCGCTGCTACGCTGAACAGCATCATAAGCGGTTTCTTCTCTTTGGACTGTAACAACACGACACATATGTAGTCATTATAGCATTATAGTCAATAAGGTCCTGTAATGTATGGCATACCTAAATTGTATTCTGATACAACTTATTTCTTTTGCCGCGTGTCGGCTGGCTGTATAATGGTGACGCAGTAACCGTATTTATTTTCTCTTTATATTGATTTTAATAGCCACATTAGATTAAGGGAAGATCGGTCATTATTGGCGAATGGAATTAAGGAAGCAAAGCCAATTAAATAATTTGCAACTAGTCCACACAAAGTCTAAACGAAAATAAAAATTTGGGTCTAATGATCCTTCTTTAATAGGATACTGCTTTACTAGGTCTATTAATTGCACCCCGCTAGCTCGCATCTGAGATGATGCTGATTGAATTGTTCAGCATTATTTATTTATTTATTCACTGACCTCATTTGCACTTTGGCGCAAATTATTCCTTAAACAATTGTTAGCGGGCACATGTTCAGACCAAGCTAGAGTCAAGAGTTTAACTTACAGAGCCTTTTCTATTGACGACCTGCAGTAGGCACTCCGCAGCGGGCAATTGGAACACGTCATCTTGCAGCAGCACGCAGAGAATTTGCAGGAGATAGCCATTGTTCATCACAATGTGGTTTGTCGACACCCATTCCACAAATTCAGTCAATGTTCGCAGCACCGCCTACAAGCAAAAATAAAACATTTTACGTTCATCGTGATCAAAAGATAGACAAACAATTATTGCTTATACTCTGTTCTAGAATCAAAGATATTTTTTGTTAACATTAGTTCCCGTGCGTTTTCGAACATGAGTGTTCGCCTTTGTCGCTGCGCGTTTGCAATTATGTGTTTTCGTTCTGTTATGTTTTATTTTGAGGTTCTTTTGAAACGGCAATAATAGCAGACAACTGTCTGCTATTTTTAACAGTTTATGTTAAGTTTTCACACATGGCTTTGTTTACAAAAAATATTTTTATATTCTAGAATGATACATGCATTCTTCACCAGATAGAAAGATTTTGTGATTTCGGGGCGCAAAGAAATCGGCCTATCAGGAAGCAGTGGGAGACGAGTATTTCGAACTCAGGTAATTATACTCTGCTCCGCGTCCATCACCCTAAGGAAGCCACTAAGATGTTGTTTGAGGGAGGGAGGACAAAGTGTAGTGTGGGGAAAGGCAATGTGTAGTGTGGGGAAAGGCAAGGCGTAGTGTGAAGATTATACTATGGTCCGCGTCCATCAACCTTTGGATGCCACTAAGATGTAGTGTGGGGAACGACATGGTGCAGGTATGGGGAAAACTAAGGTGTGGTAGTGTGAGGAAAGATCAGATGTAGACTGGGAAAGAAAAGACAATGTGCAGCTATGGGACAAACCAAGGTGTAGTGTGGTATGAGGAAAGATAGAAGTAGAGTGGAGAAAGAATATATTAAATATTTAATTTGCTCTCTGATGCTATTACTGAAATTGATTAAGTTAGTTTAAGCCGTTGATTATCCAATAAATAAATAAAGAAAAGCTCACCTGAACAACACGTCCATTCGACGCGGCACCGGCGTAGTCCCCAGTCACAGTCTTCTCTCTGAACTCTCGCACGTGCATTTCGATCAGGTTCATAAAAAACGCAAATATTTCTGACATGTTCCCTGTTAGTGCTTGGTATATGTCTTTACGACGCTGCTGTTGCTCTAGTGTCTGAAGAGATAAAATAAATAATGATAGACATTTTCTTGAAAAGAACAGGTAAGTTGTTAGGTGTAATCATCAACACAAATTCACTATTTATCAAGCTTGCAGAACAATTTAAGTCAAATGTTGAAATCCCTTCTGAGCCAGAAGAACTATCCATGTTGATTTTCATATGCTGTTCTGGCAATAAATTACCATGGTAAGATACGGCGGCGCGGCGCAGCGCAGCGGCCGACGACCGTATCGAATTATTTATCAAGCAAATCAATATGCTGCTTTATACATTTTGCATTAGTATTGAATACTACAGTCCATTTAATCTCAAGTTACGAAACAAGTAAAATGCAGTGTTTTATCAAAGACAAGGTTAAATAGGTCGCGTTTTGTCGTGATTGTCGTTTAAAAAATCATTAAAATTATTAGAAGCACTGAATCTTTTCATCAAGATCAATGCATTTAATTTTAGGTATCATTCATTAAACATCCAACAGGATAAGAATCTAACCTGCAGTGTAGCAACATCTTCAGTTAGCCTCAAGAAGATATGCAATACAATTTCAGTCTGCATGTGACCGCGAGAACAAGCATCATTGAGTTCAGATAGTAGAGTGGGCCAGTGCTGGGGCCATTCCCTCTTTATCATCTCTACAATTACACGAGCCAGTGCATTGTTTAGGTGTCCAGTTTCCCATCCTCCCATGTATAGGAGCTTCATTGAATTTTCCTGTAAAAAAAGTTGACTTTATGTTTTGGCCTTAGTTGATATTTTTGACAATAATAATGAAAAACATAACTCTTCTTCTCGTACACTTGTTACGGTAATGTGCAATGCTATGTGATGTGTGCATGCATGAAATGTTTTCTATGTAGACTTGAACTTTTTTGTAATCCTGAAATATATCCCTGGGATTGACCATCATCACTATCTCCCTCATTGAAATAATAATCTATATACATATGTAACATTCTCATGTCACAATGTTAGTTACCATACTTCTCCAAAATGTCTTGACCAATCATTATGAAATTTAGAGTATATTCGGTAGGTCTAACAATACACTATTTTTCATATCCCATTTCATATTTTTCGAATTTCTATGTGGGCGAAGCCGCTAGGCGCAGCTAGTAACATATATTGTTACTAGCTGCACCTGCATACTTTACCTTGATAAATATCTTTTCAGCTTGTGTTATATGGGGCCATCGGATTTGTACTGTATGCTCCATGAGCTTCAACCCAAAGTGTTTGACAACTGGTGAGTATTGATTGCCACTGGCCAGAAGCAAACCGGCTTGGGCACACCACGGAGAGTGGTCCTTAAAACTGAAAGATGAATTACACTTTTAGTTACACTAATACTGGTTTTGGACAAATGAAGTACATACTTTATACACTTAGAATCTAAGTGTATAAAGTACAACACAAACCAAAATTACTTTTTCTTTACTCACAAGGAGTCCAAATAATACTGATTTCTACTTCTAGCATTACTGATTAGGATAGTGTGATTGAGCACTATGAACATTGATTTCTACTTCTTGCTAGAATAATTTTTTTTATATATATAACTAATCAGTGAGTTGTGATGCAAAGATGAGGGCCGATAAAGGATATTAAAAGAGAAATACATGCTGTGCCAACCCCACCTAGCATAAGAGGTAAGAGAATTATGGTGATTATATCACCATAATTTTTAATTATAAATCATTTTAATGTCAATATTACCTTTCACAGACATTGTAAGCCTGGATACGTTGATCATGTGAAACTGTAGGCAGATGGGTGAGCTCCACAGCGCGGCTGAGTTCTTCAGCCAGTAACGCCACCTCGTTCGGAATCTCACCGCCGACTCCGCCCACGTTCATAGTGATCCTCGAAATTTACCTCTAAAACATCAAGTTGGGGTTGTAAGAAGAGCAGGGATGCACAGGGATGCATCATCCTTGCACAGAAATGATGCAACGACATTAGAACTTCTTTTGTTTACCTCGAGTTTGTTTACAATTTCTTCATATGATTTAGTTCGTTCAATTCATATTATAGAGAAGTTCAAATCTGCAGGAGAATATTCAGTCAATTAACATGAGGACGTAGCGAAATAATTAGAAACCCTTGCTCCCGGTGCTGGGCAAACGTTTACAATAATATGAAAAAGTTAAAAGTTGTTGCTTGCATAGTCAAATACTTTTAGGGTTATATATACATTTTATAACGCTCCCATTTCTAAAACATCGAAGATAAAGCGATAAATATACGAAATTATATCAAAACATTGTTGAATGAATACCTCGTGTTGGTTTTGGATCATTTTCAAACTAATTTTATTTTATTTTGTCTGTGGTCGTGTTCCAGTGTACAATAGACAACGATAATATCTTAGTAGAGTATCGAGTAATTTAGTCAATATCATAATCGAGTTTTCGAAAGAAAACGAATCAGCCGGACTACCACACTATTTAACACATAATATCGTAACTCGCGTTATGTGTTATAAGCGTGATAAGGCTTGTTGTTAAGGGGAATTTTACCGTGAATAACGTGTGAAAAGGCGTTTTTCACGATAAAATGCGCCTTAATACGCGTTATTCGCGCTATAACTAGCGTGGTAACGCGCGTTTCGTTGTGTTAAATAGCGTGGTGGCCCGGTAGATTCACTTATATTAATCCATAGAAGAGTTAACTAACAATATCAGAGAGAGGTGTTTGGGACATATTATGTCCCAAACACCTCTCTCTGATATTGTACGGGGAGGTGAGGTCGTCACTCGTATTGCACTCAAAGGCAAAAAAGCGCTAACATTTGCAACAAAATTTGTGTTTCTCGTAAACGTGCTCACATTGAGATCATTTTTTTGGCTCTTCATACACACACATACAAAATACAACAACTTTACAGTACACTAGGAAAACAAACAATAATGAATCACAGTTGAAAAAAAACAAACAATGATAACATTAAAATCTCCGTGAAAGTGGTAGGTAACTAGGTAAGTAAACAACACAATTTAGTACAAAAGTCATTTATTTTAAAAGAAATTTATTAGCTTCAAACAATCATACACTATAATATAGCATTGTGTGATTTCTGGTGTAATATTGCACGAGATTCTATAATTTTATATGTCTTGTGCTTTCTATAAGTGGTCAATCCGAGAGTTCGATATTTATTTAACTAACATTTTACAAGCAAGCATCGTGTCTCAATAGTGCTATTTCATCCCAATCCGATCTCTATCTTCCGCATATTATTCGAGTTGACAGATTCATCTCTATCTGTCAAATCAAAAGTATGAAAACGAAGACCTACGGTCAAGTCGCCTCGCCACGGATTTCATAGTGGTAGGTTAGGTGATTTGATTTCCTTTCCTCCAGCCACGCTATGAAATACTTCATTCACATTCAGTCTTTTCTTTATTATGCTATCCTACTTTTACTTTATTTATCCTAGAATTATTCACTCACCTGTCAACAAATAAGGAACTTCACTCACAAAGAGCATACAACACAACATGAATACCATGAATACAATATACCTACAACTACGGAATCAAAGAGAATACATACAATAACTACGTGGGGTGTAAGTGTAAGGGGGACTCCAACACATAGAGTAACTTTGATATCTCCAACATCTTGTCTCCCAACTTCTCCCAAGAATGTGACTTTCTTTAGGTACGGTAGTTTATACTTGTATTTGTTGGTAGTTTATATTTTCTAACTTCTAATTGGCCTTAAGTTAAATATTCTTGTATCTAATCTTTATCTAGCTGTAAGTTTTCCTAAGATTGTAAAAATAAAATAAAATAAAATAAAATTGGTATGGTAACTCTGTTACGGAACTTCACTTCATTTGATGTGTTTCATTATGTACTAGCTGCGCCCCGCGGTTTCACCCGCGTTATATATCTTTATGAATTGTAGCCTAGGTAGGTATGTGTTATTCTGATATGTAAGCTATATTATTGTGAAGTTTCATCTAAATCCATTCAGTAGTTTTTGTGTTGACGACCGATGTGGCGCGGTGGGCGAAGGTTCACCTGCGACGCAGGAGGTTGCGGGTTTGATTCCCGCCTCGGAACAATTGTGTGTACGATCTGCAGATATTTGTTCCGGGTGTTCTGGTCATTTTCTATATATAATAAAAAAAAAATATCTATCTATGTAATGTGTTATGTATATACTTGTATTATGTATATCAGTTATCTAGTACCCATAACACAAGCTCTGCTTACCATGGGGCTAGATAATGCTGTGTGATTTGTCCAGCATTATTTATTTATTATTTTATTTATTGTGTGAAGGAGCAACAAACATACATCCTCACAAACTGTCGCATTTGTATATTATTAGCAGGATGTTGTATGTATTCAAAAATAACTACAAACAGAATACAATAACTATGATAACTACGTAAGACATCACACAACAGGCTCCGGGGAAATTATCAAACAATCTGAGGGACAACTTAAAACAATCAATCATACATAGTTATTGTATTCTCTTTGAAAACAATGTTCATAAGTTAATAATTCTCTGAAACTTTAACATAAATTTAAAAATTCTAAAACAGAAGAAACTCTGAAAGCTAGACAATGAGCCATGTGATGACGATGAGATTGAATAATATCATTGTTATACTAACTAGGTAATAGGTAATTGGAACAAAGGAAGAAGTTTACAGAATCTAGTAGGCAAAGGCAATGAGATTTTTAAATAATGTGCTCTAACTTCTGGATCTGACCTGAAAAATAATTATGTTGATGGAGGAAATGAGTAAATGCTGACACTTTAGAAGAATGTTATCACAAAACAAGACAGATAAACCAAAAACTTTAATAAAATAGAATAGGTACAAATATTCAAAAATTTAAAAAATATTATAGCAGATGCAACTTTTCAATTAAAGGTAGTCCATAAAGGTCTTCTATGCCTTTGGCTCACTGTGACTTGTATCTTAGTCAAGGGGTCATAACTATTTACATTGTAAACCTTCATATTATAAAAAAACAGCCATTTTACTGTGTTGACACATGAGTAGCTTTTTTTCCAGTCTTTTTTATAACATCTAATAACTGTTCCGCCCTCAATGAAGAAGTAACTGAGACTTTTTGTTCAGGAAGACTTATCTCAACAGAATCAATTCCTTGGCCCTTTAGCCTGTTAAGAACTCTCTCTACTGCTCCGGAGCATCCTTCACACGTCATTTCTACGTTGAAAATGTGGGTCTGCAACAATAGAAACCAATAAGATAAAGATAATATGTAGATAGACCAAAGAATGAATTGTCTAATCAACTTATACCAATCAACAGGGAAACCTTAAAAACTTACTGAAGACATTGTAAAAGAAACACTGATCAATTTGAGGAACTTCGCAGGGTTTTCAAGAAAGCCGAAATGGTAAAACAATACAATGAATTTATTGTTGAAATGAAAACAGCTGTTTTATTTGACTTGCTTTGTTTGTATTTTAGTGACGACGACCGATTTGAGTTAGTTAGTTGGCATGTTGGCTGGGTTGGACCCGTTGGACCATGGTTGTTTGGACAGAGAAAATAACAACTTCTTATTTTTATGGCTCGGGCTCGCTGTGTCTGTGTTGCCACAACTCTGCCAGTGTCCATGTAAGTAAAGTAAAAAGATTTTTATTTTGTCAGAACAGAGACTTATATCTATTATCTTATCTATATATATATAAAAGAAAGTCGTGTTTGTTACAACACTTATAACTCGAGAACGGCTGAACCGATTAAGCTGAAAATGGGTGGAGAGGTAGCTTAGAACCAGGAGTCTAACATAGAATACTTTTATATTCAAATCATTTGACACAGAGATTAGTTTTCCACGGGGGCGAAGCCGCGGGGCACAGCTAGTAAGTTATAAAGTAAACTTAGATTAACAGAGAAACTGACAAAATCGGTCTCCACTCAGCATGTGCTATGGTAGAGCAGTTCGTACCATTGCGCTGGTCTTCCGTTTTCTATTAGTACCAAATGTCAGACGTTGTCAGATCGTTCGTTAACTACAGCTAGATTATCAATTTATTTTTAAATTAAGTGAGAACTTTAGTGCCAAGACAAACCTAAAGTAGGCTTTAAGGCACTTATAACTAAACGATGTAACCTATTTGTATTAATAAGTAATCTAACATCTACATATCTATAAATAAATGTTTTATCTATCTTTCGTGGATACAGTGGTGCGCAAGGTGGCCTAATACAACAAGGAACAAACCTAAAATGTAAATTAAATATCAAAAACTAAAACTATGACAACAATATTATTAGGTACTTATAATTGCTTAACATTTATAATACGTATATAAGTTCTAGAATTATCTATAGTCATAAACTTTAGTAAAGAAAAAACAGGGAATGAAATTATTAATTATAACTACTTAGTTATACGTATGTATTACATTATCTGTGACAATGTGTAATTTGTAATTCATATGTTAGTAGGTAGGTATTTACAGTTTAATCTTATTAGAATTTACAAATTTACATAATAAAGTTTACGGGAGGGGAAAATATGAGGGATAATAAACATTCAAGGGATGTAGGACGCGGGATATTAGGAGGGAGTACATCATAGAGGGACAAATGTAATTTAGAGCAGTTGAAAATCAATGGTTCCTTCTTCCAAACCACATTCACAAATACACAATATGTGTTCAGTTGGCTTCGGTTCAGGCCAACAACGTGCGGAGGTTAGGAAGTTAAGCAAAATTGTTTTTGAGGCGATAATAGCTGCCGCGTTGCCGTTTCCCATCGTAGACCACCTTTCATTTCGCATGTGTGTATTGGATTTAATTAACTATTAGGTGTGTGTGTCAGCTGTGTTACCGTGGTGTCACCATGAAAATAATGGCGTGCGTGTCACGATGTCACGTGTTCATCATCACTGACTTTGTTTGTCAATGTCAAGTATTGCGAATTGTCAGTCAATCAAATCAAATTGTATCGTGCTTGTGTGGGAGCCGTGCCGTGTTTTATAACTTTTTGCCAATAATTTAGTATTATTCTTGAAGACATGTTGTTCAAAGCTACTTTATAAACATGTCAATCTTAGAAAGCCTCAAGGAAATAGGCTGGTAAGTCTAAAATAGTAACGAGTGACCTTAAGGCCCTAGTTTTTGAAAATATTGTAATTCCAATAAGAATTTGATTTTTACAGGCATCTGAGCCAAGAAGGATTGGATATTGTTTCCGAAAACGGACAAATACATGATGTCCAAATTCTTGGGCGAAAGGCCTTAGATGTGAGTATAGCATATAGTTGAAACTTCGTAAAAAAACATTGGTTTTTCGATGTCACTGATTATATGATTGTATATCTTTATTTCAGTATGATTTGAGGGATATTGGCGAAGGTGCTTTTCCGGAAGATTTCAACAAGGATCCGTTGCTTCTTGAACGCCCAATAGTGGTGCAAGTTCAAAAGATAAGAAATGTCTCAGCACCAAAAGCCAATGAAGATTCAGCACATGCTCCACGAATGCTGAAGCTTATAATACATGATGGAAAATCGATCTGTACTGCTTTAGAAACTAGTCCAATTACATATCTCAGTATCAATACACCTCCTGGTACTAAGCTGTTACTAAAAAATGAGGGTTTGGAGGCTTTTCATGGGATACTGTGGCTGACACCTAGTGTAATCAATATTCTGGGAGGGAGAGTATCACATATGATTGAAAAATGGGAGTTGAACCGAAGTCTTGCCAAACATACAAGAGGTAAAGAGCACCAACAAAGTTAAAGAAACATGAGTACAAGATAACTTAATATTGATGCTATTTTAGTGATATATAATCCTTTAAACATTTTCTGGTTTTCAGGTGGCATAGGTGGAATGGATGGTGGGCCTCCCCCATGGATACCATTTGGGAGACCATTAGAAGCCCTTATTGAAAAGCAGTTCAAGAGTATACAAGAGCAGAACAGACAGGATAATGCAGAATTTGAGGCCCAGAGGAAGGGGGCCATTGCGGAGGCGCAGAGAATGGGCTCTGGGGTCAAAAAGGTAACCCTACCTATAGATTTAAACATTGATTAGGCTTTTCATGTTTCTGTCTGTGCAAAAAACTGCCTTGCAGATTAATAAAATGGTCTAATGGTAAACAATTTTATTTTAGGTGTTTGGAGGAGGAACTAGACCATTGCTAGATGCCAATGTACAAAAGATTGTTGATGCTGGCTTCTCTGAGGAACAGGCTGAGCATGTCCTGAGATATACAAAAAACAATGTAGACCGAGCTCTAAAGATTTTAACAAAGCGAGATAGAGATAGTTCAGAAGGACGGTCGAAAGACAAACCTCAGAAAGAACCTGAGCGTGATCAACCCCCTAAAGGGCGCAAGGGCAGGACAAGAGATAAAGACCTCAATGACGAGGAACTCCTCGTAAAACCCACTGCCAAAGTCTCTCTATTTGACTTTCTTGAAGACAAACTTCCTAACATGCCTGAGAAAGATAAGAAGCAACATAACAACTTTACTGAAGAAAGAAGTGAAAAGAACCATTATGGAAGAGATAAATATAGTGCCAAAACTTCTCGCTATAATGGTAGATTTGACAAACATAGATCGGACAGAGGAAGTTACAATGATAATCATCACAGTCACAGAGATGATAGAAAATATCAAATGCAAACAGAGAAACCACCACGGTTCCAGCGGAAAATAGATGAGCGGAACAAGCAAGCCCAGCTGCATCAGCAACAACAACAGCAGAGGCAGCAAATGCAGCAACAGCAGAGCAACACCAGCAACCACAATTTGTACCAATCTATTAGTGCCTATCAGCCGAGCTACCACGAGACAAGCTACCATGATATGATGAGTGAGATGAGTATGAATGAGAGTGTGCATCAATCTCAGCAGAGTTATCGAAATAGTATGGATTGCTTGTCTGAGGCAGCTGCCCACCTGACTCTGGCGAGTCCCCCTCACGAGAGCATGCCAGATATTCAGCGGTACCAATCACCGCCTGACCCTTACATCAACATGCATCCTATTCAGGAAGTGCAGTCATACAGGTGGGTTTCTAACTCGTACTCGCGAATTCACAAACGCAAGTCAGAGATCTACTTCGAAAAACGAACGAAGGTTACGTATCACGTCGGATCGCACATAACGAAGGACGGACGATACATTCTTATTGAGTGACGGTATTTTGAAAACGATTTTGATATTTATTTCTTTGAGATCCCAAACAAAAGCTGTCAGTAAGTGACGCGTTTGAACCGCGCAGTCGACGACGTCATCCGTCACTTCGTTAGTTTTTCAGAGCAGGTGATTAGAGCAGAGGTGATTTTTGGAGATTGGTTTTGGCTTTAAAATGAATCAGAAACTTTGATTTTTGTTTTCCGATCAGATGCCCAGGTCACTGTTTTAAATTAAATTATATAAAGATAAATAATTTCTCACACAGCATTGGCAGGTTTGATTGGCAGCACAGGTTATGATAATTTTTGTTTTATTAGACGCGGAGACGTTGCGAAGTATCAGGAGCATTACCAGCGGCGCCAGAACGGGTACTTAGAGGCGCAGGCGCAGCAAGCGGCGCAGGCGCAGCAGGCGGCGCACGCGCAACAAGCGGCGCAGGCGCAACAAGCCGCACAGGCGCAGCAAGCGGCGCAGCAGGCAGCGCAGCAGGCAGCGCACGCGCAACAAGCGGCACAGGCACAGCAGGCAGCGCAGGCACAAGCGGCGCAGGCGCAGCAGGCTGCCTTGTACCAGGGGCTGGGTTACGCGCCGCCGCCCGCCGGCTTCCAGGGACGCCAATACGCTTACCCGAGACAGGTACCACACTCTCATCAGCGCACAACATGCTTCCAAACAAGTAGGAATTTGGCCATCACCACCATACTTCACAGGCGAATTGGTGAGCGCATTGGAAGTGTTAGGTTGGCTCGTGGGTTCCCTTGGACGGTTCTTACAACATCCAATGTCAATTTATCGCTCATAAACATCATTTCAGCCAGTTTAGTTACCCTCTTCTATTGGTCTGCGATCACAAATACTATCTAGATTTCGGGTCGGCGCAAAAAATCCGTCTCCGTAAATAAGAGCGCACTTGTAATTTGTGAGCTCTTATTTTGTTTAGTTGTATTGAAACATAGCTAACGCAAACACGTGTCACAATGCCGCAATGTGTATTCAGGTTATAGTGCAATTGTCGCACAGCATACGCGACAAAGTCTGTCGTCTGTTTGGTCTTGCTCTCTCTCTTTCTCGAGCGAGTATTAAAGAAATGCACGACAAAATAGACGAAATTTTATTGCGGCGCGCATACGTGATTCACTCGAGGATATAACTAGACAGACAAGGCTCGAAAGAATCATAACATAGATAAATATATAACAATAGTGGGGGTTATAGATTATATCTTCCAAAACAAATTAATAATTATAATTATATATAATAGATAGATAATTTGTTTTCTTTCGTCAGGAATACGGCACCAACGGCGGCGCGACTCTATTCGCGGGTTCGCTTCTCGGCTTCCAACACGCGGGCGTCAACGAGCAGGCGCGAGCTATGCTCGGCGTCGCGGAGATCAGCTGGACCGTTGGCGACCGCTGTCTCGCTCTCTACTGGGAGGATAACAACGTATGTACTCTGTCTGATGATACATGCAATCGTCAACAAGCATTAGGTCTACTACTACTACTACTACTACTAGTAGACCTCCTGCTGACGGATACCGTCGGATCGCATAAAACAAAGGACGGCTGAACTTTCTTTCGGTGACCTTACTTTGAAATTTATTCTGACATTTATTTCTTCGGCCGCACTCACTTTGAAGTGAAATTTGTTTTCATGTAAACGTATAATATGTTTCTCTCCGTCAAAAAAGGCAGTGTCCGGGTGATATTCGGTTCGTAGTCATATTTGTTCCTCGTGAGTCATCTTTGTTGCAATTAATAATCTGTATCATTATGATACTTATTATCTTCTACACCAGAGATTGCGACGTAAACCAAGTTTATTAACTTTTCTATATCCATTGTTTATGTTCAACGTACGAAAGCGTGGTTAAATCCCAACATGTTCGGACTGCGGTTATTCAGACGAAAAAGTGACATTCTGGGCACCTACCAAAGCTTCTGCCATTTTATTTGGAAACCCGTCCACGCACAACCTCCGCAAATACCGCGCATTTAATAAAATAATGAATTTTTCTTTGTTTCAGTACTATGAAGCTGAAGTGACCGGGGTGTCTGCCAACACGGTGGTAGTAAAGTTTTGCGCGTACGGGAACCACGAGGAGGTTCTCAAGTCGAACTGTCTGCCCTTCCCTAACCAAGGTAAGAAAGGCGTATGGAAACTCGTGAACGTGGAGGAAATGACTACTGGGGAAATTGAGGGGCGTGCATGACGGACGCTTTTTTATTTGTTTCAGCATCGTCCAGCGCCAAAGATCCTAAGTTTTAAAAATGATTCACAAAAACACGAAAGCTTTTCAATCCGATGACAAACATTTTTAATCAATTCTTCCTACCCGCCATGACCTACGGAGCAGAGGCGTGGACACACACGGTAGGGTTGATTCACCAGTTCAAAAGCTCTTAACGAGCTATGGAAATATGTAGATATGCTTGAAAATTATTTAAAGGATTCCTTCATTTACTTATTATTTACTTATACAAATACTAGCTGCGCCCCGCGACTTCGCCCTCGTGGAAATCTATGTGTCAAATAGTTTATAAACCATCCTCTTGAATCACTCTATCTATTAAAAAAACCGCATCAAAATCCGTTGCGTAGTTTTAAAGATCTAAGCATACATAGGGACAGACAGACAGCGGGAAGCGACTTTGTTTTATAATATGTGGCACAATAAAACATTAGAGTTTTTATTTGTTGGTTCCAGCATCAAGCATCATCAAACATAAACAGCCTCGCACAATGTTGTTCTTATAGTTATACGAACTATTGTAGTTTTAAACCTAAGTTTAAAACTACGTACGTATAGCTCATTGTGTAAAGAGAATAAAATATTTAATTATTATTATACTATGTAGTGATAAATAAATAATGCTGGACAATCCACACAGCGTCATCTAGCTAGACAGACTGATATACTTAATACAATGCATTACATAGATAGATATTTTTTATTATACATAGATAACGACCACAACACCCGAAACAAATCTGCATACACACAATTGTTTCGAGGCGGGAATCGAACCCGCAACCTCCTGCGTCGCAGGCGGGCATTCGCCCACCGCGCTATAGAAGTCGTAGTGATGGTCACAATAAAACATGAGTTTGTATTTGTTTGTTCCAGCATCTGTAGGCAGCACTTACGGGCGGCGCGGCGCGTCCGCGTCGTTCGCGCGCCGGCCGTAGTGCCGCGCCGCGGCGCCGCGCTCCGCCGCCGCCGCCGCGTGATGTCCCGACCTCACCCCCCTCCACACCGGACTCACTGTGTTTGTTTACTCCCACTGCCATGCCCGGACCTATTCTGTTAACTGTGTTCATTTCTACTGGTCTGAGAAGCCGCTGTTATACACGCCGTTGAAGATGATAGACGGATATGTCATGGGCACTCTATGTGTTATTCATACACTTGTTACGATGCATCGGCCTATGTTAACTATGGCACGGAAACAAAGTGTACTTTCCTATGTGTAAATAGAAAAATCTGCGCAATATTATGTATGTTTCTTTTAAAGGTTGTGTTAGGCTTGTTTCATAAATCAAACAGTGTAAAGTTATGGGTTTTATACTCTAGATGTATTCTTAGAAGCTCATTAAAGTTACTAATTGAATGAAAGTTTTCAGTTAATAGGTTTTTAAGCGAACGATATTAGTTTGCAGTGAATGGCTTCCCATACTTACCAGCTATACTCCGATGAACTATACAACAAGGTTATCTAAAAAGTAAAACACAAATTTCAACAACGCATATCTGACATGTGCAGCGAAAAATGTTAAAATTTGAATTCGACGAGAGATCAATTAAATGATAAAACAATTTATGTTTTACAAACATCGTTTCGAGCTTTGCTTCGATGATACCAATGTCGTTCATGACTTTCCACCAATATTCCTTAGGTTTTGTAACCACTTACAAGAAATATCCAGGTTTTTGAATCGGAGTGTAGAGTTATTATTACCGAGGTCTATTTCAAGTCTTTAGTATTATATGGTACCACGGTTGATACCAGCAGCAAGAAGGTATCCCTAAGCTATTGACAAAGTTACCTTTAAGTTAGTATCTAATTTCTAGTGCAATACTATTCAATGGATAAAAGTTCACTGACAAAAATCTGGGCGGTAAATTAGGTTTTTTTTTGTATAAAATAGCCCTAGGCTTGGCGTTGATTGACGGTCCTCATGATCGGTAAAATTATATTCGAAGTATTAGAAATGTTTTTGAAAGATAAATAATAAACAGTTACATTTGTGAGTAAATTAGGACATAGTAATGTATTATGAAATTAGGGCGCAGTAAAAATATGGCGACAAATTGTCTGACAAACTGAGCGGAACAAATTCTAATTTTTACCCTAAAGCTTTCGGAATTTTAACAACCTATTTACCATCGAGAAAAAAACTAGCTTAAAATAAGGTTCTGATTTTTAAAATTGGTATCGCAGAACAATGGTGTTCTGTCCTGACTACCCCCTTTTGGCTTCGTTATACAGATATTCACATCAAAAATATACTTTCTTTTACCTTTGGCCAAACCTTGACGCGTAGTCAAAGACGAGGGAAACAGAAGCGTCAACAACGCGAACCTTTTTCCTTAAAAAGTTCCCGCGTCTCGGTCGCGTAGTTGTGCACGGTGCCGTTGAATCACTATTTCAGCGTCCGCCGCGCGACACGTCCCAGCGTGTTTGACGCGCTGTTTGGTTGAAGCTTTATTCTGTATTGTATGTCAGCTAACTCACTTGGCGATGTTCGGCAAAGTCAGTACCCATTAAAGGCCATACAATAGTTTTGATAATTTATTCAGAATTATAACGTCGCCGTGGCGTCCCGGTGAGATAGGGTCCTCAGCCCTCTCTTGGTACAACTATTAACTATTAATTGTAATATCTGAATTTTGATTTAGGCTATAGTAAACAAATAAATAATATTCACACACTTTGATAGATATGTATTATTAGGAACGTAAGGTTTGCCTAAAGCTCTTTTGTTGTAATCTACGTGTTAAATACTAAGGAGTTAGTACTATTTAAGCTTCGGCCAAACATGCACGTCAAACGCGGAATTAGACTTGCGCTCTGCCGACCGCAGTGTTCGATCGTCTCGGTCGCAAAGGTTGCACACCTCGCACCATTGCACCGTCCGCCGCACCTCTGACGCTCTCGCTTAGCGTGTTAGTCGCGCAAGTTTGGCCTTAGCTTTAAATTTACTAGAATTACTAAATTGTGCAGCTTCTCTGATTTTTGACAACTCTAAAGCATAATAGTTGTTCTAATAAGTTTGCGTGATAATATTTTAACTTATTTTGTAGTCTTTGCTTTAAATGGAGTATTGAACATGTGTTCATATTTTAATTCATGTTTTTAAACTTTCGCTATTTATTAACGTAATTAATGATCATTCAAATAATTTATAGGTATTTTATTATTTATTTTATCACGTACGTTGTGTTATTATTTCCCCTACATTTCTATCTCGTTACAGCGACAGTGGTCACGGGGCCAGTGGATGTAGTTACATCCAGTCGCCCCGTGACCACTGTCGCTGTAACGACTTTGTAACTACAAATGGAAACGAGGAACACAAGGTACGCGATAAACAATCATAAATGAAGTGTTCAGCTTATTTCTGCAATGTTTCGCTGTTTTTTCGTAGGTATACCTACTACGTCATCGGACTAGCTTAATCGATGCTTGGTTGGGAGCTGCAATATAAGTATTATGTATGTAAATGTTGTAAATGAAATGACAGCTCCTAACCAAATCTATCAACTTACAAAATATTGTATTTCACAAATTTAGAACATCTGTAAGGTATAATTTTTCGCTTTCGAAGCTGATCTGATGTTATTTTTAATCTAAAGTTACATTAAATGAATTGAACATAATGTATCTTTAATAAAATAGTACCAAACTAATAGGTACTCTAAGTAAATTGTCTGTAATCATAGAATTTATTATACAGGGTTATTGGTTATTTACTGACACTGCGTGAACTTGCCGGTTCTGCCAATCTTCACGAACACATTCGTGAAGACGTCATAGACGGAATTCTTGGTATTTTATACTTGGCATCAGCAGTAGTAGGTACAGGGGTACCCGCTAACAATACCAAGTTGTATGAGTGCATTCAATAATCGTTCAGTGGAGGGTCTTTTTATTTATTGATTGATTATAACTTTATTGCACGATCGAGTCATGTAAAACAATTAAACCAAGAACTTAATGCTAATTGTATCTATTGTGGTATAATCGACGGCCTTATCGCTTACATATAAGACATAATTATTAGAATCAGATATAATCGACGGTCTTTGAGAACTAAACAAAGCGGCTTGCACTGAATTAACAGAGGGCCGATCTCTCAGACCACAGTGGAGAGAGAGATCGGTCTTTAGTAATTCATTGTGTTCTGAAAAAACATCATGATATTTCACTTTTTATTTTCACATAATATTCCAGTTGGTATTTAAACTTGTATGGAGACTACAAAAAATTGTGAAAATTATTGTGCGTGTGTGCACCGAAGTTTAATTTGGCACTGTAATTTTTGACTGTTTTCTGTTCTCATCTCAGTGAAAAAAAATTAATTGATTGAAATCACATGATTTATTAAAAATAAAACTCATCCCTGATAGATAGATTCGACACTGCAGCACATGAACAATTGTAGGAAATAAGACCTGGCGTCTTCACGAACGTATTCCTGATGACGGGCAAACCCTGCAGTTCACGTCGTGTCAGTGAATTACCAGTAACCCTGTATATACTACGGTAATATGTAACTGTAACCAATGGGAGTAGCTTGTATAGTGTAAATGTGTATCTATATGTTTATATTCGTAGCGAATGCATTGATATTTTTAATTTACCTCTGAATGTATTTGTCGTCGGAAATTAGAAAAACATATTGTTTACACATTCTGGTTAGTATTGTAATGTATGGAAATCATGATTTTTATTTGAAATAGAAAATACTGGCAAATATCAATACATACTGCAATTTTAGGGTTCCGTACCCAAAGAGTGCCAACGGGGACCTTTTACTAAGCCTACACTGTCTGCCCGTCGTCTGTCAGCGGGCTGAATCTCATGAATCGTAATAGGTAGACGGTTGAAATTTTTACAGAGTGTGTATTTCTCTTGCCGCTATAACATCAAATTTAAAATAAAAGTATTACTTGGAGGGCCCATACAAAATACGTGAAATTTTCGGACTATTTTTGCTCTAAGTTTGTCAGCGCTGTATTCCTTGAACCGTTATTTTATTTTATTTAAACAATCAAAAATCAAATAAAGGTCCGCGTCCATATACGTTCAGTAAGTACTTGGATGGTGACCGCGTCACGTTGGCGTCTTGCTTTTTTCGATCTATAAAAAACGGTAGGGTTTCTTTTACGGAATAGTTTTGTACGATGGAACGGAACCCTCCATGTGTGAGTTGACTAGCACTTCGCCAGTTTAATTTTTGGGTTAGCTTATTATTGGTTCAATTGTCTGCTAATTAAAACACATACAAAAAATAGAAGACGAATAATATATACGAGATCATATCACACAAAAATATTTTAAGTGCACTTTGTTATCGACAAAATAATTATTTATGTATATTTGTGTGAAATGATGGTTAAAGGTGTTCTTATCTATCTATTTATTTTAAAAATGTTTCGGCGGTTCAGCACTTGAACCAGGAATCCAAAATGTCAAGTGCAATTTTAAAACAAATATTAAAAAAATTATGTCTCACAATGTAAACATGACTTAAAAAACTAATTATTCAGGAACTTGCAGACTGTGTTTTTTTTGTCAAAAGCATAAATAAAATCTATCGCTAAGTCTCAAAATTTATGATAGGTTTTAATAGTCAGTCCGAATGTGGGTATGCAATTTGTAAAAAAAGCACATGTGCCTACCTAAAAGTTTTAGAAGTAGGTACTGTGGCGTTTATAGTTAGCTGACGTCTCTGTTACGTTTGAAATCAATTTCTATAAAGATTTTGATAAAAGTATTTTATAACTAGAATATTTCGGTTAAATAAACATAGCAAGCTGTTTTATCTAAAAACAACAAATGTAGGGGGTCAAGCTAACGATGAACGCCACTGTTATTAAAAGTTTAGAACGAAGTGTTAGATTATGTACGGTATGCATAACGCGCTGCATGTTCCCCTGGCCAGCACTTAACGTTATGTATCTATGACGTGTTTGTTATTACGGCTAATTAGAGACTAAGATGACTTCACCGTACCGTTTAGAAAACGTGTCGTGAACAAGTGCTCTTTCTCTCCCGCCCACGGTTTCTTACGAGTCTCGTAACCGTACAGGGGCGGCGGCGGCTAGCACGCCGTGGGAGATTGTTAATGTCACGGCGAAAACACCGGACGTATCAACGGCCTTTTTTCTATTTTTGAATATGCCTAATTGCCGCCATGGAAAACGTGGGGCGCGGGTCCGGCGTAGAATGCAGCGCGGCGCACTGATGAGCAGACACGGCGCGGCTGGCGGCGCGGCGGGCGACTTAATTTCACCGTGCCATGCCGTCATCGCTGCCGTGCCGAGAAGAAAACGTATCATGAACAAGCATCCATAGTCATCCACAACACTGACGACGCGACGGCGAAAATAAACCGTAGATTTTCACGGCGAGAAAATTAACAAAGGCCATTAAACTTAACTTTAAACTTAAGTTCGATTAAACAGTGAAACCTAAAGGAAAAGCAGATGTAGGGTGCGTAGTGTGCTGTACCCCCCACAATCTATAAGTTGTTGGCAGAGTTTGAAAGTTAGTCAAGTTTCACGGTTTAATCGTACGAAGTTTAAAGTTAATGGGTCGCGAGTTTACCCGAAACGACAGTTGTTTGCGACTGTGTCTATCTAATTAGCTGTAATAACACGTTCTAACGTAAAGAGACTCGTATATCATTACCCCGCGGGAACATGCAACGCAATAATTATGGTACATATGCAACGCTGTGTGGTTTGCAATGCAAACCGTACATTATGTAATGTGTTCGCATTGGTATTGACAATTTGGATTCGCTAATTTTGGAGGTGCGATTTTATACACGAAGCACGAGTAATACTGTTATTCCATTTTGTATAGGTACCTGAGGGCCCTACCTCTTTCTACCAAAGCTCAATATTAACATTTTATAATGAATAGCCGACACGGAATACCTCAGTGTTTTAAACAAATTATGAAAATGAATATTTTATTCAGTTTTGTTGAGTTTAGTAATCGTTTTTAACAAAATGTAATGAAAAGAAATAAAAAAATCTTTAACCTATATCATCTTTGCATACCTTGTTTTTAAAAACCTCACCACGAAGGAAGACTGAAAACCACTAGCTGCCACACGTACTTTTCAAGTAGCCTATATCCGTCCCCGGGCACACCCCGGGATACCATTTACCTACCTCCCTGCCAAATTTCATTATGTTCCAGCGCCGCTTAGACGTGATAAGGTAATTATATGTAAATATACAGACGACAGTTACTTAACTACAATTTTTTATATTAGTATGGATACCAACTCATAAAATTATGATGTAGGTAATAAGGGTATATATATTCTATATTATACGCCTTATTAAGCGTATTAAAAAGTATGTGCTTAATCGGTATCAAATTAATTACACGACATCGAGTTTCTTAAACAAAGCCATGTGTTAATTGAGTAAGGTGTCAACGCAAATGCAATGCACCATATAACCACAAACATGCTAGGAAACATAAAATTTATCACATTGCATGAATCTGGCTCGGTTTCGAATGCAAACTGCTTTTACAAAGCCTCCGACGAGGGTGTCGTGTGGTCACGTAGTAGTGGGGGGGACCCACGAGTTACAAACAAAGCAAGCAGTAGCCTCTGAACCTCCGAACAACACACCTGTGCCCAACTAAGCGTGACCTACGCTATCACTCACCTCGAGTACTAAAGTTACTACTCACTCAATGAACCTTGATGAACTCATATCGTAAACCCAAATGTACAAGTGAGAGTAATAAAGTGAAATTGTTCATAAAGACAGTGGAAAAATGATACTGTTAGTGTTTTGCTAGTCGACTATAAAGTAACCTGGTGAAACCAGTTGAGGTATTCGACACCGGGCCGTTACCGTTCATTCAGCATTATTAGTGGTTTGTATTGATAACACATTATGTATTTGTACTGTACATAGGTATGTACTAGTATTATGGTACTTTCAATAACTTTGCCATAGTGAGGAGAATGTCTTTGATGGACCTTGCCATACCATGTAGTTGGATTACCTTGGATTGCGTACACGCTTTACGAGTACCTATATGTACCAATACCAATCTACACAGTACTACAAAATACGCTACCTGGCCCTGGTATTACCTATAAGAGCTTGCTCAGTCATCGATATACGCTTTAGTAACGATCTTCTTTGGCCAAAGCTTTACTCAAGCATAGATCGATGACTGAGAATAGTTTCATAATATGGGCCTAAGACTTAGTTAATTCACCTAGTTAGTTTACTAATAAATTATCGAATGTCTCTTAGCAACGATCACGCTTCGACTCTTCTTTTTTGCTTGCCATAATGTTCCTACTGTTCCTAGCAAGCAGTATATGATTACAAATCCCATCAAATCTTGCGCACGGATAAAAACTTGATTACCTACACCTGCCAGAAAAACAACAACAATTTGGAACCTATGCACGTTTTGATTAACTTTAGTAGGTACCTATTACTTTGGTTGGTTATCCTGCAAGTAAAAAAATATGATTCAACTCTAATTTAGCCTAATTACCTGCGTAGGTATTTCACCTCTGGTAAGTAGTTCATTCATTTAGTTTTCTTAACCTGTGGTTGAGATAAGTATGTAATAGAAAAGTTTCATGGCAGTCTAGATGTTGGCCTCACTAACCGCGTGATATTAGTTTTTTTAATTATTATCCTGAATATTTGATTGTGAGGAAATGTTTTTTTGGTAAAATCTGCTTTGTCCTAAAACACTATAAATCTTAATCTTGGTGTGTTCTGTTATACCTTGAAGTAGCAGCAGCTCAGCTAAGACAGACTTCAGTTTAATAAGTTGGAACAAGGTATCTCGAGATTTGGATTTAATTGGAAATAAAGTAAGATACCATACTTTTGCATTTTTACCCGACTACTACAAAGCGAAAACAATGGATTAGATATATGTTGTAGGCATGGGATTTTAGGTGTGTTTAAAAATTGAGTTCTACCTGTGAGTAGGTAGGCACTTAGGAGTTAAAAAAAATTACGCTGTAAATTGTAATCATAATATACTCTTTTCCTTTCAGAGGGCAATAGCAATGGGTGGAGCAATGGACGGCTGCGGGAGATGTATGAAGATGTCGCTAATAGTCATGAACGTTTTGACCTTTGTAAGTAGGTTACCTACCTTATATACTACTCACTTTAACTAATCCGTATACAGAACAATATGCATCACGGTTTCGCATGTGGACTTTTTTTATAATAAGACTGCCGCCATAGAGCCGCCATGCTTTGCTAAGCTGCTAAGCTCCACATGTAAGAAAATAAAATAAATAAATAATGCTGGACAATCGACACATCATCCCCAAGCTCAGCAGAGCTTGTCTTATGAGTAGTAGATGACTGATATACTTAATACACTACATTACATAGATATATATGTTTTATTTATACATAGATAAACGACCAGAACACCCGAAACAAATATCTGCAGATCGTACACACAGTTGTCCCGAGGCGGAAATCGAACCTGCAACCTACAGCATCACAGGCGGACCCTCGTCCACCGTGCCAAAGAGGTCGTAAAAAATATAAGATTACTTTATGCATTAGATACCTACCTACTAGAAGTGGCGGGCTCCTTCCATGTTCATCGCATCAGTGGCGGTGGTGGTGGTGGCCGCCGTCATGCTTTACTTGCTAGGCTCTCATGCCCCTATACAACTCAACCTCAACAACCTATAATTGGTCTTTACTGCTGGACGCAGGCCCTACTTTTTCCCTCACTTTTTCACATCCTGGTTAACTCATGTGTTTAAGAAACCGTCTTGCCTTCTTTGTCTCACAAGCTCCGAAGTAGGTATAATCTACTTATAATGCGTGTTACAGGTGGCGGGCGTCGTGGCTCTGGCCATGGGTCTATGGGTGGCTCTGTACCGGTCCTTCCCAAGTACGCTGATGAGCAATAACATGTTCATCGCGTCTGTGGCGGTGGTGATCGCCATGGGAGCGGCTATCATGCTGCTGTCGATCCTCGGCTGTTGCGGCGCGGCGAAGGAAGTCAAGTGTATGCTGCTAACGGTGAGGATACCATTTTTTAGCTTAGTTTCACGACGTTGAAAACGGTCATAGAATACAACGATTCCTGTAGTTATCCTGGTATGGATATTACTTTTATTTCAATGCAAGCATAAACAATAATATAAACTATGACCAAACTGAAGATATAATGTTTGTAAACATTGCCCCCGTTTTTACCTAAAATCACTTTCTTATTGTGGATTTTGGATAAATTATCAAACACCACGCCATGAAGATTTAGGATCCAACAATGTAAACAACTCTCCACGTTATATGTGGAGAGTTGTTTACAAACATTGTCCGTTTAGTATGGCTGGAGTATAATATCTAAAATAGAGAACAATGGTCCTCAACCGGACCTGGGACAACAAAAATGTTGACACCAGGTTTATATATTCCTGAAAAATTAGACTTTCCATTTCATATTTGATTTTTCAGTACTACATCCTCGTGTTCATAATCTTCGTGACCATGCTAGTAGGAGGGATCCTGCAGTTTGTCTTCAGAGAGAAGGTGATGAGTTCTCTGAACCGGGAGCTGTACGCCGCCATCCCTTACTACGGAGTCAAGCACGAGTATACCACGTCCTGGGACAAAACGCAGACCTATCTGGAATGCTGCGGCGTTAGGAGCTACAAGGACTGGAATGACAATGTGCCAACCAGTTGTTGCAAGGAGGTTTACCCTGGAAAGGTTAGTATGCATGCATATATGCTTTTTAGCACGCCAACCTCAGTTGGTCCGACATACATAAATTTTTGGTCATATAGGTATACAAGCTGCGGCCCGCGGCTTCGCCCGCGTGTCAATCTATGTGTCAATTAGTTTATAAACCGTCCTCTTGAATCACACTTTCTATTAAAAAACCGATCGAAATCCGCTGCGTAGTTTTAAAGCTTTAACACTTTGACTGTGATTTTTTTTCGACGACTGCTATCTTTTTTTTAACCTAAAAAATTCGTGCTGCCGCTCTACACAGCGTTTGTGTTGCGCCGCACATGCGTTTCGTTCGAAAAATATTACGGCTGTGCTGAGTCACAAAGATCTGTATTTTCTCAGCCGCTGCGCTAGTGTGGATTTACGCATATTAGTCACTTGTAGAAAACACATACCGTGTGATTTCAGCAGTCAAAGTGTTAAGCATACATAGGGACAGACAGATAACGGGAAGCGACTTTACACCAGTTACCTCCTTGCGGCCTGTCCAAAATATCCACCCTGTATCACCACTGGAAAATAATAAAAAATTTGAGGTACTGGTCGTGTAAATGTGAAATCAGTATGAAAATGCGCGAAACCCTCGATGATTGACTGTAGTACAATCAATCGATTACCAGACTATTGACGATTACCACCATGGTTATTTCATTCAGTGGCATTTAAATGAAGTTGTTTATTCCAGCGACTGGATTGCAAAGCATCGCCTAACCCGACGACGATGCATATGGACGGTTGCCTTAACAAAACAATAGACTTGCTGCGGGAAAACGCCATCTACGTTGGCATAGTGGCGGTTGTAGTTGCCATCATAATGGTGAGTCACACAAAAATAAGCGACAAACCGCCGTCCTAGTTTCTAATTTACTTTCTGAAATCTACTAAAAAGGTGTAAAGTAAAGGAGTCTACATATTCTTAACTTAAATAAGCTAAATCAAATTAATGCCAATTGTTGTGGCCGCAAAAATTTAATGGCAATTTTGTATTGTAATAGTAGTATTTTTCCCATAAAGTTTTAAGTGAAGGTTATAAAGTTGTCTTGTTATCATGATAGCAAGTACATTTTATGACATTTTGTGAGTTCGTTTCGTGAGCTTATAAGCCGCATTTTGAATACCTGCGTATATATAGGACTAATGAGCGATAAATAATAGCCTGCCTGAGTCACTAAGCGAATATCATACTTAGACTTATCCAGTGGATCTCCTTGAATTAGCAGAAGTTACATAATGTCCAGCAGTGGACTAACATATGATGATGAAGTATACTTACTTATATTTTCTTTTGCAGTTGGTGTCGTTGATCCTGTCCTGTGGATTATTTGTGAAAATTGAGTGACCTTAAATACTGTCAATAATTTGACAAAGCAATTATGTTGTGATTGATTGGTTTGCATTTCTGTGTGCGTTGATTTTATTTATTTTCATAAATAACTAACAAAGTGAAATTGGATATTATTTTTTTCTAATCAGGTAAGTACCTAACCAAACACCGGTTAAAGATAAAATATATTTAATTAAAAAATATAATTATTACAAATCTCAAAGATCTGTCCTTTATTAAAATGTCTGTACAAAAAGGCTGATAAATGCAATAATTGCACAAAAAGTACATAACAGTAAGAATAAAAAAAACATCTAACAACCGGAAAAGATTTCCCCCCGGGGATATACATATGTAGGTACAGATTAATTGAAAAATCCCACTAGAACCGGCAAGGGCGAGCGTTTATATTTTTTGGGGGCAATTTGATTCGGAGAGCTCGTTATAATTTCTTTGTTATAGCCTGACTGAACATGAACAAAATTTTAGAGAGAAAAGAAGGAACTTTTTTGATAATATTTTGATTCAAAGTTCAGTCGATCAGACGAGCAAAACAGAATTATTTTTGGCTTTTAGTACCGGAGCTCTAAAAACACTGTGTCCTATCATTCCAGTTCTAGAAAAACGTACATACCAATACCATGGGTAATAAATATGAGGCAAGTTTCAACCAGTCTGTTCTATCTATACTCAGGGCGTAGGCGACAAACAATAGCTAAACCAAGCAGTGAGAACTTTAAATAATGCCTACTAGTGGCGTTTACGAAGGGGCAAGCTGTTTCGTAGGGAATGAGACAGTGTTGGGAGCTCCTTCGCGGTAGACGCCCGTGCGCGTGTACCAACCGCAGCTCTGGATCTCAATATCTGCTGTGGTGCTGCCGCGCGGCAGGCCCATCGCACTGATTCTCTCTAAGGCTTGCACCGGCCCACCAATGACCTAATCAGAAAATATCTATAAATTCACCGATAAATTAACCCAACAAGTTCTTACGGCGGGTGCCTGTTTCGGGTCGATAGATGGAGATAACTTTTTTGAATGACTTGTAATACAGGTTTTATTAACCTACCTCAAGCACCAGCCCCTCACAAAACAGGTTAGTAATATCTATAGATGATAATGAATATTATTTACGTAAAGTTTTTGTAAGGCCTTTTGTGAGTGAAAAATAAATGTGTTAATTATTTATAATATGAGATGGTTCGATATGGCTTTGTCTTTTTGAAGTAAATTGTCGTTAAGAAATTAAATAATATCCCAATAAATTTCTATTTCGGCGGGAGTCGAACCCGCGACCTTCCCTCAGTATGGGAGTGCTCTAACCAACTGAGTGAAATCAATTAACCATAATTATATTTAATTTCTTAGAGATTACGCCGAGCGCGAGGGCTTACGCACTATAATTACATTTTGTTGTTGTCGATTTTTAGTAATAAATTAAGAGTAGATACATTACCATTATTATTCCTATGTTTCGCCGCGTTGATACAATTATTTTCTGTTAGCTTAATTACTCGTAGAACGCAGAAATTGCTTATTTAAAACTCGAAAATATTTGTAATTTGCAAGATTTAAATTGTCCCTATCAATAAATATGGTTTTAAAAAATGTCTCTCACCCGTCCAAAGACCACATGTTTATCATCGAACTGCGGCAGTGGCTTAAAGATGATGTTGAATTGTCCGAAGACATATCCCGTGTTGACCGCCATCGACAATACTCCTGAAAAACAGGCTGATATAAGTAGGTAGAATAGGTACCATTCTAGTACCCATAACATAACCTCTGCTTAGCTTAGTTGAAGCTAGATGATGCTGTGTCAGTTGTCCAACGTTATGCATTTATTTATACTCGTATACATATTACTCGCAGTTAGATCACACTAATTGTAAATGCGACAGTTTGGGAAAACGCGTGCGAAACCGCAGACAGAAGCTAGTTAGGTCATAGATTTAGTTAGATATAATACGACATCAATATCAGCATCATCATCATATTAGTGCATACACGTCTACTGCTGGACATAAGCCTCCCCATACGACGTCGTCGGAAAGAGCAGCCCAGAGCTGCCTCCATCCACCGACACCCAGACTCCCAGCGACCGCTAGCGACCGACCTCTTCAGTCCATCGGGTGGATGGTCTCCCAACACTCCTTTTCGCGTTGTACCTTTTTACCAATTTTACTCCCGAGCCGTTATCAATTCTGCGGGCTATATGACCTGCGCACTGCCACTTTAGCTTAATTCTGAGAGCTATGTCGGAACTTTGTACCAAGGTACGTTGTACGGGTATAGGTATAATATTGTTCTACCTGTCGAAGGTCGCGCGAAATCGCTGGATGTGGTAGCGCAGGACCAGCGATCATTGTGGCAATTTTTGGTAGAAGACTAGGTATATCTATCTATGGACTGAACGCCTATCTGAGTTGATGATAGAACGCGCCTAATTCGAAACGCACTCGCCCTGATGAAATCCCTCGGGATGAAACTTTGGAGTTCTTCTAACATAAGCTAGGTTCGTAGATGACCCGCTTACCTATATCATAATGAATATGTAAAACTACAGATAGTAAGAAGAATAGTAAGATGATGATACTGCTTGACTACTTAATACTTATGTGTGATCATGACATGACATATGTAAGTGATAAGGTCGTCACCTGGGACTGTATGTTTCAGCCTGAAGTTTTCTGGAGCCATGGGCTCAGTATCGCCTTCGCTGATGTAGCACCCGAAGCCATTGTCCTTGACCACGTCTCCACAACAGCAGTACAGTTCTGGAACTACTCTGAAAAGTAAAATGTAAACAAAATATGTACCTACAGTTGCGGTAATTTTTGAGATATACCTAAAATGGGACGTAAACCAAATACCAGAAGGTATCACCCCCCCATTTACTAGTATTTCGATAATCGTTAGGTACCTAAGACTCGAAATACTAGTTTCTGTCCGCGGCTTCGGACGCGTTGTGTCTATGGAAACGTTATAAGGATATTCCTATCCCATGGGAACTGTTCAATGACATAGAAGGTACCTGTTTGATTCCAGGCTAAGAGCCTCAGCTATATCATTTTCTTTAATCATACAGCCTTATTCGTTCCGAAGTTTTGGCGTGACGCCGCAACAAACATCCATCCATCTATCCATCTTAACATCCAAACATTCGCATTTATAATTTGAGTATGATTGTAAGTTCCTATATATCATCAATATCACAGTTTCCATGTGAAAGTTTGGATAATATAATTATGAATGTATTACTATCAAGTTCTAGACCTAGACTTATGAAGTACGCAGGTCATACCTAAATATCCTAGTCCCGGAATAGCCGCGTCCGTCCGCCCCCCGCAACAGATGCAGGAACAGTCCACAGGACTGCGGCGCCAGGTCTGTGAACAGCTCTATGATGACTCTGCCGATCTTCGACCCGCCTCTAACCTTAATCATCATCGCCACTCTGGAATATAACGTTATTTTGCTAATGATGTAGCCGAATATCGGCCACGGCGGCCAGTCTCAGAGACTAGGCATATGCGCAGAAACAAATATAGTGCGCTTGTGTATAAATAATAATAAATAATGCTGGACAAACCACACAGCATCATCTAAGTCATTTTTTTTTATTTCTTTAGGCTTACAAATAAGCACTTAGACAAGTTATATTTTATACTAAATAACATTATTTTAATGTTCACTTCAAGTTTTTGTCCACCAGTGGAAGAAGTGAAAAGAAACCCCTAGTATGTGCATATAACTTATCTAGCCCCAAGGTAAGTAGAGTTTTAGTACAAATACAAACAAAAAAAAACTGCATATCGTACACACAATTGTTCCGAGGCACGAATCGAACCCTCCTTCATCGCAGGCGGACCTTCGCCCACCGCATCACAGAGGTCGTCATGCGCAAACACAGGTTCTATACCCTTACTCTCGTATTCCAATGGGACGGCAAACCGAAACGAACGCAGAGAGATCTGGTGCAGAACACGTGTTTTCCGAGGCACAGGGTTGAACACCGCCAACTTCCTGACTCCAGAGCGCTACTATACATTTTTCGTTCTACATAATGTTTAATATGTGTTATTCACGTCTATTTGTTCACCATCAACTTTCCTAACTTCGACAGCCCTTGTAAAATAAACGTATGTTATGTACAACGTATGTCTAATAATGACTTGACTTGTTTATTTTAGAAACTAATTGCTGTAATCTGTAGAGTAGTATAGCCCAGTCATGTATGTCATCGATGACATGCCTGACTGGGCTATACTTGGCTTAGCCCAGCGCAGGACCAAGGCGAATGGAATCGGTATAAGTACACAAGTCTACGCAGAGCCATGCCCAATGGTGACTCGACAAGGGCTGTTGAAGTTGATGGCGAATGAATGGACGTGAATAACACATAGAATATTAGATAATCAGTTAGACGTGGTTCAGAAACAACAGTTTTGAAATGCTTACTTGGTTCGATGGAGTCCTGGGGGCTTGTCGAAGGCAGGATCATGAATGTTACGATCAATTTTTCCCGTCTCAAATAAGATAAAAGGCAACCTAGAAATCATCTTAGTATTAAACAGTTATCATATATTATTTAACAGTTATATCTTAGCAGTTAAAAAGTAAAAAATTCATTAATCCCTTAGTCGCCATACGTTACCCGCAGGACGACAAGGGAGTTGGGGTACAAATTCGAAGCAGGCACCACAAAAGTGGTATTGAGTATGTGATATTAAGTATTATTTTTTATTTATTTTTCAATTTCTGTGTGCTATTAGCAGCCAATGATGTCATATAATGTAGGTAATGATTTTTTAAAAATTTTCCATTTATTTGTGCGTTAGCAGCCAATGATGTTATATAGGTAATGCTGTTAGTAAGATCTCATTATTAGCAGCCCAGTTTCTTAGCACAGTGCTTAGTATAAAACATTGCGTTTTGCCAAATATCATATTTGTTTTTATATTAAATTATCTAGTCGTGACTCTAGCTCGGTATGACGAAAATTTGTGAAGATGTCAATATGTCAACTCATCCACATGTGTACTAAAAATATACGACATATAGGTATTTTGATTGCGTCGACTAAATTAATTGGTTTTTTCAATAGAGAGATTTGTTTCTGATATCTGTGGTTTTTTCCCAACCCCAAGGGATTGCAGAATTGAGTAGGTACCTATTTGTATTTTTTGAGTATCTTAACTAAATTTTAACTTGATACCTCTCCTCTAGGGTAAAGATCTATTAAGACCCTTTTTCTCAGGAACGCGTGAGGAGTATGTCTAATTAAGAAAATAAATTTCTTTAGAGCTACGGAACCCTAAAAATAAGTGGTGGAGCTGCTAGGTTTGCTTGTACCTTTAAGCAAAGCTAAGGGAGAGAAGATACTCACGAAGCTCCTAGTATTAATTTATGTTTTGTGTCCTCCCACATTGCGTTCAATTCTTTCGTTAGGGGCTGCTCAGATCTCTGTAAGTAGAGGTAAATTATAATTTCATTTCATTATATTTTTTTTTAGATATAGAAAATGTCCCGGGGAAGGGCTACTGGTACTACTGTACTTTTAATTATGAAAAATGTGTACGAAGCCACGGGCTGAATGTTATCATTGTATAATACTCGAATATATATTTTATCGGCGGCCTTATCGCTGATAGCGATAAGGCCGCCTATTGTACTGTTTATGTAAATATTTAGATTAACGTTTTTATTTTGTAAATTTGTTTAGTGCAATAAGTGTACCTACATTCATTCATTACTTACCGCAATACACAATCTCGTGTAGAAGTAAACATTCTTCGCCAACAGCTCGTTCAGGAACCGCTGTCTCCGCTGGCAGAGCAGCTTGTTGTTCGTGTTCGTCGGTTCTGGGTTTATCCAGCAGTCCACATAGCCCTTAAATAAAATAAAAATACAGTTTGATCCAAATTCACCCCCTTCGGGTCAAATTTAGTAGAGTTTATGGGGTATATGTGTGGTTTCTTGATGAATCTGGTTTATGGTAGACTATATTTAAAATACATATACACTTTATTATTGATTATTAAACCACTGTTGCCAACTTATGGTATGAAACGTTTGAAATGGTAGTATTCGTTTGAGCCCACGACGTTGGCGGTCGATCGCAGACTGTGTTAATTTAGGTACCTAATCCTCTAACTATAATAATGATCCACGCACATAGCTTGATGGCTTTAAGACTTACCGCCGCGCCGCCGTCGCCCCGTGGCCAAAACTTCGGCTGGAGTATTTTTATAAAGTACTAGCGACCCGTCTCGGCTTCGCACGGGTGCAAATGTATGTATTATATACATATAAACCTTCCACTTGAATCACTCTATCTATTTAAAAAAACGCATTAAAATCCGTTGCGTAGTTTTAACGATCTAAGCATACATAGGGACAGACTGACAGCGGGAAGCGACTTTGTTTTACAATACAATACAATATATCTCTATTGCATCATCAATACAACAAAAAATAATATTAATAAAGGATCTGAATACTAACTAAATCTAGTGGCACAATCGGCGGCCTTATCGCAAACAGCGATTTCTTCCTTTTTTTTGTTTTATACTACGAGTATGTAGTGATTACCCCGGTTCTCTGAATGATGTTGATCCTTTTCAGTAGCTCCTTGTTCACGTTCATGTTGGCCTCCAGCTGTTTGGCATAGTAGTTTAGACGCCGCGGCTTCAGGTATAATTCAGGGAAAAGCCCCGGGGGATGGTCGTCTACCTTGTGCCTTGACATGTATAACTGAAACACATTTTAAATTGTACTCACACTATAATGTCCCTCGCAAATGGTCTCCTTTGAGACTGGCCGCCGTGGTCGAAAATTCGGTAAGGACTTTACGCTTCTCATAATTTATTTTCCTTTTTACTAACGTCAACTCGCAACGTTCCAGGCCACTGGATAAAACACAAAGCCAATGTCCTATTGTCGAGGGTCGAGGTAATGCAGTTGTCGGCGTGTTTGAAACATTATAGTGTGTTAAAAATATTCAGTGATGATGTGATCATGACGCATGAAACTGTGCCGAAATATTGGAAAGCTACAGATTATGGGAAATATCCCGTCATTAACTCATGATGGTCATATTAAAAGTGGGGAAAATTAATGAAGCTTTTAAAAGTGAAGATTTTTACTAGCTATCAAAATATCTATCTATTCGTAAAACCAGTTTTTGACCGTGCGAATGTTGATGTAAGCGTGATGGGTACAGACCAAGCGAGCGAGAGCGAGCGAAGGCTAACGAACGAACATGGATGTCATGGCAAAAGCAAGCGAGCCCAACGAGGGCCTTCCTTTGACTTGGCCTTCCTCGGCCGGCTGTCGGTACACAAAGAAAAATGAACGAAAGTACGGGCGCGTTCAGTAGTTGTGGCATGAAGAGGTAACTAACATCCATCCAAACTTTCGCATTTATAATACAATACAATACAAAAATTCTTTATTGTACACCATTTTCAAATCAATTATTACAAAAATACATTATATGCGACAAGTACAATGGGCGGCCTTATCGCTTACAAGTGATCTCTTCCAGGCAACCTTTGGATGGAAATAATTGTATGAATTTAAGAAAAGGCAATAATATATAATATTAGTGTGATATGATTACCTCTTTCCTATGGTTACACCAAGAGTTGTAGAACTCTACGGATAGCAAACAGAACCTCGGAGGCTGAAACAAATGGACTTGGAAGTTAGTTGTCTCACACCGCAACGCATTTACACTTAAAAACCAAAAAAAAAAAGAACTCAGTGGCGCAGTAGGCTAAAGTACGCAGAGGGTTGCGGGTTCGATTCCTGCCACGGGACAAATGTTTGCATTATCTGCAGGTTATGTATATCAGTCATCTGGTACCCATAACAACTATAACAAGCTTCTTACTTTGGGGCCAGATGATACCTTCTATGTGTATATTATATCATCCCACCCACACGCAATGTCTAGAACAAAAATAATCAGAAAGATGTAGTGACTTATCATGACAGAGTCCGACGGCTTAAGCTGAACGTGCAACCTTTGATTTAGGCAACAATTCGTCACTGCAAAAACAGTTTTCAAATTGGTCACTACGCGAAACCATTAAAATTTATTTCAATCAGTCACATGTAAATTTAGTTCTTGAACGTGCACGTGCACCCGGCACGTGCACGTTCAAGAACTAAATTTATATCCAATATATTGGATGAACTAAATGTACATCCAATCACATCCAATTAATTCATCAATTTCCACCGCAGGAGCCGCACTCGCCACAGTCATCGCATTTTCTAAAGCTTTATATGAAGTAGTATTTAAAATCGCGCTCCTATCCGCGCCGAACGCGCCCCGTTTCAGTAAAAGTGCGGCTTCCTGCGGCGCGCACAGAGGCGCGTTTAGTTTACAGTGCGATGCTTTTTGTCGGCCATGCTTGGCACCTAAGTATAGTTAAGCGAGTCGTTCACTTAATCAAGAGTGAAGGCGGTGTCGATGCGCGGGCGCACGAGCGGCGCGTACAGCATCCCTGTTTTATTTAGCAACTAGCGACCCGCTCCGGCTTCGCACGAGTGCAAATGCACGTATTATATACAAATAAACCTTCCTCTTCAATCACTATCTATTAAAAAAACCGCATCAAAATCCTTTGCTTAGTTTTATATCTTTCTAAGCATACATAGGGACAGACAGACAGCGGGAAGCGATTTTGTTTTATATAGTTTACGTAAATAAATAAAAAAATATAATATAAAATATAGATAAAGTGCGCTCTATATACTAGAGTCACGTCAAAGGTGAGGTGAAGGCGCGGCGAAGTTGCTTTAGGGTCGACGACGTGGAGTAGCGCTGAGGGTGTTTTGCCTGTCTACGTCGCGACTCCGCTGTCATTTTGAAGGAATTGGTGTAGAGGAAGCATTTCGAATAGCATAGCCATCCGCACCTCAACTCTACATAGAGATCGCGCCACTACCTTGCCGTGTTACCACTCCCACATTCTAGTCAGCGACGCGCCTTATTATTCTCTTATCTGATACCAGCTGAAGATGAAGAAGATGACTATTTCTATTAGAAATGGGCTGAAGATGGTGATGTTGTTCTTTGTAAGTTTGTTGCCGCCTGGCAAAATGTTACAGTGTTGCAAATATTCCACATCGAGTTTTGCTAGTGTATAGATTAAAGATTATTGATTTCGATACATGCTGTAGTACATATATGTAGGTCTTATATTAACTGTATTTTGGAGTAGAAACATTTACTTACAAGTTTGAACTCCCTGGGGCGATACACACGCGGAGGCTTTGGTCTCTCGGGCTCCGGTGGCGGCGTCCGCAGCGACGGGTGATTCAACAAATCATCGCATTTCCGCTCCCGTAGCGGATGCATTATTCACACTTGATGATTTTACAACGAATCTGATGCGTATTCTATCGAATTATAACTAACCTACATAAAATATACCTACCTAACTTATAAGCAGTATTGACAGAACTCGATGATTCTCGATATGATTCTCATATATCAGTGATGACATGAAACCAAAGAGTTTTTATTAAACCCGCTTCCAAAAACGCATGCAACCTTGCACCAAAGAGTAATACACTCCTTTCCTTAAAACACATCGAATGTGTTCGAATGAGATAATAATACCAATATATTTCGGCTGCTACGATGCCTAAGTTTTATTTCGAAGATCCTATCATCTTTAGCCATTCACCTGGCAGATCAAGATTGAAGGGAATAGAAGAAAGGGTGGGGACATGGGTGGGACGTTTAAAAGATGGAAAAGGACATAAAAATATAATAGCATAAACTCAGGGTGAGTTAACGCTATTATATTTATAACACAAACGCTTTAAAACATGGGAAATTTTAGTATGTAAAGCGCTTTTCAAATAAACATTCAAACAGTTCATCAAAATATAATCAAATCTTTTTTAATTATATTTTTTTGTAATAATATTTATTTACATTAATATATATTATACGTAAAAGTCAGGAACTGGTGGCATCTTCGGATCACAGATCCAAGGGACGGGCATCGACTTGGCGGTGACGGAGTACCAAGATTCACTGGGCTGCCACTGCCCGTACTGGATAGTGGCCACATTATCAATGTGGCTCACCTCTGGTTTCGACACAGGGTTGTTCACTTCAATTCGTTCGTACACTCGGATGAGGCATGGTTGGGACTGAAATTAATGCCAGAATATAAAAAAAAATATCTAATATGATGTCAGGATGTCTATATTTATTTTTATGTACCTGCGGCCATGTTCGTGATTAAATAACAGTTATATTTATGTAATTACTATTTTTCTCTTCAATTTAGTTCTTTTATATTCGATTTTCTACTGATTTAGTCAAATCTGAAATTGCAACAAAAATTACCAAAAAAAGAATGAGCGGAATCGAACAACGCGTTAATTCAAACAACTAGGTACATAAGTTACAAATAAGTTTAGACGCACACATTTTGACTTTGTCCCTACCCTCTTCCCAAGGGAACCGTACTGAATTCCGAGAACTTTCAAAGAACTTCTCTCACATCATGCAGTTTTATTAAGTAGTAGTTTGGATTAAGAAGAATAGAGTGCCCTCCAAAAAATTAATCATATACATATCGACGTTTCATATTTTGTCACGAAAAATCAAAATTACTCACCGGTATTGAAATAGATTTGGACTTTTCCCAAAAATGTATAAAACCATTATCTTGGAAAGTCTGAATGCTACCAGGTAGGTCAAACCCAAATTCCCAAACTTCAGCTCCCGAGGAACATATGACATACGGCATATGAATCCCTAACAGCAGTATAAATAAAAGACTGTTATTCATTTTTACGTAGCCACAGGTCAATCGAATTACAGCACTCAACTGTTTTCCTCATAAAGCAAAAGGCTTTATATATGTATATTATACCTAAGTTGTTTCAGCGTAATAAATTCTTATGTCATGTCAAATTTAACAAATTGCCTATTAATGTTCATTAATAGGCAATTTGTTAAATTTGACATAGAAATCGCGGTTGGTGTTTAACTTCAATTACTTAAAGTAAAATTTATTAAAAACTGTTAGAATTTGCACAGTCACAGGTCACAGTTATGAATCGATTACAATTCAACATAGTTGCAATTAAATTATAGTCCGTACTCGTATAACCACCAGGTACCTGTTAGTTTAGTTATTGACTCGCAGGTTTCTACCCAAGGCTCCAAACATAAAATATCGCCCTTTCACGAAGTAGATACATATGTAGCTACAAGTCCTTAATATTAATAGGTACTTAACATGTTTATATTAAAAATTCGACGAGAGTTCTGTCAGTCTGTATGTTACCCTTTCCGTGAACTTTGGCAGGGAGGTAAATAGTATTTCGAGGACGGGCATAAGCTAAGCTTGAAAACCGCACGCGAAGCCGCTGGCAACAGCTAGTATACCATAATACAAGTAGTTAGCAGCCAGTATCGTCGCGACCATTTAGTTTCAAGATTAGTCTACCCTGGTCTAGACCCGAGCAGTCTAGTTCACTTCATCAAGAAAAAAAAGCAAATAGGAACTTAAGCTAGAGACAAAACTCTATTCACGTAATAAATCATGGATACTCTTACATACTTCTAGCATCTCGTTCTATTTTTTTTTCGTAATATCTTAGGGTTAAAGGTACAATTCCACCAAAATAGTGTGCAGCACATTTGTTTAAAAACATTTTGTGCAAAACTCCAGCAGTGCACGTACTAAGCTTGTATCGCGTTTAGCTTCTGGCTCCACCGGCAAGACTGTGCGTAACTTTTGTATGCACAGTGTGGCACACTTGTGCACGAACATGTTCATATACAGATGTGCACTATTTGTTATTGTTTGCCCGAGTGAGTCGACCAGCGTGAACATCTGTGTCGTACACTGTGCATTACGGTGCCGCACAGTTCAGCACACTGGTGGAATCCTACCTTAAGATACGGAAGGAAGAAACAATTCATTTTTTTTCGTTGCTTTTTCCTTATTCTGGAACAGTCAAAGAGGTTCACAAAATTGATTGGATCGGTTCATTATAGAACACCTCCGAAGTCATAGAATCTCTACCAACTGAGATTTTGAAATGTACTCAAGTATACCTTTCTAATGATATGTCCATTTGATTAAATTGGTTGATCCTTTGGACCTCCTTGCCTCAAAAACTCCTCGAAAGATTTTCTCGAAGTGAATATTTTACCATACAGCTAAGTCACCCAAGCTGCCACTGAACTTCGCTCACATCAATCATGTATTCGAAAATAACTCTGTCTGTTACCTTTTCACGCCTAAATGGCTGAATAGTTCTTAATGTTTGGGAGGGATGTAGACGGTATCTCTGGGCCGACATAGGCTATTTTTTATGCCGATAAAGTGCGTACGAAGCCGCGGGCAGAAGCAAGTAAAGTATAAATTAAAATTTAAACACTCAATTCCGGGACGATAATATTTTTTTTCCTTGGCTCAATCACTGAAGTAAATTACGCTAATAAATCATAAGGTTATTTTAGAGTTCTAAGCTTTAACCAACTACGCTGACTTTCTTTGGGATAACAAAGATAGGTATTAATAATATCAACACATTCTTTCTTATAAAATGTCATCTTAACCGACCTCATTTAATTGTTTTGTCATTCAACTCTTTTCCTGTTATGATGACTTTATATACGTCACCGTAAAAACAATCTACCATTTCATTAAAAATATTGAATTATTCAAACCAAAAAGTAAAATTTATTATTCGTGATGAGAAGTAGCGGTTTTATTTTATTTGTTTGTGCTGGGCTCATGCTTGTAAGTTATCAACAAATATATGAACTTTTCCAGTTGAATGCGGGTTTCGACTGAATCAGAATGTGCCAAGCTTTGGCCGTGATCATTGTATGTATATTCTTAAGAATGCTGCCTGTATCTCCTGCTGAACTCTGTTAACAACAGCACAGCACCTTTAGCTTGAAGGGTCCTATTTCCTAAAAATAACAAGCCGTAGAATAAACTGCTGACTGGGTGATATTGGTTATTTCTGTGGACTTTGGGTATGCTACCACTCGGTAACTTGATCAACCTTTGAGCGCCAAGACGTCGTCGACAGGTTTCGATAAACGTTCCGTAAGGCTACGTCCGCACAGACAGGCGGCTTGCTTAGTGCCAGAGCCTAGCAAATCTCCAAGCAAAGAGCTTAGTAAACCGAACATTGCGTGTTAAACGACGAAAATGTTCGGGACTGGCACTGCGCGCCTGGCGCTTAGCGGCTAGCTAAATGCCAGGTGCGCAGTGCCAGTCTTTTCTCTTCGCTTAGCGTCTATCTAAGTAAACAAACGTGTTGTTTTTTGTCTTACACAAACCCTTGATTCCCATTACTGTTGGACAGAGTGGTGGGTCTATCCTTGGCGGCACGGCAGCATGGAGCCTGGTGCGGATGTCGTACTACTTCTGGACGACGGACCTGGGCATCGAGCTCGGCTCCAGCATTATTTTAATGGCAGGCGCGCTGCTCTGCCTGCCCACTTGCTGGTTGGCCACCATCGTACCATACCATCCTAAGTCAGCCGCTTTGACAGGGACGGTAAGATTCAATCTAGCTATTCATAGATGGAAAATGTGAGTGTTTTTACAGGTTTTACACAATGTTATTTGTATACCTTAGTATGTATGGTATACCTTATACGAACAAGCAAACTTAAACACTATAGTGAGGTACGGTGAAGCAACTGCTCTGCAGCATACCACACGGTGTAGCCACGGCGGCGTACCCACCACGGCGTAGCACCCTTCGGCATAGCATACTACGGCGTAGCACTCCACGGCATATCATACTACGGCGTAGCAAGCTACGGTCTTGAATCTGCGTAGCAAGCTATTTCGTAGCACTCTACGGCGTAGCAAGCTACGGCGATAAGGCCAAACAACGTGTCCTGTCTTTTTTTGCTTTTATTTGTTATATCCGCCAATCATCGTGAATGTTTGAGTTAATAAAGTTTTGCAGTTGATGATGCTGGCAACGGCGTCAATGATAACGCTGACGATGGGCGTGACGTCCATAGCGGGGCTGCAGCGGTCGGTGCGCGAGCCGCAAACCCTCAACGCCAGCATGCAGCGCGCGATGACGCTCATTGGCTTCGAACCAGCTGTGAGGAGCTCCTTCTGTGCCATGCAGCTCGATGTAAGTATACGGTGTGTCCCTGGATAAAGTGGAACCCTAAAAAGGGGTGAAACTAGATCAAAAAATATCGTCTATTCGTTTCGGAGCCTATTCAAAACAAACAAGCAAAATATCAAATCTTTATAATATTAGTACCTATACAAAAATGTCCAGCAGTGGACTGCTATAGGCTGATGATGATGATGATAGAAAAATAAAGAATCGTTTATGTTTGGCAAATTTGTTGTCAAACTAATAATAACTGTTATACGGTACTTTACATGACACATGTTTTTGGCATATAAAAAATCTTTATCTTTATCGCTCAATTTCTATACTCCGATTGTTATATGTATTTTTATATATTGGTTCCAGCTGAAATGTTGTGGTATTCTCTCCTATGCGGATTGGTATCAATATCGCCGAACTTTGCCCCCCGCTTGCTGTGGCCGCTCTTGGAATGGAAAGGTACCATAAAGCCTGCTACTTAATAAATAGGTAGCTCTAAGAAGCTGCTGAAGTGGCAATGGGCCGGCCATATGTCGCGAACCGACAACCGGGGTAAACGTGTTCTTAAGTGGAGACCACGACTCGGTAAACGCAGTCTAGGACGCCCTCCGACTAGGTGGGATGACTGGATGCGTCAAGCGGAAGACAAGAGTAGGTACGATGGCGCTCATTAGGGGAGGCCTATGTGCAGCTGTGGACTAACATATGCTGATGATGATAATGACTCATTCAGTATAAATAGAGGTATATTTCTTGTTTAACTTTAAGTTTTAAAATGTGTATGTTCTTGCAGAGGGCCGACCAATGCCTCGAACCCATCTACACTGTCGGCTGCCTTGGCCCAGCTCTGACGGAACTGCGCAACTTCGCTAACTCGCTCTCTATCTTGGCATGTGCTCTTATCATTGTTTTGGTGAGTTTTTTGGCAGCCTACCCGAAGGAATCGTGGCTAGCTCTTCCCGGGATGATGATGTAATAATAGTCGAGTATAGGGACAATAGATATATTGTATAAAACTACGACTAATATGGATGGTAATGAGTGCGGTTTGAATGGCTGCTGGTGATGTACTGACCTCTGTAGGTGCCCGGTCCGCGCTCGCGGCAAGAGTAACCTACTTAGGCAAAACTGATGATGCAGCTAATAAACCTCCGTGGACGATGTATTGAACATACAAAGAAGAATGAAGTGTAGAGACATATACAGGGTGTTACAAATTAGCGTTACCTGGATGGCAGCTCCCCGAAATATTAAAGATAGCAAATTTTACTGGAAGGAACATTCCTTTCCATTTGAACAAACATTCCTCACAAAATATTCAATATTTAGTTCAGGTCATGTCCGTTTGTACCACCTTGTAAGAACAGGCACAGATTAAAAAATAAACAGGTGTTGCCATTGTTTATTTTTTTATTTGGGTTTTATATAAGTAGTATGTACCTATTCTCTATTATAGACATACATATTTCCTTAGTTGTATCAGTTGTTATTACTACATAGTATGAAACAAAGTCGCTTCCCGCGGTCTGTCTGTCTGGATGTATGCTTAGATGGGATTTTGATGCGGTTTTTTTTAATAGATAGAGTGATTCAAGAGGAAGGTTTATAAATCATTTGACATATGTATAATATGTGGATTTCCACGCGGGCGAAGCCGCAGAGCGTATCTTGTAATAAATAAATGCCTTTTCATAATTTTCCCTAAGGCCCTGGCGTTGTTCATGACTGCATACTCGTTGGTGAGCGTTCTGCTGCCTAAGTTGGAGGAGCGTGTGAAGCCCCAGCCCTTCCGTGTCGCTTGTCTGCCGCAGGTCGCCGTCAACCCTATCCTCAGCCCGATTATCACCGCAAACCATTAACGTTCCTTCAAAGGGCTTGCTCAGACATGGCGGAATCCGATGCAAACTAGTAGCGAAGTCTCGGATCTCGATTGAGATCGATAAACAAACCCTACTTACACATAGGCAGGATCGATAGATTAGACTAAATCTGTGCTTATCGATCTTTATCGGTAATCGAGCTTCTGGTGGAATATTCGCTTGGATTTTCACATTGAGATCGTTTGCCTTTATAAACCGCGATTGCATGATTTCGTCATGTCCGATCAAGCAAATAAACGCCTTAACTCAAACAGTCACTAAATAGTAGGTTACGCTTTTTTCTGCGCCTGACAGCTTAGCAACTGTTTAAGCTAAGCAACGTTAAAAAGAAGGATTTATCTAAAATAGCATGCATCTACTCAGTTGCCCTGTTTATTGTGCATATTATATTTATCTTTGGATATTGGCGGGAGACCAACGAGTTATTATTAACATAGATAGTCGAAACATGGAAGATAAAAATTGTATTAAGTACCTATGCAATGTTTTTTGATATACAAAATGTCCTTTAAATCCAATGTTTAATTGTAAAAATTTCATAAGTTATCATTTCATAAGTCCAGATTTTATATTTCTGATTGCAGTGCACCTGTCATTAAATTAAAGTGTAATTTATCAAAGTATTTTTTTATCAAACACGGTTTTTAAAATCAAATAAAGTTGTATTTTTGTTATTCATAAGCCATTAGTAGCTTATGAATTGTATCCCCTACCAGAGTGTCATCATGGCTGGCTCCCCACCATCGTGACTTTAGTAGTATTTTTGCAGTTCATTTGTGGGATTAACGATCCTACCGAAAACAGCTAATCGTTATCGACGAAGGACCCACGACGGGTAAACAAGCGATTTTCATTAGCAAGCGGAGCGAGCTGCGGAAAATTATTGTTTCTATTGCGAACGAGTTTTGTACAATTTTACGAAAACCTGCGTGTGCGAGTCGAATCGCCCTTGGCCGCCGGCGCCGGTTTTATTTACTTCCCAACTGACACCAAATTCCTGTGCGCCCAAAGCCTAAGGCCTGCTGCTTTAGGTATTTGTGATGATAAGGGGAATTCAAACAACAGTATGAAGTTAAATCTTTTTTAATTATAATTTTTTGAACACAATACATACAACATGCAAGCATTAGAATGCTTTATGAAATTAAGAAACAATCATATTTTTTCTATATTTGGTACCTATTTTTGGTTACTTTCAAATTATACAAAAAACGATCTATTAGATTAGACAAACATAAACTACTTAAAATTATTATATTATGAAAAATTTCGTACAACAGGGCAGCATCGCGCGGACCGGCCGCGGCGCAGACTACTTAACTCATGTACAGGACTAATAACTATAATTAAAATATAATACGTCGATACGTAATAAAACGAAGAAGCCGCCGATCGCCGCGGCCCCCGCGCGACCCCGACGTACACCCGCCCGCCGCCCGCCGCCGCCCCCTCTAGCCTAACTTATATACATTCACAACAATAGCTAACTAGTACCGTTACCAATCTAAACTTTATATTTGAAGCGTTCGGCGGATTGTTAAGAATTGAAAGAGTATCAATATGGCGTGCGGCGGAGGAGGCGAGGCGGGGGCGCGCCCCCGGGGCGCCTGCGAGGTCGCGGGTCTTGGCGCGCCGCGCGCTACTTAACAATAGTAATACAGTCACTCGACATCAGTCTACGGCTGCGGCCTCGCATCGAGCCGGAAGCGGGTGCTCCAATTTCATGGGACACTAGTGTGCGTCTACTGTCGATGGATGAGGAACAAATATAAAACGCCTAGCGCAATCAATCTACGAATGTCGCATGAATTCAGAGCACTAGTAGAGGAAAGCGCACGACGCCCGACTCGCTGTGCGTTCGTTTCTGATTGCGGACGCTGAAAGGCAACCTGGCTACGGAAAGACGCGGCTACTGAAAACTGAGCTATAATACGAGGAGATTGCGTCGGAGCGTTCGGGCGGCGTGCGGGCGGACGCGACGCGCTCGCTAAGTTAAGGCCGTCGAGCGCGGGGCGCGTCCGCCGTCAATTGGTTAACATTAGAACTATCTAGAATAAATAAATGGTGGTCGGGCGGCTGACAGGCCTCAGGGCGGCTCTAGCGCCGCGCGCCGCGATGCTTTCGGTGCGCCGCGCGGCCCCGCCCCCACCACAGCGCCACCAGCGCCAGCGCCGCCGTCACGTCGCGCCGCGCTCTGCCGTCCACACAACACACCGCTTACACACATGTACACACAACCATTGACACATAACGACCCCATCACGCCTGCTTCTTAAAAACAAAACATACGGCCGAATCGAGAACCTCCTCCTTATTTGAAGTCGGTTAAAAATATGAATGCGCTACGCTGAAATTTTGAATATTTTTAGAAAATGGTTTTTTTTATTTCCATAGCATCGCTAGCAAATAAAAGCCGTTGCTTGTTTTTAGGAACCAGCTATGACACCGGCCACACGTTGGGCGTCAAATTGTTTATGACATTTTTAAGCAGATGTAAAATTGACTAACAATTTATCTACAGGGAGAGGGGTTTATTCGATTCTATTCTACTGGGGTCTCTTTGACTAGTGTTTGAGAAAATACTTATACGATCTCGAGTGAAATAAATTATAATGAATAATTATTAACAAATCACAGCATATTTAGAATCATGCTTCGTCAAGCTTCATGGAACACATGAGCGCTCGAAAAAGCGTTCCGCCATGCTATTATATGTACGACAAATGAGAAAATGATAAAACATGCAACAAAATGATACCTGAAATGATTCTGCCTTCAATTCAATCGAATGATAATGAAATAAGAAAACTTTTTATACTATCATGGTTTCTAATAACACTAAAATTACTTGTAACGAAATATTTACCATGATTGGTGATATTTTGTGTTTTTATACCCTGTTTAACACAAACTGCACGCGCCTATGCGCCCAATATAAGACACGAAACACCACAAATGCGTGGTAAATATCACGTTACAAGTAAATTTCGACAAAAAGTACTACTATAAAAATGAATGTAAGGGAATATAGCGAATGATTGAATTGAAAACATAAGCGTAAACATAAACACGTTGTTAATGTAGCAAATGTATGAATGAATAAGAAGAGTGGGGATGGTTACCGATGCACACAACACGCGAGATTGCTCACCAAAGTAGCACACTGCCCGCCCTGCAACAAGCGGAAAAGGCGCTTTCACACATGAACTGGAGCAGCGAACAGGTTATACCGGCAAGCTTATGACACGGCGATGATTTTGGTTAGTTTTTAATGTTCCTACCTACAGTCAATTTGAAACGCTGAAAAACACTGGAGATTAGAAAGAGCGACTATTTGAAAATCTGACCATTTTTAAGTATGACCTTATAAAAATAAAGGAAATAACCCTTAAAAGGCCATTGTGGATTTTCATCTGCCAGAGAACCGTTGGGCACCCAAGTAGGTACAGCGTGCGCAGGTAAATATTAACAACAGGTTGAAATGCAGTTGGATTGAGCAGTAATTTTAGCAATTGGATTTAGAGCTATAAAGCCCAGCTTATGACATGACAATGATGTTGATTAGTTTCAATAAACTCAAGGATTTTGTTTAAAGTTAAAATAGCTCTTCCGAAGCTGTCAAGCTCGGAGGCCATTTAGAATTTTCATGTGCCAGAGGGCCGCCGAAAGCAACCCTAGCTTGGCGGGCGCATGTTGTTGTTTTTCAAAAAAGTTTCCAAAAAATGGCGTTTTACACAAAAACTGTTTTTGATGCCAATCGATCCTTTTTCTGATACTGATCAGAAACTTCTATCGGACCAACTGAGAGTATCTTCAAGGCGAAAGTGAATAGGTATCTTTAGACCTATGTGATACATCTTCGGCCACATCGTCACTTACCAGGTGAGATTGTGATCAAACGAAGGTCTATTGACGATAAATAAATTAAATTCTAACTTTTTCAAATTTTTAGAAGGCGTCCTTTAGAAAAACGGGACTGTGGTGGCGGCTACTACAATTTGCCAATTATGTGTAGTAGTAGTAGTTGACGTTCGTCTGGGGGATGCTTTAGACCCCTTGTTCGGTTTACTCCTTTGGCTAAACTTTCAGACTCTAGTCTTGTCAAAATTCCAATGTTTTAAAACCTCAAGGACCCTGGTAGCACTTAAAGCTGGAATAGCAAGGATCGTGATATAAGGCTCAGATTTTAAATACATAGGTAAAAGGTAGGAAACCAGAATAAAATTCAAGTGTAAACAATTATTCGAACCTCAAGAATCGCGATATAAAGCAACAACAGATTCTGATTAGAAAAGGGACATTTAACGTGAAAATTAGAATCACGATATAAGGCACCAACAGATTCTGATTAGAAAAGGGACATTTAACGTGAAAATTAGAATCACGATATAAGGCACCAACAGATTCTGATTAGAAAAGGGACATTTAACGTGAAAATTAGAAACACGATATAAGGCACCAACAGATTCTGATTAGAAAAGTGACAGTTAAGGTGAAAGTAATTGAGCAAGTTGATAAGCAGTTGTAAGCTAGCAATCAGCGCGCGGTACGTACCATGCAGGCGGGGCAGTGCGGCGGCGCGCAGCCGGCCAGCTCGAGCCGGTGCGGCGCGCGACCCCCGCCCCCCGACCCCTCCGCGCCGCCCCGCGAACCTTCCGCGCAGCACCCCCCACTCTCCTCGCACTCCGGCTCCCAGCAGTCCACCTCGCCAAGCTGGAATGGAACGTTCATTTGTGATAAGGCAGAATTATCCAAAAAGTAGCGGGGCTTCCCGCCCGTTATTTTAGGGTCGGTAATAATCTCCTAGTAGAGCGCTTTGCTGTGCTGACGGTATGCTCGACTTGTTCCGCAGTGGTCACTGGCTGATAAGAGAGCTCAAAAGCCAAAGAACTAAAGGCGTATATATGACTCACGAGGCAATCACAGATCTGGCACTGGTAGAGTCAGAGCTCCACTGCTGGTGGTGTAGTGACGTGGTGCATCTCCTAATGGCGGAATCTGTAGCGCGCTTTGCAGTGCGGGCAGCACAATTAGTTCCTCACCTATCAATGGGTGGTAAGAAACAGCTAGCCTAAGATCCATAGGAGTAAGTAAGACTCACGAGGCACTCGCAGATCTGGCACTGGTAGAGCCAGCGCTCTCCGCTGCGGAAGGTGACGTGGTGCATCTCTTGGTGGCGGCAGTGGTAGCGCGCTTCGCAGTGCGGGCAGCATGAAGCCGGCGCTATGGCTAGGGCCTCGCTGCTCACTGTACTCGACACCTGGAACAAATATATGTATCTATATAGTATATACTCAATCTCTACATTATTGTTCCCGTAAACCTTTGGTTCGCGATGCCGCCGCTGGCGAGGCAGAAGCACGCGTTGTATATATACGCGTTATATATATACGCGAGATGTATGGGGGTAGTAGTTGCGTTTCAAAGTCGCGAGCTTGTGCAGCGCCGTTCAGTAAACGCTTACCAGTAAACGTGAACAGCGCGCTGCCCAGCGGCGTGACTATAAAACCAGTCTTAGACTAAAGGGAGACTTATCTCGTTGTACTTACAATAGTGGTTTGGTTGTCATGGTAGTCGCAGGCGCAGGGCGCGCGGTCGCAGGAGGCGACGCCGGCGAGGCAGGCGCATGCGCGGCAGCCCCCGCCTTCTGTCCATCGCGCTCCATCTGACATTATCCTCCCTTGCCATTGACAACCTATACAAAGGAACGCTTATGATATCAGATTTCACATTTCAAAAATTTTATTTGTCTAGGTTTACGAAATAAGCACATAGACATGTCAAATTTATACCATAAATTATATTATCCTACTAATATTATAAACGCGAAAGTTTGTGAGGATGTATGTGAGTATGTTTGTTGATCTTTCAAGCAAAAACTACTGAATGGATTTTGATGAACTTCACAATAATATCGCTTACATATCAGAATAACACATAGGCTACAATTCATAAAGTTTTATTGTATATTATCCAAAATATCTATCACCACGCGGGTGAAACCGCGGGGCGCAGCTAGTTAAATAATAAATAAGGTGTTTTGATCATCTCTTCACTTTCATGTTTTTGACCATTAGTGGAAGAAGTGAAAAAGAAACCACTAGTACATTCATATACTCGTATAACTTATGTGTCTTATACATACGTGTTTGTTTTGCCTATCTGAATCTAAATACCTAAATTACGATTTAAATACAGTCAATATTTATGTAAAGCTAAGCACAACATTGAAATTCTTACATACTATTGTCAATGCGGAACTGAGCGACATCTTTGATGTTATCATTTATGGAGTAGAAAGTCTTAAAAAGCTGAGCCGTAGTAGCCTAGAAAGCCAGCCCAAATGTGCCCTTCCATTATTTGGCGAGATTGAAACTGTTCGTTAGAGTAAAAACCATGATATATAAGTATCACAAGGCATCATCATCATCAGCCTATATTAGTCCACTGCTGGATGAAGGCTTCCCCCAATGAGCGCCACAGCGCCCTGTATTCAGCTTGACGCAAGCACCTACGTGCAGTTTTTCGCAGGTCGTCATCCCACCTGTTCAGAGGGCGTCCTACACTACGTTTACCGAGTCGTGGTCTCCACTCAAGAACACAAGGCATACGCCTTATGATTATAACGTGAGCAATACTTACTTAGCTCGCAGTTCTCAGTATCACATTGGCATCTAAAGCTGCCATCCGTGTTGATGCAGCGTGCGCTTGGATGGCACGTGTGGAAGCCTTCGCTGCATTCGTCCACATCTGGAATTAAAGTTTGATGATCAGAGTTTTCCGTTTCGATGGACTGAGTCAACAAAATGGCGGACTTATTTGTCAGCCCTACATCACCCATGGCGCACCGAAGACTCCGAGGGCATATTCCGAATGGGTGGGGATCTAATCACAACGCGACAAGTTACACAGCATAATCTAGCCCCAAGCTAAGCGGAGCTTGTGTTATGGGTACCAGATAACTGATATACATATAATACAATACATTACATATAAGTATAGATATTTTTTATTATACAAAGATGACCATACCAATGACCAGAACACCCGGAACAAATACCTACAGATCGTACACACAATTGTCTCGCGCCACAGAGGTCGTCAAGATAGAAGTCTTTTCGAAGGACGCGATGGGTTCAACACGATGATGGGTGTTGAAGAATTTCGTGCTGTCGTTTGGATTAAATCGGCAAGGGACTGGGACAGCTGACGATCTCTGGTGTCCAAGATGGTGCTTGTAGGTCTTCTGCGCCACGCCATAACCATTCCAGTAGGAGCGGCATGTTACCTTCACATTCGTCCGTGTGCTGACTAGGCCGGTAGCCCATGGCACAAACGCAATAGTAGGAGCCCGGTGTGTTGACGCAGAGCGCGGGCGGGAGGCAGGCGCGCGGCGGGGCGAGCGCGGGGTGCGCGGGGAGCGCGGCGGGCGCGCACTCGTCCACGTCGCGCTCGCAGCGCGCGCCGCCGAACCCGCGCGCGCACAGGCAGCGCTCCGGGCCTGCGCACACGCCGCCGTTCAGGCAGCCGCCCGTGCAAATCGCTGCAACGTCAAAAAAGAAGATTCTCAGTACGAACAACATAATCTGACACCATGAAACCTGAAAATGTCTTGTCCATTACCCTCACCAGGCCCTAACCAGCCCAACTCTATGAAGCATTGGAGTTGGACCTTCGGTGCTTGAGAGCGCCGTTGCAACTTTTTTTTTAATATAATCTATAGACCTTCGTTTGATATCAATTTCACCTGATGGAAAGTGACGATATGGCCGACGTTGTATCACGTCTAGACGACACCATTAAGATACTCTTGTCTTTAAGAGACCCAGGTTGTAATTTTCCAAAGAAACAGAAGCAGGTAGAGTTTCATTCCTTAGCGGTACGAATGATGAAAGTGGATAAAAACTGCTAAGTGCGAATGGAAAGTATATCCACTAGATAAGGATAGTTTTGCACCGTCTGCCTGTTTTTCCTTGAGTGGAAGGCATATGGTGGGATCAGCTCATGAAATAGGTGTGTGATACTCACGTGTGCAGATATATCCGTCGCCCTCGTACCCGTCCCGGCAGCGGCACGTGTAGGATCCGGGGGTGTTGGTGCAAGCCGCGTCCACATGGCAGCCGTGACTCTCCGCCGAGCATTCATCCACCTGAGGGAAAACATTATAATAATATGTAAATAATTTATTTCAGATCATAGAAAGTGTGATACTTATATATCTGGTATATACCTTAAAACTAGCATACGTAAAATATAAAAAGACTAATAATGGTCAAACGGTGCGAGCAGGATAACCATTAGCTACGGCTACGTAGGTCTTCTATTTCTTAATTGTGGCCTAGTTTTTATGTAAGCAATGTCATTCGTGTCTACGTGACGTCACCAATCGGCCCTGTCTGAAGAATAGCGTTGGTTGCAAACTTGATAGATAGATGGAAAACACTTTATTATACCATACAAAACAGAAAACAATACAGGAATAAACAATAGTATAAAGGCAGACCAATGTTTATGCTGAGGCAGGGATCATTTTTTGACACAAGCAAGTTGTTTCTTTTTGTTATTTCATTATTATTGTGTTTTATTACCAACTTGTAGTTTAAGTTCCAAATAAAATTTTCTATTCCATTTATTTTTTCCTCAATTTGACTATAGGAAATTGTAAAGTAAACAAGAGATGACTTCGTGTCGAGAACTGGGCTGATTACAATTCGGAAAGGTCGATCCTCGTCGAATGCAAAGGCTCATAGTCTCTGGATTTACATACATTGATATCTGGATTTGCTTGGTACATACATACCTCGATGCAGTTGAATTTATCCTTCCTAGTGTAGCCGGGTAGGCACTGGCACACGTAGCCTCCCACGACGTTGATGCAGCGCGTGTTAGAGTGGCAGTGGTGGCCGTTCACGTCGCCCGCTTCTTGACACTCGTCTACGTCTGCGTAGGAAATACTCTACTTCAAGTTGTGTAAGGTGATATGCAGATAGAGCTTACTTTAGTCAAAGAAACTATCAACTTCTAAAACCACAGTAAGATTTTATAGTACCAGAACTTACAATAATTTGGTTTGTTGTAAAAAAGTGTGCGCGCGTTGATCTCTTTTGTAGGCTATAGTGCGCGGGCGTAACGTCGTAGCTCTTGCTACGAATTTCTACCTTGAAATGAAATGTTAAATATATATTTATGGAGGAGTAGAGGGACGGAGTAGGTAGTGGAAAATATACGAGGAAAGAAGGAAAATGTAAATGCAAAATGGCGGTAACTGCAACTCTCTGCAAAGATATTGTAAGAACTTCGTAGTAAGTGCTACGATGTTACCCCGCGTAGCCTACAACAGTTCAACAAACCAGACTCCTAATATCTCTGAAAGAAGATCAAGCACCAAGTTGCTGTTTAATTGGAACATTACCTAACAACAGTAGACATACCTCTACACGTAAGCCCGTCTCCATGGAAGCCCTGGTTGCACTTGCAAGTGTACTTGGTGTTGAGGTTCATGCAGGTCGCGTTCTCATCGCAAGAATGTCCCATGCTGCAGTAGTCCACGCCTGCATATAAATAGACACATAAGTTATCGTCGGGGATTGCACTGCCATTCACCGCTGTTATTCGATTTTATAACAGACTAGCTGTTTCCCGCGGTTTCACCCGCGTGAAATTCTATATAAAGATAGTATAGGCTTCCCAACGATGAAAGAATTTTTCAAATCGGTCCAGTAGTTTCGGAACCTATTCGATATAAACAAACAAACAAAAAATCAAACCTTTCCTCTTTATAATATTTTAGTAGGTATAGACACAACCAGAACAAACAGACGGAGTGGAGATCGAGCATGAAGCAGGAGGTCAAGAAGACCCAAAGCACGATGGTCCGATGACATAAAAACTGTAGCTGGCTGGTGTGGTCGTGAAAGCAGATTCAGAGGAAAATGGAGAATATTAGGAAAGGCATATATTCGCTACTGGAGTAATAGATTATGACAATGATTATGAACAATGATGATGAGGTGTCCCTTCCGCTTACATGTTTTTATTTTTAAATTATGTACTCGTAAGTTCTTTCTTATAAGTATGGCTATAACATGTACCTACATTATTGTGAAGCTGAAATAAATTAATTGAATTGAATTAGGTACCGACTATGACTCAGGTTGAAAGGCGCGGAACGGTGCATCAAAGAGCGCACTCCTGATGGACATACACTCTAGGAGTGCGTTTAAAATCTTTACAGATTACATTGAAGCAAAAATGTATTGAGCCGTTTCAAATGATCAGTTAATTTGATCAAACTGCAATACGTACCGTGATCTCAAACTGTCTAACAAACGTCAACAAACACCAAAACAGTCTCGCGTGTACTGTCACGCCAACTTTTCGAGGGATGAAAGCGGCTTACCTGGACAGTACTTGAAGCACGGCGGACCCTTCACCTTAAGGTCCAAATGGACACAGACCAGGGAGCCTGATCTGTTTTCCATGCGGACCGCAAGAACCGGCCCAAGGCCACACAAGCACTACTATCCCACAGGTCTGGATGGAAAGGCTTACCTGGACAGAACTTGCAGCACTCTCCAGGCACGGTGAACTGGTCCGAAGGGTCGCAGGGCAGCGGTGGACACACGACCTTGGGGTCTGAACGGACACAGACCATGTTCCCGTCGTGGCACACGCATTCCGAACATTCCTTGGGTACCGACCGCTCGCCATGCTCGAAGAGATTGCCTTGTAGTAGACATTGTTCTGTGGAATTGTTGAAGCTATAGTGCCGTATTTGTGAAGTTTCTTAGATATTATGATTTTTGTTTTACCTATACAGGGGTTATTGGTATTGGTAATTTACTGACAATACGTGAACTGCAAGTTCTGGCCATCATCACTGAATACGTTTTTGAAGACGCCAGATCTTAATTCTTATACTTTGTCATACAAAATGAAAAAATACATTTGTCTGGAACCTAATTAATTACTAAAAACCGATCTCCCACTCCCATACCCACTGTAAAATCAGGGATGAGTCGTTCTTAAGTAAAGATTCGAATAAAGGCTCTTAAAGGGCAGATACCATCGTGTTTGATCGGGAAGTATGTAAATGTTAGTTTCAAGCTGAACTAATTGCAGAGGGTTTTTGTAATGCCAGCTAGAACTCACTTAAACACTTAGGACAGCAGTCTCCTTGATGTAATACTGGATTCTTGCACTCCGCTCTATCGCACTCGACCGGCCTGCACGTTATCTCGCCGTGCTGGAAATACAATACGATTGACAGTGACAACTTGTAAAATAAGGTTTAAACCTTAAACCACATACTTGCTGACATGCTTTAAAACAAATGCATAATAAATAATAGTTGTTAAAGGTTGGCGCCCGTTCAACACCACTGCCGCACAACACAAAAATCAGCATTTAAATATGTGCTCGTAAGCTAACATTTTACAGTGACACAGGGCTTACCACAAGGTATAGTATCATTAAATCTGTGCCACAAGTTTCAAGCAAGTAGCCCGCCAGCTATCTATTATCTGTTGCCGTTAGTATAAATTGCTTCTAAATATTAGGATCACGAAATATTGAATGCACAGTTTTGTATTGTGCGGCAATGATGCGGTCCAGATCTACAACAACCTTTATGGTTGGGGCCCTTTAATGATCTGATCGCATTCTTAATTCTAGGGCCTCACTATTTTTGCCAAACGTCTGGTGTCTGGACTAACATATCTAGTAGAAAATAGGTTAGCTTACCACGCAGGAGCATCGATTGCAGTCCCGTTGCCACGTGGCGCCGTCTGCGTGGACAGTCCCGTTAGAAAAGCATGATTTCTGACAGTCACATTGCTCAAGTCGCGCCAGTCGCGTCTCCGCGCCTACTAACTATGGAAGAGAACAACATATTATGTAGGTACAATTCTCTTTAGTTAGAACCATATTGCAGAAACCGAAAAAACTCCGAAGATTCTTAGATCGAAGAGAGGCTACTTCCCATTTGTCAACCTTTGCATCTCGCAAATCCCGTGAAACTAATAAACAAGACTTAAAAAAAAACAAATGAACTCACGATGTATGTAATATTTAGGTAAAAACAAAAGCAGGCCTAAAGACGCGTCAAGTGAAGGTAAGATTTTTTCCTGAGGTGGGTACAGACCTGTGCTGTTACGGGGTGTAATCTAACGTGTTACACAGCGAGCGTGCAGTCAGCGCCTACGGGGGAAGAAGGCGTTCGCAACGAGCAACGAGACGGATTTTAACTCACGGCGCGTAACGTATCACGCTTGCTGCTAATGGTACATTACGCTTCGGGTTCACAACGCCAGTAGTTTTAATTTTAAAGTCACACGTAAAATTGAGTTTAAATATTGTGTGTTTCTTTCTTGAAATATTCTCAACTCTGTTACCAGCAATAAAGGCCTATTATTATTTTAAGATTTAGAACTGGTTTTTGTTTATAGTTATTCAAATACAAAATGTTTTATTTCTTTAGGCTTACAAAATAATCACTTAGACAAGTCATATTTTATACCATAAATTATTATGAAGTAATATAATTTTAAAGTCCATTCCTCGGAGATTGGTGGGAGATCGCACGTGACCGCACTGAGTGGAAAGATTTGGGGGAGGCCTTTGCCCAGGAGTGGGACGAAACAGGCTAAATAAAAAAATTTAAAAAAATTTTACTGTTCACTTCATTTCTTGTTACATAATAAGATCCTTCTTTTGTAGTAATATGAACATGAGTTGATGTTTCCTTACCTTGAGTGATAAATCATGGATATGTGTGGTAAGTTCTTGGACAGTGGCCTGCAGCAGTGCGAACTGTCCGCAAGTCGGGCATTCCGAGTCCAGTCCGGGACATTGAGCCAGGTAGCCATGCGGCCCGCTAACCAGCCTCACGTCTTGTATCGTTCCCTGGAATTCAAAATATTGTTATAATAACTTATGAAAGAAATAGTGGTAGATTTCGTCGTACAAAGTTAAGTTTGTATTTTAAGACGTGGAGTTCCGTTCCCCTGCTGCGTGCGCCTAGGCCCCAAGTCTTTACAAGCATAGTTAAGAAATACATTTTATATGACCCTCTATAAGTGTACAATGTTAGTCTTCGTGTAAAGAAGAACGACGTACGATAGTGTATTTAATGAGTTTCGTTCTTCTACTCACTATGGAATAAAATCTTGTGAGTAAAAGAGTGTTTGCGGCCAAATGGTATTGTTAAAACCATTTGGCCGCAAACACTCTTTTACACGATCGTACGTCGTTCTTCTATGTTCAGGTCTCATGTAATCTCTCATCTATGTAGGTTTAGATAGATTGATAGATAGAAAACACTTTATTATACCACACAAAACAGAAATAAATACTTAGAATGTAATGAATAGAACAGAATGTATGTAGGTACTAACTTTGAATAATGAGTGTTTGCTGTTCCGTTGTCCGAGCCAGAGCGAGAGCTGCGGCGTGGTGAAGTTCCGGTCTGGCGGCGGCAGCAGGCGGCGGTAAAGCGGGTGGCAGTCGACCAGCAGCGTGGCCTGCGCGCCCGACACGGCCAGCGCCAGCCGGTGCCACGCGCCGTCCGCCAGCCGGAAGGGGAAGGTCTCCACGCGCGCGGCGCTGCCACCCGCCGCCACGTAGTGCAGCCGAACCTCGTCGCGCCGCCCGCTCGACTGCACCTCCAGGTACCTGCCGCATCAGGCCACCACTTGCACTAACCATCGCAAGACACTACGTCTCCTCCTCTACGCCCGCGCCAACGAGCGAACCCTTCCGAGGTACACAAACAAAGCAAGCAACAAACAACGGTCCCACGAGCCGCGGGGACCGCGGTACCTCGGCTGGCTCTACATCTCAATATCGCGCGTCCATCTTGGGGGACCATGTACCTCGGAACGGACCGCGTGCGGTGTGGGCTCGCTAGGTGAGTGACGGTAAACGCGCGCGGTAACCGCCGTCTGACTTTTAGAGAGAACCGTAGTACGGCGCCGGGCGATTCAGAACGTTATCCAGAGACGAGTAGGGGGTACGCGTCTCCGGAGAGCGTGCGGACATAGCGGGATCCCATGTCGCTTGGAATGCAAGTGCGGACCGGCCCGGCGCGTGTCCCCTGAGCGCGGGCTCGCAACACCACATCGGTTACATTACAACATCGAGTGAGAGGACATCGAGAGACGGGGGTGTGGAGGCTCATACGTACATATCAAACACAGAACACAAGACGTACTGCGGAGGGGGAGCGCGGGCGCATGCATCCCGTCCGCGCACACATACATCCATGCAAAGTTTACAGTGAGCCCAAAAGTTCAACGAATATTAAGGAGGACATTCCGAGGCACAGGACATTCCAAGATACATGATACTCCCCGCGCGCGACCGCATCAATCACACTCGAGGCTGGATGCGGACGCGCGCTGCGATGTTGAGATCTAGAACTCACCGTGGAGCATGCTCCCGCGCCGCTCGACCGTAGCTCGATGCCCTCTCTCTCAGCCCCCGTAGCTCGTCTCATCGATTCAAATCCGTTCTACTCAAAGTACATAAATCATTATAATTTAATAAGCAATGATAACAACTAAAGCTGATCATGACAAACTGTATTAACACAATGCTACGACGCGTAGAGCAAGTGCTACGAAAGTAGGCGCTACGGCCCGGAATTTCGTAGAGGTTTTATATTAGCAGTTGCTACGGCGCGGCGTAGGAGTATGGTTTGGATATGGGGTGGTAATGCGAAGCGTGCGTACCTGTTGTACCCATGTGAGAATGAGATGATAGTGCCCGAGTTAGCTGGCTCCTGGCGCAGCGTGGCCAGCACCGTGAACTCGGGCGAGCGTCGCAGCAGCTCGGCTGCGCGCTCGAAAGCATCGCCCTCTACTTGGAGAGAGCGCGAATCACCTGAAACATTTTATTTATTTACTCAATTATTTTGGAAAATATTCTTAAAGTGAAAATTGGGAAAATTATTTATTTGAATATACAATATTCACTGGTTATTATTATAACACACATGAGTGTATTAATATAATTAGATTGTTTGAAACAATTTATAACTGACTTAGTTTCATGTTTTTTAAGTTTTGCGAGATGACTAACAATCCATCGAAAATATTTTTTGTTATGGGACTACCTAGGGGTCATCTTCCTATACAATTGCAATAGATTCATCCTATAAAGACGGAGAATATGACAGACATACATAATAAACATACATACAGCTGAACATAGAACTTTCTCCGTTTTTCGAAGTCGGTTAACAAAACAAACATTAAATTGATAATAGGTTTAAGCACCTACAATCCACACTTTAAACACCCTTAGCGTTACGTTAGTTAGAAATTAATCGTCACGCAAAAGTACCATTACCTAACTAAAGGGTAAATATGTAAATCATATAAATTGTTCTGAATCGTTTTGATAATAATCAAATATCAGAAGCAATGCCTACGAGACCTTGGCCTGCACCGCAGCACCTGGCAAACTGCCAGCTCAACTTATGTTACGTCAAATCGAATGCCTATTGCTATTTAATTAATTAAATGTCATTATTTTTATTTATATCATATATCATTCAAGTAAATATAACGACTCTAAAGCAGCTCAGTCTGTATCAATGTTAAATCGATCAATAAACGTACAATTTTCATCATCACAAAATTGTTCAAAATTTATACGGATCCGTATACACTCTAAAAATTACCAAAACATTTTCATGTCATGCATAGATCAAGATATCCCTCCATCCATCCATCTACTAAGTACATCCTAAAAATACATGACTTGTAGTTTTAGGATAATGAGATTCTCCCTCAACAGTTCCGTAAAATTCTATCTGGAACTAAAAAGTTATATCATTTCAATTTTGTTTTCAAACTTGGCACACATTATCGGAACGAGTGGAGTGGAGTAAGTACATCTCGCTTTCGGTTCACACAGTAACGAAGTTTAACTGCAATGCGGGTAACTTGTGCAGATACCTAACAAGGCATCTAATATATCCGAGATTGTTTATGAAGTTTCAGTAGCAAGCATTTACTTCACACCTTACAATACCTTCTGATATTAAATGAAGACAAATTTTTTTGCTGGCTACCTGCTCTGCTACAGTTAGGTTTTACATAATACTTAGATGTTAAGATATAATTATTAATGTTAGATAGATACATAAAACGTATAATATTTTTAGGGTTCCGTAAAAGGATAAAATAAGTGGAATAAAGACGTCTTTCTGTCCGTCTGTCAATCCTTTTTTCTCAGGAATGCATAAAGGTGTTGAGTTGAAATTAACATCAAATACTCAGGTCTGTAATTTCTTTGAGCCATGATATAAATCAAACTTCAAAAGTAACAGCCAATTTGTTGAAATTTAGGGGAATTACGTGCACACAAAACCTGTAGAGTATTTCCCGTTCACCTAGAATCATGAAATTTGACAAGAAGCAAAGTCTTATAGCATAAATAAAGGAAAAATTCGAATACCGCAAATATCTAGCTAGAAAGTTGTTCTAAAAGTATTCGAAGTTTTTCTTCTCTTTCTCTTCCTTCACCTACATATTACTACTTTCTCCTTCTGTTATTTATTCCTTTTGTGTATCTTCTCTTCGTACCACTTATTCAATATAGCTTGTACCTATATCTGTTAATGTTAACTGTGTTTTAGTTCAAGCACAGGTATTGTTGTCTAGGGTAGACAATAATGACATCGCATCGTCATACATTGTGTACATTACTGAAGTTGAAGGAATGAGTTTCATATAATTTACGCATTCGAATACAAAGTGACGTAATTTTTCTCTATCCTACTCTAGACAACAAACCCCGTGCTTGCTTGTTCTTATAAAGCGAAATAAACGTGTCGTTATCTTTAAATAACAAATAAATATTATTGCACATAAATGATGCAAGGAACAAATTAAACGAGTGTGTAATAAAGTACGCAATAGTCCAATTTAAATCACTGAGGGTTAGCAGGGATGACGAAATAATATCTCATATGAATGGTTCATTCTCCCCCGTGGCGAGGGTAAACTGCGTGGAAGGACCGATATAGGAGGGGATGTGTGCAGTGCACTCAGTATATCTGTGCAGGTGACTGACAGTGAACGTCGGCGCTAGCGGTTTTTTTTAGAACCAGAGATTAATTTTTACTTGACTACTCTATAAAAGTAAAGATCATGGTTTTAGTAATCTTACATATCTGGTTAAGCACATAACGCTTCTTATTTATAGTTGACCGTAGAATCTGAATGACTTATGGGCAATCCATTCGTTTAAAGCGGAACAAAAAGCTAACTCGTTGTTTCTTTGGAACCGTTATAAAGCGATTTCTATCCCATGAGAAATGATTTATAGGATAAAAAGTACATACTTTTTATAAAAAATAGGCTTAACACATGTTAAGGCTAATTTTTATTAGCAGGCCTAGATTGTTTATTTGTTTATTCATTTCCACTGTAGGTACACATGTTACACTTGATGTCGTTAAGTTCTATTAGCATAAAAATTATATTACAATCTTATTATACAAGTAACACACATTAATTTTGACATAGAACTAGAACTTCATATTCAAAATTTGAGCTCTTGCAAAATTGGATGCAAAATTTCAGCGTTCTGTAGTTTTGGCGTAAAGAGGTAAAATCATCAATCATATTAGTAAGTTTGAGTATTAGTAATCGTGTGATTAGTGATAATAAATAACTATATGACGTTTGTTAAATCCAAAAAAGTAAAAAAAGGCAAATCTTAATGTAATTGTTAATGAGAAAGTGTAAATTAGTAGGTATTTTATTTCAACATCAGCAATGGCTACATGCACAGGAAAGCTGGTGCACTATACGACACGGAACTAAATATTTGACTGTAATTGTCTCAAAAGAACTCCCCAAGTGATTTGTCGTCGTCGAAAACCATTTAAACGTCGAAACAAAAATATACTATACTTTGATAAATTACTGTTGGGCTATAAACAACGTTGATCAAACAATATGATAGATCTATGGCATGACAAAATGAAAGAATATTTCGTTCCATACACCCTACCTTGTGTCTCGCTACAATTTGTTATTTCGTGATGGGGAAAATATGAAGTCAGGGCACTGTGTTTAGACTGTCAAGGGTTACCCCTACCACGAGTTACGTTATTTATTCGAATTAATTATAAATTGTTGTGGTTGTTAAGAAGAAAACTCGCACTCGCATAATTCGAAAGTATCCTTCCATATCTGTATCTCCGTCTATTATATATATACATATCTTTAGAAACCTAAAAGGCTGATTGGTTCTTAATGAAATTTGTCAGGGTGGTAGACGTTATCCCAGGGAAGGAAATAGATTTATTTTATCTCTGCGAAACCTCGGGTACTTCCCGGGCCTCGCACTGATGCTAATATTATTATTGCTACAGTTGGTTCTATGGAAAAGTTTAAAGGTTATTTCTATACCATGGGAACTGATTTTCGGAGTAAATGTTTTATTATTGTTAATTTTAAGAAACTGAAATAGAGTGAACAAGATCTTTTCACCAAATCAGACGCATCGTGTAATGGGACGCCATTTATTCAACTCTTTTTATTACTGCTTCAGATTGTAGAAAAACAATGTGGGAGGGAAAATTATCGGAAAACTATTCACTTGAGTTATACTTAAGCTAGTGTATACACTCATATATATATATACACTAGCTTACATACATGCTTTCTCTATGTGCTTAGTTCTTAGGTATACAGTGCTGAATATGAATTGAAGTTTTTGCGAATCTTTTACATATAAAGTTCATTGCCTTATTCTAAGTAGTTCAAAAACAATAAAACATATCTTCAATCGTTTTGTTTGAATAAAATCTACATTGCAACACGAAACTCAGAGAATATTGATCCTGAACGATAAATAATTCATTATTACTTTTCCCTGCTTTTCTTATCTCCCCTTGCCAAAACTGAGGTTCTAGTTAGAAAGCTTATACAAATTGGAGAGATCCAACGGCCTCTCATCATTTCCATTCAGTTTTCATTACCCTGTTTTTCTGTAATATTGTAATGTATACAAGAGGGTTCATTTTAAAATTCAAATATTCCGATGCCATTCAAATTAACAGAATAATCTCGGAGTTATATTATGCAGGTGTTTTTATTACATTTGAATTTATGATTCGCGTGGAACCCTAACTTTGTTTCGGTTTAATTAAATCACCCTCGCGAATATCAATACAGTGACGAACAAATATTTGCTGGCTTTGTACAAACACTTTATTGTATGACTGCCCGTTATGGATTTATTTTATTGGCAATCGTTTATCGTTTGGGCACACATGACCTGTTTTCTTTTAATTTATGCTTTTTACAAATGTCAGATTCTATTGATTTCTAGAGATTGATGATCGATGTGGCGCGGTGGGCGAAGGTCCGCCCGCGACGCAGGAGGTTGCGGGTTCGATTCCCGCCTCGGAACTATTGTGTGTACGATCTGCAGATATTTCTTCCGGGTGTTCTGGTCGTTTTCTATGTAAATAAAAAATATCTATATATGATATATATAGTATTATGTATATCAGTTATCTAGTACCCATAACACAAGCTCTGCTTACCATGGGGCTAGATAATACTGTGTGAATTGTCCAGCATTATTTATATTTATATTATTTATTAATGAAAACTAAAATGTTTACTTGTTTTCAGGATATTTATTCAATTACGTATTTGTTTTTGGTCTTCGAAAGAGGCTGTGTGATAACAATTTTAGATAAATCACTTGCAAAAAGGTAGAAATATCAGAATTAAAATAAAACGGTGGAGGTTAGGAAAAGGGTCGCTCTCCATGAGGTCGGCATTTTCAGTTGACTTTGCTTTTGTCACACATCATTTCACGAAGCGAACCGGTGAGCAAATCACTGGGTGCTAATCAAGCGGGTAACATGCTCAACTCACGCCCTATAGAGGAGAAAAACTGAAAAATGTATTCTAATTAGTAAATAAATAATGCTGGACAATTCACAAAGCATTATCTGGAACTAGATTATATAATACATTACATAGATCAATATTTTTTATTATACACTGAAATCGACGACCTCTGTGGCGCGGTGGGCGAAGGTACGCCTGCGACGCAGGAGGTTGCGGCTTTTATTCCCGCCTTGGGCCATTTTTTTGTACGATCTGTAGATATTTGTTCTGGGTGTTGTGGTCATTATAAAGCAGATAGAGTCTCAATAAGATCCATTAGCTAACTGATGACTCTTACGAGATAAAGGCCAACGAGAGACGTAAGATGAGATAAAAAAGATGCAGGAGCAAAACTAATTTAATCTCAAGAAAATCAAAAGATCTACCCAGCTTATAACTACTTTTAAAATAATCACATCCGCTTATTAAAATACTCGTAGGCAGCTCGTAGCACCGTATTTACTAATCAAACATTAATGCCAACATGCATGTCATGTCAACCACAGAGGCGTTATTGATGCGCCACTTATGCCCTTGGCAGTGACAAGCCTAACAAGGCTTTACAAACACGGTAGAAGCGTGTTAACGCTGCATGTGTCTATCGCAGACAAACAGTGGCCTCGTATAACACAAGCATTTGGTATGCCTAACATAAACGTTTCTATTTATGCATAATTCTTGTCTAGTCTAAAGAATAGTTGAGAATACTTTAAGGTAACTCAGATAAATAAATAATGATGGTCAATCCACACACCATCATCTAGTCCTAAGCCAAACAGAGCTTGTGTTATGGGTACTAAATGACTGATATACTTAATACGTAGGTATATATTTTTTATTATACATAGATAACGACCCGAACACCCGGAATAATATCGACAGATCGTACACATAAATTTCCCGAGCCGGGAATCGAACCCGCAAGCTCCTGCGTCGCAGGCGGACCTTCGTCCACCGCGCCACAGGTCGTCTTCAGATGATGTTAATATCTAAGTAAATACTATCCCTTTGAGACTTACTTCCGTCGCCCAAATACATCGGACTGTACTTTATCGCTACAGATTTTTAAACAAAACACATTGCTGTTGATGTTTGACACTTGCAGGGACAATATGTCCCCTGAGCCGACATCCCCACAATTAGGGCTGACACCCTCCGACAAAGCGAATGAACGCGAATGCGAACGCAATTTGACTAATGGCCAGGATTACGTTACGACTTAGTGAAATGTGACAAATGTTCAGTTAAATAGGGTCATCGCTCGTAGACAAATTGTCCTGTGAAAATTCAATATCCAGTTGTAACGTAAGTTTTATTAAACACCCCTACTTTAATAAAACTTGAAATTAAATACCGCGCTACTACTCAAAAATATATAAATGATTTTATCACTGCGCCAATTTAGACAATTCCAAAATATTGTTTGGGTTAGTATTGTAACTTATAGAAATAGTCTTCTTACAATTTTAGTGTAAACCGAGATTATCTAATAATGAATGTGAAATGAGGCAGCCCTAAATCCTGTGGGCAGGGAAACGTCAAGGCGAGCTAATCACTGGGGATTGCGGACATTTGCCGGTGGATTAACTTTCCGCGCCGATAGCAGGTTAACCCTAGCGAGACGCGATGACAACGATTGGGGTAACTTGATTGCTATTGCAGGCAATGAATCTATTTACGAGAAATTGAATCTATTTCTCGTACGCGTTAACTTATCCTACATCTATATCTCTACAATTTCGTTGAAAAAAGTTGTAGGTACTTTTAGAAACCGGAAATTAGAATCGCTCAACTTGTAGTGCGTATCAGTTTCGCTCAGATTTTATCAACACCATAAACGAATAGAAAACGTAATTCGTGAATAAATATAAATATTATAATACTTAGAAGTTTTGTAAGGCAAAGACTTCGACTCTAGTTATTCCACTCTCTTATTTTATTGTCTTACTATTTCGTTCGAATGACAACCATATATGTACTATCACACGCTTTACCGATTCGATTAATTAGAAGAAGAATCATAAATGAAAAAGTTTTAATCATCAATTAAATATTTTGCAGACTTTACGCAGACGTCTAAATGTCTTTATTTGTTGTTTATTTATTTCCACCATAGGTACACCTGTTACACGATGTCGTTAAGTTCTATAAATTTGTGGTAATGTCAATCGAAAATAAACTTAAATTGTAATATAACTTATTACAACTTTAGTTTATTTTTGATTGAAATCATCAGCCACTACAAGACTTCTCATTCAAAGACTCGACTTTTTGGTGTTCCATTTACAATTAGAGTTTTGCAGTCGAGCCAAAACCACCCATTATAACTCGGTCATCAACCACGTGTATGGGGTGATTTAGTCTCTTGTAAAAATATAAATAATATATATAGGGACATAAAAAATATATAAACTATTATTATACTTTCAATATATATTCTTAATATTTTATCATGTAAAATATTTAAAGATTAATATTATTTTAAATATTTAAGATCCCATTGAGTATTCGGGCGTCTCGATAAAAATCGAAACTTTCAATTAACAATTAACATAGAAAATAAAACTAAAAACAAAAATCAAGAAAACTTATCAAGAGTGGTCAGATAGTGTTGATGAACCATACTTTTGAAGATAGGAAGGGATTTCGCTTGACGAATAGAAACGGGAAGGGGGTTCCAGAGTCTGGCGGCCTGCAACGTGAAGGAATCACCATAGAACTGGGAAGTGTGTGATGGGATTTTTAAAAGAAGGGTATCAGACGAGCGAAGGGATCGTGGATGGGACATATGGAGAAACTCAAAACGGTCTTTTAGATAAGACGGTGATAACGGAAGGAAAAGGACAGAATAAAGGAGATTAAGAACATGAGCATTCCGACGAAGACGAATGGGTAACCACTTGAGCCTGTTACGGTACACAGAGATGTTGTCAAATTTACGCAGGCCAAATATAAATCTAATGGAGTAGTTTTGAAGACGCTCAAGCTTGTTGAGTTGGTCTTCAGTTAGGTCGGGATAGCTGGCATCTGCATAGTCTAAGAGTATGTCTATGATATAAATACTTAATTCTACCATTCAGTCTTCATTCACCACCTGTCAACAATTAGGGAACTTCGTACTCGTCCAAATACCAAACAGAAAATAAATTCTATGGACAGGGTATAAGTACATACCTAGGATTACTTCCTATCGACACAGCTCAGCTGCTCAACCTCGAAACCTAGAGAATATTCTGCCCATTGTCGGTAATAAGCTCGTCCCAAATTCCACTCGCAGCGACACTAGGGGATTACAATCAATTTGAGCGATCGAGTCGATCCCAACCGTTGGGGTAGGATTACAAGATTTGTGAATTTAATTAACCTAATTTCCTACCTACATTGGGTAGTCAATGAGCTCGGCGAACGAGGCGTCTGATAAATAATTTCGTGGGCCGAATACTGACCATAAAACCTTATTTATAACTATTATATTTTTCGAGATACCTTTGGGAACATTTCCGAGAGAAAATAGTAACCGCATGTTTTTTATGGAGCAATATCAGTCGCATTCGTGTTATTCCACCCTAAAATACGCTATATTTTCATTTTACCTTACGCATTTATGATCCCTCCTGCCCTATTTGAAAGCCTTTACGTTTTTATTTCCTTTTTCATGACTAACAGACACTTTTGAGACAGTTGAGCAACAAAAGAAACGATCCCCCCGCCATTTACTTTGCTCCCTTGTCTATTGAATCGGGTTTCCTGTAAATCACCGCAAGTTCATCTTCCGCGTATTTTTTACCGAATTGCAAACGTCAAAAGGGAAAGCACAATAGGCACGTGGCGCTGACGGGCCCTCGGGAGAACGATCAATCTGTTTTTGAAGATAGAAATGTTTTTGTGCGCCCTGCAGATATGGATTTTGACAATGGTCGTTTATATTCTGGCAGAAAAATAATTACAAAAACGTAAGAATGGCTTTATTTTAACAACAAGAGAAGTTAGATCCTACTAAAGCTGTCGTACATGGAGGAAAAATAGCTTTGTCTAAGAAGACTAAGCTATTTTTCATTACGATAAAGTTATCGTAAGCTAATTATTCTAATTGAAGTCATTCATTGAATAAAACGTAACCTTTTTACTACTTCAACAGCACCGGTAATAAACAGACATTACATTAAAGCTGTTATTGCCTCGGAAAACAGTAATCGCGTTTAAAAGCCACCCTCTGAAGCATAAGTGACACATAAGGCGAGTGACTTAATACGAAGTGCATTAAAATGTAAAAAGGCGCGCCTCCCTTAGGTTATGAGCTCGCATGAGGACTTTGATGAGCGGATAAAAACGACGAACAATGAAATATTGAAGCAGATCAAATAATTTATTAGAATGTTATGAAAAAACAATGACTGCTATTAATTTTTAATGCAATATACAACTACTAAACTTACCTGATAATCGTTTAGGTAGTTCAATTGCTAGTTTTCAGTGGGGACCCAACTAGAAAGCCTATTATTAGAGAAAAATAGCTTGCCGCAAGTAACTTGACTATCGTCTTTATTAGTTCCGATTATAACGATAGGAATAGCATGAACATAATAATTTGATTGTTTTTAAAAATTAACAACTGAGTTGAAATTCCGTAGTTATAATGTTTTTTAAATTTTTCGGGACAAACACTTATCCCATGGGAATATTTTTTATGGGACTACCTCAGGATCATTCTCTATAGCGAAATTATTTTCTTAATCGGTCCATAATTGACGGAGAAATTGACGAACATAAATAAAAAAGTATGAACATAGAAAACGCTCATTTGTTTTTGGTCGGTAAAAAATTTGATTCTGTTAGCAACAGCCTGCAATAAGCTTATCAACTTTAAAAAAACTGGTAATACTAGCTCTAATTTGTTTCTATTACTTAGCTGTAATGTTCTTTGTAAATAAATTTCTTCTTAGAAAGCTCTGTATTTCTGTTAACGATGTTCCCTCAACGCTTCGCTTGTCTAAAGTGATAACCTAAAGCCTAATGGCGAGCCGACCGGATTCGAACCCAACATGAAATGCACTTCCGCGACTCAGATCCATTAGTGAGAATTGATACTCGCATCGTGAAAGTTTATCGATTTCATGTAAACTTTGCAAGCACTCCGAATGGTTTGGCTGTAATAACGGCATTCAAAACATCGCGTTTGTATGAAATAAATATGTAAGAGCCCAGAACTGTAGTTAGATACTCTGAATTAAGCCAAAGTAAATCAATCGTAGTTGTATTGTGAAAAGTTAAAAATTTTATGAAAGAAACTCATCCGCTCTAGTCCGCGGTAAAGGCTTAACTAAAATTGTAGGTCACGGAATCAGCGGAAATAGTTTTATTATAAAATTTAATATGAAAAAAAAGGATGATAAATGTTCTGTCCTAGGATCCGAAAAGCGCAAGATAAGTGAAGCTGACAAAAGATTCAGGCCCGCTAGCTGTTGATTCAGGCTTGATCTCAGGCTAAACTGATGGGCAGATCTGTTTTCGTAGTATTCGTTAAGAAACCAACATACGGGAACAAAGCATATAATTGTCAAACCCTATAAAATAGAAATGTCTAGCAAGGAGTATTTATAAAGCCAGGTACTGGCTTTTTACTGGTTTTACAGGGAGTAATATCGCAGCGAGCATAAATCGTCAGAATTCCGTTTCGTTGCTCGCAACGAGCGCCTTCTTTACAAGTACTAATTGCACCAACGCTTGCTGTACGAAGTTTCTGTGGAGACCACCGAGCGGAGATATATCATATTATATTTGTATGCAAAGAAATAAAAAAATAAGCAGAAATGTGAGCTGGGCCTTGCAGGCTGGTGACGTCACGCAGCGGAGACGAGAAGAGATTCAAAATTCAGAATCCTTTATTTCTTTAGGCTTACAAAGTAAGCACTTAGACAAGTCAAATTTTATACTATAAATTATTATCAAATAAAAAAGGTGTTTTTGATTTTCTGTTCACTTGTATTTTGAGATTCAATTTTGACGCTAGTGCATTCATATTCATATCGACAAATATCCGACGCTCGCCGCACAAAGCTCAGCCGCTCTAGCCAGCACACATTTCCACTCAATTCAGTCAATTCAGTACGCATCTCCGCACAGATTCGGTCGAGACACTCGTAGCTGAAAAACAGACCTTCTCGTCTCCGTTACGGACATCTCCACACATCTCTGCTTTAGCGGAATCTGGGCCCAACACCGGTCAGTTCAGTAACCTGCTTAAAGACAACAGAACGGTACCTGTTAACGTGTAAGCTATCCGCTGTGGTTGCATTCCTGGCGAGAGGGAAACACCCGTCCGCGACGTGTTGTGCAAGGCCAACGCGCCCAGCAGGTCTAGCTCGGTGGCTGGAACAAGCAAAAAGAAAATTATACATAAATAAATGCTCACCTCAGCTCCGCGCCTTTATTGGTTCACTGCTGAACGCAGGCCTCCACCTGATAAGCGCCGTATGGCTTTTATCTCATGAAGGTAATGCTCATAATCCCTACGCTGGGCATGCGGGTTGGAGATCGCAGTTCCTTCGCCCACTGCGCCACAGAGGTCTTCAATGTAATGAATATGAGCAGAGTAAACCATTATATACATATGTACAATTGTTAGTAATTGCGTAAAGAGCAAAGAAATGTGTATGTATTTTCACACAAGTGACCAAAACATCTACAACAATAATTTTAATTCTACAACATTAATTTTTGACGACCAATGTGGCGCGGTGGGCGAAGGTCCGCCTGCGACGCACGAGGTTGCGGGTTCGATTCCCGCCTCGGAACAAATGTGTGTACGATCTGCAGATATTTGTTTCGGGTGTTCTGGTCGTTTTCTATATATAAATACATATAATTAAAAAATATCTATCTATGTAATGTATTGTATTATGTATATCAGTTATCTAGTACCCATAACACAAGCTCTGCTTACCATGGGGCTAGATAATGCTGTGTGAATTGTCCAGCATTATTTTAATTTAATTATTTTTTTAATTTTCACATCGATTGCTAGAAAAAACAATCGAAACTAACCTTCATATTGTTCATTATTCTCTACTTCATATTTCCCGTGATTTTTTTTTTTTTTTTTAGTGTTTTTGATCGTAACAGATAGAATCAGTTTAATTATTTGTTTGTTCTTCTGTTTCATTTGCATATAACAATTCAATAAGTCATTTACACCTTTACTTCAATTTATAGTAAACAAAAAATTCCAGTGATTTCGCACTACTATAAAAATCACCAAAAAGGCGCATTCAATTCCATTTTCAAAAATACATTCAAATAAAATGCATATTCTTTGTAATTGGAACACACAAAAAAGTCAAGTCTTTATGTAAGAGACGACGTACTGGCTGATGATTTCAGATTAAAATTAAAAGGATAAAATACTTTTTGTCCTGGAGTAGACGCGAGATTTACGGTCGCTTAGATACGCTATAATGACACAATAAAAAAAATGTTTTGAGCAAGAGAAGTGAAAGATTACTTTTAAATCTGTCCAATGAAAATCGCAGAGAATACTCGTAATGAAGCACCCCACCATCCCACTTTTTTTTCATCCCACATTTTTGTAAGCGTAACAAATTAGTTAAAAGAGAACCCATAACGATTACAGAACCTCAGACCCAACCACTTCCTTACTCTGAATGAAAACTAATATATTAAAAATCTCCATTACCTATATATAAAAACCATACCGTATCAAGACATCAAGTATACAAAAGAAACATATCACATTCCCGTATTGCTGCGTTTCCAATTCAATATGAGTATTTACGTGTACCTATAACGTAGCCATTTCGTATTGTGCTACGAGCTCATGTAATATTCCGTAGACGGGCTACGCTGTTGTTGGTATATACCATACTATGTAGATGCGCCCCGCGGCTTCGCCCGCGTGGAAATCTATGTGTCAAATGGTTTATAATATAAACCTTCCTCTTGAATCACTCTATATATAAAAACGCATCAAAATCCGTTGCGTAGTTATAAAGATCTATGCATACATATGGACAGACAGACAGCGAGAAGCGACTTTGTTTTATACTCTGTAGTGATATTACAGCGTGTGATATTTTTTGTAAAACAGTTTGGTTATAACTGCGATCACAAATAGTATCTAGAAGCAAAAAATCCGTCTCCGTAAATAAGACTCACTTGTAATGTGAGCACCTGCATTTATTTTGTTTAGTTTGATTGAAAAACAGCCAACGCAAACACGTGTCATAATTACTAGGAACGTGTCCATTGGCACTTTTCTGATTGTCTCTAAACTTAACGTGAAGACGCTTTGTTCATGTGATCTTTAAGAAAGCACTACTGCACATAAACTGTAATTATCACTAAACTAACTCAAAAGTTTTTGTTCCTTTGAGCCTTCCGCGATCCCGATAAGTAATTAAATGACGTAAAATAATGAACGCTTTTTACGAATATGTTAGGATTATTCTGGAACTTATCTAGAAAAGTAGGCCATGAAATAGTTAAATAGAATTTATGAATGCCATCTTTTAAGAATGCCATCTTTTTTTTCTCTTAATCAAGGGAATTATGCTGAACCATTTCCTAAACCGTCAAGTTGTAATGCCCTATCAAATGTATAAGTGTTTGTTCTTATTTTCAGATCCTATAAATATTTACAGGCTATAAACTGGAGTGGCCTACATTTCATAAATCAATACGATGTAAGGGCCTCCAAAAACTGCCTTGAAAGAAATATCGTGCCTATTGATTGTCTCGTTATATACGAAGTAATATAAAACGAATACTGAAGGCTCTTTCTGTAAAATAAAATACCAGTGTTATTGTTTTGTAACGAATGGAAATAGCTTTAATAACTATGTACAAGAACGCTGTATAAATAAGTAAACTTATTTCATTTCTTCAAGGCTCTACATTTTATTTGTGAAGCTAAATAAAAGTATGAAACAGGGCACGTAGGTACCTACGTGTGTAAAGAAAAATCAGTGTTTACAAAGCATATACCTACGTTAAAAAAGTTTTAGAATAACTACTTGTAGAGTAGAGTTGCTAAGTATGTGTGTGAGTATAGAATCTTAGTAAAATTCCTAAGAAAGAAATCTTAAATCCAGCGCACTTTGTACACCTGAGAGCTTATTTAAATAATAGCGTTCCAAGGATTGCCAGCAACATCCGACAGGAACATCTATCAGCGGTAACCCGGTCATGAACCCCGCCATAGAGTATAGAGCAGTGTCTAGCGCACACAGAATATAAAGTAGTCAGTTACAGCGGCTCGATACTCAGACAACTAGGCTACGCGGTACGGCCAAACTCAGCTTATGTAAGCTGAATTTGAATTGTGAACTCAGTGGTTGGGCTACTTACAGTTCGCTGTGTCTATAGATCATGCGTTTTGGCTAGTAAAATAACTTTTTTTAAACAACTTAGACAACTTAGAGATATTTTACATTTGTTACTGGAAGGTCAATAAAGAAAGATTTTAACAGGGAACAACTATAAACTTAATCATCTGATACGAATTTAATAACTGACAAAATTGTTAGATATAAATTTAAATCCTTTATATAAATCTCTCTCTAAAATCCAATATAAATTTTGCTTTAAAGAAGATGTTACAGAATAAAAAAATTCCATTGAGCTACTATTATAATTTTACAAGCTTTTGTTTTTAATAATTGGTTTTGAATTCAAAATGACTGTAGGTTTTTGATTGGTGTAAAAAGGTTATCGTTATAAACTTTATCTGAATCGTATTAACATGTTTTAAAATGGTTTTAGGCTTTCGTAAGCCTTTTGTAACCTTACGTTATACTTAAAAAACGGAATAAATAGGTTACTGAATTGTTTGGTCAAAGAAAGCCTTCATTAAGCTAATGAACAACTAAGCTAAGCTTCCACTTTAATTAAAAACTGACGGATTGTGTCTAGAACAGGCCCTCGAGAGCCCAAGCCCAAGTTCCAATTTACGAGGCCTATGCCTTACAAGCTTATGACACAGAACTTCCTAGGGTTGCTATGAACAAAAAAATTTGAGTCATAAAAAAGCTTATCAAGTTAATGTTATCGATATCATGTCTCGAACTTTTTAACTCAATTAAAAGTTCGAGTTCCGACGAATCTTGGCGCCTACGACTGCTCCTTTGGTTCCGCAAGGAAATCGTCCCTCCGTTTATTTTGATTTCTACTTCAACGTGGGTCTGTTGAATATAGTAGACAGTAGAAGTATACGATCATGTTTCTGTTGAAATTAAGAGTACACCTAACGAAGAATTTAAAGCTCTAAGCAATAAAAAATATTTTAGTCAAGTCGCGTTTTAAATCTTTGTGAGGTTTAATTACTAGTTGTTACAGTTTTTGCTTAGGTTTTGGCTTTTCGTTGGGTCTATAAAAAATTAAAACAAAATAATATCGATTTTAGACAAACCTTACCTATTGAAGATGTTGTGCACCCTCAAAATCTTCGTTGATAGTTATAACTAGAAGCGAGCGGCACGTCGTGCACGGAATAATAAAATGTCATCGCGTGTCATATCAGTGCTAGCATAGTGTCAGCCCTAGCTCGAGAAAGGGAATGAGAAAGCCCGGCGCCTGAGAGGCGACGCCTCGTCTCGGGCTCCCGTCAACCACAGTAAATAAAATGCTCCAGATTGCCTTGTCGGCTGACTGGCCTGCATTTAGCGCTGATTCTTTCCGGGAAAACACAGACCCTATTCCACTTTGTGGAAAATGATGAAGCAAAGAGTTTTTATGTCAGGCACGAGTTTTTGACAGATTGGATATTTTTTCATTAGAATTTTGAAAATAGAAGCAAGGAAAATGGCACAGGCGCAGTAACCAATGAAAAATTAGAAAATAGTTCCTATACAAATTTTCAACCACAGTAAATATAATCGGGACTAATACTTATCCCTCGGGTATATCATTTTTATGGGACCACTTCAGGATCATTCTTTATAGGTAGCAAGGTACAATCGCGAAATAATTTTCTAAATCGGTCCGTAATTGACGGAGAAATCGACGAACATACATACAAAATATATACCTACAGCCGAACATAGAACCTCATCCGCTTATGATTTCGTCGGTTAAAAATGCTCCAAATTGCCTCGTCCATTTAGCGCTGATTCTTTCCGAGAAACCTTATTTTGCTTTGTGGAAAATGACGGAGCAAAGAGTTTTAAGTCTTTGCTCTCCAGTTTTTGACAGTTGTTAGATTAGATCTTGTTTCATGACAAATTTCAAAATAGAACGCGAGGAAAATTACACTGGCGCAGTAAGCAATGAAAATTAGAATTTAAGAAAAATACTTCCTATTGCAAACAATAATTAGGTATTTTGAATGTGTTTGCCTTAATTTCAAACCTAGACGGTCGCCCAAATCTTGGCACCTCCTAAGTTTCAGTAGTTGGTTTAATCGTTCTTATATACAGCCTGGCTATAAACCGTATTTGCCACGCGATCGTAAACATATCCACACTATTCGGTTTTAATGGGCTTTCCTTGCTAGATCCTTTGTTGATAGCTAGACGGTAGTCCGCTGCTTGGCCCAGCAACATCAATTGCCAATATTGGTTACCAATATATCATGCCATTAGGACCAAAATTCATTGAGCAGTGTTAACATATAAAAAAACACCAATTTCGCTAATGTAGGTATATGATCAGAACAAAATAAATACAGTATTTTTAACCGACAATAAAAAAATTAGGAGGTATGTATGTATATTCGGCTGTTTGTATGTTTTTTAAACCTATTTTTGTTTCTTCGTCGATTACTTCATCAGAAGTGGACTTGGATGGTTCCTTCTTGGATGCTATAAGGTGGTCCCATACATTTTAGAATCCCAAGAAATCAGTATTTCCCTCGCAAAACTAAAAAAAAACCAGTGTAAATTATGAGCAATTTGAAATCGGTTATTGTTTTTTTAAGTAATCTAATTATGTCACAACAAAACCGATAATTCAGATACTCTAATACACAAAATCAATAAAGCTACCGCGTAGACCGTAGACCGAGAATAAGGCTTACAAAAAAATCCAAGATTTCTTACATAAGTCCTGTATCCTATAATATTCCACTGGATTTTTAAGTTGCGATAAATGTGTCATGAAAATACTCCTATCAAAATGCAAGTAAGTTATTTCATATGACCATAACTTCTTGACTGCCAGATTTTACTGCAGCTATACGATATAACTAGCCAACACTTCATCCCCTCACCCCTCACTCAAATAAGAGGAATTGTGATGCTTCTTGGAAACTTTTCACATTCCAAAGGCTGTATTTTACAAATAGAAAACTTAAAAGTAAATTCAAGAACAATTATTTTCCATCAAACCGTGTTCGGGTAAAGAGAGACAGATAGGGTAACGTAAAACAGCACAAGGTGCACTTAAGGGTCCGGCGACGCTCGCTCCCAACTTCAATTCGAGGCGCTTGCAAAAATCGCTCCGAATATCGCTGTCTTTGTTAACCCTTGCGCCCCGCCCCATGCGTGCGCGATAGCAATATTAGCCGTTCAAAATTTGGTATGAATTTGGTTGTATTCCGTAATACCAAAAATTATGACTGAAAACTTTTTGTATTCTTCGCATAATATTGATATTCTGTAACTAGACAATATAAGCTATGTTCCTTAATAAATAACGCGTAAGATATTGTTGTTTTTAATACAAAACAAATAGGAAGAAAAGTTGTCCATTTTCGCATAAAAATGTGCAAAATGCGATTGGCTTTCATTGAATTTTAGGTATGTATATTGAAAAAAAAAATATCCAGGAACCTAGATAAATACTATTCAAATATAAATCATAAAATCTTATGGTGGAAATATGCTTTAATTAGAAATAATTTTGGTATTACATTTGTGTGGGGAATTCGTCCTCCGCTGGCCTCTTAAAGTTCAATCGAAAAAATAATTTCGTAAGCCACAGACAGTTAGATATATAAGGCGCGTCCTCACCGCAAGCATACGCCTGTAATGTAACATTGCGTTACGTTACATTATAGTATGCGGAACCGTATCCGATTCTAGATTTCTCAAATCGGATTCCAGTATGCTGTGAAAACCGGGGAAACCAGTTTTAGCGAGTACAATCAAAAGATTTATTAAGATTAGATCAATAGAATCATAGAGCTTTAAAAGACAAAGTCATTTTCTGGAAGCGGGTGGATTACCGATACTTGAAGTCCTTCGGAGGCAGCAGTCCTTCAGACGCTAAGTTATTAACTGCGGCATTCTCGGGGGACTAACGCCAGATGCGTGGAACAGGTAGATGTTGTGTTTACAATGATGATGATTATGCCTCCCTTACCGTATTTCAGCCACTATGTGCGCAGCACATATAGCATAACTGTACAATAAAATACTGGTTGACGAGAATTTAATCCTGAGAGCCTGTAATCTAATAACCCAACAAGATTCGAGATTTGAAGCATTCTGTTGCAGTAGTTGCAATTGTTTATACAATTTCAGACGAAGCGGCTTTCATTACAAGCCGCTGTAATGCTATTATTCCGCTGTGTGTTAAGGAGGTAAACGTGTTCTTGAGTGCATAACGCGACTCGGCAAGGACGCCCTCCGGCTACGAGGCATGACGATCTGCGAAGGACTGCCGGCAGATGCTGGCATGCGGCAAGCTGATGAAAAGCGCTATGGCCCTCATTAAGGGAGGCCTATGTCCAGCAATGAACTACTGATGTTAAGGCGTGTATCGCTCAGCCTCCGCAGTCGAACCAAAGGGGTGCGCTTCATACACTGGGCGTGCAAGAACTACATGTCCGTCGTGGGCACTCAAAGTGCTCGAATATGAATGTACATGTACACATGCAAATACTCCCAGTGAGGGACCGCCTTTAGCTTTCGTGGAAACGCGCGGTATGCAGACGAAGCTGATTGTTAATTCATTTATTATATTAGGCGTTTCATTGTTATGAAACACGAACCCTCCGTCGGTATCGGGAAAATGTTTGATGACGAGCAAGTTCTTTGAAGCGAAGATTCATGAAGGTCGATTGCAAAAGGTCGCATTTGATTTGTGACTTTCTATTTTGAGTTTTGATAAGGATCGAAGCTGCCTTCATCAATAAATTCATATAGTTAGGCTCTGTTGAGCTCATCTAATAGAAACGAAGTCATAAATAGGTAAATCGGTTACTTACCTAAGGTTTTTCTAATAAGAATATTATTTCAACGCTCTTAACTCAGAAAATGTAAATCCTTTATCCAATTCAAACAATTCAACATCCTTTAATTAACCAATTCATTCAGTATTTTTCATTACAGACACCGTCTAGATCAGTCCAAAATGGGCGAGAAGCTCCTAGCTAAAATAATGGGCGAAACGATATACTACTTACACGACAATGATTGGAAAACAATGGCTTTTTGTACGCTTTGTCTCATTATTTTCATTTTTCACCTGAAAGGGCATTCTAGTTTAACATTAGAAACTCGATTCTCTGTGAAATTGATCGCGTTGTCTATTCGATCGGAAGAATATACAGGGTGTTACAATTAATTGAAGTCCCTCGTTGTAACCTGAGACGGCGGCGCGTGCCTGCCCAGTCGGTTGGGTGAATTGGCCATCTGGCTGGTAATTATGGTCATTTATTGTACCAAGACAAGGGCGTCACACCATATTGAATTTTTGTCGATAGACTTTAACTTATATACTAAAGAAATTTACTGATTTGCCCTCATTACAAATAATTAAGATCATTAATAGGGACAACTAAAAATTAAGCTTGGGCTCGGTCGTCACCAAATCGTAGGTTTCTTTAGTCCTTCGTAATACATCGTCGGCCACATCTTCACTTTCTATCAGGTGAGACTGTTGTCCAACGCAGGTCTATCGACCATAAAAAAAGGTAGAGTGTTGCTTGCCACGTTGTTGAATCGTTTACCGAAATAAGCATTCCCGATAAAATGTTAATATTTTTCCGACAAATACATATGTTTTAGGTACAGTAGGTATGTCGTATCAGAGCCGAACTTGGCTCAGACCATAGTACAATATTTTTTTTGTAACTCAAACAAACATGATTTGAAATAAAAGACAAAACAGAATTATTTTTGCATTACGACGTAATTACGTCACAAATCGGTGGGTCTCTCGTCTTAGCATGAGTTAGTTGTTAACACAGAAATCTGATATTAATAATCTAATAAGGTACTATTTGGTTGTAAACTTAGTATAACCAACGCTGCGCGCTGGTCTTCCGATAGAGCCGATTGGTGACGTATTAGGCTACATTGGAAATTAACCTCTAAAACTGTTATAGAAGAAGTCAAAAATGCATTTCAATTATAACAGAATGAAACCTTTAGGACTCCACGGAGGGTTAGACATGGCTACCGTGCCACATGTTATCGTTATCACTCTGCGTGACAAACTTGTATAAGGTAGGCATAAGCACGACTCCTAGTGGCACCGACGATGACGTGTCTATGAAAAATTAAAGCAACTTTTTGAAGTTCAAGAACACCTTGGCCTCTCCTTGATTAGATATTCTATAAAATTCTAAAAAACATTTTACCACCACCAAATTGATTCAAAATGATTTGGTATATTTAATATTATGTTTACCAAATCATTTTGATAACGCCCTAATCTATGAAATCGACTGCCCGGAAAAGGAGTGCAACATGTTCAAGGCTCTTGTATTTTAAGTAGGTAGGTATGAGATTGATATTCTTTGTGGTCAAACATTATTATACAAACATTATACTGTCATATCAAATGGCATATCGTTAGAATTCATAAATCATCCGGAGCGACACTGGCTAAGATTTTTTAAATTAAATAAAGTAGTCGTGAATTTATTCTTTATACGAGTAGCTTGTAAATAAGGTACAAGTTTAATAATTTTCGATTTCGAAAGCCAAGACATTATCTTCGCTCAGGGATCTATAATAAATCTATACTAATATTATACAGAGCAGTCTCTGAGGTTGTAGGGTATAATCTCTGGGTCTACGGAACCGGTGTTGAAAATTATTTAACTTGTACCACGTTATTTGTGAGTGTCATAGGCTGCATATATTAACCCGAAAAATGAAAAGACTTCTTTCGTGCGTAAGGATACATTTACTCTACGTCCATCGCAAAATGTCAACAAATGTCCACACAAGCACCCGGGGGAAGACGGGACGGGCCGCTAGTAGATCATAAGAGTACCTACCTACACATAACTGTTTCTGCGACATTATTCTATGATTAATTACAACATGGAATATCTAACTGTCAGGTGGCTCATTGTATAATCAGAGTAGGTACCAACGTAAGACACGGAGGTATATAAAATAGCTCCGCAAGTTCACAACTCACAACCAATGTAACAAAACATAGCATGTTTAACTTTCTCGTCAGCAAAATACACATCGTGCGATGTCTCTGACTCATTGAGAGATCGTCCGATCTTGACGATTTCCTAATGCAAATCGATTTATCGACACTTTATAATTGTTTAGTTATTACGGGGTTACGTGTGCATGTGCATTTTGGCACTTATGTCATTGGAAATGTTACTAACCCAAACGGCTCTATCTACAACCTATGTAAAAAAATAGAAAGAAAACACTTTATACACCAAACAGGAAACAATACAGAAACAAAATATACTTTACTTAGGTACTTTGTTATATTCAATACTTTACCTTTTTAGAGGAACAATAAAGTGCTGCCTTATTGCTGAGAGCAATCTCTTCCAGGCAACCTTAGGATGGACTTGTCATAATGGAACAATATAGACGGTGGCTCTTAAATATATATATTCAGGTATTTAGAGAAAAAGAAAACAAATAATACACTACAAACATTAGTAATAGATATGAAATAAGGCTGTCAATCTTTACTAAAATATAATTCCTACTTTAGATATGAAAAATTTATTTTACTTTTATTTATTTATTTCCACCGTAGGTACCTACACATGTTACACTTGATGTCGTTAAATACTATTTTAAAAGACAAATTACATTTTTATTATAACACACACTAACTTTTGACAAAGGAAACACCATAGGACATTATGCAAAAAAAAAAAAAAGCAGACAGACATGCAGACAGACCTTCTATAAAAAATTAAAATAAATTATGGTATAAGTTAAATGGAAATGGAATGGAAAATATACTGAATTTAAAATATACTAAATTAAATATTGATTGATTGAAGTGAACAAATTTCAAAGTGCCACGGACGCCTTTATTTCCTTATTTTAAAAGTATGTAATTTGAAAATATCTGATGTGACCAAGAGTCATAAATTTGTTTTCATTTTAATTTTAAATTGTAGGTTCTTTATTAACAAAGAAAGTTCCGATCAAATAATAGAAACAAATTAAAACTGGGTACCTAAACAATCAGCACTTAAATTTAAACTATGCAATTTAAATCACTTGCTGAAATGTAAATTTTAAGCGCAAAAGGTAGATCTACATTAAGCATGCAAGATTTTGGAATATGAGGTCGGTTAATAAGCCACCAGTGGGGAAGCCACAGAATACTCGGTAACAAAATTACCCCTAACGTTCCCTTACTACCAACATTATAAAGTTTCACTTCCCCACACCTACAAAGCAGTACAGAAATGCCATAATATGAAAGAGACATTACATTTAAAAACAAACTTATAAACCCACTCCTAAATAAAACTTAATACCCGATTAAAGATTCATGGATGAGGAGATTAATATTAACTTAAGTTAATCTAAATTTTAGATGATTACTTAATTGCAACTAAGTGATTCGTTTAGTTACCTCTCAAGATGCAACTAACAGGGCAACTAACAGGGCTCCTAATACCTAACTTAAGTGAAATTTTAAAGACCTCTCATGTATTAGGATTGCAAAATAAATAATCGAATACAATATCTCAAGTATTATGTTTTTTGAGTTCTGTCTTCTTTAAAGTAGATATTTTTATGAGTATTGTATTCTGATCACGTCCTTAAAAACTTTTTAGTCTATTTCAGTCTATTTCTAATTAGCAGAATATTCAAAATCAAATAATTTATTTACAACATTCGGTACAAATATATATTCAATTGTATTCAATTATTTTGATAGAAAGATCACGGAATATGAAATACCAGCGCATCGAGAACTTTTTTAAAACTCGATCATAAGTCAAAGTAGCTCTCATCACATTACAAATTAGTTTGATTGAAGAAATTGAAATCTTCCTTGCTTTACTACTCTACATATGCACCTCACAAGGTAATTATAAGAAGTGGCACAGGCCAAGCACCGGCTGTCGGGGTGGCGACCGGTGGTGCCACGACAGGTGGTGGACACGCGCCGCCGGCCACCACTCAGCCGCCCCCGACTGCCATATCGTTCCAGCTTTTATTCTAAACTTTCGAATTAGCCGCTTTTAAACTTTCTCAACTTTTATAACTCTACTTTGATTCAGAGAGCCAGTTGGTAAATAACTAAATAAAGTCTCCTAGAGAATGTGCACCTGATTTTGTGAAAGGCTCTCTGCATTATCTCAAGGTAAACCGTACTGCTAAAAGTAACTCTGTTTTAAAAACAATATTCTTCAAGTGTGAGTGTGACTCTTCCGTACTCTCACTTACTTTCTCTATGTTCTGTGCTCTCATAGAATATTATTTTGTATATATATATCTTTTTTTATTTATAATTTTGCCTTTGCTTACATTTATTAGCTATCAATAAACTAAGTTAGTAAAATTAAAAAGGTAAAGTCATTAAAAAAGTAGACCGTACTAACTTATTTCCATTTTCAATGCATTTGTCTAACAATACCTATATAATTTTTTGTTTGTTTAGCCGTTTACCTATATTTTATATAAATAAACTCTTGATAAAGCTTCATTATGCCTAACCCGAACCCTACTCCGTTTTTCTAACATCCTATTTGTGATTCCGATATCACGTTGTCCTTCATACATCCTTTACCTTAGATTTGCAAATAAATATCCGGTGGGATTTACATGGGTTTACCATGTCATAAATATGAACCGAACTGTCCGTATTTACAGGCAAATAGACCTTATATGTATCGTGGGAGTAGGTAGGTACTGTGACCTACTCCCACGTTTCACTCGTATTAAATCATTAGAAAACAAAAGAAGATGTGATAACCAGGCACGGTCAATCAATATCCGTCAGTTTTTATGTTTTTTCCTGAGCTGAAATAGTGTCTTCATTTATTTGAAAACTAACTGCGCTCCGCGGCTTCGCCCGCGTGGAAATCTCTTTGTCAAATGGTTTATAAATCTTTCTCTTGAATCACTCTATCTATTAAAAAACCGCATCGTAGTTTTAAAAATCTGTTAAATGTCTGTTATCTGTTATATGTTAATAGTATTACCTACATACTGTTATGTATTGTGAACCAGATACCAGGTGAACTTCAAAGCATGAAAAGTTGTAAAATATGAAAACGCTCCCATTGCTTGGAGGCATCAAAAGTTTCAGCTAAAGCATAAAGCATGGTGCAGCAGCTAGCTTACCTCATTTCGCGGAGCATTGACCCTTTCTGCTTGACCTTCAAAAGCACGTCTGGCCATGTCTTTGACATTTTGAACTTGACAGTGGGACACACGGCTAGAGACAGCCTAATCTGTGCAAACAGCACGAGAGATAACGATATCCTACCACACCGCACGTGGGTGCGTTCACTATTGTGTGAGATGGTGTTAGGTATCGTGTTTCCCTATAAACTTACAACACTTCTTTGTTGACGATGTTTTGACTCTATAGGTACACTCTACGTACTATCTCTACAAGCGCCGGTTTAGCCAAGGATTCCTTTGACCAATCCATTTGACTTGACTAAGATACTTTTGTTTTTGAATGAAATTTTACACAATTTGTTAAATATTACATCTACTTCTTAATGCACTACATACTACATTATGCAGTTACCTTTGTCTTGTGTTATGTTCTAAAAAATAATAATAGAACAGTTTCGAAATTCTGAAAGATATGAAAAAGAAAATATCGTTACCAAAGGCGCCGGTGCGTCGGCGTCATCACCATCCGCGCCTAAACGACTACATTTAAATAAGCCCAAGGGACCCCAAGCGCACATTAAATCATGAGACGGCATTATTACCTAGCCTACACAATTTATTGGCTGTCAAATAAAAAGATTGCACGAGTATTGAGTATTGAACAAACATGTGATACACCGGTCGTGGTATCGAAGGGTGCAACCTGCCTGTTTGAATCAACCCCTGGCAGACCTCGGAAGTCCCTAATGGTTGAAAATTCAAAACATTCAAGTAATTTATTAGCGATTTTGATTTTTTGCTCTGACACGGTAAAACTATAACTTATGTAGCACTTAGTCGTCTAAGACATTACAGTTATAAGTATTACGAATTTGAACTCCAAATGAGACAATAACATTGAAGGTTTTCGACCTAATTTTGTAATGAAAATGATATTGGACGTAAGAATATTAAAATCCAATCGATATTAAGCACATTTGAAATAAGTAATAACGCAAGTTTATAATATGGAAAGTACGTTAGGCTTAGGGAACTCTTTAGGGAACGGGAAAACCCGGCCTTGAAGCCGTCGGGAATAAATTACTCCAATTTGGCAGCCCGATAAACGATTCAATTTGGTATGACGACACCAATATTCTGAAAAAACTTTTTTTTTGTGAAGATTAAAGTAGGGAATTTATTTCCAACCGTACAAGATATGTATAGCTCACATAATTCAAATGTTTTTTTTTTTAATACCACATGCAGCTTTTTTTATAAATCAAATAACACGAAAAAAAGGTCTTGGTCACTTTCATTCCATGCGTACATCTTTTTATGGTAAAAAATATTTAACCCGTAACCTGTCTTTACCAACAAAGATAATTACGTTTATTGCATATTATTTTGAATACATCCAGACTCAGATCACTTTGATTCCATGCATTTCAAACTTTTTAAGCTAACAAATGTTTAACCAACCCGTACCGTAACTTATGTTTACCAACAAACTTATTATTCTGAACATAACCAGACTCACTAAACATGATTTTGACACTAACACTAATGTTTCTGATTACGTCATTTTTAGGGGATTAATACCGATCCCACTAAAGTGGAAGGAGCTTGATCATCAGTTGAATGGCGAGACGGCCTAATTGAAGCTTGTACCGTACCTGTGAATATTAAATTCCCCATTGTCCTGTACACCGTTGCGTGTGTAAACTTACACACTTCCACCCTTATTACGTATGAATAAGGCTGAATATTTTAAGTAATTGGCCATTCAAAAGGGTCTGGAAACCGGCTGGTCGATATTGTACTTTTGTGAACACGTGCATTCGTCGCCAGGCAACGCAATGCGCCCAATTTATTCGTAAAGTCTACGCACACGATAAATCCTGAATCATTAAAATACATTTTCAAAAAGTATGGTGAATTTCCCATTATATCAAGTCGTCGTTATCATGTTGGCTTTTTCGGGGTCCACTCTTGGATGACTCTGCTCTTCTTTTCCACTCCTCGCGATCACGTCTTTGGGACTTACTGGTCTCCGTGCCCGTGCTGTCTGTTGTCGTCCGTCGAATTTTGCAGTGGTCGCTTTCGTCTTCGAGTTTCTGCTCTGGGTCTCCATTTAGGACTCAGCCAACAACGGCAGAATATAATATATATTAATTCAATTTCTAAATTAAAAACGACACACGTAAGACCCCATTCTCCATGCTTATTATAATCTAACTTGCGACTAAGATCATTTATCTAGTTGATCCTAAATTTCTACAAAGACTAAATTCTAACCACTAACCACTGGGTGAAATTACTTATACTCTTGATTTAGTTATTTTGTGAAATTACTTATACTCTAGATTTATTTATTTTGGTGTTATTTTCTTCGTTGTAATTGTATTTTCCTTTTTGTAATTTAGTGTATGTGTCCTTTGCTGTCTGATAATAAAGAATTTGAATTGAAATTGAATTGAATATAAGTCTAGACTACAAAATTCTAAGCATCAAAAAATTATCGAACACTTAACTTTATGGCTTGGTATAAAATAAAACGTAGGAAATCCACTCTCGCAACTATATTTGGTAGATAAACTCAAGGAAGGATGAGCCTTCCTTGAGTTTATCTACCAAATGTAGTTTTCGATTTTAAAGCTCTCTAAGTTTTTCAGTGGATGTCTGTATCGAGGTCATGGTAGATTTAGTGGCAGCGCCGCAGTGCGCCCAATGCGACACCTGCAATCTCTCTGCACTTATCTCAAAGAATTATAAACTTGCAGGAATACGTAATAAACGAACGACATCGAAACACGTACATATAAGCATTCCAAAGTCCACGTGGTTAGGGTTCCGAGTTCCTCAACGAAACGCATCTTTAACATTTTGTCATGGCTCCATCATCAAATTGTTTCAAATTGTACGCTAACGACAACCGATCACCTGTCCGACACTCTAAATGTATAATAATAATAAATACATGCTACTGATACTAAAAACGAATCATTCATATTTGTTAGATTGGTATACTTTGATACTTCAAATTTATAGAATTAATTAATTTACAGATCAGCTCTGACCAGACAAGCTCCATGGTATCATGACTTTGCATTGTCACCGAACTTACATAATATATCCCAAACTGCTCAATCGGTAGAGGATAACTGGTCAAAAAATCGAGAGAGATTTGTCCCACACAAACTAACAGGGCAAATAGAATAAAAGCTTTTAATAAATGTGACTTTACGTTCACATATTGGCATGGCACCTATCGTTTATTTGACAGGGTATTTTAAGTGAAAGTAAAACTGCTGTAGTCGCGTTGAGCACTTTTTGGATGAACAAAAATCATGGAACTTGCGTCATCGTCACCGAACGCTTTCCTAACTGTATATATGTGTACTTTTTGGGTGAACAAAAAGCGTGAAACTCGTGTCATCGCCACCGCTCGCTTCCCAATATAAAATAAAATATAAAATTACTTAGTTTTTACTTCTATTGGCAGTCCCCAAAGACTGCCCCGTTTTTTCATTACCATTTAACGTCGAATCCTATATTACCGTTAATGGGAATTCCTCAAATATTTTGTCTTGCGTGAGCCTCACGATAAGGTTAACAAGCGTGTCAGTCCGTTACAACGTAGAACTACGGTAACGAACAACCCCACACGGCTCCGAGGTCCATTAATAACAAGTGAAGGCAGCTAAGTCCGAACACTACTAAAATAGTAATAAGAAACTGTTCCACTGAGCTCAATTTACTGGAAAATAACCAAGTTTTTATTACCTTTATGAATATTTTACAACCCCCGAATGAGAATGCCGTCGTTTTCACAAACTCAAAAAAAATGCCGTTTAAATGCAGGTACCGACTACTCATATTCGGTTATTTTTATTCATTTTGCATTTCTATTATCGTTTTTCCTTAAACCTTTTTTTCATCCATAAGCACGTACGTAAGGTTGACTGCTAAAAGCCTCACTATTAATAGTTTTTCACTTAAAGCCGTTTGTGTGAAATGAAGAAAAATATAGGATTTGAATTACATATGTTTAATATATATTAAATATTAATTTTCTCAGCTTTCACACATAGAAATGTATAAAAAGAAATAAGTATTTTTATTACACTACACACCAGCCTACCGTTTCCAAAAAAAGTCTCGCAATTTTCCACAAAAAATAAACCATTGACTTAACTATCAAAATAAATTCGAATGGCTAAAAGTTGCAAAAGAATCCCCTCTGGTAGAACCCTATAAGGGCATGGCTGTACCTACTACGTAAGGGCATAGAGGCTTTCCCGCACGCGACCACTTTATTTTTATTATTATTTCTACCAAAGAACGATGAACTTTTAAGATTCAGCTTATTATGCTACGGTTTGCTTGCATGCAGTCTTAAACATGAAACTAACAACTGTTTTGTAATTGTTCAATATCATAGCATTTCAGAAAAACATTAATTGTTTATCATATTTGCTGCTTCCTTACCTTACTCTTTTTTGTAAACTAAAGCACTCGCTCACTGACAATAGCTTTTACAGCTATGAGGAGTTCCTCGAATATAATGTGACTAAATGTACCTTATTACATATCTAGCTAATTAGATAAAGTCATATATCATACTCCATTCATTGTTCTTTTTTTTATTTATATTGTAATATCGATGTATAATTTAATTGAATATAGTTTATTGACTTTACCTTAGTAAGTTTAAAATGGCTATGTATATGTAGCCGAAACTAATGTGACGTGTATTTCATGAAAGTTACGAAATAAATGATTATTGATTATTTTTCACAGAATTTACTCTACCAGCTCTACCTACAAGTTGCAATATTAAAAGCCGGTCGTTCGTACGCTGATCGTCTCTATGCAGACGTCAATCATTCGGTAAGAGAAGGCACTATTTGACAAGAGATTTGATCACAATAAGCCTACAACCTACCGGTTGGTTAGCCAGAAACAAAGTACCTAGAGTCAATAGCGTCTAAGAAGTAGAGTCCGAGTCAATAGATCGATGACCTCACAGCTTGACTTATTTGTGTTTATTTTTCTAGGAGATAGCAGTTCCCATGCTCTTACAGTTCCTGGAAAATGTTTGGGAACCAGAAAAAAAACTAATAAAAAATGTTGGACAATCCCCACATCTAGCCCCAAGTAAGCAGAGTTTGTGTTATGGGTATATATGGGGATATGACTAGATAACCAATATACTACATTAATTGAGACGGTTTTTGTTCATAGATATTTTCTATGTAAAAAACACAACCTATCTCAATCCAGAATACCTAGAACTTAGGTACGTACAATACTGTACCGATTGCTTGAACATGGAGCGCATCATTAAGCGATGAATGGATGGAGTATACAGTTTACAGTACGAAACTACATAGAAGGAACTATCTATACTCCGCATAACCAAATAATTGTCGAACGAGATGTAGGTACAATAATTGTAAGACATCTGTTTCAACCATAGAGTTATTATTATAGTACAAGCCAGTTTCAACCATGTTAGTTAATGCTCAGTCCAGTGAGTACATCTTTATCTATGGATTATTCTCTTTAAACAAATTCTAGATAAGTTATCCGAACAAATACCACCATGCTTAGGTTTCATGATAAGCGGAATATTAATTAGTACTTCTGCTTGGTAATTTATCGAGTGAGCAAAGCGAGCAAAGATCTCAGTGGCAAGTATATGGAGTCAAAGCTCTTTAAAATGACACCACCGGAATGCAAATTTAATATACTGTACCCCCCACTTTATTCCGGTTTATTATGATTTCTTACTAAAAAAATTGTCCTGATAATCCACGAACCTATCTCCTGTCTACTTCACTTAAAGTATTTCGATAACGTTTCTTAAACCTGCTCTATAAGAACATTTAAGTTCTAAACGCAAAATACCTATGTAGTATAAATAAAGGAGAGTACAGAGTACTAACAGTTCTTACGAAAAGTATGATATGAAATTTCTAAAATGTTTTAAATTCAATAAAAAGCGATGTAAAGACAAGATGATAAAAATTCACTAAGCTACAAACGAAGCTTACGTAAGGCGGGCAAAAAAAAAAGCATTTTTCATACCTACAATGAGAAAAATATTTTGCTTGCCCTCAATTATTGTCAGCAGAAGGATTGTGAAAATGTACATCGAACATGGCTTTACTGAAAATGTATGGTTTTATCAAACATTACGAATACCATATGAATGCCTTTCTTTTTATGATTGGGTAGCTGAATTTACCGACTCGCTCGATGTTCTACTTTGATGAATGTTAGCTAACACTTTAGGGCAGAATAATGGGTTACGTTAATTTGTGTTTTAGTAGTTATATAGGTATCGAATAGCAATTTTTAATTATAGTATAGTACCGTATGAAAAACAGTTATGAAAATGATCAAAGGTTACTAACAGCCAACGCGCTTTACCAAGAAGAAAACGGATGTTTTGTCCTAATTTTACGCAAACCATTTCACGTTTATCGTAAATATCTACCTATTTCTAAAAACTTGCTATTTGTGAGTGCAGAGTGAATTAGTAAAATCCAGCTTCGAATGATGATGATGACTAATCCTTTAACAGTTTTCTTTATAAATTTTGAAATAATCAGTATGTGTACCGAAGTTACTCCAATTACAAATTATCATCACTGGATTAGGAACGCGTTGAAATCTTTTGAATGGGAATTTAATCGAAGAGTGTGGTCGTCGATCAAAATGATCGGAAAGTTAAAGGAGATCTCCGATGATTTAAGGGTATCTTTGAAAATAAATTGCCGATTATTTCTTTGGGTAAAAGTTCCTTCCAAAGTATTTTAGAATTGGTACATGAGCATTGAGCGAGCTACATATTCTAAATTTCAAATGTGTCAAGTTCTAAGCCTCATTAGAGGATACGGGAATTTTAACTATGCCTATGCCACGAACGAACTTGCCTGACACCCACGATAACGACGGTAAGCAAAAAATAAGCAAAAATTTGGTGCGTTAAGATCGATTTTTTTGACCATCTGTTAAGTATTTTTCATTTGACCAGAAATGGCGTGATTAAGATCAATATTTACGCAAATGTGTCACATCGGTGGTGTTATTACGTAATACGTCGGTTTGTTTAGCGGCTACAGGCCCGCGTCAAGGACGACCTCCAGGTGCCGGCTGGAGACGAGCCCCTCCTATTTACACTTTACAGCCCACAAGTACCAACTTCCTACGCTAATAGAAACACAACACAATTATTGACAAACGCTGAAAAAATTAAACCCGTAGTAAAGATAAGCGTGAACACCTATTAAATAATACGTAATGAAGACACCACGAGGAAAAGATCGATTAAAATAATACAATTAAAACAAACATCAACCCTCGACGTCATTACCTCCAGCACCTGCGGCGAGGGGTCGAGGATAGAGAACACGGCACCCGGCTGTCATATTCTTTCGAATGCTACAAAACCGTGAAAAGTTAGGCTTCAGGTGGAAAGGCGCTGCGCGATCAGCTGTTTGCGGGAGTCACGAGGTATTTATTTTTGTGAGAAGTTATGGAGTGCGGTACTTACCGGCTGCGATGGTCAGCCACCACCAGCTCCAGCATGCGGCCACGAGCGCCCGAGCGCCGGCCATCTCTAGAGGCAGCGCATGATACGCGCGCTCTCGCCGGCCGCCCCGGCGGACTGCCGCCGCCCGCTGGATCGATGCCGCCTCGCGCCTCTCGGCACACGCACCCTGCGAGTCCCGGCTGGGCTGAGCTCCGCCCCCGCCACTCACCACCCTCGCCACTATTTTCCCAGTTTCCGCGGTGAGCGCGCGCGCTGCCCTCCTTTCCTACGATCGCTGACCGCCCCTAATTGATTGTGCTTGTGCCCGTCCTTTTGGCGTACAAGTTTTAGGTCACTTACGACGCAGTCACAAACTTCACACCAGGCACAGGCAAATACCAATACCTACCTAGGCCATCTTGTACTAAATACTTAGTACTAATTATACAGAGCTAGCATAGCTCCAGCAATAATTATTTCTACCTATTAATTATATTTTATAGGCCGACTGAAAAATAGAAGGCACCTAAGTAGTAGGTATGGCTGAATAAAATATATAGAAATCAGAGCTACGCTACAATACGTAGGTACCTACTACCATGTGGTTAGCGTCCTACTTTTATTACCTAGGTTGGTATTTCCTTTCCTCGTACTGTTCAATACCTCTAACCCCTTACTCTACCATTGCTAAATATTATAAATATGTACCTATATTATATACAAACAAACTAAAAGCTAAAACGTACAAAATACTTCTTACAATGATTTTTTCAAAGCATGTTAGAAAGCCCCAAGCTAAGCAGAGCTTGTGTTATGGGTACTAGATAAGATAACTGCAAAATGTACATAACGAGATATGGCCATAGAACTATCGTGGCCCCTGAATAAAATAGGTTCGTAAAAATATTTGTAAATCATGATCATGACATCTAGCGATACAAAGCTGCAAAATTTACTTCTGCTACTCAACGCTAGATGGCGCTCGACGTGAAGACTATTTAAGAGTTAAATGTCGATGTCAATGTCAATCAAAATGTCAAATTGGTATGTTTATGTTTTTTTTTTCAGCCGCTGCATGCAGCTGTTTGATGTCTTCAAAGTTCAAAATTTCAAATATTATTGTTCTGTGGATGTGTTCAATTGTGGTCTTTTGAATGCCTTTTGGTCTTTTGTTGGAGTAAAAAAAAATATTTTTTGGTTTGGCTGGCTTTATAAAATGAAAATTGTAAAAATCTCCAGTTGTCTTCTTGTCTATTATTGATTTGTGTTCTATTCCGTCGATGCTCTTGCATAATTTAAATTAAGTTTACACTTCTGCTATTAGTGGAAAAACATTTGAAACCTCATGTTGATAGTTCCACATTTTACGTACGTAACTACGTATATAGTAATGAAACTTAGAGGTACGATACAATTAGCAACTCACACTTAAGGCTCGAGCTCATGCTCGAGGTCCTCGAGCTCTTAATTGAATAAAAATAGTAATCATTACATGTTTCTCATTTCCATGATCTCTGGCCTTATAGGTAGTGGCCTGATCCTTTGGGAAGTCTGCCCAATAGCACAACGCGAATGTAAAGGCTTGGGCTACTAATTAGTAACTATACCCAGTCATCATTATCTATCTTTGCTGGACAACATCATTATTAATTAGTACTAATTTCATTTCAGATAGCAGATTCAGCTATGCCACAGTTAGGAGATTTCTACACATGCAGAATATTTATTAAATAAATAAAAACAATGGCTATGCAGCGAGGATTCTATGATGTTCTTGTTAGCGCCTGTGCCAAATACCCCTACAACATAGCTGTGAAATATTATGACAATGGTTTATATAAAACTCACACTTATTCCGAGATATATGGGGTTTGTGAATACCTATCCCAAAATCTACAGCAACTGAATTGTGATAATAAGACTACTATTGCAGTGGTCACTGAAAGAAACCATATAATACCATGTATTGTTGCTGCGTAAGTTCCCATTTGAATACTTTAATAAAATGTTACCTCTGAGGATGATCATATATTATTTTCTTTTCAGGGCTCATAAAGTCAGTATGACCTTCATGTTCATTGATCCTTCTCAAAATATAGAAGAATCATGCAAACCAGTATCATTTCCAATAATAGTAACAATTCAACCTGGAGGAGAAAAAAGAGATGCTCAGGTGCTTTTTGGTAAAACACCAGAGAAATCTGTGTCTATATACAACTTGCAGGTTAATTTTTACTGCAATTATAGTGAATCTTCTGAAGCAACAAGTATCTACCAAAAATGGCAGACAAAGCAGCACTCATTTATAGCCCTAACATCAGGCAGCACAGGAGAGCCCAAGCACATAGAGGTCCCGTTTCGCAGTATCCAACCGAACATTAGCGATCTTACCAAAATGTTCGATATCAACACTTCTGACAACATTTACTTCTCTACACCACTTACATTTGATCCCTCGATGGTGGAAATACTGCTAGCTTGCATGAATGGAGCATCATTAGTCATTGCACCTGAAAAAGCTAGTATACTCTTTCCAAAACAAATAGACAATTCAATAACAGTATGGCAAACTACACCATCCAAGTTCTTCCAATTTTCTAATGCTGATATCCGAAATACGATTCTTGGAGCAAATTCAACACTCAAGATACTGGCTCTTGGTGGTGAACCACTAAATGGATTAAACAGGTTGAGACTGTTAAAAGATATTGACAATAATACCAAAATATTTACATTGTATGGAGTGACGGAGATGTCATGCTGGGCCTGTGCTGCGAAACTGGACTTAAGCAAACCGCTGTCTGATAGAGAAGTACCTTTGGGAAATTGTCTGTCTGAGACTGAGGTGATCATAAAACCAGTGGAAGATAGAACAAATACTGGAAAAATTGTATTAGGTAGGTACTCACCTGTTATTTTGTTGTGTTAAACATACATACCTACTTTAATAAATGGACTAAATACTCTCAATATTCAGCTGAGCATGAACCTGTTCTGATAGCGCAAGAACACGGCACTGACCTTCACACACGGCTTGATCTACACAACATTAATTTAGAAATGTCTATTTTGTGTTAAATCTATGTATATTATTAATTATTTACTTTTAAGTCTTTTTAAGTCGTGTGCTTGTCACTATAGTTAGATAATTAAGTCTTAGCTATCAGAATAAATATATTTCATTTTATATTTCAATTATATACTTAATTATGTTTGAATCTTATTACAGTAAGCAAAACAAGAGAGTGTTATGTAATGAACACGGTAAATGGCACTAACGTGCCAAATTCCCTAAAGTTTATAGACACTGGAGACTTTGGAGTTATGAGAAATGGAACTATTTACTACAGAGGCCGTAAAGATGAGATGATAAAGAGATTTGGGAATAAAGTCTATTTACAATTGATTGAAGCCACTATCATGAGTTCTTCCAAAGTCAAAACATGTTCCTGTATCTGGTTACCAAAACCTACACTGTTAGTTGTGTACTTTTCATCAGAAAACTTGAGGAGTCAAGAATTAACAGAGTTGATCAAAGATCAACTGGATGAAACTCATTGGCCTGATAGAGTTATAAGAGTTGACAACTTACCCACAAACTACCATGGAAAGATTTCGAAAAGTGCATTAGCTAAAATGTTTGAAAATACTTTATCAGAACCTCAAACCATGCAATCACAAAAATATAATTTACTGAATGAACTTAAAATGACATTGGGCAGAAGCTTTACATTCAAGCAGATACGAGACCTTGACTTCTTTGCTCTTGGAGGTTCCTCCTTTCTTGCTGTAACAATGTCCAATAGACTCTCATTAATATGCCCACAGTTAGGCAAGTTTATATTGCCATACTTATTGTCACATAAGCACTCAATTGGTGAAATATTAGAAATGGCAGAGAAAGAGATTTTATGTTTGGAAACCCCTAAGCCTAAAAAGCGATTGAAAAAGGTTAAAGCGACTAGTAGAAGTTTGAGAGAAACTGTTTCTAACGTCAATGATTCTATACCTGTACTAAACCATATTGATTTCACAGTTTTATGGTCATATGACACTGGGAAGTGTGTTGATGCCTCTCCCATCCTCTTTCAGTCTGGATTGTAAGTACCCAAAGTTATTATATGGAAGTTCCATAAATAAACTATTCTGTAGGCAGGTACGCAGACTTAGGCCCGTATTATAAAAGATTGCTCACTCATCTATCAATACGTGAGTAATGATTTTCTATGGCAACAGGGTTCCTCAACCATAGATCAGTGACCGAGGATGGTTTTTTAATACGACTATTATTTACGAACTGTGGCGCTGAGGGCGAAGGTCCGCTTGCGACGCAGGAGGTAGCGGGTTCTATTCCCGCCTCTCGGGACAATTGTGTGTACGATCTACAGATATTTGTTCCGGGTGTTCTGGTCGTTATCAATGTATAATAAAAAATAGTTACCTATTGTATTAAGTATATCAGTGATCTAGTATCCGTAACACAAGCTCTGCTAAACTTGGGGCTAGATGATGCTGTGTGGATTGTCCAACATTTATTTTATGAATACGGGCCGTAAGCAGCCACCTTATCTCCGTGTCTTTATGAACATTAGCATATTACCTATAATTTAGTTTGACGACTCTTTGTTGACTAATTCATATTAAACAGGTAGAATGCCCACATTGACGCATTGAAAATTGTTTCAGAAATCTTTTTATGGTAGTAGGCAGCCACTCTGGGAAAATTATCGTTTTTGATGCCATAGGAGGTTTTCTACAAGGTGTCATAAATATACATATCCGAATAGAGGCCCCCGTCTTGTGCTACCGCGAGTCTAAAACCTCGTCCCGCGGCATCGTAGGAGGTTATGACGGAACCGTTATTTGTTTCACACTCGAAGAAGGCAGGGAAATCTGGCGAATAAATATCGGATGTATGATCAAAAGCAAAACGGTATTATGCGATCAAATTGCATACATTGCTTCGTATGATGGATTAATTCGGGGCATTGATATTGTGGTACGTACCTATTATTATTAACAATAAAAATACAATACATTATTATTATTATTTATTTATTTTTATTTTTCGTTTATTAAGGCACAAACAGTTTACAATATTCTTAAAAATAAAAATTATAAAAATGCATTATTGTACACATTATGCAGATCATTGCAAAAAGATATTACAGGCGACAATTACACACTCACTTCTCTCTCGATTAGGCGGTAATAGTAGCAAAACATGAACCACATCTTTTTTCTTATTATAACGTTAATAAAACAGGAATAATAAAAAGTCTGTTCCTCCACTTTGTGATACCTCATCATCATCATCAGCCTATAGCAGTCCACTGCTGGACATAGGCCTCCCCCAAAGAGCGCCATAGCGCCCTGTCTTCAGCTTGCCGCATCCAGCATCTACCTGCAGTCTTTCGCAGGTCGTCATCCCACCTGGTCGGGGGGCGTCCTACACTACGTTTACCGAGTCGTGGTCTCCACTCAAGAACACGTTTGCCCCATCGGCCGTCGGTTCTTCGCGAGATATGGCCGGCCCACTGCCACTTCAGCTTGCTAATTCTTTGAGCTATGTCGATAACCTTGGTTCTCTGTCGGATGTATTCGTTACGAATCCTATCCTTCAGAGAAACTCCGAGCATAGCTCTTTCCATAGCTCGCTGAGCGACTTTGAACTGGTGGACCAGCCCTATCGTGAGTGTCCACGTCTCAGCTCCGTAGGTCATAACGGGTAGGACGCACTGATTGAAAACTTTCGTTTTCAAGCATTGCGGTATGGATGACGTGAAGACTTGACGTAGTTTCCCAAATGCTGCCCAGCCCAGCTGGATCCTCCTTTTGGCCTCCTTCTCGAAACTGTTTTTACCCAACTGCAGAATCTGCCCAAGGTAAGTGTACTCGGAAACAGTTTCGAGAAGGTGACCATGTACGACTTTGTGATACCTAAAGCTTTTTTATTGCTTACATTTACAGAGTAAATGTCAGCTTAAGTTGAGGAATCGATTCGAAATTATTATTGATTGCCAACCAAATCTGTATTCGCATCTCCGTTAAACTAGAAAAGCTTATGATAGGTAGGTACCTAGTAGGTACTGTAGGTATCTAACAAACTGGAGGAAAGGACGAAAAGGGAAGGGGTGCGTCGAATAGAACACGGTTAGATGTTGTTAGTGTAGTTTTTTTTTATAGGTGTTGGAGGCGCTAGTTTCGCCATATTCACTGTGCGTCGCCCACACGGTGTGTTGCGACACCCTGCGGTTTTGTTTACATCAGTAACTAGTACTTACTTACCTAAGTTCTTTTATTATTGTTTTCAGTCCGGCACCGTAAAACAGTCGATCCAAATCGACGAACAAGCGATATCCGCTAATCTGGTAGCGGCCAAGAAAGAATACATACTCGTGGGTACATTGTCAGGGGTGTGCGCTAGTGTTCACGCGGCGACCAACACCTTCGCGTGGCGCAGCACGGTTGGCAGCCCTGTGTTCGCTAGTCCAGTCATCTATGATGATGAGAAGTATGTGGTGTTCATTGAAGTCAGAGGTTTGCTTCATTGCCGGACTGTGGAGAAAGGAATTATGGTAAGTCTTCCCCACAGGTTTTTTTGCGGGAAGGCCGTTAGACAACATTTCTGCATAGGTGTTTCACACAGTATCTCATCTATCTCACAAACTAAGCAGAGGTTTTCTTATGGGACTAGAAGACTTAAATATACCTACAGTTTAGTTAGATATAACAGCAAAGGCAGGAATCTTTTGACACACTGGCAGAAATGTGGCAACATAGATACAGCGCCACAAAATAAGATAATGAAGTTGTCATGGTCCAAAGATATTTAGCCTACGTTAGGGTGCGTCCAGAATACGTAACATTATATATACGAACCTAACTTAAATTATATAATACGTCCACAGTATTTAAATGTGAAATTAGGTATATGGTATATCACGTAAAATTTTCACGTAAGATTAAGTAACAAAACATGTTATATAATATGTTTTGTTACTTAATCTGGAAGTACCTTCAAACTACCTATGCACGATCTACTATACCATTTTCCTTTGACAATCCCCATCAATGACTAACTAAAAGCGCCATCCTTACAGTGTAGGCAGAAATTGCTATTTATGTTTCAGATATGGAAGTTCCAAGGCACCAAAGGAAATATCTTTTCATCACTATATATAAAGGGAGAAAAGTCTAAGTGGCAAATGGTGTTTGGATGCCATGACAATAAAGTGTACAGCATCACCATTAAGAACCATGTTAATCCAAGTTTACAGTGGAAAACCCCCTTAACATCGCCCGTGTACTCCACGCCTTGTGCATTAAGTAGTAAACTGATCTTAGCCGTTTCAAATAACGGTAAACTGAATGTAATGGACTCTGAAAATGGATCCATAATCGCGGAACATTCATTGCCCAGTGAATCTTTTTCATCACCGGCTGTGTTTCGCGATTACATATTCATTGGTTGTAGAGATGACCACATTTATTCTCTTAAAATATGTTTGGAAGCCTTAGACAAAAGGTGCACAAACAATAAATTAGTGAACTTTCAGATATAGATACCTACTTATGCGATGTATTAAAACTATTCCTATAGGTTCCAATAAATTATTTACCAAAAATTTGTGTTTCTTCAAAATCGATTAATCGAGCGTATTCTTCTTGTCGAAGAGACATTCCTTTTTACCATGCTTTTATTAGTTTCATCTGTATGTATGTATGTATGTTTGTTTGTTTGTAACCGACTCCTTTGGACTCGATTTTGATCCACTTTGAACGGACACTACAATGACAATATAATAATTTGAATTAAAAAATAGTTTTAAAAAACTAAAAAACCACGCTTTTAGAAATAAACCGAACTAAAAAGTAGAAAATATTTTTTAGATAATTCAAATTATGGATAAAAGTGATAAATAAAAGAAATTATTTTAATGTAAAAAAGCGTGGGGTGCATGGATTTGCGTTCTCTTGCCAACAGCGCACACTTGCCTCACAACTAGATGCTGAATGGAGTAGCGACATTATGTCGCTACTCTTTTATCTCTGATTTCATGAACGTAAAAAAATTACTAAGTCTATGTCTGATTTATAAAAGCGTGGTTTTTTAAAAACCCACGCTTCCACCAAATTCACGCACCCACCAAATTCCATACCAATAAAATTAAGTCTATTAATTTTATTTGTATGGAATTTGGTACAAGGCGCCATCTAGTTCAAAGTTTTACCTAATTTTGAACTAGATGGCGTACATAGTAATGTTCAGGACTCTTAAAACCCCCTAGGTACCAAAGATAGCAATAAGTTGACTCAGGTGGTTCCACAAGTGGAACATCACTGTCGGGGTTCGCGGAAGTATTCCCGAAAGTCTCCGCGATCCCTAGCATATGTGCTCGGAGAAATTCGTCTGTTTTAGTCAGTAGGAGTCTGACATAATCTTCCACCGGGGATGGAAGACATCCATGATGGATTTCCTCACAATAAAAAAAAAGGTAAAAACAGGGTTTACACCTACTACACACTATAATAAGAACAACAGAAACATTGTTATTAGTGCTAGCTTCTGCCCGTGGCTTCGCACGCGTAGACTATCTTGTGTCCTTTCCTGGGATACCATCTCTTGCCAATCTATCCATTAGGATCAGTTCAGTTGTAAAATAGTAACACACTCATCTTCAAAACATGTTTTGCAAGCTCATGTTTGAAATCCTTGCAAAATGAAGTGAAAACAATCACATTCAGTAAAAAATTAGGTCAGTCCTTATACATATGTCTTTAATTATAGCTGGTATAACCAAATGACTAGTCTCATTCTACACAGCTGAATATTTAAAGGAAGCAGCAATATTATTATTTGATATACACAGGCATCTAAAGCTGATGTGTGTGTATCTTAGTTAACTAAGTCCTTGTTAGTGCACTTAAAATGTTTGCTTGTTGAAACATTCTTATATTTAAACATTGCATTACACCACAAGACTTTACAAAGAGCAACTCTACACAGCATCGTAACATCATGACACTACTAATGTCTAAATATTTGAAATAAATCAAACAACATTTATAATACATACATTGTAACTTTATTTTCATGATCTTTCACAGAAAAGGTTTATGAGCATTTATAATTTGGACAATAAAAGATATGTTAATGATCTAAGATTGAACCTGATAAGGAAATGGAATGTGTTACAAATCTTTTCCATACAAAATTGTAAACCACTCTTGTGCAGATCATCTAAAACTTTACATACTTATAAAATAATAAAAGCCACCTCAAAATGAATGAAACCTTTCACATAAGTAACAATCTTTTAAATAAAATATTTATAGAGTAATATGTATAAAGATGCCTAAATAATGTAAGAACTTATATATTTGACTACTAGGCTTTCAATATTGACCATAAATCCTAATGATTTCATTATAATCTTGAACAAAGTCTTTTATACATAGAAATTAACAAGCAGCAGATATAATTACACAGCAGCAGTTACTGCAGTTTACAGTTCCTCCTCTCCCAGTTCTACCTTCACCTTGGAGAAGTCAAAGTCTTCATCTGTGCCCCTCTTGTAGATCTTCAGCACATCGAGACAAGTTGTCTCAAAGTGTGAAGTGGCATCATAGGATTCAGATATAAAGATCTGGGTCTGGCTGCCTTGGTCAACAGGTTCAAAGTAGTCCGTTATATGAACAAACTTCTGCTTGATAGAGCCCAATAGCTCCAAGCCAGGCTTTATCTCAGACTCTGGGTCATTAGTTTCGACAGTAGTAGACACCATTGCAATGAACCAGCCCTTAGCGGAGACCTGGTGGGTGTAAGACACCAGAGACACATATATGTCAGAGTTCCTGCCCACTTGCTTTTGAGGAATAATAATCTGGGTTGAAAGAGCATCCTTGGTGTTAGCAATCGGATGGTCCAACAGGCATATACAGCGGATCACTCTGGCCTTCTTCCGCACGCGGTCTGGGACGTAGCTTGGGTCACAGTATACCTGCTTACATTTAGCAACTTCATTTCCAGAACGCACTCCAACCACCTTTCCATCTTCTCCCAAGACAATTTCATCAATAGGCTTGTCCAGCATGTAAGTTCCTCCATAAATAGCTGAAAGACGAGCAAAGCCTTGGGGCAGTTCTCCCAAGCCATACATTGGATACAAGTATGGTGACTTTCCATAACGAGCGAGAGAATCTGAATAGAGCTTGATGCGGCGAATGGTTTGAATAGCTGGCTGTTGCAGATAGTTGTCATCCAGGTAAAGAGCCAGAGCATGGCCAGTAAAATCTTGAGTATTTTTATCAAGACCAAACTTATCATAGAGTGACTGCATATTAGCAGTGTTTGCATCTAAATCTTTCCATGTCTTCGAATCTTCCTCCTGAAAATCTTGCACATAGATCAAGAAATTCCGAAAACGCCTCTTTTCAAACATCCCCATGAGGTCCGACGCTAACGCCTCCTTCTGATCGACGGGTACTTTCGATATTTTACCGCCTTTGTACACATAGCTTCCTTCGATGGACTTGAACTCCAGGTATCGGGTAACGCCCGTATGGATGAGCAGCTTCACGAGAAGGCCATTTGCCATCAAGAACTTAGGAATCAAGTCCACATTCCAGTCACGACCTCGCCCGTACGTTTCATCAGGTGCCGGAGCATTGAACTTTGCGAATAATTCTTCTAACGGGGTAATTGACGCAGATTCACCACCATAGTACTTGTTACGATCAATGTGTAGCACTTTTTTTCCAGATACGGAAAGCATACCACTGAGGATGCATTCTTTCAATCCCGTTCCCAGAACGATTGCATCGTATTCTTCATCCATGGTTACGGCCCTCTTTGGGACAAAACAATTATAGAACTACTAACGAAAATAAGAATCACCGGGAGATGAGTGTGTCAAAATGTCGGAAAAGAGCCTCCTCTAATCCTCTTGGGCTCTTGCTAGACACGACACGACACCACACAATGAACGACGAATGAAAACGAACGAACGATGAGATGGGGATCAGTCAGGGATTGCCAGATAAAAGCTAACTCAATTCGCCTAGTTTTTCCTATTGAGTAGCCAAAATCGTATATTATTTCGTACAAGTAGCCTACTTCGCCTAAGATTTTGAGCCTAAGGAACTATGCTAAGGAAGCTTATATTTAGCCCAAATAAAGAATACTCGTAAAAAAAAGACAACGTAAAGCAATCTTTTTTTTATTTAATAGGTGGTATGATAGTGAACTTCTGCTGTGGGGCTACCACGCTATTTAACACATAACGTAACGCGCGTAAAATAATGTACTACGACTTTGCAGAACACATCATTATCTACAAAAAATGTCGCGACAGCTTATGTCTAACTAATATAGTTATGTCACAATAAGTGTTATTTATTTTAAAATTTTAATTGAAATGCCGCCGCTAGAAAAGGCACCTTATTTGTCTTTTGGTATTAATCCTTATCAAAATAAATTAGTTTATAATCATGAATATGTAATCATGAAAATATATATAAATTTAATTTAATTTAAATAATGCTGGACAATCCACACAGCATTATCTAGCCCCATGGTAAGTAGAACTTGTGTTATGGGTACTAGATAACTGATATACATAATACAATACATTACATAGATAGATATTTTTTATTATACATAGAAAACGACCAGAACACCCGGAACAAATATCTGCAGAATTTGTGTGTACGACACAATTGTTTTACAGAATTTGTAAAACAATTGTGTCGTACACACAATTGTTCCGAGGCGGGAATCGAACCCGCAACCTCCTGCGTCGATATAATATAATCATTTTAATAACTTTATATACCTAACTTTTTGAACTATACAATTCGGACATTCCATTCAAAAGATATCACGAGTTCAAAAATATAGCGCTTTCCGCCCCACCCGTACCGTAGACCCGGAGAGACTTGTGACGTCACAGAGCAAATGCTCGTAGCGCATTTCAAAATTCGTTTGGGGTTTAGTAAAAGTGGATACATTTTATAATTTTTCAAGTTATTAAAATAATTCTTTCACCATATATATTATAATTTCTTTGCCTCACAATTTCTATAGGATTTTTTATTTTTGTTAAAATGGAAACTTCCTTATTACACAAGCCGCCTTCCGGGCTTGCGCGACCTCACTGTAGTACCGATTTTGACATTGTCAATTTATAGACCGCTCGTCCGCCATTACCTCTATAAACACCAACAGAGTGACTCTGATTGTAACTTAGATCGAAACATGAAAAAAGTCTTCTTGTGTGGTCAGTTTTTTTTTTTTTTTTTTATTTATTTAAACGCACAAAACATAAAATAATCGCAAAATATACAGAATTTGAATAATAAAGGGTTTAGAACTTGATCATTTCACAAATTATGTGCATACTGAGAATCATAAGAACAAAACGTGTAGAGCAAAACGTATGATAGAAAAGCTTGAAATAGAAGAAAAAAAAAAACAATAAACCGGATAGGTACCTAAATCTAAATATAAGTAAACTTACATATGTGTTCATGCACCCACGTACAATTACATTTATTGCCGAAATCAGAACGCAAATAACTATCAACAGAAAATCACTACATAAACACAAATCATGCCGGTGTTACCAGCACGTAAACTTCTAAATTTCCGAATAATGTGGGAGATTATTAAAAATGTTTGAATCTTGAATGAGGTAGGTAGCCTACCTAACATAAATAAGAATTTAAATAGATATTACTTGAGCATTCTATTATATAAAGCTAAATTAACACATACTGACTTGACTTACTGATTGACATAATTGTTGGAGGTATGTTTTTTTTTTACGGAATCGTATAGGTTGAGGTGACTTAAGAAAAATTCCAACTTTTTGACATTTACTCCCCAAGAAATACGAATACGAAATACAAAAAATTACGCATATATCACTTATGACAAGTCTGCCATTTCCGTTCCTGACTTGTGGTTCCGTAGGACTCCATCTGGAATTACTTAATCTATCATGTGCCCATACCTTCTTATAGCTGGCCACTTACTGTAACAAACAAGACCGAACCCACAAAAATTGTGGGTTCGGTCTTGTTTTATGACAATGGGATGTCAATGCCAAACGTCCGCCAGCAAGACATTTTTTGCTGTCATTTTTTTAAGTTTTCGTCAGTCAATCATCAGACAGTCACACACACACACACAGTCAGTCAGTCAGTCAGCAACGCAATGCTCGGGTGTTTGGTTGGTTGGTTGTAAAAAACTAACATTTTTGCGTGTGTGTTTCTATAGTATTTCATAATTTCGAAGTGCAACTGTTGCTCCGTGGCAGGACAGAATACATCAAAAACAATAGTTTAAGTTACCCAGTGTTTGGTGTGTTTACCTCAATTTGTAAAGTCAAGTGCAAGTGAAAATCAAGTGTATTGCAAAATACTGTGTGCAAGAATGAGAAGACTTGTAACCATATGTCCCGTTTACTATGGCATATATTTCTAATATCACCTCAAACAACTAATAAAGCAGTGCGATCACACAGTTTACATTCATAAATGAAAGGGGAAAGCGAGTTTGTCACTGTTCAAATGTATAAAAATGTCAACAGAAGGAAGCGGAGAGAATCCACAGAGCATCCCTTGTTTACCGGGAGCACCGGAGCACCCATACCTGCTGCCAAAAGGAAAAGGTCACTCGAGGTCCGTGAGCCATGGAGGGACGCCTATGGTGGCAGCAGCGTGTACGGCGGCGGCAGGGCGGCCGCCCCTCAAGTCTGCCCTGCGCGGGCACCAGCGAGCTCTGTCACACGGGCAGATCGGCGAGGGAGGGGGGCGGCCAGTGCCAGCGCCGGGGTCGGGGCACAGCCGTACGGGCAGCCGCACAGACTTCATCCTGCCCCCGGGGCACCGCGAGCCCGCGCCTGCCAAGCCCGTCACCCAGCTACCGCGCCACAGCTCCGTGCGTGGACACTCGCGCCAAGCCTCCCGCTCCGACTCTATCTACACGATCCGCCGCTACTCCGAAGTAGGCCCCCTGCGACGCGCTGCCTTCTGGCTCATGCGTCGCCCTCAGCCATCCATTGACAATCGTAGCCTCATAGTGATACCCAATATTTTAGTGCCAGACAAAACTCCTTCTAAAGATCATCCTAATGGAGAGAGGTGTGACAATAAAATCAGGACTACAAAATACACCCTTCTCTCATTTTTACCAAAAAACTTATTTGAACAATTTCATCGCATTGCAAATGTTTATTTTATATTCATAGTGCTGTTGAACTGGTTGCCAGCGATCAGTGCATTTGGCAGAGAAGTATCCATGCTTCCAGTGTTATTTGTGCTTGGAGTGACTGCAATCAAGGATTTATTTGAAGACAGAAGAAGACGCCGATCTGATGACAGGATCAACAACTCATCATGTCGAGTGTATAAAAAGTGAGTGTAACAACACTTTCCTCCTTGGTACTGAAAGTTTACATTTAAATCTTATAGCACAAGCTGTGTTTATTTTGGGGCTAGATGATGTGTAGAATGTCCAGTATTATTCATTTTCTACATTTTTCCTCAATGAATTTAGTACAGATAGATCTATAAGATTTTCCTTGCCGTACATAATAAATCAAACAAATAAAAAACTAAAAATTTCTCAGCACTCATATCACTGCTGATCGTGCCTCCCCCAAACCAGGGGGACTTTATCAAATTACGACATTAGGCAGGCGGTGTTGCAGTTGAGTTTATAAAATTACTCGGAAGGAAGCTCCTGCACATCCTTGGTAGGTTCTCTTAGACTCTTCTATATGGGCACGGGTTGTTTTGAAAGGATAGATTTTTCTTAAGCAGCAACCACAGCATAGTAGTTAGGTAAATTTTACATTCATTTGCCTATTAGGCTGCTATCTACCATGCTTACCCAAAACACAGAATCACATAGGTAATGAAGACACCAAGTCAAATTAATTCTTAAAATTAGTAGAGAAGTATGTAATATTATTAGTAGGTTCTCCCTCCATTCAATGATCATTGATTTTCAGAGTTATACATAATTGCAATGTCACATGCAAGCATAAATAAATAAATTAATATGATTTTTTTTTAAAATAATGGGGTTTGTCCTCAAGTTTTATTAAAAATCTTTGTATACATAATAAATAATAAAATTAATAATGCTGGACCGACAACCGCTGGGGTAAACATGTGCTTGAGTGGAGACCGTGACTCGGCAAACGTAGTGTAGGACGCCCTCCGGCCAAGTGGAATGACGACCTACGAAGGACTACGGGCAGATGCTGGATGCGTAAGCTGAAGACAGGGCGCTCATTTATGTCCAGCAGTAGACTAATATAGGCTGATGATGACTAATAAAATTATCAATTTTTTTTCGTCTGGCTGATGTCTGTATTCAACAGTGGACGTGACATAGGTATACGGGCGGGCTGTTGATGCTGATGGCAGGATTTGTCACAAAAGTCTTTCAAGGGGCGGTACTCCTCAAACTGTGGTAAATTGATGCTTCTGAAATATTCCACTCGAGTCACTCGACGGTAAATAACAAGGCGTCCTCGAACTTTTCAAAGAACTCGTAACTGTACTAAACATAATTAATCAGGGTAATGATTTATTTCGATTGAAACAAATGTACAACGTAAAGGTTTGGTTAGTTGTACAAGTTATCGGTGTAGGTAGGTCACTCCTCACTGTTAATTATAAAGTGCGTTGAAAAATTTACACGATTTAAAACTGCTTGGGGCACAATTCTCTGTGACAATTGTATCTTCGCAGAATCTCCATCAAAGACGTGTTTTGTTATTCTGCATTGTTGCGATTCGCTATCTGCTGCCGGCTTAGAATTTGCACTACCCCAAATCTGCCCGCGGCGGCACGAGTGTCGTAAGAAATTACTAAGGGATATCCACCGGTTTGGGCGAACTTTTCTACTAGGTACCTAATTGCGATCCCCAACCCGCATGCCCAGCGTGGAATTATGTGGACATTACCCTCATAGGATAAAAGTCGTTGTGGCGCCTATCAGCGGAAGGCCTGAGGCCTGCGTCCAGCAGTAGGTAAAGGCTGGTAGAGATCGCCACGATCTGCGACGGACGGATACCATTGTCTTTGTAAAGCGATTGGTTTAGCAGAATAGGGCTCCTGGTAGATGCATAGTAACTGACAACGGACTCGGAAAAGTCTGTCAGAATTAGGGCAAAACCACGAAAACAATGATCGGTTATGTATGTATCCTACCTACTTAGGTACATACCCTACCTACCTAAATCTCACCAAATTTAAAGTCCAGCCTGAAAACCAGTGTCACTATCGTCCTCGGTCGATATTGACAAGCTGAGATTGGACCTTATTAGCCGCGTACATAGGGAAAGACCAGATTTTCTTACTCTTGGGACTCTACTACACGCTACATTATGTTAAAGTTTAAATCCCTAAGAATTATGTTGTTCTGTATTTTTGTATAACATTGTGTGTGGCTATCAATAAGTTCTTTTATTCTTTTTGTTCTTTTTAAATCACATCGTGTACAAAATTATACCTGCCTACTCTTTATCGTATTTCAAGTTCCTACGAACAAAGAGATTTTTCCACACTATAATAATTAGGTATGTTATGCATTGAATGAATGCAATGCCTTGTGAATTCGACTCGATCATCATCACGAGGTTTCTTCAAATCGCTTTCTATTTAAAAAGCTATGAAAACGGGCCGTGAAAAAATTATAGTAGTGACGTGAAAAGTAACAATTACCCTGATAAAGATAACCAGTTGATAACAATAGATGAATCTACAGCTAAATAATCCAACGAACTCATTCACACACACCATACAAACTTGTAAAGATAACATTCGAGAAAGGCAAACATTCATAATACATATAAACACATTAAATTATTATGTAGGTTCTTGATTGTTGTTCTTAGTATCTACTGCCTGGCCCCTGCCGCCTGCAGAACCACCAAAGGCATCGATCATAAATCATGTAAATACTAGACTTACCGAATACCAATAGCACTTATCATCTATATACATATCGTTATAATAAGGTCAATGAATAAAATCTGAAGTGCGTAATGTGGTAATTATTTTGACAACCTCTTTTGAGCAAAGTAGACTGTTTCCGGTTTACTCGAATAGGCCAGCTCAGTTGTATGCAATTTAATTACCAATAATGAAATTTTCCAGTTTTATTTGGTTTTAGCCACCACTTATGCTTTATGATCAAAACTTCATATTGCTCGAAGGCTCCCTGCTTGGCTTCCAGGCAAGTTCTTTGAACTTTAAATTGAAAACCAAGTATTTATCATCTAGATTTTACTGCCTTAAATGATTAAACATGTCGGTTACCTACAGTGTATGGAAAATTCCTTAATCTGAAAGTTATAGATAAATCCCTAGTCTTACCACCAAAGAGCTTGCGTCACTCAGAGTTGCCGGATTTTACGACGAACGTGATTTTACTAACCTATTTGCTAAAGGTCGCAAATTCTGTCGTGGTAATGTTCTTCCATAAAATAACCGAATGTCTTGCATGTATGTACCTCTATTGGATTTGCTAGACGCGATAATAATGCGCACCGCAATAACAGCAAGGAAGAATCAGGAATGGATGAAGTTGCAGAACTTCACACAACGCACTGCTTGAAAAAACCTATGTATGTATTTATTACTATTCTGCCCGTGAGAAACCATTGCTGGGTATATGGTATAGATCTCCCCTTTATGACGCCATTCTGTCTGGTTCTGCCTGTGCCACCCGAATCCACTCCTTTTCAATACTCAATGTTTTATTGCTTACATGTGTACAAATAGGTCTTAAAATAATATAACCGAAGTGCAAAATGCACCCTACAAGAGCATTGCAATATAAATTTCAAGTTGAATTCTAGGTGGCTATACCTTCCCGGTTATCATAATCTTATCTTTATCTTCCGATGATCAAACGACATCGTTAAGATAACCGGGAAGCTGGTGGGCTGGTGGTCTGCCTCTTTATCTTCGTGCGCCTCTGGACCACCATACCGTAATGCCTGTAGTCAATCTTCCGTCTTTTCGTTTAGCCAAGTGTCTACTACTAACTATTAATGTCTACTAACGAATAATTTTAAAGGGGAAATTTTTATTATACAAGAATAAGATAAATCCAAAAATAAAAGAGAATAGCCACACAATGTTAATTATTGGTATACGTACTAAAGAAGCCACACCAAAGAGCCACCTTCTAATTGCGTGCTTCGCTCCGGCCTTGACAGCGACCTTATGTGGTCACTAACTAAGGACATTACCATCAAATAAACGAAATTACACTGTGATACAAATTAATTAAATAAACAATAGTCGTAGAAGCGTAAAACCGCACCCACTTCACGTTTCATGGATAATGGAGACAGATTTACCTACTTTTACCCATCACTAATAATATAGGTAAATGCGAAAGATTGGATGTTTATATGAAAGAAAAGAAAGAAAAAAATATATATAATATAATAAAGAAAGCAATATGTATTATTAATGGACAAGACAGACGTCTTTCCCTATAAATCTACCTGAATTAATTTATCTTAGTAGACACGGTTAACCTCATGTGTGGACAACTGCGCAGACCTAAATTTGTAAGGTATTTGGTTATTTGGGATATATAAAATTGCGTGTTTACGAACATAAAAGCATGGTTAAAAATGGCTTCTTATTCGCTTACTTACTATCCATGTACCTATTGCGTGAAAAAACAAGCTTGCTCAATTTGATTCAATGAAGCCACAAATCAGCGCGAATATTTTTGTAAGTAAGTAATGTTCATTGGCAATAGAGTGTAATTCCTGCAATTGACGCCAATTGAAATCAATCGAAAAAATAGCTTGCAAAAATAATATCAATGTCATCTCTGTTCAATGTTACCGTTAAAACTGGATCCATATTCATTTATCATGATGTGCGAAGTAGACTAGAACATAGTTATGTTGGTCACGCATTGATAAAATCTCTTTATCAAGCAACAAGTACACGTCCGTTTCGTCTTCCGTATTTTATTTTTCTTGCTAGTGTAATACATAACCACCATGTCTGACTTATTATGAATCAACCCACGTTAAGTAGTGTAGGACGCCCTCCGGCCAGGTGGGATGTTGGCCTGCGATAGACTGTAGGTAGATGCTGGATGCGTCAAAGCTGAAGACGTTATAACGCTCATTAGAGGAAGCCTATGTCCAGCAGTGGGCTAACATAGGCTGTTGATGATATTGATGTTGAATCTGCGGTAGGCAATTGGTAGCAAATTCCCGTACTAAGGGTAGTCAATTCAAAACTGTAACCATTCGATTTCTATTCTCATCGAACACAAAGTGTGTTTATGAACGATAACATATTCACAAGAGCATAGCATTGAGAGATTGTGTTCAATTCAATAAGCAATATCTATTTTTGCTACAAACTTATTTATTCTCTCGACCATCCGATCGAAGCGGAATAAAATCTAATAAAAATTATGTAAGGGTATGTGCGTTACATAATTTTGATTAGATAAGAAGAAATTTTGATTGCAAAGCCTCATAGCTTTTACTTGAAATTGGTATTACATATACCTAAAGCCGCTGTCGGTCATTGATATGATAGTAAGTCCTTACAAGGCTGCGTGCGAAGCTATTATTATGATCAATCTCTTCGAACTAGGACTAGATTATTTGGATCGAATTTCACTTAGGTAAGTTCATTTGATCTTTCCGTACTATTTACAAAATCTTAACAATCAAGTACCTAATGAATCTCAACAAGTAGGAAAACAATCAAACTAATGTGAACCCATTACTTAGCCAATGGAACTATTACATGGCATTTTAACCAAGGTTAACTTATAACTTTTCCTATTATGGTAATACAAAGTAATTAGCAGAGAACGGTGGGTGGAAACAATTAACGCTTCGGTCGGTGCACAATTAGCGATGCTACAAACATCTTTACAGCTGTATGAGGATGAGGAAATATCAGATGTTGCAAAACATACTGATGACATAGCTAAAGAAACTGAATAGGACAATGCTCGATTTGAGACATCAAATCGATTGCACTTAAAAACCGTCCTTCTAACGAACGACTGCTACATACCGTAGAATACAAAACATAATACGAAGACCTTCAGATTTAAAAGGCCTAAGGCAGTACCTAATGTGGCATCTACCAGTGATAGTGTCACTTATATTATGTTACACTCGCATAATAGAACTGACACCATCGCACAAACACAAGCGATGTATTGAACCCCTTTCCGGGAACAACGTGACCTTAAATCTACGCTCTACTTTGCTGTCCTTGTGGACCCAAAAACAATCTCAATGAATACCCGAGTGATTCCATCGTCAACAACGTGAAATATTCAATCAAATTGGGCGAGTGAGCGGTTTGGCTATCATGGCAAACACGATGCAGGGCCAAAGTCGATCGAATCGACCGATGTTGACGGATTGCGTGACTGATCAAAGGTAGGTATACTGCAATGCAAAACTCATATAGGCAAAGACTCGACCTAGCCATTCCGCGGCCTCGCTTACGCCTAGGTCCTTTTATATATGCGATGTTCTGTTCACATCGCATATTTATAATACCAATACACCAGATTTTATAATACCAGTTGGCATATTTTTTCCTTTTATTGCTTTAAAATACACAATATACTGAATAAACCAGTAAAGTTAAATGAAATATAATAGGAACATCATTTTCTTATTTTGCAAAAATTTAAAACTGACTCTTAGCCCTTAGTTTTAAAGTGTTATTTTGGATTAATCCTAATCCCTCGGTAATAAAATATGGGACCACTTTTTATCAAAGTCTTAAAAATATAAATTTGAATATTAATTATATAACTACCAGTTAGCATATTTTCCTTTTCATTGCAATACAATTAATTGTATCCTGACTGAATAAACCAGTAACGGTAATTAAAACAATGACACATATTCATGATAATATTTTATCAGTGATCTGTCGGCAAAATTCGCATTGTAGGTACTCGTAACTTCGAGTTACACAATTTTACATCCTTTCGAATTGGGGCAATTTGTTGGCGCTGTGTAAATATATTTTACTAGCTTAAATGTTGACACATTCCTTGACCCTTCTTTTAATGACTATTCTGTAAACAATTAGGGAAAGAATTCCACTAAATTAATCGCATCACCATAACAATAGTATTCTCAGAATGACACATTTTGGCATTTTACCTTTGATGAAAGAAACTACAGGGGTGGGACGCATATCCAAAGATTTTTTATCATTATCATCTTATAATCTCTCAATCTTTCCGTGCATATCATTCCGTTCCATTTCATAGCATCAATGGTAAAATGCCAAAATGTGTAAGTCTGAGACCATCGCGACGATATCATAGTAAAGCGATTAGTTAGCGGAATTAGGCCCCAGGACATACCTACTTTACATGCTCATGAGTAAAATGAAGCGCGCTGTTCACGCTCACTCCATAGATAAGAAGCCTATAATCTTTCCTAGAATGATAGCTCGCTGTTGAAGTGTTTGCGACCTTAACATTTTACAATATTCTGAAATTCTCGCGTGGTGAAGAAAATCACAGTTGGATGCAGTTCAATTTCTCCTACAGAGACTGGTTCATCATTATGCTGATAGACGATAACTTACGATGGAACGAGTTCGGTTGTCTAGTCTGGCAGGAGAACCAACGGTGCAAAGCGCCACCGACCTCTGAATAGATAGCTACACTACTTCTACGTTTCTAACTCAGACAAGGTAAAAGCTGGTTTTCACTATACTCCGTCTACGCATTTATTTTTCTCAATGAAAGAAAATAATATTTCATAGATTCTTATTCTTTTTAAAAATAGTGAAGCAAATATATCGACTCGTATAAATCAGGACTTACGAGATCATCGATAGCTGATAGATTAGGTGTGTGTGTTTTAGTCAAAGAAAAAGAATCCGTGGACGGAGTACAAAAGAAGCAACGTCCATAGGCACTGCATATTATTGCATTTCAGTAATGACCTAAAGTATAATTTGTTGCTGGAAATATTTAATGGTGTAGCGGTGTTTCGCACCAAATTGTTCACACCACAAGCTAAAAGTAACAATGATTGTTTCGTTTCTCACCGGCTGTTTTTAAAATTGTGTTTTCGTGCTGGCACGTTATAGCTATTGAATTTGATTTCTCGTTTACTTCAATAATTATAATTATTATCGAGTACCTAAGTACTTACTTGTGCAAAGTATAATGTTTCTACTTTACATATCGGTCGTTATAGCTTGCCTGTCTGATATCACAATTAAAAACCCGACGTCGTCGTCCTCGGGGAATACGCCTTTGCAAGTTGCAAATAGAAACGCTCGCCTATTGGTTTTGTGATGCTGAGTGGCGATTCGCCATCAGACCCTTTTTTCTGCTACTTTTTAGTTCCATAATTTGAGTTCTGATTCGCCATCATCAAATAAAATATTGTCCCTCTGGACCATGACAGTTGAGTATTTTCGGATTTACAATCTTAAAATGAAATTCCCTAGAGTTTTACGCTGTCTTTTGCAAATTATTAGCACGGTTTGATAGATTCTGCGTTGTGAATAGGATTCGATTGAAATTTTTATTCAAATGAAGTGTGTTAGTGTTACGGGCGTTAAACCTAGCCTTCTCTAGTCTATAGTTAACCTTGCCTGAGTTCTATTGTGAGTCGGAACTTGTTTCAAGTCCCTGGGGCACCTGAAGGTCGCACTGCATCCGGTTTGGAGAGCATTACAATAGAAAACGTCTCTAGAACCAGGGTGTTGCAGTTTTTGTGTACGGCATACTTTGAATTCTCAAAGACGGCATAGGACGTTTGCGGAGCGAGGCCGCTCGTTCTCGGACTGTCACGTCTAGTCTATGACTTCCTACTACAACTATAGATATTACAACTCACATATTTTGTAGTGCTGATGGAATGGAATTAGTGAATGGTTAACCTGGTGATTGCGACCTCTGTGAGTTGGTAGTCCTATCCTACTAATGATATAAAGGCGAGAGTTTGTGCCGTTGTTTTGAAGATGTTCTGTCGAAGACAACGCGAAAACTGCTGAATGTATCGAACTAAAATTATTATTGTACACATAAAGATACGGACCTGCTAGGTTTAACATATAGGCTACTTTTTATTCTAAAAAATGCCTGTGTAGCCGCGGGCGGAAGGTAGTTTATATTAAAATCATAACAACGCAACACCTGGCAGGTGACTCTATCAAGAAAGATGTAGATAATAGGAATGTCAGGAACAAAACCAACTTGATATTTTAACGCCGGCTTTAAGCTTAGCATAGAATGGACAAGTGGGCGATTCTAGGTCAGCTAACGTCACTATCTTAAGGTGTGACACCATTGAATTAATGCGTAATTTTATATTGCAATTTAGTTTTTCTCCTTTCTGTCTTCTCGTCTGCCTATTATTGTTATTAAAATCTCGATTGTGTATGATTAAGTAGATGATAATATTTTGTTAAACATTGTTTTCTGCAAACAATAGATGTACTAGCTCCATTGATATGTCGTCAAGAGTGAACTCGTGCTTTCATTTCGAGTCATCGCTCGCAGCAATGTCTTACTTTCTATTTTAAAGTGCTTGTTGTGATGTCAGATGCCATTGTTTGGTCTACTTGATTTTTCTTTCAGAGGTAATTTGGGATGTAACTCCAACATCTCGTCTCCCAAGCCAATCTAACCTGCACGTGGACTTGCTACGTAACGGCTCTGGTGAAAATATCAAACAATCTTCATAATTTACTATTATTTTCCATTACCTACTTGACACTGGCAGAAAAGTGTCCTACCAGACACAATTGCCATTAACAAAAAAATTTAATCAACATTATAATATGTAGATATTTTGTAATTTTTAACCGACTTCGAAAAAGGAGGTTCTTTGTTCGGCTGTATGAATGTTAGTATTTTTTGTTCCCGAGGGATTAGTATTTATCCCGCGAAACTTAAAGAGTGTAAAATGAAGGGATTCGAAGTCTTTTTGTTTTTTAAACAATCAAATTATACAAGGTATATGCTGATTGTTATTTGACTAAATTTAGTTCTTGGTATTTTTTGGACAAACGCATTATTTATTTATATAATTTATTTTTAGCTATTATTGATAGGTTGAAATTAAAACCTTAGCCCGTGGTTTCGAAATGTATTTGATCACGATATTTGATGACAAAGTTAATATGAGGTTGGCTTCAACATAATGCAAAACAATGCGTTCAGCGAATATAGCGATATAAGTAGTTATGTACCACAAAGAGAAAATGCCTGGCCAGCTCAAAACATGCTGCAGACTTGCAAAGCAACAATGCTTAATGAGTCCGGGATTCCCGAGGTAACATGCAATGTCAATTTCGTAGCAAATCGACCGTACGACATTTCCTTACAAGCCCTTTGTAAACTAGTTTCTGTTCTCACTGAACACGGGCATCTCACTCATATTTATAAACTAGCTTTGCCCACGGCTTCGCACGTGATTTTTCGGATAAAAAGTAGAGTACATATTTATTTTTATTGTGATTGTCCAGCATTATTTTTTTATTACCTTATCTCCTGGAAACAACGCATGCGAATCCGCCGGCATAAACTAATTTAACAGTAACTAGCTGCGCCCCGCGGCATAAACCCTCCTATTGAATCATTCTATCTATTGAAAAAAGCGTAGTTTAAAGAAGCAAAATAGGGGGTAAAAAAGCATACACAGGGACAGAAGACAGCGGGAAGCTACTTTGTTTTATACTATGTAGTGAATGAATTGTTTCTACTAAATGAAACCGTGACGCTGCTGACGCATATTGACTGCCTATACTGCTCCTTGACACTCGCTTATTATAATGACGCTTCTATATGCCCCGGTTGGTGTCGAATTGGTATCGATTTATTTGAGCCTTGGCTTGTAATTTCTTCAATAGTTACCAAGGTCAATTGTCTGATTTGAGCATTTGCTTACTAAAACGATTTGATTTGTTCAATTAGTCTTATTATAACTGACAGGAGATCTGGTAGCCTATTTTAATTCTCCAAATACGCAATTCCGTGTTTCGTTTCGGCTAATTGGTACTCTAATACACCGAATACCAATTTTTACATTATTTGAGGACAATAGTGAAACGAAACACGCAATTGCGTATATTGCAGATTTAAAGTAGGCCTCCTGGTACCTAACCTACCTCTATCATCCGCGTACCATCGAGTTCGCGTTTCTCGCAGCTTCGTGCGGTTAAAAAGAAAGCGAATTTCTAACGGTATTTGTAAAACTTGGCATAATTTGTTTGTTCCTAATGTTCCTATATCCATCAAAGACTATCTACGTAACAACTAGGTATATTAAAAGAAAATAAAGACTATTTATTTTGTACTTCGATTCGAACAAGGAGCCCTTAGAGAGAGTAGAGTGTCTGTCTACTGTTGTTCGTGTGAGTCGTTATTTACTTTATTAGTATACTTTTCGTTTCGAACAATTTTAGAACAGGTCAAGATACCACAACGATAACATAATACTGGCAAATTAAAACAAAAATTCGGTGATAAAAATATTTTTTCTGATTTACCTCCTTATTAGAAATGAACATTGGCAAGCGGGCATCCAAATTACAATTTAATCTCAAGTTTGAGGCATTTAATCTTAAGTTGGAAAAATAACGTACAAAACGTTATTTTTCCAAATTTCAAAGAGTAATCATACATTTCTTGTTCATCAAAACCGGTACAGCCGTTCTCACCCTATGATGGCTTTAATCACCTCTACCTTCCTGACCTGAGCCTCTACATGAGCCTAAAAGTTTATGTAAACTCTCAATCTATCAGCACTAAATTGCAGAACAGATGCACATTTTTATTCTCTGCTATTTCTCCTTCGATCATAGTTCTTTCACTTCACTTCGATTCCTCGCCTTGTTTATAAGCCGATTTACGTTCTACCTTGGCCTTCACATTGACAGTGCGTGTGTGCGGGTATCAGTGTATGCTGATGTAACTGACATACTTCGTGGCGGAATCAGCTAGTCGCTTTTCCCCTCCGCCACGCCATGTCATGTCGAGGAGAAAGTGACCCCTCGACTGACGTCGACGGCCTAACGCAAAACTTGACCGAACTTTTCACTGCCTTGCCCGCGCACGCATCATTACACCAAGCTATTTAATTGTAGGCAGGCCTATTAACCGTTTATTTGTACATTGATCATCTTTAATAAATTAACTATAATAAATTTATCAATCAAATCTTCTGACAACGTCAATTCGGCTAGAAAAAGAATAATAAAAAGGAATATTTTAGAAGAGATTGATCATCAGTATTCGAATAACCGGCTGTAAGCCTAAAGATCGTATACCATAAGTAAATACAGGCATAGGTGTGGTTTTGAAAGATTATGTCGGACTTAGTTTCCTCTATAAAATATCTCTAAAGGCTTAGCTATAGGAGTGGAAACGGTGTTGGTGGTTGGAGTGGTTGTAGGCTCCTAACAGTATAAAAAGACCGCTTGTTAATCAAAATAAAATATGTTAACTCTCGATGATGATGTTGACTTTGTAGGTTTCTACCTACACTACCTACCTTGCAAGTTGTTACCATTGTAACGGAACTATTTGAAATATATATATACTATTTGTTCGTTCTTTATCCTTGTTTGTATTATTCGTTTACTTATTACAGTTTGCACAAATTAATTTAAAAGATTAAACATTAAAATCAAATTAAATATAACTACAATAATATAAACTTAGAGAAATAATAACAATAAAAAATACTAATTGAATACTTATACTAACCTAATGACCATTTACATCCAGATATTTTTTTTTTTTTTTCCTGGCTCTTATCGCCCAGCGACAAACTAGTGAAACGAGTCCTCGCCGGCGGCAGTGTGAACAGTCAGCGATCAACTATTTGTATATGCATCTCTTTTGTTTACACGGAATGTATATCTAACTGTACGTTTCTTGAGCGAGAAAATAGCCGAGTAGTAGTAAGCAGAACATCTTCTGCTTACTACTACTACTACTACTCGTGGCTTAGGCAGTTGTCTCACCGCGCCGGCGAGAAAACGACTAACTATCGGCTATTTTCTTTATAGCTATTTTTATTAAGTTTTGGTTAATAACCAATAGCTGTTTATCGCACGGTAGGTAAGATAAACACCGTATCTTTTGTCTACGATTTAGGTAGTTAAAATAATATGTATAATAGAACATAACAGTTTCAATACTATTTTACTTAACTTTATTGCCTATTCGAACATTATCTAAGGGGAAGTCCCCAAAGGAAAGGGATAAGAAACACCTTCGTTGCATAAACGTGAACGTGACTCAAAACTTTACTCAAAAGCTAACACAGAGACTTATCGAGAATAGGTCAGATTACTAATAACTAATAATACAACCGACATTGAGTTATTGCTAGAAATAAGAGGCATGGTGATGTTAGTAGTGCTAGGGATATAAATACATAAATAATGCTGGACGATCCACACAGCATCATCTAGCCCAAGTTAAGCTGAGCTTGTGTTAAGGGTAATAGATATTAAAAATACATTAAGTACATAGATTTTTCGATATTTTTTATTATGTACAACATAGACAATACTCAGAACACCAGGAATAGCAGATCGTACAAATATTTGAACCAAGGCGGGAATCGAACCCGCTACCGTGTTGCAGGGTGATCTCGCCCGCCGCGCCACGTCGTTGGTCGTCGAGTATGTAGGTCGATTCGAGAGGTAACTAGCTCCTAAACAATGTGCCATTATTGTTTGTCGTACTAACGTACACTTTACTTACAGTAATGGAAACTAAATTCTTTCGGCTCATTGTTATTAATTTATTATTAGTGTTAGAGTTGCGGTCGCAGCTATGAATTGTGCGCATAAGCGTTCAATTTGTAAGGCACATTATATGTTCAGTCCGTTCAGTCATTAATATTAAGATTCCTTAGCTAACAGCACAGACCACGGTTCTATAATTGTTGTCCGCGTGTCAATAACGAAACACACACCGATGTTTCGTTATTTTAATGTGCAGTTTATGCTTATATTTTATCTGAGTTCAATAATCTATTAAATAAACACTCAACTCAACCGATGTCATTTGGATTTTTATCTAGTCATTCAAATGATTATCTACTTTATGTCATGTGTTATTTATACGTTAAAATTATCTGTTCGAAATTATGTTATTTAAATATGAAAAACGTGATTTTATTTTTTTGAGTTTAAATTCTTTGTAAATTGGTAGTAGTGCAGATTTTTTTTCTTTGTCTTCTCTAATTCATGTCATGTGTTATATATAAACAAATTATGCTATTTAAACATGGAAATATCATTTTTTTTCAGCGTTAGGTTATGCTGATTGTGTTACTGAAAAAAATATAATATAACAATTCACCCACTCATGGGTAATAAAGACGACCGATGTGGCGCGGCGGGCAAAGGTCCGCCCGCGACGCAGGAGATTACGGGTTCGATTCCCGCCTTGGGACAAAAGTTTTCATAGAAATAACGCGTGCGAAGCCGTCGGCAGAAACTTAACAATCCTAGTAATAAAATAAGCCTTTACTAACCTACTTATGTAAGTAACCTTACATAAATATTGAAACAATGTCTAGTACAACATTATGAATTATGCAGCCAGCACAGCGCGCCTTACCTACAAAATACACTAACAAAGTAAATATAAAGTATATGTGTCGCATTCGCATGCTGTTAACACTTTGACTGCGAACTTTTTTCTACGACTGCAATCTTTTTTTTTAACCTAAGCCATTCGTGCTGCCGCTCTACACAGCGGTTGTGTTACGCCGCACATGTGTTTCGTTCGAAAAACATTACAGCTGTGCTGAGTCACACAGATCTGTATTTTCTCAGCCGCTGCGCTAGTGTGGATTTACGCATATTCGTCACCTGTAGAAAACACATACGGTGTGATTTCAGCACTCGAAGTGTTAAGAGGCGAACCTTACGGGTTTGTTTGTCAAGCTAAGCCATAATCATAACCTACAAGCACACAGATCCCCTGGTACTGTCCACGATCCTATCCATCCGTGGTTGTCTGGTAGAGATCGCTCTTGAGCGATAAGACCGCCAATCTAATTTATTTTAAGTTTTTCTGTACATAGTTTTCTATTTAGTGCAATAAGGAATTTTCTATTTATCTATCAATCTAACTAAGCCAATCAATACACTAGCTGGAATCGATGTAAAGTGAACAAAAAATCAAGAACACCTTATTTCTTGTTTGATAATAATTTATAGTTTAAAATTTGACTTGTCTAACTAAATGCTTATTTTGTTAACCTAAAGAAAAATTGTGTCTTTTTTCTTAATTTTGTAAAATGTTTGTGACCTAACCTAAAATTCACTCAGTTCTTCTTTTTATAGGCAAATCAATAATTATTGTTTATCTGAAACTCGAAGCCCAAGCACGTGAGTTTTAGTTATTTGTGTCGTGGTTTGTTTACAAATAATCTACATCGAGTTTGGCTATTGTAAGACCTCAGTACTCACGGAATCCCCATTGGTACAAATACACTACACTAGCTGCGCCCCGCGGTTTCACAGGCGTGGTGATATACATAGATATTTTGGATAATATACAATATATCTTTATAAATTGTAGCCTATGTGTTCTTCTGAAGTATACGCTAAAAATCCATTCAGTAGTTTTTACGTGAAAGAGTAACAAACATCCATCCATCCATCGATCCATACTTACAAACTTTCGCGTTTCTAATATTAGTAGGATTTTGCTTCAAGTGAAACACGATTAAGAAAAAAATATACGGTATTTTTGACGATATTAAAAGTGCACTGTTTCGCACAGAATTTCGTCTTGACGTAACGCGCACCATTTTGTGAAAAGGGTAGTTAGGTATATTATTTTTTGTTCATAAAAGCGGGACAGAGCAAACGTTTTTGTAACGGCGCGTAATAGCAAAAGTCCAAGTTATAATCTGTTATAATAGTATTTCGAATCAAAACAAGTAATTTCAATAGAGCGCAGGGTTCCTGAGATCTAAACCGTGGTAATCTACCTGAGGAAGGGCAGCAGCTTCATTCTGTGGATTTTAACACATAATACCACCACTGCGATCAGCATTCCCAAGCGTGGTGATCAAATATTTTGGATTGTAAAGGAACGTACAATGTTTCCCCCCCGTGGCCTCGTAAATTACGTTAAGCCGTTGGTCCTGCGCCTGACTCTCCCCAGTCGTATCGTATCGGTCTGACTGTGGGTCTGACGTTCCATCGGATTATGAGAGTGAGGGAATAGAGCACCTGTGCTTGTGCACACACTTGGGCACTATAATATCCTGCGCACCTGGGTAGTCTCCGTTGTGACTGGCCGCGCCTGGCCGTAGATTCTGCTATGAGAAAAATCAGCACATTTTTATTATTTATTTATTTTAAAATTTTTGTGAAAACTTACAGCTAGATCTTAAAAATACTCAAAAATAGTGGTCTTATTTATGTAATGGTACTTTTACTGAATGACTCCTCTGAAAATTATAAATGTAAGCAATCAAATCGTCAGTTATCTATAAATTATCTTCACAGCCGTGCATTAAGCCACTATCAAATTCAATTACGTTTTAAAATAGCTAAATTGTTTTGAACTAAATATTTTCAAAACAAATCGAACTACTATGACGTTGTATGAATTTATATCTCTCTCCCACAGGTCTGCGGGACGATACGTGCGAGTGAAATGGAAAGACGTGCGCGTCGGAGATATAGTCCACCTGTCGAACAACGAAGCTGTGCCTGCAGACATGGTGCTGCTACATACTTCAAGTACCATGGGGATCTGCTACTTGGATACTTGCAATCTGGACGGAGAGACCAATCTCAAACAGAGGGTGGTTGCTCCGGGATTCAAAGAAAAGGTGGGTACTAGCACATGTACTAGCTTTACGATCGATGTGGCGGCGCTGGTGGCGCGGCGGACGAAGGTCTGCCTGCGGTTTGACGTTTGACGTTTTTCATGCCTTGTGACTAATATTTGTTAAATCTGCAAATATTTGTCCCGGGTGGGTGTTCCGGGTATTTCTATGTGAAATAAAAAATATCTATGTATGTAATGTATTGTATTAAGTATATCAGTCATCTAGTACCCATAACACAAGCTCTGCTTAGTTTGGGGCTAGGTGATGCTATGTGGATTGTCTAGCAGCTATATATCTAGGATCATAATAGTATATGATATAATTATTATGATCCTAGTTTCTGCCCGCGGCTTCGCACGCGTTATTGTCTATAGAAACGTTTTAAGGTTATTTCTATTCCACGGGAACTGATTCATGGTCTAAAAAGCCTATGTTTGATATCAGGCTTAGGGCTACATTATATGCAAAATATATCAGCTGATCCATTCAGTAGTTTAAGATTGAAGAAGTAACAAACATCCATCCAAACTTTCGTATTTATAATATCTATTAGTGTGATTGTGGAATCACACTGTTGGCTCCGAAATATTCAACATCAGCTCAGATCTAGGACATTGTTTTCATTTCCACAAGTAACACGATTGTTTGATCAACTGTTGAGAGTTTTTCATTTACGCAGGCAGGTAAAAATTAATGTGATTGTTGATATACCAGCACACATGCTATTGTGAGGGTCGCATATTGTGCCGCCGCGCCGTTTTGTTTACCGTAATTCTCGACATCACGCAAAGTAGTAGTATGCCATAGCAATGTCAGCCGCAATAAAACCATGACTACAGTCATTTTCTTAACTCGGATGGGCTTGATGCCGACATTTAGATAGCGAAGTTTGCACCGTACAGAGCGTGGGAAACTTTCTCTATTTGTCATGGATTTATATTTTTACAAGCTTTTATTCTACTTGCCCTGTTAGTTAGTGTGGGATAAATCTTGCAACTGAATCAGAGACAAGTGATGCTCAAACGATTGAGTTGAAATGTGGCATACTTATGTAATTTCGGTGACAATGCCATTTCATGCTACCATCGAGCTGCAGATAGAAAATGACCAAAGGAACTCCTAAACGAAACGACTTAACCCCGACGAGTTTAGATTCGTTGGATTCGTCTTCCTAAGCATTTTGGTCCTAGATGACTATAAAAGCTTGTTTTTAAAAACTTTTATTAATATTATATTTTTTTCTTTTACAGCCGTTAGACATATTGAAATTTAAAAGCTCTGTAGAAGTAGAGCGGCCATCGACGAAAATATATCGATTTACCGGCACGCTGTCACACCCGGACGGGGAACGGGTTCCGCTTACCTCTGAGAACCTGCTGCTAAGGGAGTGCACGATCAAAAACACAGACTACGTCGAGGGCATCGTCGTGTACGCCGGCCACGAGACCAAGGCGATGCTCAACAACGGCGGACCTAGATATAAGTGCTCTAATTTAGAAAAGAAAATGAACACTGACGTCATATGGTGCGTCCTGGTTCTACTATTCCTCTGCTGCGGCGGCGCAGTCGGCTGCAAAATTTGGCTCGATAACTACGTAGTCGGTCCTAGCATATTGAAACCACCGTTCCTACCGACCGCGAGCAGGCCCGCCGTCGAGGGACTCCTCATTTTCTGGACTTACATAATCGCTTTGCAGGTTATGATTCCGGTATCGCTGTACGTCACGATAGAAATGACGAAGTTAGTACAAGTGTACCACATACACGAAGACGTCGAGATGTATGACACGGTCACGAACAAACGGACAGTGTGCCGGGCTTTGAACATAACCGAGGAGCTGGGCCAGATTAGTTATCTATTCAGCGATAAGACTGGGACACTGACTGAGAATAAGATGGTGTTCAGAAGGTGCACGGTCAACGGGGTTGACTATGATCACCCCCCGGGTCCGCCTGCGGAGCCCTTTGCTGACCTACCGCCTATCGTTACACCTATCACCGAGGTGTCACCGAACAGGAGACTGCAGCGCGACCTATGTGGCGATCGTGACAGTGAAGACATTCAGCTTTCAGATGACCATCAACAAGATACGGCCATGGTAAATATCTATACACAGTTTAATGGGCCAAATTCAGCTAACTAATGGGTACTATGACAATGATATTTTTGCAAAATCATTACTCCATCCAGTTTATTTAATCTAAGGATTTTATCCTTAAAAGAAATAAACTGGGTGGAGACTAGATAACGCGTACGGTGCTATTTGCAAGAAGATATCGATAGAATGGTTTAACTTTGACACGTTTCCCTCCTGGCTGCATCTGGCTGGAGATTTTTTCATCTGATGGTGTGTCCAGATTGAGAAGCATGTTATATCTTAAGACAAAGTCGCTGTCTATCTGACCATATGTATGCTTCGATCTTTAAAACTACGGAACGGATTGTGATGCGGTCAGTTTTTATTAGATAGAATGATTCAAGAGGAAGGTTTATAAACAATGTGACACATATGTAGATTTCCCCACGGGCGAAGCCGCGGGACGCAGTTAGTAATTTAAATGTTAAATTATAACGCGCCCGTCGAACACGGTTATAAACTAACTACCACTATGTAATGAAAGCATGTTTTGCGTGTTAACTTAATCTGGATGCAATGCATTTTACGGTTGAATATCAAAATCTGTCATTTTGTGACGCGATACCATTGTCATAGTGAAGCGGTTAGTTTCGCTGAATAGGGTCCTATACTCCGATAAAAAAAACCTGGATATTTTTTGTATACAAAGGGGCAACATACATTATTGGTTTTGAAAGCTTTCATTTATCATTTAATGCATGCACATTCGTTTTCGAAATGAAATTAAAACATTTTTCGCTCCATATGGGAGATTACGCGTTATTGAAGTTTGTGTTTTTAGAGCTGTTACCTTGTTGTTACAGTTTTTGTTATTTTTCATTCATAAATGTTTCAGTTGACATAACATAGATCATCTTGGATCCCAAATCGGAGTATAGATTTAGTTAAGTATCCTTTGCGCCGAGAGAGAGACTTGTATACTGAGACTTGTATTGCCCTTCAGATTAGTTTGCCGAATCCGAACCGAGTTTCTAAAGTTCAGTACCCATTCATTTCTCTATGACGATCTCAGTGGCGCGGTGAGCGAAGGTCCAACTGCGACGCAGAAGGTCGCGGGTTCGATTTCCGCCTCGGGACAAATGTGTGTACAATCTACAGATATTTGTTTCGGGTGTTCTGGTCGTTTTCTATGTTTAATAAAAAATATACATCTATGTATTGTATTATATATATATCAGTTATCTTGTACCCTTAACACAAGCTCTGTTTAGCTTGGGGCTAGATATTGTTGTGTGAATTGTCTAGCATTACTATATCTACCAGCGCGTAGCACCACGCGTCAATCAATCTTGCACCTTATGAAATGCTAAGTGCCTAACTAAATGGTATTTTCCTTTGGCAGGTCCGCGAGTTTATCCTGATGCTAGCGATTTGCAACACTGTAGTTGTGAGCCAGCCCCACGTCGACAAAATGCAGCTGAGCGCTTCCAATTCAAGCTCGGAGCCATTCTCGAACGAAAAACCTTCACGCTCCAATGGAACTTTACGATCAAACGATAAGTAAGAGATTATCTGTTACAATCTATTCTATTATTAGGTTTGTATTGTAACGATTTGGCTACTTGTAGATCTACCTAAAGAGTAGTCGAAAACAAAATGTATCGACATAGCTCAAAGAGTTTGAAAGCGGCAGTGGGTATAGCGAGACCATATATGTATAGCGAGATTTTGTGAAGAACCGACAACCGCTGGGGTATACGATTCTGATTGAAGACCGCGATTTGGCAAACGTAGTGTAGGACGCCCTCCGGCCAGATGGAATGACGAATTGCGAAAGACTGCAGGCCAGATGCTGGATGCGGCAAGCTGAAGACAGGGCGCTATGGCGCTCATTAGGGGAGGCCTATGTGCAACAATGGACTTTTATAGATTGATGATGATGATGTGATCTTCCTAATATCGACGGAAATCAGCAGAATATTTAGGCTCTTGTATTGTTAGATGTTAAGTATCTTGATTGTTAGGATGCTCTTTTAATATGATTCTGGTAGGTAAGCTGTAAGCTGGACTCTACTGACTCAACACTCTTATTCACTTTAACATATTATACTTAATCACTTATTGTTAAAAGTTAATGTGGAATAATCAAATAAATTAGGGTTACTAACTCAAGTAACTTTTACCTTGGGAAAAACACCAATATACTTAATGAAATGAATGACTAAAATAGCATTGAATGAACTCATGACCTAGTAACAAAATGCAACAGCAGACCCTAGTCTGTTGTTCCCTGGCGTTTTTTACGGGCGGAATAAATACTACTCCCCACGCTTTTTTACATTAAAATTATTTCTTTTATTTATCACTCTTATCCATAATTTGAATTCTTAAAAAAAACTACTTTTTAGTTCGGTTTATTTATAAAAGCGTGGTTTTTTAGTTTTTTTAAACTTTTATTTATTTTCTATTTTTTAGATCAAATTATTGTATTGCTATCGTTTATAAGTTTACTAAGTTTAAATTAAATCTGACCGTTCAAAGTGGGTCAAAATCGAGTCCAAAGGAGTCAGTTACAAACAAACAAACATACATACAGGTGAAGCTAATAAAAGCGTGGTAAAAAGAGACAAAATCGACGGCCTTACCCATCCATACATTAAAAAAACACAACATATGTATTTACATACAGTCGACCACAGAACATCCAAATATGTTCGAAGTCGGTGAAAAACAAAGCATTTAAAGTGTAATGTTGTTAACGTGAAAACGTGAATTGCGGAAATAAAGTGTATTTGTGTTAATAAAGGCTATCTTGATGCTAGTTGCCTGTTGTAAATGAGTATAATAGTGACTTTAATGAGAAAGCGAACTTTTGAAGGTCGAGTGCTACTCAAGGATTTTAAACGAGATAATGGCATGAACTAACCTTTTACAGCGTGCAAAATATCTGATGCTACAAAATAACGGCATCAGAAAGCTCGTACAGGGCAATATACCACTGCCTATTTCACTTCCATATCCATACTAATAATCAGGGACGAGGTAATAATCTTTACCTCTACAATTCTACATACTATAGAATGAATTCGCTTCCGCTGCCTGTTCGGTTAGATCTTTTAAACTACACAACGGATATTATTGCAGTTATCAGCAATAGATACAGTGATTCAAGAGGAAGGTTTAAACCATTTGACGCATAGATTTCCACGCGGGCGAAGCCGCGAGACGCAGCTAGTAATATTATAAATTCAAAAGTAACTCGTGCTACCTCTACACGCCTAAACAGCTGGACGGATATGAAATTTGGCAGGGAGATAAATGGATCCAAATATGGACATAGGCTATTTACAAAATTTATAAATCCAATCGAACGCATTTTCACACGGTCTTTACCAAATGGATGGAGTAATAAGTCAGCTGTAGAAATGTTCCGACTTGTCGGTAGAGCCGACTATCCGGCCGGTTTTGTAGTCTGCGACTATTCGGCAAAGATCGCCGGCTGCCGCCGTCTATCCGGCAAAGATCGCAGCCGCCGTCTATCCGGCTTCTTAATTTGTAGGTGTGTTTATCAATAAAAGTATACGTGTAGGAGGAATAACATTAAATACAAAACTTTACTTATATAATTTTATTTTAGAATAAGATTTGCACAAAATTAGTGTCGTATATTATATTATATCCGTAAGTTAACAAAGAAAACAACGATGAAAATATTATTTTCAATATATATTTAATCTTATTTAAATATTTAATAAAGAGAAGGATTTATTACTAAGATATAGATGTGTGTACTAGTGTGTACTAGCTGTAGAAATGTTCCGACTAATCGGCCAAACTCTTAGTCGGAACATCTCTAATGTTTATTTAGTTCAAGTTTTACATAAATTGGCTCAAACTGAAATATAGTAGAATACGAATCGAAATATAGGACGCCCTACGACCAGGTGGGATGGCGACCTGCGAAAGACTGCAGGGGGATGCTGGAGCGTCAAGGTGAAGACAGGGCGCTATGGCGCTCATTGGGGGAGGCCTATCTCCAGCTGTGGACTAACATAGGCTGATGATGGTGGTAGAATATTATTGTCGATGGTGTAGGAAAATATTGACTGGCCTGCACCGCGTACATCAATAGAGTGATACAATATGCACGGGGTCGCGGGAATGAAGTCTCGAGCGTCTTTTACTTCTGCGTTACTAAGGAATATTGATTTACTAGCAGCGCCCGCGGCTTCACCCGTGTGGAATCTTATGTGTCAAATGGTCCTGTGTTGGAAAAAAACACATCATAATCCGTTGCGTAGTTTTAAAGATCTAAACATACATAGATAGATATATATAATACTTTATTGCACACTTAGTTAATAAGAACAATGTAAAATAATAACTTAAAAAAACGAGATACTCGTTCAATTGGCGGTCTTATCATATTGGCGGTCGTATACATAGGGATACACAGTCAACGTGCAGCGACTTTGTTTCATACTATGTAGTGATCTAAGAGCTAGAGCTTCTTAGAGCGTATTTTGTAAGGCAAAAGGAATAAAAGTTATTGATGTCTTTGTGTTATTGTAGATATTCAAGGCTGGCGGAGTCTAGATCGACGACTCCATCGCCTCCGCCGGCCTCGACCACCTCGCCTCTGCGCCTGAAGCTGCCGAAGCTGTTGAATAAGAAGGAGAGCGGAGAACCCAGCCCTAACCACGAGGAGGTATGATCTTTATTAAGTTAATAAAAACTGCTGGACACAGATACAAAACCCCCAAGCTAACTAAAACTTGTTTTATGGGTAACAGATATACCTATTATGTTTTGTTTTAATATTGTACTTGTTATGATTAAGCCAATTGTATGTGTGTGTTTATGTGTCAAATAAATGATTTACTTACTTACTTATACGAGTCCAATACATATAGATATTTTACTTTACACATAAACACTCAGAACACCTGGAACGTATGTATATCTGCAGATAGAACAAATATTTGTCCCGAGTCGGGAATCGAACCTGCGACTGACTTAAGTCAGCTGATGTTTTTTTTATTATACATAGATAACGACACCAGAACACTCGGAACAAATATCTGCAGATCGTACACACAATTGTTCCGAGGCGGGAATGGAACCTGCAACCTCCTGCGTCGCAGAGGTCGTCAACTATGTGCTTTAACACTTTGACTGCGATTTTTTTTCGACGACTGCGATCTTATTTTTAACCTAAAAAATTTGTGCTGCCGCTCTACACAGAGCGGTTGTGTTGCGCCGCACATGCGTTTCGTTCGAAAAATATTACGGCTGTGCTGAGTCACAAAGATCTGTATTTTCTCAGCCGCTGCGCTAGTGTGGATTTACGCATATTAGTCACTTGTAGAAAACACATACCGTGTGATTTCAGCACTCAAAGTGTTAACTCGTAACATTTAGATGCATTTCATATTGACGACATCAGATGACAGACATCTCTCGACAATCTCGTCTGAAGCTTTTGGGAAGCCAGTTGTCAGTGTAAAATGTATCTAAATATAAGTTGAAGTCCATATTTGAATGTACATTTTTGTGCTACTGATAGCGGTGGCGTTGAATTAATGTGACCAGAGCCTTAATCCGTACATATATTTATTTCACCACGAAAAAGTAGTCGCAGTCGAATAGTTGAATTAGCGCCTGGCTAGTAAACAGGACACGTTTCCGTGACCACACGGTTTCACATAATATATTTTATTTTATTTTTAATTAAATACTAAATATGTTCTTAGTTATGTTGTTTAGTTTTATTATGTTCTTTTCATCCGACAGAGAACCAAGGTTATCGATATAGCTCAAAGAATTAGCAAGCTGAAGTGGCAGTGGGCCGGCCATATCTCGCGAAGAACCGACGGCCGCTGGGGCAAACGTGTTCTTGAGTGGAGGCCACGACTCGGTAAACGTAGTGTAGGACGCCCTCCGACCAGGTGGGATGACGACCTGCGAAAGACTGCAGGTAGATGCTCGATGCGACAAGCTGAAGACAGGGCGCTATTGCGCTCATTGGGGGAGGCCTATGTCCAGCAGTGGACTGCTATAGGCTGATGATGATGATGATGATGATGATGATGATGTTCTTAGAACAAAGTCTTTCCTTCCTTGAATACCGGCGTATTCAAGGAAGGGCGGTATTATTATTTCGTTTTAAATTGTTAATAATTATAAATTTTATTTTCCTGTTAGGTAAGAACTTATTTTAAAACTTTGCGTTCATATAAAACTCTGAACGAATGCAGTTAGATATAGGCAGGCACTTTTGTAATAAATACCCACATCAATTTTAAACCATAAAATAATCTAATTAAACTTCTTTATTGGTGGCGTCATAAATAATAATAGACATAAAAAGATCCATATTTATATAGGATACTAAATCCTGATTTTATAATAGGTTAAATTATGAAGTAAAACTAAGTTTATAGTACCGGGAATTTATTGCGTAGTAGCAGGTAGTAGGTACTTTTTATTGTAATTTCCGTATATTTCCACTGGTTCTGCCTTCGCACGCGTTTGAGGATATTAAAGAAGGCACACAATAACATATTTTTCCAAGTTTGTAGTATGTTACTACAACAAGCTAATGACTGTTACATGGAATCGTGCACAAACGAGCCACCGACCACAGCCACCAGTGGCTGCTACGCGCTACCACCACATTTTTAACAGTGGCAGAAGTGTGTGACAGACAACGGTGTTCGGAAGCCTCCTCATTTTGTAACCTGCTCTTCGCTTCTATACGTAGGACCTCTAACGCCTAACTGCGTGTGGGCGGAGCAGTGCGATAGTGGCGGGTGTCGGCGTCTTGCTTGTGTGCAGCGACCACAACTAACGAGTCTCAGGCACTGAATGAATTTCATTCATTCATTAATAACAGACACTGCTATAAGGAGTTGCTGCTACTGGCTACATGTGTGTGGTGCGTGCGTCTATACAAAATATATGAAAAAGTTTGTAGGTCGCTGTCGCTGGCCACCGGTGGCACTGGTCGGCGGCCCGTTTGCGGCGAGCGTAACTGTCGACTAAGGGAAGATTCCCTTATTCGACAGTTAGGCTCGCACCAGAGGAAGGGCAGCAGCTTCTGTATATGTATTTTAACACCTGCGCTGCGTTTGCAAAACCGCCTGCCAAGGGTGGTGATGGTAATTATGCCAAAACAACCTTTGTATGTGGAAGGAAAGTTCAGGTTGTGCTCGTATCGTGTGGTAAGGAAAACTTTGTTGATAGACCATTGTATATAAAGGTATATCCATAATTTAAAAAGAAAAGGTTTTGTTGTGTCATAATGAGTCTTTTTGGATTGATGGCGTGGCAAGTTGCTGATTGGAGTGCCCGTGTATGGAATGTCGTTCTGATCGTTCGTTATCAGTGACGTTTCCTTACATGGAGTGTTAGCGAGTTTTATAGGGCTTTATCGATATTTGTATTGTACGGATCATAGTGCGTCATACTGCAAATGACGCATATAAGGTACTCGCACTAGGCAACTACCTAAGTTGATGTGATTCTGGATACAAAGATTAGAGATCTGATCGTGTTATTCTTTTGAAACTAAAGTTATATCGAGCAGGTAAAGAAAGAAGAAATAACTAGTACTAGATAACACGTAATACAGACAAAACAAAAAGAAAGTGAATACAAATCGTTAATATCGGTAGTAATGGTAGGGATCGTGTCGTGCGTGATATTGCGATAGAAACCCCAAATATTAGATAGACAGACAATACTTTTATTGCACACTTAAAAATAAAACAAACAAGATAAATAATAATAATAATAATAATTTATTTGATCAAAAATACATGCATACATAGAAACACAATCAGATCAACTTAAGATTATTCATATTTTGCTAATTATACTAGGACTAAATATTATAGTGACAATATTTAGTCCTAGTTATAGAGACAAGTGTCGTAGAGAATATACAAGATATGTGACAATTTGGCGGTCTTATCGCTCAAGAGCGATAAGATCGCCAAATCTCTACCAGACAACCGTGGATGGATAGGATCGTTGGATTGAAAAAGGGGATCTGTGTGCGTTATTATGTAGTTAATTACAACATGAAATTTCATATTATGTTACATACATGGTACCTAGTACCTACTACGCGATACATTATTTCCCTTTTTAATGTAAACTTGATGATCTTGTATTAAAAGGTTTTTATTTTTATAGTGCGTAAGCCCTCGCACTGGTGGTAATCACTAATTAAAATAATTCCCAAAAAAAATAGGCCTCCCAATGAGCGCCATAGCGCGCTGTCTTCAGCTTGACGCATCCAGCATCTCCCTGCAGTCTTTCACAGATCATCCCACCTGGTCGCAGGGCGTCCTAAACTACGTTTGCCGAGTCATGGTCTCCACCCAAGAACACGTTGACCCCAGCAAAATACTTACCTCGTACTGATATTTTTTTACACTTCCAGATCACACGATACGAAGCCGAAAGCCCCGACGAGTTAGCGCTAACCGAAGCGGCACTGGCTTACGGCTATGAGCTCAGGAAGCGAGCGCCTTTTGATGTGGAGCTAGGGATTCAAGGGGAACTTACCAAGATGAAGGTGCTCAGAGTGCAGGCTTTTGACAGCATCAGGAAATGTATGTCGGTCGCTATGCGGACTGCTAATGGACAGGTACGTGATTAATTACCTGTAAACTACCTAAAAACGCATTTTTATAAGGGTTCTGTACAAAGAAACTTTATAGGATTAGTTTGTTGTCCGTCAAGACCTTTTTCTGAGGAAAATAATCAGAATAGCTATGAAGTTGAAATTTTAACAGAATATTTCAAACCTTTACGCGGTGTATACCTATTACGCAGTACAACTAACTCGCGTTATGCCTAAGTACCCTTTGAAGCTGTGAAAAAATCTACTTTTAATTCAACGCAATCAAACATTAAAGTGTTTTATTTCCTTTAGACTTCACAGGACTCTTGGACACGTCACAAATTACAAATAACAAGTAATACTAGGAAATAAAGTACACTTTGATTTTTTGTACAAGTAAAGAAGCGAACAAGAAACTCAAAAGATACAGCCATTTTTGCCCAATAGTATCCAGCAAATAAATATTATTAGTTCTAGCACGGTAATTGTTTACGGTGTAGTGCGCAGAGTCCTTTATTTTATTTGAACGCGACCCGTTTCCCCATAAAAATAAACTTATCTTTATTTCGGTCACAGTTTATATATTTACACCATGAACCCGCCCGCAGAACTAATAATCGACATAGTAATTAACCTTCAGACATTTCCTTGAGGCATTTCACGCGTTGTTTCCTGTGATCTACTCAAGGCTCCTTTATTTCGTACGGAACAATACTACTTTCAATGAATCTGTAAATGCCGGTTCACTGATAAAGGTTGACGGCTTTTATGTTGATTGCCGTTGTAAATTCTATGGCACAATACTGGCTTGTATCGGCTAAGGGACAATTCACACATACCATAACCACGCGACAACGACACCACGTGGTCGGGTGCTAATATTTGTGAAAATTAATAGTTTACCATGATTTTCGTGTTTACCAATATTTCGGCACAGTTATATCCCGTTACATATACGTGACTTTTGTGTTAATTACCATGATAGTTTGAATTGAAAAGTTTTAATTCATAATTCAATTAACACGGGGCCCTTTTGGATGTATAATTCAAGCATGTGGTCGGTCGGTACCGACCACATCACAACCACTAGCCATACCGCTCACTAGCCGCAGGCGGCATTGTAACTATTACCATCAACGCAACCACATCTACATTTTGTTGTTACCACAACGCACCTGCAAAAAGTTGCGCGACAGTAACCAATGCTAAACCACTTTTTGTCGCCTCGAGATGTGGCGTGGTTGTGGTACGTGGTCCCTTATTGAGTCGGTAATTTCACCGATTTCACGATTTGAAGTGGGTAATTAACGTCTGATATGCATCATTGGAATGACTAAAACTCTTATCCAAATGAGTCGCTTAGTTAGTGTTGAGTGGAAAATCACTGTACAAGTTTTGCTTTGAGATTTACTTAAGTAATAAAAGAGACTCGATTCAAATGTTCCCCAAGTAACCAATAACATTTATGTTTTTAAAGGAAATTACAATCAACGCTTATAAACAGATTAGAATTGGTATTTCCAATTGAAACAATTGAGCTAAGAACTAAAACTCGGAAATCGGAATGTTGCAACGCCCTATCGAGGTTCTGTAGATACGTAAAAACTGTAACTCCTTGTGATAGAGATGAATGCAGTAAATAACTAAATAATTAGTATGCTGCATAGCATATTATTTATTTAATTTACCTATAGCAACAGCTAAAAAATATTTTTTGTGTTGTTTTTCATTGGCCTTCGATACATTATAAAAATTAATTAGTTAATTTCTTTAAACAAGCTAAATCCGGATATGAAGTGATCCGGATTTGTTTTTAATTATGTATGTGTATTGTCGAACCTTGATCAAACGAGATGTGTGGATACACGACATACATATACATATTTATAGATGAAAAACAAAAAATATAAAAAATTATGTTACCTATCTCAAAAACAAAGCCTTAAGGGTCCGGCGACCCTCGCTTGCAAAAATCGCTCCGAATATCGCTGTCCCTGTTTAACCCTTGCGCCGCGCCCCATGCGTGCGCGATAGCAATATTAGCCGTTCAAAATTTGGTTTGTTCCGTAATACCAAAAATTATGACAGAAAACTTTTTGAATTCTTCACAAAGTATTGTTATTCTAGACAATATAAGCTATGTTCCTTAATAAATAAAACGTAAGATACTAATGTTTTTAATACGAAACAAATAACAAGAAAACTTGTCCATTTTCGCATAAAAATGTGCAAAATGCGATTGGCTTTCATTTAATTTTAGGTAAGTATTTTGAAAAAAAAAACTATTTACGAACCTAGATAAATACTATTCAAATACAAATAATACAATATTATAGTGGAAATATGCTTGAATTGTCAAAATTCATACAAACGTAATACCAAATCATTTTGGTATTACGTTTGTATGAAGAATTCGTCCCTCCGGAGGCCCCTTAAGATTTAATTATTTTTTATATATAGACTAGCTTTCAAATGACTACTTTGAATAAATACACCATTTACTCAAAAAGAAACGAAGAAGCACAACCAGATGAAGTAGTTTTCATTAAAAAAATTATAAAATCGGCTTTGTTTTTGAGATAGGCAACATATAATTTTTTTTTATAAATTTGTATGTCGCACATCTCGTTTGATCAAGGTTCGACAATACACATTGTATACAGAAAAACATTGATACTAATTTTGTATGCTATCATAATAATTATCTATTTAATAGATTTGGTAGAATTAAAAAAAAAAATTTTGGGCTTCTTGAGTGATTAAAGCTGAGTTTCATCCAGAACTTGATAACTTGAAACATTGATTCACTGCTGCACATAGGCCTCCCCAAACGACACGCCACGAATTGCTGAGCTACAGTACAATTTACTGGCTTCATAATCTTTTTCCTTTGATCATTAAGTTTAAAAGGTAATATAACCTAATTAATGACCTAATTATAAGAACACCGAAAGTCGCAATAAAATAAAATAAATAAATAATGCTATCTACAAGTTCGATTCTTAATATTTAGGAACTCTCCAATAGATAATGGGTAATTTAAATTATCCCCGAGTAGGACCGATTAAGATAAAATGTAAAAGAGGAGGCCTTTACCCAGCACTGCATGTCGTGTCAACGGGCTGAAAGATGACGACTAAAATATTTGATCCAGGTACCAAACGAGCGCGAAGCCAACAAAAGCTAGCAGTCTCGAACATTATTAACCTGCAATGCGACTGATACAAATCATTGTGACAGGTGGTGCTTTACGTAAAAGGCGCGGATAGTAACGTCCTCGGCGCCCTAGCACCGATACGGGCCGGGTCCGCCGAACAGACAGCTTACGAAAGAACCCGCTCGCTACTAAACGAGTACTCACGCGCAGGTCTGCGGACGCTGGTCTTCGCGAAGCGGACTATGAATTCGGCGCTGTGGGAAGAATGGCTCGCTTCGCACGCTCGGGCCATGGATATCGGAGAAGGTATTATTAGTAACACTTCTTGGCAGTAAACATGGCGATTTTCAGTCCATTCGAATTTATTAACTCTTAATATCGATGTGTCTGAATTAATAAACGATATTAATTTAATTAAATAACAAAAAAATACAATTTATTTTAATCTTCTTTTGTATCGTACGTACACGCATACTTTTTTTACCTATTTGATTTTACTATTTCGTTGGTTACTTATAAAGTTATAACTTTCATTACGCCTTGATATTTTAATTTTGTGTAAGTACTTAACGTAACGTATATTTGTTGTACTTTACTTGTAATTTTGTGACACAGAATAAATACGTTTTACCTTTACTTACCTTATTTAAAGACTGAGGTAGAACTTTTTATTTATGGTTTTGACGGAAATGTTGGCTTCTTTAGTTCTCTTCTTCCGTTTTATGTGATTTATGTACAATTAACTATTTAGAGTTTCTGCATGAATTGTACATTAATTATGCTAATCAGACACATTAATAATGCATTAGTAGCCTTCAGGTAATGTTTGTTTTCAAGTATCTATGATCGGCTTTATTATCTATGATTGGCTTTTATTATGGTTTGCTAAATTTCATTTCAATTACACATCAATTTATAGGTAAATGATTAATGACTATAGTCGAGATAGACTTCGATTAACGAATGAAGGCCCATTTGAAGATAAATTGAATTACCTAAAGTGTTTTGCAATCTGCCTAACCATTCTACACTCGGACTGATTCTACGACCCAGCGTCGACAATACATCAACAGTCAAAATAAATAAACTCCTGTAGGTACAAGTAGGACACGAGTTTTTTGGAAAATTAGCTGTTTAACTAGTGTTGGGAGCTGACCTTTACATCTTTAAGTATGTACATCTCTTCATCAGGTCGAGAGAAGCGAATCCGCGAATCACTAGCTCGCCTCGAGAGTGCATTGACCCTCGTCGGCGGCACCGGCGTAGAAGACAAGTTGCAGGAAGGTGTGCCTCAGACGGTGCGGGCGCTGTTGGACGCTGGCATAGTGGTGTGGGTGCTGACCGGGGACAAGCCGGAGACGGCCGTCAACATCGCTTACTCAGCGGCGCTGTTCTCTCAGAGCGATCGGTTGCTGTACCTCATGTCAAGGGATAAGGTAAGATCTAGCCAATAGTGTTTCGACCTTGTTAGATCCTGGCTAGTGGTGTGGATGCTGACCGATGACAAGCCGGAGACGGCCGTCAACATCGCCTACTCAGCGGCGCTGTTCTCTCAGAGCGATCGGTTGCAGTGATTGTCTTGGCAATTTCCTCCCACCAAACCCTTCGTGACTCCAAATAAGTTCTCATTACTCTATTTCTCATTGGTAGGAACACGCAGAGTCCACTATAAAGATGTACCTGGAAAGCGGCATGGCAGAAGGCTCGGGCGTAGAAAGCAGAGGCCTAGTCGTCGACGGGAGGACGCTTACGTACATCCTCGACAGGCGATCTGGATTGGTGACGCCATTCCTCTCGCTGGCGAAACGATGTTCCGCGGTGCTTTGTTGTCGCGCTACGCCGCTGCAGAAGGCTTATATTGTGAAGGTAAGTTTAAGTAGCTCTAAGACGCCGATATGGCCGGCCCACTGCCACTTCAGCTTGCTAATTAAGCTGAAGTGGCAGTGGGCCGGCCATATCATGCGAAGAACCGACAACTGTTGTTGAGTGGAGAAAGCGACTCGGCAAACATAGTGTAGGACGCCCTCCGGCCAGGAGGGATGACGACCTGCGAAGGACTGCAGGCAGATGCTGGATGCGGCAAGCTGATAACAGGGCGCTATGGCGCTCATGAGTGGAGGCCTATGTCCAGCAGTGGACTACTATAATACATATGATGATGATGAAGTTTAAGTACATTAAATAAAATAACAAATGACGAACAGTGAAAGTAGATAGATAGATAACACTTTATTACACCACACAAAACAGAAAAAAATACAGAGATAAAAACTTAGAATAAAGGTATAAAGGGCGGCCTTATCGCTGAGAGCGATCTCTTCTTGGCAACCTTGGGATGGACTGGACATGAACGAACAATATAGACGGTGGCAATTTAATTAATAATTGGTAACAAATACACTAAATACCTACATTGCAAACATTATAATAAACTTACATAGACATAAGATAAGGCTATCATAAAGTAGTATTATGTATAACATTTCATTTGATTACTTCACTATATTTAGTGTTTAACATTAGTTTTATTTTACAGGCAGTGAAAGAAGAACTCGGAGTGATAACTCTGGCGGTCGGCGACGGCGCCAACGACGTGTCGATGATCCAGACCGCTGACGTAGGAGTAGGTGCGTACATATAATAATCTGCGTGGACCAACCACCTCCCTTAATAACACCCTTAATAGTACAAGTGGGATTCCCAAACTTCATTCGTTTCTTAAATGAAAGTAAGGACGTCATCATCATTTCAGAATAGAATAGAAAACTTATTAGCACACACAAACAAGACAAGCATACATTAAAAAAAAAACACATTAAGCTAAATAAGTTAAACACTAAAACTAAAAGATAAACAATACAAAATAAGTATAAAGAACGTAGCCTGTAGAATACTCGTAGAATCAGACTATTAGACTAGACAGTAAGTTGTTTATAACAAACATGGAATAGCATTTATTTCGACACACACATAAGTACATTAAAACAAACAAAACGAAACATAGAACATGGAAGTTTATAAGCTGTATTACACAAATGGTGGACATCAGATATTATGTGTTCTAACCTAATCTAACTATATTTTATATAATAACCTTGAAATATATTATGATATATAGTATAATTAAATAAATAAAATAAATAATGCTGGACAATTCACACAGCATTATCTAGCCCCATGGTAAGCAGAGCTTGTGTTATGGGTACTAGATAACTGATATACATAATACAATACATTACATAGATAGATATTTTTTATTATACATAGAAAACGACCAGAACACCCGGAACAAATATTTGCAGATCGTACACACAATTGTTCCGAGGCGGGAATCGAACCCGCAACCTCCTGCGTCGCAGGCGGACCTTCGCCCACCGCGCCACATCGGTCGTCAAAAAAAAATTGGTCTAGGGCTGTTCTGATTACATCAATAAATAAATAAATGTTTGTACAAGGTAGGTATTCCTTTCTTCTAGAAATAACAAGATCTTTGGGAATCAACGTAAAGGTTTTTGGCTGAAAAACAGCGCTGAGCGTCAATCGCTCAGCAGATACTGAGCCAACCAAAGCCAAAAGGTTGGCTCAGTATGTGCTGAGCGATTGACGTTCTACGTTAACATAAAATAACGCCAATGACCTGTCGATGATACAGACGGCTGACGTGGGATCAGGTGAGTAAACACTACTAGGAATTCTAATAGTAATACGGACGAGGGATTCCCAAAGATCTTGTTATTTCTAGAAGAAAGGAGTACCTACCTTGTACAAACATTTATTTATTTATTGATGTAATCAGAACAGCCCTAGACCAATTATACTATATATCATAATATATTTCAAGGTTATTATATAAAATATAGTTAGATTAGGTTAGAACACATAATATTAGATATCATCAGCCTATATTAGTCCACCGCTGCCCATAGGCCTCCCCTAATGAGCGCCAAAGCGCCCTGTCTTCAGCTTGCCGGATCCAGCATCCGTCTGCAGTCTTTCGCAGACAATCATCCCACCTGGCCATAGGTCGTCCTAAACAACGTTTGCCGAGTCGCGTTCTCCAATTAGAACACGTTATACCCAGTGGTTGTCGGTTTTTCGTGAGATATTGCCGGCCCACTGCCACTTTGGTTTGCTAATTCTTTGAGCTAATTAACCTTATGTAGTTTCAATAAACGACGAAGAAAATAACAATTAGGCGAATGACCTCCATGATAAAGACGATGGGTGACTTGGGAATACACTACTATAGGTAGGTACATTACTAGAAACTGTTTGTAAAGTACCTAGTTTCTTCCCGCGGCTTCACACGCGTTGTTTATATGGAAACGTTTAAAAGTTATTTCTATCCCATGGGAACTATTTTTTTGGTATAAATAGTCTGCTTGAAATAGCCTTTGTAACATCTATGCAACATTATAGACCGATCCATTCTGTGTTTTTCGTGAAGAAGTCATTATAATATAATAATAATATGACTTTGACAACATAAAATGATTTTAACGCATACATATTTAGGTATTAATATCACATTTTTTCCAACAAATAAATAGGTAATTGGGGGAGGCCTATGTCCAGCAGTGGACTGCTATAGGCTGATGATGATGATGAAATAGGTAATAGAAAAGTTTGAAAACAAACTTGACCATGCAGGCCACTAAATCAATAATACCTGGCCCTGAACACAGCTCGTTTGGACAATAAAAGAAAAATACTTTTTAGAACGTTTTTAAATTACTCTTTTCAATCGTAAATTTGTTTACAGTAAGCTTAGCCCTAAATGGCGGTCGTTTACTAAAGGGCAGCCAGCTTTTCTGTGAAAGAGGACAAATTGGAACTTTTAGTTCAGCTAATAAAAAACATATAAGTCTGTCTGTCTGTTTGTTTAGTTATCAGAAATGTCTCGGTCGATTTTTGCGGACATTCACATTCCGAGCTTAACCTATAACCTTACATGATCTTATGGATTCTGCCAATCCTATGTTACGTTTACCGAGTCGTGGTCTCCACTCAAGAAAACGTTTGCCCCAGCGGCCGTCGGTTCTTCGGAGATATGGCCGGCTCACTGCCACTTCAGCTTGCTAATTGTTAGAGCCATGTCGATAACTTTGGTTCTCTGTCGGATGTATTCGTTACGAATCTTATCCTTCAGAGTAATTCCGAGCATAGCTCTTTCCATAGCTCGCTGAGCGACTTTGGACTGATGGACCAGCCCTATAGTGAGTGTCCACGTCTCAGCTCCGTATGTCATAACGGGTAGGACGCACTAGTTGAAAACTTTCGTTTTTAAGTGCATTGCTGTATGGATGACGAGAAGACTCGACGTAGTTTCCCAAACGCTGCCCAGCCCAGCTGGATCCTCCTTTTGGCCTCCTTCTCGAAATTGTTTTTACCTAACTGCAGAATCGGCCTGAGGTAGGTGAATTCGGAAACGATTTCGAGAAGGTGACCATGTACGACCACGATAAGGATAATTTCTGTTAACTTTAATCCGATTCAAAAACCTGGATTCGTTTCCGAATTCAAATATTAAAAAATTTCGCTGCACATGTGATATTATACATTTGTAAAGTTTGTGTTTTTGTATTTAGTGATAACATTACTGTCTATTATTGTTATCATCAGTTTTTCTGAATTCTATCTAAATCGTTGTACCTATAACTTGGAACGAGTTTTGCTCCAACTCAAAATCAACCAACTTACAGATAAGCAAATCAAATGTACTAGACACATAAGTTATGATCATACTGTTGTGGTTACTTTTTTACTTCTTCCACTGGTGGACAAAAAATTTAGGTGAACTTTAAAATAATGTTAATTTATAATAATGAATTGTATAAAATATGACTTGTTTAAGTGCTTATTTGTATAAAAACTTTTCATTTTCATAGATCATACAAAATCCGTAAGTACTCGTACTACGATATTATTATATTCGGATTTGCCTAAACGGACAAAACCGTGCGAATCCGCTGGCTGTGGCATTGTGTCATTTTATTCGTAAGTGTAGCTGCTCGATGAGCCGTCACCGTCGTCACTACAACACCTGAGCTTGCGTACACTGTACATCAAACGTCGGTCACGCAATATGGTATTTAGGCATGGGTTAGCGCTCAATCAAGCTTTGGTCAAGGCACGCCCAAAAATCTAAGTTTCAATCAGATTCCGGATTGATTGACTGATGATGAATGTTTGATCTTTTAGTTATATTTTACAGCGTAAAAGCGAAAATTGCTTATATATTTATTTAACCGCTAGGGTTGTTTTTAGCTTGTGACGTAACTTGAAATTTTTATTACTTCGTATAGTCACGAAACATCGCAGCGGTTTTGTTTAACGAGGTTTGAAAGAACTTTGAACTTTTTTTCTAACATTATTTGAATCCGTAAACTGCCGAACTAGTGAATATCATCATCGTCATCAGCCTATGTTAGTCCACTGCTGGAAAATTCCTCCCCCAGAGAGATGATGATGTAAGCCTATTTTGCTGGTTAACAGAGTTAAGAATATTTCAAGAAACACTTAACATAAAAAATTAAACTACCATACATCATCATCAGCCCCCCCTAATGAGCGCCACAGCGCCCTCGCATCCAGCATCTACCTGCAGTCTTTAGCAGGTCGTCATCCCACCTGGTCCTACACTGGAGGGCGTCCTACACTACGTTTACCGAGTCGGTGCTCTCCACTCAAGAACACGTTTGCCCCAGCGGCCGTCGGTATACTACTATTGATGATAGTGAATATGGTCAACATGAAATGTATTCCCCAGGTTTATCCGGGCTGGAAGGTACGCAGGCGGTGATGGCGTCGGACTTCGCGCTGCCCCGGTTCAAGTACATCGAACGATTGCTGCTCGTCCACGGGCATTGGTGCTACGATAGACTCGCTAGAATGATTCTCTATTTCTTCCTTAAAAATGCCGTAAGTGACATTATTTTGTTTTTAACAGACTTCAAAAAAGGTGGAGGTCTCTCTCAATTCGAATGTAGTTTTTTTTATGCTTTTGACTGGTGACTTTGAGTTTTTGTCGAAAGCTATGAGGTAAGCTTTCGACAAAAACTCAAAGTCACCACTTTATTTTCTTAGTTTTTTTATGTATTATAATATTATTATTATTCACACAATTCTTTCCATCCAAAGGTTGCCTGGAAGAGTTGCCTTCTAAGCGATAAGGCCGCCCATTGTAGTTGTCACATGTAATATCTTTCATAATGTTCTGTAGCTGGTGTACAATAAAGTATTTTTGTATTGTATTGTACAATATAATGTGAATTTTGTGACGTGTCCAAGAGTAAAGGTCTAAAAGAATTAAAGCACTTTGATATTTAATATCATTTTATAAAGTTAACGTGTCTTCTTTTGTCCGCAGACATTTGTGTTCCTAGTATCGTGGTACCAGTGGCACTGCGGATTCTCGGCCATGGTTATGATCGACCAGATTCATTTGATGGCGTACAACCTTGTGTTCACGGCGGTACCTCCCGCTGTTATTGGTAAGAATAATCACGTGTATGTGTCTCAAACTAATTATTTTCATTAAACTTGTGTTCTTTAGAAATTTAATTGGTTGTTAATTCACACACAGGCTCACATTTTAATGAAGCTATAAGTACATTTTAAAGATGGTGCGATTGTCTTTTGTTTTTTTTTTCATAAAATCCACGCTGACGTCATTAAAAAAGGGGATCGCGTCAGTTCGCGAGTTTTTAAATATCATATCACTTCACACTAGGCCAGACTACCTGTATACAACATTTCAGCTCGATGCGTTCAGTAACCCAAACATACATCCATCCCTCTTAACTTTCGTATTTTTAATATTAAGTGTGATGCGAAAGTTTTGATGCATGGATGAATGTTTGTTACTTCTTCACGCCAAAACTATAGAATGAATCGGGCTGAAATGTTGCATACAGGTAGCTCTAGACCTGGAATAAATCTTAGCCTTTTTATCCCATACATTAGAAATAACTTAAACGTTTCCATAGAAACAACACAATCGAAGCCACTGACAGTACCAGTTAATCTGTACTCTAGATATGTATTAATTCTATATCCGTTTGTCCTTTTCAGGCGCATACGACCGAGTAGCTCCATCCTCCCTCCTTCTAGAGCGGCCCGGCCTGTACAACGCAAGCCGTCGCGGTCTCGCGTACCGAGCGCACTCGTACTGGATCGTGTTAGCCGAGTGCATCTACATCAGCCTGGTGGTGTACTGGTGCAACGCCTTCGCCTACTGGGACTCCACCGTCGATATCTGGGAGTTCGGAGCGACCACCATGACCTGTTGTCTTACGATTATGCTGTTGTACGTCGCTATTGAGACTAGGAGCTGGGTAAGTGAAGTTGTAGTCTACAGTTAAATAACACTTTCAGAGTCCATGACTTAACGTCTAGTTTCACCAGCGTGTTGTATCGGTGCGTTCGCTCGCGCCGCACCGCCGAGATTCAAAAGTCAAAATCATTTATATCCATGGGCTTATAAAATACGCACAGTCAAATTTTATACTATAAATTATTATCAAATAAGGAATAAGGCGATTTGATTTCTTGTTCACAAAATTTTTTTGCCCACTAGTGGAAGAAGTGAAAAGGGAACCACTTGTACGTACGTTCATATAGATTGGGCGGAAACCCCTTTTTTTTCGAATGGACTATTAAGCTTTTGATCGCACATGACAGCCATGACAGCGTTACTGGACTTTTGACCGGTAAGATTATGTTGGGCCGACACGCTCACTTAAATGCTAGCCTCGGCTTGGGCTGTTGCCAGATTCTAGAAGAGGATAGGGACGCCTAGGTGCACAAATGCACCTAAGGGCGGAAGCGGGGAATTCTTCGACCTCGCATCCGGCGGGGTCGGTTTTTGACGTGTTTGCTGCCATGCACTGCGGCTCCAACATGATAAGCGACACTTCATGTGTCAACACAATAATTGCTACCGACGCATACGTTTTTCTAGAAAGCTTATATATCTATATTTAACGTAAGAACCCTGTTCGCATGTAGTGACGTTATGCATATACATAATTTGATTTATGATTTGAGAATAAATGAATATTAAACTTTAGAAAGCCAGAGTGACACGCCCCTCCGGGTCGCATAGCTGAAGCCTGGCAGTAGAAAACGTTGTAAAATATTAATTGTAAACTGTTTACATGCAGCTCTTCTTTAAGACACTCGTAAGTCCGTGTGGGATAGAAGAGTGACTTTTTGTGTTTCGTTGTTTGCGGCACCTCGGGAATTTCACGTGTGAGCACATCTTGCATGGAATTTAACATGTTCACTAAATACAGATTGTGAAGCAAACTTTGCTTTGGTGTGATTCTATCGTTTTAGTTTCTTTTTATACATAAATGTAATTTTTTAAAGATACTTTCATCAACAAGACATTTAAATCGACATAAAACTCCATCGCTGGCTGAAGAGCGCTTACGCACGCTTAGTTTTAAAATATTTGACGTTTCCATGATCTGTGCCACTATGGAGAAAATAACATTTACTTGACTTCTTTGCACCATTCTCACGGAATCATACAGAACCCATCAATAGTCCGACCAATAAAATTAGACTACACGTCAAGTTTTGAATTGTTGTATAGGTTCATACTTACTAACTGGCGCGGCGCAGAGACCCGAAGTGGATCTTGCCATCCCCATGATTTGAAATATTCCTTTATTGATGATGATGTGTGCGTATTTATTAATATAAATTAATAAATATATGCTGGACAATTCACACAGCATCATCTAGCCATAAGCTAACTACTTCATAATAAATACAACCTAATGTATTATTTTGATTTTTTTTTATTGAATGGAAGAACACCAACTTGGTGTTCTTCCAACACAAATAAGAATTGTAGTTAATCCGCTTAAATCCGTAATTAATATTTTTTTGCTATTATAGAACTACCATTACATAAAAAAAAATTACTATCATAGAAAATATCCAAAATACCCGGGACAAATTGGTCTCGGGTGCAGACGCGCCACATCGGTCGTTAAATTCCGTTTTATTTATGATAGTTATCAATATCTAGCTGTTTGATTTAGATATTTACTTATGTTGTATGTGTACTATGTGTACATTCCAGACGATTATCCACCTGATCGCGCTAACGGGCTCGCTTCTCTCGTTCGTGGTGATGACACTGGTGTACCAGAGCATGTGTGTCTCCTGCTTTAACCTGCCGTCTACGTTCAAAGTGCTGCAAACGGCTCTACGCAGCGGAGTGTACTGGCTGACGCTAGTGCTTAGTACTGTGCTCTCGCTGGCGCCTAGGTGAGACATTCTACCACATTCTATTTTATTTTAACAATATTCAGAAAATTAACAGCTAACTTAAATAATAGGTATCTGACTAAATACTGAAGGCTAATTAAAAATTTCCACAAAAAGCTACTGAAATTAATGCTAAACAAAGTTACAGGACGACTACTGATGATAAAATTATTATAATCTAAAAGTTTGTACACAGATACATTCCTAGCAATTTTGGTTTATTAGGTATATTCTGAGCTTCCTTAACCTCCTATGTCATGCTTTAATTACAATGCAATACAATACCTGCCGCCGACGTCCCGCGTGCTATAAACAAGAATAGAATATAATTTATTTAGCACACACACGGCTTTCCGCAGCGGAGTGTAGGTAGTGACTGACGCTAGTACTTAGTTCTTTGCTCGCTCTCTAACCTAGGTGATTTGCTCTATCACTAGTTAGAAACAGTTGGTTGTGTATTGTTCCAGACTGGCTTACCATGCGATCCGCAACTCAGTGTCTCCCGGCACGCTGCGGCGCGCGGTGGTGGCGCGGCGCCGTACTCGCATACCCTACGCCGCGCACTACCGGACCGACCGCGCACACGCTCATGTATACAGGTCAGTGTTACTTCATCATCAGCATACGTTAGTTCACTGCTGGACATAGGCACTCCCAATGAGCGCCATAGCGCTCTGTCTTCAGCTTGACGCATCCAGCATCTGCCCGCAGTCCTTCGCAGGTCGTCATCCCACCTGCCCGGAGGGCGTCCTACACTACTTTTGCCGAGCCACGGTCTCCACTCAATAACGCGTTTACCCCAGCGGTTGTCGGTTGCTGCCTCTTCAGCTTGCTTATTCTTAGAGCTATGTGCATAAATTTGTTTCTCTGTCGGATGTATTCGTACGTACAGTGCTACTTACACTGTAGAAGAGAAAATAAATTTGGTTGAACCCAGAAACACAATTAGATTAGATACGTTACTATTAGTCTCACAATCTCATTTTATTTTCATTACGGATAATAAACGGTTTATCTACGAACCTGTTGGTTCATTCATCACAAATAAGGTTCTTTTTTAAACCGCTGACTACACCCAATGAATTCGTCATACCACGATAGTTTCACATTTATTTTATTAAAACTTTATTTGTATATTTCAGACCGACAGACGAGGACGGCCTGCGATCGCGCGCGCCTACCGAAGCCGCCTCGATCACTTGACGAACCCCACTCACCTCCACTCGGTGCTTACGTGAACCCATCTATACCTCGATCCGACATTTACTTAGGCTGTGATCCGTTAAAACTTTAATGTTAATAGTACGCACGCGAGCTGATCAATCAAAGCAATCTTAGAGATTTTATAGTCTTATAGATGTTATACAGTCTTAGAGATGTTATACATTCTTAGAGATGTTATACAGTCATAGATGATGTATAATCCATCTTGCGTGCGTTCTAGATCTAGTATAGTACTCGTATATTTATGGCTTTTAAAAGCGGGACCAAGCGCCGCGGTTACGGCCAGAATGTGATGGGCGGGCTTTAAATCATCTTTCTGATAAATAAAGGTACGGAAAGATCTGTAATAGTGGTGTTAGTGTTCTTTTATAAGTAATTGATATATAACTGGAGGTTCCCAACACCACTGCTTCAGAGCCAGCGAGCACATATCCAATAGAGAGGAATTGTCATTTATTTTGTTCACCAACGATTTCGCCAAATCACTGCGGCGACCGCTGCGCTCTGATTGGCCGACTCAAGGTCAAGCATCACACTCGAGTTGGGCAAGCAAATATTTTTATCGATATCGATAGTGAATGTTAAACTAAACTGTGAGCATCGCAAAAAATATTTATGTCATCTATGCCTTTGCCCAGCAGTGGGACAATAATGGCTTATAATAAATATAATAATACCTAATGAATGTATGATGTGATGTACTAGCGACCCGCCCCGGCTTCATTTAAATTACATGTTGTAAAGGGCCATATTGATCTAGACTAGACCTATCCGCTGTTGGCGCTGTACTGTTTTAGCGCGAGCGAGTGTTGATTTCTATTAGTGACAAATCGCTGATAGGTTTCGAAATTGGAAGGAAAATATTTATTCTCTATTGGATATGTGCTCGCTGTTCAGAGCGAACGAAATATAATATCAGGCAAACATAACGTGATAGGAACTTTTGTCCGTATTTGACAAGACCGCCGCTGTTTATAAACGTTTTCTGTATTAATTTGCGCTATTTATAACTGTCTGAGTATTACTTATTTCTCTATATTCTAAATAAACTATTCAAAATATTGTATTCGTCAGTAGTACCCCTGTGATACCGGTGCCTCTATCTATTTATCGTTAGTCTATTTCTTAGGGATAATTGTATAAAATGTTTATATTTCAAGATAAATCAGTTGAATATGATCTTCTTTTTTACTTTCTCAAACTGTTTCAAATAAATATTGATGTGCCTTATAAATATTTGTGTGTAACATACAATCTGAACATTAAACCGGATTATTTATTCCTTTTATGAGCAAAATAAATAAAAGAGGCTAGTCTTGAAAGTGCGCCCACCACACGCAGTGTTCTGAAGATCTGCCGTCTAACCTGTACTGTATAACTTATACCTACTTGTAATTTATTGATGTACTTATATGTTATTGTATTGTATGAGCCTTGAATGTAGATTAAAGGCTAAAATATATCGGTCTGCCGGAGATAAGCAAAATAATCTTAAATAAATAGGTGTTTCTTAATATCTACTACTACTTTTCTGATTAGTCTTAAATCCTTAATTAGGTTTCAACTTCTTGCTAGATGGCTCTGCGTCTGGTTTTGAAATTATTTTTAATTCAGCTCGCACAGCGCCAGTCATTTTGCTTTAACTTTTCGAATTCTCTGAGGACACTGAGGTACTTGAGAAATGAACTTTATTTCGTTGCTGGTAAAATCTTGAATAATTGTTTTGACAGACTCCGGCAGATATCTTCCGACAGATCAATGTATTCTGAGCTTTATTCCTTTCCATCAGAGATGTACTCTTCGCTGCTGATGATATGATGCTAACTTTGTCAAATTCGTCAAGATCTGAGGATGACTTGATATTAATAGCTGAGTAATCTTATTTGACGGATTTTACACTCATCCGCAGCTTATAGCAGCACATTTCTCATAGAAAGGCACCATTCCACAAATGTATCAGTGATGTTTTTATGACTAAAGTGCCTTTAACAAATGGATTTAGTTTATTCTACAAATAACTGATCGTACGGTCAGAGTATTGACCATTAATGTATTCGTAATATGGAGTGAGAGAATGAGTGATTTAAAGAAATGTAAAATTTCGTGTTAATGAGCTGTCTCGAATCAGTATGATATAAAATTTGAGAGAAGACGATAATCATTCTTCAATATTTTTAGTGTCCCTTGTATTTTTTTTTCACTTTGTATAAGTTTACTCTTCTCTTTTACTCGGAGTCGGATTCAGCTTTGATAATTAAATAAACCTATTTGATTATCAACTAAATGAAAATTTAATTTAATTATGCATTTAGAAACTATCATTAAAAAAACAAGTATTTTTATAGGCTTATGAAGTTAGTTTATATAGTATGGTGGTTAACACTCTTCTATGTTAACACTAGGTACATCGTAGCGAGATCTTTGCTTTGGCTCTAAACTGCCCTATTATAGTGACTTACAACGTGCTAAAATACACTAGTCCATATCTAAAATATTCTGCGACTGATCGCGCCCGAAGTGAACAAAATAAGTTAATTTTTAATTATGGTAACGATTCGTTCCGATGAATGTCGTCCGCAGACAAAACGATTGCACTTTATGCACGACGATCATAATCATATCACACAGTACCTAACCAATAATTGGATGGAATGAGCATCCAAGACAAGTGTATTTTGTGCACGTCTTATGATTCCTAAATATATCACTATTTTTACTATGTACTGTTTCTAGTTGGTAAATAAAGACAAATATATATTTCTATATGATAATAAAATTATTGTTATAATAATAAATGTACAGTAGGCTATTTTTCTAACGAAATATCTTTGTGTAAATAACTGTTTATTCTAAGACTGTTGTTTATTTTAGAGCTTTTAATTCGTTTCAAAGTGATTGTGTTATAACATGAGAACTGATGTGTATTTTCCAGTCATATGTTATGGATTCTTTGGATATCTAATGTTTATCTTGCCATAACGAAAAGAACTGTCGTTTTTAACCACTTTAGTACAAGCTGCCTACAGCTAATCTTGATGTTTGGCTTAGCTTTGATGCAATCTGTAGAAAGTAAAAAATGTAGGAACATACTATTGTCTTCTGCCTTTAACTGAACTTTTATTCGGAATAGATTTAAAACTTAAGACAAGAATTTAATATAGCCAATTGTCTGGGGCCATCTTATGTTAGGTACTACGAGTCTTGTCGTATAATGAATTTTAAAATGTTGAATAGCGTTTATCAAAATGTTTGTTCCAGATAATATTATGTCTTATCTTCCTTAAGTATTATTTGCATGTTAGATTTGTTCTTCATAGAGTGTTGACCATGCAGTGTTGCTTCTCCATCTCCTACAACCAGCGTTACCAAGCATGGATGTTACCGTTAAAGGACAATCCAATTCGATCGAGGCCAGACCTCCAATATTTCTGTGCTGTGCCTGTTCTGACAGAACTAAAAGTAGTCCAATTTTGGTGCAAAACATGTTAATCATGAGATAGTGCAACAAACCTTGAATGTTACTCAAACAAGCAGTTTGAGTAACATTCAAAATAAAGTTACATTGTATTTGTGTTTCTTATCTACCTAAATTATGCATTTATATTTTGTGATATTGTCTTACTAAAGTGATGTTCTCTTCTCAATGATGCCGAGGAGCATACACAGCAATGACTAGAAAATATAATATTATTAATGTGTTGTTTAAAATAATAACAAAATGTTTAATTTTATTACTTTCAAGTTTTATTCTACCTTTACCACTACCATAATTTCAACATGGGAGACTTCTTTCAGATGTTTAGCTAAGGGGCAAACATAGAAATGAAACAAGCATAATATAAACAAAACAGGTAGGTACTTTATTCGTACATTTCTCATTCAAATAAACTCAAAAACAAAAACAGCCAATAAAACAATTTACGTATAAATAAGATCACAGTTGTTTCAATATACTATTAGGTATATCCATCGTTGAATCATTAACTAATACTATATCGAATTTATTCAGATAGTTGTTAAGGTTGCTTTCAGTGTTTCGGTCTAGAAAGCCTATTTTGATGACAACTTCGCAATGCTCCATGCCTTCTGCCATTCCCGCGTCGCCAATGTTGTCTCCCATCAGGAGTACGTTGTGGCGTTCCTTTACCATTTCGTAATACTCAGTACCTTTAATAGCGGTTTCGTTTTTGTTGTATGTGTGGATTACCTCACCCTTTATTCCTATAATGTTGTTTTTTTCATCCATCTTCAAAAAGTTAGAGACAACCTGAAAAAATACAAGCACTGTAAAGCTAGAACCACTAGTTTAAACCGGTGGTGTATTGTAAGGCGTTTAAAGCGCGTCAGAAGCTAAATGGGTTTCATATATTTCTTTCTACTTTCACAAGGCTTTTTAATATTAAATAAAATAACATTAAAAGTAAATTTAAAAAACGCCCGACACGCCATTTTGTGGCTGAGGCCATCTTGGACCGATTTTCATAAAACATAGCTTAGTCCCGAGGCGGGAATCGAACCCACAAGATCCTGAGGTTGTGGGTGTGGGAGAGGTTGTCAAAGAGATGTTTAAACAACTCTTCAACTGGTTTAAATGATTAAAATTTAATGCTTGTTTAATGAAAAAAGACAAATATTCATTGGATTACCTTAACATGAGGTAGCAGAAATTTTGTAGCTTCAAGAGCAGCTACTACTGAATCCCCAAGCCCGGCAGAGAATACTAAAACTGGCACTTTATGCTTTTCACTCCATAGTATAATGTCCTTCACTCCAACTCTAAAAGTAGAAACAAAATCAGTTTAAGTATATTTAATGATGAATCATCATCTTTATTTATTAACAATTTTTTTTATAAATAATTACATTTAAACCAAAATATAGCAATGTAACAGATGTCATTCATTATACAATAAATTTCAAATAGACTTTTCATCAGGCTAAGACCATTGTATCAATTAACAAACTTAATCCATAGAATGTAATTAGTTTACCTGAAGCTTTCAGTCATTTTTTGTGCAACTTCTTTTAATTCCTGGCATGGAAATTTAATGCCTCTGTAAAGAAAAAAATTGGTAAATTTGGCTAGGAAGTATGATGAAAAATACAAATACTTTGGGAATTCCTAACACAAGACACAAGTAAATAAACTCATCTACATTAGCATCATGGTCAAGATTGGCTAGTAAAAGAGAATGGTAAACGTTGGGGAGGCCTTTATCCAAAGAGACATGCAGAGTAATTTTGAGACAATGTTTAGGAGTGTATAATGCATACTACTAAGTAAAAAATGGGAGATTAGCTTCTTGAAAATGGAAGGCTCTATATATGCTAGTCTAATGAGGTCCACTCACCTCAGTAATTGTCAGACAGGGGTGCCACCACCGTTCGTCTTTCGTATGCTTCCTACAACATGCTTCTGTGTGATTTATTGACTAAAATGTAGTGTATAAAAATTCTACATGAACAAATTCTGATATATAAGAGCATGTGTTTATTGTAACTTGGAACCCACACCGGTGTTGTGGAGTTCGCGCTGGGAGAATGTACCATATCTCCCGAATTTTACTTAGATCCTTGATTACATGTGTTAACAAAATTTCTTACTTGAGCATGTCATGGGAAGCGACATACCAGTCAACCATGTGTTTAATCTTAACCTCTGTGCTTAGGTTTGGGTCACACTCAATTGGCTTGTAGATTTCAGCTAGGCGGACATCTTCATCTTTGTAATGCTGAGGCACAGATGGACATTCTCTGAACATTCCTGGGGAAACCAGTACTAATAATATAAATGGGGAAGTTTACGTTAAGATCTTAATGAATTTTGGTAAGGAGACAGATGAAATTCCAATGAAGGACAAAGGCTGCATGATATTAGTAATAGATAAGATTGTATCAACATATTTCAATTTTTTTATATACTTATAATAGAAAACTTTTTAAAAAAGCCTTACCAAAACTAGTCAGGACAGACTCTCCATTGTCCAAAGAATGTCTAGTTAGTGTGTGATCAAAATCTGTTACAATCTGTAAGTTGATGGCTCCATCTTGGATCAGTTTGTTAATCTTCTGCAGGAGTTCTGGTTCGTTTCTGACATTTACTTTAGCATTTTTGAACTGTGGTATATCTTGCAGGCTGTTTACTAAATGCATGTCTGAAAAGGGTGTCAGAACGGTTATTGCTGGAATTATATTTATAATATTATAATACGTTACGTAAGCAGCAGATACACTTAAATAAAATGAATGCATGTAAATATTAGGCTAAAAATGGCCAAAAAACAATCTGAAAGTAGGAAATGAGCTTGCCATGCATGATTTTCTTACCAATCGTATCGAAATGAAATTTGTTTTCTTGAGGATTATGTATTTTGCATACGATTACGAATCACAAAATAATTTCTGAACAGCGATTTACACAGAAAGAAGGAAGAATACCACAGAACGAACAGAGGAAAATTCTCGGCGGCGCGGCGACTCCGAGAATCCGAAAAACTAGGTGTACCTACTATCTATCATACATACCTACATTTATTTCAAAGTCAAGGTGATTTTGTTTAAAACTCAAGTCAACAGCTTTTGTCAATGTCAAAAATCTTTTTTTTTATTATCAGCAAGGCTACCACACTATTTAACACATACCGTGCGTTAACACGCAAATTTTAGCGCGAAAAGTTACCTTTTAACGCGTTATTCACGCTAAAATTGCAGTACAATACCTATATAATTAATAATACACACACAAGCGTTACTTTGTGCGTAGTAGCCTTGTTTTTATTGTCGCTCAATTCCGACTTTAAAACATAATTACATTGGGGTCGGTACATATCTGACGGAAAATCGTCGAGCATATCATCAGTCGCGTATATTCGGTCAAATTAGACCTGTTCAATTACATGCCACATTACGCGTCTAGTCAGTTGAAACGGCCTGTACACAAACGATCTTCGCTGATGTTACACTAGTCTGAATGGCTCGACGCACTAACGCATCATTGGTTGTGTGTGAAAGGTTGAATCTTTTATTTTAATATTTATTTGCCTGTTCTGGCTAAACGCGACGCATTTAACGTTAGATATGTACCGACCCTTAGTGCCAAAAGTCATCCCAAATAGGTATACACATTGCCGCCTTTGTTTCTATACGACTAATTTGGTAATATCCTTAGCTTAGCTTCTACACGATCTTTTGTTCTTGAGTGGAGACCACGACTCGGTAAACGTAGTGTAGGACGCCCACCGATCAGGTGGGATGACGAACTGCGAAAGACTGCTGGATGTGGCAAGCTGAAGACAGAGCGCTATGGCATGGCGCTCACGTGTAGCCCGTGTACAGACTTGCTTGGCGGAGCTCCGGGGTGTTCATTAGTGGAGACCGCAACTCGGCAAACACAGTGTAGGAAGACCTCCGCAAGGTGGGATTACGATCTGCAAATGCTGGATGCGACAAGCTGAGGACAGGGTGCGGCCCTATGTCTTAATGTAAATAATGATTTCTTTACTACCTGCAAGGTAGTAAAGAAATCATTAAGAAATCATTATTAACGTTAATAAAAATTAAACGTTGCAACACTATTTGGTAGTAAAAAAAAGTAATGAATGAAATCGAAACATTGATAAAATAAAACTAAGTATAAAGTTTGACTTTCATTCTCACTCCCAAGTGAACCCGTACTGAATTTCGGGATAAAAAGTACCATATTCCTCGTAATATAATTATTATTTATTATATTATACATTATTTTTTCTCACTGTTAGCAAAAATATAAATTACTACTTATACAGGGTTACTATTATCAGAATAAACATGCACAATATATAAGTACCTACTCAATAGCTGTTTTAGATACCTATACTAGTTGTGGGACATATGGGAGGACATGAAACATGTTAATGTAACGGTGTTTAGGTAGGTAGCTACTGTAGCTAGGCAGAAAGGCTCTTGACTTGACTATCCATATAATACATGGTAGCACGAAACAGGAACTAAGCCGAAAAGGGGTGATTCTGGATTCTAATTTAGAACATTTTTACTTTTATTTATAAGCGACTTCTTTTCTTCTATTCATTTTCTTTCACGTATATTCTTACCTTATTAAACTTTTAAAGGATTTAGATAATATTTTTGTAATAATTAAATAAAAAATCACTGGTTTTGCTGAAAAAAATTGCAAACATCATTTGTCAAAGGTTTTATACGTTAAATAATGCAGGTGTGCGTGTAATAGAACACAAAGAGGAAGAAAATCTGAATTTTGAAATAAAAATAAACACGAGTTGATACCCTTCGGCTAGTAACATGGCAAACTGTATCTCCTTTACTTTCTCGTATACCCAGACCTGGCCTATCAGTGCTTGTACTGCCAGTGTAATCTCCTAAGTTAAATCATAAGGTAACGTGATGTCTTTCGTATTTTAGAGCTTTTTAAATACAGAAAGGTGTATAAAAGTAGATTATACACATAATCTACTTTTTTATACTTGTCTGTATATACAATACTTAGCTATTTATTTTAAGGTCGAAGAAACAACCCCAGGTCAGTTATTATATTAACACTTTCATGGCTCAATAAACACAGTCGGACAGCCAGACCACGTGCGGCGGCAGTGAAAGGCTGAGCATTGAATGAGTTAATAGTGTATTGAGTAGAGAAGACAAATTTCGAAAGTAAATAATAGAATAAGCTATCTATACAAAGGAGTACATAGGTATCTAAATATGTACGAGAGAATGTCTGTCCAAAATTATTATACCTTAAATAATCACATAACATATTATTATTATACATTTAATAAATCTTTACTGAAGCTTAAATCAACTGAAATATAATATACATTTAACGATTCATTTATTAAAATAATATAATAATAGTACAACATTAATCAGCTCTAAAGGCCACGTATTATCCCGATCAATAATTATATTTAAGAGCGATGTAAGATGAGATAAATATCAGGTTTTTGCTTCTTCATGATCTATCAATATCCCTGTGTATTGTATCTGACACAAACTAAGATGTAATCAAAACATTTGATACCGAACTTATACAGATTGGCACAATAATACGTCTTACTTTATGCATAACATTCTTTAGCTGACAAAAAATTGATATAATGTGTACGACTCAACGAAAATCATACAAAACGATCAATAAACCATTTTGATTTATATTATAAAAATTTAAGCTTGACCAATCATGTGGCCCTGAATTGCGCCAAATCAGCAATATTGTCTCAATTTACGAGACTGACATACATCTGGGTTGACACACAAAGAGTGTATCAACCCAGATGTATGTCAATCCCTCAGGGTAAGTTACACGTTACGATCCTTCTGCTCGAAATCGAGTTACACTAAGGTTCAATTTCACCGTTTCCTGCTAAAACTAAGTTCAGCTCGATCGAGTTCAAATACCTATTGTGTGACATGACAGATCTTGAACTCGCTTTATTTGTCTCGCGTTTGAACCGGATCTAGTTTATGTCGGTAAAATCAGCTAAACTCGTTTATATAGCGCTACCCTGACTTTATATTTTAATAAACGAGTTGAAATTCAACGGTGAAATCGGATCTAATAAGTCAATTTGATTGATCCCCATTATAATATTTCAAACTTAAAACTACAGAGACCAGTGTGGACAGCCTGAGCTGAACATGTTTTTTGTCCATGGTTTGATCGTTAATCGTCACTTATGCGACGTTTTTTTGATTTCTTCTTCTCCATTGCCTCCATTCTCATATCTTCTAAGTCTTCCATTATACCTGAAATTTAAATCAATTATTTTGTGATTATCGTGTACATTGGAGTGGCATTAAAGAAAGAAAGAAAGAAAGAAAGAAAATACATTTATTGATTCACAAGTAGGTACAGCTTGCTACTAAATAATAATAATATATAAGTAAACAAGAACATAAAGAAATAAATAAAATTAACTACGTATGTATTATATACAAGCAACAAGCGACTCCACAAAGCGAACCAATAGGTCCTGTCTCAGCATAATGTTGCTCTACTTCTCCATAAGAAGTAGAGCAACGCTGGTTTTCTGACAGAACCATTTGGCGCGCGCGTGTCCACACGCATTCGAGCATTTTCAGTAACATACTACAATACTGATGTAACGGGGTCGAAGTATATTGTTGTAATTGAATATTTAGGTTTAGAAATCATGTATGTGAAATTATAAATACATTATACCCCCCCTCCCCCTAACAACACAAGGAGGGGTGTGAATTGTGATATTTCGTAACTCCTCCCCCTCGAGCCTCGTGTTTAATGTACGATCCTTTAGCCCCAGTATTACGAAATATTTATTGGACATTGGAAGGCCTTCCTTTGAAGGCCTTCCAATGTCCAATAAATATTTAGTTCCACGCTAAACAACGAATTAATAATTCCCCTGACCCCAATTCAAATGCACACAATTGCCAGGTTAATTTCATTCTACTTTGTGGTTGGCGGAAACTCTTTATTCGGCCAGAGGGCGTCCTACACTACGTTTGCTGAATCGAGCTCACCACTCAAGAACACATTACCCCCGCGGTTGTCGGTTCTTGGCGAGATATGGCCGGCCCACTGCCACTTCAGCTTGTTTGAGCTATGTTGATATCTTTGGTCTCTGTCGTTCGTTTGTTCGTTCCAAATCCTATCCATCAAAGAAACTCCGAGCATAGCTCGCAGGGCGACTAAAAAAACTGGTGGACCATACCCTTTTACCACCACCCTGGGTTGTCGTTAACAATAAAACTTTGAATTATGCTCAACTTACCAATCTTTTTACTTATGAATTCCTCACGCTGCTGACGCGCGAAGCTCGACTCCATCGTTGGATCATCATCATCATCCATGTCCCGATACCTTTAACAATAGAACAGCTTAGTTTGAACCTATCGCGTCGTGAGTTTAAATTGAAACGTGTACCAAAAACCACTTTTGACTATAGTCAAAAGGTCAAAAAAACATTGAATATTAATATTTTTAGATGAGCATAAAGTTTAGGATTTTAGTTACGGGACTCGAAACACGTAAACTTGACTCGACACAAAAAAACGCAGTTTCTAAGAGATATTTCTAGGGAAAATGCAGTTTCATTTGATACATGAGATTCTAATGAGAGCTTGGTTTGTTAAGATAATTTTGAACACCTTGGGTGCTTACAACAATCTGATGATTCGAACTGCGTATATCTAATCTCTTTTATGATTTTAGTTTTTTTTTTTTCATAGACGCTCATCGTTTGATTATACCCCGTAACGCCGCCGGTCAGTGCCCAGCTAGACGCAAATATGTTTTCAAAGTATATTACATACCTGGACTTATCATAACCGAAAATATCTCTTATGTGTTTCGAATAGTCCATGTCGGCATCTCCATCATCGATGAAATCGTCCATCTCTGAATCGTACTCGGACTCAGAATCTACAACACGACCTGAAATTAGTACTTGTATTTTTAAAGAAAATGTTTTTATGTCATATAAACCCCTGAATACTCAAAGGCAACGCAAGATCACATCTCATTGCTTAACTCGATTTTTTTACAGGGTAGTATGAAAAATCTGTGAAAAATTCTTCACTTGAGATTTTGAGCTAATGCTTTAATGAGTTTGAGTATCCGAGGTTAAGTTAGGCAAAACTTGAGGAAGCGCTTGAGGAGCTTAAGTTTAGGTAATCATGCGGTTGGCTCATAATATAAGAAATAATATAAGAAAAGATAAAAAAACCGCCACCATGATAAGGCTTTGTACTCACGATTTGGTTTCCGTTTGTCATCAGGGTGCTGTTTCCGCTTAACGCCAGACGGCGGAAGGTTCCGCGCACCATTCTTAGATGTGTTTGGGGCACCCTTCTTCAAAGAGTTCACATGTTTATCAAAATCAAATGAATTAGAAACCACAGATTTACTTGGCCCGACATTTGGCTTCCCTGGTGGTCTATCATCAGGTCTCTTAGAAGGCACTTTACTTTCTGTTGTTCGTGACTTTCCGTCATAAGGGGCTTTTCTATCTGACATATCTCTTACGCCATTTCTAAGCTGCTCTCTGTTCAGCTTTGGCACTGTAGAGCTATGACTATTTGTTGGTCTATCAGTATTTTTACTACCTAATTTCTTATCATTAGAGTTCTTATCTATCCTGTAAGTGTTCTGACTTTTTAGATCTATATTCTTCTTAACAGTCTCACTGGTTTGTTTTTTATCGATAGGTTTATCTGATCTTCCATTTTCTAGCTTTAATTTAGTTTTTTCAAGTCTTTCTCTGTCCCTGTTAAGCCTTTCAATGTCTTTTTCGATTCTTTCCCGCTCTGCCTTCAATCGGTCCAATTTGTCTTTATCCATCTTGTCTTTGTCAAGTTTTTCTTTCTCTCTATTTCGCTCCTTATCTATTTTCTCTCTCTCTTGCCTAGCCCTTTCCTTTTCTTGTTGAAGTCTTTCCATTTTTTCTTTATCCGAAGGCCGAAGACTATTATTTTTATCAGTGGAGTTATTATTCAGTTTTGGAATGCGACCAAAGCCACTGGGTTCCGATTTTCTTTCTCTTTCCACTGGTTTATCTTCTTTTTGACCTTGGACTGAAAAAAAAAACATTATTATAACCATTATTTGATAGAAAAGGGGATACAAAACAAAAAGGAATATGAATGAAAAATATTTACAGACCATTGTTTCGATCTGATGATACCAGCATCAGAGCAAATCGAAAAGATCGAAACAATTATTGGTTTGACAGCTTTCATCCATACGTATGGATGAAAGCTGTCAAATTTTATTGTTATTTGGCTTTTACAAATCGATTTTTAACCTTTATCCAGCGCGAGTGCGTTGTTGAGGTTTATGTTTTTACTTAGTGGTTATCATGTTGTTACCTCATAAGTTTTGTTATTGTTAATAGTATGATACATATAATAACAATACCTTTTAGAGTCTAGAACCGAGTATATGAACTAAACCTAACTTCAAAAGAAAGGGACACAGGTCGTCGAAAATTTTACGAATTTTGCCTCATACGTATTATAATTTTTTACAGACTTCTGTAGCAGGCAAAGGTCCGCTTGCGACGCAGGTTTCGATTCCAGCCTCGGAACAAATGCACCAATATTTGTACAGGGTGTTCTTGGTATATTCTATGTATTATTAAAATATCTATCATAATTATATTGTATTGTGTATATCACTTCCAGTACCCATAACACAAGCTCTGCTTAGCTTGGGGATAGATGATGCTGTACGAATTATCTAGCATTATTATTATCCTTTAATATTTCGGCTTGTTGAACTCACCTTTGCGTCCACCTGACTTCTCAGCATCCATTCTTTCCAGCCTCCGCTGCCGCCGCGCCATTTCCTCGTCGTATTCACGCTTCTGTCGCTTCGTCATCAGCCGCTCACCTTCTCTTGGTTTATCTTCCACTTTCTTCTTTTCTACTTCTAAGGGTTCACCTTTCTTCTGTTCTGCTAGTTTCAGTAGCTGGTTGAAATCTATTGGCGGTGGCATAGGCTTGCGAATTTTGGGCTTGTCTGACTTTAGCTTTTCATCCCTCTTTTCTCTTTCTGGTTCATATTTTGAAGGAGGGCTTTCATCTCTTCCTGAAATTTAGTAAAGTTAATCCTACTAATATTATAAACACGAAAGTTGGTAAGTATGGATGGATGTTTGTTTGTTACTCTTTCAGAAAAACTACTGAATGGATTTTAATGAAACCTTACAGTAATGTAGCTTATACATCAGAATAACACATAGGCTACAATTTATAAAGATATATTGTTTATTATCCAAAATACCTATCACGATGCGGGTGAAACCGCGGGGTGCAGCTGGTATTTATTCCATTAAGCGAATTATCTCTTCTAAGTGATAAGGCTGCCCATTCTACTTATTGCATGTAATGTCTTTTTTGTAAAATCTTTATCTGGTGTACAATAAAGTATTATTGTATTGTATAATGTTGAAACATAATAAATACAAAGTTGCCTGGAAGAGATAAGGCTGCCCTTTACACTTCCACTTTTCTTAGCATTACTATATACATAAATTGATTTCTTTCTTTCAGGCTAATTAGTGTTTATTTAGCTAAATATCTACAAAAAAAATAGTTAAAAAACTTACCATCAGATGTCTTTTCAGCATTAGTCCTCCGCTTCCTTTTATGTGGAACTGGATCATCTACATGCAGAAGAGCCTGTTTTACTCTCTCTCTGGTGCCATTTAAATCCTTTTTTGCTGTAGGACCTGAAAATTAAACAATTTGCTGAATAATTTTATTATGCCCAGAAACCACCCACACAATCGGAAGAAGGGAATGCCTTGCTTATTGCAGGATTTATAGCTAGTAATGTTATTATTTGACTGGAGAACTGGTGAGTATCCGGTGCCATGAGCAGGTGCATACAGCTTGCCAGACAGCGGGGCAATGCAGCCAACATCTTAGGGACATATTGATTTCGATTAGTTGGGCTCTAGCTAGGTTGTTTGCAAGTGTCGCAGTTCTACTTGTTCAATTCTAATTAGTAGTAAGTATCAGCTCTGGCTAGATAATCACAAAAATGAACTCGCCTCTCAACTACAAGTAACTGGAACTCTTGAATTCTCTAAACTAAAGAGACCCAGTATCTCAAACCTAGCTGAAAGATTCACAGACAAAAGCCTAGAGGTGACTCACTGGAGTCAACTCTACTAACACAAAAAGTGGATTATATCAGAGAGCAGATTGGATTATCGTTTACATAAACAGATCGCCAAGAAGCAGTATAGAAAAAAAAAAAAAAGTAGTAAGTATCTATTTTAAACTTATTCTTCTGGGTTTAAAAAAAAAAGTAAACATACCGCTACTAGGAAATTTAGGTTCATCAGGTATCTTGCTGTATTTTTGCATCATTTTAGCATAAATAGCCGCAGCCTCTTGTGACTCATAGCCATAATCATCTTGGTCAGGTTGTTCAGGCCCATTCAGAGTAACAGCTGTGTTGTCTCGGTCAATGGCATCATCTATCACAGACTTGTTTGCGGACTTGAAAACTTTCAATGACTTTTTAATCTTGTTCATGAGTTTGGGATCACGCATCGCCAGAAGCTCATCTCGTTTTCGCGAAGCTTCCAGCTTCTTCTGTTTTTCTTCTTCATCTTTTTTAGCCAAAAACTTTTGTATGTTCGCCGATAGTTTATCCCTTTGCTTTTGTTCTTTCTTAGGAGGATCGAAGCGAGCCTTGTAGTATGAGCTCTCCTAAAACATTCGTAGGAATGGAGAGTCAATACCTACTTACAGAAAAGAGTGCATATAAGGCCTTATCTGTACATTTCTTGGGAATGGCTTAGCAAAATGTAAGGAATTGAAAGGTCTATAATAATTTACACGAAATTATTAGGTATATAAAGAAGAAAGAATTGAACTCACAGATGATATTTTGGTTTGTTGATTCCGCTGAGCAGCCAACAGAGTCTCGCGAAACTCCATCTTAGACAATTTAGATGGGACTATGATGTTTATTCAATGAAATCATAACAGCATTGCAGGATTTTCAATAAATAATCACGATTTATCCCAAAATACGTGTCAGAATTAATATCGACACACAATCCCACCATTTTCTGGAAACGTACTAAGATTTAGTGATGTGCCAATATCCATAGGTTTGAAATAAACATAAACATAAACATCGATACGATACGTTGTACGATACGTATTCGATCGATTGCGAAGCACGAAGTTCGACATAGCAAGCCAATGAAAATCAAGGGAATCATTAATTTAGCAATAAAGCGAGCTCTACAAGACAGACCATTTAAAGTAAAAAAAGTTAGTGGGGTACATTACAAACCTATACCTAATAAAATAATGAAAAGAGAAACACGTTTTAATTTTCTTGGACACTACTATGTAGCGCTGCGCCACGAAACTTTAGCGCTGACCAGGGTTGCCAGATGTCTAAACTTTTTTCTCGTACCGCGGATGCCAAAAATCTCGTACTTTTAGAACATAATATCGTACAAATTTAAAGTTTAAAAATCTCTTTAAATCTGTGTTCTAAACAATGTTACGAGTATCTCTGGTTTGGATTCGGTTTATTAATTTCTTGAGGTTGAGGTTATCAAATGAAACGAGTCCATATTATGCGTACGATGTTCAAAAACCGTGTCACCTGCTTTTTTTGCAGTCCATCCTCCCTTTTTAGTTATTTTCCTAGGCGGCGGCGTGGATGAATCCTCACTGTCACTACTCATTATTTTAAATTTACTTTCTATTAGTTAGGATGAAATAGCGAAATCCACGGGAACTTGACAAACTTCAACTAATGAGAGTAATGAGTATAAAACATTCCCCTCCACGTTCAGTTTTTCTAACATCTTTTATGTTAGAATGCGATGGTTACATGCGTGCAAGAAGGACAACAACAAACAAATACATTTAGCGGGAATTCCCGGTCTAAGACATTTAGTGACAACTAGTGATGAGGTAATGAATCTAGTGATGTGCCTAGTCGATTGTTCTATGGCGGCGTGGACCTTATTATCCTTTTTATAATATTTTTGGTTGGGAAAATGGCACAGGCAGTCAACATTGTCAAAATCTCGTAGGTACAAAAGTGTACGAGCTTTTTATTTCTCTCGTTTCTCGTACAGGGACTGTCTTGTACATGATTTCTCGTACGTCTGGCAACCCTGGCGCTGACTGACCTGACCGTTATTGCCCAGAAGTCAAAAGTACATGACTGAGGCTAGCGGGATGATGGGCGTGCATAGCGCCGGCGGCGCGGCGCGACGACGACGACGCCCCAACACAAATAGACAGACGGACAGACAGATATTTACAATCTATAGTTGGTAAAGATAGATCGAGAAGTAGAATCGAAAAGAAATTGGTGTGATGTGAAGTCTCACAAATTCCTTTTAGTGTAGTTACACTACACTACGTTACCATAGTGCGAAGTATCATAGACAATGAATGGACACATTCTATTGGTTTGGTGGGCCTATCAAACTGACATTGACGTTAACAGACACTGACATTTTGCCGACAGGTCTTTCTTTTTAGTTCCTTTCAGTAAACCTGACGAAGGACAAAAATGGTTTGTGATATTTTTCTCAAAATTTATCTGAAAATATCCATACAATCGATCCAATAATATGCCAAAATAAATAAGTTCTATGCATTTAAAGTGACGATCAAGTGTTTGTGTATTATATTTTTTGAAACTCCTCCGGATTCCATACTCTCCTTATTTATGATGTTGTTTCCCGGCAGGCCACATCCAAGAAGAAGACCAGGAAGTTGAGAGGACACGTGAGCCATGGACATGGTCGTATTGGTATGTAATTTTTAAAATTATCTTTCTACGAATGTTTCATTCATGACAAAACAACATAACCTCAAAGGCCTGGCCTGTTAGTATTTACTAACTGGTGTTACCCAGGACTCCCAGGAGCTACTTTATTCCAATCAATATTAGCCATACCTACTTGGGCAGAGTGTTGATATAATCTTTCATAAACGAGAAGAGCCAGACGTGTCTAATATATAGGGGGATAATTTTGTCTACTCTAAATAATATACTGGCGGCCCGTCCCGGCTTCGCCCGAGTGGACATATGTTTCATTAAAGTCTTAATTTTTCGGGCAAATTTTATAGCCACTACTCTACACTCGCAAGATTTATAACTTAGACTTTATATATTATGATAAATAATAGGTGTACTCTTGGTTTCCAGGTAAGCACCGCAAGCATCCTGGAGGTCGCGGTAATGCTGGTGGTGAGCACCACCACAGAATCAACATGGACAAGTACCATCCTGGATACTTCGGCAAGGTAACTAATCAGGATCCAAATCAACACTCAATTTAACCATCTAACCTGCTTTTTTTATGCATCTTTTAACTTGAACCATACTAAAATGTCACAGTAAAGACAGACATTTTCAAATTCTTTACACAGTAAATTTTATCTCTTATTTCAAAGTGATCAAAATCATCACTGAACTTGGCACAGAGTTTTAAATAGTTTTTTTTTTCAGCTTGGTATGAGGAACTATCACCAGAGGAAAAACAAGGAGTTCTGCCCTGTCTTGAATTTGGACAAGCTGTGGACCCTGGTGTCCGAGCAGGCCAGGCTCAAGTACGCCAACGCTACTGATGGCAAAGTACCAGTCATCAACATTGTTAAAGCTGTAAGTATTACTGAAATATGGCTGTATACTCGCTGTTTTTGAGTCTATCGACCTTGTTTAGCTTTATGTCATATTATATAATGTTAAATCTATACATAAATAAATAAATAAATAATGCTGGACAATTCACACAGCATTATCTAGCCCCATGGTAAGCAGAGCTTGTGTTATGGGTACTAGACAACTGATATACATAATACAATATATTACATAGATAGATATTTTTTATTATACATAGAAAACAACCAGAACACCCGGAACAAATATCTGCAGGTCGTGCACACAATTGTTCCGAGGCGGGAATCGAACCCGCAACCTCCTGCGTCGCAGGCGGACCTTCGTCCACCGCGCCACATCGGTCGTCAATACATAAGTTTATTGTAGATTCGGTTCATTATAAATACTATAAGAGTTTGTATTCTTTTCAGGGTTACTACAAATTATTAGGCAAAGGCAAACTACCCAAGCAACCTGTGATTGTGAAAGCTAAATTCTTCTCAAAAACAGCTGAAGAGAAGATCAAGGCTGCGGGAGGTGTGTGCGTTTTGTCTGCGTAATTTAAGAGTAAAATAAAAACTTAAAAATCATTCCATTATTTTTTATTTTACTTACCTTCATTACCCAACTTGCAAAAATTTGAATTTTTGGGTTATCTACTTGTGCAGCCTCTGACTGGGTGCTCAATTCTGATAAATTCATAGAATCCATGATGAAATTCCATATAGTGCATGCAGCGCTAATATTTTGATAGAATGGTTCTAGATTTTCTACACTACAATCCCATCTGTATTTTTTATTTATAAAGAATACTTTAGGCTTTGACATCTGTGGCACAGCAGGCGAATGGAATGATTGATTCCCACCTTAGGACAGTACAATCTACAGATGTTCCCCATGTACCTATGATAAAAATAGCCCGCAAGTACCTATTTTTTAACAATTCACTAAATTTATTTTATTTCTCTGGACTCTTCTGCCTTATCAAGGGTTAAAATAAATCAGTTTGGATCTATAACGCGATCTACGTTATAGATCCAAACTGATTTATTTAGCTAGACCTTATCAAAGACCGCGACGGCAAACATAGGACACCCTCTGGCCAGGTGGGATGCAAAATGCACTTATTTATTTCTATGGGTGTTTCTAATTTTACCAAACCTTTGATTCATGGGACGATTTACGCCACAACACTGTTGTCATAATCATCATCAGCGGATATCAGTGTCCGTCCACGGCTAGATATAGACCTCCCCTTGTCTGCCATAGCGCAGTCTTCCTTTGGCATGCCGCAGGGGTAAACGTGTTGAGTGGAGACCGCGACTCGGCAAACGTAGCGTGGGCGTCCTACGCTACGTTTGCCGAAGACGGCGCTCTTGCAGTGGACACTTATACCGGCTGATGATGATAATCCGGCCAGGTGGGATGACGATATGCGAAAGACTGCATCCAGATGCTGAATATTGTCAAAATACTACACACCAATTTATAACAGTCTTAGATTGTACATGAAGCTAAGGGGTAAAATTTATGGAAATAATATCAGGATGCCTATTTTTGAATCAGACAACAATATCCAAGGTATAGTTTAATATACATAGGTACTCGTAACTTACTTAGCATGTGTACTCAATAAAAATACTTATAAATTGATTATCCTGGCTACATAGGTAAATAAGTAGTCATAAAAATTAGAATCCTTAAAATGTCCCTAAATATAATTTTATCATGATTTGAATGCATTACATCATTTATTCAAATTATTCAAGAGATCAAAAGAATAAAGTAAAATTATAGAAAAAAAATACTGATACCTATTTTTGATCAACATTTCATAATTTAGTATTTTTATTAATCTTATTTATTAAATCTATGAGGAAGCTGGCGATTTAATCACGCCCAGAAGCATATATGGTGACATGTGCAGGCCTAATATCTGGAAAGGGTTCCTGCTGTGTTTGTGTCTGGACTGAGTCCGAAGGTCGGGTCTGCTTGGCCTTCTTCCGAGCTGCATCACTCTCAGCATAGTACATACCGAGCCTCGTCTTTATAGCTGCAAGAGCAGCACCATTAATTTCATCATGAAAAATATTTGTATAACGCCACTGTTTTACTGTGGGTCCTCTTTTGCGTTCCTTCTTAAGTTTCCCATCAATCTTTTCAGTATCTACTTCAATCAATTCTGTGTTATACCTGGTGTTGTCAATAGCTATCATTGTGTTTTGAGGTTCTGGCTTCGCTTGCAACACAATGTAGGCAGTGTTAGGTTGAGCTGGCCGTGTTGCAGTTTGGAGTAGAATACCCATGCTTTGACCACCATTTGGAGTTTGATAAAAATTTGTAGTACCTGCAGGCAGAGTTGTTTGATATTGATTTTGAAAATAATTTTCAGCAATGTTAACCAGTTGACCATTGCCTGGATAGCTGACAGGAGCAAATGTTTCTTGGGGAGGAGGCACTTCAATTTGAATTGTTTCCGATTCACTCTGCTGTACAACATCAGAGGCTCTTTTAGATTTGGGCATTGTTGCAGATATATTATCAGGATCATAAGTACGAATGTAATCTTTCCACATTTTTGAGATATTTATTTCTAAGCCTGCTATTTTATCCAGCCTGATGAAGTCTTTGAGGCGGTGTGTATGCACAATAGAATATATATGATTTTTTATTTGCTCCACAATTCCTGCAGGCAGGCGCACCTCGCCTGATCTTCGGTGGCTATTTTTGCCACGGTTGTCACTGGGAAACATTATGCCATCATCCATTTTCTTGCAAAGTACCCTGACCTTTCTCTCTGTAATGGCGTGAATGTTTTTGAAAGCTGTTTGGCAAACTTGGGTCTCTCTTCCCTTTACTCGAATGAAGTACTCAAATGTACATGTTCTTCTGCTACTTGATTTAACTCGCTTTCGTTTTACATCTACTTGTCTCATAAGGCCAAATAGGTACGCATTTTGTTCATCATGCGTTTTCATTGAGTAGAAGCCCTGAAAGGTTTTCATTCTAACTTCTTCTGGCACCTTCTGGAAGCATCCGCGTCGGCAGTTACAATCTGGGCCAGGCTGCTTGGGTGGCACCAGTTTTCCATTTGCATTTATGTATTCTAGCCCCGCAATTCGTAGTCGCTTCTGTTTCTGTTTGTGCCATTCTGAAATAATGAATAAAAGGAATGTAGTATTTTACATATAAGTAGGTAATGTACCTTAAATATTTGATAGCTACCTTACACGCTTGCGTAGCCTACCACTAAAAAGTAGGTAGTTAATTTAATTTGCTTAGGTAAATAAACAAGATTCGAAATCTTGACAGAAATAAGGCAAAAGGTAGTAAGAGGCAACTCAAGGAAAAGCTCCGGTGGCGCATCTTTATTTACAAGTTACCAAAACTAGTTTGTAAGGATTCGTGATTTCATTGATTGCTAGAACAGTAGAATTACAAAAATTACCTTCTGGATTTCGTGTCCGCCTTTTAACAACTTTTCCATTTTTATTGAGTTTCACTTTGCGTTCATTATTTGAGACATCCGCCATTTTAGTACGGAGGAGTACATTCCTTTCATTGCTTTGCTTGTTGCCTACAACCAAACAATCGTAAGCACCATACTGCAAAGGGGCAATTACACTACAAGTCAATACAAGCGCGTTAGCGCTCTAACTGTCATTTTGGCAGTTGCCAGTTAGCTTCGTTGTGTAAACGCTGTTAGAAGAATCGCGAACAGTGGGGCTTTTCACGAGATATTCGCGTTAAAATTAGCGTAGCGATAACGCGCGTTACGTTATGTGTTAAATAGCGTGGTACCCCACAGGCGCTTATTCAATTTGTTCGACGGTAGCTTGTTTGACACTCTAATTCGAGCAAATAAACATTTATTCGATTCTAAAAATAAAGTAATAAAGTTCATTTCAGCTTGCACTATCAAACTATTTGCATGTCTTTCTATCGCTTAACTCGCAGAAACCAAAGCATTCTAGGGTTGCCTTCATCAAATGGTTCCAATGGTTCATGTAAATGGTAAATTTAGCGGAAATTACTATTATTAACATAATCCTTGTTGTTAGCCTTATGCTAGCTAAATCTTTGCTACAAAGGTAACATTAGAGGGTACCCTATTTAGCATATTTTCATATTTATTTATTCCATAAAACAAAATACATTGTGTGCGGAAACTTAAAAATAAATTATATTAACTACAAGAGAAAAAAGAAAAAGTATCACATTAAATTAAATTATTGAATGATTATCTTCACATACACAAAGTTTATACATACATATATTATATAATCAAGGTCATAGTTCGTCAATGGAGTAGATGCACTTTTCCAGAAGATAACATTTTAGTTTATTTTTTAGAAGTGTTCTTCTATGTATGACTTCTTTTATTTCGAGCGGCAATTTATTAAAAATTCTAGTAGCTTGGTACCGTGTCGAGTGTCGCATAATGTTCAGTGTAGGAGATATTTTATTTTTTAAATATTTGTTTCTGCTATTGACGCGCTCCCTATTTTCGTCAGGTGTTTCGTACTCGTGCAGATATTTGGAAAGAAACATGATAAGTACGTGAACGTAAATGCTAGGCACTGTCAGTATACCCAGAGACTTGAAAAACTCTTTACATGAGTCTTCCTGTGATATCCTGACAATTGTACGTATGCTCCTTTTCTGCATAACGAAGGCTTTTTCCATATTATATTTATAGCTATTCCCCCAAAATTGAATGCTATACCTTATTTTTGATTCAATTAGTGCAAAGTAAACCATTTTCAATTTTTCAATACTTATCTCGTCGCGTAACGTTCGTAATGCATAGCATGCCGAAGCGATTGAGCTTTCAATATTGTCTAATTCATTTTTCCAATTTAGTAGTGAGTCTATGTGTACTCCTAGGAATTTAGTTGAGTGTACACTTTCTACTTTCTCATTATTATAAACAGTCTCTATTTTTTCCCTGTTTCTGACCGTTGACTGAAATAGCATAAGGTTAGTCTTTTTTACGTTTACTATGAGTTTATTTGTGTTAAACCAGTTATGAAAAGCCAATAAAGTATTGTCAATGTTAAATTTTAGAGATGTCATGTCTTCAGAACTTACTATAGCATTTGTATCGTCAGCATTGCTAACTTTGGTCATTGTATAAATAAGTTATTACATTAAGTAGGTATAAAAAAATATTGTATGTTAGTTCACAGTAACGCCACGACGACGACGGTTCTCTTTTTGCACAGACTCTATATTATTTCCAGGGCCAGAAAGTTAGAATCGCAATACAAGTGTAAACAAGCCACCCGTACCGAAGCGAAAACGTCAAATTCCATGCCACGGTGTGCTGCCAACAGTGCCGGTTTTAGTACTACCAGCGCCCTGGGCGAGATTTCTACGGCGCCCCCTAACTGCAATTCAAACCCATACGAAAAAAGGCGAAGGATAATAATGAAATAACCATTTATGAAAAGAAATAAACATTTATTAAAAAACTAATAAAATTTTACTTTTCTAGCCTTTTTATCAGCGAACTCTTTTATTAAGTTATCAAAGTCGATGTTTTCAGCAATTTCATTTTCGATTGACAAAGTTGCCAAGTTTGTCAATCTAGATTGAGATATTGTCGATCGCAGATAGGTTTTTATCAGCTTAAGCTTAGAAAAACTCCTCTCTCCACTAGCAACCGTTACGGGAATAGTTAATAATATTCGTAATGCTATCCAAACATTTGGATATAGTTCTTGTAAGTTGCGGTCTTTGATAAAATTTAAAACAAAAACAGGAGTAACCACTTTCTGATCAGGCAAAAACGATTTCAGACTTACGAGTTCATCGCACAACATACATCCATCTATATCTGATTTGGAATTTACATTTAATTTCAATTGAAGATCACTACAGAGTTTGATAAGGTCGTGTTTTTCTGGAATCTGTTTTAAATTGTACAAAAAAGACCAAGATTCCGAGTACTCACATAACTGTTCAAATCTTTCGTTGAGTGAAGTTAACGTCGTGTCCAAAAGACAGTTGAAAAATTCAACCTCAATTTTTTTTCTGGAGAAGTTATAGGCTCATCTTGGGCAGTTTCACCAGCTTGGCGCTTAACACGTCGAATTCTTGTTGTCGCTCTAAACACAGGTTCTATTTCTAACTCTTCAGCCAATTCCTTCGCAGTTAAAATGGCGCTTTTAAAGCCTGTATTTCTATATTCTTCCAAGAAATTGCAGCATTTTTTCAACATGTCTGTGCATTTACCGAGATCCATGTCTGTTGATTGTAGAGATTTACTAACGACATTAATTTGAAAAAGTATGTCATACCAGACAACCAATGAAACTATGAAGCCGAAATCTTTTAGCTGTTCGGCTAGAGTAGTAGCCTCATGAGAGACTTGAACATCAGTTTGCTGAGTTTCAATAGCCAAAGTGATTAAAGCGTCATGGACGGCGCTAATTTGATAACGGACTGCTTTAACACTGCCTATTCTTGCTTCCCAACGCGTGTCACTGAGTTTTTTTATAGTGTACAATCCCAAGTGATCGGTCAGAATTTTCCATCGATGAACAGAAGCTGAAAACAACGTAAACAACCTCTGAAGTACTCCAAACAAAGTGACAGATTTTACAGATGACTTAGCGGCATCGCATAGTACGAGATTGTAGCTATGACAACCACACGGTACATATACAGCTAAAGGATTTATGTCCAGAATTCTCCTTTGAACTCCAATATTTTTTCCTTTCATGTTTGCTCCGTTGTCATAGCCCTGACCTCTACAATCGTTCAATTCCAGTCCGTATTTATTTAAAATATCAATAATAACTTCAGTCAGCCTTTCACCAGTCGACTCATTAACAGGTATAAATTCTATGAAATGCTCTTTTACTGATATTTTATCGACATCTGATGATAAATCAACAAATCGTATTGTCAGTGAAAGCTGTTCTATATGACTAATGTCCGGAGTACAGTCAGCTATAATAGAATAATATTTCGATTTCTTTGCACGTGATATGATTTCTGACTTCACTTTTTCACCCATCAGCTCTATTAATTCATTTTGAATGTCTTTTCCGCAGTAGTGGTCAGAAACATCACCCTTTACAGCTAATCGCAAGTGCTCCTCCATAACTGGATCAAATTTGGCTAGTAGTTGTACTAAACCCAAGAACTTTCCATTATTTGGCGTATATAGTTTGTCGGAAGTACCTCTAAACGCCATATTGTTTTCAGCTAAATACAGTGTAATATGCATTAATCTAGACAAAATATTATTCGACCTTGTAGTTTCCTTTCTAATCAAATGTTGCTCTTGACAATCTATTGTTTTTCCCGTTTTTAATCTTAGTTCAGCCTCAATCCATGAGAGGTAAAACTTCTTATGAAAAGTGCTACTTTCATGAACTTTTAACATTTCTGATAAGTGTTTCCAGTCGTTATATCCTTCAGATGCTAAATTCGACGTTGAGCTGCTATCAAATAGCCGGCAACAAAAACAGTAAACTCGATTTTTAGAAACTGAGTATATTAACCAACGACGCTGAATTATTTCATTGTTTGCAAGTTTTTTGGTAAAATGAGAATTTGAGAAATGTCGCCCTGTATCATTCTTTGGATAATTATCAATGTGAGTTTGCACTGGGCCATTAGTTATTATATGATCAATAATTTTGCTATTTCGAGTGAGTGGCCAAGTGGCTGGATCCGATATATTTGGAACAAGAGAACTAACGTAATCTAGAATTTGTATTTGTTGTACATCACCAATAGTGTCATCCTGAGCAGCATCTGTAATTGTAACACAACTTGTCTCCTCACTTCGGGAAACTTCGTCCACAATCTCTTCAACAGCTAACTGATCTGACTTGTCAGACAGAGACTCCACTACCGATGCATTCGCTTGTATTTCAGATGTAGATGCCACATTAAGGTCTTGATTTTTTGTTGTGATATATTTGCCTATATTCATAAACTTTTTTGTTTTTTCAAATTCCTTCTCTTTTTCTGCTTTTCGTTTTCTATATTTTGACCCAGATGGTTTTCTTTTGAAAGGATCAACGTGTTCAGACATTTTGTACTAATCAAATCTGCAACAAATTAAATCTGCGTAAGTCCGATCATTTCTATAAATTAATTAAATATAACGCTATTGAGTGAGGACGACCAAAAACGCTTTATATTCAGGAAAGCGTTAGCATACACGTGAACTACGATCGAAAAATCTAGGTAAGGTAATATTGTTATGGCAGCGGAATAATTGTGAATGTTATATTTAAAAGCTTGTGTTACGTGATAGTGCTTAGATTTGTATGAAAAAAATCACGATCATCCACTCGTTCCCGAAAAAATGACTTCTATGTACAGTCAGATGCAAAAGTCGGTGGACACTTTTCACCTTTAACACAAAGGCTTACGAATGAACAGTGTTCATCCACTTTTACACTTGACCGTACCTCCTCGACATTCATTTATTATATCCGTGTTAAAATTTCATCAACATTATATAGTCAGTTCCAGAGATATTTTATAATATATAATTTACTTTAAATAGATTACCCCACTCCAAACATAACATAAACAAATGTTACCTCTTTAGTATAATAAGTAAAGATAGTTAAAATAAAATTGTACTTACCTAATTAGTGAAATAATCCGTCATAAAACAAATACCTACTTAAACACTATTTGTATTTCAACTTTTTGGATAAAACCTATGTCACTCTGTAGTCGGCGACAAAAAGTGAAAAACATGCACTTCGTAACTTAGCGTGGACCGCCTGATTACTGCGTCTGTTTGTTTTAAAATATGTAATTGCGATAACTGTTTTTAAGTGCGTGCACCGATTGAATGAATAAGAATGAGCTGTGTTCCGCTCCATCAAAAATAACGCCAACTCTTTTGAACTAAAATGTTAAAAAGAGATAGATAATGTGTTTCTCTGTGGTCGGGGATTCCCAGTAAAATGAACTGTATGTATGTAGTGCTCCGACCGAACGGATTGAGCACTGCGTTCCATTCTAGTGTTGCCAACACATCGTTTTTTTTTTCGCTTACAGAGATGGGAATATAAAGGGGCGCCGCTTAACGGCGCCCCTTAAAGTCCGGCGCCCCTGGGCGGTCGCCCAACCGCGCCCTACCCTAACGCCGGTACTGGCTGCCAACATAAAATAATATGAGTCATAAGAATGACCACGGAATAGTACCTATTCAAATCTAGAAAGAGAATGATTCAAATAAAATCACTTTGTGACCTTCCTTTTTTGTACCTACTACAAGCTAAAAGGGTCCGCCGCCACAAGTTTTTGATCGGGAGATCAAGTCATATGAAAAATAGTTTTTACGTAATTTTTTTTATGTATTAGTATTTAAATGTCTTTTGAATAAATCAGTTAGGAAATCAGTGAACGATAGTTTCCTAAGATTATTTTCCTGCTACATTGGTTAAATTATCTCCCCTTACTCCAAAATTGAATGCTGTAGGATTACTAAGTCTATGGCTGTAGGTATAGGTATTTTCTCACGCTTTCTCATAACGTACGAGTAAATAGGTACTTAAATGTAGGTAGGTAATAGTTAATTGAATGTTGTGTCCACCTTTTAAAATTAGGTAGGTACCTATATTATTACAACTTGTCTCATGTTAACGTTTAATAAAATAAGCACAATATTGCTAACAGTTGGTGTAAGTACCTTTAATAAATAAATAAAATTCCATAAAATATGGAGTCTCGTCAAAAACCGGATTCTCGTGCACCCTTCGATATTTTATCTATATTTTTTTTTCAATAGATGAAAGTAAAAGGAATTCATTCCCGTCCTCAATTTTCGAAGGACTTTCAAGATTATCTCTAGCTAGCGGACCGTCCTGGCTTCGCACGGGTATTATTTATTATTTTTATTATTAATAATTTATTTGCGGCCGTTTATTTCTTAAGGTATTGAAGCAGTCTTGAAAATGAAGTAATTTATTTTGATAAGGATTAATACCAATAGCGGAGGCATTTTAATTAAGTTTTTAAAATAAAAAAACACTTATTGTGACGTAACTAAAACATAGTACCTACATCTAACTATTATACATAGTTAGATGTACTATGCTGTCGCGTCATTTTTCGTAGACAATGATGTGTTCTGCAAAGTTGTAGTACATTACTTCGTTTTAATAATCAATAGTTTTCACAGCGCACGCGATGTAAGTAATTTTTAGGGTAATTTTTTTACACTTTGGGTTACATTATTGGAGTTTTAGTAAGGATCCCTAATTTTTTTTAAATATAGTATAGCCTATGTTCACCGGAGATAGTGTACCAACGGCAAAATAATTTTTCAAATCGGTCCATTGGTTTCGGAGCCTATTGTATGTATTCAATACAAACAAACAAACAATTAAAATCTTTCCTCTTTATAATATTAGTATACTAATATTATAAAGAGGAAATATTTTGATTGTCTTCCATCTATATATAGATGGAAGACGGTAAGACTATTATTAAAATAATAAGAACACGTTTGCACCAGCGGCCGTCGGTTCTTCGCGAGATATGGCTGGTCCACTAGGCTTGTTTCCACTAAGAATAAATCGGATGGCTTATAGCTTCTAATGATTAACCATGATAATTAGTAAACAAAAAAAAACAACTTTTTATTAAAAGATTAATAATATTTTTGGAAAATAAAATCGACAAAATGAGGCGTTTAATCACGTGACATTAAACAACATCAGAGAAGCGCATGGTAGCGTGACGTCATACCTCGCGAAACGCCATGGTGTAGTTGTCATTTTCGTATAAAGTGAACAGATTGTTTCGCGAGGTGTGACGACCTTCAAGACGCCATGACAGTCTTGGCCTTTTTCAAGTTAATTTCTAAAAACTCAAAATGTAATCACCTATTTTTCTTAAAATAATATATTTTTGGGGTGAAATAGATGCTAAGCTATAGTTTTAAACTAATTTCCAAATTTTATCAACTAGCCTTACACCATTATAACAGATAGAAACCATTTTGAAATAATTAATCATTAGGTACATTGGTTTGTTACCTAGTCGTACCTACCTAATGATTGATCATTTCAAATTTCTTTATAATTTGGTGGGGTAGGGAGGCATAATGAGGTTAGTTAGGGATACCTAATTATCTACTTAAGGTAATCCTAATATCAAGCAACACGCCCAGTCTTCGCACGGCTAACAAATTTATTATCACACTAGTTTCTGCCCGCGGCTTCGCACGCGTTGTTTCTATGGAACCGTTTAAGATGATTTCTATGCTATGGGAACTGATTTATGGGTTAATAAGGAGCCCATGTTTTATTCTGGGCCCAGAAATACCTGTACCTATGCAAAATTTCAGCTCGATCCGTTCAGTAGTTTTTGCGTGAAAGAGTAACAAACATCCATCCGTACATACAAATAGTAGTAGGATTGTGGTAAAATCGGTTCTATGTTCGTTTTCTAAGATGAAAGTAAATTCGACTGTATTGTATTTTTGTATGTTCGTCGATTTTTCCGCCAAATGGACCGATTTCGTAAATTCTTTCGATATTGTATAGAGAGGAGAATGATCCCAGAAAAAAAAATGTTCCACGAGGGATTAGTATTTCTAACGAAAAACTAAAAAATCTACATATGTAAACACTAAGGAATTTTGAAGTAAGTTTTTCTTAACAATTAAATTATTAAGAGGAATAATATACAATTAATTGATTGCAAGTGCTTGTGAACACAGTGTGGTTGTGGTTACAGTCTAGTTGTTTTTTCTTGAAAATTTATAAGCTGACTAGGTTTTTAATTTTACGGGTCTTGCATCTAACTAACCTATGAGCCTACATTTTCATTCATTACCCCTTTTCATAGGCTATCATACCAATTAACAGTTATTAAATACGATAGAATCCTCACGGACTTAATTAAGCTGCGAGGACGACGACGACGTAGGTACTCATACATAGAGTAGCAAATTATTAAATTGAAACGCTCATAAAGTTCTAATGATCGTTGACGAAATTAATAGCTAATCTCAAAATGAGAGTGAGAGTCTCGTTCGCCTATTATTTCCCTTTTTTTATTATTATATTTATTTATTTTTAATTATCATTTGAGAAGGTTTTTAGACGGACTTATGTAATCAAAAACATAAATGTGAAATATAGCCATACTTTTTAAATATTGGATTTGCCAAGATACAAATCATATACCTAATGAAAAAACGTAATCAATTAAAGTTAAGAACTGCTTTGAAAATTGGCTTGGTTTAAATAATGTGGTACCCGGTATTTTTATTTTATGAGACCGACGCAGGAGAGGTCGTCGTGTTTAGACCCAGAAGCCAAAACCGGTCAGAATGAGATACAGGCATGAATTTGTACTTGACTCTGATGGCAGTCTGTGTTTGAACTGTAAGGCGAACGAATTCAGGTCAAATTAGATGCCTCGAAAACCAACTGGAGCTCATCGGTGTCACTCATACACCAACTCTGCACTTTGGTACTTACCTAAATCCGCTTTAAAGCTGAAAATATGGCCACGAAGCTAATTGTCTCATAATATACGATATCAGGCTATATTTCACACCGGGACAGCAACTTTCCGTTTGTCAAGTTCAAGTTCGTTCGGGTATGGAGTATTGCTGCCATGTTGCTCAGCAAGGTGAAACTGACACTTTGCTGAGCAACATGGCAGCAATCGACTCGATGGAATGAAAAGCAGGCTTATTGACGAACGCGGGGAAAAAGACATTAGACCTAAAATATTGGTAAGAAAATAAAAACTATAAATTTTAACAAAATTGTAGAGACTCTTAATTAATTATTTATTTATCAATGAATTTTAGGTTCATTGTTGGTTCCAAACATTGGTGTTAAGTCAATCTGTAGTCGGTATATCTAGTCTGCCATGGTCAGACTTACAGCTTAACTAGCATTTATAATACCGCTTAGGTACCTGATACACGAGCAATGCTATAAGAAAAAGTGGAATAGATTATTAAAATAGCTATTAACTAACATAACGGTTAGTATTGTATTTATTTTTTCCATAAAGATACATTAGTACACTTGGAAATGTCAAATTTTATACATATTTTATGTTACAGAGTAAAACGTATGGTGTAAGTTAAAATCAGTAAAATTGGTACAGGCAGAGTACATACAATGATTAGGTAGGTATAACAGTGAGATCATCAGCAATAGCTTCGTCAGGTGTATAATATGATTTCTCAATTAACATTTTTTTAATTGCAATACTATAATTATTTATATTATCTGAATTCCGAATGTCATGATCTAGTTTGTTATATAGTTTAACGCCTACACATAAAAAGCTTTTACCCACTTTTGCAAGTCTATGAGTGGGTAAAGTAATTTTTTTTTTTTTCTAGCCATTTCTAGTTCTAGTAACATAGCTTATCACTTTCTTAGGCCACGATGCGGACGCACATGCACCTAGACATGATGGTCCTGTAGGCGGAGCGGACATCATTATGACCTATACGTTCTTATCATATTATTTATGGTACCTAAAATGGCTATGACTAAGTAAGGTCTTAGTAGGCACGTGCACTTTTCTAAATTCCTAAGGTCACCCCTTTTTGTAAAGTAGATATCTTGTACATATGCTTTCCATACAAGATATCTACTTTTTTCGATTGATGATTTTGGCCCAAATAGGTATAAATAAGTATTTTCTTTTCCTGTTTTTTTTGTTGTTGTTGTGATTATTGATTATGTGCCTAATGTAACGACTAAGCTGTAAATTGCCTAAATGATACATGTATGATTATTTACAATAAACAAGTAGGTACTTATCTAGTACCCAAAAAACAAGCTCTGCTAAGCTTGAAAAGACTAGAAGTTCCCACACGTGTTAACTTGAGTAAATAATGTACCTATTCGCATTTCCTTTGTTTGAGACGGAGAATAAGCTTTTACTGAAAACATGGGTTGTTTATTTTTTAAGGGAAATGGGGACGAAGGATCAAAAAATAAAATTAGAGAAAAAGCGACAATGTTTCTGAAGTCAAAGCATTCTTTAATAATATAATATCTAAGCACTCCCTGATGTTTCGTTATAATGAGACGACGAAATTTGTGTCTCGCTTTGAAATATTCTTCGCAAATACCTACCTTTAGGACCGTAGGTATGTACCTTAGCGTTTGGACTGAATTGGAATTGTGAACCATTTTCATTATAATTGCTTTCTTAGGTAGGTACCTAGAACTAAGAATTTATTTCTTTATTGATGAAAGATTCTTTTGGTAACTAGACATTACTGCTTACATTCTGGTTTTTAGAAATTGATAATTTTTATATAAAAGTAAACATTTAACTTTCCGAAACTGACAAGGTTGCCTGGGGAGAAATAGCGAAAAGGCCGCCTTTTGTATTGTTTAGTATTTATTATAAAATAAATGATGGAGATGTCTGTTACTTCTTTTTCGTGTCAAAAATTTAACTATCGTGCTGAAATTTTGTTTAGTGCTTCGGAATAAACAAAACAAGGTCATACTTTTTATCACATAAATAAGTGATTTATCCAATGGGATAGAAATAACAAACGTTTCCATAGAAGCGGGTAGAAACTAGTAATAAATATTTCCTTGTAATTCTTTATTGTACACAAAACACTTAATAATAACTTAACTAAAAAAAGATATGTACATAGGCGAGCTTAACCCTAACAAAGAGTTTTCTTACAGCAGAACCTTAGGTTTAAAGGAGAAGCGATAGAACAGATAGAGGAAGTGTACAAAGAAACAAATTATTAATTCCTTCTTCATATTCGTAGACTGAGATGGCAGCGATTTGTTACTCTATGTTCGTAGGTAGGTATATTTACCGTAAACAATACCTTATAACACAAGTCGTGTAAAACAAGCCTGTAAATCGCCCGACACATTGCTGCAGTTGGGACCGGAATGGCCAACGGTGGATCCGCACGCTCGTAATCGGGATTAAGTGGCAAAATTTATTTACGGACTTATCATGCCGCTGCGCCCCTTTGGCGCGAAGGTCGTTCAGGTTTTGAGGCTGAGCGTATCATTTGTTAGCTTAATATGAGTGATTTTTTTACTTTGCTTGACTCATGTACCTTCCTCAACAGCTCACAAGCATGTCCAGAGCTGGACAAGTGGACATGCCTCCCCAAGAGGGGTATTCAGGTGTATACAAGAAGTTAATAAAGTTATATGTATGTATAAGCTGAACTTATATGTTTAGAGCTATACAAAAGGCCCAAAAACAATCTCAGAATAGCGGCCATCTGATGGTATGTAGGTGGTTGCATTTAATATCCACACGGATATAAAATGTTCTACTTACAAGAATGAATGAATGAACATTTTATTGTACCTACTTAAAATTAACATAAATAAAAATCTAATATGCTATTTATGAAAAAGTAGTAATATTAAAGTAGAACAAAAGGCGGCCTTATCGCTGAGCATAAGATTACCATCGAGTACGAGTGAGTTATAGTAGCCGGGTTAGATGATTACAGTAGCTATATTATACTGCTATTCAAGCATATCGACAGATTCTATGACTTTAGTCTTAACGTAGTTTAGCTATATTCAAGCATATCGACAGATTCTATGACTTTAGTCTTAAAGTAGCTTAGCTATTTTCAAGCATATCGACAGATTATATGACTTTAGTCTTAACGTAGTTTAGCTATATTCAAGCATATAGACAGATTCTATGACTTTAGTCTTACCGTAGTTTTATAGTTAATAGCATACGATGGTGAGTGCTTTGGTTGTACTATAAACTTCTATCTTCTTCACTACATAGTATAAAACAAAGTCACTTCCGCTGTCTGTCCCTATGTATGCTAACATCTTTACCTACTACGAAACGGATTTTGATGCGTTTTTTTTAATAGATACAGATAGATACAGAGATTGCAGCTATCAGTCCAGAACTTTGCAAGTGAGTTTTCGCCAACATGAAAGCAAGATTGCAAGAATGTTTGCAGCTAGAAGGACGCCATTTGGGTAGAGTGATTTTTAAAAACTAAAATCCGCATTATTGTTCTGTAAGATACCTAATAAATAATAACTTTAATTGTATTCATATTTCTATTTTATTTAATTTTTTGAAGTATGAAATCTGCCGGCGGACATCCTGTAGAATGACTTAAGACCGAGGGGCGCAGCAAAAAAAAAAAAATATTATGCGCCTACCGATTCAAAGAAGTGATAGAAATTGAAAAATAGACCATCCTACTTTTTCATCTTTACTCTCACTGTTGGTGTTGAAAGGGACGGTCTTTTCATCTCTGTTTTGGTCCCATGGCGGCAGTTTGCGCCCCGTTTCGATTAGGTAGGTACGATACGATGCGCTGGTCTCCACTGGTAACTATTATTTACTGGAAGTTGTTGTGAGAAGATTCTAGTTTCTTCAAAATATTTGGGTTACGGGTTAGGAGGTAAGCTGGGAGAAAATTATCAACGAAACCCATGGGCATGCATTTTGTAGTAACTCATCAGAGGAGAAACATAATGGAATTTATTTGTTATATTAGATAGGTATATATATGTCCACATATTTTTTTATACCAACTAGTTGAACTAAATAAATATATAAATAAATAATGCTGAACAATTCACACAGCATTATCTAGCCCCAAGGTAAGCAGAGCTTTTGTTATTGGGTACTAGTAAAATGATATCCCTACATAATATTATATATACCTATATACACACAATACACTACATACATAGATCTTTTTATTATACAAAGAAAACGATCAGGATATCCTGAACAAATATCTGCGGATCGTACAACTATTTGTCCCGAGGCGGAAACGAACCTGCGACCATAGCGTAAATGTTCGGTATTTTAATCTAAATGCATTTCAATTGCAGTAATGCAATGTTTTCCAGCTTCGATGCTACTTAATTAAAAATTGTTTTGTTCTGTTCCATCGCTATTTGCTAATGTAGGTAACAAAGAGCTCTCTCAAAGGTTCGCAAACACGATTAAACTGGTGCCTGACCAGCTCCTGCGAATATAATGGATGTGGTAAAATTACAGCTGTTACAGTGTCATTAATAAACTAATATATACCTATGCAATTGCACTGTAATGAACTCTAATTTATTAACGTTGAAGGAGTCACGCGCAACTGTGGCTTAATTTTGTCTAAGCCGAGTCGAGCTGTCAAGTCCCGAAGCGAGGCCTCGAGCGGCAGCGCGCACAGTCTGCGCGCATTCTCAAGCGAACTACAGAGCGAATCGAACGTGGCCACTTGACCTGTCAATATCCCTTTGCCATTTTTAGTTTTATGCTCTTCACATAATTTACTTATGTTTGATAATTGTGTTTATGAATATTCGGTTGTAGAAAATAGTAGTGAAAACCTCTCCTAAATTGTAATGGTATTTCAATACACAACGTTTATAATGATATAACCTTAGAATAACTAGGCTTAGAACCGCAGTAGGCGCACGCGAAGTGACGCAATTTCAAGTTAGCCTTTAAAGGCTACGTACATCGCTCGACACGTCAGTGCTCAAGGTCAAGACCTACTGGGAAGAGCTCCGTATTTTTTTTTATAATAATGACTTATTGTGCAGTGAAAGGGTGTAACAACTCTTTTCATAATAATCAGAAACAATAGAAGATTCCATTTCACGGGTAAATACAACCTGGCATCTTATATTCTTGAGTAAAACATTGGTATAAGCACAAAAATAAATCGTAAACATAACAGACGCCACTACATAAAAATGTTGCTAGCTATTAGAAAAATGATTTTCCCCCATAGGTACTTATTTGTTTAATCTATTTCTACATTACACTTGTAGGACTTTTATTTGCCAGATATAATTAGGGTTACCTACTAACTTACCCGGATTTTTAAGTGAAATATGTACCTATGTTCTATTAAGCTTGGTATAAATAATCAAAAACTTTTGTTTTATTTTCACGGGCAAGGAAATACATTGTTACAGACTGTCCGGATGTTGATGTAGTCGGAGCGCTAAATATGAAAATTTCATTGGTTTCATTAGACGATGAACCCTAGTTTTATTAATGTCTTTATATTCGTTCTTAGATTTCCTTCTGATCTGACTTCAGTTCAGTTTTTTATTAATAAGAATATTCATGTTGTTTTGACATTATATCAAACAAAATAATACATAAATAATACATAGACTGTTGCTTCCCGATTGGTTGAAAAACTTAGACGGAATTGCAAAGAAAAGTTTTGCAAGCCAACTAAATACACTAAGATATGATTATGTTCTATACATTTCGAAGAAAATGACAAGCATATCACGAAAGGTGGTTTATGCAAATTACGAGAGGGTGCTATCCCAACAAAGGTATGAAAATGTTTCGGCCATAATATTTATTTCTATCTATTTAACTAATTCGCTAACTCAACACTCCCCTGTATGTAAACACCCATAGAGTATATAATATTTACAGGAAGTTTTCTGTTAATGAAATATCATCTAACAGAAAAGTGATAAATATGATAATCATTTACTCCTTACAAAATGTTACAATTTCCCTACCTTATGGGGAAAATGTTAATAGCTTGCAACATTATTTGTGCACTTGTGTGCGTGTCGGCTCTTGTAATGACGTGCCGCTTACGCACACATCGCTTGTTTTTTGGCTTCAACTTAGAGCGGAATGTTTTGTGAAATTATCACTCTATGTCTTATTACTCTGAGGATATAACAGTGTTTTATGTTCAGATCCTGCCCTCTTTATTGAGTTCGTAATACACAGGACTTCCCTACCTCAAACAGCTATATCAATTTTATTTACTTACACCTTCCTACCTTACATTTAACTACATAAAATGGTTACTATGGTTACCACTGCGGCAAAAAAAAAACGGTTTCTTTTTTTTATATTCCTTAGCTTTTATGATAATTGCCGTTATAATCTCAAAAATGCTACGATTATCTCTACTTGCCGTCGTCGCTCTTCCTTCCTTCCGTTTAGCTTCCTTGTCTTTCTTGCTAACCAGACCTTACCAAACTCTAAAATTACCGCGGCTCGCTCTGCTCGCCACTGACTATACTTACTGTTGTGAATACATGGTTGAAATTGTAACGTTCCGGTTTCCGGTGGTGTCTTCACCCCCTTCCCGCAAAATGCATTTTTGGTTACGGTTCTGATTAAGCATGATCCCCCCAATAAAGTCTTGGGCTAAAATACAAACATTTTTGTGCTGTGCGTATCTGATCTGCGACGAAGCAAGTCCTCGCCGGCGGCAGTGTGAATAGTCAGCGATCAACTATTTGTATATGCATCTCTTTTGTTTACACGGAATGTATATCTAACTGAGCGAGAAAATAGTCGATAGTTAGTCGTGTTCCGCCATAAGTAGAAGCAGAAACTAGACATATTGAACGAATCAGGCTGAAATTTTGTACGCATCTAGTTGTGGACTTAAATCTGCATAATTACTTTACGAGCGGAGCTGCGGGCTAAAACTAGGACATTATATAACAACTGAAACGCCATTCGTAGATCACTGGATGTTAGCACGGTCCACACCCACGGACGAGGCCGCCGTTCATGCGTAAATTAACAGTTTAATAACTTGATTTTTTCTTTTTTTATGCAATTACAGGAATACTACCAGACAGCAGGGCTTGCTTATGTTGTCGTTGTGTTGTCGATTCTTCATTGCCACATTTAATGTCGGTCGGTCATATCTCACGAAGAACCGACAACCAAAAGCATCGACAAACGTGTTCTTGAGAGGAGACTGTGACTTGACAAACGTTGTGTAGGACGTCCTCCGGCCGTAGCTACCGTAGCTGCCTACGACGTAGTCGCCTACGACGTAGCTGCCTACGACGTAGCTGCCTACGACGTAGCTGCCTACGACGTAGCTGTCTATGACGTAGCTGCCTACGACGTAGCTGCCTACGACGTAGCTGCCCACGAGATGTAGCTAGCTACTATTCTACGGTTTTAGAAATTTATTTTTCTCAAAAGAATATACATTCACTTATAGAGAAATATAAGATTATCTTAAGTAAATATGCAGAGCGGACTTATGTTACTAACAGTTGGAGATGTTTTTGTAGGTACGTTACTTACTGCTTTATACAACACAAAAATCTATACTATGTACTAAAATGTATATATATTATATCTATTCTTAAAACTATATCCTAACTTTTATGGACATATTCCAGATTCAATTTGTGTAGAAAAAATAATAATGTAAAAGCGGGTAGACCGAAATATAATATAATAATATTCTGTCGAAGTCATTTCGTCTATACCCGTGCTTCAAAGCGCTTAGGTATAGGGATATCTGTAACTTGTCTATAGAACCAGTAGCAATGATCAAATCTTCTTCTCTCGTCTTGCCAACGCCAATTGGATAAGAGAGTAGAGAGACTAGTTATTTTTTCAACAAGTAGGGAAAATGGTTGACGAAGGCACGAAACATAAACCATTTTCTCTCTCTTTTTAGATAGATAGATAACACTTTATTACACCACACAAAACAGAAAACAATACAGAGATAAAATCTTAGAATAAAGGTATAAAGGGCGGCCTTATCGCTGAGAGCGATCTCTTCCAGGCAACCTGGGGATGGACTGGACATGAACGAACAATATAGACGGTGGCACTTTAATAAATAATTGGTGAAAAAAATACACTAAATACCTACATTACAAACATTATAATAACTTTTTATGAAGGTTGAACTCTGTCTGTTTCCCTTATAGATAGATAAGCTAAAACGAGTCCAGCTCACAGAGCAGAGGCGCAAATCTCATATAAAATACAACACTGTGGTTATGGAAATTATTTAGAGATGGCGCAAACCATAGAGTGTCTACTACTTATTACATAATTTTAGTACAATATTCTGAATTCAAATAACTTTTTTCATCAAGTTGAATAGTAAGTTAGTAACTTTTATTCCACATGTGAGCAAAAATCGATTTTGCTCACTGTTTTGAGCAGCGAAGTCACCGTTTTCGAGCGGGAATGTGAACAGTAAAGGACAATCAAATAATACAAACAAAATAGAACAAGTATTTCCAATTGATACCGTTACCGCATAGCACAAAAATGTAGATTAAAATAGGGCTTAAACTCGTTGAACATACATTTAAATAAATAAATAATGCTGGACAATTCACACAGCATTATCTAGCCCCATGCTAAGCAGAGCTTGTGTTATGGGTACTAGATAACTGATATACATAATACAACACATTACATAGATATATATTTTTTATTATACATAGAAAACAACCAGAACCAGAACACCCGGAACAAATATCTGCAGATCGTACACACAATTGTTCTGAGGCGGGAATCGAACCCGCAACCTCCTGCGTCGCAGGCGGACCTTCGCCCACCGCGCCACTTCGGTCGTCAATTTTACAGTGATACAATGGCTTCCGACGAGCTTCAAACGAGTGGCCCGCGGGCTGTCTGTCATCTGATGCTGTATTTGAATGTACATTTTTGAGCCGAGCGGTAGCAGTGCGCCTCTGGGGCTGAATTCTGCTAACTGATCACATTATTATGACAGTGGTATTGTCGCAGAATCGTCCATAGATGTTAGAAACTCTAGATCGTGCATGCGGTGCTATTTGCACGGAGAAATTGATTGAATGGTTGCAAACTAAAACTGCTTTAAAAAATTTACACTTTTGACTCGCGTGTTCTTTCATCCTAAAGTTTTATCATCGAAGGTAAAATGCCAAAATCTGTCATTCTAAAGACAACACCAATTTTATGGTAAAGCTTTAGCTTTAGCCCTAATTCGACTAAATTAATCAATTTAGTCGAATTAGGGCCTTGATCTGCTAAAACTTTTAATAATCATATAAAACATACATACAATATAAAACATAGTTATCATATTCATCAAAATGCCTACCTTTAGATTAAAACCATGAGTAAATACTAACCCAACATGATTGAGCTCGAAAATGGAATTCCCATTCGAAATATCTCATTTCCGGTGGCTAGATTGAGTTGAGTTACTACGTCGAAAGGTATTTTGCTATCCTCACATCACTTGCATTGTAAGCACAATTGTAAGCAAGTACACATTAGGCGTCCTGAAACGGGCTTTAAAACCATCTCCGTCCATTCGCAAAGTCATCTCCCGATAGCTAAATTACATCCGTACTTATGCCAGCCACTACGAGAGAGCCAGTACGCATTAGGCGTTTTGAAGCGTGCGAATGTCAAAGTAACGCGTGTTTTAATAACACATCTTCGATCTTCGAAACGGTTTCTTAGCCCTCGTGAAACATCGTCCGCCAAATACATCGTCACCCTACCATCACGTGAGACTGTGGTCAAACAAAGGAAATTCACGATAACAACATTAGTTACATATCGAAACGCTTCTAGGTATTCGTTTAGGTATTCTATTCTTTTAGGTATATTATAATTCTATTTTTTTATGACTTGTTGTATTGCGTCCGTGTCCCCAAATTTATTATAATTAAGTACAAATTGTTATCATATTAATATATAAAATTTTATGTAATTGTTAGTATGTTGGTACATTGATTTGTATTATTTGACTTGTAAATTATTATTTTACCAATAAATTGACTATCTATCTGACTATATTCAAACGCGCGTTTGTATATGTAAGGATTTAAGGAAAAAAAAATCCCATGTACGCCTTAAGCCTTATGACTTAATGTGGAAAATAAAACACATATAAGGAAGTATTTAAGAGGTAGGTAGACTTATTCATAGATAACGGTGGTGTAATACAGTTTGAGCTATGCAAACGCGCGCTTCAAAACGCCTTATGTGTACTCGCTCTAAACATCCCCTATTCGGTACTAATTGCTATCTAGCGGATATAGGATCGACGGATCTGCAAAAGCAGGGAGGTACATCATCCGTAATGGAAACAGCGTTCCGTGAATGAGATAGGTACTGCGCGCCATGCTAATGAAAGTTCTGCTTCGGAGAGATGTGGTGCGTGGCTTGTGGTTTGCTGTCCGGTTGTGAATACTCTTAGATACCGGGCAAAGGCTCCTATCGGGGTGAGGCAATATGAATGACTACTGTGTTAAAAGTAGCGGTAGTGGTGTTCATTTCGTTCAATAATAATCGTTAAAAAAATGTGTATATAACGGAGTTATTTACCATGATTTCAATTTTGATTTATTTCGTGAACATGAAACGGTGCCGAAATGTTGAAAAAATATCCCGTTAAAAATGCATTTTGTGTTAATAATCATGACATATATAAAAGTTTTATCTATTACGTAAAAAAAACAGAACAGACAACAATTAGGACTTCTACAACATCGAGTACGTAGGTAGGTACAACAAATATGAAATTTAATACTTTTCTAATATCTATTTATTTGAAAACTGTGTAAAGTATAAGTAATTATACTCATACTTTATACAGTTTTCAATTTAAATCAAAAAGTAAACAATGTAAACAAATATTAAACTTAAAATTAAATTTCACGTGTCACGTCTGACAAAGTTATAAAATGAATAAGCAAAGCAACTATTACAAATACGACTATGACTGCCTACCTGCCTAGGTTAGGCTTGCCTGGGTCAGAATGCCTCTCATTATATCGTCTATGATTCAAGTAATGCAAGCCCAACCGTTGCAGTAAATATGAACAGCAGAATTAGGTCATTAATGAGATTCTTCGTTAGTCGACCCGATCCGACTCCGACACCGGCACAGAAATCAGTGGACGCATAAAGGCAGAAACAGACTGATCAGACGTATGCGACGTACATGACGCGACGCAACGTGGGCGAGCGTAGGCACACTTGCCCGACGTAGGTACGTAGCGAGACGGTTGCTCTTGGGATTTCACGAGTGTTCATACAACGTCGTCTTGCTTTATTTTATGATACAGATAGAAAGTTTAACGACGATTATGAAAGCTTTAACAAACTTAATTTAGTTAAATTAAGAATGTTTAGGTTAGGTTAGTCTCAAATGAATATTCTCGCGTAAAAATTACGTATATGTAAGTTGATCCGTTCATGAGATAAATAAACGAAGAGCAAAAAGGCATGTACGATACAAATTGACGCAATAAATCAGATGCACAAATTTATTGCACAGTCCCGCCCCACACAACGGTCTATCGTGATTGACGCGTAGCGTAAGATTGAATCAGAAACACACTCGCATGCGTGGGATAGCGCGCGGACATCCCCTCCAACTTCCCACGTCGCCAATTTGGCGCGACAAGTCGGACGTAGCGTGTGTGACGTCGGTTGTCGTGGTGTACGATAAGTACGTATGGCCCTAGGCCATATGTTTTCATACAATAACAAGCGTACAGGGACCAAATTGTGCTAACCAAAGGCTTTACTATGGACAGTGGTTTCGTCACAGAATCGTTTATAGATGAAATAACCTCTAGATAGTGAGAGAGATTGATAAAATCAATTATTTTTATGTTTCAACCCATATACTTTTTTTTTGATGAAAGAAACTACACGTATCTGTAGTTTCTTTCATCAAAGCCATGTTATTCAAATATGTAATTCAGAGTCGATGCCATTTATGGTGGAGCGATTAATTTTGTTTTAGGGCCAAGATCTCATAATGCGCCGCATAGGTTGCATACGTGGGGCCAGTCTGTTCCTGCCTTTGTTTTATGATTGGTTTTCGTGTAGCTTAGAATTATGTGTCCACTGATGCCTGTGCCAGAAATATAAAAATGCAAAGACTAGCTAGGGTGTCGGTGTCGGGTCGGCTAATGCGGGCAACACTAGATGCCTGCCTATTTGCAATTGGTTTGAGTTGAGAGTGGATCTAGTTCGCCGATAAATCTCAGTTTATTTCAGTACAGGACTGAAATATACTGCTACTGAATTCTGTTTCTAATATTAAAATGGAACAAGATTTATCCAATCCTGGTCTCTATGTTTTACCAATTAGTATAAACTAAAATAAAATATCGCGGACAACGGTCAAGTGGTCCGCTTAGTTTTAGGATATGTGCAAATGAATTATGTTTCTAATTTTAAAATTTATCCTCTCGTGCGCTCTATGATTTATACCAAGTTAGAGTACCTATTCGTGCTCCACTTATATTTAGGACATTTGGAAAAAAGTGCACGAGGCACATGTATAAATATGACTTGTCTAAGTGCTTATTTTGTAAGCCTAAAGAAATAAATGATTTTTTACTTTTTTACTTTTACTTTTACATGGCAACATTATAGGCGTAACTAAGGCCCAAGTTTTAATAAGTTTTAAAATAAGTTACCAACAGGAGCAAAAGTAGCTCTACAATACAATATAATACAAAAAAAACTTTATTGTTGTATGTATCTGCACCTGTTGTTATATCTACTTAGTACCTGCCTACTTAGGATACTTAGTAGTTGCCAAATCAGTCAGCCATGATTGCGATTGAGGCTGTTGGACACAAAGAAAAAGCACACCGACCTTTATTTTTACCGATTTGGCACTGAGCCCTAACAGATCCGTATTCACCAACTATTTTCTGACCCTGGATTCGCACGCGTTGTTTTATTGTATTTATAGCCTATGCTTGATTCCAGTTTTAGGGCTACATCTATGCTAAATTTCAGCCCGATTCATTCAGTATAGTTTTAGGGTGAAGAAGTAACAAGCATCTATACAGAAAGACAGACAGCATCGCGTTTTTACTCTATGCATTCATTAATACATCGATCGATCCATCCATCCAAACATCTAAACTTTCGCATTTATAAGTGTGATAGCACAGGCCAACTGAAGTCATAACTTATAATCAGATTAGTTACAAGTGCCAAACCTATTTGCTGGCAGCACTTAGTAACATAATATTCCCAACATGTTTGCTTCGGATTCCTCTAATCGGGTTTAATTCCCGCAGATAGAGGAGGTGACGTCAAGAGCCACCCTTCTCTAGAATGTTCGTGGCATATTTCGAGCTGAAGTGTCAATGCTTAGCTTCACATATGGATTTCAACGTCATTTTCAAGAAATTTCAAGGGGAACCTTAATCATCTTAACCTCTATACTCCGATTCAAAAGCCTGGATATTTTTTGTATACAAAGGGGTTACAAAACCCAAGGATTGATGGCAATTATTTAACGACATTGATATCATCGAAGCAAAGCACAGAAACTCGAAACTATTTTTAATTTTGAATGCATTCATCATCTAGTTGATTTCTCGTTCGTTTTCGATTTAAATATAAATATTTTTCACTCCATATGTAAAATTATGCTTTTTAGAATGTTGTGTATTAGTATATTTGTGTATGTCTATACCATGATACTGTTACGGTTACTGGTATAACATACCATGTTGTTTTCTGTTATTTTAATCAGTTTTTGTTAAATTTTCATTTATTCAGCCTTTGTTGACATAAAATATCTTGGCTCTCTATATCGCAGTATAAGTTATTATCGTGAGTGGTTCCAATTATTTAGCGAATGTTTGATAAATGTGGTGTATAATGGTTAGTCTACGCCTCGTCTACGCCTAAGATTTAGACCGTTTGGACAAAAAGTAATGTTAACGCGCTCGAGTACCTGTTGTTTTACACATACACATTCAAGTACTTTTTTGGAGATCGTAGAAACGTTTGAAGAATCTTGAAGAAGAAATAGGTAGGTACTGCCCTGTCTCCGTGTCCTGAACCGGGATACTGGAAACTTCCATAGAGTTACTACTACTAACTAGCAACTATTGAACAACTCAGAATAATAGTAGATTTTCAAAAGGAAGCAAAGTGTTGCGAGCTGCTTTAGCATCGTTATTATCATTATTAAAACCACATAAGCACAAAACTATAATAATTATACATAATTAGAACCGTAATTATATCATGGCAAAAAATATTATATAAGATTAGTAGATAACTAATCTCGGAAAGGAATTAAATCTAAAAATTATTTTAGTTTAGATACATGCTTTACACTTAAAATAACTATATGTTATCCAATTTTTTTTATCGCAACGGACAAGGATTATCCAAACATTTGTCCCGCCTCGGGACAAATGTTTGTATAATCTGCATAGATTTGTTCCGGGTGTTCTGGTTGTTTTCTAATTTATAATAAAATATATCTATGTAGTGTAATTATTAAGTACGAGTATATCAGTAATATAGTACCCACAGCACAGTCCTGCTTAACTTAGGGCTGAATGATGCGTGGATTGTCCAGCATTATTATTATTACCAATATTATAATTATAATTAGTTGTAACCAGACAAAACGTGAGCAAACCTGCACGTTTCAACTATTAAAAAATATTTCGCAAATTACAAATTTCATGCACCGTAAAATGTCACCTTATTAAGTGATTTGCGGAAGTTTATGATTGTTCCACCGTGTACAGTGAGCAGCCTAATTAATTAATTTAAAGGCAGCGCGATTTAACTAAAGCTTACAGAGCTTTGGTAATCATTAAAATTTACCTCAGTTTACGCAAGTTCAGCATGATGTATTTATGCAAACATACTGATGGTGTAAGTTGTACCGAGAACCGGAAAAGCTGGCTGCTCGATTTACGTAGTCGCGATATTAGAGATTTTGTACTAGTAAGTAAAGTATATTTATTGCATGAAATACATGTGTAATCATCATCATCATCAGCCTATAGCAGTCCACTGCTGGACATAGGCCTCCCCCAGTGAGCGCCATAGCGCCCTGTCTTCAGCTTGCCGCATCCAGCATCTACCTGCAGTCTTTCGCAGGTCGTCATCCCACCTGGTCGGAGGGCGTCCTACACTACGTTTACCGAGTCGTGGTCTCCACTCAAGAACACGTTTGCCCCAGCGACCGTCGGTTCTTCGCGAGATATGGCCGGCCCACTGCCACTGCCACTGCCACTGCTGTGTATAAATGTGTTTTAGTGTATATGTGATTCAATGTATTTCTACCGTTAAGTGTTCAATGTCAGATTTACAATGTGTGTGTGATGAAATTAAATTGCAGAGATATAATTAAAATTAAAAAATGTGTAAAATAGATGATGAAAAGTTATTAAACAAAAATAAAATAATAATAAAGGAAAAAACTTATAACTATAACTTATATATACCACTACATAACGAATGTCATGGAGTAGTTAAATCTTTGACAGTAATAAATTCAATAATAGTATAATAACATTTGCTATAGAAAGTATAGTTTTAAGTTTTCTTTGGAACTCCGATTTCGGCAATAGCCTTATATATTCGGCAAAAGGCTTTGGTAGTTTGATATATATATAGACGGGGCTATACCAAAGATACTATTGGTCATCATCCTGGTATTTCTATTAGGTAAACAGACTTTATGGTTGTCACGCCTGTTGCGGATAACGAAATTCGAAGGTTTACTAAAGAGCTCTGAATTATTCTTGACAAACATAGCTGTCTCCAAAATATTCAGTGATGGTAGTGGCAAAATTTTATACATCGAGAAAAAAGGTTTACATGAGTCTGTTATTTTTAGGTGAAACAGTTCTAATGCAGCGTTTCTGATGCTTAAAGACATCACCATCATTATTATAGTGGAACTCCAGGATCCCTTGTGTATTATATTACCTATTCCGCTATTTTATTTGTGTTTCTATGAAAATGTTTAAAAGTTAGTACTACTAGTAGGCTACTTTATGGTACAGGTCCCAATGTGTAGAACATTGGGACCTGTACCATAAAGTAGCCTATGTTTGAATCAAGACTTATATTTCTGCCCGATCTGTTTAGTAGTTTTGGCTACTAATAAAATATGAATAGATGTTTGTTATTTCTTACAAACATCTATCTAAATTTTATTAGTAGAGTTCCAAAATATCAGTGAAATAATAATATATAATTATGGCGCTCATTAGTTGATGTCTATGTCTAGCCGTGGACAAGTATAGCTGATGACGAGTAACACAAAAAAAAATAAGGTAGGTAATTTTTTTGTCTTACTCGTCATTATATGCAACCGAAACATTTAAAATTCGGTAAATATTTTATTTTGGATCTATGACCGAGTTTAAACCACTACTCGTTAAAGTTTGTTCCTTACTTTTTGTTACACCCTGTATAGACTGCAGATTAGAAAGGCTGGATGTCTTATAGTCTGCGCACGATTAGAATGGGACCAATTCTTCACAAAGTTAATATTTTACGATACAATTCCATTAAAATGTATGTAAGTGGAACCTTGTCAAAGTAATATCCAATCGCACTTGTTTCAGTTCGAAATGGTATAATCCAAATTCATCCAAGCCAAGAATTAACAGAGTGTTATTTTTTAATTCTTGTCGCCAATAAGTACATCATTAAAACGTCCTAATTCTTGAACTCTAACAATTTCCATCCACTTCAGAAATTCAAACATCTAAAAATATTTACATTGCGAGGGTCCTTTAAGTCGTTTTATTGTTATTTAGTTGAAAGTGTTGCGAGAATTCTTGTCGTTAGTACGGTCTAAGCTAAAATGTCACGTCCCAAGCATTTTGAAGTGAAGTGTGCTATAATTTCGGCGTGATGTTTTAATGAGAATCTCGCTGAATACATACATAGTGTTGCGTATAACATAGTGTGAGTTGAGTGGGGCTACGCTTTAAAGTGTTAGTAATTTGTTAATAGTGCCAAAATATATATACCTTATACCTACGTAGGTATCTTTTGACATTATTAGCAAATTAGTAGTGAGCCGTAGAAGCGAAAAAAAGAAGAATAAAATTCACTCTTCGTGCTGTTTTTTTTCCATTTATATTTTATACTAGCTATAGCTATACGCCCGCGGCTTCGCCCTTGTGGAAATACATATACATATGTGTCAAATGGTTTAAATGATAAAAAGTCCTATGTCCGTCTTCTGGTTCTAAGTTATCTCCCCATCAATTTTAAGCGAAATCGGTTCAGCCGTTCTTGATTTATAAATAGTGTAACTAATACGACTTTTTTATATAATAGATTATTATAAATAAACAAGCCGAACGCCAAAAAAATCTGCCTTAATTAATGTTCTTTATCTCGTACCATTTTACTCGTGTAAAAAACTCGCTTCAAAAAGGAGGAACCGGTGAAAAATCGGGCGTATTTGAGCAAGGTTTTATTTGGTTTTTTCATGTTGATGCGGGAATCCTTTGGTTACCAATATACCTACCTAGGTATCTAACCCAGACATCATAACATAATAAAACAAACATCTGATACCTACCTAAGTAAATATCCGAGCAATTAAGGATTTTTAATATAATTTCTTCACATGCTAATCGTATTTGTTTAAAAACCACGATGAATTAATTAAAATAACCATGATGAAGTCCAGTCTAAACAAAATGTCTAATAAATACAACCCTGAAATGTTAATTTTATTATGTCGATTTTCATATCTATTATACAGGGTGCCACGTAACATGTGTACTAAGCTGAAAGGGGGTGATTCTGGAACATGTGAATGTTTTGAAAAAGAAATGTAATTTTTTCTTCCTAGTCGTGTTCTTTTACACGCACTTTTGCTTTTTTAATATTATGAAATATTTCAAAAATATTTTTTTTTTCAGTTTACTTTGTACCTGCGATCAGAAATACTATGTAGATTTTGGGTCACATACAAAATCAAAGCCAAAAACCGTCTCCGTGAATAAGAGCGCACTTGAGGTATGTAAATGTAATAAGTTGTATTTTTAGCTTTAAATTAACAAATAATATTTTATTCTTGCATATTTTGAATACACATTGCGACATTGTGACACGTGTTTACGTTTAAAATAAAATTACAAGTGCGCCTTTATTTACGGAGACGGATTTTTTGCACAGACCCGGAATAGATAGTATTTGTAATCGCTGCTTAGTACACATGTTTCGTGGTACCCTGTACACTTTGAGGCAGTGACGAATTATTTAAATTAAATTACGTATCCTGTGTTTGGGTGTTTGTTCAGGACTCGTAAACAAGTTAGGTGTTTTCAAAATTTTGAACACAAGGATTAACTTATTCTCACTCACACACATAGGTACTGTTACATTAAATTAGGTTACTTAGCCCTTTCAAATGGGAAGAGATTCGTTGGCAACCCTTCTCGTATTTTACTCTCTATCACAGATGACAGGGTTTCCACATTGTTTTGATGATAAATGGTATATGTCGGTACAAAATACGATTTTGGGGATATGTAAATCTTTGGTGAGTTGTCTTCTTTTTGGAATAAAAAATCTCAACATACCATTTTAAAGTTCAATATTTATGAGGAAAACAAATATTGGGAAAATTTACTTTGGTATAAACAACAATACTCAGCGGGCATCTTGTTTGCTCTTCAGAAGTTAGTAATTTTATTAAGAACCGTGCTTTTGAAATATGTATCATGAAACCTTATTGAATAAACATAATCTTTATTTTATATATTACATATATGAAGTATAAAATAAAGTCGCTTCCGCTGTCGGTTCGCTTAGATCTTTTAAACTACTCAACGGATTTAATGCAGTTTTCAGCAATAGATAGAATTTATTCATTATTCAAGTCAGTAAATACCTAGCTGTGGCCACATATTTATTTATCATGGGGTCGAATGAATGAAGACCTACAACGTATCCAAATACCGAACGGATCAATGGCTTCAGCACAGATTTACTGAGATTATCCGTAGCTCGTGACTGGAGTGTAGGTAAGCATAGATTTATTATGCAACTCCGTGAAAGTAGGTGATGCATTATTATAGAAATTACAGGTTTATGTAGCCCCCTACAGAAAATACATGTGACGGAGACAGAGGTCGTCGTAGAAAATACGAAAAAAAACATATTTGTTCGATTTGTTCGGTAAATCTACATACCTACGTAAAATTATGTAGGTCTACTCATAACGGAAATATTAAAAAAAATGTTAAACCTTGACCAAAGTGATTTTAAAAATTCATTAAGTTGTAATAGTTTCACATCTCTCTGATCAGTAGTTTAGGCTGTGAGTTGTATGGTTCATACTGACTCATAGTCAATTGGCTATGAGTCGTGGGAAAAACACTTTTTTTGTGGATTTGTATTTCATTCAAGTAGGACATCGCATAAGGCAGATCAACCAATGTAGCATGTTATCTAGTTCGTGTGAAATATGTAACATCTAAATGTTATAATTTTTTCGATTTGTTTTTATAATATTCTAGTTATATTTAATGTTATCGTGTGATTTTATGGGAAATTTTATTTGTTAACCAACTAAACTTTCGGTTGTTTCGGTCGGCATTCGAGCCCAGGGAGTTGTTAGTGGTTACGTACATATTTCATTTGTCAGAAGCTATGATAAGCTCGCATTCGTAGTTCGTACAGTGACGTTCGTACAGGACTCCACAAGCCTGCATCACAGTTCTCCTGCAGTATGCCCTCAACGACTACCAGCCACATAACTCTAATTTCTCGTACGTTTCTGATTCGGGAATGCTATGAAGCACATCTACATAGGGTGGTACTATTTCACATAATTAAACAGAGATATCTCCGGTACCGATTTGACGAATAGTAGCCATTTAACCATTTAGTAATTCGAAGGCTGATAGGTACTTACATCTCCTAGCTTAATTTATGTCTTGAAAGAAATCATCAAAAATAGTTATGCAAGATTTTATTTTATCTCTTGAGATCGGAACAATAGTATCTCGTTATTTATAAGTACAAAAAATATGATGGGACCTTTGTCTCACGTTATAATTTTGAACGAATTCAGCCACGTCTCTTTTGCAAATTAATGTATTTCTTAACTAAGTTCATAAAATCAACTGAGTTTGAGTAACAATCTAACAGGAAGCCTTTTAGGAAAACAAATGAAAGTTTTCCGCGAATACCACCACCCACCTCGTGGCGTTAAAAGCTCTATGTAGTTAAATTTTCAAAACACACTTGCGTGTCCGAGTGGGGTAATGAAATGAATTATTTTAATGAAGGCTTGTTTAGCCCGCCGACCGTTGCCTTGCGTGCCGCCGCTGTCGTTTCAGTGTTCACACAGCAACGAGCCGTTTTTTCAAGACTCGTTTTATCAGTTTTCTCTGATGGTAATGACCGTGTTGACGTTTGTAAGCTCACTGACGGTAATACTCGTCTTACCTTGCGATGATGATGCGATTTACCTATACATACTTGTGATAAAAACGGTTTGTTTGTTTTTAAGTCTTAACTGCTGTGCTCACTGCGGCTTAGTTTTTATTGGCTTCGAAGGCTATCGACTTGGACAAAATAGCGCCAAAAACGTCCAAAGTCAGTTAGAAGCTAATAAAATTTAACCGTTCCTCGGTCTATACCTCAAATCGTAAAATGTTAACAACATTTTGTTTGTGTAGTACGAAAAGTTCGACGTTATAAATGCATTTTTTTTGTAATGGATAATGTTTAGTTTAATTACGTTTAACATAATAAAAGTTTTTACATAAGCTTCAAGCACAACATTTTTAGGCAGGGACAATAATTTTTCCAATTATTTGAAGGTGATTGGTTGTTTTGGTCCTACTTATACCTAATTCACAAAATAAGACAATAGTCAAACACAAAATAAGACAGATTGCATGCACTGGGATTGGTTTTCTGAGCGATAAATTTTATTCAACCGACAAAAACATGAGTATTCGTCATGTTCATAGGCCGACGTGTTTCGATCCGGTACTTCGCCCGTCACTGAGCTAGACCGTATTAGAAGACGGCACTTGTGAACATCTGTTACGAGCGATAGTGCGACCAGAGACAGTAGCAATTACAGAGCGAGGACATGCGAGGGTTGCCTTATTTGCAATAAAGAAGCGGCAAAATTGTATGAGGTTTACCGAAAAAAGTGACCTCTGTTATGAGTGTCGTATTTTTAGAAGTATGATAACCTTTTCTATGTAGTCTGTGGTATATATTTTTCCTTATAAACTTTTAGGGTATAGATATTATTTCGAATTAACAAATTTTAACTTTTTATTTTTAACCGGCTAAAAACTGCACAGATAGATAGGTGTCTAAATAATACTACCGCAAACAAAAGCTCGATGTATTGAAGGCATCAGAAACCTTCATGATAACTAAGCTGTATATTGTTGTTTAGTAATTTTTGTACAACATATCATAGGATGAGATGAAAACTTATGGAGACGGTCGTTCGGCCACGGAAAGAAACCAAGCTGGCTGTAACTCAAACTTATGCGAACTTGGAAAAGGTTTTCTTGGTAAATGCATAAATAAATAACAATGTAACATACCTATAAGTAATCTTATATTTAAAAAAAACATACAACCGAAATGAAAAAAGAATGAAACAAAATAATTTTATTTGAAACTATACATAACACGACACATTACAATAATGGGCATGCAAGAAACATATTTATATAAAAAAGTAGAAAATAAATAGATACAGATACAAAAATAAGGTACTTAAGGTACATAAGGTCCCTCACCTCCTATTCTCAACAGCCAATATTGGTCCACTGCTGGACGCAGGCCTCCACCTCATAAGCGCCTGGGGGGTAATGCCTATAATCCCCACGATTGGCATGCCTGGTTGGGGATCGCAGTTCGATGGTAAATAGTTCTGCAAGCTTTATGCCGCTACAAGCCGAAGCTAGAAGCGTTGATTTTCAGACAGGTCCTGGTGTGGTAGCACAAAGCTGGATTATATTTTAATTACAAAACGTATTGTGCAACTCCTTTTAATAAAATTGAAGTGTGTTTGTAATGTGAAAATAACATCTTCACTAAATGCACATAGATAGATAGATTATTTATTAATACAAATAGTTTACCATTTAGTTATTAGTGCCTTAAAGCCTATGTTAGGTTGGTCTTAGAACTATAGTTCTCACTTAATTTAAAAATAAATTGATAATCTAGGTACGGTAGTTAACGAACGATAAGGCAAAAATACAAGTTAACCTATATTAATAATTAACCTAGATCTTACATTAAAAAAAAACTCATTCATATATAATATGTACGTATATACATGTTATACACACTGACACTTACCAAATGCATAAAATGTTCTAAGGAACATGAAAGTATCCACAATACTTTATTCTAAGTTTTTGTCTGTATCTGTCCGTCTGTTTGTTTATTTGTTTTGGCTAATCTACGAAAAATGGTGTGTGAGTGATTTTCATAGAACTACGAACTAGCAGAGAGTTACTATTATAGCGGGTAGCTTAGGCTACTTTTATTTTGGAAAAAACTTTAGGGTAAGATGCATAAAAATCTGTGTATGAAGATTTAACTCGAATAGCGGGAAGTTTGGTACACGGTGCGGGCCCGAATGCAGTTTATTCAATGCTTAACTTTTGATGAGTAATGCAAATTGAACATGTAAATCATTGCGGCGGGGCATATCAAACCCAGGAAACTTCACTCTCGGTCAAAATACACTTTTTAATGCAATCTGAGTTGCAAAGAAAATTACAAACAAATTAGGACTAGTATTTACAACCATATTTTGAGAAGGATTCTGACACGCTTTCCGGAAAAAGAAAAATCTTTTATTGATAATGTAGGCCTAGGTCAGTTTGGCTGTATAATACGTTTTTCAAAGTTTACTAAATATTATAAAATTGCCCCTTCAGCTTTTTCAAAATGGCTGATTATTATAACATTTTATAGATCCCAAAATATTACGACAAAGGACTCGATCTCACAACCATTCCATTCCATGATTCTGTATGAGATAGGAGATTTCTTGCCCAAATCGTGTGACGTCAAATTGCGAAAAAGCGTTCTAAAACAGAACCTGTTTGCCTATTTTTTTATATTTTTTTCTTGGACCCGCTAGTTTTAGCTTGTGCCATATTGAATTTGTGATTTAAAAAATTTGGGAAACATTTAAAGCTTATAATAACCTAATACGAGAGAGAGAAAACGGAAAAGGATTAGGAGAGTCAGGTCCGCCACGGTAATGAAATCGTTAAACTTCGATAAGTAGTTTTTTATAATAAAATAGATAATATTATGATCGCAGTATTGTCTCTGGACGAAATAAACTCTAGAATGGTTTCAACCATTGAAAAGCGTCCCTTGATCTGTAGTTTCTTTCATAAAATGCCGAAATTTGTGATTCTGAGATGTTGTTATATCAATCGATTAATTTAGTGAAATAAGGGCCGAGACGGTAATTTCAATCATATTCTATAATGTATGTGAATGCAATAAATAAAATATGAAATAAATCAGTTCAGGAATTGCGTTTCAGAACTTCTGTAAATACTTTTTATACGTTTGGTGTGCGCAACCGGCCTCATTTTGACTACCTATTTACCATTTCCATTTAGATAAATAAAAATAAGGTCAGTGGGTATAGTCCCAAATTACATTATTGTCTGCTAACGACCGGTCACTGGACGCACTCTGGATCGAGCTTTAAAAAGGGTCGAGTGGTTTTGCACAGTTGTTGGATAAAACAACCGTTTGAATAAACCGCAGCAAGGCCTACGGCAATAAACGATGACCAAATGTTGAAATTATATGCGGGAATTAAACTGTTTGTTTTAATAACATACTCGTATATTGCAGTTCAAATACTATGTCTAAAACTATAACTCAGCCTGTAAAGACTATTGTAGTTTGAAAAAATGGTCATGAATGTTTTTTACGTGCTGTTTCTTCCAATTTTTGTAGTTAACCCGCGTTTCATAATGGATTAACAGTTTTTCTACAGTTATGAAACTTAAAGATATTTTTATATGGTGAATATGGTCATTAGATTTATTTTCGCTAACTGAATAGTGAATCTAAGTAGTAACTTAGATTCACTATTCCCTTCCTACAAGTACACACTGCTACGAGTGTACTATGTAGAGTACAGCAGCGTAATAGATCTACAATAACTCTTAAAAAGGCTAGACTAATGCGTCCAACGCGAAAAAGTAGTGTGAGGAAGAGAAAAGTATAGCAGCAGACGGTGGCCGCGGCGCAGCGGGGTTCGATTACCGTCTCGGAAAAAATATTTGTATAATTTGCAAACATAATTTAACATTCTATGTTAAATAAAAATCTATGTAATAATAATGTACTAAGTATATCAGTTGTCCAGTCTCCCATAATACAAGCCCTGCTTAGCTTGATGATGATTCTGTGAACAGGCATGATAACTGATTTTTCACATTAAAATCTTTTGAAAATAGAATGCACGGGCCAGTTATAATTCGGTGAATACATAATTTTGGTGATTTCTCGTTACTGTGAGCCCTATAGACCAGCATTGTTTACTTGTTTATTATTTATTTAGCTTTTGCAGCTCTGTAGGCGACTCGCACAAGGTCCGTAGTAAGTATCTGGACGGTGGGCATTATGTAAATTTATTTAAAACGTACGGCTGACTTTGAAGAATGGAGAGCGGTTCCGTTGGCGCCTGATAAGTGACCGCTCCACGTACATGTCCATTCATAATTTATTTCTCACTACCCGAAGACCTCAATACTGATGTATGCTCCTGGACCTGCATTAAAAAACCAAGGGTTCCCTTTTAGACTGCCTAGTGCAGGCTACGCCTAGTTCGGGCCTACTTTGGAGAATGAATAATTGAATATGTATCTAACTTTATTATAAGCGCGATCTAGCGCTCGTACACAATTAGCAGCGCCATCTAGTTAAGCCCAAGTCGGCAAAGTATACAACTTAACTAGACACTATAGAACCTATGCGTTTCGAGATACAAAAATAAAAGGAACCAAATGCTTAGACAAATTTATTATTATCTTCTGTAGTTAACATACAATCCTACTTAAAACTAAAGGTACTGCGTTACCTAATATTAGACTCACTTACAAACTAGCCTAAATAATAATCTATCTATATATTTACCTAATCAGCTGGTAACACCCTCTACTGAGTATAGGCCTCTTCTATATCTCGCCACCTCTGGGGGTCTTGTGCCAGTCGGATCCATTGCTTCTCTAAATAATAATAAAGTGAAATAATCCTAAATTTATATTAACAAACCATCTAAAATACTAATTTAAGCATATGCATGATAAACGCACTCACACTTACATAATGTGTTTATTTTTTCTACGAAGCAGCTTTCGTACGCAGGCACGCAGGCCGAGCCTTATCGGTTTTTATCTCACGAGGGCGGGTAATGCCCATAATCCCCATTCGCGGGGTATGCAGCTTAGGGATTGCAGTTCGCTGGTAAATTGCGCTGCTACCCGCCACCTGGTGGATATCCTTTAGTCGCCTCTTACGACACTCGCGGGAAGAGTTGGGGTGGTGCAAATTCTAATCCGTCACCACACGGTTATAAAGTATAGTTGTATTAGTTAATAATATACTTATAGTATATATAAGTACAGTATATAATTATTGTATATTCCTGTAACGATAGTTTAAGTACCTACTAAAGTAGGTATTCATTTATGACAGTAATTAGTCGTAGCAAAGCTACATTTTGCTTGTAGCAGACAAAGCGTCCTTAGTTACGTAGTTCAGGTAAGGCTCAAAAGAACAAAACCTTTTGAGTTAGTGTAGTGATAATTAGTGTATGTGCAGAAGTGCTATCTTAAAGAACACATGAACAAAGTGTCTTCACTTAAGTATAGAGACAATAAGAAAAGTGCCAATGGACACGTCTTAGTAATATGCTGTTATAAAAATAAGTTAAAACTAAATTACCCATTAGCCAATTCTATGGCTAGATTGTAATTATACTCTAGTGTATTTAACATTTATATAAGTATACTAGACAATATAAAAAAAAAAAGTTACGTAGTAGCAATAAGGGAATAGTAATATTGTAGCCGATACTATAATTATGGCGGACAGTTCAAGAAAATCTATCGGTGTCAAAGTGTATGAGTGACAGCAATTACAATAACGACCAGCAATCCTTAGTAACCAAGCGGCGAAATGGTCATATTTTTGCTGCTATTTCTCCTATTCACTTAACATACAAACTTCTCTTGATCTCCTTACCATTCTTAACTAATTGAAGAGTTCATGTATTAATTATATTTCCATAGTCACTTCCCTGAATACATTTCTAAACTAAAGGGGAAGCAATTCGTCCCGAATTTAATATCCAAAAGCTAGCCTCCGCTATTTACCATTTGTTTTGATTTGCAGACCGTTAGGAGGTACAAATAAACAAAACTATGAAGGAACTTATGAATATTCCTTCAGTTTTGAAGGTAGTTCTGGAGCATGCGCAGTGTTAACCCTCAGTTGTGTTTAGAAGGCAGCGGAGTCAGTGTGAAGCCGCGGCTCAGTTCCGACTGACTTTGGCGCGAACTCAGAACTTCGTTGGTCAGATTCGTTGAATTCGCGCGCGTACGAGAATACTTTCGAACTGTTGCAATTTATTTTGAAGTAAAGTGGTGTTTCATTGATGCTGTAGAAACTAAAATGTGCGGTTTTTATTGATTCAGACTTCGTTGTTGTAGAAACTTGTGTTTGGTCATATTTTAAACGGATGTTAATGCAATGGTAAGTATTTCTTCCTTACACTATGGTTAACTATAATAAAAACGTTTAATTCATAGACAAGCCAGTAGGTACCTATTACGGTAGCTAGTAGCGAGAATTTTTTTTGGAAAACGACGACTGAGTGAATATACCTAAAGTAAGAAATAGGATAAATCCATAAAACTACCTACTTATTATTTTATAGTTAAAACAAGTTTCTGCCTGCAGTTTCGTATATTTATTCCAGGACTAAAACTGCATGCAAAATTTTCCAGAACTTCTAGCCCGATCCGTTCAGACGTTTTGTCGTGAAAAAGTAACAAACATCCATCCATCCAATCATCCAAACTTTCGCATATATAATATTGTGTGATACCCATATAAGATTTTATTCCGTATGGAAAAATCAACCTAGCGTGTTTCAAAGGTTTGATTCATTTCCAGCACAATCACTACATTCACCACCTTATCATTAGTGATTCCAGCTTACATTTATGTAGTGCGTACGTCATATTTTTTCATTTCCTATTATTTCCTGACACGATTATTTATTGTTTCCTTTGTGTCCTTGAAATCGGCGGCAGACCAGGGCCACATTACACAATAGCCACGCTGCGGAGCCGTCACACGCAAATAGCCAGCTTTGTCCCAGATTAAGTGGCACTTTTCAGCATGTTAACCGTTGCTTTGTTGTATAGTTTATACTAAAGCTTGGTACAGACGGGCTCATAGGCTCCATTTCGATGTCCACTCGATGTATAACAGTTTGATATTAATGATCTTCTAGCCGAATTTCGACCCGGCCGGCAGCCACAACGAAGACTAGCTAGGTCATATAGTTCACAAGTTTGCGCGCTTACAAAGCTCTCTATTCCCTCAGTATTGAGTATTGAGTCTCATAATGCGATGGGACATCAACTCGATATGGTACGCCGCTGTACTAGTGACGCGCATGACTCGTACGTGTTAAGTATCTTTCTACTAGGTTATGCCCGCGGTCTCGCTCGCGTTTTTCGGGATGAAAAGGTAAACAAGATATTCCGGCTAGAACTATATCTTTGCAATTCACAATAAATTGAAATGCAATCGCAACCCGTTAAATTGTATAAAGTGAAGAAGTAGCTACCTAACAAACATCTAAACATCCAAACTTTTGCAGTTATAATATAGCGTGATGACTAATAGATACCCAAGTTTCCACTCACATTCTGCGGAGTCAGGAGAAGGCTTTATCTGATGTGAAGCAAATTTCCGAGTATATCTAAATAACTGGTCGCATGAGCCTGAGATGTCGTGGTCGCATTCAGATTGTGTCTAGGCTAACCGAATACGCGAAAAGAAATCATGCAATTTTTTTATTCCGGCGGAATATTGGCATCCCCCCGTCCCTCGGATGAAATGTTGGTGTTCTCGCAACACAAAAAAGGTTCGTAGTTTACCCGCTTATGGAATAATAAGGAATGCTTAAAGATAATAATAGTTTTATAGTAAAACTAGCTGTTCCCCGCGGTTTCAGCCGCGTTAAATGCGAATTTCACATTTCTAGGGGGATAAAGAGAATATAATATAGCTTATGTCATCCGGGGATAGAGTTTCTTATTTACCATTAGTTTCCCATTCGTTTCGAAGCATATTCAAAACAAACAAAAAATCAAATCTTTCCCCTTTATAATATCTATTAATCGATATAGATATATTCAACCCATTTGTCGACTCTATCAGCAGAAGAAAGTGGTCGCTACCGTGCGTGGCCCCGCGTAGTGTGCAATGGCCCTTAGTATCAGCGGCGAGGCAACCCGTTAGCTCACGTAACAAGGGATCATTAATTTCAACGTGCGTGGAATTGGACACCATGTGCTTTGACGAGATAATATGCAAAGCTGGTTGCCTGCCAAAACAAACTTTTCTTTGCTTTACCTCTAAAATATGATTACTGACTAACCTTCACACACTGGTGTGAGGTAACCTAACGCGTTTTATTTTCATTATACTTACCTAAGCTAATAATTTATATTTACACGGTTTATATTCACATAAACCGTGTAAATATAAATTATTAATATTGCAACTGTATAAAGTCGCTGTGCGAAAGCACCTATAATTAACAAATAAATATAAGTTAAAAAAAAAATTGCTTTATTTTGAAGACAAACAGTTTTACACACTTAACAGATAACTTAAATAAGAACTTATAACCATTTATGTGTCCTCGCATATAGTAGCTAAGGGATTGCTTGCTTGCAAATCCTATACGAGTATGTTTGGCTGAAAAAGTTTGAATTATTAACCCTTAATTACTCGCGTGGGGTGTTTAACACCCCAGCGACTGTTTGATCGTCTCTAGTTATTGGAGTTTCGAATTTACTATTTATTAAATATTATTCTATATAACACGCCACCGTCTATACTTGTTCTAACTCTTCATGTCCATCCAAAGGTTGCCTGGCAGAGATCGCTTTAAGCGATAAGGCCGCCCATTGTACAACACATTCTTTATTTGTCTTTTTCCTGTCCAGTGTATCTGTTTTTGTAACCATGTGCAATAAAGAATTATTATATTGTATTGTATTTACAACGCTTATTTTTAAATCTTAATCATAAATAAAAGTCTAATTGTGTTTGAAAAACATAAATAAAACTGTGATTTTGTATGTATTTGGTAGTTTTTTCTACGCGAGTACCTACTTATGTATGTTTTTATGCGCCAGTAACTAAGGGTTTAATGCGTATCAAAAGTTCTGTATTGCTTCCTTCCTGGTAGTAGTAGAATACTATTTTCTGCCCGCGGCTTCGCACGCGTTGTTTCTATGGAAACGTATGAACATGCATCAATTAAATATATATATCTATGTAATTATTGTATTCTATAAAGTCAATCAGTCATTTAGAACCCTAAGCACAAGCTCTGCTTGGTTTGGGGCTAGATAATGCTGTATGGATTGTCCAGCATTATTTATTTATTTATATTGTTTATTTGTATCGTTTATCATCATCAGCCTATATTAGTCCACTGCTGGCCAAAGGGCCTATGTCCTATGGACTAATATATGCTTTGGGAAGCCTAATGAACGCCATAGGTATCGTTAAATTGAATAAAACCGCTATTTAACCTAGCAATAAATAATTAATTTAAATTTGATTACCTACATATACGACGGAGCTGAGACGTGGACACTCACGATAGGGCTGGTCCACCAGTTCAAAGTCGCTCAGCGAGTTATGGAAAGAGCTATGCTCGGTTCCTCTGAAGGATAGGATTCGTAACGAATACATCCGACAGAGTGAAACACTGGTGCTTTCCCTGCCTACGATGAAGATGGCTAGGTCAAAAGAAAACACAGAGAAATGTTTACAATTATATTAAGTTTATTTATAGTAGGGTTCGTTGTCTCCGAATAACGTTACGTAAGAAATTAGTGCCACTGGCCTTAGCTGGAGAGAGGTCCAACGCGGTAGGTCTTGGTGGATCCAGGCACAGGCGCTCGTGGCAAGAGTGAGTAGTTGTCGAACTCCTCCGGATACCGGAGAAACCTTCCGGATACCGGCTACAAAATTGTCGGGGACGAATGGCGTCAGGATGGCCGTATCGTCGAGAGACCGACAGAGGACCGGATGCCAGCAGCAAGCTCGTCGGTGACGGATGGCGTCAGTGTGGCCGTGCCGTCGAGAGACCGACGGAGTGGTGCCGTGTAGTCTGGTAGCCGCAGGATGGAACCCTGGAATCCACGTCCAGATACTTTAGACATTGTTCCGTTTTGCAGTATGACCACCGCATCCTCAACTCAAAGCTTAAGCACAATGGCAAGCATTCCTAGTGATCGATGATGAGGCAGTCATACAAATGGAATACTAACTAAGCTAATACAATGAAAATGAATTAACGGTTTACCTACCTCACTGAATCAGTTAGATTGTGAGATAGGTATCCGAGTCAAATGTGTAATTACATGGATAGAAAAAGAAGTGATAGATGTGAAGAGATGAATGTTACTACGTGGAATTGATTTAAGGAAGATATAATGAATAAGGATAGAATGATAGAAATAAAGTAGCGTAAAAGCATCTCTCGTACGATAGCGATTCGAACGGTCATTGACCGTTCAACTTACCTAGCACACAACTTATAGTCACTAATTACACACTAAAACTAATAATGCAACACTCACCCGATATGGGGGTTCACTTATATTAATATTTAGAATAGTTTAAGGAAAGATATTTAAGGAAAAGAATTAAATCGAGGAACAGAATCAGCTGTCCGTCCACTTCCTTTGTCTCGAGCGAGTCCGAAGTTCATTCACTTTACCTCGGGACAAAGACAAGCGAACGCGTAGGCACAGTCGCGATCTGAAGTGCGAAGCGGGGCGCGTGAGCGAACGAAATCGTTACATACCCCTGAAGTGCGAAGCGCGGCGTGTGAGCAAACGAAATCGTTACAAGAGAACCAAAGTTATCGACATAGCTCAAAGAATTAGCAAGCTGAAGTGGCAGTGGGCCGGCCATATCTCGCGAAGAACCGAGGGCCGCTGGGGCAAACGTGTTCTTAAGTGGAGACCACGACTCGGTAAACGTAGTGTAGGACGCCCTCCGACCAGGTGGGATGACGACCTGCGAAAGACTGCAGCTAGATGCTGGATGCGGCAATCTGAAGACAGGGCGCTATGGCGCTCATTGGGGGAGGCCTATGTCCAGCAGTGGACTGCTATAGGCTGATGATGATGACTTACATATAATCTACAGGAGGGCCTGTGTTTCTTGAACCGAGTTGCCGCAGGCTACCTCACCAAACAAAGAAATCATTTGCCCATTTAAATAATAAAACCAAAAGAAATAGCATTTCGTTTGCAAAGTTTAATAAAGATTCGCACAATGGCTTTAAGAAAATAAAGGCGCCTTAAGAGGAAATTAAAAGATGTAAATGATACCTTGTCAAAGTGAAAGAGTTCGCGCTGGATTTTGCTTTCTGCGTAGTTGCTGCCATTGCATTTTTAACCTTATTTTATGTGAAGATAGGTTGGTCATTTCAAAATAATGATGTATTTTCCAAAAAAGGAAAAATCCAATTTACCTTACAGCAAAAGCAGTCTGGTTGAACTATTTTTGACCACGTTTTTAAGATAAACACTGTAATGACTAACTAGCCTTTGTTTGCATACGACGGAAACTGGAGGTAATCGACGAGCTAAGTGACATCTTAGCTCGTCTGGGCTGTGCAAGTGCTTGCCCAGGTGAATGCTACGTTATTGCATCAGTGCTCCGCACTCTCCTGGCGGATGGAGAGGCGTTCATATAATACATATATAGGCGAGGTAAAAGTGTTCTGTGAGCCGATTGATTTATATTCTGTTATTCTGTATAATAATATGATTAGTAGTTTGAAAAAGCCAAAAACCAACTTCCTTATTTGATACTGTTTTTAAGTTTAATAGGATAAATACTAATCCCTCGGGTATAAAATTGAAGGGACGACCTCTACAAAATAGCGAAAAAATCTCAAAATCGGATTGATTTTGATTTTGAAATTTTTAAACGACGAACATACATATGTACATCCAAAATTAGAACCTCTTCCTTTTTCGAAGTCAATTAAAAATTATGATAATGTTTTAAACAGTTTCGGAAGTAAATAGGTAACATATTTTGTTGGCCTCTTTTCAAAAACCCAACGGAAACGGAAGGTGGTAAGTTGGATTAACTAGAAGATTATCTTCCGAAAAGGTTACGTCGGGAGTATGTAAGGGATTAACAGCAGATAAGGTTAAACCTACAAGATAAACGGATCACAGCGGGCTGAAAAATACCCCGAGATTACAAAGCAGGTTAAGCCACTGAGTTTATTATACTAGATGAGGGAAAACATTGTCTAACAATTGTAGTGTGTACAACGGGACTAATCTTTCAATAGGTACTTTGATTTCTTTTATTCCCCGTGTTTCCATGGGGGACAAGACAATGGCCATGACAATTATGTTTTGAAACAGGGTGCCACAAAACATGTGTATTAAGCCAAAAGGGGGTGATTGGACCCAATGGGATCAATTTTCAACTTCAATTTCTTCCTGGGATAAACTTTTCTACTAAAGTTTTTTTTAATTCAAATAACAAATTAATTTTGAATTCCGAATTGGTAATTTTTTTTTGAAAGCAATTACTAAAAAAAAATATACTTTTTTATTTTTATAATGTTAAATATTACACGAACGCGTCTAGAAAAACACGAAAACAAAGAACAAAACAATGGTTCCGTTTTTTCAGAAATAATTAAAAATATTCGAATTAAGCACGGGGCTAGATGATGCTAGACCTAGCTATGTCGCGACAATTTGTAAGTATTTCAGCTAGATGCCTAACATCACAATCAGAAACCAATTAATACCTATATTAAAATCCATAAAATACCACAAGTTAAGTCTTTCGGGGTCCAGAACCTCTCTTTCGGCTTAGTACACATGTTACGTGGCACCCTGTATAAAAATCCCAGTGTTAAGCGGATTATTCCCGATGAATCCCACCTAGATATGTAGCATATCTAGGTGGGATTCATCGGGAATAATCCGGGTGATACCTATTCTGTACTTGAACCTAAATAAATCAGGGAGTCATAAGCCTTTGTAATGTAGATATTATGATATAAATACAATAAATAAGGCCGGGCAATGCACACATCATCATCTAGAGCCTCAAAGTAAGTAGAACTTCGGTTATGGATGTAGACCTAACATTTCTGAGTGTTTCTGCGTGGCCTAACTAGATACCACAACTGATTTGGCTAAGAAGCGTAATTTTATTTCGTGGCCTAACTGCTTGTCACACTGATCCTTATTAACTTTATAAATTAGCGACATAGATGTCTACAATCACTGGCAAAACATAGAGAGACATCTTGTACAATAATATTGACGTACATGGCGGGATGGTTGGATGATATCACTAACATCATGGGGCGAATTTGCATGAAATTGGCGCAGGACCGTGTGGAGTGGCACAAATGTTTGAATGAATCCGAGGGTGAAGTCGGGTTGCAGATGATGACTTGGATGAACCATCACTTCCGGAGATAGGCTGATGTTGATAATGGTGCTTTTTATGGTAACGATACTACGCCGTCGGATTTTAAGCTGTACCCTTTTCGTTATGGTTTATTAATGAGATAGAAGAAATTAAAAGCCGCCATTCCTTCTATTTTAGGGCGGTCTTAAAGGAAATATAATTACTTAGGTGAGCACTTAACTAGTTTAATTGGTCATTGTTTTTAAGTGAATTGTGATGTTCACTCCTGAGACGTAAATTAAAAAGATTTTAAGACGATTGTTCGTTCAAAATAACAGTAATTCTTTTCTCGGGATTAGGGAAACAAAGATGGTACCGGTTCTCATGTAACCATTTCTTTTGATTAATTAAAGCATCCCCTGCCAGCCTAGGTTTTTAGATATCAGTTATGCGACCTGCTAGGTGGACGCAACGCTGTTCTACATTTTCTAGACCTACCTGCACATGCTCGACTTGGGCACGTGATGTATTAAACGCAATGGTAAATAGTTTTATCGCGGCGGCGGGAATCAAACTCGCAGCCTCCTACCGCGCATTATTACCTCAGCTGGCTTTATTACCTCATATTATAAATTGTTTCTTGCAAGAAAACCCGCATAATTTTGATAAGCCTTTATATATAATAATATAAATTTCATTAAGAGAAACCGTTGGAAGGTGCCTATAGGTTTAAGGTTTTAATATTCTGGCGCGAAATTAAATCAGGCCGTCATCTGGTTTCTATCGTATATTGCAACGCACAAGTATCGTTACGTAACGAAGTATCGGTTTATTACCGCTCGATAAAAGGTCATTATAATGAATCATGGAGTTTATATTATAACTTAGTTCCAGCCTTTGTCGAGCCACTTCAGAACAAGGTTTTCCGACTTTTTCTGGTCTTATTAAAATAACGTTAATCTATTTGTTACCTTATTACTTTTACTATAACGACATCTGTGGCGAAGTGCCAGAAGGTCTACTGAAATTTGTTTTATATCAATTTAAATGATTTTTTAATATAATTACATTCCTATGGAAACGTTGGAAGGTCATTTCTATCATCAGATGTAGATATTCATCATCATATCCTGTCCACACATGTCCATAGCTGGATATATTATGTTTCTCTACCCCATACGATGCCACAAATTTCAGCCGAAATATTGGAAAGAAAGGAAACTCACAACACATGGTAAATATCCTGTTATAAATATAAAAGACTGTTATGGTACTTGATAATTGTGTCTTAATTATACATATCCACAAGATGCAATATACATATTTAATAATCGTAACAAAAGACTTGCCCCTCTGAGTGGAATCGTCCGTTATTAATTATTTTGCAACATTTTAATGACAAAATTGCGCGCTTCGGGCAGTAATCGACAATGGGATACTGCAAAAAATTTACAAGGTAAATACCAAACCAAATATTTTGTTTGTAACGCGTCGGAAACGTCAAATCTTGTATGTACAGTATCATCATCATCATCATCAGCCTATATTAGTCCACTGCTGGACATAGACCTCCCCCAATGAGCTCCATAGCGCCCTGTCTTCAGCTTGACGCATCCAGCATCTACCTGCAGTCTTTCGCAGGTCGTCATCCCACCTGGTCGGAGGGCGTCCTACACTACGTTTACCTATGTATTTTCTATGTACATACAAAATACATAGGTATTCTATGATATTATTTTATTTCTGGTAGTTCGCTAGACAATCAAATGGTCATGTCCTAATGCTTTATGATTACATTTTTTATGACAATTGATTTTGTCCATGAAGATGTTGTAATCGATTATTGTTTCTCAACAGTTTGTTTAATTTTAAAGGCAGGTCCAAATACTTCTTTTATGGAATCAGAAGATCAATCACTGATCAATAAATTGTATAAAATAGTATTATTTGCTTCTTGCTTCTGCGGCATTGTGTACCACGTGTTTTTCGTGATAAAAAAACATAATATAATGACATGATAAAATAGTAATAGTAAAAATTTAAGTTTACCACAATAACTTATCGTAATGCGGTAAACTGTAGAGTTTACCGTAATTTCCATTACGTATTAGTAAAAAGTAGTTTTTACTATTACTATTTTTAATACTTTATCGTGGAAAAGTCGTCTGGAATAATTACATAGTTGGCTTGATAAAAATTGAAACTTTAGTCAGTCGCCATATTTTCACACAGATTCGCATTTCTATCCGTCAAAAGTAACCGTGTATATAAAATATTAAATTGTCGCATTCAATTCACTCACCTGTCAAGAATTAGGGAACTACATAGTTGTATATATGTAGAGATATGCCAATAAAATATGTATGTGTGAACAATCATCCCGTAAATAAACACAAAAAATCTTTTTTTTTTTTGTTGCAAACTAGTAGGACTCATCAGACCACTGGCTTGTAAGTACGCTAGTTTGCGGTTACTCTTAAAATCCATAAAAAAAACTGTTGCTATAAATGCAACATCATTTTTGACATCATACAAGGAATTTTACTAGTAACTGGTATTATTAACAAAAAATCGTTGTAAAGTTATAGTAGGTACCTATACATACCGTTAAAAGTAAATTAGCGGATCACGTATTTATTGATGCGAAGAATACATCAGTGAGGCGTACAAAATAAGCTCAAACAGAAGTCAAATTTTAAAGAAAATGATTTATAAATAAAAAATTAAGTATTGCCTAATTGATTCTCCTTACTTATTTTTTTGACCGCTAGTGGAAGAAGTAGAATAGAAACCAATAGCAAGCTTAAATATCACATCATCATCATCAGCCTATAGCAGTCCACTGCTGGACATAGGCCTCCCCCAATGAGCGCCATAGCGCCCTGTCTACAGCTTTCTGCATCCTGCAGTCTTTCGCAGGTCGTCATCCCACCAGATCGGAAGGCGTCCTACACTACGTTTACAGAGACGTGGTATTCACTCAAGAACACACAAATATCACATATGAGTCTATTTTATAAACATGTCAATACTTCATTTATAACTAAGCAAAACATTGTATTTCTATAATGTATCAGATGTATACGTAATTGATAAGTGTATTGCAGAGCAGGTAAGGCGTGCTTTGAATGGTGTTAATTAAGCGAGATACTACATAGTTAGAGCGAGTTGAACTCCGCGAGATATTCGTCTCAAAGCTGAAGATCACTCTGAATGGACTGAATAATTAATGTCTGTCTTGATCGCTAGTGTATGCGTATATATATATTATACAAACAAACAAACAAACAAACAAAACAAACTTTTCTTCATTATGATATTTTTTTTTCAAAATTTTAGGAAAACTTACAGCTAGGTCTTAAAAACAGTTACTTTCTTAGTACATGCCGGTAAGTACCAGCGCGTGTGTGCTGAAGGCCAATTTAAAAGTTTCCGCAGATATGTACTTAAACAGACTAACATATGACGAACAGTAAAAGTAGACGACTTAAATAAAATTAGAAGAAAAATGAAATACACAACATAGGACGATATTAAATTTAGTTATTTTAAAAATAATTAATCGCTAAGCAAGTGTTTGAGCTTACTTGCAGATGTGTTAAATAAATCTATTTTATTGTTTTTGTTGACCAATGAGTTGAACGATTTGCTAGCGCGTATCAAGAATGCGTTTTGTCTATAATTAGTTTTATAGATTAGTATGCACTCTGATTTTCTTATTTTCATTATTTAGGTGCCTTTTCGGTCGAAGGAATCGTGTTTTGGATTTTTCATTTGATGATTTTATTAAGATTGCCTTATACTCGGTTCTAGGATTCAAGATGCTTTATGTCAACAAAGACAGTTGATGAAAACCACTTCAACGTTTTTGTGTGCTAACTGCACACAGCAACAAATTTGTGCAAATTCAAGTTCGAAGAAAGAGAACGGACACAAATGAAATGACGAATGATTATGCGTTGTACGTCTAAAAAAAACAACACGTAGAGGTACAACGCATAATCATTCATCATTTCATTCGTGTCCGTTATATTTCTTCGAACTTGAATTTTAATGATGAACGATTATGCGTTGTACCTCTACAACGCATAATCATTCATTGACGACCGATGTGGCGCGGTGGGCGAAGGTCCGCCTGCGACGCAGGAGGTTGCGGGTTCGATTCCCGTCTCGGAACAATTGTGTGTACGATCTGCAGATATTTGTTACGAGTGTTCTGGTCGTTTTCTATGTTTAATAAAAAATATCTATGTAATGTATTGTATTATGTATATCAGTTATCTAGTACCCATAACACAAGCTCTGCTTACCATGGGGCTAGATAGTGCTGTGTGAATTGTCCAGCATTATTTATTTATTTTTTCATCATTTCATTCGTGTCCGTTATCTTTCTTCGAACTTGAATTTTAATGATGAACGATTATGCGTTGTACCTCTACAACGCATAATCATTCATCATTTCATTCGTGTCCGTTATCTTTCTTCGAACTTGAATTTTAATGATGAACGATTATGCGTTGTACCTCTACAACGCATAATCATTCATCATTTCATTCGTGTCCGTTCTCTTTCTTCGAACTTGAATTTGCACAAATTTGTTTTTTTTTTGCGCTACACACACCAGCGAAAATTGTGCCGATTCGAGCTCAAAAAATAAACAGCCACGAATGAAATTATGAATAAAAGTTGTCTTAGTTATTTCGCACTTCTTTTGCTGCGATGATACTCGTATCTTAAAATATTTTCCAGCAATATTGTGTTAGTTTTGTAAGCCCCGTATAATTACAAAATACATATATATATATATATATATATATATATATACCGAGTACCTAACCTAATTGGTACTACTATATTAACTATATTTACCTAGATAAACTATTTATAAGTATATTAACTATTTGATTGGAACGTTTGTCTGCAATATGTTTTGAAACTACTATGTTTGACTTTTTCATCGACAACGGTGCGTTTCGACTAAATAACATGTTTTTCTCTGAATTTCATTGACAACGTACCTTTCGATTTCATACATTTTACATACATTTCGATTCGACTTTATTACGCACAAACTCGTTAATTTTAGCATTCAACTGTTATTTCGCCATAATCAAAGGAAAATTAAAGACTTTGATCATCATTTCCTGTTTTACCAGAGGGCCACGTTTGTAATGTCAGGTCGGCTCGTACAATTCCTTAATAAGGTGCTCGTGCCTTCAGTGAATGGCATGTAATAAATGAATACAATTATTAAATCTTTATTCTTATGATACAAGTGACTTTTTAGGTTTAGCACCTAGTTTATATTTTGTATTATAGGATATAAAACACCACAGTTTAATATCGCGCACATAAATATAAAGTCGCACTAATGAATTAAATAGACTTAAATTTATCTAGAATTAAATCACAATTATATATTAATGTTATAAATAATATTCAATTTATGTAGGTTCAATTTCATAACGGTTATTGTAAGTATTTAACAAACATAGTAAATACATATTTATAGAATGTCATGAATTACATTACATTGTAGCTTATGATCAGCTAAAATAATAATCGATTTTTATTAACAACTAGCTGCGCCCTGCGGCATCGCCCGCGTGGAAATCTATGTGTCAAATAGTTGATAAACCTTCCTCTTTAATCACTCTATCAATTTAAAAAAACCGCATCAAAATCCGTTACGAGTTTTAAAGATCTAAGCATACATAGGGACATACAGACGGCGGGAAGCGACTTTGTTTTATACTATGTAGTGAAGAAAATTTTGATTGAAACAAAATGTTTAAGTTCATGTGCCAAGCGACGGTGCCAGTATAACGACGTGGTAAATAATTTAAATACAGTGTACAGTAATATAGTGGGCCACACAGGAGTGAACCTATCACTAAACGTGACTAAACCACCTAAAAATACTTTTAAAAATACACAGTAGGTAGGCTGCTAAGAAGGTTAGAAGCTGCTTGAGAAGCTCTCCTGTTCTCATGAGTAAAGTCACAGGTGGAACTACCGTTTTTTCGTTGAATTTTTAACAGCATACTTGGAGGGTGCTTTTACGGTCTTGTTAATGGAAGAACGTAGGTAATTACTAAAGTAGGTTACACACGAAGCTTCTTACATACTTGTTCATAAATTCCATATTACAGACAAATTGGGTAAGTGGGTAATGGGTATATGAGTATACTAGATACACCCCGCGGTTTCGCCCGCCTTGAAATTTATTTGTCAAATGGTTTACTACCTTCCTCAACTCTTAACCTTCCACTTGAATCACTCTATCTATTAAATAAAACCGCATCAAAATCTGTTGCGTAGTTTAAAAGATCTAAACATACATAGGGACGGACAGACAGCAAGTGACTTTGTTTTATACTATGTAATGATATACCCATTTTCATTTCCAGCAAAGCTCCCATTGACATGATTTTACCTGCAATTAAAACAGAGTTCGTTTTGATACAATTTTTATTTTTTATTAAAGCTTATCCGTTTGATTTCTACGTGTTGATTGTATTTACTGTATTAAATCAGATTTTATTGAAAAATATCAATGACAGCTGGATCCGCTTATCCAGCACATACAACATTTTTCAAGGAAATATAATAATTTTCATTGATTTGTTTTGAGTTATAATCGAGTTGTGCTGTGCAGTGCTTTAATATATCGAGAACTTTTATTTTTCATTTGGGTTTAGACACTACATGGTTTTTTAATAATACATTTTTATTTTTTCTTTCTTACTTAATTTCACATATTTTTAAACTTATTTTTGTCAAAGTTAGTTTTGTTTTGTTGCTTTCGCTGCTAACCTCCACATTACACATAGAGTCGTCTCTAACTGAATCAATAGTTTGCATTGTGTTTAAGTTTAAGCCTGCAATAGAAACATGGCCCTATAAATAAACTGTAGCTATAATACTGTAGGTATAAACTTAGCTATAATATAAACCTATAAGGTACATTACTCATTGTTTGACCGACTTTCGTAATGTAAGATAATATCTTGACGATTCTTAACTGAACAAAAAACCGGCAATTTCAATGCAAATTCATTGTTTCAGATTCATAAAAGGCTGGGAGAGAAATAAGATCAATGGAAAACAGTGAAGTGTCCTATTGTTCGAGTGGCTGAATGGGAAGATGTAAAATGTTGTGGAGGAGTCGCTCGCGGCCGGGCCAGGTACTGTCCCTGTTGGCACTGCTGCTGGGCTACTTTTCAACTGAAGGTACGTACCAAACACGGAAATCCAATGTTATTACTGTTTTTAAGTTTTATAGTAGATATCATTCTCGATACAAAAGAAAATATTTTTTCTAAATCGATCCATCATTCATGGAGAAATCAACTAATAAATTATTAATAAATACATACAGCCGAACATAGAAACTACTCGTATGTTTTTCGTCGATTAAAAACGAATAACTGACTCAGAATTCTTGTGTTTTCGCTATTTTTAAGTTTTCCGGTAAAAATATTTATCCCTCGAAAATAAATAACATTGTTTTCGGTATCTTTACAATAGTAAAATTAATTTAAAATTGGCCCACAGCTGACGAAGAAATCGGCGTACATACATACAAAATAAACAAAAGTAGGTACAGCTGATCATAGACCCTCCTTTTTTAATCAAAGTTGGTTAAAATACTAATGTATATTTAACAATAACTAATTGGAGTATTTTTAACAATTACTAATTGGTGTATTTTTAACAATTATTAATTTGCTTACTGGTGTAAGCACCTATTAAAAAATAAAAATATATATAAAATTATAAAACCAAAAACCTTTCTACGTTATAAATAAGAATATGGGTCTCTATGAATCAGCTTATATAGCTTATATATGTATATAAAATAGTAATTGCCGGTCACAAATGCTCTTCCTAACTAATCTAACGTCACGCGCATCGTTTCGGCTCGGACATATATATACATATATTATGGGCCGAATACGGCATATAATGTGGGACGAAAGCAGACTTTTTCATGTGGGCTGAAATTCCTAGGGACGAATCTGGCATAAATCGATTTTTCTCGTATAAATGTGGCATGTGAGTACTACACACATAACTCACCCGTGAGTGAAAAGGAGTCTTCAAAACTTTCGTCTTACATCGTCGACCTCATCGTCCTTTTCCATCAAGACAGATTGTGGTCTAATTATAAAAACGACATATTTTCAGATTTAAATTTCATCATTGTAATAATATTCACTGGAAAAAAAATCATAAGTACTCTGCTCCACTCACCGCCATTCAGTTCCAAAGATATCCTTATAAAAGTTGCTTCTATAAATAAATAAATAATGCTGGACAATTTACACAGCATTATCTAGCCCCATGGTAAGCTGAGCTTGTGTTATGGGTACTAGATAACTGATATACATAATACAATACATTACATAGATAGATATTTTTTATTATATATAGAAAACGACCAGAACATGCGGAACAAATATCTGCAGATCTTACACACATTTGTTCCGAGGCGGGAATCGAACCCGCAACCTCCTGCGTCGCAGGCGGACCTTCGCCCACCGCGCCACATCGGTCGTCAAAATATTATTATATGTTATTAGTTTTACGTAAGTTTTAAAAGTTTTATCTAGTTCAGAGACATAACGACCGGCTTGGGAAAATCTGCACATACTCAGTCACTTTTAGCTACTTACCTTACCCTGTTTTAGAAACCTTGCTCTGAAGTTATTTGAAAGGAAAACACAACGTTGAAATATAACATTAATTTTATCTTGTTGAAATATACTGGAGTGCCAATTATAGTTTGAGAACAAATAACGAAGGCGAGTACATTTTGAGGAGGGCAAGGTAGAGCAAAGAACAAGGGTGGAACAATTGTTTCTTTTAGAGCCTTGCAGCCATATTAATAATTTCAAGTTAGTGATACTCATAAAAAATACAAGTTATGTTATGCTTATACTTATTCATACATTTTTTTAATTATGGACGCTTATTATTACTTAATTAATTGATTACTGCTCACTTTATTCAAAAAAAATTTTTTTTTGTTAAATTGTTATTTGTGAAAGTTGTTGTGCTTTGTGCTGCACTTAGTACTCTGGCGCCGCTGAAAACCAGCGCTGCATTGGCACCCGGGTCAATGGAGCATTTTACTTTTCTGGGTCGGTAGCCTATTTGTGTTCTCGCTGTTATTTTTTGTAACACTTTGTAACTTTTTTGTAATTTGTAATGTTATATTATATTTAAAAATGCAAATAAACATGTTCTATTCTATTATACTCGAACCGAAAACAGTAACTTAGTTTTTCTCATTTAAAGAAATAGCCGCTTTTACATAGTTTTCCTTTCAAAGAATAACGTGGAAAAAGCTTGTTTTTCTTTAGTCAAAGAAAGTCAGATAATTGCATAGCGGATTCTTTGCACTTCCGTTACCAAAGCAGTAGTATCTTTGTGCGTTAACTTAATCTAGCGCTTACAATTCATCTCGCTTTATCAAAAGATCAAAAAAAAATTTTTTTTCTTTCATTTCAATAAATCTTTGCAGCACAGGCAAATATTATACATAATATGTATTCTCTGGCACCGATCTAACCTTCTCGTAGCGTTTTCCGTGTTTTTTCCAGCTACCTATCTCTCCCACAGTTTTGTGAAATGTTTGGTAATTAATGCTTTTACAACATTTTTCTAGACAAATATCATGTTCCTTTGAATTAATCAATAATTTGGCAAAAACTCTTCCCGAGTTTTATTTAATTTTCGGAACGTATCACATAAGAGATATTCTGCAGGAAACTTGATCATTATGTATGCGATCGCAAATTTACATTTCATAGACGCTTTCTCACAGTTTTATCTAATAGAATTAAGTAGACTAGAACTTTGTCAAATTTAAGTTTATTTATGACGTTAGTAAAAATGTTGAGGTTAGAATTTTGCTGCTGAATCCGAGCGGTACTTTAGATCTAAAGAGTTCGTTGTGTTTGTTTCTTCGATGTAAGGTTTTAAGGACAAAAATCAATTCGCATTAAGAACAATAAGGACAATGTTAATATTTTCTAGGTACCTAATTATTTCAGGCATAAACATTGTAGCATACTTCCTCGATTGAGCCCTTACCTAAACTAAAAGCAAAATTATTTAAACCTAAAAGAACACGGGAACAACAGTCAAAAAGTCGAATACAAGTCAAGACTTAGGTAGTTAAGTTAGATGCCAGGGCAAAGAGCTCTTTACAACAATATCGAGCGCGGGTAGCGGGCAACACAGGTAGGTGTTCAGTGTTCGCGTGCTAGTGTCTCTACTTCGAGAATGAAATTGGCGTGAACTTACTTTATTTACATAATCCCGGGTACAATGACATGCTTCAGCGAGCACGTTTGTGTCGCTTTTGTAGAATACAACTCCTCTATTCTCTGACCGTAACCGACCGACGTGCTGTCTATTACTAACCAGACTACAAACGGCATGTGTAATGGCTTCGTATTTGTAAATGATGTTGGCTTATTTATTTGGAGGATTACGATTTGCGTGGTTATAATGTGGTAGCGAGTGATCTATTTCGAGTATGATAGCCAAGTTTTTAGGGTTTTGTACCCAAAAAGGTACCCTTATAAGATCACTTTGTTATCTGTCTGTCCGTCTGTATACCCGTTTTTCACGGGAACGTGTGGCGGTATTGAGTTGCAATTAACATCAAATACTCAAGTCCGTAACTTCTTGGAGCCGTCATATAAATCAATATAATTGACTTAGAAGTTTGATTTATATGACGGCTTCAAGAATGCAATCCCAGAAGGAATCAAATGTTACTGCCGATTATGTTTTTTTTAAAATTTTCAATGGAACCACATCACCATAGCACACAAAACCATATAGGGTACTTCCTGTTGACCTAGAATCGTAAAATTTGGCGAGAGGTCTATACGGAACTCTTGGTACCCAATTCGCATTTGACGTTTTACTTTTCTTTATTTGATTTAGTTATACTAAATACCTACTAATTTCAGATTTAACTATGTAGTAGGTATTACGCCTACACTCATAATACCGAAAATACGCAGGAAAATACCAACAAACTCGTGACAGGGTAATAACTTTGAAATAGTTATGAAAGATAAGAACCTGTAAATATTTATCAGACTCAAATCAAACATGTTTACATTCGGAAATACTTTTTCTGCGAAGGTTATCTGTTTCATATAAAAGAAATGGAATGAAGAAAAGTAGTTTACTTATCCTTTTCTCGTGAAGAGACAAAGCGTTTGGCCTTTATCTCGATAAGCGCGTCCCTTTTACGAGAAATACAGAAAAAAACTGTAAAAGGATACAATGCTAGAATACACAATGAAGTGGAAATAATCAAATTGAACATTGAGTAAATTGAAAAACCGAGAGAACATTTAGGAGATAAGCAGAAAGAAATCTGAATCAATTACGTTTGAGTTCGGGAGCCGGTTGCCCTATTGTATTCAACCCAGCTTACAATAAAGAGGTCTGTAGCTAATACAATCGGAGGGTTTTTATGCGTGTAAGCTCTTATACTCGATTTAACTAGAGTGGTTTTGAGTGGTTTATGAGCGCATCGCAGGGAGCAACCTGGATAAACTGGATAGCAGCATTACATTACCAAGTTTGAACGGTAATCAGTAGCAGTATGGTTGATTCATTAGTATTTCATACTACACGAGTTCGTAGACGTGCTCGTAGACACTGCTACGGCGTAGGCATTCGTAGCTGTTCTACGCAAATAGTGTACCTATTGTACTGTTAATGTGTAATATTTACATATAAGGTGTTATTTTTTAAGTGCAATAAAGTGTTAATTTATTCATTCATTCATTCAATGTAACGTGAGTAGCAGTTAAGCCTCCACTTTTTGTTTGTTCCTATGAGTAATCGTACGCTATTTAAAATACCATCATCATCAGCCTATAGCAGTCCACGGCTGGACATAGGCCTCCCCCAATGAGCGCCATAGCGCCCTGTTTTCAGCTTGCCGCATCCAGCATCTACCTGCAGTGTAAAATACCAGTACCTGTAGTTTAAAATACCATAACCATTAGTAATTGTTGTACACTATAAAGTTGACATAAAAGTTTTCGTTTCCTCCCATACAATAGGCGCTTTGCAGCGAACCCACCTTATGGAGAGGAACTACTTAGTATGACAGCGATCCAAGTGTTTATTTTTTCGCATTTGTTAGCCACTGAATGATTCTGCATAGTATACGAAACTGCGGTAGTATACGAAAACTCTGTCCACTTCATTACATTTTAGGATTATAAAAACTCAAAGCAGGCCTCCCATGTTATTTTTACACTTCTCCGCTCCGCTATGTTCGCACGGCCTTAGAAGTAGCCTCGACCGTAACGTATAGGTAACGAATGTAGGGTACTAGGTATACAAAGTTCTAACCTATATCACGAGTGGAGCATTTACTTGCGATTGCACGGTGCTAAAGCTTCGCTACACTATAAATTTCAACCGTCTCCGCAGACATATCGGGATTAGTGGCTCAGTATTATCGGTTAAAGCAGCACTTAAGAAACGTTCTACCGGAATGTTTCCTAAATTCTCACAAAGGTAAGGTTCCGCGAAGATTTGGTATGCCTCTTGTATTCTTATAGGTAGTTTGTAATTTATTGGATAGTTCTTTTTAGAACACAGGTTCAAATTTCTATATCAAATTTTTAAACGTTATTGTTTTTATCGACAGTTTGCTTTTGAATAGAAGGGTGATGATCATAAAATGTTTTTTTAATAGAAATTTGTCCGACGCTTTGTATTAGTTCCAGACAAATAACAAATATTTTTGAAATTAAGTTTAAAATGAAAACAAAATAGTAACACCCACCTGGCATTAAGCCCAGAATTAAAAACTGAATGAAGCTATTTAATTACACAGTGGCGTGGAAAATACATAATCTATCAAAGTCTGTAATTCGTATATAAAAATATGGATACGATAATGATGGATTGGTAAGCTCTTTGATGTAACATCAGTATTCGAGTAGGTTATTAGGTTCAAATACAAAAATATTATCGGAAAGAAAATTCAGTTCTATTAATTTTATCTGATAATAAAATTAATCCTTTAGCTTAATATTAAGGCCAAAACCTATCCCTCTCACTTTGGAAAAAAGGCAGTACTCTCAATTTATTAGGTTATTAGGTTCCAAATACAAAAATATTATCAGAAAGAAAGTTCAGTTTTTTAACGGTTTGAAGCTGAAGGATTAATTTTATTATCAGAGAGATTTAGGTCGATGCCGATTCCTCTGAAAATAACATTTGGGAAAAAATTAGGTAGTGCTATCATCAATTTCCAAATATTTAAGCGCGAATAAGTCTCGCCAATGTGTCTCTAAGTTCAACGCAAAGTGGCCACACACAGCGGGTATCACTCACCAATATTGTCACGCCCATCATCATCAGCCTATATCAATCCACTGCTGGACATAGGCCTCCCCTAATGAGCGCCATAGCGCCCTGTCTTCAGCTTACCGCATCCAGCATCTACCTGCAGTCTTTCGCAAGTCGTCATCCCACCTGGTCGGAGGGCCACGCCCATGATTAAGCCCAATATATACGAAGGGAAAAGCTTATGAAATTAGCCCATTTGCGCCGAGCCTTAGTTTAATCCACAAACATGTTAGGTAAACTTGTCTAGAATATCGTTGTGAGATTCCATCGCCAGAATCGCTATGTGCCGTTGCCTTGCATCGCCAAGTATTTAATCCGTCACGTTAACATGCCGCGCCGGTGCGAATCCCGTCGCGATCATGAATATTTATATCGACGCTGTGATATTTAACATGCTCGTAAGCTCTGGAGTTAGAATACAGGCTTCCACCTGCACCTGTTTTGACTTTCAATATTCTACTAATGAGGCAGAGCGGTACCCCAAACATGTCGGCTTGGTAACAGGATCTACCACGTCCCGAATAATGTGGATAAAAAGTTAATTTTAAAAGGGATTTCCACGAACATAAATTATTGATGGAAAACTCAGTCGTCCACGACCGAAGGACATGATCAGAGTGAGTGTGGTTTCTCAATCGGTAGCTGACCCCTTCGTTTACTTGTTTTTTCATTATTTTAACCGGGACTATGATATCTATAAGTATAGAATAGAATAGAAATTATTTATTTGTGTTTCATACAAAATAATACAACTTAAGAACTAATAATAATAAAGATAATAAGCCCGCAGGGCAGCTTGTGGCGAGCTGATGGTGAGAAGCCATACCACGGGTACCGAGTGCTCCCGGGAAAGTTCCTGGTTCTCGTCTCCGCTTGCGGAGTGGCATCCCAAGAGAACCAGATCCCGACCTCTTGCTTGCCTTGATTGGCCGGTCTGAGTGGAGTCGCGAGAGATGCATCTTAGGATGTAGACTCGGGGTGGAAGTGTCTAGTGGCGTAATAGCGAGGAAACCCGCTCACGAGCAGTCTTCGTGATGGTGAAATCGGGGTCGCACCTTTCGACACCCCTCAGTCGTTTGCGCCGAGGTTGTTCCTCTCCGGTAATTTACTCCGGCTTTTAAGGAACTCATCCAGAATTCGGCAAGCCACCGTCTGCCACTCTTATTAACATTATGATTGACTTGTTTATGGCAGTCGTCCGCAATCTCCCCTATAGCCCGATTACCCAGTCCATCCATCCATCACAATAGCCTGGTTTTATTTCTGTCATTTTTCTTTGCAATAGTCTCTACACCTGGCGGATACCATCTTTGGGTGTATCATATTGTGCACCCGAGGATGATACCCGCTTTGTGTAGCCATCGCCTTTAGATTAACTTCTAAAAGGGCCTCTGTGCCTCTGTTGGCTTCGGCCCCACGCAAGCCTTCCAAAGGACCGGGTCACTTTATTGCCCGAGGTGATGGTAAATAAAGATAACAAATTAGGAACGAATAAAAGAATTAAAACACGAGAACACAGAAAGGCTACCGGCTCAGCATTAAATGCTACATTGACATAAGCCAGTGCAGCGCTGGTTTTCAGCGGCGCCAGAGTGCTGAGTGCAGCACACAACACAAATCACTAATAATAACAATTTAACAGTCTCCATTTTTATTTAAGTCTCCTTCTGTGCGTCACAACATTTCCTTCATGTCAAAAGTTCGTGACAACCAACTTCATATGTTACTGAATAAGTCGGCCTAGTTCTTTAAAATCAAATAGTGTTATCAGGGTAGTTTCTCTGGGTTTAACTGGGCTATCGTAGGTCGTACTATTCCGAACCTACTACTTAATACAAAAGGGTGTTATGTTCCACATCGATGTGAATAATTAAAACGATGTGTACAATGTAACACGGAAGGGAAAGTACCTTTTACTACAATGAAGTGTTTTATAGCTACTAAAGTTATACTATTACAAAAATTACTTAATTGCGTAGATAAGTAGGTACATGAAATCCAGGCTTGATGAATTATTTGTGAACACATCATTTTGAAATTATCTACAACATAGTCGACGATGCAATTTATGTACGAATTTAAATTTGTATTACCTATTAAAAAAATATAGAAAATTATGCAGTGACACGAAAGTCTATAAATGAATTAAACTGACAATTGATAGATATAAAAGCCTCAAAAATTAAAATAAAAACTATATAATAGCTACTCTGTATTGTTGAGCGATGTTTGTAGTTAAAAAGTTATGACTTTTCTGAACTTTTAATGAATATCAAAACTTTTAAAGCTATCATGGTTGTTAACAAAAAAGTCACAATATTATTCATATTTTTAATCACATCATGGTAAATATCCTGTTGTACAAATAGACGACATCTGTGGCGCGTTGGGCGAAGGTCCGCCTGCGAAGCAGGAGGTTGCGGGTTTGAATCTCGCCTCGGAACAATTTTGTGTACGATCTGCAGATACTTGTTCCGAGTGTTCTGGTCGTCTATGTAATAATAAAAAATATGTATTGTATTAAGTATATCAGTCATCCAGTACCCATAATACAAGCTCTGCTTAGCTTGGGACCAGATCATTGCAAAAACAAATTTTGTTGTGATAACCATGACCATGATAGCTTTACAAGTTTTGATGTTTATAGTTATCAATAAATTATTCTGAACATAGCGGAGATCCTGATTAATCGCAATGGATTGGTTCAGGATCTCCGCAGCAACTTAGAAGATTACTATTTTACTAGATTCGTTACATATTAAGAAAATCTGCTAACTCCGCAAAATTTCAAACCAGATATACGTAATAATTTTCACCACTCGGTGATGTAGATTAGTGAATTAGCAGCATTTATTCGAATCCACTTGGAGAGTGTAGTGAGTCCGGCGGTATTAGCGTAAATAATCCAATATGCTAACGCTCCGATTAGTATCGGGATTGGAAAATTCGGTCAGTGTTTTGGTGCCGTATTGTGTTCTCTAGTGTTCAAAGTTTATCTGTTTCATAAAGTTTTCCCGTCCCACTAGCCCCTTTGTTCCAGTTTTTAGCTTTGTACAATTTAGGGCTGGATCGCGCTGGTTGGTTGACTGTTTTTCCGAGCTTTGGTTTTTGGGATGGTTTAACATAGTAATGTTATTTTTATTCGACAATTATAATATTGGGAACACTGCTGTGATACCACGGTCTACTTTTTCTCTCTATTTTTAACCGACGAAAAAGAAAAGACATGGGGTTTTTTATTAATCTTAGTCGATTCGTCCGTCATTTAACAACCGAGTTGGAAATTCAGGAGGTATATATTTAGAGCGAGCTATGGAAAGAGCTATTCGTAACGAATACATCCGACGGAGAACCAAGGTTATCGACATAGCTCAAAGAATTAGCAAGCTGAAGTGGCAGTGGGCCGGCCATATCTCGCGAAGAACCGACGGCCGCTGGGGCAAACGTGTTCTTGAGTGGAGACCACGACCCAGTAAACGTAGGACGCTCTCCGACCAGGTGGGATGACGACCTGCGAAAGACTGCAGGTAGATGCTGGATGCGGCAAGCTGAAGACAGGGCGCTATGGCACTCATTGGGGGAGTCCAATGTCCAGCAGTGGACTGCTATAGGCTGATGATGATGATGATATATTTAGAAATTAGAAAAACATAGTTCAGAAAAAAACTTAAAAAAACAGTGTCAACACCAATGTTACTAGTTTTTTTCAAAACAATCAAATTATTAAGATTAGCAAGTAGTAATTGTTAGTTGTGGTTTGATTGTTGTTTTAATATAAGAGATTGCTGAGTTAGTGGAACCAAGTGCAGCGATTTACAAGGAACTAGGAAAAATATATTGCATTCATCAAATACTGAAAGAAATTCACGTTGGTAAAAAACATAATGGGAATCTGTTTTATCGTTTACAGCTGCAAAATTGAGGATCTCAGAATTAAAACTTATAGACGAAGAAGCATCAAAGATGTCTTTTGGCCTGGGTGGCTGTAATGATGGCTATGATTATGGAGGTCATCGAAATAGTTTGTAATCTCATTATGGAAGACCGAAGACAGATACTATAGGTAGCTATAGTATCTGAATATCTCGTCCATCAGCTGTAGTTACTACTTTGCGATAAAACATTTGTAGTCAAAAAAGTTGGATTTTTTACGGTTTCTGCTAGTGCGTCCATATACTGCTTTAACACTTTGAGTGCTGAAATCACACGGTATGTGTTTTCTACAAGTGACTAATATGCGTATCCATATAATCCACACTAGCGCAGCGGCTGAGAAAATACAGATCTTTGTGACTCAGCACAGCCGTAATATTTTTCGAACGAAACGTATGTGTGGCGCAACACAACCGCTGTGTAGAGCGGCAGCACGAATTTTTTAGGTTAAAAAAAAGAACGCAGTCGTCGAAAAAAAATCGCAGTCAAAGTGTTAAAGGTAGAGAAAAAGCGCGTTCACACGTCTGTCGAATCCCTGGCTCATATTCTAGACTGCGGTTTCAAAATACTGCTCCACTCGGCGTTTTTCTTGACTGACTATCATTTGTTTCATAATATGAAAAAGTATCTCGTTTTCTAAACATTTTCAACGAATGAAGAGTTCGAAGCTGCGGTAAATGGGTATTTAGGAAGGCCCTTCAGAAGCTTCATTTTCGTAATTGCGATGTAGACACTTTGTAAAGCAGGTGAAAGACATGCATAGAGCTAGAGGAAGATTAAGAAGTAAAATAACACTATTTACATTTATTATCTTGGTTAAATAACCCGCAAACACCATCCTCTCCTACAATATTTTTTTATTCTATTCTTACGATTAAATTCGCCTTTGCTAAGTATTTTGAATATATATTACGCATGTAAGCGGGTAACCTACAAAACTTATTTATGGTGGACGAACACCAACGTTACATCCCTTATCGAGGGACTTCTTCAGGGTGAGTGCGGTTCTAGACGCGCGCGTACAGTCAGCGTCAAATTAATGTAAGCGTCTAGAGTAGTCAAAATGACGTATATCAAATTGCTTCCATGTTTTTCATATCATTTTGACTACTCTAGACGCTTACATCAGTTTGTCGCTGACTGTACCTCATCCCTACGCGCTAACGCTCATAAGGTTCTTAGCTAACCCGCTTACATCCGTAATGAATTCATCCAAGTACGATAATTTTTGTACTAAAATATTTTGAATGTGTTCGGAACTCATCATCAAATTAATATCATAATAACATTACTGGGGAAGCCTCATTAAAATACGAACACGACAAAACTAATTAATTATCGAAGTGCTACAGCCTCAAGGGACTAAACGGCGACGTTAAATTAATACACTTGGGTAAAACTTGAAACGTTTTCAGGTAGGTTTAGAAGTCTTATTTGAAAGGTTTGACCTATTATGTTTACCTAGGGCCTGTCGGAAGAACTACGCTAACAAATCGTAGTGCACCCACGCACCCGTACAAGCGTACAATAAATATGCTAGCTGTGGAAATACAAATACAAATACCAATATTTATTAGAAACAAGAAACTTATAGTATAGGGTACAATTGTGGGCTGACTACCGCAAAAGTTAAAAAACTGTGTAGCGGAATGGTAACATCTAGTACGGTAGATGTTAGCTTTCCACACCTAAATGGCAGTACGGATCTTAGTGTGGTTTTTCTTTTTGCTTTATTTCTAATTATGTTTCTTTCTGGTTACAAAATAATCGTGTTTTTACCTTATTAACCTATTTATTTACAGAAATTTGTTAGATGTTGAAATACAAGAAATACAAATACCAATATTTATTAGAAACAAGAAACTTATAGTATAGGGTACAATTGTGGGCTGACTACAACGCAAAAGTAAAGAAACTGTGTAGCGGAAAGGTAACATCTAGTACGGTACTAGATGTTAGCTTTCCACAACTAAACGGCAGTATGGATATTAGTGTGGTTTTTCTTTTTGCTTTATTTCTAATTATGCATCTTTCTGGTTACAAAATAATCGTATTTTTACCTTATTAACCTATTTCTTTACAGAAATTTGTTGGATGGTGAGGAGAAATCCACGAGATTTAAAATTCTCAGGTGATAATTTTTCACCAACTTCAAAAATATTAAAAAAGAGAATGTTCTATGCTCGGATTTTTTTATGAACTCGTATATTTGTCGATTTCTCCGTCAATTATGGAGAATAATCCCGAGGTGGTCCTCTAAAAATGTTATTCCTAAGTGATTAGTCCTATCCCGTCAAGCTTAAAAATAATCATAATACTTTTGAACAAATCACGACCAGCTACAACAATTTAGCCGATATTATTGTAATTCTTAATAGATATACTTGCTAATTCATAATAGTGATCCCATAAAAGTTCGACCCTCGAGGAATTGATATGTGCGGCGTAGAACGTATCTAAACCAAGTAACAGATTATCTTTGTTCATTTTCTCTTTCCATAATATACTATATTTTTGATGCGAAAGTACTATATTTTTTTACAGTTCGTTTTGAAAAATAGTATATTTCCTCGAAAAATGTGGCTATCCTAGTCTGAAGCAACGCATGTTTGCACATTGATCAGTGAGATTGTTCGCTTCGTGCACACGTGCCACAAAAAAATCAAATCTTGCCGTCGTCAAAGCTATTTCCAATAAAAACTAAAACCTATTTTCATTACATAGGAATTTTGTAGTTTTTTTGAACACGTCATAATATTATCTTATTATAAATATTAAATCATTAAACAATCTGGGCATCGATCTGTCTAGCTCACATCAGTGGACAGTAAGTCAAAAGCTATCACAAATGAGTCATCACTAAAGGGTATAATCCTCTGAACTGCCAGACTACATGGCCAAGTAAGAGGCCGTTGCCATGTGGCTGGGTAATTTAAACGAAATATATGATGACCACCTCTGAGTTATAGCCCGTATTCGATACTGTGGGCTGTGGAATAGGTTATCGGTATCAATTAAGTCTTCTTTGATAGTCGAATGGCTTTTGACTTTAAATTGTCCAATTATAAATCAATCATACGCCAATTCGCCGATAGCCGATTGAGAAGAGTGTTTAGTTATTTCTAGGGTAAAGTTGGAAACAAGCAAAAGGTGAGCTTTGAAAACCGACACGAATCTAGCACCATACTTTAAACTCAGCGCAAAGTTAGTACCACTAAGTACTTACAAAATTCTGCCCTGAAGCTAAAAGTCGGAAGTCGTCGGAAGCAATAAAGTGCTTACCGACAGGTCAATAGGGAGCTTGCAACCTGGGAGCGGAGCTCCTAATACGTTCCAGCAGTGTCAGTGTCAGGCTCCGACAGGGGGCGTGAAAGCCTACAAATATAGACTCTAAGTATATAACTCTAACTATATAGACGCTAAGGCCTTTGAAGATACTTATCATTATATAGATGATTGAACGTAAAAAATAGCCTTTTCACACGAAAAACTAGTAAATATTATATACCTGAATATCATCAACCTTTATTGTAGCTGCAATTCGATAGCTGTGAGTGCCACTGGGCTGAAATAGCCACCTTCTGTCTCCATTATCAGACCAGCTCGATGTTACCATAACATTACATCGTCACCAAATTTACATAAGTATGCCAAATTTCAGCTCAATCTGTTGAGGATAACTGGTCTAAAATTCAGTTTCACGATTTATGCCTCGAATACATACACGACTCGGCAAACGTAGTGTAGGACGCCCTCCGGCCAGGCGGGATGACGACCTGCGAAGCACAACAGGCAGATGCTAGATGCGGCAATCTGAAGACAGGGCGCTATCGCGCTCATTACCCCAAATGAGCGCGATAGGCTTATGTCCAGCAGTAGACTACTATATGCTGATGATGATGATACACACATTGTACAGGGAAAGCAACATAAAAGCTTTGAAAAAATGTTCCTGACAGGACAATGGGCGAGCCCGGCAGCGAGTGGCGAGTTCCTCGACACAGTGCGAGTGTCCGCTGTGACAGGTGGCGAGGCGACACTGCCCTGCTACACGCACTCGCCGCAACCCTCGGATCTGTTGCAGCTCGTCGTTTGGTACAAGGATAACGTACCAGTCTACAGGTTAGTGACGTCACAACTCCACAACTCAGCAATTAAAGACATCGCACATACATCTAGCACCGCTACTACAGAGCACAAAATAAGCATTAATAAACATGTACGTATATGGGCTGAACTCCATCTTTAGAGTGACATAAGTGGACTAACATAAGTCTCACGCCCGGCCAGCGAGTTGTCTGGTATCTGATGCAATTTTTGTGCTGCGCGGCAGTGGTGCGGTTCAAATCTGCGACAACCTTTAAAACCTATGAAGTATTTACGAGCTGTCAACTCGCGAGGTACGGAGCGCTCCCTGCTAAGCTTGATCCAGTAATTTCGGTGGCATAACGCTCGCATTTTATATAGCAAATAATGTTATTCACTATCGCGTGTGTCTTCGTAGCGCGACCTCAAATCTTTTATTTGTTTGTTAATACTCAAACTTTGTGGTAGTTTCAATTCTGAGAACAAAGTAATGATAGAAATACCAATAAAAAACTATAAACCTACAACTTCTAGCTTCCTCTCGAGTTTCCATTTCAGTGGATCTCTTTTATCTCGTTATTTTAAAAATTCCGTTGTTATCTAAGAGCGCTTCTAGAAATAATAGGATATAAGGTTAAGTTGTTAAGGATTCAAACAAGGTTAAGCATGTATCTACTGAGACTTGAGACAATTCCCAACAGTTACAACAAGTGCTCTTGCATTACATTTGCATTACAGAGTGACCTATTTTACATTTGCATTACCGATTGCCGCAGGGCAATGCAGCCAGCGTCTTGGAGACGCTTTTGATTGTTGACCTCTAGATTGTTTGCAATAATCTCAACTGTGCCAATTGTTTCTAATCAATCTTTGATTATAATTTTCAGTGCTCCTTCTTCCACAGCTACGACAGTCGCATCAAAGGTTCGGAGGCCAACTGGAGGGATGACATGCTAGGCGACCGTGCAGTCTGGCACCCGGCGGCGGTGCCATCCACTCTTCACATTCAGAACATAGTGCCAGAGGATCGTGGACTCTATCGCTGTAGAGTAGACTTCAAAATCTCTCCTACATTGAACCAGAAGATTCTGTTGGAAGTAATAGGTAAACAATAGCCCGTAACCGTCCAGTGATGGATATGCACACCTGCAAACGTGCAAATATAAGATTGTAGATTGTAGTATAGTATTCGAGCTGGGACATATTTTATTCATCTATATATCATATCGGCTAAATAAGGCTGCCTTTTTTGGACGATACACACGCGGCATATAATTATCACTCAAGGCGAGATATGAGCAAAAAAATTGTCGCAAGTGTCTTGTTATTTTTTTTCTTACTATAACCACAGATAATATAATACATACATACGTAGGACGAAAAAAAATAACGCACAAAGATAATTTGTAATAAGCAATAGTTTTGTTTTGTTTAGTCAAGCAAGAAATACAAATCCGTTTTCTGAGAATTCTAAGTACAGCATTATCAGAGCTTCGTGTAAATATTCCACTAAACAAATATTTTAATACAATATTACCTATTATTTTCATATTTAAATTTCAGGCAGGTTAACAGAATACCACTGAAATTGGGATCAATCTTTGAAATACCTGTGCCGTTTGATTGTTTATATAGGTAGGGACTGCCTATTCGCGTTACAACGGATCGCTTTACGCTAGCTTATGAATATAATTTTGCGATTACCTCCAGCAGTTCCGTGTTCAGTGGTTGTAGTTCTGTACTGGGACGAATTAAGTCCCAGTAGTTTTGTACTAGAGCTACCTACTAGGATTAGGAGTAATTCTGCTAGTTATTCCAAAGGTCTTTCACCTGAGCACCTAAAAATAAAATTATTCTTCCAAAAATTACGAACAGTTTTTTTTTATAATATCAATCTTAAATCTCAAAAACTTTAGATAAATCTAACAAAACATTCTCTGTAACAAAGAGATATAAGATCGAATAATAGAAACATATTAGAACTAGTATTTACAATTGAAACAATGTAACTGCAGACTGTAATCAAATCAAAAGGTAGCTCAACTGACCCATATCAATTCATATCAAAAAACACTCAGTGGCTGCTTATTACCACTATACTTCTAGGCTACAAAATGTAACTCTACTCATTCCATTACACTTATTCCACCGTAGGTACATGTTGATACACTTGCAATTATCTTGACTCGTTATAGTAAAATTTACCTACTAGTATACTACATATTATTATTTATGTAAATAACTCAAGTTGTAGGCAGGAAAAAACATAAGGGATTTTATGGAGAATTAGAGATAAAAAAACACACAAACTGATAATTTATAATAAATGTTATTAATTCCTGTCATAATAATGCAGCTGTATACAGGCATTGTCAAAATAAACTTAAATAAAGATAGGTATCAAACCTTCGAATACAAATTGCTACTTTTAGTTTCAATAAAAACCTTCACCCCAATTTAAGGTCCAGCCTGAAAACCAGTGTCACTATCGTCCTCGGTCGATAATGACAACAAGCTGAGATTGGTCCTTATTAGCCGCGCACATAGGGAAAGACCAGTTATTCTTATACTTGGGACTCTACTACCACGCTACATTATGTAAAGTTTAAATCCCTACTACTTAAGTTGTTTTGTATTTTTTTTATGTTTTCCTTTTTTTTGTAATTGTTTATTATTGTGTGTGGCTATAAATAAATTCTTTTATTCTTTTTTTTTATTCCATAAACAATACTTTTTTACCTATCCAACTACGAAAATCCTATTATGTGCGATATTATATCTTTATTCACCTGTAAAAATTGTAATATCCGCGACGGAAAAATATTTTCATTTCGAAGTCGTGAATAAGCTATTTTCGTCTTTACTGAACTGTTTACTGATACAATATTGAAATCCAATCTCTCAATTGATTATCCATACATACACGGTAACTCCATTTCCTTCGCGCCGTGCCTTAGAATGACGAGTGCGGAACTTCAAAATGATATTAGAAATTTTTAGGACATGCTTTCAGTAAAGTAAATAAATATTAATTACACCTATTATTATTATATTAGATTTTTATTCTCTCGTTTATTATTATTATTATTATTTTACATCATCTGTTTACTAGACATATACGTATTATACTCTCCTATTATTCTACTTTTGTTTATTTGTTTCAAATATTTTTCTCTTTGTTGTCACCGAATTGTCGTCCGTGACTTCAACTAGTAATTAAGGTCTTTGGCTGAAAAACAGCGCTGAATATAATAATGTTCAGCACACGCTGAGCCAACCCCTATTTCGGCGCAGGGTCATGGAGGTAGTCTTATTTTAGTCTTAATATCACCTATTTGTGTCGTTTACCCCCATGATAAACTTCTTTGTTTGTTTATTCTATGCCTGTATTTTGTACCTGTGTCTAAATAAATGTTTTTTCTATTCTATTCTCATTATAAAAGAAATATAATTACATAAGGTGCCCACTCATAACGAACAAGTGATACTATACTTTTGCTCCGTGGTATAGTTACCTACCGTGACATACATGACGACACACTTTTTGTAATATGTTCTAAAAAGGTAATTAATATAAAGCTCATTATCACATCATAGCACATTAACGAACGCCGCAACCACGCAGCATAAAAATGTGCATAAAGTAAATTATGTTAAATTTAGATACATTTTACAGTGGCTTTAATTTTCGACGACTGAGATCTTTTTTTTAACCTTATCCATTCGTGCTGCCGCTCTACACAGCGGTTGTGTTGCGCCGCACATGCGTTTCGTTCGAAAAACATTACGGCTGTCACACAGATCTGTATTTTCTTAGCCGCTGCGCTAGTTTGGATTTACGCATATTAGTCACTTGTAGAAAACACATGTCATACGGTGTGATTTCAGCAATCAAAGTGACGAGTGGCCCCTTACCTATCTGTCATCTGATGTAGCATCTAAGTGATACAAAGTTGAAACCCATATTGCAATGCACATTTTTGTGCTGCGTGCCTAGTACCCGTGCGCCTATGATCTGCAACAGCCTTTACTCGCGTAGTTACCTACGGTTACGTAGTCGATGTTACCTACTATAGATTTTTAAACGCTAACTCTACACCAAAAAAGCCTTAGTCTAAAGTCTAAGTATCACACTAATGTTATAAATGCGAAAGTTTGGATGTTTAGAAGGATGGATGTTTGTTGCTTTTTCATTTAGCAAACAGGTAGTTCTGAGCCTGCAATACTTTTTACCCGATAAATCAGTTCCTATGGGATATAAAATATAAAAACAACGTGTGCGAAGCTGCGGGCAGAAACCAGTAGGTTTATAGTCAATATTTTAAATTATTATGCTACATACTTTGAGCATCATTAAAATTCACCTGGCTAATACGAAAATATCAAAAAGCTAAAAGCAGTTTATTAAGCAGAAGAAAACATCTTGTCTTTCGCCAGGATGATGAATTGGTGTTTTGACGCATGAATAAGGTATTTTGCTAATATTTTGCTGAAGGTTCTAATGATGGCGGTATGGCTTAAAAGTCGGAAGTTGATCATTTATCGTCGCTTTTAGAATTAAGCGCAGTTCCTTCGCAGAATAAATAGCTTACTTCCTTCAAACGTCGATTATGTTAGTTCTTATAATCGATAGTGCGATCAGAGTAAATATTGAAAATAATAATATATTCCGTTATGGGAATCGAACCCGCAACCTTGCACTCAATTGTGTATTTCTTTGCTCTTTATATCTAAAATATCAAATCAAATAGTTTATTTCCTGTATAAAAATAAATTGAAGAAATTATTCGTTAGTGTCGCTAAAACTTAAAAACGGCTTCACTTATATGACTCTTTTTTGTTATTTTGCTTTTATACATTGGCCGGGTGATTATGTAACTCGCGACCTGTTTGCGACAGGCGTAAATTAAGCAATCAGTGCTGTCAAACGTCAATTTCGTATTAGATTGACACCAGTTACAACGTCAAAATTGGTCAAAATTGGCGTTTGACAGCACTGATTGCTTAATTTACGCCTGTCGCAAACCGATCGCGAGTTACATAATCAACATGAGGGGGATTGAAAGAAAAAAAATGTTGCTTGATGTTTTACAGAGTCATCTAGTTGAAGAATAATGTTGGACGTAAATCAAAGCGGTAGTGGTAACTCTGTCTATGCATCGTAAATAGCGTAAACGACCTTACTGACGCGACGTATAAAGAGCAATAACCGCAGTCCGCAGAAAGCTATTTAATGTGTATTTCCTACAATTTGTGAATACTTGTACCAATAAGTTGTAATTTTTACACTAATAATATAAATGCAAAATTTTGGATGGATGTAAACATACATACATCCATCCAACCTCTTCAAGTCAAAAAAACTGCACCGATCGGGTTGAAATTATGCGGATGTACAGTTTTTTTTATATGAAATGTTGATCTTTCGCAGAGTTGCCAGAGAAGCCTAAAGTGTTCAATGAGCTGGACAAGGAAGTGGTCGGGTTCGCGGGTCCATACGTAGAGGACAGTAGCCTGAAACTTACCTGTGTTGTAAGTGAAGGTAAAACTAGAGTGATCATTATGTTTTAGAGATAAAGCTTAGATTTTAGTATAAAAATGTGTTTTAACGCGCGCGATCACAGATCAAACCCAGTCAAAAAATACTGATTTATGTCATATTTCTAATTCAATCCGCACGTTTATAACACTGGTTGGAACAATGTTAAAACAAATGTCCGACCGTTTTATTCCCGTTCGAAATTAATGATTTCCATTCGTGCTCAAATTTTTATCCAATAATTAAAAGGTTATAATGTAACTGAATTAGTGACAAAACGTCGAGACGAGAAATATTTCCAATAATTGCTAACTCTCACTATACATCAAGGTACTGAAAAAAAAAGATTTTCTTATATTTTTAATACAATTGAGATCAGGACGTTACTACGGTTTCCTTCCTAGAATAATAATACTTTCAAAAAGATAAAACATTTTTTCCGGTAATAGGAAACCCGACGCCCCGGCTCCGGTGGTGGCGTAATGACAAAGTGCTGTCGACGCTGCCCCGTCGCGAGGAGACGTCGCGGGTCTGTGTCCTGGACCTGAGGATACCCAGGCTCACCAGGGAGCACCATGAGGCGGTGTACTCCTGCACGGCTGACAACACCGCCTTGGTCTCTCCGCTAAGGACTAACGTACAGATACAGCTACATCGTGAGTACTCACTGTGATCATCAGCATCGCGTTCTGACTTTTTTGTGGTCTGTCGCTCGTGTCCACTCACCCCCAAGGCCCTGCCAGAAATCCGGTTTTGGTCAACTTTTGTCCAGCAACACTAAGCTAAGTTGGAGCATACTGGTTCACTGGATAGGCACGTGTTATTTTTAAGGTAAGTAGAGTAAAAGTTAATTTTAAAAATGTATTTATTTACGTGTTTGCCTTTGTGTGTCAATAAATTAATGTTGTTTCTTTCTTCTTTCATCTGCGTGTAGGGAAGAGACTATCTATCTACTTATGTAAGCTTTCCTACACGTACCTACACATATTACTCCTGAGGCCAACTTTACTGTCACACGTGTCGTAGGGTATTTAAGACCAAGTTCGCTCTAGCGAGGGCCGCTGCCATCGAAATCGATGAGGTCTTTACGCTCTATCACACTTGGTGTAACCATGCTCGTGCTTCTACACCAGGTTCTTCATACCGGTATTAACTTATTATATTTACGATGTTCTTATGAGCAACATTTAAAAAATTATAATTATTTTTATTGAACTTTGTTGGGATAATCGCGGCACAAGTCGCTACGATGTTGATATTTCTTCGCCGTTTCGACTTTAGCGCCGAGTAGACGAGGGAGAATAAATAGAAGATCGATGAAGAAGATTGAGAATAAATAAATATATATATAGGGAAAATTACAAAACTCAGTACCAACTCACATAGTGGCTGATCCCACACACGTCTCTGAGAAGAAAGCTTTGGATTCATCCGCAAAATCTTAACAATTTGCTTGAAGGTTACAAAGAAATAGCTATGTTTGTTGAGTTTGCAGTTGGAGTTGAACATTAACATACCTATTATCAGGTATTCTAGAGGATCGTGTCACTAGGGCACGGCAAGGCATGCTATTCCTAGATAATTGATTCGGACATCAACATGCACCGGGAACACGCTCCATTGGACCATGCCTTTACTACCCAGTAATATTAGTAGGTACCGAACTAATATATCTTCTATGAGGATTAGTTTAAAGATATTGACCAAATATGGACTTTAAAGACCGAAGCTTACGAAATCATTAACGCGTTATATGGAGAGGAGATTTTTGTTTTAAACCGGAAGGCTGTCGCATTAAGGTACCTAAATCTCTAGTTTGCTCCATCACGTACCTAACTGTTTTATGATTTTAATCTAATGCACGCATTTATAGGTATTCAGTAATGAATGAATAACCCCGCACTGGACTACTAATATACAGGATGTATTAGTAGTTCCTAAATCATTCATCTTGTAATCTCATACCATATTTCGCACCGTAAGTTGGTAATTTGACACAAGAAGCCTCGAAACTATGTACCGGCAAAGTTTATATTGAATCGTTTCGTGGTTATAAACAATGGTGAGAAATTCTGAAGTGCTCAAACTTCGTCGTATCGTATACACAATAATTGAACAATAACTCACAAACTAGTAATAGTATAGAAGAAAGTTCAAAGATTCTTGTATGTTACGATATTCGTAGCCGCTCATTTTAAAATTAGTACTTTGTGTTCGTAGCAATTAAAAACAAAATAAACTATCATTACCTATTTGTCAATTTTCTTTCGAAACCAGTTATTATGTACTACGTACGTCAACTGAGGTAAGAAAGTCATTTCGTATAGGTGTAGGTTCCACGAAGGTCTACGCAGTGCCGGACAAAAGTCGGAAAGACAAATCAAAAAATATTGTTTCATAAATCTCCCGCAGTATTGTCGCCCACCCCAGGCTGACCCTAACGATTTCTGAGAATGGCTCCATAAATATACCTACTCTTTTGTGTCACACCTAGCGTCCATTAGTTACTATTTGTCACTCATTGTCCTGGACACACCGCAAAAGAAAATTATTCACCATTACTGTAATAACATGGCCGCTTTCATCACTACTATTGTTTAATGACCGAATTCGTGCCATTAAGTTTATCATAATGATGATAACATCTTTAATCTAGAAATAGCCTTTTGTTAAGTTGATTTAATGCCATAATGAATCCATTAGGTGCCTTTGAATCTGGTTTTGTACCTAATGCACTACCGCTAGTTTCTGCCTAACATTCGCTTTTATTGTATATTATATACTTATATATAATTTTTCTGACTGATATGCATCCATAATACTTCGATTGATAGCTAACACATACATTCTCTGTCGGTGTTAATCTAACGCAATACCATGAACCTACCCAATAACGCTCAATTCACCACGTTGCCATATTACAGGAGGTAAAATATTCGGACGCGTAGAGGCGTACGTGTGGTACGGAAAACAAAGTGTCGTAAAGACTGGTCGATTTGCACGCCACCGTCTTGCTTTGACATTTCGTACGTTTTATTAACCGACTACGGTAAAAGTTATTGATGGAGCTACATTTAGGTTCTGTAACGTATTAACCTGACATAATAGAAATAAATTATGTATAATGTTGGGTTACAGATAAGTCAGCGAAACATTATTGTATCGCACTAACTATGTATTTAAATAAATAAATAAAATAAATAATGCTGGACAATTCACACAGCATTATCTAGCCCCATGGTAAGCAGAGCTTGTGTTATAGGTACTAGATAACTTATATACATAACACAATATATTACATAGATAGATATTTTTTATTATACATAGAAAACGACCAGAAAACCCGGAACAAATATCTGCAGATCGTACACACAATTGTTCCGAGGCGGGAATCGAACCCGCAACCTCCTACGTCGCAGGCGGACCTTCGCCCACCGCGCCACATCGGTCGTCAAATTTACGCCGCTCTTTGGTTTATTTTATTTTGTTTTTTATTCGTTATAATGCTACTAATGAGCTACGAAAATATAATAATACATCTGGATCGACCAGTACTTTTGTCTGACTTTGACATAAGTACTGGTCGATCCACTCCACGACTAAGCTATCGCCTGAAGTTTAAGAGGTTTATATGAGGGTCTAAGTGAAAATAAACTCTATACTCATGCTACTATAATAATATTCCTTTGAGAATATGCGTTACATCAGAGGAAAATCGATATTACCTTACTTGACTTTACAAAGCTTAGTTAGAATAAAAGGGAACATTTTAGTATTTTTTGCCTTTTCTTAGATGTTTAATGGATTATACAAGGTGTAACAAACAGACTTTCAGGTGGGTTCAGCTTCGATCGACAGAACAAAGGAAAAATTCGAAAAATAAATGAAAACGAAATGATCACTAGACAAGGCGATGACTGATACATGTGCTTATTGACATTAAGATGAAATAAACAGGCTTACGTACCTGTTTAATAAATAATTCATATTTTTTTAATTCTTTACCTCTTTACCAAACTTTCAGGGGTGGTTCAGACTCGGTCATGAGACCGAGTCTGAACCACCCGAACGTTTGGTCCCTACTTTTTTTTTTAAATACAGGGTATAGTACATATTTTACAGAACTTTTTGTTTTATTTAGGATTAATTGAGAATATATCATACGTCTTAAGAACAGGTTCTATCCGTCAGATGCTATCTGAACCGAGGAAGTCAGCTACGGCTTATAATTTTGCAAAAAACCCCCAAAAAATTAAACGTTAGCTTACAAAATTAAAAATATTTTTTTTGGTGGACTCAACATTTTTCCAAAACCTCATAGACAATGCAACGCCAAATACCCGAAAGCTGACAGTAAATCTAACTTTTGCGATTTGCTCCGACGATACCAGTCATAAAATATTAAGTTAGTTAATGTTTTTTAACCCCTTTGTTTACAAAAAAATATCTTAGATTCTAGATCCGAGTTTATAAATTGTTATTTTTAGTGCGGCCGCTCTTCGTGGAGATATTGACTAGCGAACAACCATTTTCGGTACTGCAAACCGCCCAAGTGTCGTGCAGGACGGCTGGGGCGCGCCCGCCCGCTGTCATCACCTGGTGGCTCGATAACGAACAACTCAATGCAGTCCAAAAGGTAAGGTTGTACAAATACCGACATGATATTTTGCCATTCATGTAGGTACGTTTATTTATAGCAACGGAATTTCTAGCTTTCGGTTTTCCTAGCTTTTTCATACTCGTACTGTAGTACTGAACGCACTTCAAACACTCGAATGTTGTGCCTACCCCACCGATCGGGGGAAGGACCAAAACGCACGAGTACTGAACGCACGTCTAGGCAAGTTATTATCCCCATTTTGATAATAAGTTGTTAAGTGTTTTGTGTCAGTGTTGTAATTGGAAGGCACGTCTTTTATTCCTACTTAGGCCTTAGATACTCGTAATTCCATTAAAATAAACTTGTGATGAAGTCCGAATTTACGCGGAAATAATTATTGTGATTTTTTTATCAAGTAACTACCTACCCATCTACTTATTATGATACCATTTGTAAACCCCGTCTCTCGGAGGATTTTAAATATTTTTTTTCTAATTACACAGGACACGGAGAGTCAAAACGAAACGTTATCGGTGATCAGATGGACGCCGCGTATGACGAACAACGGGAAAACGCTCACGTGCCGCGCGTCACACGCAGTGCTCAAGCATGCGACCATAAACTCGAGCATATTACTCAATCTACACTGTGAGTATACGCCTACATCACCATGCACACGTCAACTACTAAACGTGTCCCTCCAAACAACCGAACAAAAATTACCCTCCTGTTGTGGATATTTGACTGTACCCTTGATACAACAGGAATACAACGAAGGACAATCCTTTGTGGTATTCCTGTTTGTGTCAGGGGTTATATTAGAGATTTTTTTGGTAAAAGCCAAAGGGAATAGTGAAATCACAACTTCAATATCAATAGTACTCGGCTGGACTGAATCTATCATGTTCCTATCTTTGTTTTGGTTTTGAAGCTTGACCCCCCATGACATGTGACACAAAAGTCACAGAGGCCATCATGTTTCGGCGAGTTCATGATAACCTTTTTCCCTTCAGATGTCCCGATCGTGGTCTTGAAACTGGGCTCACCGCTGCTAAACCCGCGTGATATTGAAGAAGGCGATAACGTTTACTTTACGTGTGACGTAAAAGCGTACCCGCCTGCTTATAAGATAGTCTGGGAGCACAATGTGAGTAATACCGTATTGATTTCACCTATTTAGGTACTACCGAGGTACTACCCGTTATGACCTACGGAGCTGAGACGTGGACACTCACGATTAGGCTGGTCCACCAGTTGAAAGTCGCTCAGCGAGCTATGGAAAGAGCTATGCTCGGAGTTTCTCTGAAGGATTGGATTCGCAACAAATACATCCGACAGAGAACCAAAGTTATCGACATAGCTCTGAGAATTAGCAAGCTGAAGTAACCGCGGGGTGGCGGTGGGCCGGCCATATCTCTCGAAGAACCGACGGCCGCTGGGGCAAACGTGTTCTTGAGTGGAGACCACGACTCGGTAAACCTAGTGTAGGACGCCCTCCGACCATCGACCTGCGAAAGATTGCAGGTAGATGCTGGATGCGTCAAGCTGAATACAGGGCGCTATGGCGCTCATTGGGGGAGGCCTATGTCCAGCAGTGGACTAATATAGGCTGATGGAGGTAACTACTAACGTTTATGATGTTTAGGGTACATGTACGTATTTCTAATACATTTACAGATACAATACATGACTTCTTGTTTTCTTAAAAAAACATAAAAAAACCACTTTAATCGTAAATTACTAGCTTAGTTTTCAAATTTAAGTATGTGTCGAGCTAAATAAACTTTTTCCATTTCATTTTATTTCATCTGCTCTCTAGTATGGTCCAATGGTAGGTACCTAGGTCTTGTGTTTTGGATTATTTTCTTTTCAGGCAACAAGCTCGCATTGTTACCTAAACCGGGGATTATAAAAACACTCGTATTCGTTGGTAAAATGGAGTGAACCCCGTACGAAGTCGCAGAAGCTCCGATATTTTGCTCTAAACTTCTGCCATGAAGTAGCCACTTTTGCTAGAAAGTTAGGCGAGGAAAGATTTTGCAACCGAGATGAAAACTTCTAGCTGGAAATTATCATACGACAAACAGTTTTCTTTAAAAGTTATAAGCCGTTTTAGCAACTGCAATAGCTTTTTTAACATAATGTTAAGGTGTAATCGTAGTTCTGGTAGGCACTGTCTGATCTTGCTTTATCATACGGAACATAATTTGGTTTTGCTCACTCAGGCACGACCGAGTCAAATACAAATTCTCCGACGCGATGACTCACCAATTAGGTAGGCACATACAATATAATATAATATTACATAGATATAATATTCAATCAGTATTGGGCCCGCGCGGGCCGAACGTGAATTATAATGCCGTATTATCGTCAGGGTTATCGTTAGCATTTTATGAAGTTTCATCATAATATATGCCCATTTATGACGACCACTGTGGCGTGGTGGGCGAAGGTCCACCTGCGACGCAGGAGGTTGCGAATTCGAATCCCGCCTAGGGACAAATATTTGTACGATCTGCAGATGTTTGTTTCGGGTGTTCTATACATATCTTCGTACTGTATTGATATTATGTATCAGTTATCTAGTACCCATAACACAATCTTAGCTTAACTTGGGGCTAGATAATGCTGTGTGACTTGTCCAGCATTATTTATTTATTTCATATGAACGACAACATTTGAATTGCTTCCATTTTGTAGGGTGGACTGCCCGTACACCAGGCACTACTGTGAACGCCACTTTTCCATGCAACCCTATTAGTTTTTAAGGTTTTGTATAATTTCTAATATGAGCCGTAGATACTGCTTGAAATAAATACTTTTTATTTATTATTTTTAGGGTCAAGCTATTTCATACAACCAGAGAGCGGGAGTGCTGGCCGCCATAGGGCACTTGGCGATTCGGGAAGTTTCGAGGCAGAATGCCGGGAACTACACGTGCACGGCTTCGAACGTGGAGGGCGACGGCAGGTCCCAAGCGTTCCAACTTAATGTTATCTGTGAGTATTGTTACTAGATTTTTAATAAAGTACCTACATACTACATACTGCAGCCAGTACTTGTCATGCTGTGCCCTCGCCGGATAGATAGATAGAAAATACTTTTAGTGCACACCTAATATATAAGATACTATGTACAATAACATCTGAAAAACTAATCTGAAAAGCAATCTCTAACAGACAACCATGGATGGATAGGATAGGGGATCTGTGTTCTTGTAGGTTATCTATACTCATATTTTAAACAGGAAAGGTTAGATTTTTTGTTTGTTTGTTTGTAATGAATAGGCTCCGAAACTACTGGACCGATTTGAAAACATACTCGTTTTTTGTGTGTTTTCTCTTTCATTTTAATATTTATAAAATTTTTATTATTTGTTGCAATGGCAAGAAAAACCAAAACTGAAAATTGAAACTGTTTACAAAAATTAAAATTTAAACTGTTTCTTTTTTTTTTGTTTTTTGATCGCGGATAAACAGCGTGCTGACAGACGGACAGGTGGACAGGACAGCAGAGGCTTTTAGATACAGCTTTTATTTGCACCCTTTGGGTACGGAACCCTAAAAAGATATCTTACTTATAAACAGCCAACAAATCTCTAATATAACCGGCGGGCACTGTTTCATTGCGCGTGAATATGTTTCTCAATATTTCAACAACCATTATTTAAATTTGAACTAGGCAACGTATACCTGAATTTAGATTCCACAGTTTCAACCTAAACATAACTTTCATCTCAATATTAGCAAACGCTTGAATGGACGACGTGGAAACAGGAGAGGTATCCAGCCACTGTTTCCACGTCGATAAACTGCTAGAATAGCACGGGTACTGGTGTGTACCGACCTTTGGAATGTTATTATTACATCATGGCTACAGTTCTGAATATTTAGACAAGCCTATTCGTACATTTAATGCTATTTACCCAATTAATAATAGACCCCTTTGGAGGCTTGCATATACTTGGTCGTAACAATAGTTTGCGATAATTACCTACGCAACGACGTAACGAAGTAGAAGTAACATTGCCTAATCTGTGGTAGCAGTTTGATACGGCACTATGGAGAGATCAAAGGCTTTTGTATCCAAGGGCTTTTATTTTTCTCAGGAATATTTTTCTTACGATAAATATTTAGTTTTCGAGGTCTTCCAAGAACTCACCTAAAATCGCAACTCATTATATTTTCTGGGAAAGGGCTCCATGACGAGAAACTGATAATAACAAAGAGTTTACCAGATCTAAGTTAAACAGTGTAACATTTGTATGTATTATGTACTTCTATTTCAATCAATATTTTCATTTCATTTCTTCTCTTCATCGTATTTCTGGCAGATAAGCCGGTTTGCAAGACGACGATGACAGCTCTCGTCGGGGCGGAAATCGACGAGCGAGCTAATATGACGTGTCAAGTCGATGCATTCCCTCGCCCTGTGAGCTTCCAGTGGTACCTTAATAATTCAAAGGGGATCATGGAAATAGATACGGTGAGTTGGTATATATGTATATAGTATAGTCTAGGCACACTCCCGTTGCTAGGCTAGCTAAGGATCCGTAAAAAACGGTTCTGTGGAAACGGACACGCTGAGTGAATGCGTGACACAGCGTAGCGAAGGGTCCGTAAAAAGCGGTCCTGTTTTCACAGGACCGCTTTTTACGGACCCTTCGCTACTTGAAACAATCGTTTACTGGGTCCGGAATACTGTCGGTGTGTGAACTCGCTCCTACAACAAACGGATACTGTAAAATTGGATGCTGTGTGAATACGCCCTATTTCTGGAAATGCACATAACCAAGGACCATCCATGGAAGGAAAAACGGACGGAATCCTACCGAACCAAAAGTGAACAACAGCAATGGCGGACAAATGTGTATGTTTGGAGAGGTTGCCATATGAAGAAAAAAAAACAATTACCTATTTTCATAAAAAAATCTTAAATCCATGAGCTAATAACCATAATTTACAAATGAAGTGACTGTATTATCCAAATCGTTTTTCCATATTTTATCATGTGAAGAAAATCTGTAAAAACTATTTGTTTGTGAGTGTGTGGGACAGTGATTAATATTCTCTACTGTGCCAGATCGCAAAAAAAAAACATTTGTCCGTGTTCTTAGCCACAAATATCGTAGTGTACTTTTGGAATAACTTAATTATACTCTTTATTTTCGTTGAAGTTAAATTCCCACTGATGAATTTCATGGAATGGAATTTGACGTGTATAATTTTTGTGTAGGAGAACATCACAATGGGAGATGGGAGTTCGATCTCCTTCTCTCCTCGCTCCGAGGCAGACTACGGGACTATCAGCTGCCGAGCCTCAAACGCCGGCGGGCAGCAAGCGGAGCCCTGTCGCTTCACCCTCCATCGCCCCTACAACTGCTCGACTGTCAACATGACGGACGACTTAGTAGAGCTGAAATGTGACCTAGGTATAGATTTTGAGAAAAATAGCGGACTGTCCCGGCTTCGCCCGGGTATTTATTATTATTATTTGAAATTTGAAAATATAATATAGCCTATGTCACCCGGGGATAGTGTAGCTTTCCAACGAAAGAATTTTTCAAATAGGTCCGGTAGTTTCGGATCCTATTCAATGCAAACAAACAAAAAATCTCCTTTTTATAATATTATTATATATAATATTAAGATCCTAATTAGGTTCTTAGATTGCTTACATCTATATCTATGATAGTATAGTATATATTTTATTTATTTTATTATATTTTTACAATCTTAGGAAAAGTTACAGCTAGATAAAGATTAGATACAAGAATATTTAACTTAAACCAATTAAAAATTTCCACAAATAATTTAAAAAATAGCATGTATATATATAGACGTAAGCAATCGAATCTAATAACCTAATTTGGTTCTTAGTTAACCCGCTTACATGCATAATGTTTTTTGAGAAATCAAATGCAATCAGGGTACATGTAAGTAGCCTAAGCTGCTAAGTTGGCCCGCCCGCTTAGGCTGCCATGGTATGGGATTTTAATCGGTAAGTTCCTTATTGCCTTGAAAATCACGTTTCGTTCGTCAATCTCTTGCTATAAAATCATCCTAACTGTATGGGAAATTCTGTTTACCTTACCAGGGATACCTATACAGTCAACTCGGCAGAGCAAATATAATTAGAGCTAGTAGTACTTCATCAATCATTAATCTAATTAGTGTTGTGTGCTTGACCACCTTTTCTGCAATAGTTAATAACATTAATTGGCCAATCTATCATGGATGATTCCTACATAATATGGCTTCTGAATGTAATTTAAGCTTAACGGGTGAAATAATCGTCAGCATACAAATTACCTAACTAAGATATTTGTTATATTTATAATGCGTAAGCGTTCGCACTTGGGGAAAGACGCGTGTTCAAGTCTTGCCGAAATACGTACGAGTAAAACAAATAAACTAAATTAAATTATTACTGAATATTTTTAATTGGACTTACTAAAATAACTCTACGGACTTTTATATAATAGATAACACTGATACCTTGGAATGTATGTTGAATGTGTGTATTTTGTGTGACGGCTGCTCTTGAAGTCACCTATGATTTAGGATATTTAATATAATAATTTGAATGTTAATAATGGCTCTAGGTACTGAAATTGTTTTCCATCAGGATATGACGGTGGCCTGCACACCAGCTTCTGCGTGGAGGCGTGGGAGGCAGGTACCCTCATCCTGAACGTGACGACGCCAAAACCAGTATGGAAGCTGCGAGGCCTCGGCTCCGGAAAGACCCTGAAGCTGGTCTTCTACGCGTTCGATGAGCGACGGCGCGTTGAGATCACCACGCTTCGAGTGCACACGCTGTCAAGGCTGGCGTTGCATACAGGTGCGATTTAGGATTTAGAGTGGAATGGATGGAATTATTAATACTAACACAACGGGTATTTAGGTATCGCGGTAGGTTTACATGTCATCCCGTGACCACGACAGTGTGTTAACCTGTTGATACGTCGGGAAAAATTGTTAGTGTGATTTTGTCGTATAAACATTGAACTCACAGCTATCGTCACTAGCCGTTAAAATATTTTTAATAGGTGGACTAAATATAAAAACTGAAACAAATACTTTTGAATCATGTTGTGCTTGGAAAGACAAATCCAGCGAACCCAAACTTGATGGAATTACGTCGTTTCGTTAAGGAGTTCTTATGGTCACCTGCATCATTCTGTCTGCATCATCAGACCAGCTAGTACATTGCATTGTCACCGAACTTTCATAAGGATGTCCAATTACACTTCAATCGGTTTAGGATAACTGGTCTAATATTTAGTTGCTAGATTTGTCACACTCAGACTAGTAGAACTAGTAAAATAAAAGTTTGTAAAAAACAAACGAAGTTCAAAACATCGTTGAAAATTTTGTTGTTGATTTCAATTATGGTACACACAAATTTTGTACCATTACAATGGTGCTCCTTATTTTTCACCAATTTACCAAGTAAGAAGCGTGTAGCTTTAATAAAACGACCGCCGATGCGTAGAATTTGGTACAACCACTGCCTAGTTCTGTGGCCATAATTATGTGAGTTTTCAAAGATTGTGTAGATCAAAAACTCGGTTTGTTTTCTTTGACGAAGTTAAACTTAGGTGTGTTAACGCTGCTCCCGCACTTAAGTGAAGAGTAGATAAGCTTCCGTGAACTCTTTAATTAATACATGAAAGACGCTTTTGAATTTCACAAAAGCAAAACTTTCCCGTTTAATTATTCACTAGCTAGCTTTTCTTGGTGGTTTCACTCTAATAAAGTTTCATGGGAGTAAGCAAGTTGATGCCAGCGTTTCTTGGCCTTCATAATTGTATTTGTTTTAAAAAATTAAAACCGTTTTACCCCCTTATATTTACAAAGTTTTTTTGTAAGTTTTGTGGGTCAACATTATATAAATAAATAGATCTCGGTCGAATCTACAAAAATCAGAAACCTAATATTCCCTCGGGAATAGTAAAAACTGTTTTATAGGGCCGGCCATCTAGGAATCATTCTGTAATCATATCTACAAAGTCACAAAAACAACAAAACGACAAATTACAACTAGTATTTACACATTATTATTTTATTATTTCCTTAAAATCTAGGCCGTCGTCGCCAGAAGGCCGAGATGCTGGCAGCATTGCTTCGTTAAATGGCAATCCTATTCTAACAGTATAAACCAGCGAAATAATTTTCATAATCGAGCCACAATTAACGGATACATTTTTCGATTTCTTCTCAAACGAGTACATACACAAAACATAAAGCCGAAAATAGAAACTCCTCTTTTTAAAAATTTTGATGTCTCTTGATATTATAAATAGCATGGTGTCAACAATCAATTTACTCAAAATTCTATTGGTAGATTTTATTTAGGTATTTATTTCGGAACACCATCAGCTACAATAATGTCTATAGACTTAAAAATGACAACAGAGAGCTAATAATAGGTATTCACTGATAGAATTAATTAATTAATAATAATTTAATTTCTTAATTTTACACAAATCCACTCCGTTTGGTTCTACATTGGTGGATGCCCGACTTAGTAATAATTTTTAATACAAAAATTTCGGGTTTATTTACGGAATATTTTTTCCACAGAAACGAATTCTATAAACCTGGACCTTAATTGGACCACGAAGGTCCTAGCCGGGCTCTCTGGCGCCATCGTCCTGGTGATTGCAGTATGGAGGTTAACCCTCGTTATTCTCGTGAGGAACGTCAACGATCGTCCCATACAATACGCTGGTAAGACTTCATATAGTAACTAGCCTCTGTCCATGGCTTCGGACAAGTTTTTTGAATAACCAACAACCTATATGTTATATCAGGTTCAGATATTTATGTGCGCAAAATTTCAGCTCGTTCCATTCAGTAGTTTTGACTTTGCCTTCGGTCAAACAATTTTATAGCGGGGCAAACTTTCGCCTTTACACTATTTGTATGATAAGAAAGTATTGACGAAACTCTCTTTATATTTGTGTCCAGGGTCTACACCCTGGACACAAATACTAAGACAGTCTCTTAAAGTCGCTTATAGATATCGTCAAAACTAAAAAATCAGACCGCTAAAAATAAAAGCGCGAAAAGCTTTACCTATACCACAGAATAACTAAATACTTAAACACTAGCCAAACTCTATGTGGAATGTTAATAAACCAACCGTCCGTAGGTACTTAACCTAAAACTCTGTTGCCGCGTCTTCTTATACATACACAGTTAACATTACTTGTCGATTTGAGATCCTTCAATAAATATTGCTTAAAATTATGTGAATTCAAATGCCAAGCAAGTGACACAAGTTTTAGTTATTAGTGTCGAGCTTGCTTAGGCATGATGACAGTAGTTAATAGTTACTAAAATTACGTATTTACCGAATTATACCTGAGCCATAGATTACAAAGAACGTATTATATTTGTTATTTTGAACGAGATTCATTATTATTTTGATAAAATAAAACTACAAATTACAGCAATCCGCCTTGACACGACGGACACCAATCAGAAAGAACTAAGGCGTGACGTCATGCGGTCACAATTATAATTGTAAAGGTCGGACTTTCTTCAATAAATTAGCTTTCTTTTGTTCTTGACAATATTGTTATTACTAGTTTTGTTTTTCTAATCTGATTGTTGTTTCTCTAATCTAATTTTGTATTCAGTATATTTCTAAAAACTACTCGGAAAATTCTCAAAATAAGTCATCATGACTGATACTTGTATCAAAATCTATTGGTATCTGTAACTGGCCCTGGCTGACGGCCGCTGGGGCAAACGTGTTTTTGAGTGGAGACCACGACCCGGTAAACGTAGTGTAGGACGCCCGACAGGGCGCTATGGCGCTCATTAGGGGAGGCCTATGTCCAGCAGTGGACTGCTATAGGCAGATGATGATGATGATAATATAAGTGGCCCTTGGCCCAGAATAACAAATTAATAACTCTTCCCGCCTCTATATAAATTCAACTCTCATATTGATACTTAACTCATTCTAATTTCGCGAAAGTTAAATCCATCGATGAGTCGTAATGTAATTTTGCATTGATCAGCCTCCGAGGACTCACTGAAAGCTGAAAAGTTTTTCGATCATAAAAGAAATTAAGATCATAAAGCCAAAGTTAAAAAGTCTCGTAATACTCGTCGACGCCAATTTTGTCAAGAAGTATCTATTCAAGAGAAAATAACATTTTAAGACTTCCAACTTTGTTAGGTATTGGCTTACCTGTTTATAATTATTAGATTTCACCCGGCAGATTACGTTATTGAACGGGAAAGGAGCCTATCTAGCTATTGTATAATTTTACAATAAGGATAAAAAATTTCGTCTCTTTCCATACATTTTGCTCCTTGCCCTCTACCGGATAGGGAACTTAATTTTTGTATTTGACAGCAGTTGATTAGGTACGTACCTAATCAACTGCTGTCAAACTACAAACTAGCTCGTAGGCTACTTGATTCATTATTATAAATTCAGGAGTCTAGCTCTTATCGGAACAATAATGCAATTTCTTCTTTATACGACACTAGCTGCGCCCCACGGCTTCGCCTGCGTGAGAATCTGTGTGTCAAATGGTTTATAAACCTCCCTTTTGAATCACTATCTATTTAAAAAACACCGCATCAAAATCCTTTGAGTAGTTTTAAAGATCTAAGCATACATAGGGACAGAAAGACAACGGGAAGCAACTTTGTTTTATACTATGGTAGTGATGACACCATGAGTGTCCAAGTACAGGGCCAGCAGTCTAATCCCATCCAATTGCGCAGAGGAGTGAGGCAGGGGGATGTCATATCCCCGAAACTGTTCACGTGCGCTTTGGAAGATATGTTTAGGTTGCTGGACTGGAAAGGAAAGGGCATTAATATAAACGGCGAGTACATCTCACACCTGCGATTCGCTGATAACATAGTCTTAATGGCGGAGTCGCTTGAGGAACTGAACCAGATGCTGGACGGCCTAGCTTCAGCCTCCCGATGTATCGGTTTTGGCATGAATTTGGATAAAACCAAAGTCATGATCAATGGTCACATTGATCCAAGGCCGGTGGTCGTACATGGTCACCTTCTCGAAACTGTTTCCAAGTACACTTACCTTGGGCAGATTCTGCAATTGGGTAAAAACAGTTTCGAGAAGGAGGCCAAAAGGAGGATCCAGCTAGGCTGGGCAGCATTTGGGAAACTACGTCAAGTCTTCTCGTTATCCATACCGCAATGCTTGAAAACGAAAGTTTTCAACCAGTGCGTCCTACCCGTTATGACCTACGGAGCTGAGACGTGGACACTCACGATAGGGCTGGTCCACCAGTTCAAGTCGCTCAGCGAGCTATGGAAAGAGCTATGCTTGGAGTTTCTCTGAAGGATAGGATTCGTAACGAATACATCCAAGGTTATCGACATAGCTCAAAGAATTAGCAAGCTGAAGTGGCAGTGGGCCGGCCATATTTCGCGAAGAACCGACGGCCGCTGGGGCAAACGTGTTCTTGAGTGGTCACCGCGACTCGGTAAACGTAGTGTAGGACGCCCATCGACCAGGTGGGATGACGACTTGCGAAAGACTGCAGGTAGATGCTGGATGCGGCAAGCTGAAGACAGGGTGCTATGGCGCTCATTGGGGGAGGCCTATGTCCAGCAGTGGACTGATATAGGCTGATGATGATGATGAGTGATGACACCGGCTTCCTCTAACTCATATACATAGTTGATGCTTGGACTTCCCCTTCCGTCGTTTTCCTTCAATTTTTTCTTCTATGATGAAGGAAAATAACTACTCCTACGTAGACTCCTACTTATGAATCTGTCATTTCGTATAATGATGTCTAATCATTCTCTCTCTTCTGTTTTGAGAAACCTTTTCTCCGCAACTCTTTCTTTTCATACGTTTTTGATAGAAGCTATTTTCACGGAATTTTTCAATTTTTATTTGTACGTGTATGCGACAGAAGTTAAGGTCTATCGAACTCTCGAAAACTTTCACGTAATTGAGCTTGCGGCCCGAATATGCCTGTACGCTTACTACCACTCTACAAATATAGGTACTGGTACTAAGCGTACAGGCCTATAAGGGCAGCAAGCTAAAGTTTCAAGTTTAAAAACAATAAAAAGGCACCACCACCGTGATCGTAAATCGTAAATCGAAATGGCCTTTGAAGTAAAGTGTGCTATAGAGCAAAGTCTGATTTTGCCGCGTGACGTGACTAGAATGTAGGAAACTAGCGTCTTAGACCGCTCCTGCATCTAAAGACTGATTTACGAGCTCTATATAACGGGAACAGCAGATTTTCATCACAGCACTCTCAGGAATAGGTATAAACTCAATAGAAAAATAAATTATGTAAGACCATTAGAAATAATTAAGTACACACCTACCTATGCTAGTTATATCCATGCACAATTCTATTCAGCATTATTTATCCTTATGAAAACATTAATAGATCTATCTTATGTCTATGTAAGTTTATTATAATTTTTGAAAATTGTAATGTAAGTATTATGGTATGTATTTGTTTTCTTTTTTGTTATCTATATTTATTTACTTTACTTTTATTTTTTTATTATTAATTTTGTTTAATTTTGTTACTACTTAACTGTTCTAAATTTTATTTTAAATATGTATTTTTCGTTTTATTTACATTGGGTATTGTTTTAGGTAAGTTTTATAGAAATTTTAAAAAACGACCTTAGGTTTAGTTCGTATACGAATTTCCGCCTGCTTCCTTTGTAATGATGTTTTTTTGAGTTTCTTTGAAATAAGTTCATAGTTGTTATGGATTGTTGGAGAGCTAAGAAAACGGTTATGATATGTTAAAATAATCTGCAAGCCAAGTTTAATAACGTTTTTTTTAGTTTTTAAGGCATTTTAGATGAAAAAAATCTCAATGAATAATGAAATAATATCGTTTTTTATCTCGCATATTTAGATTTAGAGCGATAATTGTTGTTTTAATATTGATAAATAACCAGTGTTATTTTGTTGTTGTTTTGTATGTTGTTTATTCGTTTTTATAAATCAGAAGAAAAAAATAGATTTAAATAGATAGTTTTTTTTAAATAATTTTTTGATGTTGCACTTTTGACTTATTTTGAGAAAAGCTAAAAATCATGATAACTTAAAAATGGTTCACTTTTGCACATGGGGGTGAAAATTTTCGCAAATAGTCACCCCTATCACCTTCTCCGTCGAATTACCAATAACCCTGTATAATTGATATAATTGATAAATTAATAAGTATTTTATACAAAAACAAAGAAAAACATGCGGAATTTATTTTTTAACGTTATTCCATCTATATTGTTTTCTATCGCAGCGTACACATTCACGAAACTTATGGCGAAAATTCTGAGTGATGCACAGCAAAAAAATTTGGGTAAAAATTTGTTTAACTTCTCTATCCAATATTTTTTTCTTCCGCTATTCTGCGTTAGGTTGCTATCGTATAATTTTTCTATAATGTACAGATAAATACTAATAAGGTTGAGATCATGCGATCTGGATATCTCTCTCTCATCAAGTTTGGGGGTTTTGTTTTCGCGGAGATGGCTCTCGCCGAATAAGGTGTTACAGTGTCTTCTGCAGTCTTCCATAGATCTTCTCAAAACCTCGACATAAAAAAATAGTTAATAATCGCGATCGATAGTTACGTTTAATGCACAGAATTTTGCGGAAAAAAAAATCAGATTCAGATTATTCCAATCTTTTTAGAGCGGCCTCAACCTTGACTGTGGGTTTGTACAGAGCTTGTAAGTTACTTTAATAGCGGGTTTTCCAACTGTTTGTTTCTCATAAATATCCAATACTGGCAACATTGTCTATAAACAATCCTATTTTTATGGAAATTTGTTTCGTCGAAAAGAATACCTACAAAATCTTACTAAATTGTGGCGCACAAATTGTTGGTGGAATAAACGCTTCTACTCTGAAGACATGCCCAGTAGACCACTGCGAAGTTGTGGTTGTAGGAGGTTCTTTTACCAGCTAATGCGGGCAACCGTTTTTGAAATATTTAAATTTAAAATCTTAATTTTCACACTGGACACCCGTATAATGGTACCACCATTTCCACTGTCAGTCTTATTAGTAGTCTGTGCAGCATATTAAATTAACAAAGATCATCATGGATCTACTAAGAAATAATGTTCCTGATAGTTCCATAATGGGATGAATTTGGAAGGTGTGGATCTATCGAGAAGTTTATTTTTTAGTATAGTTTATTTCCATGTTTAGCTAATGGATCTAACTAGAATCGTCCACTTAGAGACAGTCAGGATTGCTGGTGGTCTTTGTAATTATGATTGCTGTCACTCATAGGTCGAGATAGACTGTGAGTGATAGATTATGATTATGAGTGACAGCAATCATCTCAATCAAAGAATCTATGATCCTGAATTTGATAGTCGTTTACAGCGGGACAGATCTTCGGAACTAGATTACAGCCTTCCGTTAAATATTCCTGTTTCCAGACAATTATGGTTTTAGCGACGGTAAAAGCAAATTGGTATTTTTTATAGTAGAAAACCCTAAAATATTTTGTCAAAGAATGGCATGTATAATTAAACTAGCGATATCAAAACTAATTTTAAAAATGGCACCATTTTTCGGCTGGCCGACTAAAAGTCAATTTATCAATAATCCGAAAGTGCTATTTCGCGTTTGTGAACCGCAATAGAATGTATCGGATTTGCATAAAAGCATGTTTCAGCGCCCGTGCAAATGATGAAGGTGAACAATTCAAATGGAAACCGCTCCCCCCTGCAGCCAGACGACAAGAACCCTGACGTGGTCCCCATGGAGAAAGGTAACGTATTTCTTAGCATTAACTACCTACGAGTATTTTATGGTATACGGATAGAATTCGTTAAATCATAAATTTACGTGTTTGAATGCATTCAATTGTAAGTGCTATGTCCTGTTGATTATATTCCGGAAAATTATTTTTTGTATTTGTAATATTAATTTTGTTAATATTATGATTGTTTTGCAATGAATATAAATAAATAAATAGGAACGCCTCACGCGAGACGTTGAGAATAAACCTTGTAAATCGCGGTGCTCCGACTTTCGTCAGATGTTGCGAATACTTACATATTATATACGTTGGGAATAGGTGCGTCTCACCACGGGAGACGTTGGGAATAACTCATATTTTGTCGTCGTTCTTAATGATGATGATATAATATCTTAGTTCATGAACCCGAATAAAAATCTACTAAGATGGTAAATATAATTTACAGAGAAAATTATAAATGAAATATAATACGAGATACCGCAAATTGATGTAAAAATAAAAAACACAAATTAAAATTAAGTAAGTAGGTAGGTACATAATCATATTAAATTGGATTGTAGAGTCAATCAAAGCAAGAATTTCTGACTATATTTATATGTATGTATAGTCCAATTCCAATTTCCCAGTATCTAAAACCATTGCGGGTTTCAGTAACTGTGAAATTGTGTAGGTACTTTTTCGTTACACGTCATGTTTTAATGTTAAATAAATTATTCAAGACTGGCAACATCTAGCCAGGCATAATGGAAGTCGTAAGAGGCATATGACAAATATAATTAATAATAATATAGTACATATAATTTATAATTTTTTTGTTTGTTTTGATCGAACTAAAAATCGACTTCCAATTCCTTACTATTTACACTGTTTTTTAAGATTTTTACATTAATCGATAGATCGCATAGGCGCCATGCTCTGCGATCGAAAAGATTGCAGAGCATGACGCCTTACTGTTCTGGTGTTCTGTTTATGCTCGAGCTCTGCTCGGTGTCCGTCTGTCGCGTCATCGCGTCAGGAAGACACTCACAGAAATAGTTAGAAAAGAAACTAACTTCATTACCCTTTGTATGTATAGCTAGCATTAACATCGCCGGTCGATATGAAACGCTTGTAAACAAAGTTGGTTGACAAACGCTGATTTGCGGATCACTGCATGTAATTGAGCTGTCAACGCGAACAACAGCTAAAACTCAATAAACAAGCCAATGAATTTGAATAAATATCATCCGTACGTGCGGTCGATTCGTACCTTACATAATTTGTTTTATAATGTCCCGTAGTTCGTAGACCACAGTACCTATGTAGTTAGAGCCGCTGTAAAAGGTAAAAAATATTTCAATATACGGTATATTTAATAGACAGACACGGAGGGGGGCAAGGTGTCTTTTAAAATGCAAATAGACTTTATTATTATCTAAGCGGAGTAAGCGGATCACTCTGTAATAAAATCAATCGAATAATAGAGATCTACCCGCGCACACTCTACAAATGCAGGCTGGTTACGGCATTCTGGCTCCAATCACTCTCCTAAGCTCAAAAAGAGGACCTACTAACCACTCTTAGGTAATTTAAATACATCATGATACACACAAACTGAGTGGTCGCTCATGTTGCCCGGACTCTCAAGAGACCGGGGTTCTCAGGAACGCCAACAACACAAACACACATACATACAAATACATACATCCTGGTACTTCCTGTTACCCGGACTCTAAATACTTTGACTGCGATTTTTTTTCGACGACTGCGATCTTTTTTTTAACCTAAGCCATTCGTGCTGCCGCTCTACACAGCGGTTGTGTTGCGCCGCACATGCGTTTCGTTCGAAAAATATTACGGCTGTGCTGAGTCACACAGATCTGTATTTTCTCAGCCGCTGCGCTAGTGTGGATTTACGCATATTAGTCACTTGTAGAAAACAGATACCGTGTGATTTCAGCAATCAAAGTGTTAAGAGACCGGTGTCCTGAGGAGCTCCAAATGCACAGAAGCCACACACCCGCACACAGAGTAACAGTCTTAGTTTGTCTCATATTTTTTTCCTAAATTATTCCTTAGTTTCCTTTATTTTTCTATACCTAATTAAAACTTTTTTAATTTAACTTTATTAAACAATACAAACCTAATTAACTTGTACGTCATACTTCTGCTATGTACCTTGTTAAAACTCATATAAGAATAATCGCGTTGCGTCCTGCGACACTGTATTTTACTTCTGCAGGTCGCAACGCTTCTTATTTTGTTATAAGCACATTTATTATATACCAAATAAAGATTTTAGGTAAACAAAAATCTATCCAGACTTTATCCTATGTGTATGTATCTTTTCAACTATTTCGATTGTAAAAGTACTTTTTCGAATGCGGGATACCTTGATAGTTCATTCAATTTTAGGAAATCCCCAGGGGCAATATTGAATAATTTTGTTCTGGGCTTCAGAGCTTTTTCATTCCATCCATCTAGTATTGACAAGTTTTTAAAATTTCATTTGTTTCCCCATTTTTAACCGACTTCGAAAAAGGGAGGAGGTTCTATGTTCGGTTGTATGCAGTTGGTTCGTATTTCACTTGAAATGAAATGAAAGTTTATTTCTTTAGGCTTACAAATAAGCACTTAGACAAGTCATATTTTATACTATTCATTATTATATTGATGTTCACTTCAATTTTTTGTCCACCAGTGGAAGAAGTGAGAAGAAACCACTAGTATGTTCAAGAAGCACTCCAGTGTAACTATTGTTTGAGAATAAACGAAATGAAAAAATAAAACGTTTCGTCAGATTGCATAGTTTTGCAGACGCATTTCCCTATAAAATATTTAAGCTCAGTGCAACAAGCTTCCAAGTACCTAGCAGCCAATTTCCCGGCTGATATGAAACGTTGAAGCGCACCAGCTATTGATCAAAAGCAATTACAGTTCGATGGACCAAATCACCTGCCAGTAGTTACATGACTGAACTAAGTTGAACTAACTACCTACTACGACCGAGTTGCATTGACATTTTAGTAGCGGACATGACGTGATAGCCGGTAGATAGATAGGTATACACATCGTTTACTGTCAAAAAGATTAAGTACATGGTTTTGGTAGATAGTGCCTAAAATCCTAAGTTAGGTTTACCCGGACTTCTCCTCGAACTTGGATCTCTGCACGATAGCATTGATGACTGTGAACCGTGTAATCTACCAATTAAAAGAGAAATACATTTATTATTTACGTACCTATATAGTTTTTTAAGTAGGTATCTATATAGTTTGTATTTTTTTTGCCTTTGGTACTTCTCCATCTGTTTGTTTGTGATCTACCAACTCTTAGTTTACTTAAATCTATTTCTCCCTCCCTAGGTTGCCTGGGAGAAATCGCTGTCAGCGATAAGGCCGCCTATTGTGCTATTAATGTGTAATATTTAGATATAAGGTGTTATTTTATTGTTTAAGTGCAATCAAGTGTTTATTCATTCTTTACAAAAGTCGTAAGATTCTCTGCAATGGGCAGTGATGTTCCATAATTTGGGATATCCCGGAGCTGCTTATTTGCTTTCTACGGGGACATATAAGGACATGTACGGCAATTCCGTACCCAAGTATGCTTGCACAAACTATCTGTCATTGGAAAACCAGCCAGTCTATTCCGTAACTATGTATTGCAGTCGCGTTTGATTGCAATTGAATCTTTAGCTTGCTTACGTATAGGACATTAATAAACCGACTTTATTAACAAAGAAAATTACAATAAAAGAATAGAAACAATCTGAAAATGGTATTTTAAATTTATATAAAACAGTTGAGCTAACTGGTAACTGTTGCAAATGATCCATATCAGCCAGAAGCGTCCTCAAGACTATGCTGGCTGCATTGCCCACTATATGGCAATGTTAATGCGCAGCGCCAAATACTCACCAGCTTTCGAGTCACGTGTCGCTTCGACCAGAGGTTCTGGTGACGCATAATTAATAAAAAAATATTCCAAATCGGTCGGTATAACAGTTACCTACCCATAACACAAACTTTGCTTAACTTGGGATTATATGATGTGCCGCTGTGTGAATTATCCTCCATTATTTATTTGTTAATATTAATTGTATAAACTGTCATCAATTCCAACAGCTATAAACCCACAGGACTTATATACGACTCGTACGTTGTGAATGTGTTAAATCCTCAATGATTGACAGGGCTCAACCACAAAGCGGATGGTGAAAGGTACCCGGAACCTCCCCGGTACGGCTTGACGTCATCATCTCAGGTCCCGGGAGATTTCAGGAGCGCGCACAGCTTGCATGAGATGCGGTCGAATGTGCATGAGCCCAATACGCCTTCAGATGCTCAGGTAAATGTCTTGATATTATAGTTTACCTATCTGGTTAATTTAGAGGTTTTCATGATTGTTATTAGATAAGATACACGTATTTGGCTACTTATTGGCTCGAGTTAGTTCCACTTCGGACCTTAATAGGCATGTCATATAGCGCGGGCAAAAAATGTGTAATTAAATTTATATTTTCAATTTGAGTACAAATAAATAACAAAACAAAAACCAATGAGCTGCTAAAATGCTAAAAAGTGCGTTATAGACAAATGCATCGGAGTTGACCAGCTGAGGTATGCAAACCGCAAGAGTATAACAAACTACAAAACTTAAAAACAACAAAAAATTACAAACGTATAATAAACAATAACACTCGATTAAAAAACCTGGATGATTCATTTCGTGAGTTAGCCCCCCAAATGTATCATCCATTACGCTTAAAGCATTTTTCGAAGTTTTTATGCTTACCCGCTAATTTCGACGTTTGATGTACTCGTACTTACTCTAGATTAAACGTCAACGTTAATAGACGAAGCTGTTGATCGTCCGAATTTCTTTATTTATTTATTAAGAATACACTAGGGATAAAAAAAAACACTTTAAGAGAACATGTCCTGTCATGTCATGTACATTTAAATCACAAAGTACCGTCGCAGTTCTAAAGAATTTACTCCTACTTTGCAAAAATAGAAATTATGCCAATAAAATGACCGAGGGGGGCTAACTTCCCAAATGTATCATCCAATACATCTCTCAAGCATTTTTCGAGGTTGTGTATGCCTTATAACTTCTACCACATGAATTATGATCATCAACCGCGAAATAAAAGTGGAATCAACAAGAAAATAACAAGTTACTTTCCCATGGCGTGGCGCGGTCCGTTTCAGTCGAATTCTATCAAGATTTACCAACCAATATAATATAATTGAAGACAGAATTCGGACCAAATCTGTTTTTAATAGTTTGGCCGCGCTTGCTGATACCTATGTATATTATATACGGCTATTGTCGAAGCGAGCTTGGCCCCAGTTTGAGTTTACATTGCCCAATACCGGACCAAAAAAAAACATGAAAATCAACCAAAACGCAAATTTTTCGCCTCTTGCCGATGATATTTTTAAAGAAACGTCGACATACTCGTAGACCCGAACGCTAAATAATACCATAACAACAGCTTCCGTGAATCAGCGCACATGTTTCGGTGTTTGATTCTAACTCAGGGCACAGTTGTCGGTAAACTTTTTGTTTTTCAACTCGTCCAAACTGCAATGCTTTGTTTTAGCTAGACGGGTATGTTTGCGATTATTTCAAGTATTTTCAGGGTTTATTAAACAAGAATTCGGTCAAGTTATGGGCTCAAATTTCTATTTTTGCATCGTAGAGTAAATTCTTTAGAACTGCGAAGATACTGTGTGAGTTAGTTTTATTGGTGGACGTGGTCAATATAAACTGAAAGTTTCATTTTTGTTTGTCCTTAGTTGGTATTCCGAACAAATAAATAAATAAAGATATTCGGAGAATTACCAGCTTCGTCTGTTAACGTTGACGTTTAATCTAGTGTAATAATTACATAGATCGTCCAATCATTTGGTCAATCAAATTTACTTTTATGTAAACAATTAACTAGCTTAATTCCAATTTGTAAGGTAATTACAAAAAGTTACGCCCAAAGGTTTTGCTTTGCGTACAAGCAAACTGTCTTAGGCCTAGACTCCACCAAAGCGGAGACGAGAAGAGACATTTTAAGGTCGGCATGGTGATTATGTAACTCGCGACCGGTTTGCAACAGACGTAAATTAAGCAATTAGTGCTGTCAAATCAATTTTGTATTCGATGACACCGTAGCTGGTGTCAAACTACTACAAAATTGACGTTACATAATCACCATACGGGTCTCCACCGAAACTGTGCGGAGATGCGTACTGGCTAGACTGGGAGTTGTGTGCTGTGCGGGCTATAGAATGAGTGAGCTGCGCGTGGCGAGCAACGTACGTTTTTGAGAAAAATGCACTAGCGAGGCACAGGTCACATCTCCGCTCATCTCTTCTCGTCTCCGCTGCGTGTTGTCGCTGGCTTGATAGGCACAGCTCACATCTCAGCTTCGATCTTATTTTCTTTCTTCGCATACAAATATGATACATGCCCACTTGGTGTTCTCCACTTAAGCGGAGACGTGTTTGTTAACGACGTTCTATTGGTTGCTTAAAACACATCTCTTCTCCGTTCATCTCAGCTCAGCTTTGATAGAGTCTAGCCTGTACCCTAGTTCAATCTAATTTGATTCAAAAGTCACAAGTAAACCTTGTAACGGCGTTCTTGGCAAATTTGCTTAGCTACAAGTTGTGCACACTCAACTCACTACCCCTTTGCACAAGAACAATGTTTGAATTATGTAATATTAATACATTTATAACTGCAAGGAGAGATTAACATAAATTAAGTTCTCCCAAGCGTTTTGCACTGAATGCTTGCACATCATCGTATCAGCACGTACACGTCCACTGCTGGACATAGGACTCCTTTATACGACGTCACAAAGAACGGTCCTAAGCTGCTGCTTGCACACGATTGCCAGAAGTACGTTATTTTTGTATTTGTTTAGGTACCTACTATTTTTACTTACCTACTTTAATTGAGTTCCGATTCCACCATATTGTTTGTATCTACTTGTAGTATGAGTTCACAACAACCGTAGTTTCTACTATTATAACCTAGTGCTACGGTTGTAGAATGTACATATACTATAACTAACTCTGGGTTTTAATAACTGTGCAGAGCATCGGTACCCTGGGTGAAGACCGGCGGAGTATAACAAGCGGGACTATGTCCCGACGCCGCGAGATCGTCACCACAAGGACCCTACTTCTGGAGAACACACGGGAGAGCTACGTCTAGTGTAGGTACCTACTTGTATCCCAATTAGGAAGACTCTTCATACTTAGGGTGCTTTTCCACGGGATGTGCTAGTGGCTTGGCAACGGAATGTGTCAATTCTAACCAATCAAATCGCTTCACAATGTTTACATCCTTGGAATGTGCATTTTGAAACATTTTAGTACAGTTTTCGCTTACACCTGCTGTTGAGTTAGGTATTTCTGGTGGAAAAGCACCCTAAATGTCGTGAATGAGCCACAGTACAATGCCCTCAACCTTTTTGTGCAGCTGACAGCGAAGTTTTAACAGAATGTTAAGTAACTTTATTTTATCGTTTCAATTTTATCCATCTAAGTACTTAGTTACAGGTTGCGTACAATAGTCACTTATAATAGGATGTCACATTATACTGCGATTTAAAAACCTGGATATTTTTTGTACATATACAAAAGTTTTTTTTTGAAATATTTGATTACAGAAGACAATGAATATTGTATTATATGTATATTTAACGACATTCAATCATTATTCGACGACCGATGTGGCGCGGTGGGCGAAGGTCCGCCTGCGACGCAGGAGGTTGCGGGTCCGATTCCCGCCTCGGAACAATTGTGTGTACGATCTGCAGATATTTGTTCCGGGTGTTCTGGTCGTTTTCTATGTATAATAAAAAATATCTATGTAATGTATTGTATTATGTATATCAGTTATCTAGTACCCATAACACAAGCTCTGCTTACCATGGGGCTAGATAACGCTGTGTGAATTGTCCAGCATTATTTATTTATTTATTTATTCGCTTCAAATGTGAGATTATGCGTTGTCGATGTTTTTATTTTACTATTTAGTGATTTGAGTTCTTTTATGTTATTGTTATCAGTTTATATTAAATTTTTAAGGCCTTTGTTGACATAAAATATCTTGGATTCTAAATTGAAGTATAGACTATACTGGTGTGTGCCATCTGTACTTCTAGCTGCAGACTTTATATATACCTAACTGTACATAACACAAATACGATGTCCCATTATTAGAACTCTTTGTAAATAGGAAATTTAGTTGAAGTCATTAAAAGATTATCAACCGTTTCCCACTCCTCAATATACGAACCTTTTTAATATAACGAACAAAATGTATGTTTATCAACGGTTTTATCTACCTATGCTAACATATTTCGACAGAGTGTGAGTCCTTACATCAAACATATGGATGACAATTATGTAAATACATAATAAAATACCTTAAATAATAAATATTTCTTTTTGTCTGCGAATAACGAAGCCAACAGATAATAACTGTCGGTCTAAATTATTTTATCACAAAATCTTGCAGAAAATGCATGCCGACTGAAAACTAAACTTCGTTAGCTTAGCGTGTACAAATAACCACAAACTCAGCTCGCGTATATAAAAAAAAAGTATAGAGTTGAAAATGTCGTGCTATTAAATATAACTTTTTAGAGATCGAAAGCACGTGTCGAGCTCAACCCTTGTATTCAATTTGAAACGAATTTACTATACATTGTATTATTATAGATAAAATCTTTTGATGAACACGTTGTTACAATGTTTTATTTAATTCTTATTTAATTATGGAACTTGTCAGTTATAATAATTTATTAACTAAAACAATAAAATATATCTAATACTAAACCTAATTAATTTTACTGAGCCACTCAGTGTTACGGCTAATGTTAACCTAATGTAACATTGTACAAATCAGTAACTTCTCATCTGATAGACCATTTTTGATTGCTCCACTGAAACTGATGCTGCACATCTTCTAGGACGCTACATGTGTCACAAAAGTCACAATTGGGCTAGTACCTATATATGATTTTCAAAAATTTAATTACAGGGATTTGTCCGGAGCGTAATCTATGAGCCATTGTAATATGTTTTCTTTTTAGTATAAAATTCATAAATATGCAGGATTATATGCATATGTAAAATACATATTATGACAGAATATTACAAATATAAAAACATTTTTTTTCCTTTTGTCAGTTAACATGAAATAACTTCAGTTTCGCTCTATCAAAAACATAGATTTTTCAAATTCTCTTAGAAATTGACAATTATTTTGTATTTAGTCATTAAGTTCCTAATTTGATAAGTAATGTTTATAGTAACTCTAAAAATATCGAAAAAAAACTTTGTAAGTATCTTGACTTTCTGTGATGCTATTTGATATGTAAGGAAGTTCTTACAAAATGTAATCTAGAGTTAAATAAAAATATAATAGGTACATACTTAGCTGTAATCACTCGGATATATGAAATAATAATCTTGTTGTCCATTATAATTTTTATTTGATTTTAAAAATCATTAAATTTTAAATGAATTATTTGACGAGATACCTATGCATTACCTACCTATCAATATACTTTATTCTCTGTTAGTTTCGAAACAGTTTGGTAATGAAATTAAAGTTTAAAAAAAATTGGGCTCTCTACAAACTACTTTCTATATACTTATACTCTTAGGCAACCATGCTAGTTCAATGAACCATCCTATGTAAAAAAGTAATAATTTGGCATGCATTCAAATAAGGCATTTATATGGTTAAACATTATATAGTTTAAGTGAATTGTCAAGTGGTTAAAACTGTTTGTCCTCCGGATAAAACACAAATTAATTAAAATAAGTTTTGCCTGACCTGTGTTAACATACGGTTTTGGTCGTAAAAATCGACCGTTAATTCGCCGTCTGTATGCATGTCGTCGTCGACAAGCCTCGCCAACACATTGATATAAACCTACATATTTGTCACAGTGCCTACACACGGTGAATTAATCGCAGATCTTTACGGCAGAACAAAACGTGTAATAGAGCCTTGACGGTGTCACATGTCAAAACTACGTCATAGTCAGACGTACTCGACAACGCTTCAGGTTTGACAGTAACATAACTAATGTTTAAAATATTGTTATCAGATTGTCTAATATATTATATGTTGTAATAATCCGAAATAAATTCATCAAAAAATCTTGTGTATTTCATTTAATTGTAGTTACAGAATTACAGAGTTAGGAGTTATTGTAACAAAAAATATCTTGTTGTTCCAACACTTTATTCTATTATTCAAATCACATTCATTCTTAATGACCACTAAGAATCCTCATAAATAAAAATAGGTAAAAGCTTTATTGGCAAAGATAATTTATTATAAACACCCGCTTATACATAAGTGGGCTACTTAGTAACCCACTTATGTAGGTACAAATGCAGGATTGTAGTATGTTAACTACAGTATGATAAATATTATGTACATACCTATGTAAAATAGATGAAAACCCAGTACATAGAGCAACCCAACTTACTCGTAGGCTCTGACTACGTTATTCTGTAACGTTATTATAATGAAGTTAAAATAAATAAAAAAATTAAATGATCTATCTACGCTGGCATGTTTCTTGCAAGAAACAAATTATAGCGCAAAAAGCCGGACCTTTGATGAGTTTGCGGCGCTGCTGCTGGCTTTCTCGGCGAGAGTTATGAAAAGTGTAATCTCAAGAAACAAAGAAAACGCAGTTCGGGAGCGTCAACTTTGCCCTTTTTGTAATATACAATGGAAGGTGTCCTGTAATGCGCTCGTGATGTTTCGGAGTTTGTTTAGCTTTTGTTTATCTGTGTAAATAGGCTTGTTACGGCTGTCTCAAAGGCCTGGCGTTGTATTGTCTTATATTGCAAAGAAAAACGCATTAACCTTAATGAGATTAACTTTTTATTCGTACCTGACAATGGCCATCTTTAAGATTAGATAGGAAGAAAACAGCATCCAATTTAACTTTTCAGTGCTTATACCTGCGACATTTGCGAGAGGAGAAAAAACGGCTGCCATCGCATGCCGAAACTTTTTGGTGAAGGGCTGTAGAAAATTCTCAAAATTTTTTTTTTTCAGTTTGCTGAGAAATTAAACGTAGGCAAATATAATCTTTACTAAATCCATAGTATCATAAGCTATGAATAAATAATCACATTGTTATCCAAATCACTGATTCACAGCTAGATTTAATTTTAGTTACTTTGCTCGTAATATTAGCCAGCCAACTATTAAGCCGACTAAATTAAATTTTTGATTGTCTGGGCGGGCGCCCCGCTGAGGCCGGTGGCGCGCGGCTAGATTACGGTTTATTAGCTTTTGCCGGCAATATAGCCGCCGAGAGCTGGGCAAAAAATATAGCATCCTGGACCACCTGAAGAGAGCACAAAGATGAAAGGTTGCTTAATTTCGACTGTCAGAGGGCAAATGATGATGATGAAAAAAGGTTGGTTTTAACATCTTGGCACATTTCTTTGTTTTTCGGGTAACAGTAATCAGTAGGGGCACGTTTTGGGGTCAAGTTAATAACGGACTGTCTCAAATTTTGCCAGCCGAAATATTCCAGTCGACTTGAATTATATTCGAAGGCATTTGAGCTTTGCAATATGGTTTTATAAATGTTTCTAGAACTAACTAGCAATTATTTTATCTTTGATATTCCTTGGTCATTATATGGTACCTACCAGTAAGTATTTAAATACTTACTTACACAATGTGGGTAGGTTAATTAGAGGATAAGTAGCACTAATTTACGGTGAAAGGCAATCACAACAAAGTATTATATTTGTATTGTAAGTATAGGTAGTTGGCAAATCAAAACTTTGAAGTCACACGACACACTACACACGTGTGTCTAGGCTTCATTTTGTAATAAAATGTACTCGTCCACTGCAACACACGAACACGTTACGCGAATACGAGATTGACCTTATTGCTACACGTGTGGCTAGCTCTATATCGAATATGGCACCCACGTAGTTCAACACTGTCACGCGATACACGCAACACGCGGAACATGCTATGCAAGCGGTACACGTAAACCGTAACATCCCATATTCAACAATCGGACCCACGCCGCTAATATGCGCCGCGTGGCCGAGCACAGCGTTCTTGGCGTAGGTAGGGAGAGCGGCATAAAGTGCACAAAGTTCGATTAGCTCTTTAGCTCTCAAGAAAAGTCGCCCCGCTGAGATGAACTTAGCTTGCGACCTGACCTCTACCGCCCTCGCGCTTTTATCTTCGGGTGATGGAAAGTTATCTCATCTCTAAGGAACTTGTTAAACACAGCAGGTGCGCTATCCATAATTAATAAGCAATAATCCAATCACACGTTGGGAAGAAAGGCGTAACAGAGTAACAAATGCGGTCCATATTATATTGCTGAAGTCAAAGACTCCTGTTTTGCCTTTGATCATACAAACCTAATATTAAATACCTTCCGGCATTTTTTATATTATGTTTCTATGAAAAAGGTAACGGGTAATAGTCCTAATTAATTTGAACGGTTGTTAACCCAAATAGCGAAGTCCTTCAACGGGTGAATACGCTTGTTATTGTGAGAAATAACGTCATTATGGACACGCGATACTTTTCACGACATACAAAATATCCAGAGCTCTGTTTCTTAATAATTTAGTAGAATCAACTAATCTCTTGCACGTTATTTTATCAGATAATAACGCTAACGATGTTCAAATTACTTGCGAAGCATCTTATTTTTCATTCAACCTTTATAAATCAAGGAACAGGAAAGAAAGCAAAATCTCATAATGAATGATGTAGGTACCTATAAATAAGGTTTGGCAAAACGTAGAAACTTCCGAGCTACCGGAAATCGAATCGAATGTGAGAAAAGGAAAAAACCGAAAAACTGAAGTACTTATTTACACGAGTACCTTACTAATAAACTTCTTATGTAAATGCTAATATATCGTAGGTATTTTTATAAACCTATCGGCTAGGATTGAAGACTTTTTTTTTGGTTTGCTTTTTTATATTCATATTAATTTATTTATTCGACCGATGTGGCGCGGTGGGCGAAGGTCCGCCTGCGACGCTTAAGGTTGCGGGTTCGATTCCCGCCTCGGAACAATTGTGTGTACGATCTGCAGATATTTGTTCCGGATGCTCTGGTCGTTTTCTATGTATAATAAAAAATATCTATCTATGTAATGTATTGTATTATGTATATGAGTTATCTGGTACCCATAATACAAGCTCTGCTTACCATGGGGCTAGGTAATGCTGTGTGGATTGTCCAGCATTATTTATTTATATTTATTTATTATTGTATACAAAAGATTTTCACATAATTTTGGCTTAGGTGTTATAAGATTAGAGTTAGGTATACATATGTACCCTGCGCAGCAATTTATTATTAAATTATAATAATAGTAACTTTTTACTTAGTGTATCGAATATATCAGTGGGGCGTTGTTTTTTCACTTATTGCTGGGTAGTAATTTTCTAGGGTTCCGTACCTAAAGGACCATTACTAAGACTCCGCTGTCCGCCGTCGCGTCGTCCGTCTGTCAGTCTGTCCCTCTGTCACCAGGCTGTATCTCGTGAATCGTGAATTGATAGTTAGACAGTTGAAATTTTCACAGATGATGTATTTTTGTCGCCGGTATATAAACAAAATAAAAAAAACATTATAAAATAAAGATTTTAGGGAGCTCCCATACAGCAAACGTGACTTTTTCTCCGTTTTACAGATAATGTTACGAAACCCTTCGTACGCGAGTCCTACTCGCACTTTTTAACCCGGCCGGTTTTTTAACGATTAAGGTTTTAGAGCCTAAAGGGTGCCTACGTTACGTCGCCGTCTGTCTGTCTATGATCCTTTGAACCGTACTTGTTAGTGTATTACGGTTGAGATTTAACATCATTAAATAACCTTTTTATTTACCTCAATCGATACTTATTCAAAGGGCTGTGTGAATCGATACAAATTAATTTACTTATCTTTAGCTTGTTATTTGAAGCTGGCGAGATCACCTCTGGTTTTTTCATAGAAGTGACCATGGTATTGAAGTGACTGCTGACGTCACAAATCTTTGAAGACTGGTGTTAATTTTCCTGTTCTGTGGGTACAGAATAAGAAAAAGACTAGTTCCAACTCCGGTTGCGTACCTTTTGTGCGAATGTTTCTTTCACAAACCCATTGTAAGAACGCAAAGCTAAAACGCTGAATCAAGTAAGGTCGCTACAGCCAATACTGTGCCATTGTTAGATATCCATCGATTCGGTGACGTGGAGACTAGGTCATACAGACGCAGATTTTATTACGGACTTCATTGAACTGTCTATAATGGTGCTTTCCACTCGAGAACAGATTCAGTTTTCTATAAACCTGCAAGCGCGTTATTTAATGTATTGACGTTCTGTTTTTTACTAGGAAATGATGCAGAAACTTTTTTGAGAAACTAGTAAGATTGTCGTCATAAAAAATACCTTTCTTCTGTAAAATGTAAATGAAATACCGATTGGAACATGATTTGAAACAGAAATAAAGCAGATGTTTGTTAATAAGTCCACTGCTGGACATATTTCTCTAATGATAAGCGCCTTATTGACTTTTATCATAGAGGATGCTATAATCCCTTCGCGCTCGACACGCAAGACGTTCGGTAACCAATCTGTTCTGGGGGGATGCTACTGCCAGCCCCCCCCCGGTGAATATTCCAAACACACGCATTTGTTCCCTGGAGTGGAACCCACAATTCAACCACAAGACCATAAAGGTCGTCTAAAAATGAACTACAAAATATTATAATGACTTTCCAACAATTTCTGTTTGAAATGCAACGCTATTTTGATAAACTATGTTAAACTAACGATTGATTTTGTTAGGCGGATAAATATTGACAAGAGCATGGCTTGCGTTAAATTGTTTTCGCCTTAAAAGGCTTTCAGTGAAGTGGCGTTGCTTGTTACATTTTATTTTGAATTTTTTATTTCGTCACATCATCACATTTCGGAATGAAAATAAAACATACGGATTATTTTTAAAACAACGCAAGAGGCTACTTGTATAGATGTAGAAAAGGAAAAAAGGTTTAAGAGACAGAAAAACTAAACACATCTGCAAAGAACTTATTAGTATTTCTTAAGAGACAAAAGGAGTAGTCTTTGTTCTGCGAATATTTGTCCTTTAAAAAGGCTTTTTTAACCGGCAGCTGCGTACTACTTAATCGAACAGGAATTTGAACTTACTTTAAGTTTCATCAGCCTATATTAGTCCAGTGCTAGAGATCGATCTCCGGTAATTTTCGACATGCACCCTGTCTTCAGCTTGCCACATCCAACATCTACCTGCAGTCTTTTTTTGAGCTACAGGGGCGTTCTACACTATATTTGCTGAGTCAATTGGGTAGTATAAGTAAAATTTTTCGTAAATATTAGCATTATTTTGCGTCAAGACACTACTTTTTTCCATTTAAGTATATACAATAAAAAGTGTAAATAAACTTACATAAGTATTTACTACAGCCTATTTCTTAAGCCGGATATTTCATTAGGAAGTAAACAGAATATCAATTCTTCTCCGAGGCTTAACTGAACAATGGCTTCTTAGATGTGATCGTTACTTATACTGCTCATTGTTATCAGCTCCTGGTCACAGCTTACATCTTGAACAGCCAGTTCATGTCTTACAAGAAGTAAGAGCGTTGTATATATATGCGTATGTATATTTTTACTGTATTTCATGCTCGAAAGGAGAGTTTCCTCGTTTCAGTCAATTGTGAAATTCAGTCTTACAAATTGAGCAATGGGTCTGTTCCATACCGAACCAATTTTGTTCTCCATTGCTCAACACAAGCTGCTCAAATCAGAAAATAAGTAAAAAATATCTACTAACTATTAGTACAGGATATACCTAGCTACGAAATGGGCACGTTGTATAAATATTGTAGGCAACCGACTGGTTTATTGACATATTAGCGTCTTGCCGACTTTGTTATAGCTTAGACTAATGCCAAACTACAAAGACTACTACTAGAGAGTCGCTTGGCTCTTAGTATTAGTCTATAGGTACGCTAATGCCTCACTAAGAGCCAAGCAACCGCTTAGTGACTGATCCTCCTACAGACACTAGAGTTAGGTAGGCGCGTCGTATAGCCATAAATAGGTAGTATGCAATACGTCTGTTCGCTAGGAGCAGTCACTAAGTGAGTCGCTTGGCTCTTAGTGTGGCATTAGCATACCTATAGACTTCATAAGAGAACAACATTAAATAATTTTACATATAAAGCCCTTCCCGTTTTTAATGTGGCAAAATGATTTTTTTTCTGTTGCAGCGTTGGATCGCGAGGAGTGGAAGGAGAAAAGGGAGGCCTTTGCACAGCAGTGGGACAATAATGGGTTAAAATAAATAAATAAATAATAATAAATAAAATGAATTTAGAGAATCAACTCTCCTACTCAACTGTGTACGATCCCATTTATCTGATACGTGCACAATGTTCCAGTGTCGTGGCGCTGGAATAAAGCACAACAAATTGCCAGTAAAATGAGCGAATCATCACGTTATCCCGTACGTGAGTCACGCGACGTCGCGGAACTACACACTGTCATGGAATGTCACATCACGTCACACTAATATTATAAATGGGAAAGTTTGGATGGATGTTTGATACATCTTTCTATACGCCAAAATAACTAAACGGATTAGACTAAAATATGTGAAAGATATACATTTAAAATACGTTTATTGCTATTTTTATCACGACAAAACAAGAACGAAGCTACGTAGGTACAAATGCTAGTTCTTAAATAAATATTTTATGGAGCTTTTATGCCCGGAGATTATTGAGGTAGTTGGAACTCATGAAGGTCATGGTTTTCGTTTGATAGTTTTTTTTATGGTTGACTGTTATATGGTTGCCTTAGGTCGCAGTTGCTGCGAATCACACGGGCAGTCCTGATTTGTATGCAAATATAAAGAAAATAAAATAAAAACAAACGGTAAAATTTGAGTGTAGCATACCTAAAAACGAAATCGGTCGAGATTTCAATCAAAAATAACAGCATAGCTAGGTACTCGGGTTATTTGCAACACTACATGCAATTCAATTACATAACAAAACAAGTGGATCAATATCATTCCTCAATCACACGCGCTGTAAATATCATTTTACTGAAATGAAAAAAATTCCTGGATCCAATTAAAAGTAAGTAATTAATACATTTGGAAAGCATCCAGCGCTGATACAATGACCACTTCGAGAATAGGACGCATTTTTTGCACATTTTTATCACTTGAAAGTTTTAACACTTTGACTGCGATCTTTTTTTTAACCTAAGCCATTCGTGCTGCCGCTCTACACAGCGGTTGTGTTACGCCGCACATGCGTTTCGTTCGAAAAACATTACGGCTGTGCTGAGTCACACAGATCTGTATTTTCTCAGCCGCTGCGCTAGTGTGGATTTACGTATATTAGTCAATTGTAGAAAACACATACGGTGTGATTTCAGCAATCAAAGTGTATAGCTTTTATTGGTAGCTTTTATTTATTTTTTAGAAACTTGGTTTGAATTTCAACGACAAGCATTTTGATTTGTTTTGTTGTAATCAATATTTTTGCTGGTATTTAGGCGATGATGGATTGGTAATGGAATACGGATTACCAATCTATGAAACCTCTGAATGTAACATTGATAAATATTACTTGGATTGGAAGGGAAATTAGTTTCCACGGTTTTTTGCAGGCAGGTATCGTTTTAGCGTGGCAATTATGACAAACGCATCGGTTCCGCAGTGGGGCAAAGATATATAGAAAACACTTTACTATACCACAGAATTAAATACTTAAAATAGAGGAAGTATAAAGGGCGGTCTTATAAAGAGCGATCTCTTCCAGGCAGCCTTAGGATGGACTGCACATGAAGGAACAATATAGACGGTGGCACTTTAATAATTATAATGATAAAAAAAGAAAACATACCACTACACTACATACCGTAAATTCCACATTACAAACATAACATAGAGACATGTTCGGCGTTGGTCGTTGGTGTGCTTATGAGAAGGAGGAACGTTCTCTACTAAGGTGCTTAATGTTCACCTGTAAAAGAACCTACCCAAGTTTGTGTGTAATTGGTTAATTTGGTAGATGATCTCTGCGTAGGCATAGTATAACTGAAGGTATTCTGCGGGTATTGTTCTCGTATTTTAAGGTTGTTAGTTTAATGTTGGTGCGAGATTATTTTCTTTTAGTCTTTGTAATAAATTCTTTCTACGTAGCCTCAACACGGTTAAGAATATCTTGATTATATTTATTTATATTATTAATTTTTATTCTTTGTAAAACGGACTCAAGATGAGACTCGGAAGAGATAACAAGGAATAAAAATAGCGGTTGGTTTTTAGACCAAAATCTCTTATTTTCCCAAATGCTCCGAAAAAACCGAACAATCGAACTTTTTTTTTTTACAAGTTATTAGAAAATGATTTACGATTTGCGGCAAACTACTATTCCGCTACTTTAATTCGTTGTAGAACGCAGAAAAAATAAAAACAACTAAATAATTTCAATAGCACCAACACGAAACGATAAAGCTTAAAGTTTTCAATTGTAAAAATAATCAAAAACTGCGTTTATCCGGGTAAATCCTAAGTAAAATCACGCTCAAAAGCTGGTAAAGAATATAATTTCCAAAATAATTTAGAGGCAGGCGTTGATAATAACTTCAACCTAGCGTCAAATCAAAGCAACTCAGCAATATACAAGTCAAAGTAATTTATTAAATTTGCAACCAAACGCAGATTCCATAAATACCTAACAAGCTTTCGTTTCAACGTAGCCAAACCGTTCAACAAAAAATGTTTTGCTGAACATTTTCCTGAAGCGGAATGAAGAAGTTAGAGGATTTCATTAATTAACTCGTTCAGTGGACCGTATGATTGGACCACAGTCCCAAGATAAAAAGCAACAATTCGGGATTTCACACGCCACCTTCACCTTTTTACGCGCTTCGCGATGGAAGTAAGCCGATTAAACGCCACTCATTCGGGAAATGGTGAAGCTAAGAACTACCTGAACCACTCTCGAGGCCTACAAGGAATTAAATGACATGTGGACATATTTCTTTATAAGCTGTTTAGTTTAGTAATTAAACACTCTATTATTACCAGGCATTGGAAGTACATACTTGTTTTGGCACCAAAACCTTTACGTCAGATGACTTCAGTGGACAATCACATATATTTAGTAGAATTAGGATCCTGGAACCTAATTACCTATACTAAATAATTCGCTTCACCATAACAATAATATCGTCTTAGAATGCCAGATTTTGCCATTTTACTATTGATGAAACAACTACAAGGACACGCGTGTTAAAAGTGTTAAGTTTGAAATCATTCTATCAATATCTGTGCAAATAGGACCGCACGCACTATCTAGAGTTTCTTTCATTTATGGACGTTTCTGCAACGATACTACTGTCTTATTAACCTCCTAAGGCCCAAGCTAAATTTGCCTAGGGAAAGATATATCACTTTTCCGGGCCGAATCCTGCTAGCTAAGCATAGTTAACAGAATTCGGCACAGTCGGTCCTTTAAACAAGATATTACGTATGTGATGTATGACGTATGTAGAACCGAGTGCTCACACAACCGGCCGGGTGATTATGTAATCGCGACCGGTTTGCGACAGGCGTAAATTAAGCAATCAGTGCTGTCAAACGCCAATTTTGACAGCACTGATTGCTTAATTTACGCCTGTCGCAAACCGGTCGCCGATGATGTTTCTAGTAGTGACGGATCTTCTGTGTGAATTCGCACTTGTTTCGCGTATATAAGTATAATGCACCTAAATTGCTAGAATATGAGCGCGCGAGTGCGTTGTCCCAGTGTCAATCTTGAAAGATAACCTTTCATTAATAAACTGAATTAATTATAAGGTGCCGTAACATAAGACCGGTGTCGGCTCTTCGTGAGCTAGATGTAATTACCTACGGGTGAGCATATTGCTTAGTGTGATAATGAACGCCTCGTTGTCTCGTAATACGTATAATGGAGGAGACCTTTGCCCTGCAGCGGGATCAAATACGTGGTAGACGGTAGTAGTATTGTATGTATATTGTAGTCATGCCTAGGTACACTTGTGACATTCTAGGAGCCTACAATGTTTGCATACCTTGCGGCACCAAAACTAAGTTGCCTAACTCTTGCGATGCTTTTAAACTAATAATATACGCAGAGGTGAAATCTGTAAGTCGTTTGCAGTGGGGTTATGAGGCCGCGGGCAGATGCTAGTGATTTATAAGCCTGTCTATGCAGCTAGACTCCGAAGGTATAAGTACCTATACCTACGAAACTTAATATCTAGGCACAACCTAAATGTTAAGCCACCTTTACTCGGTAGGTGTTTAAATACGTAATATAAATTTATATTTTTTTTATTTTGCTACACAGTTGGAGGGCTTTCCAATGTTACCCAAACTCTTATGAGATGGTGTTCTCAAAGGAGAGTCCACCCATCTTAGTTACATTTGTTACTTACATTTGTACACTTTTGTTTGTAGGTTAAATAGGTTATAGTTATTTGTAGGTACTTATGTAGTGTAACAGATGATTTTAGTAGGTAAACTCCTGGTTATGGTTGTAGACAGTAGGTAGGTATATTTACTGACAGACGTGTGTCGCTGGGCTCGCCTTGTCTCGTCACCTTGAAGGTGATAGCTGAAAATCAGTGTTTGCTCATAGAGCAATATTATCACTAAGCTTCCCCATTTGACACTGCTACACACACGCATTTTTGGTTACTTACTTTTAATACTTATGTTATGTTTACATTTTTTATTTGTATTGATTATGATTAAGGCCATTGTATGTGTAGGTTTTATATGACAAATAAATTATTTACTTACTCACGCATTTTGTTAAACTTAATAATAGAATACAGTTTTTTTACACACGTAATCTGTCAGCTCGATGTACATATATCGAAACTTAGTACCGATATTTTTCGAGGCGTTAGAGTATGAAATATTGCATTTTACAGCAAGAAAATAAATGCGTGGAGGGAGAGTACCTAGGTATTCCAATCCAATTTGACTCATCCATCTGGAACATATGAAATGCAACTTTTCAATAAAATATCGATAAGGTATTAAAACACGTCGGACAAAAAATATGAATGCGCTCTCAATTTTTACGAAAGGATCCCTTTCTCTCATTAATATCCGGAGCCGAGTTCGTTACGCCACAAATCAATCGACATTTTGTGAAGAGTCACAAAGTTGCGTAACTTTCATGATTGGTAACCTGAAAGGTTGATATTTGGTTTTGTGGTATTTTTCAAATCAGTTAAAATTGCTTTGAGCTTTTTAAAATCAGGAGTAAATCATTACCAAGAGAAGATAATAATAGCAGTAGGGTATCAAAGAGATTATATTATATTATATTAGAGCCGTTTGGTTTCGGAACCCTAGGTCCTTAGGGTCCTGGGGCATACGCACATAATAAAATCTCACGTGTGAGGCTTACGCACTACACTGGGGGTAATTTATAAGCAATGGGTTAGCGCATCCTATACTGAGTGAGGAAGGGTTCAAGTCCCGTCGGCGTCGAAACATGTTGGACATTATTAAAAATCTTAAAATTTACAGTAGTACTTAGCTTGTAAAAATGTAAATCGATAGTTTTTCACCTAAAAATGTAAATCGTCACCAGAACACCAGGCAGAGTGCCCAGAATGCTGATTCGTTGACCGAAATAGACGCTGAATTCTGATCAACAAATAATTGCAAAAACTCCTGTAATTTGTTTCTGTTCTTTATTTGTTATATTCTTTGACGTAATAAAATATCTGTGTCCAGTATCAAAAGAAATTACGAAAATGTACGGTAAGGTACTAGTGAATTTCTCTAAGCTCTATTAAATATGACAAATATCTCGTACCGGCGGCGCGGCAGTGGCTAGTACGTAGTAAGCACCTTCACTTCACGATGTAATTCCTGTCATATTCCCAGCTTATTGGCAGAACCCACCCATTTACATAGGTACTCTACTCCTGATTAAATTGGCTATTTAAAGGGATTTTGAACTGCTCAAATTAAAACCCCTTTAGGGCCTGCTAGGTGTCATGAAATTGAAAGCATGAAAGTAACGTTCACATTTCGATAGATGGTAGGTAGGTAACAGTTTCTGTGACGTAGGTACTTTCACATAAAAAAACACAATCTATGAAAACTGGAACGTCCATGCAATCAACTGGTTCAGCTGCTATAGTTTTTAGAGCCATTATTTGTGATGGCATCAAAATGAACAAAAGCAAATCGTGAAATATGGCTACAAAACTTCAAAGCCCACTTTTATGTATGTATTTTCAAACAAGTTTTGAGCTATCACGAGTGATTCAAATCAAATATAGTGCCTTTCCCGCTCTTTATTCAGATGAAAATAATTTAAACTACAACTGACCTAACAAACATTACCTTATCTAAAAACCGATTTGTATGGAAATACAAAAACCCATGCATCTGAACTTTCACGGACAACAGATATATTATGTTTCTTTTACAAAAAAAAATAATTTGCATCCCTATTTATCAAGTGATGCGCTGCGATCCATTTAACTTAGTTGATAAATAAACGCCAATAGTAGTAGGTAAACTAACTCCAGTACCTACAAACGGCTAAGTTTAGTGAAATTTGGGCACGTTTAATCACAGAGAAGCGAACTGGCAATTACCGGCACAATGGAGCCGGTTGCTTATATGGGCGATATGACCAGCAACTAATCAACTCAGTAAATTGAATTTAATATTACAACGGCCGCGAGCCCGTCGAGGATCCAGCACTGGAGAATTATATTACTAAATACTTTGACCATGCGTTAGATAGGGAGCTGGGTTCTAAAAGTACGGTCGGATTTTTGGACCATTACCGTCCACTGAGGGGCAATGGCTACCCCTTCGTTAATGCCATTCGCCATGGAAATGGCGCGGACCTGCGGCTGGACCGCGCCATTTCCATGACTAATGGACTCCTGCGCCATGCGCCAGTGCGGTTCCTTATGGATCGTTGCTACTACTAAGTTGCCGGGCTTCATTATATGAAGAAACAAGTTGGTAACAACATATTTCATTGTATGGAAAATATGGATATAAATACCTAAATATTTTACCTAAACAAAACAAATTATCTCTTATTCTATATAACTTCATTTACAAATTGGCTAAGTGTCAGTCAGAATACAAATATGTAAATATGTAGATTTTGTGGTGCTACGAAACTCTCGGTGCCCACGCCTGTCTGTCTATAGTCGGTTTTATGAATACATGATCAAGCAAGTAAACAAATGAATTTTAATTACAGCGTTTGTTTCTGTAGGAAGATCCTCAACATTAAAATTAATATCCCATTCCTTTACCACGTCATCATTACACAAAGTTTACATGAATGCAACAACAGAATTTTGTTGTATTTTTGTCATACGGAATGTACCTACAGAAACAAACGCATAATATTTATTTACATAATTTTGTGAACAAAGAAAAATCTAAGTATAAGGTTTTTGTTATTATAGTGCGTGCACATTAAGGCAAAACTTTAGGTTTACTTTAGGTTTTAACTTTAGGAACGGTCAATGGTTATCGTTCAAAAATATAACAATAGGAAGTCGGTTATTTGTTGCCACGTCGACATGGCTCTTAACTAAAATGAATTTAATTTTATATTGCAAGGGCCCTTTTCCATTTGAGATTTTCGACACAAAATGTGGCACATGCGTGATATCTCCCCATAGTATTGTTAGATTCTCCGTTCACGGCTCTGTAGCCCTCGCATAAACTTCTCGTGGCGCAAATACATTTTTATCAACCTTTTGTATTACCTATTTCTACGTCAACCACAAAACAACGGGAATAGGCTAGTTGACAACATTTGGAAATTAGTTTAAAACTATAGCTTAGCATCTATTTCACCCCAAAAATATATTATTTTAAGAAAAATAGGTCTTTTACATTAGTATTTTGAGTTTTTAGAAATGAACTTGAAATTGACCGCGAAAAAGGCCAAGACTGTCATGGCGTCTTGAAGGACGTCACACCTCGCGAAACAACCTGTTTACTTTATACGAAAATGACAGCTACAACATGGCGTTTCGCGAGGTGTGACGTCACACTACCATGCGCTTCTCTGATTGTTGTTTAATGTCACGTGATTAAACGCCTCATTTTGTCGTTTTTATTTTCAAAAAATATTATTAATGTTTTAAAATTTTAATAAACCTTTTTTTTCTTTACTTATTATCATGGTTAATCATTAGAAATTCTAAGCCATCCGATTTATTCTTAGAGAAAAGAAGCCTAATTACCCATAACGCTCTTGAAACTCATTTTTGGTGTAGAAATTCTATAAAAATATGTCAAACCTAACCAATTATGGTAAAAACTATGTACAATGGACTGTATAGATCTCCAGGCTGCAGAACAACTTTGATGTAGAATGTTGTCAAGAGAATTGGATTTTTTACAAGACTCCCCATAAAAGGAGAAAATAAATTTGAATGTAAGGGTATCTTTAGAATCCTTACATCATTCCACTCTCACAGGCATGATGTTGGCTATATGTATAACCGAGTTCGAAAAAGGAGGAGGTTCGGGGTTCGGCTGTATGTATGTTTTTTATGAAATGTTCGATGATATCTCCGTCCGCCGTCCAACGAACGATTTTAATGATTATTTCGCAGTTGTATAGAAATGGTCAAGAGGTGGTCTCATAAAAATATATTGCAGGGTGATAAGTAGGTTGTAGGTATGGTGTAAATTCATTTCTGATTCTAAGGTGGAACGAAGTTTGTCGGGCCAGCTAGTTATTTATAAAAAAGGGGGTCACGTTTCAATTTTCTTACAAACTTCTTAGAAACTTATAATCTTGCTCTGTTAGTTTGTGTAGTACAAGTCCTACAACTGTATTTTAGACCAGTAATCCGTAACTGGATGAGCTGGAATTTGGCATACTTACATTATATAAGTTCCGTGACAATGAAATGTTATAAATAAATAAATAATGCTGGACAATTCACACAGCATTATCTAACCCCATGGTAAGCAGAGCTTGTGTTATGGGTACTAGATAACTGATATAATATACATAATACAATACACTACATAGATAAATAATTTTATATTATACATAGACGATCAGAACACAAGGAACAAATATCTACAGATATTTAAAGATAAAAGATAAGATAAAAATCATTTCTTACAGCAAAACTAATAAGTAAATACACTTCAATCATAATTAGCAGTTACATACATGGTGAGAAGTTATTAGAGAAAAATATTAATAATCATTGAAATTTAGTGTAATACATTGGGCTGGATGATTCTGTGTGGATTGTCCAACATTTCTTTTTTAAGTTTTCGTTGTAATTTATTTCAATTGGTTATTTTGCGGTTCTTGTACCGGCTTATTAAGTAAGGATCCTGTGTAAGTTTTGACGCTCAGTTTGTTCAACAGTATCTTATGGCGCGAGCACGTAGAACTACCAAGTCTGTGCCTCAACTTTAAAAACTAACTTGCGAGAAGACACTGCTACAACAAGTTACAAAAACATTCCAGATGCCAAGAAAACGCGTACGTGATGTGAAACTCAAACAATATCAACTTCAGACAAAGCTAGAAGTTAACTCTAACGATATCCTGCCTGTCTGTGGAGAGGTAAGCATCATTTGTTACGCCAAAGCTTTTGAAAATTGTATTCTGCAGCCTATGAATTCAAGAGTAGGTACTGTCACGTCACTTATTGGGCTTTATGGTACCCTTATAGCCCAATAACATTGATTTACAAATCAAACAACCAATTTGAGTAACAATCGTTCGGTCTGAGACGCCCCGCTCGCCGTATTTTACCCGGTGGAAGTATATAATAGAATATCATGGAAATAGTATTTCTTTGGACACAGGTACAAAAAAACAGTTTAAATTAAACAAACGAAAAACAAAACCAGTTCAACATAAAGGTTGTGCCCTGACTGCGAGTGTTATTCTCAACGGGGAGCGCCTGATCTCTTTCTCATATTTAGGTATTATTTCGCATATGCTACATGTAGTATGCTACATGAAATACCCTAGAATTACATATTTCTTAGAAAATGTTCCATGTCGCACCCCATTCAAACTGAATGAATGTTATATCAAATTTTTAAAGAAGGCATGTCTGTCTGCTTTTTCTAAAACAATCCCTTATGGTGTTTCCAAATAATGTGTGTTTTATAATAAAATTGTTAATTATTTTTATGTACAACTGACCGACATCAAGTGTAACATGTGTACCTACGGTGGAACTGAATAAATTAAATGAAACTAGTAGGTGGATGTAAGATTCTGGGCTCCACTACTTAGTTCGCAGGAGGTAGGTACCTACATGAGTTAAGCTTTGTTACTCGTTCCACGTTTCCTTCCTTCTCAGAGGTTTGCGACGGTCTAAAGTAAAACCCCCTAACCTAAACTAGCACCCCCTAACCTAAACTAGCACCCCCTAACCTAATCCCTGGGTCACTTCGTGTGAAAATGAGCTAAGAATGCAGTGTGAAATGTAAATAACAGTGATTTCCCTCGTTACTGGAACTACTTTGCAGCACTCGCCAAGTATTTGTCGACACTGTAATCCGAATTGGTAATGCGGTAAAATTTTCACTTTATTGAAGCAATTTCACAAAGCGATTGTTATAAAACGGTTTATAGACCTTTGCCATGCAACGATTTGGAAAACGAAATTGTAAACCAACTAACAATGGCTTTTTATTTACACTGGTAAATAAAAATAACGACGAGATAAATTGATATTATTCTTAGTTCAACATCAAACGGTGTAGTTACTTTCACGTTTAATGGAGAGATAGCGACTCGTTTAACCTTAAGACTTACCGTGCTCAGATCTTGGAGCATTGTTTGGATGTGGGGGCAAAAAGGACAACATCATCTACAAAACGCGAGATTACCTACTATAACAGTTATGACAAAACTAATAACACAATTCTAGGTTTTAAATAACGTAAAATGGAAACGTCGCGTCGTCGTGGATATCCAAGACGACGTTTCTATTATCACCTAAACCTATATGTACATCAATTTGGTACATCCAGTGCCAATAAAAATCACAGGCAATTCCATACCTTGTCACACTAGCAGTTCCTACTCTTTAATTCAATTTTTAAAACCAAACCATTGAACACTTTTGGCTTTGTGAACGGGTACTCTTTTATCTCATACAAACAAATTGGAGACTCGACGTTACCACAGTCACAGATAATATAATACATACTGTACCACAGTAAACAATTAAGTGATGTATACACATACCCGCCTATAATTGCTAAATGCTATTTAGCCGCTTCCGATTTAGCAATTTCAGTGCTGCCCCCCGTAGCGTGCGGTTGCGACACAAAGCAGGTGAAAACGGACTACAAACGACCCCTGATTGCCTAAATCCAGATAGCACACAAATACCTACTTCATAAATAAGTGCTTGAAATTACTAGCACGATTGGATAGGCGGTACGCCTGAACGCCTAGTTTATATAGGTGCTTACTTAATAATAATTATGAGAAGGACCTATATGGTGCGGTGGGCGAAGGTCCGCCTGCGAGACAGGAGTTTGCATGTTCGATTCCCGCCTCGGGACAAATGTTACGCACAACAGTCTCCACGGAAGACCAGCGCTATGGTATGATCTGCTCTACCATAGCACATGTTGAAACCGATTTTGTCAGTTCTCTATTAATCTAATTTTAATTTATAAGAGTAGGTATGTATACTATCTGTTCTGACAAAAAAATATCATTTTACTTTTACTAAATTATTTAATGCCAACAACTACATATTTGCAGTTAAAGTCAGGGGTTTTTCTCTGTGTATGTTTATTTTTCTAGCTACAGGAATGTTGCAGTGAGCACCAGAGCATTTTGGAGTTTTGAAAGAAAATGTCATTTCGGTGCATTCTTCGAGTTCATAGCAAACATTAAACCTGCATGTGAATTTAAGTAAATTTGTACTAACCTGAAGGTGTTTATTTTCACCTTCACAAGCTCTGGCGTCACGCAATATAGCTTGATACTACGATAAGGGAACTAAGTAAAAAACATTGAAGAGAACAGAAAATCTATGTGATCACAATAATTTATTACTTAGTTTTTACCTACTTACGTAATTTGAATTTTGTGGCGTGTCCAAGAGTCCTTTTTCCAATTTGGTTTTTGAGTTGAGTGCTGCGAGTAACGATTGTATGTTAAATTCAAAAGTTAGATTTTGTCGCTTCGCTCACTGCAAATCGCCATCGTCAAATTCGGAATCACAGACACCATTGCAATTTTTTGGGTCGGGGATTATGCAGTGGGAGGCGAAGTGGGTGTCACAGCACAGGCTTTTAGTTGCATTGCGGCTCGCTTTGCTCGCCGCAATGCTCCCCCGGGTTCTGGGGAGGGGTTCTTGGGGGTGTGGCGGCTGGCCTGATCCCGAGGATGGATATAGGGTACTTTTCATCCCGGTAAACGTATTCAAAGGCGCAGGTTAAACCTAGTTTCGTTATAATTTGTCTTTCATCTTACTTCACCTGTTACTTCAGTCAGCTATTCAAAGTCAATGAATTATTTAGTGAAGCGCTCCCGGGTAAAGTAGTTGGTAATGGAAATACCAACGGAAAGGTTGCGCCACCTGATCTTTGACACCCCGATGCGTAGGTTCTTAGCTTAATCACGTCTATATCTTATTTATATATTTGTCTATTCTCTTCGGTTTTTCTATAATAATGTTATGCCAATATTTGGAGTTTGAATGAACTCTTTGACTCTTTAGAAATCCACACATTTCTAAAATCAAATAAAGAGGATATCGCCACGTCTAACTGACTTTATTTTTGTTTTTGGAATCAGAAATTAAATTGAATAATATAGTAGGTATTATTTTTGATGTTTTATTTGCTACTTGCTTTGTTTTGAACAATCTTCTTTACACAATACATACACTATATCGGCTCGATAAAAATATATAACTTTCGTAAGTTCCCATATTTTTGGAGTAGACGGATTCGCATCTCTATCTGTCAAAAGTAACTGTGTCTATTGTCGCGTTACATTCAGCCGTAGTGAGCAGGGAAGTGAGCAGGGAAGTGGGCAGGACGAGTGTGTAAACGCGATACTTCTCATGCCACTGCCATTGCCGCTCGCGCTGCCCGGCGGCGGCGGCGCTCCCCAAAATGGCGGTTTTTTGTACGGAAGTCAAAGGATCGGCAGCGCGAGCGGCAGTGCGTGTTTACATTCTGCTCCGACGCTCAGTACTCGCCGAGCGCCTGGAGGAGAAAGACGTTCGTTTAGATCATCGAAAATGCCGTCCGAATGGAGCAATGAGATTACAATAATTGACGACCGATGTGGCGCGGTGGGCGAAGGTCCGCTTGCGACGCAGGAGGTTGCGGGTTCGATTCCCGCCTCGGAACAATTGTGTGTACGATCTGCAGATATTTGTTTCGGGTGTTCTGGTTGTTTTCTATATATAATAAAAAATATCTATCTATGTAATTTATTGTATTATGTATATCAGTTATCTAGTACCCATAACACAAGCTCTGCTTACCATGGGACTAGATAATGCTGTGTGAATTGTCCAGCATTTTATATTATTATTAAAATTCTTAGAACTACTGGAAACGGAAAAAGTAATTTATCATCGATTTAGATATCATCCACCATCGTCTACGACGAACATTCTTTTTTTGTATTCGATATCTTTTTAAATATCGAACATAATTATGTATCGCAAAAAGAGACAGCGCGGCCGCTGTAATTATTTCGACGTCTGCCATTGCCGAAACTTGAAAGCGAAGTGAGTGGTAGGGCAGTATGTAAACACACACTGCTCTCGATCCTGCCTGCTGCAGCAGTATTTAGGGAATTATTGCTGGCAGCGCGAGGGGCAGCGGCAGGGGTTGAATGTAAATGAGGTATATGAAATCATTCATTCTATCATTCCCTCATCTTTCAATACTAAGGGAACTTAATATTCGTGCACATACTAAACAGGGGGTGTAAAGAGGCCTCCAACATCTCGTCTCCCAAGCCAACCTAATCTGCACGTGGTACACCCTGCTAGTAACGAAATAGGTTCTGGTGAAAATGTCAAACCATCTTCATAATTTCACAACTCATTAATTTTACAATTATTTTCGATTACTTGACACTGGCAGAAAAGTGGCCAACCAGACACAGTTGCCATAAACAAAAAATCATCATTATCAAACTAAACAGAAAAAAAATCGCGCTATAGTTTTATTGGTTGTTATTTTCATAGCCAATTTTTGTACTTCTATTGTTTGTACGTATTTTATGTAAGTATATAATATTTATCTACTATAATATTTACTGACCAAAGTTTATTCCCCAACCAACAGCTACAAAAGAGTTACGGGCCACTATTTTGTAATAATATTTCGTAATGACATGCTTTAATGGCAGGCTGTTTAATATATAAACAGCTTGTAACACATATAATTCATAACAAAATTTGTGTTTTAACTGAATTTGATTCAGAACAGCAATTAATTTACAGTGGTTTTAGTTAGACTAGACGAACCATGAAATGATTTGCTGCTCAACAAACCCAATACAATTTAAAACAGAAAATAACAATGTTCAAAAAATATTACTACGAAATAACAAACAATAATAAAACATACTTCGCCAATTGTCTTAAAGAGTAAAGAAAGAGATAAAGTTTTCAGAATGCAAACGGCGACGACGCGACGACGATTTGCTTAGATTTAATGATCACCTTGTTTTTTGTCTCTATAAAGGTTTTCGGAGAACCATCCGTTTGGTCTGTAAGTTATCAGAAGATATCTTCTAAAGTCTTTGATCTTTGCAGAAATGAAATAGATCTATGAATCCTTTGAAACGTTATATGTTTTAAACATGATCATCTACCGGTTTTCTCCGCAAAAAGCCTTAAAAACTGTTTACTTAAAGAAAGCCAGGGTCGTGGATTTAACAAAACCGTATATCATCTATTCGAAAAATATATAAAAAGGTTTTTGAAAAGTATTTGGACTTTTCTTAAATCATAATGTCTTTTAACCAATTTTACGAATATTATATAATACTATAGGTGTGGTTAGGAGCGATGATTGCAAAAAAATATGAATTGGCTTTTTTAGCCAACAGCCAATTGCGTAAACGTACTTCAGCATTATTCCCGGCAGAATACCCATCTAGAATAGTGCAGGTTTTTATCAGAGAAAGAATTTTAGAATCGATTCAGTACTTTCTGTTAGGTACAGACTTTCAGTTTTATTTAGCTGGTAACGTTTTTGGAGTTCCCTGCCAATGGGGAATGCCAGTGTTACGGCGGCTGTAGTTTGGTCACGTCCCAACGTCAGTCTGTCTGTATATCAGCGTCTGTTTTTCGGTCGTTTGTAGATTGATTTCAAAATTGAAAAAACTTAATGCGAATTCAATTTAAAAAATATTTATATATATATACCATGGGGCTAGATAATGCTGTGTGGATTGTCCTGCATTATTTATTTTATTTATTTTTATTTATTGATAGGACAGTACAGCCTTTTATGAGCCTTGTTATGTCCTTTAACATACATATCATACATACCTACACATCCTTCCATCGTGTCATAAGTCTCCCTCGGACCTTCTTCCGGGGATAGAACGTTTATATCTGTTAAAATATTTAAGTGTTTAATTTCGCACGTAATCTGGTGGCCTTCTCTACAGAGGCATTCATCGTTAGCTACTTTTTACATCAGTTTTGGTTTTTTATTATTTAATTTGTTTTTTATTTATATAATCTTTCGGTAAATGAAGAAAGCAAGTCGTTTTCTATAGCTGACGATGAACCCACTGTATGGGTACTTATACCATCGATCTACTCGAGTAGGAACTCTCCTGGCCCTGCATCTTGACGGCGATATCACACACGCACAGTGTTTTTTCAAATTGGTATAACCTGAACTTGGTGCTTTTGCGTGACCTGTACAATATGATAAGATCTTCCATACACTTCTATCAGTCGTCATCTTAGCACTCAGTCCTTTCTTACTCATGAAAATTTTGACGCAATCTATCTTTCCTATAGCATATTTATTTTCCTATAGGTATGCTACTTTCATATTCATTCATTAAAAAATCAATTGCGGCGAGGGCTTACGCACTACAATAACAAACCTTAGAATAGTACTTACTTGCAGAGTGCCTATTTTAAGCGTGAACAAAATATTATAATGTTGCTTAAAGAACCTTTAATTTAGACTCACACTTGGCAGGTTTTATTCTAGTTGAAATAACGCGGTCCAGTTGCGCTGCTGTTTTTTTCGGTCGTTTGTCTTGCCGCTAAGCCGCCGGCCCAGGCCCACTCGGCTCAATTTAAAGCTTTTACCGACCGATATTTCACGCTCACTCATTTGTTCGACGCAAGTGCTAATCACTTTTGTCTCTGTAAACACTTTTAAGCTTAAGCTGTTGGTTTTGTTACTGCGGGCCGCGTAAGTAATCACGTCCAAATAATAGAACGCAGATAGATTAATTGGAACTTTACCAGCTCTGTCTTTAGTTAGGGTTTTTAAGCAGATTAAGATAGTTTTGAATTCCGTATGACGTCGAATTAAATGTACCGCTGACAATTCACATCATTATTCGTGTTCGCGTAGGCATTTGTCTTATGCGAAACGCAACGACGACGATGTGAAGTGCCAGCATAATATAATACACAAATACGAAAATATTAATCTATAATATAAAAATGAATCGCTGAATGTGTTGGTAAGCGCAAATCTCGAGAGCAGCTGAACCGATTTCGCTAATTCTTTTTTTAGAATATTCCTTGAGGTACGAGGATTGTTCTTACGGAGAGAAAAATGAGAAAACATTAAAAAAATTGCGTGAAACAAATACCACGTAGCCGGCGTAGCCGGGATGGGCCGCTAGTTTTCAATAAAAATCAACATTTAGGAATATCTACGAGTAGGTACATTAAATATTGTTTTCTGTCGCAAAATGGCTGTTGATTCTCGCACCGCGGGCGAGTTGATAATATCAGGAATGGGTGGAATGGAAACAGGTCTATATTTCTTTATTTCAAAGAAATATATTTTTGCTGATTCTAAAAGTACCGACAGTATGAACAAATCAAAATAGCCCAAGAGTTTAGGTGAAGAATAAAAAAACGCTATGATTGACACTTGACAAAAGACTAGACGAAGACAGAATCTCTCGAAGACAAAAACACCAATGATGACTGGCCTACGTGACGTGACGTTAGTGCCAAGTTTAAGATAAAGCCCTACTACGTTTTCTATTAAATCATAGCAGCTTATTTACCCGAAATACACTAGTGTACCTAGATGAATATTACTAATCGATGTGTATCTCCAACGACTAAATAACCCAACAATGGATTTACTTCGATAATAATAAAAGCAAAAAATATCCAACGATTAATTGGGATAGTACGTACCTAATACTAGTAGTTTTCTCCTTCCCGTTTTTATTCAACTTTTAAACCCACTTCTCCGTTTCAGCGAAAACAGTGGATCGGAACAATTAAACTGCTAATGGAGTTTTCCAAACAATGAAAATGTCAGTTTTATTTTGAAAAGTTATAAAAAAATGCTGGACAACTCGCAGCAGCAGCGTAGGTCAAGCACGGGGATTATTGTCTGGGTAGAAAAGAGAAAAATTTCGTCACTTTGCCATCGAATGCGTATATTATTAGAAACATTCAACTTTATAGTGTAATATACAATGAAATGACAAAGCGATGCCATTATTGTCCATTCTACCCTAGAGAACAATCATCGTGCTTGACCTACAGGTGACATTGTATCGTCAACCAATCCGTGAGACAAGATAATTATAACGTCATTAATATGACGTGTTAGAGAATAGCGATGCCAATTTGCAGAATTGCTTCAATCCAGACGCAGAGCCATCTAGGAAGAAGTTGAATAGCGATGCGTTTAGACGCCTACGAACTTACAACTTTACCAGTCCTAGTACAAAACACGCTGAAATTAAATTAGTGAAGCATTTGCACTGGGCACATAATCAATGTTTGTTCCTGACTGGTTCAAGACCCGAACAGACTAATTTTGTCTGCCAAGGAAACGTTTCTGTTGGAGTAACTTTTCTTTTGTTTTAGAAGGGGAGAGGCACCTACATAATGTAATTACTTCTTAAAATACTAATCCTTTAAGACCTTCCTAAAATTCTTCTTTATTTTCTTGTCCGTCACTGCCTCAGATGTTTATTTTTGTCTCTTAGGTAACCTACATTAGTTCAAACTCATTATCTATTAACTAATAAGTATTTTATAGAAGAAAGATTGTAAAATGACAATTTTATTTTGTTACCTCTATCTCCAAAACGACTGAACAGATCAAGATAAAATTTGGTGTTCATTTATTACATAGTCTAGCTTCAATAGAATACTCACGAAAATAATGTGCGAAACCGAAAGCAGAAGCTAGTTACATAAATGCACTTACCTACTCACATTTTTCAAAACGATACATAACTTAAAAGCAAATAGAAACGTTATCCAACGACCATAGCTCAGCATTATAGTTGTGAAACACGTAAGTGTGGCCATTTTTTTCTTTTGAAAGCTTTGTTTATTCTCTTATTTTCCTTTTCTTTTATGAGTAATGGAGAGACTAAGAGCGACTGACACGAACGGTCGCCCTACACGGGAATATGTTTGCAGTTGGGCGTGTGTAGCGATTGTTGCTTTGCTTTGAGATGATTGTGAGTTTTCCGCCACTTGTACGCGGGGGATTTCACGCATTTTCCTTGTTCTATAGCTTATTTAAATGTATACCTATGTGACAGTTTTATGGTCCGCTGCGTCCTTCTGATTTTAAAGATGAGAGATACCTACCTACTTATGAGGTAGAAACTGTATGTAGGTTTCGTATGTACATACTGTTGAAACAAGAACACAAACTAACTAAATAAATATGATGGATAATACACACTACTTAGGTATATAGCCCCAAATTAAGCAGAATAGAGCTTCTGATATTTTATTTATTTATCTTAACGAAACAAAATGCTTTAGAAATAGAAAAATAAACACTTTAGAATAATAAACCTGAACTCTTTCCAAACATAAAAAGAGAATCAATTATACGAACATATTATACACCGCCCCGGCCTCGCAAGGGTGCAAACGCATCAAAATCCGTTTCATAGTTTTAAAGATCTAAGCATACATAGGGACAGACAGCGGGAAATGACTTCGTTTTATACTACATAATGAAGTGATTAAAAAAAATATAAAAATTCAAGATTATAAAGTTTTTTAGAGATTTTATAGAGCTCAAGTATAATATAATATATTATACTTGAGCCAATAATAATATAATATATTATAATAATAAATAATATAATATATTTTATTATAGTTATTATAATATATTATAAGTATTATATATATTATAATAACTGATAATATGCTTATTGTATACTCGAAGGTAAATACTTAGCGAATACAGACTAGATATTGTCCGTCTAAAACCATCAGACACGTCGTTCAATATCAGATACTACTGAATCAAGATATTACAATACAATGCAAAAATACTTTATTGTACACCAGATACTACAAGATCATTACAAAAATACATTACTTGCGACAAGTACATACAATGGGTGGCCTTATCGCTTAGGAGCGATCTCTTCCAGGAACCTTTGGATGGAAAGAATTATGTAAATTTGAGAAAGGCAGGCGAGTATCAAATATAAAGCTAGAATAAATGTGAAGATAGTATTATGAATATTTAAAGATACTTAAATATGTAGATGTTACTTACGTTAATATAATTATAATATAATTACTACTTAGATAGACCATTCAGGTAGGGTTACATGACGCTACAGAGGGAATGTAAGAGAAGCCGGTACCCTGGACCTAGTTGCTTACAAACATACAAGAATGTATTCATAAAAAGAACATTTGACATATCCAATGTAAATCATAATTATCCTTCATTATACATAATTAATAAAAATAATAATATTTTTGATTATTTTGTGATACTTTATAATATTTAAATATTGACAGTAAATATACCAAATAACTCATTAGTTGGTGGGAGGGGTCTTCTTCAGCTTATGATCCTATTTCTTCTCTACAAATATCTCAAAGGTTTTACAGCCAATAAGGATTACAAAAGTAAATTTGATCTGTCGGCCAGCACTTGATGAAATTGGCCTTATTCAATTTAATCACATTTTCCGTTGCTCTACCGGCAGAGCGATTTATGATCGGGTACCCTCTTTCCTCTGGCTCACACTACTCGGATGTTGGGCCATGACATTGTCTATTTATTTTATTTTAATTAATTAATTAGAACGGCACAATCACCAATTACACTAATTATTTATAGTTACAAACAAAACATTGGAAATCAGTACGTATAAACTTAAAATGAAAAAATTAATATTTATGTGATTATTTTACATAAGAGAAAGACGACAGTCACCCATCCCTCTTACAATAGATCAAACAAACTGACCATATTTTTTTAAATTCGTCTGCGAATATGTCGCAGTCAGGGAAGGCCTTAAGTAATCCGTTGAGAGCGTTAAGGGTCCGGCGACCCTCGCTTGCAAAAATAGCTCCGAATATCGCTGTCCTTGTAACCCATGCGCCGCGCCTCATGCGTGCGCGATAGCAATATTCAAAATTTGGTTTGTTCCGTAATACCAAAAATTATGACTAAAAACTTTTTGAATTCTTCACAAAGTACTGTTATTCTGTAACTAGACAATATAAGCTATGTTCCTTAATAAATAAAACGTAAGATACTGATGTTTTTAATACAAAACAAATAGCAAGAAAACTTGTCCATTTTCGCATAAAAATGTGCAAAACTGGCTTTCATTTAATTTTAGGTAAGTATTTTGAAAAAAAATCTATTTAGGAACCTAGATAAATACTATTCAAATACAAATAATACAATATTATAGTGGAAATATGCTTGAATTGGAAATCATTTTGGTATTACGTTTGTATGAAGAATTCGTCCCTCCGAAGGCCCCTTAAGAGCGTGAGGCAGCGGCGACTGATGATGCCCTACAGTGCGGCTAGTCCTGTAATAGAGTCAATTGAATTTCCTCTATTTGGACGCAAATAATGCTGGTACTTAATCTAGAATTCAACAAATATCTGCAGATATAACCAAGATTTGTCCGGTGGGACTCGGACCCGCAACCTCCCTGAGTCACAGACGCCGTTGTGCCACCGAGCTCGTCCTTGTAACAAAGGCACCTACATATACAATTGTGAATTCACTTGCTTTTGCATTTACACTTTCCGGTTGAGTAGGTATTAGACCGAGAGTGTAAAGTGTGTCATACGTCACGGGTATCATTGAATCCCGGGAGCACCTCGATATACCTAGAATAATAGAATCCTGAATGTGCAATTGTAATTTGTTTAAAAATAAATATAACAAGTGAATTGTGGTTGATAATAAATTATGAAAAGATATTAAATAATAAAATGTAACAGGATTTCCTTCTTGTTTTCCCACTCAAGTTCAAAATAGCACAACTCAGTTTACCTATACGTACGCGTTGTTCCGCGCCACGCGTGGTTCAGCACATAGCTGAGTTTGACCCTTTTTGGCCAGCAGGCTAGCACGGTAGTCATGTATTATTATAATTTTTGTTTTTTATTTATGTTTTTTATACTGTGTACTGTGTTTTTTATGTGTGTTTATTGCTTTAATTGTGTAGCCTGTTTTTTTTTGACTAAATAAAACAATTCTTATTCTTATTCTATAAACAAACCAGTTTAATTAAATACATTCGATATTTCTTATAGCATGAAATCGAATATACTAAGTATCTTAATTATGATATCTACGTTAATTAAGATATACAATAATTATAACATTTTTCATGGATATTTTTGTTCAATTCTGTTTCAATGTAATTAGTTTTAAAATGACAAATAATGTACTTTCGCCGAGAGAAGTCTGGCGGATTAGCTCGAAGTATAACGACAACCAACGTTTCGTTGAACTATTTTTATGTAAGATAGACGGTGGGCTGGCTCTGCCACTATTTCGGACCATGTAAACAGAAAGCATCTCTGAATATGTTAACACTTTGACTGCTGAAATCACACGGTATGTGTTTTCTACAAGTGACTAATATGCGTAAATCCACACTAGCGCAGCGGCTGAGAAAATGCAGATCTTTGTGACTCAGCACAGCCGTAATATTTTTCGAACGAAACGCATGTGCGGTGCAACACAGCCGCTGTGTAGAGCGGTAGCACGAATTTTTTAGGTTAAAAAAAGGATCGCAGTCGTCGAAAAAAAATCGCAGTCAAAGTGTTAAGCTCATTTACAATATAATACCTTATTCTAAATGTGCTAATGCTTGTTTTAGCATTGACTTTGTTGAAGGCAAGGTAAAATTATAAGGTTATTAGAGTCTTTCTGAATTTTTCTATTTCTATGGTATATTTTATTTCAAACAAACAATGTATAAGACACGCAAGTGATATGGTAATGTACTGGTGGTTTCTTTTTCACTTCTTCAACTAATGGACAAAAGATTTTAGTAAATTCGAACCTTTAGTAAATTCTCTTTATTTCTTCTTTATAGTTTGGAATTAGACTTAATGTATGGTATATGCTTATTTTTTAAACGTAAAGAAATAAATTATGACTTCTGACCTCTGATTTTATCATTATCAATTCCCAAAATGTTAGGTTGCATTGTAGGGTAGGAATTCCATAATTCTATTGAAATAAGATAATTGACTAGGTAAAGCCCACGATTCTATCAAGTGCGAGAGGGATTTTATCACGCCCAAGACGAAGACAACTTTATACTCGTGTATTAAACTGTCTGTTAGTAGAGTAATACAAATAATAATTACTAGTCTGGACTCTACCGAATGTCACTAGACCGAACTTGATCGTGTTTAACCAGGCCGGGCGCGCACAGAGGTCCTTGAGTGTGAGCTTGAGACGTAAGTCTGTCACCTCGGCTACTTTTCTAGGTTGCGGGATGAGGGTCTGAGGTGGGTGCTCCATATTGACAACTTTAGTTATAGGTTAGGTCGGGTGTGCTTCGCGCTTTGGTGGTTGTCCTCTACTCTGAACCAGAACATGACTAGAAGCTGCTACTTTCGTCCTTCATTAAGGCGTTGATATTGCGAGAAAGCGTTCAGAATGCAGAAGAGAGCTGTCTGAGCGATATTCCACGTTCCATGGCACAGGCCCGCCCGCCTTATTTTCTAAGAACTCAGGATCTTAACAGATCCCTGCCTGGTCATGCTGCCAGCCGCCATGTACGCCCGCAACCACTGGAGGGAGTACTGAGTGTTTGGAACACATACATGACCTAGAACAGGCGGAAACTGATGGCCGTGCAGCGGTACGTTACTAAAACCTCGAAACTGATCCATGTTGTAGGGCGATAGTCTACAATCGTCTCCCAATCACAGTCACGAGTGCTAAAACAACGCAGGCCTTCAAACATAAATTAAAAACCAATTTATGAAACAATATTTTAGTGTTATTTTATATTATTTTAGTAATCGAATGACATAATTATTATTCGTGTATTTTGTTGACTGCTTTATGTTTTAATTGAATTTTTTAATTTAATGATTTAAATATTATAATTAATTAACGTTTTAATTTTAAATAGATGGCACATATAAATAAATAAATAATAAATAATGCTGGACAATTCACACAGCATTATCTAGCCCTATGGTAAGCAGAGCTTGTGTTATGGGTACTAGATAACTGATATACATAATACAATACATTACATAGATAGATATTTTTTATTATACATAGAAAACAACATATATTTATATACTTTAGTATATTTTAAGTTGTATACCTATGTACTATGATTAACGTGTAGGTATACTATTATATAAATGAACAATACTTTCACACTTTCAGCAAGTGACCTGTAATATATTTTGTCTTTACCAAGAAATTTATCATTCTGAATATTCTGTAAAATAGTAAAAGCTTGGATTATCAAACTTGGCGGACGAAAAAACTAATCCCTCGAAGCATTCGTGTTTTCATCAGTCTTTTATCAGAGGTTTGTCCGAATTTCCAACTACCTCTGTACGGATTTCCTTGAAATCTCCTAAAAATTTCACATAGGTATTTTATTTTATATGTTCCAAATTCAATGTATATTTGGAACTATTATTATTATTTATTTTTAATATTATTCCCTTGGGAGTTAGATATGTTCATAAACCTATTGATTTTCAAAATAATGTACGAAAATGTTGACCATGGAGACTCGCATAAAAGATCTTATTCGATTTGTTTGAATGTGGTGAAACCTTCACCTTTTTCAGCTAACTTGCTTCAGTTGGAATCAGTGGCGGATTTACACATTTGCCGCCAGTAGGCTTTTAAAATTTTGCCGCCCCTACTGACCTCTAAAAATTGTCGCAGCCCAAGTATTTGGAGGGGGTCACACTTGGTCAGTGACGGGGGAGGGGTCTGGGGGTTGAAGTAAGCAAAAGTACGAGTACCTATAACTGTACAAAAGAAATAACAAAAAACTTGACTTTGTATTGATGGTAGGTAGATTAAGGGGCGAGCCATGGTAATTTAAGGAATGACGGAGATAACTGCAGCATTTTTGAGATCTTTTAGCGATATAAAAGAGATGCCGTTACACAAATTATATAACGGCGAGCGGAGCGAGCCGCCGAAATTTGTTATAGGCTTGATAGAAAATGACTGTAGAAAAATAGGTGCCGTTGCTTTTGCAGAACTGATACGAAACATAACAAAACGCCCAAAACACGAGTAATATCGGCGAGCGGCACGAGCCACGATTTTTTTTACCGCAGTGGATACTGGTTAATCACATTTTTAAGTTACATGTTAGGTAGAATAGAGTCTGAAATTAAAATTTATTTAAGGTTTCGGGCATTTTCTAGTGATTTTTTATACATAAACTAAGATTTGGGGGGGGCGCCGATTCGTCCTACCGTCACCATGAGAGCACACCACACACCCGCTAAAGCCGCCCATGGGTCAATAACATTCGTTCCCGCGCCCCATTATGACTATGCAAGCAAATACTTAATAAATACATAAAATATTTAAGTAGTGATTGGTGAAACATTATACGCGTTGATTTAATTATGTGTGTGTGGATCTAATAACATTTAGAACATAATATTGTTTTTTTTTCTGTAATATAAGACACATGTTTATGGCAAATTTGCCGCCCTAGGCTCCAGCCTACTCAGCCTGCTGGTAAATCCGCCACTGGTTGGAATACATGACGTACAAAGTCCGTTTTAAGAGCAGGGTAAAAAAATACAAGTAATACCATCTGTGGAACATTTTATGAAACATTTTTAGCACGCCAACGGCTTGCATTGCATACAACCGTGTTATATTTTCTCATCCACCGCTGCGCAAGGTTGAATTCATCATACGGAATACGGTTGCAAAATAGTTCTCTCAGAAACAGTGAGATGGCGCCAAACGAACCCCCGCCTCGAATACTGCCTGTGTGTATGTAGCGAAATAGCGAACCCCTTGATCTATGGTATGTAGAAACGACAAGATATCGGCTATCATGGATATTTAAAACAGCAATCAGCCTTGGTATTAAAAGGCATAGGTATGTGAAGAACATTTGTAAGAACATTGTTTCGTAATTTCATTGGCCTCCAGTAATATTCTTGGTATGTAGGTAGTGTCGCTCAGTTGAGATTACTTTGAAATATAAAAAAACTTAAATCATCGTAAATATCCCGTTAAAATGACTTTGATCATTTTATTCATTTCCCTGAAACACTAGTGATTTAGTAAAATCACAATATTAGGGTAAGAGTTATATCAACCAGTCTCGTCTCGGCTTGAACATTCTTCTTCTTCTTCGGTTTTAACACCGCGCCATGCCATCGCGCATCGCCTTAACGCACTTCTACTATGTCTCCAGCAGCGTCGTCGTGGAGGTCCTTAGCGTCCCTACCCCGCTTTCTCTGACGCCTACAGTACGATACTAGGGGTAGTCTTATTCAAGAAGGAATAAGAAAGGAAGAAGATAGTTATTGTTTGTATCGCTTATGTTGTCATACAATTTTTTGATCCTTTGATAAGTATTTATAATTCCGACGGCCTTTTCAGATGAGAGTTCGGGGATCGAGGAAGACTCTTCATTAACTTTTCCCGGAAGCGTAGCTGGTTTTTCTGTGATTATCTCAGTCTTCGGATATTCAAAGAGCGGTCGCGGCGTCGGCAGAGAAATCTCTAGTGTTTTAAGCACAGCGCGCGCGGTTTGTAGCACGCGTGAGAAACGCAGCAACGTTGTGTCGCGCGCCACGTCGTGTAGCTCCGGGCAATCCAACTTGTCGTAGTCACACAGGGAGCGGTAGTGCTGTAACCTGTAAATTAAACATAGGTATCAGTATAGTCACTTTTTTATATGGCACCGTTGTAGTACGAGTATTTCCGTCGTTGTCGTGTAAGCCCTACCTGCCGACGTCGAGCGACACGTCGCGCACTTGGCAGGCGTAGTCACCGCGGAGGCAAGACATCGGCATGTGGTTGTGCATCGCCACCACGCCCCCCGTGTTGTGGAACGACTTCACATGTTCTCCTGCAAGAGAATTTAACTATGAACCTTCGGTAGCCGCTGTTCCTCATGTTCCTGTGTTTGCTAATTCCGCGGCCGATCGGCACTCACCGGCGTTGCTGGGGTTACGCGCGCGCCACACGTCTGCCAGCATGTGCGCGGGCGGCGGCGCGGCGCGCTCGCGCTGGGCGCCACCCAGGAAGTAGTAGTTGCGGAACACGAGCGCGTCCACCCCCGCGCTGCCCTCGCGGGTCTCGCGCGCTATCACCTCTCTCCACGTATCGTCCCTGCAACGCGAGCACCGTCAGGTCAAGGATTATGGAGACGAAAGACAGGTCGGCGGGACTCACTTTAGCGGCACTATGAGCTCGTCCATGTCGAAGACGGCCAGCCAGGCGTAGTGCGGCGCGGCACGGTACAGCGCGTCGTTGAGCGGCAGCAGCTCGCGCCGCATGGCCCGGAAGGCGCGCGACGGCTGCGAGCCTGTCTCGCGCTCGCGCGGCGCCTGGTCCAGCTCGGTCACGTCTGCGAAGCCGAGCGCCTCGTAGTGCGACAGCACGCGGCGCATGTTGGGGTGCGCCTGTGTACCGACAAACAGACAGGTGGGATACAAACTAATAGAATATAATAGTTAAGCGAGCCCCGCCGATTCACGTTCGAATCGGCGGGGCTCGTAGATACAGTGAGCAACGAAAGTGTGTTCACTTTCGTTGCTTCATACAAAATTATCAACATAACAACATCTTATCACTAAACCGTTCCATATTTGAGTGACAGAGTAAACAATAAACGTTTCTTGTGGTTCTATGGTAACAAAAATCAATAAAATCCAACTTTTTTAAAAGTTACTGTATGGTACTGCAGTGGTACGGTAATAGCCGGTTTCTAATGATTAAAATGAGCATAAATTTCTCACTATATAGGTACTGAATTATCTTCATCAGCATAAGATAATCAAAGTCGATTCCAAATCGCTAAAGTATGGATGGAATATAAATATCCTTTAGTTCGATAATATAAAAATCAGTTCGTCTTCAGCTTTTCGTTCTGCTGTCAGTACCTGCAGCACGTAGACATAGAGTTTCAAAGCACCGAATGCACGTATCAACTCCACCCACTCCACTAGATCGGCTGAGGCGTCGTCCGCATAGTCGAGCCACTTGATGCACACCGCCACGGAGGTTGGGTTAGGTGCGCTCGGCGGCTGTTGGACGCGCGGCGCGCCCTGCACTGCTAGCACGTTGCGCGGCTCCTCGCAGGATGAACTGGCCACGCTGACGGCACGCGGCGCGGCGCCGCCGGGCTGTGCCGGGCAGCTCAGGATATAGGGCTCGTTCACAGTGTCGGTAGGGCCGCCCCACTCCGGCCGCCAACTGTAGGTCGCTTTCGCCGGCATCGTATCGGGTCCGTTTCTCCCCTCGTACCTGTTACATGGAAAACTATCACGCACCGCTCCGAAGCTCAAGCACTAGCGAGAGAGCCGGCTCTTACCAGAGCTGGCAAGTGAGGTTCGGCAGTGGCGCAACGTCGCAGTATACGAGTAGACGCACGAGCGGCTCCGCGGGCCGCGGGTCCCAGTGCGCCGCGTACAGGTAGAGGCTGCCCCCGGGCAGGCGATGGCGTTGCCAGCTCGCCGCCGCCCACTGAAGCCGCTCCAGCGGCGGCAGCGAACAGCAGGAGAGCTGAAGGTATCGTGCGGGGTGGTCGCGACGATGCTGCCAGAGCTCGTGCGGCAAGAGGCGGGCGGGCGCGCGCGGTACCTCTGGCGCGAGTAGCGCAGGGCGCGGGAGGGAAGGCCCGTGTCGTAACAGCAACAAGAAGGTGATAAGAAGCAGTGCCCCTATGGCTAGCAGAGGCGCGCGTCTCCGCCCGCAACCGGCCCCCGTCCTTAACCACATGCTAGCTTACGCGAATCTCGTTAGACCTAAGACAATAAAAGACTAGTAGTAAGCCCCTAACAATATCGTCTTCAACGTTTTAGTTTCAAATTTAGAGTCTAATCTACCCTAGTCAAGTCTACTTCAGTACGAAAGAAAAATGTGTACACGGTACCATAAGAATTCATCAAAATAACAAACATCATCTCGTTTTAATTTTTTTTTGTATAATAAAGATCACGAATACTTTAATTGAACACTGTTGTTAAGTTTTGCGCGACAAATAGGTACTAATTTCATTAAATCTCTATACAATAAGCAAATAATTACGCTGTTCAATGTGAGAGTGAGACAGACAGAGATGAGAAAAACCACTAATCATTAAGTCATGGGTCTATCATGTACCTATGTATGTGGTTTTTGTGGGTTGTTATGAACTCACCTGTCCTCCGCTCTCCTTGAGATTCGGAACACCTGTATAATCAATTAATTTTTATTTATTGTATTTATTTAATCTTCTTCCACGATAAAACATACAAAAAACATTTTCTAGAAAATTATTACAATGGCGAGCTTTATTAATCATGCACCCAAGCTGAGATCTTCCTTCACTTCACTCACTACGATCAATTATCCAAGATCGGAATTATTTAATATTTATCATAAAAAAGACATCGATAACTCAGTAAGTACTCGTGCGAGATGTACCTATAAAAATGATAATCACGAATCCCGATGAACCTACTAACGTCCGTTTAATCTCACCTAGACTAGAAAGATAGTGTTAGGATAAGTACCTAGGTACCTACATATACCGATAAAATATGAAGTGCTTACGTCATAATGTAAGTCAATATGTAAGTTATGTACCGGGTACCTACCCATACTTATGTACCGAAACAGTGTGTCCCATGGCCGAGGGACATGAAGTCAAGTAACTAGCAGATATATTGGAGACTAGCTGCGCCCCGCGGCTTCGCCCCCGTGGAAATCTATGTGTCAAATAGTTTAAATGATAAAAAGTATCCTATGTTAGACTCCTGGTTCTAAGCTACCTCTCCACCAATTTTCAGCTAAATCTGGTCAGCCGTTCTCGAGTTATAATTGTTGTAACAAACACGACTTTCTTTTATATATATAGATATGAAGTTTGACAGTAAGGAAACATTCCTTTATTTTTAGTAGATAATAACAAAAACTGCATTCACAGCACCCCGTATTTTTATGACACCGTGTGGTCGGTAGAGTCAATGGTTTGAGGTATCTACTTCTATTATTATATTCTTCTTTGTAACAAATCGCTTGAACCGATAAGGCCGCCAATTAATGTACGTTTTTTACAAATCTGTTTTAGATATAGATAAGCTTTATTTATAAAGGATTATCTATCTTACGATTGACTCTAAAGATCGGTGGCATGAGATTCCAATTACGGCAAAGATCAGCTTTGGATTACGGACAAGGCTAGATATTTTTTTGATTCTGTTTATGCTGGTTTACTTATTACTAGTAGGTACTTGCTCTCCGTGTCCCATGGCTGTGATACACATTGTATAATGTTAAAGTAACAATGAACAGGATGGGACAATAGTTGGCGTATTACCTAGTAGGTACCTATCTATACAGTTTACCTAGATCTACATCTTCTGTGACAGGGGCTTTTCTTCGTCATTATGTTGGAAGAGTCACGTTTAAGATATATCACGTTCATGAGAATGACGTATCCAGGATTATATTCTAGTGTGCTTGCGCCCACCGGCCAGTGACGCCGAAATTGCAGAGGTGTGTTCGCATTAACTGTCCCGGTGCTGTATGATGCGTACCGGATTTGCCTACTGCATACAAACCAGCTATTGTACCTAGTCATTACTAGGAGTACATTGTACGTCCAAGACACCTCACACTAGCCTCTTGCCACTTGCACCTTCGTAAATAAATCCTTCTGAACCTAGCGACCGCTTCACAGATTATCCCCAGTGCACCCGCCTTCTTGCGCCGCCACTGGTTGTTCGTGAAGGTATTCTTAGCCTAGCTCTTGAAATAATAGGTGCCTATTATCCTAGTAAAGAATGTGTTTACTATATATCTAGGAGCTAAAAGGTATTTATCCTGCACTCATGTTAGGAACACACAAATAAATGACTAGATAGGTACATTTGGTTATTTATGTATGACACATCGTCGAAATGTTTTGCTATTACTTTGACATTGTAGGTACCTATTGTTGATCGAAGACTTTCACCCGTTGCCCTAAGACTATCCATTAGTTACACGCTGACCTTGGATTTATTCAGCACAGTAAGCTCGCTTATGACAAGCATATTCAAACCAAAGTCATTTATAACGGGATATTTACCATGATTTGATTTTAATAACCATGATATCTTTTATGTTAAGGTACACTAGCGCCACCACATTTCATAAAAACTTAATCGGGCGGTTTGTGATACTTGTCATAAGCTTTTTTGAATGCCTTTGTATTAATTGTATTTTGTATAGTTTAGGCAGACATACGTAGTTGCCCTTGGTGGCCACCAAAGTCTATTTTCGCATAAAAAATTATGAAATCCTTAAAATAACTGACAAACAGCCTTAACTCTATCACAAGCTCCGGAATCTATCACATACATGAATGAATAATATCCGATAATGCGTTGATGAATTACAACTGTAAGTAGGTACTCATTTTGACATCCCCAAAAGTATCACATGCATGACCTTCGTCGTAGAACTAAAATCATGCCAGGTTTCAGTTGAATCCAGTACAGTACAGTTTCGGCGTGACGCGTGGCCAAGAAAAACACAGACAGACAAAAATTTCAAAGAAAGAATACAGTATTGGCTGCAAAATCGATAATAGTAAAAAAATCAATAGACCATTATTTATTCGATCTCTGTTGATTTTATAGTGAAGTAGGTATAAATAAAACGTAAGCTCTTAGTTTTGACCATATTTATTGGTTTTTCGTGTCAACAGGCACATATTTTTTAATAAATATTTTATTCTTTACATAAAATATTATGTACAGACAGCGACGTAACACACGTTCGCTAATGAAACTAGCTGGACAGCCTCGGCCGCCCCCGCTTACATTCTAAGCATTTTAGGTTGGTAACATTATAAGCTTTTTGAGGATAGTAAAGGATTGATAGAGGCCATTAACCCATTCAGCTCCGGCAACGCACTCCTTGCGTTTTACACATTTTTTGGTTTGTGCCACCAACGCAACTTATGAGTTATTGCTTTTTCTGTATTTTGAGTTTATTTTTGAATTACATATGTAATTAAATAATCAATAAAAAAAAAAAGGAATGGGTCATAATGAAAAGAAATAAAAAACTTGAGTCATTGAATGGGTTAAGTATCGTATTATGAAAGCGTGTCAAGTCAACGAACTATGCTTGAGTAACTCTTTTCTATGGCATAAAAGTCACTAAAGCATATATTTATGATGAAGAAACTATATAACTTTCACAAGGGACTAAGTCAAGTTTGACCTGTACAGCGTAGTTAGTTAATTACAGTTGTGGTCTTCCAAACCAGTCCAAATCGTTTTTGACAGGTTTCTGCCAGGCAAGCCTCAACTTCAAAACCTAAGCTACTCTAACCGAATACTCGAACGCAATTCAGATCTAAGCATGTCTCAAGTAGCGACTTTTTGACAGTTTTCAATGAAAATCTTTAAAAAAATCGTCGTTTGAGATGAGCTTTATTCAATGCGAGCGTTGAGTATTCGGGGATAAGTATAGCTAAAGACAAAAATAATTGAACAGAGTTACCCTACCATAAGAGCTTTAAGGATTTGAAAATTTATATAATTTTTGTTGCTTACCAAATATTAACCTATTTCCAAAGAAACTCATTATTCAATACTAAGAATCAGCGCGTTCCATTTTATTTCGCAATCACATAACAATATTGTGTTAATTTATTATGAAACTAAGTCAAAGTTATACAAGCATGTAAATCAAACTAATATAAATTAATTATTTATTAATAATAAAAAAAACATATTTTCGAGGCGGTACAGATATTTGTTCAAACTCAAGGATTTCAGTCACACACATACATACCTACTTTGTACAAAAAAAATTTGGTAATGATTTTGACCATTCACTTATATTTCATTACCTACTTATTATGATGCTGTGTGAATTGTCCAGCATTATTTATTTATTTATTTAAAGGAATTTATATAAAACGGGAGCGCCGCCCGCCGGGGCCTGTCGCGCAATAATCATACATATAAAAATATATCCCTAATTTAATTTCGCTAGCCTAGAAGGACTTATAGATATAAATGCACAGTTCAAAGTATGATATGAAACTATAATCGGAGCACCATTCGAATAAAATAAGACGAGAAGTCCCCTACGTGTATTATGTGGTGTGAAGTCCTACTAACTTATCTGTGAAGGCCGAAAGTGGATGTACATTTTGTCTAACAGATGCTTTAGGTTGATAATGTCAACCGTATTCAAAATGAAAAAATTAGTCACTTATTCCGCATGAATACGGAATAAGTGTCTTAATTTATTCCGTAATACGATTCTAGTACTCGCAAAGCGTGAGTAAAATTGAAACTTTTGGTGAATTTTGACAAGAACTCAGCTGTATTTTTGTAGAAATATTTAACGCTAGCTCTAAAGCTTTATGTTGTCTCAGATTAATAATAAAGAGGGCGTGTTCATAACCACATGATATAAGTGAAAAATTATACACAAACGAAGCAAAGTTGTAAAAAGTAAGCTTGGCTGATGACAGCTGGTAACTGACTGGAGCGGAGATGCGCGATTAAGCGTAACTGACCCAAGCGTGACAGTTCAGTCTCGTTTAATGTTTCGGGCCTCGAATGTTTGTGCACATAACCGAAGTGGAACCTAAGCTAAACAGCCTTTACATATTGCCATCTTTTTCTAATGTTAAGAAAAAACGACGACAGTTTAGTTTCGAGAATGTGCAAAAGCATTAGTGTAAGCGTCTCTCAGAGTGTCCCTAAAGAAGTTACTTCAAACTAGTATTCTATTCTACTTTATTCACAGATAAGTTAGCAGTCTCAGTAGTGGTAAAGGTAAGGTAAAGGTACGCTAGTCAGTCGTGCGGCCTAGCGGCCGCGGGCGCGTGCTTGCGAGGCGCGCGCGGGAGCCCTGTGTCACACGTCCGTGTGCCGCGCGGGCGGAGGCTCCTCGCCTTCGGAGTCCGATATCTCACACAGGCGAGCGGATAGCGAGCTGCCTGACCGCACAGAGCCGCCGCCTAGGAGGGATGTGCGCTCCTCTGTAATTAAGTAAATGGTATTGTTAGGTAATTTGTTTTGACTATGACGTATCTTTCAAATCAAATCAGAATTTAAACGAAAACATTAAAAGTAAAATCGCTTCCTACATTGGATGTATAGCTCCTACCACCATAATTTTATTACCTTTATTTAAAAAACATTACTCGAAAGGAAGTGCTGAGGTGGCGTAAATTAGGAACTAAATTCATAATTTATTGGCATGCTGAAGTTATTTAATGATTACTTAGCAGTGATTAGTAATACATTGATGGATCCGAGCGGAAGTGGTCTAGTCTGACAGATCTCACGAACGACACCCACCCCTTCACAGCGTGGTGAGCGAAGCGAGACTCACTTTCTAGCAAAGACGATTCAGGCACTACCAAAGTTATTTCCAGCAAGTATTGCTGTTATCACAATATTCGTACTGACCTAGCATGGTTATAAGGCTAGCTGCGTCGGGCTCCCTCAGCAGGCGCCTTCCCCCCGCGCAGTCTTCCCCCGCGTCCAAGCACGGCGGGGGCAGGTACGAGTCCGGGTGGAGCAGGTATGAGGACGCTGGAAATTAAATACATTGTCCAGCGCGTTTTCTAGTGTTATGAACAGTTTTGAGCACAGAACATGGAAATTTGTAGAGCTGGTTGTGAGGGAGCAAAAATTCATTCATGCGATAAATAAAATCCCACCAAAACATAAATGTAAAAAAGGAGAGCCAAGTTCAATACAAAAATTATGAATGGCTGTGGGCTTCCCCGCAAAAAGAATGGAGATATAAATGAGTGCCAAGTCAAATCTATGTAGGTTAGATTTGACTTGGCCAGTTTTCATTACATCACTCATTTTATAAAGTTATTCAACGTTTTAATTCTGATAAAAACTGGCCAAGTCAAATCTAACCTACATAGATTTGACTTGGCACTCATTTATATCTCCATTCTTTTTGCGGGGAAGCCCACAGCCATTCATAATTTTTGTATTGAACTTGGCTCTCCTTTTTTACATTTATGTTTTGGTGGGATATCATTACTTTTTGTAAAGAAAACTAGGCAGGTATTGAGATTTAATGTTCATCTTATCTTAATCAAGTAAAACACCTCAGAACACTTAGTGTCGGTTTATTGTACTGTACTGTATGCCCAAGTAGGATAGGTATGCACTTCTGTACGTATTGATTGTCTAGTAATAAACCTACCATAGTCTCACACAGTCGTTTCACTCAAGCCTCCTAACACCGAACCCTACATGGCGACCCTGCCATATAAGGCATCGAGCGGAGGAGAGATCGCGTTACGAAGATGTTTTAACTAAGTGACTTAATAATTGGAAGTTAGTAAAATGTGTCGCTCGAAAATCGAAAAGGATGAGGTTTTCATCACTCAAAATGCCTCCGGTGGAGTCAACAGCACGGATTACCATCTATCCAACATTAGCATGGTAATATACATTATGTGCACGATTTTGGCGTTAGCTGGTATTTATGGACTGTACCTGCTCTACAAGAAATGTCACCACAAGTGGATGCGGAGCGAAATAACTACTCAGTATTTGAGGCGGTCTTTTCGTCGCTCGGCGCCGAGAGCCTTAGAGGAGCCCTGCGTAGCATGCAGCTGTCGAGACAAGTAGCTGATCGCCGATCGATCAGTATGGTGTTATATAAAGTGATTTGAATAAAGTGTTTGTAAGTACCTAAAAGTGAATCAATTCAAATATGTGTTTCTATTTTTTTTTACGTTCGTGGACTCAGAGTGAAACAATGAAAATGTAAGGAGATAATATTTTGAAGGAACATTATAGAGAAGAGAACAGTTACTAGGAAGACTATCGTAATTACGTGAACTATGGTTTCGTTCGGTGAAAATTATGGTGGATAGTTTAATGATACTTTGAGGACTCATCTCATAGAGTTATCCTATGAGATATGGTAATGTACCTTATATTTTATTATAAAAATTAAAGTAATACAATGATAATTATAAATGGCAAGCGAAATAAAGACTATTTTTGATAGGCTTAAAAATTTAAAAGATAATTTAATAAAATTAAATTACAGTAACAGAACAGAAAAGGTTTTGAATAAGAAATTAAATGAAGCAGTAGAGTTAAGAAAGCAGTTTGATATATGTATTGTTATTTTAACAGAACAGATAGATAAAAAGGAAATCGTAGGAAGTGTGTTAGAGGATATTCAGTCATATTGCGATTCGTTTGAAAAACTATATAAAGATATAGAGGAATTTTGTGCCAAAAATTATTCACAAGGAAGTGAGGATAGTAACCAAAACACCAATATGGAGTCGTTTGATTTTAGAACAGCGACTTCGCTGTTGCCGATGATGACAGGTAATGAGAACGTCACCAAAAGTCTCATCGATGCTATTGAGTTGTACAATTCTGCGTTGAAACCAGAAGGTAAGTCTATGCTCATAAATTTTGTGTTGAGAACAAGGTTGAATGAAAGTGCTAAGTTGAGGTTGTATAAATCTTATAAAACATGCGAGGAATTAGTGAATGATATGCGTTTACATTTACTGACTCAAAAGTCAAGTACCGCGATTCATAACGAAATAATGCAAATTCGACAGAAAAACATGACCATGGAACAGTATGGAGCCAAGTTAGAGAAATTGTTTGTAGATTTGACAATTTCGCAGTCAACTGACCAGGAAGCGTACAAAATACTACGTCCTATCAATGAGAAGATAGCGATAAAAAGTTTCACTAATGGTTTACGGGATAAACAGCTGAGTACGATTTTATTAGCTAGGGATTACTCCACCCTCAAGGACACAATTCGAGCAGCGAAGGATGAGGAGCCTTCGTGTAGCCGCCAGAGTACTGAATCATCAATGTACTTTGGACAGCGTGGACGAGCTAATAACCACAGATATTCAGGTAATAGGGGTAGATATAATAACTACCGAGGTAATTATTCACAGCGAGGAGGATACGGAAGTATGCAGACGCAACCGCAAGGACAAAACCGAGGTCAGAATCGAGGTTCGGGTAACCAACAGCCCAGGGGTTATAGGCCAAATAGGTCTCGAGGTTATTACAGAGGTAACTGGTCGACAAATGATAACAATATGCATTACATGCACAATAACTATCAAAATAGTAACACGGAACAGAGTCAGGCGAACCAAAAGTCAGTGAACACCAATCACAATTCGGAAAACTCAAAAGATGAACTCATGCAGTTTTTTCGATAATAACTTTATATTTGCATGTGATAACAGTAGCTCAGTAGATTTTTTTATTCAAAATTCAAGACATAGTTTTCTAGTAGATTCCGGAGCATCTTTATCTGCAGTGAAATATGAAACAGCGCAGCTGTGGAACATTCCGATCCACTCAGAATGCATTCCCATAAAAGGCATAGGGGGTAAAGTACAAACAATTGGATATGTTTATGTTACACTCAACATAAATGGTAAGGAATTTTGTCACAAGTTTTATGCTATCAAAAACTTACCTTGTATGCAACATGGAATTTTAGGTAGAGATTTTATGAAAAGATATAAAGCAATTTTAGATTTTGAAAATAATACGATTTCAATTAGTAATGATAATGATTGCATAACTTTATCCATGAATAAAAGTTCGTCATGCAATGATATTTATTTGACAATTCCACCAAGGTGCGAAAAATTATTTGTTATAGACAGTAGAACTAGTGAAGAATGTGTAGTATTACCATGCGAAGTGAGTAAGGGAGTTTTCATTGCAGGAAGTATTTGCAAACCGAAAAATGGGAAAATTGTCATGCAAGTAATGAATACAAGAGAGTCAGAAGTAAATCTTTCTTATTTTAGACCGGAAATTCATAGCTTAAATGATTATGCGATATGTAATTTTGAAAAATGTGCAAGTGTGGATGGAGAAAGAGTACGTACGATGTTTGCTCACTTAGATTTGAAACATTTAAACAACGAAGAACGAACATCTATAGAGAGTATATGTGCGAAGTTTTCAGATGTTTTTCACTTACCAAATGATAAACTTACTACCACCAATTTATACGACCAAACGATACAATTAAAACCAAATGTAGACCCATCATACGTAAAACAATATAGGTTACCTTATTCACAACGAAACGAGGTAGAAAATCAAGTTAAGAAAATGCTTTCCAATGGCATTATTGAACCAGCTAAAAGCGAGTGGTCTAGCCCAGTACTACTGGTACCTAAAAAGGCAAACAATGAGATAAAGCAATGGAGATTGGTTATCGATTTTCGAAAATTAAATGACAGAATTTTAGATGATAAATTCCCTCTTCCGAACATAACAGATATTCTAGATTCATTGTCAGGCGCTATGTATTTTTCACAGTTAGATTTATCACAAGCTTATTTTCAAAGTAATTTGAGTCCAGAAAGTAAAAAATACACAGCTTTTACAACAAATTCGGGACAATACCAAATGACACGTCTCCCGATGGGGTTGAAGGTCAGCCCAAGTGCTTTTTCTAGATTAATGACAGTAGCCATGTCAGGCCTAACATATGAAAAACTATTTATTTATTTAGATAACATAATTTGTTTTGGCAGAAATTTAGATTCTCATAATAAAAATTTAATTGATATTTTGACTAGATTGAGGAAAGTTAACTTAAAATTAAACCCGGACAAATGTGATTTTCTAAGAAAGGAAATGCAATTTTTAGGTCACGTTATAACAACAGAAGGCATTAAGCCGGATCCAGAAAAAATTGAGGTTGTAAAGAATTACCCAGTTCCAAAAAATGCGGATGAAACAAGAAGATTTGTGGCATTTACTAATTTTTACAGAAAATTTATACCTAAATTTGCAGAATTATCTTTACCATTAAATAAATTAGGTCGGAAAAATATCAAGTTTGAATGGAAACAAGAATGCCAAGAATCTTTTTCTTCATTGAAAAATGCATTAATTTCACCACCAATATTAGAATACCCAAATTTTGAGCAGTCTAATACATTTATTTTACAAACAGATGCATCGGGTTATGCGATAGGCTCTGTATTATCAAATGGTAACAACATGCCAGTAGCCTATGCCAGTCGGACGCTTAATAAAGCTGAAATTCGATATCCGACAATAGAAAAAGAGCTGTTAGCAATAGTATGGTCCGTGAAATACTTTAGACCTTATCTTTATGGACGAAAATTCATTATTAGAACAGACCATAAACCGTTAGTTTATCTATTTAATATGACAAATCCTTCTAGCCGTTTAACAAAATTTAGACTTTCATTAGAAGAGTACGATTATATTATAGAGTATGTGAAAGGAGCGGATAATGTGGCCGATGCGTTATCACGTATTAAGATATCAAGTGACGAGTTGAAAGAGATGTATGAACATAGTATAGGAGCGTTGACGAGAGCGCAGCGCAAACGAATGAACGAAGAGTCAGAGAGTAATAAAAATGACTATAGTAAATCAAAGGTTGATAGAGTTACCACTAACGACAGGCCTGATCACCCTAAAGTTGTGGGAGCACTTAAAAAACCGAGCAATTCTACGGAATTAAAAATTTTAAATGACAAAGAATGGAATACATTACTAAAAAATAATGTACAGGAAAAGTCAAGTTTATTTGCCTATTGTGAGAAAAAGTTAGTAATTTACGTAAATCCTTCATTTCGATCATATTGTGCACGAGATGCCTTTGTGAGAAAGTTGGAAAGTATGTGTGGAAAATTAAATATAGATTGTTTGTATATTATTAAAAATAATAACAACAAAAATATAATAAAAGAGTTAACTCAAATAATAAATGAATCATTAGACTGGACCGGTCCGAGATTATGTGTTTTAAATGATGTTATAAGAATATATGATGAAGACACAAAACGTGTAATTTTGAATGATTTTCATATTTTACCAACGAGTGGACATTGTGGAATTAGGCGTATGGTAAATAATATTAAACGACGTTTTTATTGGCCAAGTTTAGAAAAAGACGTAAATGAATTTGTAGGTCGTTGTGCCAAGTGTTTACATCAAAAACACTTTACACCAATCAAAGAGCCGATGATAATAACTGATACAGGAGTGTCATCTTTCGATAGGATATACTTAGATATAGTTGGGCCCTTAGTTAAGGATAGTGATAATTATTCGTATATACTCACATTACAGTGTGACCTTAGTAAGTATGTTGAGGCTTATCCTCTTAGAAATAAGGATACTATTTCAGTAACTAGTGCTTTAGTAAATAACTTTATATTACGGTATGGTATTCCAAAACAAATAATATCAGACAGAGGTACGGAGTTTGTTTCGAAAGTTATGAAAGAAGTGTGTGAAATTCTACGAATAAAGCAGACAACATCTACAGCTTATCATCATCAGTCTATTGGTAGTCTGGAGAATAGTCATAAAAATTTAATGCAATATCTTCGTATTCAAACGGAAAATGAACCGCAAAATTGGAGTGTGTGGTTGCCTTATTGGTGTTTTAGTTATAATACAACAGTACATTCAGTAACAAAATACACACCTTTTGAACTCATTTTTGGTAAACTTTGTAATATACCTAGTAATTTAACTTCTATTGTAGATCCATTATATAATGAATATGATTATCCAAAACAACTTAAATATTGCTTACAAAAATCGCAACATGACGCAAGACAAAATTTAATCGAAAGCAAACATGTAAGAAAAGTCAGGTATGATTGTTATACTAATCCAATTACATATAAGGTAGGAGACATGATCCTACTGAGAAACGAACAAAGTGTAAACAAATTTGATTCTCTCTATGTAGGACCTTTTCGGGTAATAGAAGATTGTGAACCTAATATAAAAATTGATTATAAAGGCAAAGAAATGTTAGTACATAAGAATAGAACAAAGCCATACATAAAAACTAGTTAAGTATAATGTGTTAAATTTATATAATATAGAAGTAACCATTTTAGTAGGTTATCTGAATTATGTAATTAGGTTAAGCATAAAAATAATTATAGTGAATAATTTTTTTTATTTTTTTTTCCGATGGGCGTGTACTGTATGCCCAAGTAGGATAGGTATGCACTTCTGTACGTATTGATTGTCTAGTAATAAACCTACCATAGTCTCACACAGTCGTTTCACTCAAGCCTCCTAACACCGAACCCTACAGTACCGAATACATACAACTACGCACTTATTACAAAGTCACTGCACTGCACCCTAACAACTACACTGTATTCTATGGCGCAATCGGAGACGTTAGTACCTACTATTGCTTATTCTATGCAATGCTTCGACATAGGTACATAGCTAGGTAGGTATTATACGGGCCGGTCCCTAAAAACTACACTGTATTCTATGGTGCAATCGGAACGTAGTACTATGGCTTATTCTATGCAATGCGGATCTATTTTAATTTAAACCTTATTCCATTGACATAAGGTCGTCGTCGCCAACATTACTTATTTTTTGACTTTTTTTTTATTTTTTTATTTTTTCCTACGTTTACTCACAATTACCGAGCTGGATTCCAAATTTCATCCTTCTAGGTCATCTGGAAGTAGGTTAGATTTAGGTACTATATGTATGTCAGTCAGTCAGTGTGAATTTTTACGACTTTTTGACCTTCATATCTTTATAACCGTTTGAGCTAGCTTCATGAAATTTGGGCTTCTACATGTCCTTATGGATATAATTAAACACACGTAGTTTTATGTGTTTACGTTAAAGATGTTTTGAGTTATAGAAGGGTCAAAAGTGGCACCAAGTGGTTCGTGTAATGATACACTCGGCGCGTTCCTTTGCTTGAACTTGGCTTGAACACGCTGCCGCGTGTTCTAATCAGTAAGCGAGTGGATACCTATATCATGTTTAGTTATTACGCGAAGGATTGCTCAAAGGGAAATGTTCATTTTATCGATCTATTTTTAACGATTGATTATTGCTATGGGTTCTCGATTTAAACTTGATTGGTATCCAGTGCTTTGATTGCACAACAGCGAAGTACACTTACCGTCCTGCAAGTGGTCCGTGTCATGCGTGTGCTGGTCATCGGTCGAGTTCGGGTGCGTCCGGCGGCAGTCGGGCTCCGAGGAGTCGGGCCGCTCCGAGCCCGCCACCTCGCTGATCCCGGGTAGCGCGCCCACGCCGCCGCACCAGTCCGAGCAGTCCCAGTGGTACCCGCCCACCATGTGAGGCTCCACGAGGCGACGCGCACCGGGCGAGCGAGAGCCGAGCGTGCCTTTAAGGTCTGCAACAAATCAAAATCAAATAGTTTATTTCCTTTACTTAATCTAAAACATTTCAGTGGTACGAGGCCCTCTTTTAAGTAACATAATACCTGTGCTAGATAATTAGCAATTCAGAAACAAAAAGCAACATTAATATTCCACTCACTAGTTCGATTCTTTTTTACTTAGTTATCATAATACGACACTTAATTTTGCTATTACTGCTGCTTAATTTTATTATTTTCTACAATTCGTTTAACTATGTCCCCTATTCTTATTGAAATTAAAGTAATTTATCCTAAGTGTAGGAGTGACGCACTCACCGTTGTAGATCTTGTTATCGACGAAAGTGTGCAGATGCATCTGTTCGGACCAGGGCTTCCCGACGTCGATGTTGAGGTTCCGTCGGTAGTCGGGCGGGATACCCTCCAGCTCGTCGCCCGCCGAGCCGTAGCTCCGCAGCGTGTCGACGTTGTTGAGAGGCACGGGAGGCGGAGCGGACAGAGCTTCTGCGCAGGAGGCCGGCCGTTCGCGGCGAGATACCGCTTCTAAATTCGACAGCTTGGGTTTCGGTGGGTCTTTTCCGGGCGCAGATGGAGGCGTCCCGCGGCGTCGCAGCCACAGTGGTAGCGCGGCTAATAGAAGAAGTAGGAGGAACGCCACGACCGCCGCCGCCAGTGGCCAGCGCGCCGCTAGCGCCCAGCTCCACAGCTCGGCCAGCGCACGCGCGCCGCTAGCGCTACCGCCCGCCGTCACCGCGTCAGAGTACAACGGGTTGCCGCAGTTCATTCCTGAAATCGGAGTCGGTAAGTGATCGTCGCAAATGTGAAAAAGCTGAGTGGTACTGAATAGCGCCTATCGTCAATGAAACAATCCAAACGATTTATTTAAAGATAGGTTACGAGAGAAATTTTAATAAAATGAGCCTGGCGATCGGAAATAAATTCTCTACAGCGGGACTGACTCGGATTGCTTAAACTACGGCGAGGCGAGGCATAGTTGCATAAAACTAAGCAAATTGAAATACATCGCAGGGTATACCTGTCTTGTCGGGTGGACAGAGGCATCGGAATGAACCGGGCTCGTTGAGGCAGGTGGCACCGTTGAGGCAGGGCTCGCCGGCGCACTCGTCCACGTCGAGTTCGCAGCGCGGGCCGTAGTAACCGCGGCAGCGGCACGACGGGCCCGCGTCGCCCTCCTCGCAGGCCGCGGCGTGCAGGCACGCCCCCTCCCTGCAGTAGCGCCCGAGCTCACAACGCACACCGCCCAATCCTTCCGGACAAGCGCACGCGAAGCCACCGTCAACCGCCGCGCATACTCCGCCATACAAACAAGGCGCGGACGCGCAAGGTGTGGTATCAATCTCGCAGTTGTCTCCCGTGTAACGCGCCCGGCACGAGCAGGCGTAGCCTTCACTCGGCGTTTCTAGGAGGTCGGAGGCGGGCAGCGCGCGGCAGGTACCGCCGTGCTGGCACGGGTAGGAGGCGCAGGGCCCGGGCGGTGGCAACGCGGGGCAGGCTGCGGCCAGGCGCACGCGCACGCGCCGCGTCAGCTGCACGCGCCCGTCCCGCGACGTGCCGCCCACCTCGAGGGGTAGCGCGCTGCCGCCGAAACGAAGCTCCGAGATGCATCCCTCGAAACCGTATGTCACCTGAAATTATATAGCTTTAATGCAAGTTGGGCTCTTATCGATAAGGTTTTTGTGTATTCATTCATATAGTATCTGACTAATATCGAGATAAAATGATATATTTTATTTTTTATTTTTATATATTTGGGAAACAAAAAGCTTATGCTACAATTAATAGTACATTTAAAATATGAATAAATGAAGCTAACACAGTTTCCGCTTGTAGTACGCAAATAATATAACTGTATACAATATGGTAAGTATAGAAGAAGAAAAACAAATAACGTGCCAATTTAAATTTAACTAAAATAGGTGGGTATGTACCTGTTCATCGGCTGTAGCGTGGTCGTGTCTGATGAGCTGCGCACCCACGAGCAGGCGGCGTGCGGGGCGCACGTCCAGCACGGCGTGGGTGAGCGGCGCCTGTGCCTCCTTGCTGCGGCGGTCTACCGTGAGACGCACGCTGCCTCCGCGCCGCTCCAGCCGCGCCTCGTGCCAGCGCCCGTCCGCCACCTCCACGTCCGACCCTAGCTCCACCTCCCCGCCGCCGAGGTTCATGACGAACCGCAGCGTACCCTCCGCCACCTCCAGCACGGCACCGTCCACTCGCCCCGCCACCGCCAGCAGCACGCCACGCGCGCGCCGCGTCCTGAAGCGCAGCTCCGCCACCAGCTCGTCCTCCAGCGGGCGCGCGCCGTGCACGCTGCCGCGCTCCACGCGGTACTCCAGGTACCCGTCCGCCTGCAGCCGCAGAACGCGCGCCGTGCACGACGCGCACTCCTCGCCCGCCAGCGCCGGCGTGTCGCAGCGCGCACCGCCCCAGCCCGCTGCGCACGCGCACCAGCCTCGCAGCACGTGCCGCGGTGCCACGAACGACGCCAGCTCAGTCAACACGACACGTGCGCGCCGCCGCAGCTCCACCCGCTCGGCACAGGCACCGCGCGCGCAGCCCCCGCACGCGCCGCGCACCAGCTCCTCCACCACGAGCTGCGCTCGCTCCTCCAGCCGCTCCAGATGGGCATGCAGCCGGCGGCGTAGCGCGTCCGCCTGCATCCAGCCGGCGCCATCGGGCGCGCGCACCGCGAATGCCACATCGAGGTCCCGGGCCACCTGGCGGCGCATGCGGCCCGCCACCTCGTCCTCGTGCTCATCCTCGTCGTCCTCGCCGCTGGGCTGTACGCTGAGCACAATCACGTCGGTTGGCTGCGAGTCAGCTGCCTCCGCGACGGCGCGCAGAAAGCCGCGGCGGTGGCGAAGCACAAAGTCCTCGGGCGACACCTCACGGAACCGCACGACCACGGCGCCAGCGAGCGCCTCGTCGGACACGAGCGCGACGGAGACGCGGACAAGCGCGGAGGCGAGGAACCGTCCGTCGGACACGGTTACGTTGAGCCGGTACTCGCCGACATCGAGCGCGGGAGCGGCGCGTAGCTCGCCGGTCGCGGGGTCGATCTCGAACAGCGCCTGCGGGTGCGGCGGCGCAAGCGCGTATGTCAGTGTGTCGTATGCGTCGCGGTCCACAGCACGCACGCGGCCCACCAACCCGCCCGGAAACTCGTCCAAGTACGAGTTGACGCGCACCTCGAGCGCGCTCACGACGGGCGGGTACAGGGACTGCTCCACGACGCGCACGCGCACCTGTGCGTCCGCGAACAGTGGCGGCGTGCCGTTGTCGAACACGCGCACCGTCAGCGTGTACCACTCCTTGATACGGTGGTTGAAGCGCCGCGCCGTGCGCAGGTATCCGTCCTGTTCCAGACGGAACGCACCCATCTCGTTGCCCGCCTGTAATACATTCACAATCGGCGAGTAAAGTAACAACCAAAAACCGAATCGAAGTCAAAAAAATCTGTAAGAACAATGTAACAAAAACAAGTTGCTAGGAGGGTTTGTATTACCTGGAAGTCGAATGTGAAGGGTTCAGCGTTGGGCGGCGCGTCTTTGTCCGTGACCTCGAACTTAAGTATAGCATGTCCGATCGCGCGGTCCTCGCGCACCACGGCCGAGTAGTTGTCGTTGGCGAACTGCGGCGCGTTGTCGTTAGCGTCCAGTACCTCCACCTCTAGAGGCACCTCCGCTTCCAGTAGTGGGAGGCCCCGGTCTCGCGCGCGCACCGTGAGGGAGTAGCGAGCGGTGGCCTCGCGGTCGAGTGCCGCTGCTACGGACAACATGCCGGTGTCCGCGTCGATACTGAACACAGCTCCCGGGTCGCCGCGCGCGATGCTGTACGTCAGCCGGCCGTTGGCACCGCCGTCCGCGTCCTCCGCCGATAGTTGGCTCAGCACCGTGCCACGCGCTGCGTCCTCCCGCACACGCGCCGAGTAAGACACTCGCGTGAAAACGGGCGCGTTGTCGTTCGCGTCTAGTACTGTTACATTGAGAGCTGTCAAGTCACTGAGCGGCGGCCGCCCGCCGTCCACCGCCTGGACAGTCAAGAGATATGAACGGCGTCGTTCGTAGTCCAGCGGCCGCGCGACGGTCAGAGCGCCTGAATCACTGTCGAGCGCGAAATCGTCTTTATCATCGCCGGCGACCAACGCATAGGTGACATCAGCGTTGACGCCCGCGTCGCGAGATGTCGCGCGCACTCGGAGTAGCTCGGCTCCGGGTGCGGCTAGCTCGGAGATTGCAGCACGGTAGGTGCGGAACTCGAACTCTGGCGGGTTATCGTTGACGTCTGCGACGGTGAGGCGGAGGGTGGATGTAGCCTCGCGCGGCGGTCTGCCGGCGTCGCGCGCCCGTATCACAGCTACGTGCTCGGCTTGCGTCTCGCGGTCCAACGCCGCGCGTAGTGTCACGATCCCGCTGTGCGCTGCTAGGCTGAATGCGCCGCCCTCGCCGGATGCCCACGAGTATACCACTGTGCGGTTTGCTCCGAGGTCGGGATCGTATGCGTGTACCTGCGTATAAACCCAGAACAACTATATAAATAAAATAAATATATATAAAAAAAACATGTCACATTTTATTAGCTATGATAATAATTTAATTTCAAGTTAATGGGTCATCTGCATAGCTCAATTATAACGACGTGGCACGGCGGGCGAAGGTCCGCCTGCGACGCAGGAGGTTGCAGGTTCGAATCCCTCCTTGGGACAAATTTTTGTATGATCTGCAAATATTTTTTCTTCTATATGTGTTCTATGTACAATAAAAAATATATGTAGTATAATTTATTAAAACTCCCGCGACTGTATTTTGTTTTTCCGTAGAAGTCTGTCGACACGGTACAAAAAAACCAAGAGCTAAAATATATAAGGTTTTCACGTGTTCCAGATGCACTGCATTTGTTACTAAACTGGTATCGCTTTAGGTTTGTATAGAATTAATTGTAATAATTGTATAGAAAGCGGCAGAAGCGCAGCTTTTGCGATTTCGTTGCGGAGGCGATGAACGACCTCTTTGCCACCTAATTTGGCGCTTAGTAGATATAGCAGTGACTACTAGGCTGACGTCACAATCTGTCGACACGGTACGAGCGAACTCTCTCACACCACGCAATAATTATTATGATTGCGCTTTCTGTACTTACAATACAGATAGCTTTTAGCTAGTTAACATAGCTTTTTTATCACCTATAAAAAGTAAGTTGTTGTACCTTAGCGACGAGCGTGCCAAGATCCGCATCCTCCGGCAGCGTCACACTATACGTATCAGCGGAGAATTTGGGCGCATTATCATTAACATCCTCTAACGCAAGCTCGAGTTCGGACGCGCACTCCCAGTCAGCGCGCGCGCGGTCTTGCGCATGCGCGGTCAGGGAGTACCGCGGCACGGTCTCACGATCCAACGCCGATGCGACAATAACAACACCCGTGCTTCGGTCGATTGCGAAGTGATGCGCGTTGCTCCCTGATAGGTAGTAGCGTAGGCGTGCGTTCTCGGCTGAATCCGCGTCGCGCGTTTCTAGCGTCATTACTGTTGTTCCTACGGCCGCGTCTTCAGGGAGACGCACGCGGTAGCGGTGCCGCACGCAGTATGGCGGGTTGTCTGCAACGGACCAAGCATTGAATGACGATATATGTATATCATATATCTATATAACATCATAACATAGTATTAATGAATAAAATATTATTATTTATTTATTTTTAGCCATTATTGTCCCACTGCTGGGCAAAGGCCTCCCTTTTCTCCTTCCACTCCTCGCGATCCAACGCTGCAACAGGCCATAATGGAAGATGTGCCTGGAGCCCGTCACGCTATCTCATCCTAGGACTTCCACGTCGCCTCAATAATGAAGAATAAAAGAATTTAAACAAATTAGAAGTAGTAAGTTGAAACTGTTCAGCGAACTGCAGATTGTTGCAAATAAAATTTACCAGCCAAACTCTTTGTAGGACTTTTGGTGATTGACAGCTGAGCTGCGGATATGCTAAATATCCGCAGGTGTTGATGCCTCGGTGGTACTCTTCTATCCAGTCTTTTGTCAGGATGGTCGTCGCGATTCCTTGTGCACAAAGAAGACGACTATTCCCTATATTCCGTACACTCACCGTTAACATCCAGTACGGTGACGGTGACGCGTGTATACGCTGTAAACTTCCCATCAGTAGCAGCCACGGTAAGCTCGTGGCTCGACTCGGTCTCTCGATCTAGCGCGCGCGCCACGTATAGTTCGCCCGAGGCACGAAGTTGGAAGCGAGCGCGAGGGTCTCCGTCAGCCACGAAGAAAGAGAGAGGTGCTTGCGCTGCGTCCGCGTCTGTTAGTGTGAGGCGTGCGGCTACTGTACCCGGCGCTGCATCCTCGCGCACCTTATTTTAGAATTACATATACATATTAGGGTTCGTTTAGTACTGATGACATGGAATAAACAGTGATTAAGTTCTTCAGCGCGAAATCACCCAAATAAATATCGTAAAAGCGGAATGACGTCATGTGCATTTACAATCAATGTGATTGGTGTATACAAGGGGAATACCCCTTGGCGGCAAAGAAAACCACCCTTTGAAAACGCACCCTTGTGGTACATCGAAAATAGTGTCATTTGATTCTCACCTCGCACGTATACTGATCTCGTTCAAATGCCGGAGGACAGTCGTTATAGTCCACCAGGCGTACTACTAGCGTGCCACGGGCCGACCGCCTTGGGACACCACCATCAGTCGCAAGCAAAGCGAGTCGATGTTCGGCGCGCGCCTCTCGGTCCAACTCCGTCAATGTCGTCACCCATCCGGTGAAAGGGTCTACTGTGAAGGCGGTAGATGGTTCTGCGCCTTCTTCGTCCGTCGCCAGAGAGTAGCGGACCTCGCCGTTCGATCCCGCGTCCAAATCCTCCGCCATAACTGAAAGCACATAAACATTTTGTGTAGAAATGTTATATAGCACTGTTGCTGCGCGCTGTTTGCTGTTCATTAGTGCTAATGAGGCACGGGACGGGAGCACGGGACGTTTTCACGTAGCTTCCTTGCCTTACTCGATTTTCTGAATAACTATGGCCGCTTTCGCTTCAAGCCACAAAGGAGTGAGAATAAGAGAGGTTACTCACGTCTGATGACAGACGAGTGTGGCGGCGCGTTCTCAGCCAGGTGAACGACGTAGGGCTGCGAGTGGAAGGCGGGCGCGTGCTCATTGACGTCCAGCACGTGGAGTGACGTCACAAGCAGCACGCCCGGTGCCGGCGAACCGCTGCCTTCTGCTATCACTCCTGAAAAAACAATTCCACATGTTAGGTCAAATTTAATTTAAATCTAGTTAATAATGTAATTTCTTTAAAGCGTCTTGAATTTTATTATAAACTTTAATCGCCATCTATTATTTCAGGTTAATGTCATTCTTATTTGTGGTGTGAATGATTAATTTTTATACCTTGATTGGACGGTATAATTACTCATTAGATTTGCCATTTTATACAGGCATTTATTCTTTTTATGAAGGACATTAATAATTCATTAATTTGATTTAGCCGGGTACCTGATTGTTGTGGTACCAATTCGTTTGAAAACATATGTCAAAACATGAGTGATGGTGTGCATCAGTCAATAACAGTACTCAGAGACTCACTAAATGAAAAAGTTGGAGTTTATTGGAGATTATCGAAAGTCATTGTTGAAAAATTAGGAAATATGTATTTTGTATATGTTACGTGTGTTGAGATATGACCTGAAATAATGGTCTACAGAAAGAGGATTCTGTGAAATAAAAGCTTTAGATGTAGTGTAGGAATCGCGGCTAGCTCTTCCCAGATGCTGATATAAAAGTCGAGTATAGGAGCAATAGCTATATTGTATAAAACTACGACTAATATAATGGTAAGGAGCACGGAGTTGTAATACATTGGTAATGTTTACTTAGTGTAGTGTGTCTTACATAAGTCGTGCAGAAAGGTCATTTGTTCTATTACTTAAAGCGAATGTGAGCCCATGACCAAAAATCAGGCATGCGGTCATACGTAAAATAACTTTAGTTACCGACGACATGTTCTGATATCGCCTCACGGTCCAGTCTGCCAGCGAGCACCAGCCGGCCCGCGTCGTCGATGCGGAAGAGACCGGGCGGGTGCGCCGCAGCGGCTAGTCTTAGACGCGGCGCTGGGTCGCTGCCCGATAGCAGTTCGCATAATACGGCGCCTTCCGCTGCATCCTGAATAGTCATGTTTATTTGTATAAGGACCGAGGGGAAATTAATATTAAACACTTTACAATATAGTAGTATAGTAGTTTGAGCGAGAACTAGACAACTCCAGCGTTTAGCATGCGTGAAAAAAAACATGTGACAACCTTTATCGGAGCCCTAAATTAGAAAGCGACCATCAAAAAAAATAAAAAGCTGAGTATATTCTGCAATTATATGCCCATGTCACCAATCTATATATAGACAGCGAGAGACAGCGTAACTACGAGAGCCGACCGCATATCAGCTTTCTATCAGACCCCTTCTATACGGTGTCTATGACATACCTGAATGATTGGGCTGGCAACACTAGTTAAGTTGTCTGTGGCCAGCTCTCACTTACCTTTCTATCTGTGATCCAATCCATGAGTCGAATAATAAAACTAGTGTGTGAAATTAAAAGGTTTCTTTCATCCAATCCATACACAGAATAAAAAACTAATACATACATGTCCCTGGTTTCGGCACCATCATTCAGGTATGTCATAGACATACGGCTCTTACTAGGGGTTTTTCGGCGTGTCGAGTATAGAAAACATAGGTACTAAAACTAGGTAGATACGAATAAGAGTACATTTACTTTATTCTCAGATTAACAGCTGCCAGTATTTTCTATTGTTTTCCGTTCTCATGATACATAAGGTAGGTAAGGCTCTAAAGTCATGCAATAAATTCCTTGAATTCTAGTTCTCTAAATAATACCTCTGGTAGGAATACAATGTGCGGCGGCGCGCGGACCGCCGGCGCGTTCTCGCCAGCGCCTAGAACGTACACTGAAACCGGCGCCTCAGCCGCGCGCCCGCCGCCGTCCCGTGCGCGGACCCACACTTGCGTGCTGCGACCCGCTGTAAGCATGGATAAATAAAACACTTTCAAAAATAAAATAAAATAGTTTTAAAATTAGTAGTAACTACCAAAGTTAATAAATATCAAAGTATTACAGGACAATACAGAACCTAAGAATCTTTAATAATATCCCGAAAAACTCTCGGTTTGGACGGTACTTGAACCCGCATCCAATTACAGACCTTTTCAGTCTGTGTGATACCTATCAAAGGGTTTCATAGGAATGGATATTATAAAACTTAAAAACTGAAACATCTACAAATAAAACTGTAAATAAAACTTTTCGATTTACCAGCAGCAGCGGTGTCTTGCGGTAGTAATTCCCCTTCATACACTTAATATTTTATGTCTGTTATGCGTGCTCTCCCGCGTGTTCTGCGCCCACATAGTGAAGAATGACTGTCGAGGCGCCAGGTCAGACCGAATGTTAGCTTAGCAGCTGCGCAAAAGGGAGTCTTACCGAAAGCTTTAGCGTAGCGGGCGAAGGATAACGCGCCTGTGGCAGGGTCCACGTGGAATAGGCCAGCGGTGTCTTGAGGCGGTGATTCCCCTTCATACACTTCATATGTCAGTCGCGCGTGTTCACCAGAGTCTATATCTCGTGCCCACACAGTCAGGAAAGGCTGTCGAGGCGCCAGGTCAGACCTAACGCTGGCTCGGTACTCGCGGAGAGGGAACTCAGGAGCGTTGTCGTTTTCGTCTAGCACGCGTACTCGGACTGTGGTGTGAGCGAGAAGACCGCCGCCGTCTGATGCCAGCACGGGAACCTGATTGTCAGAATTGGTAGAAAATTTGAAGTCCAGGAATAAAGGAAAAGAAATGACGGTAGTTATATGGTAGGTGTAATCCTATTTCCGCACTTAGACTCGGATTGGTCCTTTGTGCGTAGTGACGGTAGTTATAGTAAAAGTATGTCATAAATAAGGTACCACATATACAGAAACACAGAAAATTAAAATTGAAGTGAACATTAAAATAATGTTATTATATAGTAATGAATAGTATAAAATATGACCTGTCTAAGTACTTATTTGTAAACCTAAAGAAATAAACTTTCTTCATTTTCACTTCATTTGAACGCGTTCGTCTACTCGCCGTTTCCGAGTGAGAATCAGGACTTTGGTTATAATTATGTTCTGACTTCCAAAAATGTAGGTACCCTTTTAGAACTCATTTCGGGTGGCCACCCTTTTATCAAAATCTGTCAGACTTTGCCAGTCTGCTGGAAACCGAACTAACCCGGTTTTGTACTGAATCTGTATTTTCCTAATGTGCTTTTACAGCTTGGAGTACAAACCTCCCAGTCAGCGCGTGTCTCGCGGTCGAGCGGCGCGCGCGTCGTCAGCGCCCCGCTGCGTGCGTCGACAGCGAACGTGTCGCGCAGCAACGCTGACGGGATGGAGTAGGTGACGGCGCCGTATTCTGCCGGATCGGGGTCGCGGGCCTGGAGCGTGGTTAGTAGTGCGCCCGCTGGTCGGTTTTCGAGCAGGCGTGCCTCGTGTACCTGAGGATGAAACAACCAGAACAAATCACGACTTCGGCTTCGCTGTCCCTTAAAGTTCGCGGATTCTTATAAGATAGGAGATGAGGCTATTGATGTTCTTGTTTTTAGGGTACTGACAAACCGGATCATAGATAATATGAGCACAGCGTGCGCGCCTTCTGATACCAGGATTATAGGCGCTGTCGTCGGTTATCAGAGCTGTGCCAGTATAAACGAAAGGCGACCTTACAAGTAGAGCCATCGAGCCGGTATAGATGAACAAACCTGGTGCGGGAAGGCAGGCGGCGCGCGGTTGGCAGGTGCCGCGTGGAGCTTAAGACGCGCGAAGGCAGCGTGTGCGCCGTCCGATACGGAGACGTTGAGCGCTCGCGGGGTTACAGGCGGTGTGCCGGCGAGTGTCAGAACTCCGGTGCGCGGATGCAAACGGAAGGCACGCGAGGTGGCGCCACCTTATGAATTACAATAGAATTATAAGAAAAACAAGAATAAAATACCAGAGGTAAAATGAGGATGCTTAGTTGAGTCAAAACCGCCCCGTAACAGCATGTGTTGGTTGAGTATACAACCATTGCTGGTCTTTCGATAGAGCTGTTTGGTGACGTCACGACAACATGGATTATAGATAGAATACCTTCCAGTCTGTAGCGTAGTCGGCCCGCGTCCGCTCCGTCCGGGTCCCACGCGGCCGCGCGCGCGAGTGCCGCGCCGCGAGTAGCTTCCACAGATACCGCGCCGCCTACTAAGGTGCGCTCCATTCGCGGCGCGCAGTCGTTCACGTCGCTCACTACAATCATACAGAGTTTAATGAGTAATGACGTAGGGTGCGTAGAAATCTGAGAAATCGTAACTGACCTTATCAAATACATTAATATTAGAATCAAGAAAATTTTCACACAACCATCAATGATAAAATACGTTTCCTAGAACAATTGTACAAAGAATGACACTTCATTAGGCTTCCAAAACAAGAAACCTTTAATAACAAACAATCAATTTAAGATAACAAGACAACCTTGCCAATCGTTTTTATCGTTGGGCTACTAACGATAAAAACGATTGGCAAGGTTGTCTTATATTTTCCGAGTACAGGCCTTCTAAAAGCGCATCAGACTTGGGTATGTAGTCAGCCCAAGACGTATGTGGGCCGCCAACAGCCAGGTCTTATTAGCAAACCTCGCAATGCTAGGCGAGCATGCTTTATGCCAAAATACCTGTGATAAAGAGATGCGCAGTAGAGTGCAGCGGCGGGCGGCCCGCATCCGCCGCGGTAACGCGCAGGTGGTAGGCGGCGCGCGTCTCGGCGTCCAACGGCGCCGCCACAGACACAGCCCCCATAGCTGATACTGAGAACTCTGCACAGGATGCTCCGTCCAGTTCTGATATTGAGTAGGTTATCTCGCCGTTTGCTTCTGGAAAAGTAAGAAGGCATTTTACCAAAAAGGTTCGGGAGCGTGTTGGGTCTCTTTGAATAGTATTTGTGTGAGGGTTTGGTAATAAATTTACATTTTTACATTTTCACATTACATAGAAATAGTTATAAAGCCATTAGAATTTTAAGGCGTAGAACTAAAACACGTATGACAGCAAAAACTAAACACTTGTAAGTATTTACTTACAGAAATCCTATCAGTAAACCTGTTCTAGTAAACCTACATTTCTGTAAAAAACGAGAACTATTAAATAGACTTAGACTTATCATTTATTTCCTACTACATAAACACACAATATAAACTAACAATTTTAAATAAGCGAACCAAAATCCCCCTTACCTTCATCCGGATCCGTAGCGGTAATCTTCACCACAATATCGCCCACCTCAGCGGCTTCCGACACTGTAGCATTGTATGCATCGTGCGGGAACTCAGGCGCGTTGTCGTTCACGTCTAGTAGCGTGACCGTGAGCGCGGCGTCAGCGTACGCGCCCGTCACGCCGTCGGTCGCACGGACGACCCCGCTCAGCACGCGGCTCGTCTCGTAGTCGAGCTCGCTTCGCGCCACCACCACGCCTGGTACACCGGATACGTCACAACACAACTCAAGGGTTATTTATAATACACTGGCAGTGCTTAGCATGTCTTGTTAGGCTAACAAAATAAACATTAAGATTAGAAGAGCTAAAATTAAGTTAGCCGCAAAGCAGTAACTCAATTTTAGCTCCAAAACTTGTCCTCCGAGATTTTGACAAGTCAGAGAGAGATGGCTGGTGCTGTGCTAGAGTGAACTTTATTATGTTGGAACTAGAATCTATAATACGTTATTTTTGTAACGCAAGCTAAGCACTGCCTGTGTAAAGATCGAAACATCTTGGAAACAAGTTAATGTTCATGCTCCTTTGAAGAGTGCGTTCCCACTGATGCGAGCAGAATTTATAAATCACATTGGTTGAACTAAACATATAATCTCATCTCGCTGGTTTCATGGTGCTGGGGGTGGTGAATTGGTCGATTCCGCTACATGGCAGGCACTGCACCTTTAACGTGGATTTGGCAATATTGTTTCATCTGTAGTTCATTTTAGCTTTATGTTTTTAAACGGGTATAAAATAGCAAATTATGTGTGGTTGCTATTTAGGCAACAAAGTCGTCGTTTTAAAAAGCATGAAAGTACTTACATAAATGAAGAATTTGTTAACTACAGATAAAAGTAAACTATAGATGAAAATAACAGGACATTTCCAAGCAGTGTAGTTTGGTCTTTAGAAGAAGTTTAGGATGTCTAAACACTTCTCGGAGTGGTTACGCGAAATCAGTCATAATGCTTATTCTAGTGATTAGTCAGCTCAGTAGGTAGGGGCAGGACAGATGTGCGTTCAGCCATAGGATACCCAACATTATGTCAAGAACTTTGTGCGTTGACTATTTGGGATGGCGTTAATCGCTAAGAGCCCTGAGTCCGGTTGACTATAGAATCGAGACGTGATCGCGAGTCGTCTCCTTTTTCTAAGGGGTTTGGTACAGCGCCTCTATCGCGCGGACAGGAAACTACGCAAACCCCATACATATATGGGACGGCGAGATCTAGTCTCCATACTATCGTCAACCGGACGGAAAGCCGGAATAGAAGCCTATTTTAACTCTCCAATAGACGCAATCGATTTCATCGTTTCGTTTTTTGTGAAACTTAGTAAGTACTCTAATTCAGTGTATTTGCGTACACCAATTGGCCAAAACGAAATATGAGTTTAGTGTTGAAGAATTAAAATAGGCCACGAAAGCCTATAAGCAAAATAATTAAAGAAGCTGAAGTTAGGTAGGACGAAAACTGATAAACAAAAATTTGACAAGATGAAAAGCCTCTGCTATGTAGCGGATGAACTGTTAATGTTTAGAATACGACCACAATATCTACACGATGAATAAACGATGAAAGGAAAATTAAAAAGGTGCTTTGCAGCTTGGGCGCCGAGTGATGAGTTGGAACCGTGGGCGGTACATTCAAAAGTCATGTATAAATCACAAATTGTACACACAATTTTCGAGATTTTTATGTTAAATTAGTGCGGCACTGTACAGCTCACGGTCAAATGCAAGAAGCTCACAAGACGATACGCCATGTGATATACTCACATGGATTTCCGCCTCCATCGGGCGCTGCGGAACAAAATCAACCTCAATTAGTGGATCGCTAGGTATTGTGGGGACTTTTAGTGAGGTAGGTTTTACTTGGGAAAGAACATTTAGTAGAGAGTAGTGGAACTTTTAGTTAAGAGAGTGAGGACGCCATAGCCACTGACAAGTAAGGTACGATACACGCCAGGACTCTAATACCCACCCTGACATGTGGGACACGACAGAGTGAATGTTACAACTTTGGAGAGTGAACGATAGGGAGGTATTAGTAAACGCACAACAAAACTGTCTACCAAACTATGTAAATCTAATATTAGTCATGGTAAAATAGAGAGAGCACAGCGCTCCGATCTAAAAGCTGTCAAAAAATACAGGTACCCAATAGTATCTTTACACAGAACTGTCAGGTTAGAACATTAATTATATAATGTGTTGGTACTAAGTTAACTCCAAAGTAAATTAATTTAGTGGTATAAAAAGCTAGAATTAACTTTAAGACAAACTTGTTAATTTTAAATTTTAATCTTATTCTTAGAAAAAAAAGAACGAGCATTTGTGTTTAAAGTAGGTTCGTAGTAGAGTCTGTAACTTTTGGTGGACTGGGGAAGTACTGACCGGTATCGAAGTGTATTTCCAGCGGCGAGTCTGCAGAATCCAGTAGCGTGTAGATGAGCTGTCTTGCAAGGGGAGAGGTGGCTCGAAGTGGGGGACCCAAAGCCGAGCCAGGCGCAGTGTCCTCGCGCGCTTGGAGCGAGTAGTGTGCGCGCTCCCAGGCCGGCGCGCCGCCGCCGGCCCATACGCGAACTGCTACTTCTGCCTCTGTGCCGCAAGGGGGCGCGCCGCCGTCGAACGCAGCGATCACCTGTACAAATAATTGATTAAAAAATTGTTAAAGCTCCTACACACAGTGCCGTCGGGCAAGCCACGGCACGCCTGGCGGCTTTATAGCACGCACGCTGTTAGGCGGCACGTGCTGCTTGGCAAAATCCGGCGGTCCGTGTCCGCGTTTCTTCTCATATGGCACGTCATATCCCCCGAATCATTAAACTAATGAAATACAGTTGTAAAATAAAACTGACCAGTGTATAAAGCTGACTGTGCGCATCGAGCGTCTGCTTCAGAGTGATATCCCCCGTGCGTCGATCGACTCTGAACAGCTCGCCGTGTCCGCGCTTCATCTCATATCGTACATCCCCATTGTCCCCTGAATCCGCGTCCGTGGCACGAACTCTTAGCAAGGCAGCACCTGGTTCCGCTCCTGAATCAATTAATGAACAAACACTTTATTGTTTGATGATGAATTGATTAACACTATATTTTTATTCGCACAAAACAAAATCAATATGAATAAACAAAATTCTTTTAAAAATCGTATTGCCCACTTGAGGAACAAATAACTGTTATTGTGGGCAAAACCCGATTTTGCTCACATGTGGAAAACAGGTGCGAGTGCGTTACAGAATGCGCAAAAACTGCGGCGCACATTTTACAGTTTTTGCGTAGCAAAGTCACCGTTTTCGAGTAGGAGTGGTGAAAAAAAAAATTTATAATGTGATCTTTGTTAGTTGACGGTTCTTCAGTCAGTTCTACGATTAAGTATTATAATGAGAGAATTCAGTGAAATAATCTAACCTGCTAACACCGCCGCATGGTACGGCCGTTCGACGAACACCGGACAGTTGTCATTCACATCTGTGACGTCGACGTGCAATAATGCGCGCGCCACACGCCCGTCGCTGCCAATTTCACCCACGGGTGGGGAACGCGCTTCTAGGAGTAGCGTGTACGAGTCTAGTGTCTCCCGGTCTAGGGGTAGACCTGTGCTGCGGACCGCGCCTGAGGTGGCTCCCACCTGTAAAGGATTGGCATCCGTGTCAATTACATAATAGGTTATATGTACTATCTACGTAACATTACGCAAAAAACTTATTAAAAATACTACACGAATTATGCAACATGAAAAAAGTAAATAAAAAATGAATTTATGACGATTCCCAATACGCTTGCGGTCATATCATAAATCACTGTGGCGACTTCTGTAGCGCAGTGGGAGAAGGTCGTGCAAATTTTTGTATTATGTCTTACCTCAAATCCAGGAGTAGGGTTGAGTATAGAGAAGACGATGTGTTCATTTAGCGCAGCACCCAGCACATCTAACACAGCTATGGTCGCGGACCTTGTATTATTCTCTAAAAGCGCTCCTCGGTACTCCGCGCGTCGAAAAGCCAGCCCCGCTGGTTCCAACGCACGAGTTTCCACATCAACGCGAGCGGTACTCGCGAACTTTCCATCCGAAGCTCGCACGCGTAGCCGGTACGGACCGGATAATTCCGCTCGGGCCACGCGCAGCTCGCCGTTAGTTAAGGTAAAGTGTTCTCGCTCATCGCCTTCAATGATGTCGTATTTGAGGACATTGTCAGACGGAGGATCGGGGTCGCGCGCGTTTAGAGATAGGACTAAGACACCGGGAGCGGTGGGTAGTAATATGCGAGCGGAGTAAGCGGCGCTTTCGAAACGCGGCGCGCAATCATTAACGTCTATAACATCTATGTGTACTTTTGCGCGTGACTCGCCCGGTAGCCGCGGCTCGCCTGCGTCTAACACGCGTACGGTAAACTCGTGTAAGGACGCACGTTCGTAGTCAAGCTGGAGTATTGTACGCAGCGCGCCCGTTGCAGGATCAATGCGGAATAGCGCTGCGGCGGCGGGTTCTAAGATCTCGTAGGTGCGTTGTTGGTGCGCTGGGGAGTCCGCGTCGGTAGTTTCTAGAACGAGTGGTGTGCCGAGCGCGTCCGAACGAGAGACGAGCGCGCCGCCCGCCGCTGCTTCGGACACTCGCCCTCGGTATTCGCGTGCGACCAGCTCTGGTGGGTATTCGTTGCGATCTAGTACGTGGACGGTCACTTGCGCAGTTGCACTGCCGCCACCCTGTAAGAAGAATAATCATTGTATAGATTAAACAAGGAACTGAGTCAATGAGTTAGGTGAAGACAGCGAGCGGCAAAATTATTATCAACCCGGTGCACCCAATACTGGGTATAGGCCTCCGCTTAGTAGTGAAGTTAGGTGGCCACTTCGTGGACGTTAATAGGGTAATAATAAATTCAAAATAAATAGGACTAACAATGTTCAGAGCAGTCACAGTAAAGTTATACTGAGCCTGCCGTTCGTAGTCTAGTGGCGCTGCGGTCGACAACAGACCCGCAGCAGGGTTAACCCGGAACATGCCGTCGCCGCCCTCTAGTGAGAACCAAGGCGAAGTACCACCTCGCGCCTCGACCGCGCCGAGAGCAGTGCCGCCGGGAGAGTTCTCGTATACTTCAAATACTAAGTTTGATTCCACAAATCTGAAAATAAGTGAAAGCTCATTGAGCAATGTCACGTTATTGATAATTTAATTAGAATTAAGAAAATGACATGTAACATATAAACATTATTAATAAAATAACTAAAAATGAAACTACTAACCTAAACCACGCCCGATCCGATCAGTTACCGTTTAAGTTAGCTTTTAGATTAATAAAAACTTACTGTAAAACATAAATAAACGAAAAAAAGTACTTTAACTACCAGTCGACAGTCAATGTTCTCACAACCATCGACAGGCAAAGCAGTACCCGGGAGCTCGCACGTGTAATTCATGGTTATGGATATTATGTGTGTACAGCCATCGACTGTCGAAGCAGTACGCGGGAGCTCGCACGTGTAATGCATAGTTATGGATATTATGTGTGTATAACCATCGATTGTCGAAGCAGTGCCCGGGAGCTCGCACGTGTAATGCATAGTTATGGATATTATGTGTGTATAACCATCGACTGTCGAAGCAGTGCGCGGGAGCTCGCACGTGTAATGCATAGTTATGGATATTATGTGTGTATAACCATCGATTGTCGAAGCAGTACCCGGGAGCTCGCACGTGTAATGCATAGTTATGGATATTATGTGTGTATAACCATCGACTGTCGAAGCAGTACGCGGGAGCTCGCAAGTGTAATGCATAGTTATGGATATTATGTGTGTATAACCATCGATTGTCGAAGCAGTACCCGGGAGCTCGCACGTGTAATGCATAGTTATGGATATTATGTGTGTATAACCATCGATTGTCGAAGCAGTACCCGGGAGCTCGCACGTGTAATGCATGGTTATGGATATTATGTGTGTACTTCTTTATCCGTACTGAGGCTCGAGTTGGTACATTGCGTGTAATGCATATGCTCAGCGCGTGTCGTGTACCTACAGTGCATATGGTCTGGTATCTACCTGGGAGGAGCATCATCCGGCTCCACGAGTAGCACGTGCAGCGGCAGCGTGGCGGCGCGCGCGGCGGGCTGCGGGCCTCCCGCGCGCACGTGCAGCGTGTACTCCCGCACGCCGCGCGCTGGTAGCTGTCGCGCGAGGGTCACGTCTCCAAGTGTCGGGTCTACGGTGAATAAGCCGCCTGCGTCTCCACCGGCCAGGGAGTAGGTGAGCGCTGTGCCGCCGGCGTCAGCGTCCCCGGCGCGCAGGGCTGCCACCTGAAACGAGTTATTACAACATTTCAGCCTTCAAACGTGCTGAGTACGGAACGTAATTTAAAAGTTTAGCTTACTGTGTCCCTCATGAGATTCTTCTCAAAAAGCGCCGCCATGACCGATCCATCTAATTTTGTGTAGTATATGTTAATACTCTTAGAATAAGCAGACATTCGATGCTTGATAGCTAAGTAGCCTGTAGGGTCTGGATGGTGATTGATGACCTAACATGAAAGATGAGTTGTAGAAGTAGTTGAATAGGTACTACAAGTTGTATGGTACCTGCTGTGTCTATCACTTAGTCCACTGATAGCACGACCACAAGATTTACTATTAAAGTTAAGTTTTATTACGTTAATATAAAGATAAGGTGGCAAATCTTCCTTTGATAGGTGTTTATTGCGTAATAATAGATAGTAGTGAAGTTAAATGTGTAAAAATTCTAATAATCAAAGTAAAGTACTGTGCGTACAAAATGACGGGTACGCTAGATTGCTTTTGTATGGTGAAACCAAACAAGTCCCATAGCATAAAATCTGTAGTACTTAGACTAAACTGTGAACACTACCACTAATCCGCATGCAAATCGTCATGTTCACCAGTGGACATATAATTGGAGTAGAGTACCCACCAGCGTGCCAGGCGCCGCTCCACGAGTGATGCGCGCCTCAACCAGCCGGCGGCCCCACACGGGCGCGTGCTCGTCAGCGTCGCGCACGCTGATAGTGACGCGTGCGAAGGCACGTGACGCGCGCGGGGCGGTGTCGCGCGCCCATACTGTCAGTTCGTGAATGCGGGCACTCTCTCTGCGAACGATACATAAAACAATACTATGTGAGGAATATTGATATATATAGGTGTTTGTACTTGTTCTTTGAACTGATCGTAGACTTGGTATATAACCAACTTCAAGGTGTAAATGTTGGGAAAAAGAGTTTTACACCCACCATCGGGCTTAAAATAGAATGAGTACTAATACTAACGTATCCAACGGCTGCGCCAACTGCAGCGCGCCCGTTAACTCATGTAGTCGAAACAATGGAAGGGACGCGGGCGCGCGCGCCGCATGCAGTCCATACAATAGTCGCCCGCCGCCCGCAGCGCGCGCCGACACGCGAGTCACCTCACTACCCACGCTGGCGTCCTCGTCGATAACTATCGTGTACAAGTCCTGGCTGAATGATACTCCTCCTTCGTCGCCGTCATTTACTACGGTAACTGTCACCTGTAATCACAGAACACAGGTTACCGAAAGCTCGAACACAATGTGAAACACTGCACTACAGTTAATGAAAGCTTTCTGATCACGCACGTCGGCGTACACAGTGTAATGATATGATATGATGATTTCAGAATTCTCTAACAAAATTACTCCCTTTTTTCTCGAATTTCATAATAGTCATGTTCAAATCAAACATTATCGACCATAAAGTTGGTCAATTATTTACTCAATTTATCGGCGATAGCGGCTTACAAAGGTATTTCAAAAGTCCTGTTGCTGAACTACTTAAACTATCTATCAAACAAAATTTTGCTATGAGCCTGTGACTCAAATGGTGAATGAATCATAAACTCAGATGTAACTTCTCTATGCAACCTGTTGATATACAAACCTGTGTAAAGACAGTGTGTAGTCCATCAGACACAGACACGTTGAGTTTGTATTCGCTCTGTTGCTCGTAGACAAGCCGCTTAGCAAGCACTAAGCTGCCGTCTTCGCGACCCAGCCGGAACTCCTGTCTAGGGTCGCCATCTGAAAATATTTTTGTTTGTATGTAGGGTTCTATTGTGTGTCAAACCTAAGTTGTTACTGTTTAACATCGGCGGCTTAGTGACGGCCGAGCGATCCCTGAATCGTCGTTACTTTACAAGGGTTCCGTAAAGAAATGTTATAAAGATACAGTTTAGCACGTTGACAAACCAATGTGTACTATAATAATATAACCTATGATGTTTGTAAGAACAAACATCATACGTTTGACGTGTGATTTCGTGTCTATATTTGAAATAGCAGTTCCCCGACGCGACGGATGAACTTTTGGCTCACTTTGTTTTTTGCTGAACACTGTCGATCTAATGTTATGTTTAATGAAAATCTTGTAAGGCCATGGAGTAGGTTAGTATGTTATGTTTTGCTTTTGCAACAGTGATCAGGTGGGGTGAATTCTTTTAAAACAAATTTTAATGAATATCTGCGTAAATTCGTCAAATAAAAATAACAAATAAATAACTGACCAACGATATCATAGTAGAGCGCGTCTCCATCCGGGTCCGTGGCTTGCAGTACAGCCAGTAGAAACCCAGGCGCGTCAAGCTCTGCGGCTTGCAGCGGCGGCGGCGGCGCCAGCCGTGGGGCAGCCCCTCCTCCAGACACCACCACTCGGATGGTCGCTCGGGCGACTCCACATCGGGGCGGGGAGCCTCGGTCGCACGCACGCACAGCCATTTCTAGCAACGAGGAGCTTCGTAGCACAGCGTGACGCGGCGCCCATATCCGTCCACTATGGGTATCGATGTGCAAGACCCCGCGGGCTGATCCTCTCGCTCGCGCCCAGTATCGAACGGTCCCGTTGTCTCCTGCGTCCGCATCTAACGCTAGGATAGTGCCGAGGTAGATTCTTGAGTTGGGTTCAGGCTCGCTGTCCCACGGCGCGCGGCCCGAGCCTTCCTCTTCGTCGTCGCTTTCCCATTCTGAGCTGATATCTCCGGAACCGGGTACAGAGCGCTCCACCTGAACAAATAGTTGTTATAAAATAAATTGTACGAGCCAAAATAGCTCATACAGCAAATTAACATTATTGACAATTAAAAACAGTCTTAACGAAACCTTTGCCACATGCCGGTGTGTGCATCTTTTTAAGTTAACATTAAGTGCGGCTCAGATTACCTAATGAACGTTTAAATTGTGAATAAATCTATGACTATAAACAGTGGTTTGGTGTTACTATTTTACCTACAAACTTTACTATAACTGGAGTGCCCTCAACGAGCATAAATAAATAATAAAAAGTATTTATTTCCAAAAATGGTTTGTAAGGTTAATAGAGTATGTACTTAAAAGAAAATTTATTATACAAAATTGTAGGTAAAGAAGGTTATCTTATATCTATATTTATAGTATAAAATTTGGCTTGTTTAAGTGCTTATTTTGTAAGCTTAAAGAAATAAAGGATTTTTTTTTTTTTTTTTAATCTAATCTCCTACGTTATACAGCTTAATATGTCTCGTAGACTCTCGCGTCAGATGTGTAGATGATGAAAAGTTGACGTCCGAGTACTGGTATCTCTAACACCGCGTATAATAAGATATTTTACACTTATTTATTTATATTATGTAGGTACATCTTGCGGCCTTGAATAGTAGGTAAGACGGGATTTCAAATTAAATTAAAATTATCTTTATTGGGAACATAAATACAAGGGAAATAAATAACTTGTGTGAAAAAGAAGGTTCTAGAACGTTTTGTTCTTTACCTCAGTCGTCAGTGCCGGCTCCGGCACTCGCATGTCATAGTGCCGCTGCGTGAATAGCGGCGCGTGGTCGTTGACATCTTCCAGCGTAACCAGGACGCGCGCTACGCCTGCCAGTTCGCCGTCCGAGCACTGCACCTCGAGCGCGTGTAAAGAGCGCGCTTCACGGTCTAAGCCTCGGCCTGTTGTTACTATTTCACCTGCGAACAGATAAGCCATTATTGAAATCAGTGTTCAGAGTTGTCAGAAATTTAATTATAAGCTTTATGATTCACCACCATCATCAATGCAGCAACAGCCACAATGAGATTTTACTCATTGCACTTCACGGGACTGATAGCAAACCGCAGCGGCATGGCCCTCGCTTTCGCGCCCGAAAACGAGACATGTTTCACACGTCCCCTCACGTCTCGCGTAGAATATTATTATAGTGCCTTACTATTGACCTCAAACACCTACCAGTACTATCATCAATAGAGAACAGTCCGTCCGGGTTGCCAGCCAGTATGGTGTACCGAAGCGGCTTGCCCACCGCGTCCGCGTCCGTACACGAGACATACGCCACGCGCGTGCCTCCCCCCGCGCCCTCCGCGACCTGCGCGGAGTACGCTGCGTACGCCGGCCATGGCGCCATGTCGTTCACGTCTTCTACTGATATGTATACCTGAAATACACAAGAGGTTGGTCACAGTAAGGGTAGCAGATCGTAGGTCTAGCAGATGTATTCTGTCTGTTTTCTAGAGTCAGAGACTTACCTCAACGCAGGTGTGTTTGGGTACGAGGCCGTGGTCCTGCGCACACAGTGTCAGCCAGTAGTGGTCCTGGGTCTCACGGTCCAGTGGTGTTAAAGTCCGAATTACGCCTGGAATACATAAAAATTAATTAATTTCGAATCGAAAATTAATTAATTAATCGGCCTGTTGAAACTATTTAGCTCGTTGTTAAATTTCGTTGAGGTAAGTGACCAACCTGTATCGTCAACGGCGAAGTGCGGTAGCCCCGTGCCGGCGACGAGATAGTACGCGAGGCGTGAGTCGCGTCCAGGCGGGTCTGCGTCCGTGGCGGCGGCGCGCAGCACGCGCGTGCCGGGCGGCGCGGCCTCGCTGACGGACGCACTTTGCACGGGCGGCGCGCCGAACCGCGGCGCGTGCGCATTCTCGTCTACGTCCTCCACCTCCACGATCAGCACCGTCTCCGCCCACAGCGCTGGTCGCCCGCCGTCCGTCGCGCGCACCGTCAAGCCATACACCTGCCGCGCCTCGAAATCTAGTGCGCGCGCTGTCCGCAGCGCGCCCGACACCGTGTCAACCACGAACGAACCCTCCGCGCCCTCCGGTAGGCTGTAGGTGACGCGCCCGCCTTCGCCCAGGTCTGGGTCGAACGCCTCCAGCGCGGCCACCAGCGTGCCGACGGGCACGTCCTCACGCACCCGCGCTGAGTACGACGCTAGAGGAAAGTGTGGCGCGTTATCGTTGACGTCGTCGACGGCGACGCGCACGCGAGCCTCTGCGCTCAGGCCACCGCCGTCAGTGGCGCGTACGGTGAGCTCGTAGAGCGCGCACGTCTCGCGGTCGAGCGGTGCGCAGACGGCGAGCGCGCCTGTGGTGCCATCGATGCAGAACTCGGGCGGCGCGCCGGGCAGGCTGTAGTGCAGAAGCGCGTACTCGCCGGCGTCCGCGTCGGAGGCGTTGGCGCGGAACACCACGGTGCCGTTGAGCGCGTTCTCCGTCACGCGGAAGGAGGCGAGCGAGCGCACGAACCGCGGCGGGTTGTCGTTCACGTCCAGCACGGTGACCGGCAGCAGGCGCGAGGCAGCGCGTCGCGGCACGCCACTGTCCCACGCCGACACGTTCAGAAAGTACTCGGCCTCACGCTCCCGGTCCAGGTACCCGATCACCTGCAGCTCGCCCGTGTCCGGGTCCACGCGGAATGCTGAGTCGGGGTCTCCGCCCGAGATGCCGTACGTGACCAGTCCGTTGTAGCCGAGGTCACGGTCGCGCGCGCGCAGCCGCACCAGCCCAGTGCCCAACGCGACCGATTCGTTCACCTGCAGAGAGAGAGGGAATGAGATCACCGGACATGCAATTGCTAAGAGATTGAAACTAAAACAATGAAAAACGTAACTCACCTTGACCTCAATGGGGAAATCGATGAACTCTGGGGCGTGAAGGTTCTGCACCAGGCGAGCTGGCGCCGCAGCGAACTCGTTGGCAAGGTCGAGCGGCGCGTTGGCACGCTGCGCGGCCGCTAGCAGGTCGGCGAGGCGGCGCGCGGCACCCGTCTCGCGGCACTGCAGCCCGGAAGCGCCTCCCGCGCCCGCCGACAGGTGCAGCGTCAGCGAGGAGCTGTCTGCGAAGTGCGTGCCGTCGGTGGCAGTGACGTTGAGCACGCGTGTATCAGCGCGCACATCAGCAAGGTCACATGCGAGGGTCATCACACCGGTGGATGGCTCCAGCACGAAGCAGCCATCGTCGTTACCGCCAGCGATGCGGTAAGACACCACGTCTCCGGCGTCGAAGTCGATCGCGGAGAGGGTGACGATCTCCTCTCCGAGCGGCAGGCGTCGCGGCAGGTGGCCTACGCAATCGACGCGCTCGAACTGCGGCCGGTTGTCGTTGATGTCCTCGATGCGCACCACGAGCCGCATCTCGGCCTGACGGCGGTAGGGCGCGCCCCAGTCGCTGGCGCGAACGCGCAGCTCCCACTCGCGGCGCATGGTTTCGTAGTCGAGTGCGCGCGCCGTTCGCACGGCGCCCGTGAAGTGGTCCACCTCGAAGGGCGTGGGCTGCAGGTTGGCAAGGCTGTAGGACAGGTAGGCGTTGTCCCCCGAGTCGGCGTCCCGCGCCTGCACGCGTGCCACGGCACCGCCCGCTGGCCCGTTTTCCGCGACCGAGACGCGCAGCTCGTCCTGCTCGAACACGGGCTCGTTGTCGTTGGCGTCCAGCACGGCGATCTGCACCTTCGCAGAGGACTGTTTGCGCGTGCCCACGTTTCCTTGGTCGATGGCGGACACTGTGAGGTGGTAGAGCGCCTTGCTCTCGGCGTCGAGCTCGCGCGCCGTGTACAGCACGCCGGTGTCGGGGTTGACGCGGAATTCTCCGCCCTCGTTTCCGCCCACTATCTCTATGTAGACGCGCGCGTTGCGGCCCTCGTCGCGGTCCGATACCTTCAGCCGGATGACGGGCGTGTTGGGCGGTGCTGTCTCCGGCACGCCCGCCTCGTACAGCTCGCGCGCGAACACGGGAGCATTGTCGTTCAAGTCCACCAGCGCCACGGGCAGCGTCAGGTAGGAGGAGCGCGGCGGCCGCCCGCCGTCCGTCGCACGCAGTGTAAGGTTGTATCCGTGCGGCGACGCCTCGCGGTCCAGCAAAGCGTGCGCCGCCACGTCCCACTCGCCTTCAGCCCGCGACGCGCGCACGCGGAAGTGTCCGTCCGGGTCTCCGTCCACGATTTCTACAGAGACGACGTGTCCCGCCGCGCCTTCGTCTCGATCCGTCGCTTCCACTATCGCGTAAATCTCTGCCGTCGAGTTCTCCACCAACTCGGGCAGCCGGCGGACACGCATCTCGGGTGCGTGTAAGTTGACGCGCGTTACGTGTACGGTAAACGAGGCGCGCGCGGCCGGCGCCGCCTCGCCCTTGTCGCGCAAAGAGGCGCGGTCGCGCGCCAGCACGATGAGGTCGTGGCGCGCGCCCTCCGCCGCGTCCAGCGGGCGCGTCAGCGTCACCACGCCACTGGTGGGATGCACCGCAAAGTGGTCGTCGAGAGTCTCCAGCGCGTAGTAGATCTCGCCGTTGACGCCGAGGTCAGCGTCCTCGGCGCGCACGCGTGCCACGCTTGTGTGCAGCGGCGCGTCCTCGGGCACGCGCGCCTCGTACTCGGTGGGGTAGAAGAGAGGACTGAGATCGTTCTCGTCGGCGACGGAGATGTGCACAACGGCGTCCGCCTCGAGCGAGTCCCCGGCCGGCAGCTGCGCGGTGGCGCGCACATCGAGGCGGTAGGAGTCGCGGCGCTCGCGGTTGAGAACGTCAGCGTGGCCAGCGCGCGTGCGCACGAAGAGAAAACAGAGGTCACCGACGCAGCGCTCCTCCGCCTTGAAGAACTTGTCGCGGTCGCCGTGGCGGATGCGGAAGCGCACGCGGGCGCCGGCGGCGGGTAGACGCACGGCTGGCGGCGGCGCGCCAGGCTCCAAGGTCTCGCAGTAGGTGCGCGGAGGGCTGTTCTCGGGCACGCTCACGTTGTACTCGGGCTGCGTGAATCGCAGCTCGGGGGGCGCGGCGGGCGGGCCGGGACCGGCGCGCGCGCACCATGCCACGCACGCAAGCACGACCCACGCGCCGCCGTACACCTGCATCTCGTGGCCGCTGATGATCTGACAACAAGCAAACACACACATTGCATCAAATTCAAATTATGCTTAACTTTTAACATAACAGTGAAAAAACCGTAAATAATGTTACTCACATCATGAAGCGGACTCGGTGTGGATCTTTTTCACGTACTTAGCCCTGGCGTTGGTGGCACATTTTTTAAAATAAATCTGAAAAGATTTTTTTTTAAATTAATTACCAAGTTTTATATCCCACAAAAATGCGAATATCTCAAAAATGGTTCACTTTTGCATAATACTTTATGGGGTCAAAATTGTTGCAAATGGTATTATTACCAATAGCCCGTATACAGCCAGTAAATGTCGTGTTAGTTACACTATTTATAACTCAAGTACGGCTGTACCAATTTGGCTGAAAATTGGTGTTGCGGTAACTTAGAACCAGGAGACGGACAAAAGAACATTTTATCATTTAAAACATTTGACACATAGATTTCCACAGGGTCGAAGCCCCGGGGCGCAGCTAGTCTATACTATAATATAAAGAGGCTAGATTAGATTATTTTTATTATGTATAACTACTTCTTAACATGTCACTCTATTATTTGTTGTGTGCACACTCAGAGTTATATTCTAAGTGTGCACATAGTTTACGTTTCAAGCCAGAACATATGTACTTAATTTTTTTTGTGTTATTCTATTATTGCTTGTCTGTCATGTGTTTTGTGTACCTAATACAAATAAAATAAAAGAATACATTGAAAGCCCCTCGTATACGCTACATGCTCTACGTTACTGCATGATCTTGAATCGCGCCCATTGTAGACGAGTGTCGAACTGGCGCATGGCGGCGCCCATGCCATGCCGCCGCGCTGACCCACATACTGAGTATGTACCTAGCACGCCTACAACACGCCTGTCAAATCTTAATTCTTTCTGTGACACAAATTTCCACGTTACTAGGATTCAAAGAAAAAACCTATCATTCTTATATTATACAGTCGAAAGTTTGTTCCGTGTTGTGAAGATGTTTGGCTGAAGACAACGCCAAAACTACTGAATAGATCGGGCTTATTTTGCACACAAAGATCTGGACGTCGAATAACATAAAAGCCTAATTTTTATTCCAAAAAATGCGTATAGCCGCGGGCAGAAGTTTATTCTTTATAACCATAAACACAAAAATGTATTTCTTAAAACTTAAAATAGAGAATGGATATATAGATATATTTCAGTCGCTTCTATGCATACTCTACAGAAGAAGAAATATTTAGCCTGTTAAACCTTAATTACTCGCGTGGGGTGTTTAACACTCCAGCGACTATTTGATCGTCTCTAGTTATTGGAGTTTCCAATTTAGAACGCTAATTTTTTAATCTTAATCATAAATAAAAGTCTGATTTTGTATGTATTTGGTAGATTTTTTCTAATTCTAAATTTGAGGTGGAAGCACGCCACGCGAGTACTTATGTATGTTTTTATGCGCGAGTAACTAAGGGTTAAAATAGTTACCTACGTAACCTAGGTAACTCTAGTAGGTGTAGTAGGTATAATTTTACTCTTTGGGCTTACTCGCAGATAGCATCATTTGCGTTTTTCGTCGATTAGCCAATACTGAGCCAATTAAATAAAAAAACAAATACTACGTCGGTACACAGGTACTCTAGGATAGGAATGAAATGTTAATGAATGAATGTTGAACGAATAAAGTTAAGCCAACTAAAATAGAAATACAGCGCGAAGTAAGATTTAGATCTTGTGTCTACTTGATTTCGGGTTATAATTATAAGACATAGGCTCTAGACAGACGGACCGCATTTCAACTGCAATCCAACCGCAAATTGCAGTTCAGGTGCAGTTTGAATGCAGTTGATAAGACTGCAATAGAACTGCAAACCAAACGCGCTACTTTAACGCTCCGCCCTCCCCCTTAGAATCAGTAGCAGAAACAGGTGGGTAGTTATGGTGCAGTTCGGATGCAGTTTGAATGCAGTCGGTGGACAGTTCACACGACTGCACGCCGACTGCAATTGGACTACGCGTTTGGTTTGCAGTTCTATTGCAGTCGGCAGTCGTGTCAACTGCATTCAAATTGCACCTGAACAGCAATTTGCGGTTGAATTGCAGTTGAAATGCGGTCCGTCTGTCTTGAGCCATAGATAATGTACACAAGACCCGGATGGAAAGGAGTATACCTAATTTCGTATTATTCCTGGGTGAATTATTTTGATCCTTTAGTTCGAAGTGTAATTTATGTCTATAAATAATTAGACTATTCTTTAGACTCCATGGGTTGGCATTCTGTTGAATGACTTGCTCCAAATAATAATATTGTGTAATTCTATCTAATGTATTGTCTTATTCTAATTTAATTTTATGTCTTATGTTTTCTTTTATTTTATTTTTGTAATTTTAAATGTGTGTGTGTGGACAATGTCTGAATAAAGATGCTTTTTTTAAATTATTTTATAAACGAGGAAACTATGGCCTTTTGGTATAGCGACTAGAAGGTATTATGGAAATCACTCTGATATTTGTATAATAATAAAACCGGCCAAGTCACCTAGCACACGAAGGGTCCGCTCCATTCGAACTAATCTTAAAAGTCCATGGTACAAATGTTAGAACACCTTTTTTCGGGTTTCCTAGTAAGCCTAGTAGCCGTACCTAACCTCCCCAAGAATATTTAGTAGGATATCATGATTTCACATGTTCATAGATATACTAAATTAGGTAGTATCAGCAGTATCAAGTATCGGTGTTGTAAATAATTCTTAGAAGCAATGACCGATTTATTAGGTCATCATTATCAGGAGGCGTCATGTCAGTGAAGTAGTAAGTAGATTACACGAAAGCGCAGATTAAACAAAATAACAACAGATACCTACGAAGCCAGGGAGTTTTCAGGGCCGGTAGTCGGTGTCATAAGATTATAGTTTGAGAGACAGAAACTAGAGACAGATCACTACATAGTATAAAACAAAGTCGCTTCCCGCTGTCTGTCTGTCCCTATGTATGCTTAGATCTTTAAAACTACGAAACGAATTTTGATGCGGTTTTTTTTATAGATAGAGTGATTCAAGATTAAGGTTTATAAACCATTTGAAACATAGATTTCCAAGCGGGCGAAGCCGCGGGGCGCAGCTAGTAAATAATAAATCTATCTTTACGTTACTGTCTCTATCGTACATCTTTAGTCGAATCACAGATTATGGTGCTAAAGTCTCCCAGCTGCTGTTTCGTGGCAAATGCTAGAGCACAGCAAGCAGAAGGCTTTGATCTTTTCGCGGAGGTGCAGCAAGCTCGTTGCTTTGGGCAGGAACCAAGAGATTTCTTTCATTCAGTGTCCACCGTGTCCATCTCCATGGATAGGACGGGACTACCTAATGAAAAAGCAAAATAAATTACTTAATTCATTTAAAAAGTATGTTTATGCTTGTATGTTTTTTTATTTAAATTTACCTATTATTACTTTATTTAAGGACGTACTTGCCTATTAATTTTATTTTAACTTAATTCTATAGAAGATTATCACCTGTTATAAGTTTCTTTTACATACACTATTGATAATGCTGATTGCTGATGGAAGACTGAAGATGATGATAGATTCTTTATTATTCATGTGGTGGTACCGACAACAAGTACTTTATGGGTACCAAAGAGATTTTACATGGGTACGGTGTACGGTATTCGATGGTGGACGCGGGGGCAGACGTAGCCACCGCGGTGCGAGGGGGGCGGGCAAAGCGCCGCCGGCGGCGCCACAGATTAGATACCAGTACTCAATCAAGCCATACCGCGCGGCAGCTGCGCGCACGCACACACGCGGCCTCAGACGCGGCCGTGTTTATGTTTACAAACACGCACGACGCGACGCGACGCGGACCGCGCCTGCATACAAGTCAAGCCAATGAGTGCGAGCTTTTACCACTCAGTCAGGCACTAACAGAATAAAAGCTAAAGCAAAGTTGCCCTGGTTTATACCGCGCTCACGCGGTTTGTATGTAGATGATAAAGATAGGCCTCCACCGAATACAAGGATCTTTTTTGCCGTGTTGATAAAAATCACGATATTTTTTAAATCTAAATAAATAAACCGACTAATTTCATTAAATGTTTATTTTAATGATAATCTATTTTTCGTTGCACATCAAAGGATCTTGGCGCGCTCCGCAAACAGTGTTCACACGTTGTTGGCGCATTGGCCCAACCCATCGACTACGTACCCTAGACACCTAATACAGGGCGAACGATTTAAGACATCACATAAGATAAAGAGATTTTTTAAGAATCCACGCCCACTAACGTTCGATCAGTAACGACCAGACCAGTGACCCGTGACAATCTCTGCGCTCGCTTACTCAATGGCTCCTGACGGAGCTCAACTTAATTTGGTTGACCAGTTGAGGTCAACTGTCGAGGTCAACTGTGCATCTCTTTCTTTCATAACTAATTCTGTATTTGCTTTCCTTTTTTCTCTGAGAAGGCGGGGTAAATAGTGCTGTGCCGTAGGCGACATTAAGATGTCGATGGCCGTACGAAAGATTATGATGAATTATGTAAAAGCCGATTAAAATAATATTTAACGTAACATTGCTACATGGTATTATCTAAAGGTACCTAAATGTTAACTCTAATATTTATTTACTTTTCATATTATATTATTCTATTCTACTATAGTATAAAGCTAGATTACCATTGATACTTTTTTTTTTATTATTATACATTATACATACTATATAAAGCTAGATTACCACTGACTGACTGATTTTCGCCTTGATGGTGGATGGGAAGGTATGTTTTTTTTTACAGAATCGTATAGGGGAGGTAAAAGTCTCTTAGGGAAAATTCCGACTTTTTGACATTTGCCCCCCCAAGACCGCCCCCAGTGGGGGGGGCTCCTACATGGAGCCATATTGCTTAATTTTTTTATGGGGGTTGTATAGAGGGGGACAAGTGATTTTGAATGCATAGAAAATGTTGCCCCCCCTGCCCCCCCAGGACCCCCTTTTGAGTGTGCTACCAGATACCGTCGCGATAGAGGGGTTCTGATTGCGGGGTCGTATAGAGGGTTTCTCTTTGTTTTGGAAGAAAAAAAATTGGACTTCCCTTTAACCCCTTTTTTGCCCCCCTTTTTCCATCTCCAAAACGGATAGACTTGGAAGAAATTTTTTTTCACAGTCATTTAGAGGAGGACAAATGGTTTTGAATAAGAAGATTTTTTTCCCCCTTTTTTTAGGAAAAACCGAAAATTGGCCTATTTTAGACCTTTTTTTTCGGGTGGAGCATCGCAGCGAGCGAAGCGACCGTGGGGAACAGCACGGCGAGCGAAGCGCAATGCAACCAAAGGGAACAGCACAGCGAGCGAAGCGAGCCGTGCCGTTACCCCCATAAGCCCCCAGACCCCCTGTAGCCTCTACCAAAAAATCGGATATGGGTATCGTTTTTGACTAACTTCAAGATGCGACCGCGGGGAAGTCGGGGGGTCGTCGTCGGGGGGTCGTCGGGGGTCATCGGGGGTTCGTCGGGGGGTCCCCCTCAAGACCCCCTTGCCTAGAACTCGGAGGAGCATTGCGGTGAGCGAAGCGAGCCTTGCCGCCACCCCCCAATGACCCCCTAAGACCCCCCCTCCTACATAGAGCCATATTGCTGAATTTTTTTATGGTTACTAGATGACTGATCAACTTAATACAATACAACACATTAGTTACATAGATAGATATTTTTTATTATACATACATAGAAAATACCCAAAACACCCGAAACAAATAGGTACTTTCAGATCGTAGAAATATTTGACCCCAGGCGGGAATCGAACCCACAACCTCCTGCGTCGCAAACAGCCCTCGCCCGCCGCGCCACATCGGTCGTCAAATCGTCAAAGTAAATATACCTTGTTGCAAGTATCGATTGCTTTCATAGTACTTACCCCATCACTAATAATGGTCATGATTTGTCGTAACCTTGAACGGACCAATGAGCACTCACTTCCCCGCGCCCGCTCACCTCAGTTGGTTGACAGACTTGTTTGCACAGTGAATAAATAGGTATTAGGCGTCTAGGGTACGTAGTCGATGGCCCAACCACAGAACAGAGAATCTGTTCTGTGGGCCCAACGCATTGGCCGAACAACGTGTACAGGACGCATAACCTACATACATATACACGTGAATACAATAAACTTAACTTTAATAACGCCTTACATTGAATAATTTACCAACTTCGGTAAAGCTGGAGATCGTAGGTGCTTTTTCGGCCCACATTTTCAACACGTCAGTTTCGGAGAAATCCCGAATGTTTGTCTCACCGAAATTTGTCTCGCTCGCACTCAGTGACTCAAGGGTCTTACCACTCCCTCGTCAACTCGTGCACTGCGGATCGGATACGTGCTCACACGACAATAATTTTACTGCCGAGTACCTAGCTGACACGGCTCTCGATCTCGTGACCTATGCGTTTAACATTACATTGATACGAGAGTGTAGGCGGATTTCGTACGTGAAATATCACGACAAATTTTTGTTAGAGCCATGAATGTCAATGAACTAAAGTTTATAAATTCCTACTAATAGGTATTATAAGTATAAAATTTGTATGTATGGATGTTTGTTACTCTTTTACGGAATAACTACTGAACGGATCGGGCTGAAATTTTGCATACCGGTAGTTCGAGGCCGCGAATAAAACATAGGCTTAGGGGCATTTTTATACCTTTTTATAAATCAGTTCTCATGGAATAGAAATACCCATAGAAACGCCGCGGGCAGAAACTAGTAATATTTTGAATGAGACAGTTTGGATGTTTAGATGTTCGATGTATCTCTAAGCCTGGAATCAAAGAAAGGCTTTTTTATCCCAAAAATCAGTTCCCATGGGATATAAATAACCTTTGAACGTTTCCATAGAAACGACGCGTGCGAAAGCGCGGGCAGAAACTATACTATGTAGAATGTTTGTACACAAAGCCACTGACAGTTCAATCAGCTGATGTAGGGGTGAAAAACATTTTTTTATTTAGGTTAGCTCTCTTAACCCACTTACGCCGCGCTGGTGTATAGCAGTGTCTTCAATTTTTCCCAAGGGAGTAATGAGTTTGTATTTAATACTTCAAAATATGTATGGAAATGTTGGCCTAGGAGACTTGCATCAATCTTTGTTTTTGACCACATAATGTTGATTTGTAAATTGAAATAATTAGATTCTGCATAGCATTGACGTCAGGATTATAAAAAGTAATAAATCTAATAGAATGTAATAATAATAAATAAATAAATAATGCTGGACAATTCACATCAGTTATCTAGCCCCATGGTAAGCAGAGCTTGTGTTATAGGTACTAGATAACTGATATACATAATACAATATATTACATAGATAGATATTTTTTATTATACATAGAAAACGACCAGAACACCCGGAACAAATATCTGCAGACCGTACACACAATTGTTCCTTGTCAAACTCCTGCGTCGTCGAAGTATGAATGAAAGTAAGAATGGAAGTATAATGTGAAATCATTGGAATTCTATTAGACCTGCATCATTTCGTGGTGATAACCCTAAAAATCTGCTGATTGAACTGTCAGTGGCTCTGTTTACAAACATTCTACATTCTGGATGGATAGACTATTATAGTACTATTATTTTGGAAGAATTTTGATGTTTAGGGCCTACTCCGCCCACTGTCGGTAGGTTTTATTATAATATAACTCAGGTTTGGAATACAAACAAAACGCAACGCAAGATACGGGCAGACAGACGACGGTAGAGCTATTACGTCATATGGAGCTACGCTTTAATTTAAGTACATTTATTCCATCCAACGCAAGTTTCGTGGCAATGACCTTCAGGCATTCCATCTGCTTTCCTAATTCCAACTCGGTTCAACTTTGTTCTTCGCGTCTACCTGGGCCAGAAACGACTTATTAGGCCCTTCCACTGAATCTACCTGCCAAAATCCTACCTGAATAGTGACAGCTGACGACCCATTGATCGCTTTTTATTTTTTTGTTGCAAACACAACCATCCACAAAATTATAGTTTCCCGTGGAGTACCTTGCCTACTCAACTCACTTACCTATGTAAAGTGCACGCAAAAAGATTTGTGGCTGCTGTATGGGCCTTTCTCTACTAACTGGAAACTTGTCTATTGACAGCTGTCCGAACCCTATTTTTCTAGAAAATTAAACATGTAATGTATTAAGTTGATAGATAGTTATAATATAAATACATATAAACAAGAAACCATTGTAATTTTCCCTTATTTTTCGAATTATAGGCAATTTTGTAAAAAAATGCGGCAGAGGACTGTTTTGCCACCCAGAGGACTGTTTTTTCCACCCAGAGAACAGTTTATGTCAATGTTTATATGAAAAAAAATAACACAATATCAATTATTAAATGTGATCAAATAAATTCTTTTCTTTATTGAATACTGTATCACATACAGAATTTAAATACTTATATTTATCAGGAACAAATTGCGAGTTTAGCTCTCTAAGTAACGAATTAAAATAATTATAATCAAAATTAAGCTTAGGTACTAAGAATCAGCCTTGTTTACTTATCAATGCAGCCTTATTTCTCAAAAACAGGTATAGGTATATTAAAATAATAAAATATTCGTTTCCCTTTTAGGGCAATAGTAAAAAGTAAAAAAGTAAAAAATCATTTATTTCTTTAGGCTTACAAAATAAGCACTTAGACAAGTCATATTTTATACATTAAATTATTATCAAATAAAATTATTTTACTGTTCACTTCAATTTTTTGTCCACTAGTGGAAGAAGTGAAAAAGAAACCACTAGTATGTTCATCTCTTATATGTCTAATACATGGTTATTTGCCTATTTAAGTCTAAATATAATATGATTCGATACATGTCAATATTTAAGTAAAGCTATGCACAATAACAAATTACTTAGATACTATTGTCGGTGCGAAACTGAGCGACATCTGGCCAAGCATTAACATCATTGAGATAATCATTTATGGAGTAGAAAGCCTTCTTGATAAGATTTATTTTTATGTAATTTTTAAATTTACGAATAGGGAGCTCAGTTGCTTCAGATGGAAGCTTATTATAGAAGCGCACGCTATTGCCCATAAATGATTTCCCTACCTTGTGTAATCTAAATGATGGGATGTGTAACTTGTTCTTGTTTCTTGTATTTCTATTGTGAACATCACACTTTTTCATAAAGCTATCCTTATTTTTGTGGGTATACATTAGATTTTCATAGATGTATTGCGATATTACAGTCAGAATATTAATGTTTTGAAATAATTCCCTCAAAGAATCTCGTGGCTTTAATTTATAAATAGCGCCACGAGATTCTTTGAGGGAATTATTTCAAAACATTAATATCTGGGTTTGGCAACTTCTTTAATATTTGGTCAAAAGACACATCAGAAACATCATTTTCATCGACGTTTCTGCTCTTTTATTTCTTCTTTGGTTTTAGGTTTTTTCTTTGGTGGCATTGCGGCAATACTAAAACAATAAAACATACTTTCAATAATTAAAAAAAACCGTAAGGGTTTAAAAACAGGTAGTTACTAGTTAGTATTATTTTATATTCCAAAATCCATAATAATAGAAAACCAAAGACGTGAGATTAGCGTGACAGGCCAATGTAAGAAAGAAAGAGGCTATCGACAAGCAGTAGGTTAGTGCAGACTATAAAGAATATTAATAAAATACACAGACGTCAAATAAAACAGTCCTCTGTCACATTGAACAGTCGTCTGTGTTATAAATTTCCAGAGGACTGTTGCACAGAGGACTGTTTTTTTACGTAAAAAATGTCATACCACGTATCAGTTTAAATATTACTTCATAACACAGAAACAGCTATAAATTATCACACTGAGCAATTTTTTTGTTAAGTAAATATAATTATAACACATAAAACACCGTAAAATAGACTTACCAGAGGAATGTTCACTCAACACTACAGAGACGTGGCTCCCACTCAGACGCGGAGTTGTCACTGCGCAAAATGGCGGCGACTTGTTTAGCATGGCGACCGAGCAAACTTCACACTGTTAGCGTTCAGTTTCAAGGGAAATGTAAGCACAATAGTGTTTAATATTTTTGTGGCGCGATATTCAAATTGTGACAGAGTACTGTTCAAAAATGTAATGGACAAAATTCGAACACTAGTTTTTAGTACTAAAAAATTCTCTAAAATTATAATTGTTTTTTGTTCACATGCATCCAATATTCTTTATGTTTATAAAGTTATAAGATTTTACATTTTTAAATACAACTAAGAAAAACCGAACCGAATCATACTCGATCCGGAATTAGGACATAACAGAGGACTGTTTTTAGTGGCTTTTAGACCGAGTTTATGAAATAATTATGATTCTAAATAATGATTAAGCTTGGCTCCTTAAATAACAGATTATATATTATGTGTTTTAATAAATAAAACCATACATTAATATAGCCAAAGTTAAAAAAAAATGCTTGGACCATGATTTTCCTGTTAGTAGAGAAAGGCCCGTATATCTCTTCCATGAGCGCCATACCTGACCGGAGGGCGTCCTACACTACGTTGCCGAGTCGAGGTCTCCACTCAAGAACACTTTTACCCCAGCGGTTGTCGGTTCTTCGTGAGATTATAGTTTTTCTTATAGCATCTATCTATCTATTAAGTATACAAATGTTTTTTTCTTTTTCGTTTTCAAGTCGTCTAACTATAACTACGACGAGACGTGACGTCAACTGAACAGTCTTCCTTCGTGCATTTTCCCAAAAAATGCTGTGTAAGACAGGCGAGTAGAACGAAATTGGAAAGGGCTTTATATTTTCTACGGAACCCTAAAAAAGTTCGTGGTCAGATTTCAACCGAAGTCCTTCTGGACATATTTATTCTCTGACCAGTATGACGGAATCGACTAGGTAATTTTTTTTAGCGGAACCATATTCAACGGCGGCCAGCATTTTATGCATCAGTGAATCCCTTTATTTATAGGTACCTAACAACTTAACTGCTTTGCATAATTTTGTCGTTTATTTTGTTTTGTTTTTTATTGATAAGTTTAGGTTATGATAAGACTAATATATAGGTATATAATATAATAATGTGCCGCATTGAACTTTCTTGAAATTTTTACAATACAAAACATACAAAATATTTATTTCTTTAACTTAATGTACCTACAATAAATATAACAGTGTTTGAGATTCCCTTTTAAGTAAAAGAAATACCTGTGTTAGGGAATCTCGCTCTTCCAAAATAAATCAAATAAAAGTAGATTAAGTTACGTAAATTCGTTTTTTTTTATGTACTACCACAGAAACTTAACAGGGCGCATTATTCCTATCCCCGAGTTATTTCTAAATTCTACTGCTTTGATTAATATCACAAACTTTATCGTACACGATCGTCCAGTCTATGCTCGCACTGAAAATGATAAAAAAATCAGAGATGGTGAATGAGAGAAAACTTTCTATGACGACCTAAAGAAACTACTGGAGATCCTTGGAGGAGGTAAACACCGACGAAGGCGGTCCATATCAAGAAGTAACGGACTTACCTCAAAGAGATTTTACATATAGAGACGTCATACTCATTGTAAAGAAATAAAAACATTGCGATATTTTACTATAGCTACATACCTAGCGTCGACGTTCGAACATACAACGCCGCATGGCATTATCTCTGTCACTCATAAACTTAACGCATTGCTTTGCTTGTTTCGTTCGTGTTGGTGGCAAAGCGGCAACGCCGCGCGGCAATGATTGTTGAGTAAAATAAAATTCGCCATTTTACATTTTAACATATTAAACAGTACTCACGTATGAAAACATACACCCTTTCAGGTTTTTATAGTCCTTGTGTAGTTATTGCACTTTCGGAACACACAACTTGGCATTTTCGAGGTGTATTTAAGTATATTCCGTAAGTAACCTCGTGTTCAACGAACGTGCGTGTCGCGGCCAGGAGCAGGACGGACTGAGTTCAATTAGGATACGTACCTGATTTTGTTTTGGGGAACTGATTGTATTGATGATTATAATGTGCACGATTATTCAATTATTTGTATTATTATTGCTTAAAAACCTACTTATGATATGGAATAAAGCTCTTATTATTTTATTTTATACGGCTTTATACAATAGGAAAGCCGAAATCTAATATCTGTACGTTTTAGTTTGGTTTATTTATTTCCACCGTAGGTACACATGATGTTTTAAATACTATTTTAAAAGATAAATTACATTTTTATTCTTACACACTAACTTTTGACAAATAAAACACCATAGGGCATCGTGCAAAGAAAAGCAGACAGACATGCCTTCTTAAAAAATTAAAATAAATTCATTTATAATAATTTGTCACAATAAAACAGATAATAAATAATATGGTATAAGTTATACTTTGGGAAATAAATAAAAAAAATCGATTGGAAGTATAAAAACGTGACAGCGATCCGCAGTCGCCGTTGTATTGTCATTTTACTCAACCTGATTTTATTTCGCTGCATTGGAGTAGTCTCTGAATCCACATTCAGAGGGTGTTTTTTTCCAAAAGCACCCAAGTAACCCAAGGGGTGCTACGAAGACTCCGGCTACTTACACCCGTAACTCTCAACAATGAAGGTGCAAATTCACTTGTTCGTAATTCAAGGCCAGAGATCAATATCATCGCCGATAAATAATAAAGAGTACAGCGAATGTACAGGGAATGTAGGTACCCTATTCATATGTAATCCCATAGGGTCGTTATAGGGCGATCTTACGCAGCAGATGGCGGAATTGCCTTTCGGGATTAGAGAATTAATGAAATTCCATCGAAGGGACTGTTTTTCCCTTTCACCAAAATCTGACAATAGAATTGCACAATAATAAAATGTGCCTGATCTACTGCTTATTCTGTGGAGTGATGGAGTGTAAGTTGAGAGGAAAAATAAGCTTTGAAAATGTCCTGCGGAAATCCTGGAACTCTGTCTTGGGGCCAGGTAGGTATACCCTTATCAATACAATCAGTTTCCCAAAACAGCGATATAGGTACATCATTTAGAATAAACATATTCTCGTGCCCACAACTAGGGTACACTAAATTAATGTAGGTATCTCTTAGAGAGCAGTGTATGTATACGTTTCTACAATAAAGAAATAATCATCAAAATGAAGACACCACCATCACCTAGGTACGTTCATACTACATACAATAGATTTTACAAATAGAGACGTCATACTCATTGTAAAGATATAAAAACATTGCGATATTTTATTAAAGCTACATACCTAGCGTCGTCGTTCGAACATACAACGCCGCATGGCATTATCTCTGTCACTCATAAACGTAACGCATTGCTTGTCTCGTTCGTGTTGGTGGCAAAGCGGCAACAACGCAGTAGTGATTTTTGAGTAAAATTAAATTGATTTTATGATTTTCCATTTTAAACAGTACAAAACAAATAGAAGAAATAAAAAGACACATCCTTCTTGCTTTTCTCAACCGTAAGTATTGCACTTTCTAAACACACAACATGGCATTTTAATATTTTTCATACTCCAAAATCCCGCTTCAACGTACGTCCGCGTCGCGGCCAGGAGCAAGACGGACTGAGTTCAATTCAGGCACGTACCTGATTTTCGTCTTGTTAGTCAGACCTCGGTACAACGTATCTACATTGCCTTCATAGGTAGGTAATGTAGGTATTAAGAACTTGCGGAGATATCACCAAAAACGTTGTAGGTAGTCGTGATTTTTAAGTTCGTTGTTAACATTTTTAAGATGTCGTTGTTAAGCTTCACGGGATAAATACTAGATCATACTAGGTACATACAGGCGAACATAATAACCTCGTCCTTTTTTGAACTTTTGAAGTCGCGTAAAAAGCCTGGGACGATTTTAAGAATTTGACTTTTTCGCCGTGTAAATTTATTTATCGATGGAAATAAGGAGTTCTTGATTCTACACAGGCTTCGCCATAATCACCACGCTTGGCAGTTGGCAGGCCGACTGGTGATCGCATTAGATTTCAGAAATACATACAATACAAGGAAGATGTTGTCCTCCCTCTGGTAGGTTCCTTTAGTCGGCTCGGCTCGTACGATAAACCATGGGCTGAATTATTTCATATATTATAGGTATTATTACTAGCTGCGCCCCTAGGTTTCGCCCGCGTGGAAATTTAAAAAATATAAGCTAGCATGTCGACTGTTTCCGATACAAAGGGCGTAAACACCATTTTGGGCAAAATGACTTTTTGATGCAACCTTGCATAATTTTTCACGCTCTTTCGATCTGTTATCTAAAATTGCTGTACGAAGAAAAAAGTTGGCTTATCATTATTTTCCTACAAAAACGGGTCGTAAAACTCTTTTTTTTCATATCAAAAAAGATGACTTGATGTAATTACAAATATTTTAAATTTCATATATAAAAATTGGCGTAAAACACAATAACAAAACAATAAGTGATTTACGACATACAGGAAATAGCTGTCAAACAAAACCTTCACTAAGGAATCACTGAAGAACATAAAATGGCGTGATTTGAAAATAGCTAAATTAAAAAAAAGTCTTTGAACCAAATGGAATTCAAATACTCTATGAGGGAAGAGGCAGAAACATACACTCTGCAATTATTTGAAGATATAAAGCCTAAAGGAAAACCTAATACCTGTACCTAATACCTATAAGCCTACTCTCCATTACGCCATCCTGACTGACTTCGCTCCTGCTATCCTAACGTAACGATGTCGTCTGACCATCGGGCTGGTGGTCTACGTCTTTGAGAGTCTCTGGCCACCATTCCTGACGATCACTGTGGCGCGCGGCGGGGGAGGTCCGCATTCGACGCAGGAGGTTGCGGGTTCGATTCCCGCCTTGGGACAAATGTGCAATGATGGTGTTCCTTCTAGCCGGCTTTTCTATGTATAATAAAAAATATCTATCTACCTATGTAATGTCTATCAGTCATCTCTATCACCCATAACTCAAGCTCGGCTTAGCTTGGTGCTAGATAATGCTGAATGATTTGCGCTGCTTTTTTATTTATTTTGTGCTGCCCATTTCCAGAATACGCCTAGAACTTCGTTTGTCGTTGAATTGCCACGTTGGGTAAGTTAAGTACCTATGTGATCGAGAGAGATACATAGCTTAAAGGCAAGACACATTGGTTGTATGCCACTTGGTCTTTAGGAGTTGCGGTAGTAGTGTGAGATGATTAAAATGAAACTATTTTTATACGGAAAACAAGAGCCTGTCGCTAGCAAATACATGCACCTTACCTACCTATAATGTACCACAGGTTAACAGGTTTATTTACCTATGTATTGATGGAAGTTTCACTTATCCATGATTGAACCAAAAAGCTGTACCTAAGCTGGAGGCTTACAGAACGATTAAAAACGTTATATTATCCAGCACTCACCTTATGCTTAGGGCAACCAATTGTGTTATTGGTATTTTATTTATGTTAATGGTTCATGCTATTCCGAGGAGCATGCAGCAAGTGCTGTACCATTATAATGTATATAGGTACTACACAGTTCTCCTGGTAGAGACTCGTTTAGAAAGCACTAAGCGAGCCGAAGGCACTGGCTCAATCTGCCGCACACGCACAAAACCGGCCTCAAGACACGAGGTGAACTGGCTTGAATCACACAATAATAATCACTAAACTGCACCAAGTATTGCCTCAACACTCAGCAGATGCTTCGAGTGAGAATTCCGAAATCACACGCGAGAGAAAGATCGCGCAACATTAGTTCGTTTTCGTAAAATACAGGTTAGGATCTCGACGCCCGTAATACATACGTCGAACGCAGTGGCTGCGGGCTGACTGAGCGGGCGGGAGGTGCGGCGGTGCGGGACGGGGCGGGTGGAGCGGAGTGTGCGCAGGGCGCGTGAAGCGGAGTGTGCGCGGGGCGGGGGGCGCAGCCGGTGCCGCCGGACGGACTGCATGCATTCCGTCCCGTCCGGGTCCAGGCGATGCCGGTCGGTGGTGGCTGCCCGCGAAGAATGCGGGAAGGGAAGGCCTGCCATATAATTCGCAGCTTTTTTTCCCTTTTGTATGGTTTTCAAAACTGATACATATCCTATATTTTTTGCACAGTAGCTTGAACAAACATCCCTAGGTAGGTAAACTTTTGTAAACCTCGGTCGTTCTTCGTTGTTATGCACTGGTAATGTAGACCGTACCAACCTTACCTACTTAGTATGAATGTACAGTTGGCCAGGTCATTGCAGGTCCTAACTACATGAGGTATTTTTTTCTTTTCTACTAAGGTTCTACTAAGGTGAGGTTATGATTAGAGATGAATGAGGGTCACTGAACTTTTGTTAGGTATGTTCAATGTTCATCAGGACCTGTACTGGCTGATGATGGTCACTGAAACTTAGTAAAGTAGGGAGCTCATTTAATCTCTGGTTAATCGCTACTCGGTGATGATGAAATTGTCGTAGGGTACCTACCGTAGGGTCACTTGTGAACTATACCTATTATAGGTAGGTAGGTAGGTTCGCTTATATTCAGCTAACTCGTAGGCTAACGCCTAAGCAAATAGCGCCACGTTAATCATAATCAAATAGACCAATTAAACCGGTAACGATTAGATAAGTAAGCAAGCAAGGCGAGTCGTCCAGTGGAAGGCAAACAGTAAGATTTGAATTTAGTGCATTAACCGCTGATAACCGACGGCTATATTGATAAGGCAAGTAGCGTAGTACCGTAAGGCAGGCATTATCTAATGTATGGTAGACATCGCTATAACTCTGAGGTAGGAACTTTTATCAGCTGGTATCGGAATATGCTAGTTAAAGGTACGTAGGGTACCTTCTTTAGTCAACAACAGACATACTATATTTTGATAACTACGTCTAAATAACAACGTAAACGGGACCTACCTCATCAATAAACCTAATTATATCCTATCAATATAATAAATAGGAGTTTAGCGATTTTATCAAACGCTAGAAAGATCGGTGTCTGAATCTGATCGATGCTCTTGAGTCAGGAGTAGAAGTCGATATAGTCCGATCTTCTACGTTTTAGCTTAGAATGTGGTGTTCTCTCGTGTAACTACATAGTTTGACTGCCAAAAAGCTTGCGTTTGATAATTATGCGCATGGCGATTACGCCCTAGCTTCCTTGCAAGCCAAGTAACGATCTCAAAGTCTGTACCTTTCTAAAATAAGCCGAGTCGTAGAATACATTACAGTACAAGAACCAGCTAGGAGGTAACTCTATCCACAGTTGTCGGTAGTAAAGCGAGGTAAACAGACGGCGTGGGATGAGGATGGGGAAGGGTGGTATGCTAACTTGTACTCGGGCAAAAAGCTGTGTAATTAAAGATCCTTCTGGAATAATTGCGGGAACAGATGACATAACCCTCCGGAATGAAGTTTGTGAAGTTTTGTTTTTGACCACATCTTCTTTGTGGAATGCGACCTCTTGAACATGGGATAGGGGCTAGAAAGTACACTTACCTACCTATACAATACACAAGCAATACAGGTACACAAGCGAATCTCTCACTTACCTCACCAATGTCTAATGGGTCTCTGAAACAAATAAGAAAAAAAAACTATAAATGACGATAAAGTGTACATTCCTTCATTTTACACAGCAACGGGTAAAATGTGGCTGCGAATGACGATCTGTCGCCGCATTTTCCCTTCTCCTGGGCGCATGTCCTGAGACAACCGCATATACCTTCTAAATTACCAGATAGATACCTTACCTACCTATCCTACCGGTAAATTGTTGGTACCTACCTCTAACATTTACAACAGCATAGATGGCACAATCTGTGCCCAACACCAATGCGCCCGATGGATGCCCTAGCCTAGGCTCAATTCCAATAATTTCAAGTGAATGATCAGCCGAAATGTAAGCGACGACCGCAGAGTTATATAGTACATTTACTATATCGATGGCAACGACAGTCTGCCTCGATAACCTACTGACATTTGCAAAAGAGAGCACAGGGCTACGCTTAAGAATTACGTAAGTGGAATAAAAAAATAAAGTGAAAAGGCAACCGCATATTTCATTATAAAGGCATTATTGGGCGACGCACTGCAGCTTTTGATAAATAAACTCGTAGGGTTTTTATTACCACCGTAGTTTCATAACTGGCCGTATTTATGCAAAACTTTTACTTCGACCTTTATAAAGAAACTTGGAGAACTACAACCTTCTTGCAAATTGTTTCGGACTTGCTTAAAAATACGAACGGTGTTCGGTAATAAAACTGATTGTATGTATCTGAAAATTAACGAAAAGTAAATGTTGTGACGTTTCGCATCTTTTGTAGAAAATTCTGGTGATGCAACTCTTGACATCGATCAGGCAATAGGCACCTATATTATGCTATGATGCTATATCTGTTAAAAAAGATGACTCTATATTTTGAAGGGGTCAACTTTTGAGTCCTATCCTACCTAAAAAAATGTTTATTATGTACCAGGACACTTCACATGCCAAGATTATCGCCAATTTACATACAAAATAAATTCTCGAGCTGAGTTTCATGGCTAAGTACCCTAAACTTGGGTAAAGATAACTATTAGGTAAGTAGAAGTAGTAAAACATCTGGTAAAAGCGTCGCGTTCACGTGAAGCATGTGTCATCAAAGTGTTGGTGAAAGCGCCAATTAATAATACCTACATTAAGTTTAATCTCAGAGCAGATGCCACGCGCTAAGTAGGTACCTTACCTACTTTACGTCTGTTTCTGTTCACTGAGATCACATGGGAGTCCTGGTACATGTTAGCTGAGTAGAACACACGTGTGAGCTTGCGACAGCCTTGTAATCTTATCAGCTGACTCAGCGCATTCTCATTCTCTTGCTTTGTTATATAGGTACCACAGTATTTTATTTACATTATAGGAACGTGCCTCACTGACTTCATAATTATAATATTTATAACCTTGCTGCACAAGCCATAGGATTACGATTACCCACGTAAGTTCAGTTAAGTAGGTACTTCTAATTAATAGCCAGTAGGTACCTAGTACCTACATAAGTCTTTATTGTATGATCTTTATTTTATCTTTATGCATCGCCAGATTATACTGTCTATTGTCTGTATATCTCGGAACAATTGTGTGTACGATCTGCAGATATTTGTTCCGGGTTTTCTGGTTGTTTTCTATGTATGTATAATAAAAAATATCTATCTATGTAATGTATTGTATTATGTATATCAGTTATCTAGTACCCATAACACAAGCTCTGCTTACCATGGGGCTAGATAATGCTGTGTGAATTGTCCAGCATTATTTATTGTTTACGTTGTGTTGTCTTGAGCACAGATGACAATCTGTGCTCTTGAGTTTAGACTGTAATCTCAGACCTCTTTCTACAAATAGTATGGTGTCTTCGAGTAATTAGGGCCGCCCCCTGGAGATAGTTTTTTTAGTAAAAACAAATTTATAACGCGGTTTGTATTCAGTTAGTGATATTTACAAAAGGCCTGTGACCGGACACTCAGTTGGTTCGGTGCATCGGTCGTTGACTTCGCCTAATATGAAGCAGCATCGCACAACGCTCTCATTTCGATCACAGGCCTCTCCGTGTCCTTCTATGGTCGGCCGAACTCATCATGATCTCATCGCTCAATTTATCTAGACTCTAGGTGAAATACAGTAGGTAGTTTATTGATGCAGCAATGGTGTATCTGTTCTGATTCGAAAATCCCAGTACCTACCTAGGTACCTGGTATAAACATTGATATTTTTTTATGAAAATGGTACCTACCTCTAGCACGTTGCAAAGCTCAGCCTTGCACTGCTGATGAACAGTTTAATTTAATCTGTCTAGCCTGTAAATATATAAGCACACGACAGAGGGTCAGGGTGTCAGTCAGTTATGACGATGTCAGCACAACATAAACGCAGGCGCGGCGCATTTCACAAGATCAAGCATGAGTTATTTCCGTGGGCGTCGGTCGTCCGCGTCACCCAGCTCCCCACCGTTTAATGTCCCCACAGATTAAACAGCAAGTAAGATAAAAAATTATGCAATCTTCGGCTTAATAGTTTATAGTTAGGTACTTACAGAAACCAGCAATGCATTTCCTACATGTTGCTTTTATATAGATACGTAGTTAATTTTTATGTCTTTATGTTCTTATTTACCTATATTATAATATGTAGTAACAAGCTGTACCTACTTGTGATTCAATAAATGTATTTTCTTTCTTTCTACATGAAACGATTTAACTAGTTCTGTATGCAAGGTTGTAAATGGCAAAGGTGATGGCTCTCACGCGCCTTCCGCCCGGTGCGTTGTCGATGTTGCTGCACAGAGAGGGCCGTGCTCACGGAATTATTTAGCGAGCCCCGACCCGACTGACTACACTCCAACTCACTTCAACTGAACCAAACTGTAAAACAAAACCGATTGAGAGTTGGAGATAACAAATAACTGTGCGATGCGAATATTACTGCCCTATGCAGAGGTCACGTTAGCTGTCTTCATTTAGGGTTAAGTAGAGACGGGACTCTATGTGCATAGGTAATACAATACGAATACTCGTACCTAGTTGTGCGTGTCGTGCGTGCAGCTGGGGATACATCTGTCGGGTCGGCAATTGTCGTAATTACAAGCCCACTGGTTGATATTAGACGTCTCTTACGAGAGGCGTGGTGGGACCAACCACACTGAGCTAGTGCGCCATACCAAAGTCCCAGTAAATGGTGGCCTAAACAGCTCCTCTTGTTAACACTTTGACAGCGATTTTTTTTTGACGACTGCGATCTTTTTTTTTAACCTATAAAATTCGTGCTGCCGCTCTACACAGCTCGGTTGTGTTGCGCCGCACATGCGTTTAGTTCGAAAAATATTACGGCTGTGCTGAGTCACAAAGATCTGTATTTTCTCAGCCGCTGCGCTAGTGTGGATTTACTCATATTAGTCACTTGTAGATAACACATACCGTGTGATTTCAGTCAATTTCTATAAAAAATTCTGTATTCCAACGAGATTCAAGATGATGATGTTAATGAGTGAGATGTAATGGCTGAAATTAACCAACTCTACGGTATTTATATCAGTGTCAGCAGCTAATAAACTTGAATGCTTTTAGTTTCGATTATCTCTCCTTCCATGCAAGGATTTCTTTGCTCGAAAACTTAATTAACTCCATAACTCAGTATAACATCACAGTCCCATAATGATTTAACGAGATCCCATGCCGCCGTTGTCGTTGCCTTCAAACAAAACTTATATTTAGTCGGGTCGGCGACCTGCTGCGTCGTCGTAATGCAACACAACACTGTACCAGCGGGACTTCCGCGTGCGTTTCCCATTTAATTACTAACATTCGATCGAAATGTTCCGAGATGCTATTTACGCAGCTACAAAATTACAAACTAAATGTCGTTTGATATATAACCGGCACGCCAGACGAAGCCCACGCTTTCAAGCGCTACATAGACGAGCAGTAGTACCTACACCTAATCTTTCTTCCTTTCGTACTTCCACGACCCACACATACCAAAACTAACTGACTGTAAGCTTATAATGAGGGCCGCGCAGAGATCGCACCGGAAATGAGTAGAAAGGCGCGGTATTGCATAGCATCTCGCTAATTAATCTTTCGTCATTACGTTATATCAGCGATAATAGGAATACTAACGTGCATCTATTTTATTTACCCACCATTTAGCATGACCTAGATACAGGGCGAAGGCGAATGCCCGGTGTGGAGACAGAGATTGCGGGAAACCTGTCAATTGCCGTATGGCGCCCCCTCCCACTGGCGACAGATTACCGCGGATTTGAGCCGCGGAACCCCGTTGCTCGTTCAATTTATCACACGCGATTAATCCGCACTGGGTCCGAATAAGAGACCTTCCGTACCCGACATTAATCATCACCCGCGGCCGCTAGACCAACTGAACCATACACCCTGTCTCACGAAAGTGTGTTATTGCTTCGATTACCTTGATCCATCTTCTCCATTAATCATCTCTGCCTTACGATATAAAAGGAAATAAAAACTTAGCTACCTAATTGCTACTTGCTTATTATAACATTAGGACAAGCAGTCGACGGGCGAATAGCGCTGGCCTCTTCAAAGAAGATGCTACCATTCTTAACTATGTAGGTAGGTACTTAGGGACCTACGTGTACCTAACCTACAAGCTTGGTTATTAATACCAAAACGCTTATTGAAGGTTTTCACGGATAGATAATAGAATAATACTTTTAAAATAACTATAAATAAATAAATAATGCTGGACAAACCACACAACATAATCTAGCCCCAAGTTAAGCAAAACTGGGCAACTAAAAAAAACATGAACATAAAGTTTAACAAATAACTATTTTCGATGCTTGGTCAATAATTTAGGTATTATGTTTGTTACCAGTCTACCCCGTTCCCTACTTACCTCATTCTTTAACACAAGGGCACCATTAAGGCACGGATTGGATGTGAGCTGATCACGCCATGCGAGCACGTCAATCACACGCCACTCCTCAGAAGCAGATTAGAGGCCATTTTGTGATTAAAAGTTGGACGGGGTTGGCATGCCGAGCTGAGCGGCTGTGATCGGTACGGTAGAGCTAGTGGCTAGTGGTAATCTGGACCTGGACTGGCTAGCTAGAACAAATTACAATTAAAATTTCATATTTCACGCGAACTTTATTCCGAGTTTCATCCTCAACGACAATAATAATTGTAGACAACATTTTCTACGACGCCACTGAAAATGTCGGCAGACTAATTATACACCCACATTCATTAATATCCCAACCACAGATTTCAGAATTATAAACTGCGACCACAACGCACTGTACTAGGTATCTTACTTTATTCTTCGGATATGGGTACTACAATTATCGGGCTCGGATTGAAGTGTCTTCTGTCGAAGACTACACGACGATCCACTAAATAAGAGCCTCTAGGTGGCTAACCTTGATAAGACGATGATGGCCCGGCCCCCTAAGCTTACGGAGCATTTTTATAGTTCTAATAACATTAACATTCAGTCCAAAGGAAGGCTTCCAATTCTATTGATATACCATGGTTGATTGGTTGATAATTGAATGTTATTCTCTCGTTAGTTTTTTAAAAAGTTTCATTCCAAGCTTCATTCTCATTCGCCATAGAAAGTTTGAAGTCATCGCACCTCATGTCGACTGGCAAACGTGAGAGTTTCCGGGCAGGCTCCCAATTTGGCATGAAACACCTACACTACAAGCTCTAAAATAAACTGCCTTACTACCTACCTACGTTGAAGTTGTGCTTGAAAATGGTACTGTGCTCAATGATGTTATATATACGTAAATAAAATATACGTATGAAAAATCTCATTGACTGTGCTATGCTTAATTTACCCGATACGCCAGCTGCCACCTAGAGGTGAAAAAATAGGGGTCGATTTCGCAGTTTACGATAAACCAACTGAACGTCTTCGAGCTGTGCTGCCAGTATTTATATTAGGCACACTTTTTACCTCTCTAGCCGCTTGCAGGCAATGCGAGTACCTCTATTACCTCTTAAGGTGACCAGCCCTTGTCCTGACGATACCTACGAATCCGTATGTTCATACATAGGTTCATTCCCAGTGGCGCAGCGTGCAAAGATCCGCCTGCGTGGCAGGAGGTTGCAGTTTTGATTCCGACCAAAATAATGGATCTATGATCTGCAGCTACCTTGGTTAGTATACATATACTAACTAATACACCTAGACACCTAATACACCTAGACCCGGTACATACATATGTACCGGGTCTAGGTGTATTAGTGTATAGTCTTTCAGTTATGTGTTACCTATCTTACTCATCATAATAACAAGCTCTGCTTTATTTGGGCCAGATGATGCAGTAAACACGTCCAGTTACTATTACATTCGCTAGGTACCTTACTTTCTTATTATGACCCTGCTGCTGTGTGAGTGACTGAATAATACCCTTGTTTTTTTTAGTATTTATTCCTGTAAATATGATGTCTTCAATTCCTAGAAGCACTTAGCTGCCTATTAGAGCAAGGGGCTTACGAAGACTGCTGGAACATTTTCCCTACTATATCAGAGTATTTGTTCCCGCTATAGACTTTTAATTTCCATTTAATTTCCCTTGCAGCACAGGGGAAAACAACCGAGGCGCTGCCGGGTGGGATACCAGCTACTCAATATTATAGAATATCTGTAGTTCTTAGTAGATATTCTAAACGAAAACAAAGATTAGCAGACTGCCTTCTTTAGGCTAGGTTTTTCTCGATGAACTCCAGAAAACAAAGCGTTAAGTTTCATTATAGCATGCATCGTCTCGGCTCTACATTAGTCTGTAATCGTGCAATATGAACAAGCTGGGGCTGCCAGTCTTGAAGTTAATGTTGGTTCATTTGGCAAGTACGACCTAACGAACAGGCATTCACTGGCCTCACGAGATCCTGCTCGATTTCGCGACCTTGTGCTCTATGACCTGACAATAAGGGTGGAATGGATTTTATAGCAGCTGTTGCCAAGTATTGAACGCGAAACACGAAGGTTTGATAAGGTTTATTATGGTGCCGATTAGTGTCTTGTGTCGACGCGAAATTTTCATCAACAAAAACATTAACTTCGCTTAGACACACCTACATTTACCCAATCAATTGATTACTCTAGGTACAGGTAAACCGCCCTAGTAACTAAGTACGTGGAAGGTTTGATGTTGATTTCCTTGGATAGAGCGTGGTCAGTCGTCGTTACACATGGTACGGGTACGGTTGCTGTCAGTATTTTTTCAAAAAGTCAAGAATTATTGCAGACGAAAGTTGGTAGAGTTGTATGTACTATTGTATGAAGGCTTGAAGAGGCAAACTAGCAAGTTGTCTAATCAATTTGTTGTTGTTGTCCTTTTGCGGAATATTCTGAGAGAGGCAGGAAACGGGAAGTGCCACTCATATTCTAATGAGCTATGATGGAGTATACCTCCAGTAATTACCTATCTAACTAGTACAGTCGACGCCAAATACTTATGTCGCTGTAAATATTCAGCGTTACGGGTTTAGGTCATTAGGGTGTCATAGTGTTTTCTTTGATAAAATACTGATGAATCAAGTTAACTTATTAACTTACCTAGTATGTACAGAAATTAACCTATTCGTAGATATTGCGTTACCAGATTTTCGGCTATGTTGTAAAATTGCTACCCTGAAAAGGTTTCAGTCGTCACTAAACGAACATGCTCAAAAAATAAATTATGAAACTAGAGTAATTAAAAGAAAAATGTTATTGGTATAAAACTAATATAATTTAGGTACAAATAAGATTTTCTTTGGGAAATAAATATCACTAACCACAAATTAAAAAGAAAGTAGTAAATTGCTTGTGTGCCTGTGCCAAGCAGAAAAGAGAGACGGTGACTGTCCTTCTGGATGAAGAGAAATGGCTGTTCCCATGACGTCACTTTTGGGACCACAAATGTGGGTCAGCAGTTAGATAGAGATCTGCCGTTGGACCATGAAATTGACCAATTGTTTCCTACACACTGAGTACAAAGTGAGTCACACACACGCTATATTATGAGCATTACACGTGTAGTAACATGTTTACAATTAGCTGGTTGGTATGGATGGCAGTGGGACATCAGATAGACATAGCTAATACAAAATGAATGTGATGCATGAATGATAGGTTTCTCTTATCTGATGAAAGTGAGTGTAACTTTGTGACGTGGCGTAGGGAGCGAGAATGACACCACATTCCATATGAAGAAGTTCCCATACCAATATCGAATTATGATCTATATATCCCCATATGTTTTGAACATCGTTTTGATATTTGAGTAATTCTCAAATAAATTGTACGTAACGAAAATGTTGTATCGAAGTTGTTGTATCGAAATTGTAAATAAGTAACGAAAATGCAATTATTAAGCTACATTTACACTGTGAATTATTATCTTAATCAGTCTCATCAATCTATTTATGTATATATATACGTATATATATATAAAAAATCACTTGAAAACTGCTTGACCGATTTGGATGATTTTTTTTGTTCGTTAATGTAGAAAGTAGTGAGATACAATAACACTTCTTAAAACATTATAAAACTTAACTCAGTTCAAGTTCAAAATGAAAATAACGAAATTCTGCAATTTTTTTTGTATTTTTTTTCACTTTTTCATGATGTTTTATCCTAAGTTCGTCATGTCTCTCCGGATTTTGGGTTTTCAAGCGCTCCCTGTAACGTTTTTGCCTTTCGGAGTTGGTAAGTGGCATGTCTGCAACAAAAGTAAACTTTAAATGACGTCCAGATAATAATTATTGTACCATCTATTATAATGTAAAGTAATAAGTCACCGGGGGTGATAAATTAGGCAGACACATTTTTTTTCTCCATTATAATCTGGGTGTGTACCTACAACATTATACAGTTACCTAGTGAGAAAATTGGAGATAAACACAAGGCATAACCCTCTTTGTTACTATCGTTATTCTAATGTGCATGTAACTTTATAGAGAACAACTTCGTTACGTTACGAAATGTAACTAAGTTGTATGCAAAATATAACTTCAAAAATGTTTTTCATGACAACAACATAATCTGCAGCACGAAAACATTAATTAATCACTAGATAAATGTAAAAACTACGACATATTTAAATGAGATATCCATTTTGAAACAACTTACCAGCAAAATATCAAGTTTCCTTGTCAGAATAACGAAATTGTTACTGAAGTTTGAAGCTGCTGCAGCTGAAAAACGAGGAGGTTCTATGTTCGTCTGAATGTATCTTTAATGTAAATATGTTCGCCGATTTCACTGTCAGTTATCGCGGATCGATTTTAATAATTCTTTTGGCTATGTATAGAAAGTTATCCCGAGTTGGTCCAATAAAATTCGCGAGGGACTATTTGCCCGGAAAAATATTTTTTTTTGTTTTTTTTTTTTCAAAATGTTTACTTGTTGCCCAATATATCGTAAGCATTTTGTAGGCATACGTTTGGTAGGTATGTACAGGGTGTAACAAAAAGTAAGGACCAAACTCGAAAAGGGCTTTGACACAGAATACGGGAAAAATAATAAAAAACTCGAGTTTTAGTTTACGAAAAGAAAAAAGAAAATTGAAAAGATCTTATTGCTTATATTATACTAGTTAATTATATTATACATACATCAGTAATTGCCTTGTATATATAATACAGCCATTACGTTTCTATTTAAGTACCTTACCTACTTTGTCGAAAATAAAGTTTGTGAAATTAAAAAAATATTTTTCCTGGTCCTATGACCGACTCTGAACCTCCCCTAAAACTTTGGCCCTTACTTCTTATTACACCCTGCAGAAGTTTTAGCGGTCGCGGTAAGGTTGAAGACCTTTACCTATAGTAGAATATTCATGTATGTGTTTGGCTCAGTCTGCTAAAATTGAATTGAGGCTCTCAGACATGCATAAGTCACAGAATCATATAAGTATCTCATATCTGATGCGTAAAATAATAACACAAAAATAACAAGCTTTTACGAAATTGGCTATGTATAGGACAAAGTCTTACTCACCCTTTACAGACCTTGTTCCCTTTGTCAAGACAAGAAAAGATAAGTGAAACCTTGCCTTATCTCGGGGGATATCTATTCTTGCTGAATAAAAGCTATTTGAAGCGTTTCTAAAGCAATATTTCAGTAAATAAGTTCTCTTTTACTCTCGTGGGGCGGGAGGAAACACTCTCCTTGAAATTTGAGCTATATTCTTCTAAAGTAGTCTACCTTGAGTTAGATAGGTTTAGGTACCCTACAATCTTCTCTTTGGCGAACCAGTTTTAAGTTACTTACCTAGAGCTATTTTTTTAACTTACAATACAATATACAAGTAACAATTAGCTCCGCTGCGAAGTCTCAGGGTTGAAATAAGTCTAGACTAGAGCAATTGAAAACGGTTTACTATGCCTTAGTAGAGTTCAAACTGATATACAGTATACGTTTTTGGGGTAATAGACAATAGTAGTCTAAACTAATATTATAAAGAGGAAAGATTTGATATTTTGCTTGTTTGTTTTGAATAGGTTCCGAAACGAATAGACCGATTTAAAAAAAAAACAGCGTTGGGAAGCTACACCATCCCCGGGTGACATAGGCTATATTATAATGCACTTTATCCCCCTAAAAATGTGAAATTTAAATTTAACGCGGGTGAAACCGCGGGGAACAGCTGGTATAACTTAAATCAGGCTATTGTCTGTAATACAAAAACAAGTATACAGATTCCATTGTAGTTTACATTTCCACAATGACATAGGTAGGTAAATACAAAAATTATGCGGACGAAATCCTGATGGCGAATTAAACAAGGTTGGTTTAGTACTGTACAAGGGGGAGAGATTAGCATAGAAATGAATGAGCGCACGCACATCACAGGTGTAGTTGCTTGCGACAGCCAAACTTCTCATGGTTTATGCATAGCTCCATTTGTAGGCGGATGGCCGCTAAGATCCTGATAAGATACCGCCGAGGTAATTGTATGAAACAGGTCACGGGGCCACCGCTCCCGGCTAGCTCCCCACCGCTACGCACACTGCGCCCCACGACGTATTTTTTGGCTTTGCAATAATAGCGAAGCTTATAATTGTTAATGTTATTTATTTGTCTGTTTGTTTCAATTCCTTATATTTTCGATTTCTAATTATTAGAGATGACGAAGTTTGACAAAATTTCGGCAGCTTGAGCCGAACTTTGGCATTTGGTCGAAATACGGTTTAAATACCGACGAACATTCGGTGCATGAAAAAGTAAATGACGAGAAACTAAATAAAAAATGTTAAAAATAATGGTTTTTTTTATCTTCATAATTACATATACTTTAGATTTTTTTTAGATTAAAAGTTGTCAGGATAGCTGAGACTAGTTCTGAAAAAAAATCTAGTCTAAATTCCATTATTAATTTCGACCCTATGACCGCTTTTTTCAATTCGGAACTTAACTGTGCTTCGTGGCGAGCGTGGCGGGCGGCGTGGCGCGGCGGCGGCGGCGGGGCGGCGCGGCGGCGGCGGTGGCGGCGCGGCAGTGGGACAGCGGCTTTACGTCGAGCACTGCGATTGTCATGCAATGCCGATTTTATTTTGATTCAAATCGTTGAAGGTTTTCGAGGAGAGCATTCGTTAGGGTTGTTCGTTATGCGATCTGTGACGTACTACCGATTTATAAGGATTTACTAACGAATACCGAGATCATGAGAACTCTTGGATTATTATTTATTAGAATCACGTTCCGTTTCCAATATTCATCCCTCTGCGAAATTAATGAAGGTTCTGAACGATTGTTTGCTGCGCTTTGTTGCTGAACTCTATTTTCTTTTGTCGTTTTTTCGGCTATAGCAACGATAAAAAACTCCATTTTATAGCAGAGAACAATACAAATAATGGAGTAATCGTATGGGCGGTTCGTTGCATTCACGAGACGTGCGCAATGCGGTGAGCCCCTCGACAACACTTCACTACGGACACATTATGGAGAGATTGTGGCTTAGTCGTATCATATTGCATTATGATCCCAATCTGGTTAAAACTTATCGATTCAAGAATCCGTATGGTGATTATGTTACTCGCGACCAGTTTGCGAAAGGCGTAAATTAAGCAATCAGTGCTGTCAAACGTCAATTTTGTATTAGTTTGACACCAGCTACAACGTCAAAATTGGTCAAAATTGACGTTTGACAGCACTGATTGCTTAATTTACGCATGTCGCAAACCGGTCGCGAGTTACATAATCACCATACAGATATAGTTTATGTCAATAATGGCATTTATAACGACAATCCACACAGCACTATCTGGCCCCAAGCTAAGCCGAGCTTATGGGTACTAGATGACTGATATACGTAATTGTATACAATACCATAGATAGCTATTTTTTATTGTACATAGAAAATAGCCAGAACACCCGGAAATAATATTTGCAGATCGTACAAATATTAGTCCCAAGGCCGGAAATCGTAATAGCAACCTCCTCGAAGGTGGAAATTCACCCACCGCGCCACATCGGTCTTCTAACAGCATAAGTCCAACAAACTTCAACAACGTATACCTATTTGCACAAGCCCAGCGAAAATGATTTTCACTTAGACCCTTAGTATTTGTATTTCCATCTAGAACAAAGTAGAAATCAAACATTCCTAAAATTCGAAATAGACTCCCGGTGTCCCTCCCTAATTCCTAAGTAGATTACCTTACTTACCTAACCGCATTGAATTACCAATCCTACTATTGAACTTCTCTATAGAACCCTTGCTACTTCTGTTAATGGAAAAGCTACTTTGAATTCCTAAGCATGGCAGAGTAGCGTGTCTCCGACGAGCCATCACAACATTTCACGCGGGTGGCATTATGCAAAGTTGCAACTGAGACTGCGGGCCTTGTGTGCACGACACATGGACCTATACCTACATACACGGTTCTTGTAGGTATCTGGGGCCATAACGGGCGTTCTGGGGCAACTCGTCACACGACGGCGGCGGCGGCGGCACAGCGGGCCAGGCGCGGCGGCAGCGGCGGCGTCGAGGCGCTCGATTCATTAGGTGCCACGTACCGTAGATTAGCTATCCCTGTTTCCTGAGAAACTAGTGATTTGCAATAATATTTTATCACTATGGCGTTTTGCGTAAGATACCCACAGGTTTTAGACACTATTTAAGTAAATAATCACAATATAAATCACGATGGACCAACGAAGCCAAATACTTTTGCGTGATTTTTCTTGAGAGCATTTTGATCTCTATCTTCACTTGACGCAATGTTAGAAGTAAAGAGTTCTTTCCTCTTTAAATAAAATCAAGTTGACGTAAGTTTTTGGGAACACGCCAAGCGGAGAAGGCATAAGCTGAGTCTAATCCACGTTGCGCGGCGGCAGCGAGGTAGGAGTTTTGCATCGCAACCTTATATTGCATAATGCACGTAGTCGTATCCTCTCTATAAACTTTTTTGAACTGTTATTCATTCGCAAATTCTTATAGCAGTCCTGAATACTTCACAAATATTAAATATACGTATACATTGATCAAGCGCAACTGGATAATTTTGTTTGTCCTTGAATAAATAAATACCTAATTAATATAAACGATGATGAACGAACGTACTAAATCACCGGTTTTTAAGACAAACGTACCTACCGATTATCGATAAGATAATTTATAAAGTTAGTTTTATGTATTTCAATAGAAAATGGTTTACGATTTGCGAGAAATAACTTTAGAATGTAAAAAAAAAATCTCGCGCCAACACGATATGATCGACCTTCAGAAGATTCGTTACTAACATACCTATCTAGGTAATCTATATAGGTAACTTTCTATTATATATAAGTACTTAGGTACTCAGCTACCATTGACGTATATCATTAGGAAGGTACGACATGGCCCAATAGACGTTGCATGTTTAAAACAGTAGGTGTTTTTACACAAACGAATGTAGGTAATTTAATTAGGTATGTGAAGTGCACATGCACACAGTGCTAACAATATAATATAGCTTTTAAATAAAATGCATTGACCGCATAATCTAAATACCATTTGGTTCGCGTGATTGCATTTTTCATTTGGAAATGAAAAGCTGAAAATTCGGTAGCCCTCGCTACTTTTAAAAGCGGCCATTTTATTCTGTTAATCTATGTGCTGAGCGCGTAGCTAAAATGGATTACATTTAGGAAAATAGGTTTTGTTGAGTGTAAAGATGATTTGAGTTTTAGGTTTCTTGACTATTCATTTCCTGACTGGATAATGGCTATTGGGGACCGAATACAAGTGCAAGTGCTCTGATTTTGACTACCTAATTCAATTATAATTTTATGAGTTTCTATTTGGTGCTCTGTACCTACTCCATGATGATTCCCATTTACTTTTTATTTAACCCCATAAACCCAATAATGCCAGCGGCGCGCTGCGTGGGGAAATATACAAATATTAGGTAGGTACCTACCCTACCCTAAGCTTGAAAATTTCAGAAGTAAATATTACTAATAACAAAATATTTACTTTAAATAAGTAACGAGAAATAGATCAAGTCACTTGCCATCATTGTGCTATCACTACCTATCAGGCTGAGCAGGTAGGTACATTTATTTTCAAATGACGAATAACAAAAGGAGAAGGTATAAGAAACATACAGCCGATTGAAAAATCTAGTAGTAGTATTTTTATACTTATTTTTAAGTTTATTGTTTATATGTACGAGTAAATATTTCAAGAACAGGCAACGATTGGCGAAGATACTCAGCTTAGTGTAGTTTCGCCAATCGTTGCCCGATTTTAAAATTTTCGCTTTTGTACATTAAGTACATTTTTATACAGAAAACGATCCAGAGGTGTGTAAGTTATGTAAGTTTTTTTCTGAGGGATTACTACTATTTATACTTAAAACGTATTAGGATATTTACTAATATCAGTTTTTAGTTCTTGTAAAAAAGGCGGTGAATGGCTCAAGTAAGCTGATACAAAAACCCTTTTTAGCTTCGCCATTGTCAGATAAAAAATAGTCAGTAAGGCTATATCAATGTATAACAAGGGTATTGTGAAGGTGCTAGAATGGCGCGTACAAGATATTATTTGGAAGAAATTGTCAGGAAAATTTGCGGAACCTTTTCTAAAAGCAGGGTCTTGGCCTAGCTAGACGTTACTTGCAAATGGTTTCGACCCGAGCATTATATTATTCACTTTATGAGCTTACAAAATATAAAATATTATTTTAGGTGAAAACAAAACCCTACCTAAAAGTTATAAAGAAGCAATCAATGCAAATAAAATATTTTCCGATTGTTCTAACTTACTTTGCGCGCGAATGACCAAGTTTGCGGAATGTGCTTAGGACTTGCCTACTTGAAAAAAAAAAACACTAAGTATACTTATTGTATTATGTATAGTAGTAATATCTATCTATGTAATGTATATTGTATTATGTATATCAGTTATCTAGTACCCATAACACAAGCTCTGTTTACCATGGGGCTAGATAATGCTGTGTGAATTGTCCAGCTTTATTTATTATTATTATTACTTAAAGGTATTTGAATTGTAAGTACTTAAATAGATTGCATTCATCGCACTAATTATTCTAAATGCAAAAGTTTGGAGGTTTGCATGGACAGATGGATGGATTGTTTTGTTCCATCTTCACGCAAAAACTACTGAACGTATGACTGAACGGACTGGGCTAAAATTTAGCATTCAGGTTCTGGGCCTGGAATAAAACATAGGCTTTTTTAGTTAGTTCCACGGGAACTAATGTATGAGATAAAAGAGATCCTTTATCCCATAAATCAGGTCCCATCGGATATAAATAACGTTAAACGTTTCTATAGAAATAACGCGTACGAAGCAGCGAGCAGAAACTTGTAAATACATGGGACTAACTTGAAGTGCAGAGTAAGAGGTCAAAAAAGTTTGATCTCAGTTAAGCCATGGACGAATAAATACATACTACACTACGGTACGGGTACGGTAGGAGTAAATTTTTCTGTGAAATCCGCGTCGTCGCCCGCCTTCCGCCCGCCCAAACTCGATTACCTTACCGCTTTTCAAATATTAAACCAAACGACGACGCTTTCATACGCTCTCGAAATATTTTTCATATTTATGACCAAAATGGGAACGCAAGTAGATGTGTTCATATACCGTTCCTATTGATGTGGATTGTACGCGCGTTTGTGAGCGCAATGATTTCTGTTATATCAAAGAAGCCATTTTCCGGTAACATTGCAACATAATGAATAAAGTAGGCCAGTAATGACGACCTCTGTGCCTCGGCCGCCATGGAATAAATGTGTGTATGATCTGCAAATATTTGTCCCGGGTGTTCTGGGTATTTACTATGTATAATAAAAAATATCTATCTAAGCAATATATTGTATTAAGTTTATCATAAATCTAGTAACACAAGTTGCGACGAAGAATCAGCTGCCCACGTAGTCCTGGAATGCGAGGAAGTAACAGCGCAGCGACTAGAAATCCTCGACCACACGAGGTCACTCCGCGAAGCTATGTGAAGATCACAGGAAGATTCTGCGATTCTGGACGGAGGGCTGGTTAAACTAGTGTTACACACCACGCACAAAGGACCAATCTGAATCTAAGTGCGGATATATAGGAGTACCCATACCATACTATACTCACTCGTAACTAAATACTGTGAAAATAGCTCAGTGATGTAGGTTCATATATAATATTAATAGTATGGATACAATAAATCACAATAAGAAGTGAGAAAATATTTTAGAAGGAAATATAAGATTTATAAAAAAAATTAAATAATAGCCATGCGCTGGTTTCTCTGTTTCCTTTTATCAAATTTAACATTTTATCAGCGGTATATTACAATTTTTTTTCATTGGAGATGTTTTATGTCGGAATAATGTGGTATGACAAGTTCACGACGAAATCAGAACTACAGGTGGCGCCTGTCGCCGCCGCGTCACGCCGATGACTCGCTAATGAGCACTTCCCCTCCCCCCGACCATCCTCCAGTTACTTATGTAGGCACTTACAACTTAGAGAATAAGAGAGAACCTAGAGCAGTTTAACAGATCTTTCCGTATCTATCTATTGTTTTCATATCTCTAACTATTGGTCTAAGCAGCGCACGCCACAACTAAAACCTTCCAGTCAGCATATTTTTTTCCGACATCATCAACTGTCGTCGACAATTTTGAGCCAATTTACACGAAAAAAACCCTACCAGGTATATCAAATAAAGCGTTTAAGCCTTTTTTTTTGTCACTTTCAGCTCACTTTCAAACAGACGACGTGGTGTGGTAGTTTGTTTTATAACATTTGTACCACTACTGGTTCAAAGAAAATAACGTAGGAAACCTGTTTGGAAAAGTGTGCTTTGGTGCATTATGCGGTGTTATGAGATGAGAGAAATCGGACTGTAATTATTAATGGGTCAGCTGTAGAGTGCACCCACACGACGTTATTTCGCTTCAAATTCTTACAAAAGTTGCATACTTCTTACCCTCTTGTACAGGAATGTTAAATGTTGAATCATAACCAAACTCTACGTTTTAAGTTCAATTTGTGTCAGGGTTGAAAAAAAACAGTTTTTTTTATATTTTATAAAACAAACAGTTCAAAATGTTTAAAACAAGTGTTTTTTTTTTTACTTTTTACCTTAAAGGTATCAATTTCAAATCAATTATAGCGAATAATAAAATAATCAATTTCTAAACTATTTCCTAATTCACATTAGTAAAAATATAAATATTTACTTTTGTTGCATATCTCAGTACCTCTAATCTAATTATTAAAAATTATTTTTATTATTAATCCATACAAAACACTTTACATACACCTTGTATGTAGTGTAGGTAGGTAGAGAACTAGAGAGAAAGCAGGGAATAGGTACCCACTAATCCAGTGAATTACTTTCTTTCGACGGCCGACATAGGGAATTTCCCTGCGGGACTTTCCCTGAGGGACTTTCCCTGAAGGACTTTCCCTGCGGGACTTTCCCTGAGGGTCTTTCCCTGAGGGACTTTCCCTGAGGTACTTTCCCTGCGGGACTTTACTGGCGGGGAGTTACCTATGCAGTGTATAAATACCACAGCCTGTCTGTGGTATTTATACACATTCATTTGCAATTAAAGGTAGTTTTAAACCCTGTTTTTTTCTTAATATAAAACATAGTTTTATTCCAAACTGTTTTAAACACTGTTTTAAACACGTGTTTTAAAACAACTTGTTTTAATCATGCCAACCCTGATTTGTGTGTATGAAGTTGTATGTTAGATAACTAAGTAATCCTAATAATGTACTTACTTATGTTTAAATAACTAAATAATTATAATTTGTATATTTTTATGTAATAGTCTGTTGTTACCTTAGATTTAAATCTAGTTTTAGTCATTGATAGCCATAATTTTATACTGTTTATTTCTTTCCGTAACTTACTGAATTTATTAATTTACTGTATATTAATAATACGTTCACCCTGTTTTATTGTAACCTAATATTCATATCACAGCGCCATGCGAGGTACTGAGCTCTAACTTGCCTTAAGAGCCTTTATTCCTAAAATGCGCAGAAACAGTACTTTTCAAACCCGTTTATATCATGAATCACTTATCTTATAGTATATGTTATTTACTAATAATTTTAGGAAATTTTAGTGTCCAACGAGTTTGACTATAAAATATTTCGATTAATATAGTATGTACGCGTTCTATCAAGATAACTTGTGAGAGGTTTTCATAATTTCCCTTTCAGCATCAGTTTCGAAGCTCAAAATAATAGAAAATACTGACATATCTTATTAAGAAAAAAATATAACCTACTGATGAGATCCTTGGCTAAAAACTTACTTAGAAAGATGTTTGGTTTTGGTATCCTACTATGAGAAATTAAAATTCAAAAAATGTGAAATATTACGAATATTTCACATTTTTAAATGATGTTTTTACCGATATACCTTATTTAATTTAATATAATAATAGCCTACCAATAAAGTGGAGCATCTTTTTTAAAATCATACATTTAAAATTTTTATGATTTTGTTGCTATTATTTTTCTATAAATATTTAATGAGCGACGTGACCACACTCTAGAAAGCCTCGCGGCGGACTGATTTTCGCGCAGCGTTTTATAGTAGTTTTAAAATATTTATAGAAAAATAATAGCAACAAAATCATAAAAATTTTAAATGTATGATTTTAAAAAAGATGCTTCACTTTATTGGTAGGCTATTATTATATTAAATTAAATAAGGTATATCGGTAAAAACATCATTTAAAAATGTGAAATATTCGTAATATATCACATTTTTTGAATTTTAATTTCTCATAGTAGGATACCAAAACCAAACATCTTTCTAAGTAAGTTTTTAGCCAAGGATCTCATCAGTAGGTTATATTTTTTTCTTAATAAGATATGTCAGTATTTTCTATTATTTTGAGCTTCGAAACTGATGCTGAAAGGGAAATTATGAAAACCTCTCACAAGTTATCTTGATAGAACGCGTACATACTATATTAATCGAAATATTTTATAGTCAAACTCGTTGGACACTAAAATTTCCTAAAATTATTAGTAAATAACATATACTATAAGATAAGTGGTTCATGATATAAACGGGTTTGAAAAGTACTGTTTCTGCGCATTTTAGGAATAAACGCTCTTAACACAGTATTATTTATTACTAACACGGAAGTTACGATTCAACAAATGGAAGCCTAAGCAAGTTCATATACCTACTAAACTGCATAGTAATAAGATTTACTTATAATTGTGGTATAAGTTACTATTAATAATAGTGCATAGACAGGTACTAAGGCTATATTGTAAATTTTGAAATAAATATTCTTTATTCTTATTATTCTTTACGACACTCGCGAATTACTGGGACTGCAGTTCGACGAATTGCGGACCAAACTTGCGGTGGAACTCTATGGCAGTTTACATTAATTTGACATCTTCACTCAATAAAAAAATTCCACTGTAGAAAAACTAAATCCTTATTTGGTGTAAAGTCCGTCGCTTGCATCACAATGAGGTCAAGTTTGCACAGCGCCGGTGGCCGCTCGCATCTGGCGAGGAGGTGAAGATGGCACGTCCGATTTGAGAACCGTTCAAGAGAGTATTTTAGCTTCACGCTCGATTGTAGGCAAGTTCGGCACCTTTCGAATCCACGTTTTACGTCTAAATAAACGGGACGTGCCTGGATAGAGGAGAATAATGCATTAGCGTTCACAGTGCCTATTGTTGGTAGAGAAGCGTTTGCGACGAGCCCAGCCGGTCCCAGGGGAGCGCCGATGACGACCAGTTCGGTCATTTCGTGAAAAATAAATATGCGCGCACTCCCGCGGGGTGAAGAAAAAGGAGGCTATGCCTACCCTCCATCCGAAAACGCAATCACTAAGCCGCCGACGGCACCGGCTCCAATGATTTAAATTATTCACAGAGCTGCAGATCAGCAGCGGCTCAGAAGCTTTGAATTTTTTTTTGTGATTTGTCAATGTAGAATGTTGTATAAAACTAGTAGAATGATGCCAGCTTCAAATATAAGGAGGCTAAATTATAACAAAAATTACCAAAATATCAATCCGCGGAACAACATCCCTTATGACGGTATTGTTTGGATCCCATTAGGGCGAGATAAGCTGAGTATTTGCTCCGATTCGTCTCGATCCAATCATGAGGAGCGCCTTGAAGAACCACTGGGGTCCGAAACGTTATTAAGATTGCTAATGCTTTGCAAGCTTTTATAAAAAAGGTTCTATAAAGGAAGGATGTGCTAAAAATAATAATATACAAATGCCGCCTTTACGAATAAGTACGAAGGTATACGAATGCAGTTATTTATACGTGCAATGTTATAATATGAAGAATAAAGGGCACTATCTTATGGCGCAGCAGCGCTGCAATGGCAGCCTGGCGCCAATATTTTTAGCGTCCTTATCTTCTTCACCCCTAATTAATTAATGTTACATCTTCAAAAAAACTTCCGCAACTCCGTCATAAAATTCCGTCGTCGCGAGTGCTGCAAACACTTGGAGGTGTCTCACAGATTTCTTTGAATTATTAACTGGAAGTATTCCGACGAGAAGCTGCAGGTATTGATTACAAATACCGATCGAAAAAGAACAAAGAGTTATTGGCTTAGTTCCGGGAACCGAGGACCGGAACACAAGTCTCGAAAGACTTTTGCTGTGTCCTGTTTTTAGGTTTAAATTTAACTTGGGGGGGTTATTGAAGAAACTAGCTACTATACAACTAGATAGCTGGAAGAGATTCTTCTAAGCGATAATGCCGCCCATTGTACTTGTCGCATATAATGTATTTTTGTAATGATTAAGAAGAATTTTTATATTGTATTGTATTGTATTGTAGTTTCAGCTGGAGTTAGCTAACGAGATATGTAAGTATTAGGTGTCGTTAATCAAAGCTGCCAATAACCTTTATCACAGACATACAGACGATTATTTTGTTTATATGTATCGCAACTATGCATACAACTGTAAGTTCCCTGAGGTCTTTATTGTAATAATGCGGTCTCCAAGGTTCGCCCGGCGGCAGTCTAACAGGGTTACGTGTGTAATCTCTGGTGCTCAGCGGCGATTAGCGGCACATATCCCTGTTGTGGGCCTGTCTGTGAGCGTTGCGAAACAACCGAGTAACTGGCCCAGTTGGGGAAGTAGCTCGTTACAGACTCAGAGGATATTGATATTGAGGGGACTGCGAGACAACCCAACAGACTAAACTCACACGTGACATGTGAAAATGCCTACTTACCTGGATTGCATTCGTTAGATTTTGCACTCGAATTATGAAAGGGTTAGTCATGTTGAAAATAGGTATCGATGTCTAGAAACACTGAACGAGTGAAAATTTACTTGAGAATCTGGGTGGTGAGTCTATTATTAGATCATTTATTTTATTCAATATTTCTTAAAACTAATTATTAGACAGCAGACAGCTGTCTAATAATTAGTTTTAAGAAATATTATTTTGTATAAACGTCAGATCTCCTAGAACCCGATTTCGCCAAACAAAGTGCCATATGTATTAAGTAATTGGTTAATAAAAAACTACAGCAATATTAAACCATGCTCTCTGTTTGGTGAAATCGGCCTTAATCTTATCCTGAGTTTGGTCGCTGGGAGGTACGAAACAAAAGAAACAAAATTATATTTTGTTGATGAATTGCATTTTAAAGATACAAAACATACAATTTCTGTTGGAAACGTCTAAACATATTAAAGAAAATGGAAAATTATAAATAACGTGTAGTTTTTATCTCCCAATCAGGCGACAGGATTCGAACCCACATACATAGAGATAGCGGGGTACTTAATTACTTATATGAGACGCCCACTGTACTTTTCTATGTTATTAAATGTATAACCATGTTACTATTTCTGGTTTTCCTTTATTTGTTTTATGCTTTTTAGGGTTCCGTATCCGCAGGATGAAACGGGAACCCTTTTATTGAGCCTCCGCTGCATCGGGCTGTATCTAATGAACCGTAAGAGGTAGACAGTTAAAATTATTGAGTGAGTTGCCGCTTTAACCACGAATAATAAAAATAAATAATAAATTAAAGAGGCTCTCTAATTGTTTGGCAATATTTGCTATACGTTTATAGAGGTTGTATCTCTTGATCCGTTATAGGTAGACAGTGAAAATTTTAACAGGGTATGCATTACTATGCCCATATCACAAAAGACGCATAAGTGATATATGAAAACATACTAGTGGTTTCTTTTTCACTTCTTCCACTAGTGGACAAAAAATTCGAGTGAACAGTAAAACAGTAAAATAATCTTAGTTGATAATAATTTATAGTATTTGACTTGTTTAACACTTTCATTGCCCAAGACGCGCATCTTCAAATTCCACCGCCGGCTGTAGGTGGGCAGTGAATGCGTTAAGTGCTTATTTTGTAAGTCTAAAGAAATAAAAAATATTTCGACTATGACTTTGAATAAACAAAAAAAAAATAGAGTTTAACAGACAACCCTAGTTAGTGACAGAATTTGTATACCGTTAAAAGTGCAGCCTTATCGTCAGCGACCTTGTTCTTACCATACCGGCCCTCTGAGAGAATTTATAGCAGTAGTAGTTGTCAGATTGCCGACCACATCACGAGTACAGTGATGGATCACTGTCCACTTCACCAAGCGTTGCGGAAAATGTCGGGTTCAAAAAACGTGTTTCTGCAAGTTAACATTTTCATAGAGTCAGTATCGTTACTCACGAAAGCGCGCACGAGCGCACACTATTGATATTCCCGCGACGCTACCATAGTGTTATCACCGATTTTTCATCGTGTAGCTGATTTTGTACTCGAATCAGGTTTATCATAGAGCAGCGGGTTGCGGCTCGGCGCAGTTTCTTGTATTACTTACTCATTACAGTTGGCACTGGTCGCCCAGGCTGGAGCCAGCAATATTATATTGCACTTTTATTACGTGCTTACACATTTCGTTGAGGAAAACTGCCTGTGATGGAAATACCTAACCTCATTCCACGCTAAATATAAGCTGGTTCTTTGAATATCTACTCAAGTTGCAACACAACAATGTAGGGAGATTAAATTAATTGAATATTAGAATTTCCCTGTTTAACAATGTTAATAGTTAAGAACAAGTTCCGAAAAGCGCAAAGTATAGCGTTTGATACTTGTGTGATTGTCTAACCGTAAAAAGTTTACCGGCTTTTTAATTTTTTATGAAAAGCCTTTGGTTTTCCCATAAATAAATAAATAAACGTAACAGCGTTGTCGTTGGCGCCACTAACTCAGCTCCCACTAATAGCTCGCTAAGTGGCATTACATCGACGGTGTCCCGGGAAAGCAGCAAATTATCGCCTTTGTCGCCGAGCTGGCAGTACGCGACATTGCGCGATTCCGAGCACTTACAATGCTCTTCTGAACCTACTTTGTTCAAATACACTTGTAGCTCTGATAACTACATTATTATGCTCATCTGTTCTTATAAACCCTTTTCTGTACTTTATGAATCTACTCGCTTTTGTGAGATAATAATAAATAAATACAATAATAAATACAAATAAATACAATACATTTATTCTTATTCTAAAAATAATAAATAATGTTGGACAATCCACACAGCATCATCTAGCCCCAAGCTAAGCAGAGCTTGTGTTATAGGTAGATGACTTTATATACTTTATTAAATACATTACATAGATAGATATTTTTTATTATAGTACGTAGACCAGAACACCCCGAACAAATATGTGCAAATCGTCCACACAATTTTGTGGGGAATCGAACCCGCAACCTCCTGCGTCGGAGGCGGACCTTCACCGCACCACAGAGGCCGTCAAAGATGAGAGGAACGTTTTACAGAAACTTGAATGAGGCGCAGTATAATGCAACTATATAAAACTTTGTAAGAGACTGTTACCCAGGAGACTCGATGCTTCAATTATTTTGAAACGTATTCAAATATCATAGCCGAGTTTTAGCGAGCACACATTTTATACGTACAGGTAAATAGAAAAATATTGCTGAATCGGTCATCATACTGGCTGAAATTCATTAAATAAAACTGAGACTGTAGTGACTACTACACCTTAAATTCAAATAATAGTGCGGCGAGCTATCGAAGAGCCAATAACCACAAGGTAAACAGTGAAGTGAACACACTTCAAGCGGGACCCAGAGGCCCTTGATTAGGCTTCGGAAGAAGCGGTGACACCAGGGCCACCACTCTTTGACCACTCCCTCTTGAATTTCAATTGACATTCAATCCGGTAGGAATATTGCACTTGCCTCTTGTCGACATGAATGTACTATCCCACAAGTGTTCAAAATGTATGAATGTATATACACTTTATTGCACTAAAAAAATACCAAATAATAATCTTATATCTAAATATTAACAAACAGTACAATAGGCGGCCTTATCGCTGATATTCGATAGCGATTTCTCCCAGGCAACGCCACAAAACACACACACCCAGGCAACAAAGTACAGCCAACGCCGAAAAAATCGACTAGTACCTACTCGACTGTATTCGACTGCTGCTGTTAAAACGAGGATCGGAATATTGTCTCTATACTTGCAGCGATTTTGTACGTTGTCTGTATTATGTATGTAGGTGTGCAGTGAAAAAGCATAGCCTATATCTTGGAACATTGCGAACTACAGTCTGATTAATAAATCGACAGATGGATGAACTTTTGTTATTCAGAAAATTAGAATGAAGCTATGAAAGTACGCACCTCAAAATAATTGAAGGATTTTCGTATTGATATCGGGGTTATTCCGTCATCATACCCACACGTCTCTTAACCAAAATATAATTGATATTACGATATACTTTGCCAAAATAATCACTTTACAATAATTGGCAATACTCACCATAATATCTCCCGGAGATAGAATACGTAAGTGGTCCAATTACGTTGAACCTGTGTTATCCTATGTACCCAGTTTCAGCCGGTAATCCAGTAAGTACCTAGGTACATAATAAAGCGCACCCATTTGCTTTGACATGCAAATGTGAGCCTACTCACGCTAGGCCTTCACGGCCTCGCTCGTGGTAATCTCAGAATAAGAAACATTATGTGATGAACAACGCATCTAAATTTAAAGGGTCTGAAGTACAGTCGGTGCCAAAAATCACGTTCAAAAAATTGTGTTCATCTTCGATGTTATATTGTGTCAATAAATTTGGTTGTCTTATATTTTATTAGTGAGTACAATTATTACCACTTCTAGAAATCGCGAGCAAGAATCGGACAGTCTTTGTTATCCATGGCCTGCAATTTTTTTGAAACTGGAGCACGTCCTTTGTTCAAACCATCCATCCGGTCTTTATCATGGTATTTTTTCATTCAATAGAAAGAAATTCATGCGAATATCTAAAAACTGACGCGATAACAGTTCTGTTTATTTCCATTTCAGGACATAAATTAGGTTACTTTTTGTACCTATATGGATGGCGCGTGCGAAGCCATGGGCAGATGGTAGGTAATATTAAATGATTACATATGTTTTTTATTGTATTTTTATTAGCTTGATTTGACCTACTGCTGTGCAAAGACATTTTCAATGAATATGCAACTAAAATATACTTTGCTCAGATATTTTCTACGATAGAGCCTTTCAACTTTCTTTTAGGAGTGCGTGATTGGAAAAATTTCGCAGCGACATTCTTTGCGTATCCGACCCTCTATGAATAATAGAACACCAGCACTGCTATCTGACAGACACCCGAAACTTGTAGAAAATTGAACCCTTTGATCCTAGATACATGTCTCATTATCGATTCTAAGTAGTTTCATAGGGGATAACGAAACTTCTGTCTGACCTAAATGAAGCCCTGAGTTCTTGATCTTTGTAGTTTCTTGCCAAGCGCAGTTACAATTACTTACTTTTTGTTGAATAGTGTTTTCTGAATTCTTTGATTCTAATAAGATAATTTTTGTATCAATTTAAGAAAGCATTTGGAACCTACCTAACCTAAAATATTAGCCTAGATAGGCTGGACTAGGGTAAGCTACCTTATAAGTTGGTTAAGCTACCTGGTTGTGTAGGATGTAGGATTCAAACAATTTCTACGTGTTAGGTACTTTACACTGGTTAATAAAAGCATGATAAAACGAGACAATTGTTCCGAGAATTGGCTTTAATTCGTTCAATTTGAACAAGTCCCCTAGGAATGCGAGACGTCACGTATGCCGATGCTGTGACTTGCCGGCGCCAAACATATTCCAATATTTTATTTTTATTCGTTTTACATTATGTACCTACCTAGTAATTTTCGTATTCGTTGTGTGACTCGCTATTATACCTAAGATAAAATTGTTCACGTCTTGCAGAAAACTGTACCTAGTTATTTAATTACCTAAGCGAGAGGTAAGCGTGCTTCAGCAATAGTTTTCACAGATAGGTAGGTATATTATCATACTAAGATAACTACTTATTAGGCTACGTTGTATGTGTTTGTTGGGATGATGCTGATGATAATGATATCTTCCTAGCCGAATTTGGGCCACGGCCTGCGGCCTGTCTTGACGGAGACAAGCCGTGTTACAGGACATATTAGGTATAGTAAACACACTAGTGTGCGCTCAAACACAGGTCTTCTCTCTTTTCCTTCACTATTATATTCCAGCAGGGACGACGACGGGGTGACAGACCGACACGGCCGGTATCTGGTGTCTGGGTACCACATAAACACAACCGCGGGCTGAAGCTGGCTTCAAATAACATTGCTTTCGTTGTACTTTCCTAATAGGTACCCACACGCAATACAACTGAAACTGGTTGTAGTCGCGTGACTCCAGCCTCGTCACGCCACGACATATTAAAATCAAAGCGACGTTATCGCGCCGCCGGAATTAAGGAGGAAATGGAGAATGTAATGCTCCATCATTCGTGACGTCACACGCCAACAAGCCACGTGGAATACCGTAGGATTCGGACAAGTTTTATTGGGGCACCCCAATTTTCCGGGCGATTACCATTGAAGAAGTGGTGGAGTTTGTAAAGACTACTAAAAGGACGCCGTAATTTTGTGATGTTATTCTAGTATCAGCGCGTCCCCAGCAAGGTGACCAGATTTCTGTACAGTTTGCTTGTCGCAATCGTACGTTTTTTCATTTATTGTCTTTCTCTTAAAGACATAAATTCACAGAAATAAAATCTCCGTTCTACAAGTAATCCTCTCTCGACTTTATTGAAATCAATTTATAAAATTGTAACCCTTTTTATTCAAAATCAGAGGTAAACTAAACAACACTAGCAATGCTTGGATAAACTTTTACCTAATGTATGTACCTAAAAGGTCAAGTGTAGGTAGGTACATTGGCTAAATCCTATTCGAATCGCAGAATGGATCTCTAACTAAGAGCATGATGTATTTTCGGCTCAACCCCTCTCCACTTTCCTCATTCCTAGTTCCGTGAAAGCCTGATTCGCAAGATTCAATTCTGGGCCCAAATTAGGGCGGCTCGTATCGTAAACAAGCGAAGTTTAGCCGTTAGCGGCGGCAACGAGCAAGACCCTGCTAAAGGGTTGAAACATACCCTGATTTGCCGGAACAGAAATCTACCAAACACTTGTCCGGTAAACATAAATCATCATTATTATAACACGTCACGGGTGGACATAGTTCCCATACACTGTCACAAATATTCGACTACTTGGGACTGTCGTCAGTCCATCTTGAAATCTCCCTACAGTTTGTTTGATTGTTGTCAACAAGAATAATCATAAAGTAAAAGTATTTTTAGCTATATTATGTGCCGTCTTCCGAAGTAGTCGTTGGCGAAAGAGTTATATTGATGAAATCTTGGGGTTATTAAAAATGTTGGTTAAAGCCTACGCTTTAACTGAATAACCCCAGGATTTGATTCAGCAGAAAATGTTATAGAAGGTACCTGCTACTATAGCAGGTAACATCTTTAACATTTTCTTCTTACCACCTTATTACCCAGGTCAATTTTATTTTAAAATGCTTGAAAATCCACATTTACTTTATATAATTTTTTATACATAAAATCACCCAGAACATCCGGAACAAGCATCAGATCGTGCAAACATTAGTCCCAAGGCGAGAATCGAACCCTCAACTTCCTGCGTCGTAGGTGGACTTTCGTCCGCCGCGCCACATAGGTCGTCGACAACAATGCGTGTCATTTCTGATTTTCAGTTTCGTTTCAAATCTTACCGAATTTTTTCATAGAAACTTATCCGTCTTTCTCAGCATCTAGTAAATGGACGTAACAGAGTAAATAACTTTTACCTGGTTTTGATGTGGCGAAAGATTATGAGAGAGCCGTAGTTACTAAAAGATGTTTTGTTTTTATTAAGGAAAAAATGAGTTATTGTGTACGGTGTTTTGTTTATTTGAAGGTATATTTTCCTGGTATTTTGGAATATTCCTGGGAACAGGGGACCAAATAATTACCTAACTCACTTTGATGGTTTTAAGGGACTTACAAGGAAGAAAACTGTTTTGATCATTGAATCAATTTGAGGAAACATTTCTTTTGCTGACCAAGTGACGGAAATATAAAACGAGAAGGTATATTATTAGTATAAACAAGCTAAACTTTGTGTATAATGTTTGTAAATAAAACACGACACAAATAACTAAAACTCACTTGCTTGGCGTCGAGTTTCAGATATAATTGTAATATTGTAGGTATGTATTTATTGAAAGAAGGATCTCAAATCAACTAGTAATGTGAATTGCGTATAAAAATACCTACGAGCTGAGCCAACAGAGAATTTTAGGTAATGTAATGTATGGGCGGTTTGCTTACTATAACATCGGCTTTTTATTTTGGCTTGCGGCTAGTGTTTACGGCAGTTTTGTATACATAAATGTCTTAGACTCAAGTGTCAAATGTGTATTCTGTTGTCTGAGCATTGTACGCGTATAAGAAGGTTCTAGAACGTTCTGTTCTTTACTTCAACCGTCAGTGCCGGCTCACATAAAATTAAAATTAGCTGTAATTATTGTTCGGTACTTCCTTTCATTCCTTCCGATAATAATAGTGAGAGGAGTTTATTCACCAAGCTTAGTGCAGCGATTAACTTGCAGCAATTTGCTGTGGAGTGGCTGCCACGCGCTCCATCGACGTCAGAGTGATGCGCACGCTACCAGCCGTAAGCAGGAATAAACACCACTCTGGAACTTACCACAGGAACCCTGCTTTTGATTTGTTCGTAGGATCACAATTAAAAACAACAACAATACCTAAAAAACCAAACAAAATGTCCACTTCGGTAAGGTGCTCATCTGCCTGCCGCCTGTGAAGCTGTGAAACGAACTCGGCGTTCACAGGCAAACGCAGAGTTCGGTTTGACGATAGTATGGAACCATCATCGTGATCAAAATTAGACGATGCTCAGATCCCTGAGATGCAATGCTATGGTACCGATCATTCGCGCTCAGTTTGACTAATATACCTACAGTTTTATTTGTATAAGTATTGAGGCTCAAAGTTGATTGGTAAAAACGAGCAACTAAGTTATGTGTTACGAAGTAACATTACTTAAATCTGTGGCCCTGTCGAGTTTGGGTTCGTTGGATTTGTCTATCTAAGCAAACCTTTAGAGGATCAAAGGGCTGGTCTGGTCATCATCTGGGAAGATGATGACCAAACCAGAATCCTGGAACCGAATTTCACTAAATTAATCGATTCCCATAATAATGGTATCGTCTCAGAATGAAACCTTTTGACATTTTACCTTTGATGAAAGACACTACAGATGGACGGACGCGTGTCAAAAAAATTGGAGCTGAAGGGTGGCCATATAAACTACTAGCAAAACGCGTAACCGTAGGTACCTAACGTTATCGAGTGTGGACTGAATTAAAGAATAAAATATCGTTTGAAAAAGTGTTTAAGTATATAATGACAAGACTACATACTAGTAGCTGCGCTGTTGTCTATTTGCTGTCAATGTGTCAGAGTGGTGGCCACACTCGAATGATAATTAATTTATTAAACGTAGATTAAACGTGACAAACATGCATAGCAGACGGCAGCATAATTTGGGCTATTTCTCTCGACTCAATAGAATGATCAAGCGATTGACAACCTCTGTGGCGCAGCGGGTGAAGGTCGGGGCAGGAGGTTTCGGGTTCGATTCCTGCGGAACAAATATTTGTACAATCTGCCAATATTTGTTACGGGTGTTCTTGGTGTTTTCTATGAAATGTGTGTAAGAAATGTTGTTCGCTGACACATCTGAAATGATAATGATGATGTCTTCCCAAAAAAAAAAATCGAGGGAAGGATGCGGGGTCAAGTTACGTTGAAGCCGATTTTTTTTTAGGATAGATTTTAACATTCCATAATGTAAATTGTATGTGTTATCTCATCACCACGCATAAAAACATACACAATTTTTTTAGGTGGTGGTTCACATAAAAACATAATATTATATCTAGAATAGAATAGAATAGAATAGAAAAAAACATTTATTTAGACACAGGTACAAAATACAGGCATAGTATAAACAAACAAAGAAGTTTATCATGGGGGTAAACTACACTAGCTACAGGTAACGCAGCAACCTAAGTGCGGTAGATCGCGCTCTTAGTACCTATACCACTAGTAGTATTTACACCGGTAGTTAATCGCGTCAGCGCGCGTTATTTACACAAGTGGTGTGGCTCGTACGTAACGTAACTCGACGTAATGTTTCATCGTTTTGGTATATTCGTGTGCGGAACACGTGGAGCGAGGAACATGCAAATATAACGAGAATATCATATTCCCACGATTAGTGGTGTAGTGCCCTAGTTATGAAATGTTTATCGCTTATCGCTTGCGGAAGGTGACGGGTTCGGTTCACGTTGCGGGACAAAATTTAGGTAATCTGTGAAACCTACTCATCTTTCTATTCTTAATCATTTAAGGGACTTGGTGGTATTGGTGTGAGAATATCAATTCCGTAGAAACTACTTCTTAAAACGAATTATATCTTATCTATACTAATATTATAAAGTTTTTTTTTTATATGCTCCGAAACTGCTGGACCGATTTGAAAAATTATTTCACCGTTGGGAAGCTACACTATCCCCGGTGAACATAGGCTATATTCTATTTTCAAAAAAGTAAGGGATCCGTACTAAAACCGTGCGAAGCCGGGAAGGTCCGCTATACTAATTATATTTAGATATAATTATATAACGAAACTAAATAATTATATAGATGCAACACAGGGGTGCGGCTAAAATAATTTGCTTACCTACGGATGTTCACATTTCACTATTAGGTATAATAAAGTCTATAACCTATGGAGAATTCTACAACTAGAATACAACTCGCATATAACGGGTGTCTTAACACTTCGACTGCGGCGATCTTTTTTCGACTGCGATCTTTTTTTTAACCTAAGCCATTCGTGCTGCCGCTCTACACAGCGGTTGTGTTGCGCCGCACATGCGTTTCGTTCGAAAAACATTACGGCTGTGCTGAGTCACACAGATCTGTATTTTCTCAGCCGCTGCGCTAGTGTGGATTTACGCATATTAGTCACTTGTAGAAAACACATACGGTGTGATTTCAGCAACCGACGTGTTAATAGGTGTTTAAGATGCGAGACGTCAGAACCCAGGCAGTGTTTATGTCAGTACACGCACGATGACGCGTGTCCAATTACCGTGACTTTTTGTTGTGCGATCGCACGATCAAACCCGTCGTACGATTATTATTAAGCATTACCAGTGTTCGCGAGATAACTTGCAAGCTTCAATTAAGACACTCTGAATATGTATGTGTGTGTTTTTCCTCGTTGTAACGAAATCGCATCGTTCGCCCGTACGGTTGACGCCATTGGGACGCGCCGCCGCCTTACAGGCTACAAAAAGTACGATCACACTTAATTTAAATGAATTAATCTCGTGAGAGACAAGTAGCTATCAGGCCATCAATAGGCTGACTAACACCTCGGCGTCCAATAAAACTAGAGGCGTCGCACGCGCAATAGGTACCGGCAGCGACGCACAGTGCAGCTTCTTCAGGAGCACCACTTTAATACACTGTATAGTACTGCGATCATGGATAGAGTCTAACTGTGATTATACGGATTCATACAAAAATTGCTGCGTATAATTTAGAGCCTACCAATGAGCCTACCTTTTCAATAGTCAGACAAAACAAAAGCGGGAACGGACTTAGTTAACTAACAATTACTTTTTTTTATTTACCAACGGGAGTTCGAGTGGGCTTTTTCGTTTGAAAAGTAAACGTGTCACTTAAGGTCATCCCTCGTAAGAAATCAAAGCACATGAGTCGTGTGCTTTGATTTCTTCGCCAAATGAGAGAGCGAAGTTCTATAAAATATTGCTAACCATGAAGAAGTCCAAATACTGATTACTTAAATAACTATAGGTCTTTTGATGATTCAAGGTCTGTGCTTTAAAAAAAATCACTCGAAATTAGTTTTTCGAGTGATTCTAAGTAGTCTCGCAGGGAAGAAAAAAATTCCGCTGGCGCTCTCGCTTCCGCTTCGCATCGAAAATGCAGCTACAGGGTTATTTGATGCACTCACCTAGCGACCGCGTTAGTAGGCACCAGGTTAAGTTTATTGCTACTTCTCTTCTCGTAAGTGCATTTATAAGAGCTTAGAAAGGAAACCACATAACCACCCAAGAGATATTTTTGTAAAATTGAATACACTACCAGTGATTGCACCGTGTAAAAGCGAAGTCAGTTGTGTTCACTTATTTTACTTTTATGAACTTCAGTAAACATTCTGAAATGTTGTTGAAGAGTCTTCCCTTCTGTACGTTTAGTTCCTTTCAGAGCGTGCGCATGAGTCGTCGACCTCGGCTATTTCCGTCCATCGCCGGAACATGAATGACATCCATCGTAAACATACACTTTTACAACACGCTACTAATCTCCCTTTCATCTTGACGCATTGCTTCTCCATACAGAAATATCGTAAAACCACATAAACAAAATTAAAATTAAACAGATGTCAATAAAATGTTGCCAATTGGGTCAAGCAGCATCGCAGGAAAGGCAGAATTACGGATTTGTAGCTTTTTGATAGTCGTAGGTGGGGAGTGCATGAATGGTAATACTTACCTACGATATCTATCAACAGCTTTGTAAAATGTAGCGATTCATTTTTACAAAGCCGCACACGACTATCAATAAGCTACAAATCCGTAATTCTGCCTTTCCTGCGATCTTGCTTGACCCAATTGGCAACATTTTATTGACATCTGTTTAATTTGATTTTTGTTTGGAATTCGGAAAGTAGAAAGACATAAAATAATATTACCTTTAGAGCGGCGTAGGAGCGTTGTGCTAACTTTATTGATATTTCCTAAATACTGCCTCGTAAAATATTTACGAGGAAAACGACACGAAGAGGTTTTAACCAACCGTGTATAGACCGCTTAAAACGATAGTTATTCCACTCTCTTACTTGCTGATTGGTAGTTCGACTGACAATCAAATTGTCATGATCTAATACTAGACCGATTCGGTTTTTTATGCCAATCGATTTTGATGATGAAATGTCTTATTCGATTTATAATTGTTGCTTAACATTTTCACTTTATATACAATTTTAATACTTTCTCATGGAAAAATCATTGAATCATCTTCGTTATGGTTCAGAATAATGCTGTAAGTTAAAGTACATATAATACTGTAAAGCAATGGTACGGTGAAACTTTTTGCTGTTAGTTAAGTTTTGATTTGTAAGCTGAAGCTGTTGAAGAGTTGAATATTGAGAGCGATGTTGAGAGGCCGGCCCTCGTTATAACTCGGCAGAGGGCGCGCGCGACGCTGGACAATGAGCCCAGTTACGACGCGTCACGTTCAAAGCTTTACTGGTAAGTAAATCTTGTTATTCGTATCGTTCCGTTTGTATCCTTTGGTGAGCATCTCATTGACAGATCATTAATTGCTAGACCTGTCACTTGTAGGTATCTATCCTATCAGATAATACGGTTGGGTACCAAACTCATCCTAGGTACGATACGATACCATTCGACAAAAGCTCAAATCGTCTAGCGCAAATAAATGGTTTATAACATGTTTAGATAACACGGATCGATGTACGTTTGCGTGTATTGGCGATTGATTGATAGATGACTCGTACTTTAGGCGATTACAATAACACCGAGCTGAATTTAGGACGCACTTTTAAATAAATAACGGTTCGTTTTCATTTGGCTTTTACGAGCGGATTACCTACCGCCGCTGATCCCGGTTCATGTGAAATATCTTTGAACAGTTTTATTTCAATACTTCATAGAAAAAGATACCTGGATTTCATCATAACAAAATAACAGAGAAGATTATTATAAAGCTGGTCTCCCTCTATGTATACTGGCAGTCCAGAAGTATGTACTTACGTACCTATATATATTTTGTTTGTGTACACAAGTGGGTTGCACGTGTGGCAAAATCTAAGACATTTTATTCTAGACGGTAGGTTAAAACTATAAATGATAAAGTTTGCATACTGATGATGGCCGGTTTATCATTTCCCTTCACGTCATAGCTATACCCCGTCCACTCTCTTATTTGCTGTTTGGTATATGCAGAACTATGAGGTTCCTTAATTTTTAAAAGGTGAGTGAATGAAGACCTAATGACGGAATTAATCCTTTCATAGAAACAAAATTTTATTATATATTTATTTTATTGCATCTTTGTGTACATTTGTAGGACTTAGTATCTAGGTAATGTATAAGAAACACAATGGTACCCAACAAGGGCGTGTCAATTTGTACTGAGAATGGAAGTGAGCCGGGTTTCTAAACCGATAATCCAGAGGTTCGTGAAATTTTGAGCGGAATGCGTTTATAAGTGTGTTCGATTATCAACTTTAATATGAAATACGTATGTGTCAATGTCGGCTATGATAATATTCGGAGGAAAGTTTGGCAATAAGGCTGTAGAGCGCGGGCGTAAGACCACTTCGCGGGGCACTCCCAGTATCGCAACTTACAAGCTCTCCAAATCGACCAACTAGCCAATTGGCTAGGCCTACGAAGGTATACGCAAACATGCTAGCACTACTGCTTAACTTTCAGAACTTCATTACTAAGGCTTAATCTAGGTAGCGGGAGCAGATGTTTGACCGTTTTAATGCAAGGCAGCGCTTGGAATTCTGTCGAATTATATCATAAATCCGTTCCCGTATCCACTCGTTCCTAACCAATAGAAATCACATTATGATACAGTAATTTGCACTCCTGAACTCAAACTGACCTGCAGTTACAGGACTGTAATATCATTAGCTACGGGCCATGGCGCCTGAAGGAATATGCCCGACGAAAAAGTTTGCAGCATATTTTCCATCGGCCAATCTCAAACTTACGATGAACGACTTTGGAACTCCAGCATTTAAAAGTCGCAGCCGAATAATATTGCTGTAGCCGACCTTGTAATTTCAGGAATCGTGGAATTTATTACGTGAAAGGTACTTGTTATTCCGTGAGCAATAATTCAGAACTAGGCCGCACCTCGTTAGACGAGCATTTGAATTAATTACGATAATGAATAAGAATTCTTAGCGTTTTCAAAGGGTCGTATTAACCCTTTGAAATCGTTTTATCGGTTAACAGTCGTTTTTGGTGAAAGCCAATCGGTTATTGTTCGATTTAGATATTGACTAGACTTACCTTTATCTAATGTTCGATGTCCTAAGAATGAGAGACAGACTTAACCCGTCATTTGTGACGTATACTGTGAGACCGGGTGGGTAAAAAAATCGAATATTTTTTACTAGCGATCGAATTAAATTGTTGTTTAGTGTACTTTCCGCGTTACGCATCCCCCACCGTTAAGTACGAGGGGTGTACGGCGGCGTTGGCGACGCAGACGCACATGTCATCTCGGAGTTTTATCGCTAAACTGGTGTACGAGACACAGATAGAACACATACTATGTTCGAGTACTTTTTTTTTGGCACGATAACATTTTTTGTTTGTGTTGTTCATCGTGTCATAAGACTCAAAGAGGCATATTTATCTTAAAAACTATGATTTTTAAAAGTTTTGATTAATTCTTGTAAATGAGCCTAAGAAAAAACTTCAATAATTTCTAGTGTTCTACAACATACATGTAAAGAATAATAAACTTGACTTGATTTATAATGTATTATTTGCTATATTGTTAAAAAAACATGACTAGTTAATATTTGATCAAGAAAAGTATCATGAAGTATTGCTTATAAGGAAAATTGTATGCTACAAAATCCGGTGCGTCGGACCAACTGCGTCACCAAAGATGAAAGTCAATATCCCATCACAAGTCACGGCTTCATATAATATTCCTTTTACTCGTACGCCTGAAACCGACATTCTAATTCGAACGATAATTGTGTCATGAAGCGGCGTTATAATTGCATCTTTGTTTCAATTGGAATCTCATAACGTCATTACACACCGTCCAATCCAATCCAATCTAATTTAACTGAATCGATTAATCATTGGTTCACCAGTGTAGCTTATAACGAATGTTATTATGCAAATCCCATTAAACATTAAGACCAAACTAGTGTCCGACTGAACCTAGATTTTCAGCTGATACCGAAGCCGAACCTTCCGCCTCGATGTCAGTTTCGGCTGAAACCAAGACTAACAAACCTTCGTGCGGACACTAGACAAAACTAAACAAAACACGGTGAGGCAGCCGTACATTGGCCTAAAACTGTGGTAGAGAAAGTGGATATTCACAAATTTTTATCCCAGCACCCGATCGTGACTTATTTCACACGAACATGTTCGTTAGCCAAATATATGTCTGGTTACTAGCACTAAAATATTACACTCATGGCGCAAAAAATGCAGTTTTAGGCCAGATGATGGCGTGTGAAACAGTTGTTTTGTACAATAATAGCGGCCACAAACTCGACGCGTCGAGTGGATTTATGGCAAAGGTAGTGAATTGTTTTAGACCACAACAATGTGGCGGGGATCAGCCACAGGTCAGCATCCCTGGAATTACCAACTACCACCAGAACGAGTTATTAATTATCTGTCAATTTGAGCTGCAGCTATTTGCGGTAGGTAGTACAATTGTGGATTCATCGTCATCATCATCATCAGCCTATAGCAGTCCACTGCTGGACATAGGCCTCCCCTAATGAGCGCCATAGCGCCCTGTCTTTAGCTTGCCGCATCCAGCATTTATGTACCTGCAGTCTTTCGCAGGCATTGTTGATCCGGACAGCTCTAATTATAATTATTAATTATACACTGAAGTTTTACAATTAAGGATTATATTTTTAACGATATTTGTATTTAAATATCCACCTTGAATATAGCTTGAGTAAAATAATAAATAAGAGGTATTTATTTTATGCCTCTTGCTCTGATTTCTGTCTCATACAATATAGGAAAAAGTAAAGTTTTTAATAAATAATAAATGAATAATACTGGACAATCCACACAACATCATCTAGCCCCAAGCTAAGCAAAGATTGTGTTATGGGTAGGTATAAGATGACTGATATACTTAATACAATAGATTATATAGGTAGATATTTTTTATTATACCTACAGAGATCATGACCAGAACCCTTAACAAATATCTGCAGATCATATACACAATAATTGTCCCGATGTACTTATGTGGTTTTTTTTAAATAGTAAATTAAAATACCCCAGCGATTTTATGTATCTTTTTTAAACGTTTCACTGTAAAATATATAATAAAAATGACAGGCGAAGGCGACCTATTCTTTTAGGCGTCTGAGCTTAACGAAACTCGATACGTTTTTGTTAGCAAATTTAATATTAATTGAGATACTTGAGAGCGTTTGCATCATTGTACAACAATCATAAGATAGAAACTATATACATACGTGTGTGTTGCAATGCAACAAATGGATAATATAGTCGATCAGTGAAAATATGGCTCAAGGAACAAACATTGATCTTCAGGAGAATGAAACAAGGCGAGCCTTTGATGGTTCGTGATTGGTTGATTTGATTTTTTTACCTTAAATTTTACAACGGTGTCAATGGTGGTTTATTATAGTTTTATTGAAAAATAAATAATAAATAATGCTGGACAATTCACACATCATTATCTAGCCCCATGGTAAGCAGAGCTTGTGTTATGGGTATTAGATAACTGATATACATAATACAATACGTTACATAGATAGATATTTTTTATCATACATAGAAAACGACCAGAACACCCGGAACAAATATCTGCAGATCGTACACACAATTGTTCCGAGGCGGGAATCGAACCCGCAACCTCCTGCGTCGCAGGCGGACCTTCGCCCACCGCGCCACATCGGTCGTCAAAAAGAAAATAAGACTTGGTTGATTCGATCTTCATCAATTACAGTCTACGCTCAACGTAAGCTCAATAAAGACCCAAATATTAAGCAAGCAATAAGCCCCAGCGATTATTAACTAAAGGAAAACAATTTTTATAAATTTAACCGACACATTTATTATACTTAAGGAGATAACACGCAAACTGTGGAAATTGCCAGAGTGAATTAATGAAATGGAGATAATTGTTTATGCCACAACGCCCGCTACGTACCGTTTGGCGATAATTTTATATTAGTGAAAGGTTACACAAATTTCAGAACACAATGTGCTGCGCCAGTTAAGCATTTTCATGCTGAGGTGGCGGTATGCCGTAGAATAGCGCGCTGAACGTACCTTCATTATTCATGGAAAATTGACAGGATGTTGGATTTTCTCGGCTTTCATGTTTATTTTAGTAGGTATAAGAAACTTACCAAGGTATGTATGTACCTCAAAAGGTTTCGTTACTTTTAAAAGATAGATAGATAACACTTTATTACACCACACAAAAACAGAAAACAATAGAGATAAAAACTTAGAATAAAGGTATAAAGTTCGGCCTGATCGCTGAGAGCGATCTCTTCCAGGCAACCTGGAGATGGACTGGACATGAACGAACAATATAGACGGTGGCACTTTAATAAATAATTGGTAACAAATACACTAAATACCTACATTGCAAACATTATAATAAACTTACTTAGACATAAGATAAGGCTATCAATATTTCATATGGATAAATAAGGCTGATGCAGCAGTTTTTTGAAGATAGGGAGTGATTTTGCACGTCTGAAAAAGTCTAAAAGTTATCATTAGTTGGATTTAGGCAACTTCAATTTAGTGGTACACTACAAAATAATGAGATATCAACTGGGTTTAGATTTTTCAAGAGAATCGTGTTGTTAGTATTATTAGACGCTAGCTTCTACTCTACCGGCGGCAGCTTCTTAAGGAATAAGTCTATCTATTACTAGTTTCTGCCCGCGGCTTCGCACGCATTGTTTCTATGGAAACGTTATAAAGATATACCATGGGAACTGATTAATGACCTAATAATTAATATAATAAATTACCTATATTTTATTTCAGGCCTAGAACTATGAAAGTTTCGTTCAGTATTATTTATCGCTAACTTTTCAATCTTATGAATAGAATTTAGAAAGACTCTTTGTTAAAAATTAACAAACAATATTCGAGAGAGACGTGGAAAATCTCGTTTTTAATCCTTCAGTCTGGATGAAACACATTTTATTGAGAATCGACCTGCCTCATCTTTGAAGAAGCTTATTTTAAGCTAGCTTAGTGATTCTGCAAACACAGCAATACATAATGAGCTTTTTCAAATTGTTTCGTTGTGAGGAATAAAGGAAGTTTTGAGAAATATTGGAACAAATTTTAACCACTTTTCTTTTATATAAGTTGTATGTTGTACTAATCTTTCTTCTAAACCGATTCCTGACTACTCGCCTTTCCATTTTAATCAGTTCACGGACTGTGACGTTAAGAGAGCTGTTACATCTATTTCTTCTAAAGCTATTGGCAACGATAGCATTAGTCGAAATATGATAATTCCCATTCTTGTCCAAATAGGACCCGCCATTAAACATATCCTTAACTCCTCCATAACCACTGGCTTTTTTCCATCTGCGTGGAAAAAAGCCCAGGTAACTCCTCTCCCTAAAAAATCGAAGCCTGTTCATTTATCTGATTTCCGTCCTATATCTATTCTTCCTTTCCTGTCCAAAGTCCTGGAACGCCTTGTCCACCAGCAACTAAGCACATTCCTATCCAAGAATAATCTCCTTAATCCTTTCCAGTCCGGTTTCCGCCCAGGCCACAGCACAGTGTCCGCACTAGTCAACATTACTGACGACATACGCTGTGGTATGAATGATGGTAAAGTTACTATCCTTTGCTTACTCGATTTTACCAATGCTTTTAACAATGTAGATTTTGAAATTCTCCTTGAAATTTTACGCTCTCTTAACGTATCTCCAGCAGTGACTGATTGGTTTCGCAGTTACTTGCACGGGCGTCGGCAGTGTGTTCGCATTGATGATGAGTGCTCGTCTTGGTGCGATATGTCTGCGGGCGTCCCTCAGGGCGGCGTTCTTTCACCTCTCCTTTTTGCTATCTTCATAAATTCCATATCTCGCCACATTACGTCATCGTACCACCTCTATGCAGATGATCTCCAAATATACACGCAGGCTCCGGTAGATCAGCTATCGTATGCTATTGCTACCATTAATGAAGACCTAGCTTGTATCTTGGACTGGAGTAAGAGCTTTGGCTTAAAAGTGAACCCTGCGAAAACGCAGGTGATCACAGTAGGAAGCTCGCGGATGATTGACCGAATAAATTGGTGTAGTCTTCCAAACGTTATATTTAATGGGATTCCTGTCGCGCAAAGTGAAACTGTAAAAAATTTAGGGGTTCTCATTGATCGAAATCTGTCGTGGGGACCGCAGATATCTGAAATCAGCCGTAGGATGTTTGCTTCCGCTGGTTCACTGAGACGGCTGCGGAACTTTTTACCCATTGCCACTAAAATTTCTCTTGCACAATCTCTCCTCCTTCCAATTCTCGATTATGCCGATTCTTCCTTTCTTGATCTAACTGAGCAACAGTTAGACAAACTTGAGCGCCTGCAGAATGTCGGGATAAGGTTTATATTTGGCTTGCGCAAATATGACCATGTCTCGGAATTTCGCAGGAAGCTCAAGTGGCTACCTATACGGCTTCGCCGTAATTCTCATATCCTATCTCTTCTCTATAACATTCTATTTCTGGCCTCTGCACCCCCTTATCTCAAAGAGCGTTTCACCTTTCTTCATCTTTCTCACACTCTTTCTCTGCGCTCTTCGGAAACCCTTATGCTTCAAGTACCAGCTCACTCTACTTCTTTCTTCGCCCATTCCTTTACTGCCCGGGCTGTTCAACTATGGAACGCATTACCAGTTTCGGTGAGGCGTGCTGAGTCACTACCAACCTTTAAAACTATGTTAAAGGAGCACTATTTGTCCTGCTGTCACTAATGCATAACTGAGTCCCTATGTATATAAGTATATATATTTTATGATATGTATGTAGTATATTTCCATGTAAGTATTATAAGTATTTTATTTTATTTTATAATATATGTATAACCTGCAAGCACACAGATCCCCTGGTACTGTCCACGATCCTATCCATCCATGGTTGTCCGGTAGAGATCGCTCTTGAGCGATAAGACCGCCAATTGTATCTAGTTTTTTAAGTTTTTAATTTACATTGTCATGTTATACTTAGTGTGCAATAAAGAATTATCTATCTATCTATCTATCTATCTATGTTCTATTTTCGGCTGTATGTAAGAAAAAAAGGAACTTTGGAACAATTTGTAGTCCATCTGCCCCTCGGTCAGCTCTATTTTCTCAGGAACGCGTGGAAAGTATTGAGTTGAACCGATGCGACGTTATTAATTATTTTGGTATTGCTATATTTTTTTTGAGTTTTATATACATGTGTATTATAGATTGTTGTTTTGGTTTTGTTGTAAAAATCAAATTATTTACGCAAACACTTATTATTCTCAGTTTCACTTCAAAATTTTGTAGGTACGTACGGCCTCTTGTTGTCCAACTCCTTTCAAAGCAAACATAGCACGTGGCGCCAAAATATTTAATTTGCGCGGGGAGATTTTTCAGAGCTTTTTTTCAGAATTTTTCTCAGGCTGTCCACTGTAAAAGTAAGGCTGTGAAAAGAAAAGGCCTTTAAAGATCAGACTCAACTTTATCTGTGCTCTACTGGTAGGAAAGATACGCTGTTAATAACTTAACTATTCAACAGCATCTCAACTACGACAATTACAACACATTGGTCAACGGTTGGCCGTTGAGTGTCTGTTGAGTAAGCAATGGTCACTTATTATCTCTCATTTTCAAAGCCATTTTTGTGGTGCGAGACAATCCTGCGATTTTCTGGTTCGCCGATTTTTACGCGTCTGTGGTTTAAAGGACTGGTGTACGGCCCACGCGGGCTATTGTATGCATTAAGTGAGTCTCCACGGCGGCGGAGAGACACGCATATATCAAAGTTCATTTGGCCTAACAGTCAATGAAATGAGAGCTCTAGATTTACAGCCGTGGTTATGCTTCGTGTGGTGTGGCGTGACTGCTTGAGTGCTTCACCGCAAGCCGCGCACCTTAGTGATTTCATGTTGATTACCACTACCGATCTGTATCGAATTTAGTACTTACAAGTTACTTTATACTATCGTCGTGTGGTCAATACCGTTGCGGATAATCACAAATGCACAAGTAGGTACTCTAAAACTTTATGAGATAATTTACCATAGAATATCTGATATACATATCTGTCTTTGTAAACAATTGCTAACCGGGTTTGCGTTGCCTGCTGAATCTGTGTACGCAATTTCAGACGGAACGTTCGTCCAAAATCCATTTTACCAAAGTGGAACGCACATAATTTGTGTGAAATTCTTCATCAAAAGCAAAAGCATGATGTCAAAATATAGCGTCATCTACAAATTATCCAAACAAAATTCTGTTGTGCTAATTTACCCATTTGAATGAATTGCCAGGGGGAAACTGGAATCATCATAATCAGCATCAGCCTATAGTAGTCCACTGCTGGACATAGGCCTCCCCTTATGAGCGCCATAGCGCCCTACTCATGGAAACTGGGATATGCCAATAAAAATAAGGATAATCTATTCAGTGGTTCTATTATACAACTCAACAAGTTACCTAAGTACTATAGTATGTATGGTATGTGCACATTCGTAAAATCTACAGCGCAGGCCCCGGGGCGTTGTTCTCAGAATAATGCAAACGAAGGGTTCACATAAATCTTTCTTTTCCCATGAATTCAAATTTAGTGAGAAAAAACCTCCAAAAATATGTTTATGGAAGGTAGGCTTCATGATGAGTTTGGGACCAGGTATTCTCTGCTAAAGGTACCTATGGGCTCAAAATAAATCGTAAACAATATTGCTAGTTTCCATATTGCTACATTATGTGGAAAGCAATATTCTTTAGGTACGATATTTGCATGCAATAATTTCGCGTTAAATTTGCGGTCGCCTCGTTTTATTTCAGTAGATATCTTGCTAGCTGTGGAGATTGGTTAGGTTAGATACTCTGTTAGTTAGGCTTAATACTCTGGTAGTGCGTACGAATTGAGTGATTTTTTTTTCACCTTAAATTAACGAAGGCCAAATTGTTATTTTCTAAAAGAGAGTAGAATCTCTTTTAACCGACGTAACAAAAAACATAAGAGGAGGAGGTTCTATGTTCGTCAATTATAAACCTAATAGGAAAAATATTTTATTCTTGTATGGAGAATAATGATCCTGAGGTTGTCCCCTAAAAAATATTAACTTTTAGAAATACATAAATTTAATTCCCGAGGGATAGTAAAATAAGTATTAGGATTAGACGACCGATGTGTAATTAATTAAGTATACAGTCATCTAGCCTATGTCCAGCCGTGGACTAATATAGGCTGATGATGACAGTCATCTAGAACCACACAAGCTCTTTTTTTTTTTAATTTTAGCTCTGCTTAGCTTGGGTCTAGATGCTGCTGTGTGGATTGTCTAGCAATATTATTATTTTATTTATAATATCCGAAAAACTAAATAAAAAACAGTGTAAATACAATAAATAAATTTGAAATCTTTTCAAAATAATAGCTTTTTGATTTTTAAAAATAGTTAAATAATCATCAATGCCTTTTTAATGATGTTCAAACATTACAAAAAATATATAATTTTGTATCCAAAAATACTGAATAAAAGTCAATTCACCGTCTACTCTACAAGCATCAGTCGTATGTTATGGTGGCGTACTTTCAATGCGGAATAGTGTATTCCTCTCTTTGTTATTTTAAACATATTGCGACACTCACGCAGAACGTTAAAATACCGAGATAAAACAGAGCACAGAGCAGAACTACATTGCGAGTTTATTAATTCACCGCGAACGGCGCAGAGGTGATTCCTCCCGGGGACCATCAATATTTTGAAACAAAAGACCAGCTGAGCTATGGGACGAAACCACCCAAATATTACAAGAAATTTTCTGGCCAATTGCGAGTCAGATTTGCACACGATAGGTTGACTAAAGCACGCTGAAAAAATCATTGCTAGTGGATGCGTCACGCAAACGTCATACCTATATGATGTTTTGGGCATGTTTCTGCATCTCATGGCATCCCAAAAAGATAAACTACAAAAGGTAAATGTATTTTTTAAGAAAACACTTGTGTACCATTAGAATTCAACAAAGCTACTTCCGGGTATTATTTTAAAAAGATACATTTTGCAGTTTTCATTTACATTTAACTGCATAATGCATTAACTTCCGTTTCAGTTAATATTTTCAGCAAAGGTTATTTTGCTAAGGGTAATTTCATTCAACTTTCGTTTTTCCGTTAAAAACCATTTCCAAAAATATGTAAATTCGTTTTGGTGAGACTGTGTATAATAGTAATATACTATTTTATGTGTTTCAAATGTTTATTACCACTTTACTGCACAGTTGCAGTTGACACATATTATTAGTTATCAGAAATAATAATACAAAAACCGTTTGGCAAAGCACCAATTCTCAATAATTATTAGACATTAAGTTTAATTTCTGTGATAAAGTTTGCTCGCTTCATTAAACTGCAGCAAATTCATTACCAGACCTCCTATTTCTTTGAATACTATTTGAAATTAAACTTTTGAAACTATCATGGTTATTAATACTATAGTGGCAACGTTCGTAGCAAAAGACAAAAAATTAGGGTAGATCGGTATGTCTGCCCATAAAAACTCGCAGTGCTTTCAGTTACTCCGTGATCATGGCGCATGCAACTGTGCCGAAATATTGGATAACTCAAAAATCAAATCATGGTAAATATCCCGTTTTAAATGAATTTAGTATTTTAAATTATAACTCTCATTACAGTTACAAGCTTTAAATTGGAAATGTGCTCTTCTTTAAAGTTTCCCTTACAATAAATATTGTTGTGACTCACAACACCGAATTTAGACCGGACTTTGTATGAGAGCTCGAGTATTAGTCATCTGATAGTTCGCATGGGTGACGTAAAGTCAAAGTCAAGAAAGCTGTTTAAAAATGTGAAGCATAATCTGTCTTTTTCATATTTATGTTGTTGAGCATTTTGAACTTTAAGTTTACATAACCAGATTCGTGTGAAATTAGTTATGATAAAATAAAGTGTTTCTAAATTATAAAAACTGACTAAATATCCTAAATAGTTTAAATGGGTTTGGTAGGAAGCCTGCGATGAAGCAAGAGGTTTGCACGATAAAAGTTTTCAACAGGTGTAATCTTGTTAAAATTCCAGTCTTATATAGTTTGAATGAGTGATGGATGACACATGGATGAAACGACGAATGAAAATACCTCTTGTTTACGCTCGTTGCCATGGAAACCATTTGTTACCAGTGATGTTTTAGATATGTTTTACGGTGCACACTCAGAGTAATAAGACATAGAGTGATAGTTTCACAAAACATTCCGCTCTAAGTTGAAGCCAAAAATCAACCAATGTGTGCGTAAGCGGCACGTCTTTACATTAGCCGACACGCACACAAGTGCACAAATAATGTTGCAAGCTATTAACATTTTCCCCATAAGGTAGGGAAATTGTAACATTTTGTAGGGAGTAAATAATTATCATATTTATCACTTCTCTCATCATCATCATCAGCCTATAGCAGTCCACAGCTGGACATAGGCCTCCCCCAATGAGCGCCATAGCGACCTGTCTTCAGCTTGCCGCATCCAGCATCTACCTTCAGTCTTTCGCAGGTCGTCATCCCACCTGGTCGGAGGGCGTCCTACACTACGTTTACCGAGTCGTGGTCTCCACTCAAGACACTAACCTTATTAATTTATCACTTCTCTGTTAGATGATATTTCAGTAACAGAAAATGTCCTGTTAATTTACATAAAGGGGAGTGTTGATAATAATAAAGCAACTTAGGTATCTACTACACAAAAATTAGATGCAAAAATGTTTAATATCTTGCAAACGGTTAAGTTTGGGGTACGATGTTTCAAAGTCGATTCAGTCAGGAATTATGGAAATAAGAAAGGAAGAAAAATATAAGTATGAAAACAAAAGTTCAATTATGAAATTATGTATTAAAACTATAAAATAACTTAAAACTTATACTCGGTTGAGCTACCTGTAGATTGTTTGCAACAGTCTACAATTGTAAATACTAGTTCTAATTTGGTTATTTCATCATCAGCCTATATTAGTCCACTGCTGGACATAGGTCTCCCCCAATGAGCGCCATAGCGCCCTGTCTTCAGCTTGACGCATCCAGCATCTACCTGCATTATTATTTGGTTATTTACCCATACTTAAACAATAACTGCTTATTTATTAATAACCTTGAAACTGCAACTGTTTCCTAAACAACTGTCGTTTTGATGATGCTACCCTCGACAAATTATCTTTTTTTGATTCGTAAAAGAATCGAATTCTTAGATAACGTTCTATAATAAGCCGTGCCAGATTTGTGTCGTGATACTGTGAATTGATGTGCTCTTCGACAGTTGGAAAAAGAGAACGACCAATGAGTTTTGCCATTATTTTAAGAGTCAGTTCTTTTTCTGAATTGCACTGTGCATTTTCTTTAATATAATTTCGCAGACTAGTTTCAGCAATACCGCAAATCAAGTAAACTTCTTTGGAAGCATAAATTAATCCACCTTTGTCCCGCAAACCCACTAATTTATGGAACCACTGTTTTTTGTCGGCTAACATATTGTCAACACAAAACTGACATTTTATTCGTGTAGTGATATATCTCACTACATTGCCAGCAATATAACCTACGATGTGGTTCTTGCAATCTGGGTCATCATTAGAAGCTATTTCAAAAGCGACATCATCATCGATCGGTGCAACATTAGTTAATTCTTCGTCCGCATCGTCAAATCTTTCTGATATTGTTGAAGCATTTATGCATTGAAGCGCTGATGAGCACGTCAAAATTGAAACAGCTTCAAGTGGTACACAATTTCCCGTTTCGCCGACTTGCAACTCCATATGACAGAGTAATTTTCTGTAGCTGCCCTTAAATTGAAGGGCGTTAGGATTATCGTTGTGCCCACCATTCATCCTTATTGACCCAAAGAAGAGTTCAATATGATCCTGACTTAATCTATAGGTGGTAATATATTTTAGCTCTTGTGTGTCTTCGACTAGAGTATTAAATAAATACTTAAGGCTCTCGATGCACACGAGCAACCCCTTGAAACCAGGGGAGCATTTAACTGCGAGGACCGATTGAAAGCTTTTTATTTTCAATTGTATTGAACTCTGATTTTCATTAAATTTTCGCTTTCTGGTGTTTTTAATCTGCAATTCAAGTATGTACTTTTTAGCTTTGTCTAAGTAATCAAAAACTTCTGTACTATTTTCACGGGAAAGAGGATGGCAAAACCCATGTTGAGTTAGCCTTCTAGTATTAAAAATGTCAAACAGATTGTTGAAGATCATGATGAAATTTTCTGTGCCTTCACTATCTTTGAAACTGTCCAATTTTAAAACTTCACGACAAAACTTTAATGCAACAGCTACACTCCTGCTCAGCAATTGGGAAGCTAGCTTTACTTTCATGATCGAGTTTCTAAACTCAAGGTGTCGACGAGTTAATTTGTTGGCAATGTGTAAACCTTCCTTTTCCTGTATATCATTTAATTTTGTAAGATATCCCCAATCAACCTTTCTCTCATTCTGGTCTAGAAATTCTTTTTTGTCTTCAAAATGGTTTCGTACTAGTTTAACCATATGGTTAGAATCTAAAAACACAGCTACTTCATGATCTGCTGCTGGGTGTTTAAATGTAGTTTTCATTTTCTTTGGGTCTTTTATCTGACAACCTAAAAGTTCCATTGCTGAAATATTTGTCGCGTGAGCGTCAAATGTAAGGGCGGCTACTTTCACACCTACTTCTTCACATTTTATCAGACACATTTTAATAATATTACTTTTTTGTTCACCAGACAAGCCGTGTACTAAAAAGTATCCCAATGGAATTTTCCAATGTTCGTTAAGACAAACAAGTATAAACGTATAAGCTTCCGTAGCTTTTGTTGTACATTCAGAAGTGCCTATTCCTAAATCTACCTGCCCATGGCCTCCCTTTATATTTTGTGGACGTATGGCCATTTCGTCAGCGACTAAAGCGCAAATTAGTTTCTTTTTTGTGTATTTTACTTTATTTTCCAAAAGCTTGAACGCTTCGTCCGTTAACCCGGGCGAACCATGTACATTACGGTACCAGTTATAAATGGTTTTTGGGTGCGGAAGACACGTATCAAATGTCTTTCGAACGTAGTTATACGCCCGTGGTGAATAGAAATGCAATGTAAGACAAAATTTTCTTAAACCTGGCGTATATTTTGGCATTGGTCGTTTCTTATGCTTCAATGTCTTTTTTACTAAATTATTATATATTTCAGCTGCAATCACGTTTTCTGATAAAATATTTGAAATGTCATTGTCAATAAACCTTTTTTTTCGCAAGTTCACTAAAATGTTTTGCAGACTTATGTTTTTTTTCTTAAGGCGACGAGCTTTTTGTTGCAATGTTTTAATTTTTTTACTATGTTTGCGTTGAAGCGCTGTCTTTTTGGCTAGTTGCCTCCGTAGTGCTGACTTTCGAGGCGTGTCAAAAACTGATTCCAAGTCCGAGTCAGTCTTTTGAGATATCTGTAAACAAGCGTTTTTTTTATTAATAGGTACGCATTTTATACACTAGTGACAACTTCGTGTAAGATCGATTATTCATAAATTATCCATTGATCATTATTACGCACTGGTTCATTTGGCGCATGTGTTTCGTTTTCGTTTATTACTTTTTGCACTCGGGATGAAAATGTACTTGGAGTTTCAAAATCAGTATTTTCACTGGCTTTATTAGCCGATGCACCCTGAAAAACAATTGTGTGATTAAAAACATGCATAAAATAATGAAGGTACTTACTATATATATAATATTAATAAATAAACTCATAAAATTCAAAGAACGTAAAGACATAGTATGCTTATCCGTTGAAAGCCACATTGAAGTAGCATGTGTTGAGTTGGAGCATACTATTGTAGCAAGCAGCATATGCAGTTAAAAAAATCCGTCATCTTACAGACGTTGATACTTCTAGACTAGTCTATTTCAGCTACTTCCACAGTATTATGTCTTATGGCATACTACTGTGGGGGAACGCTGCAGATATAAACACCGTATTTGTGTTGCAGAAGAGGGCTGTTCGTGCGATCTATAATATGGGTCCCAGAGAAACCCTACGTGAAAAATTCTAAGAAATAAACATAATGACAGTACCGTGTCAATATATTTATGAAAACTTGTTGTACACTCATAAAAATATCAATCGGTTCACTAAAAAACGTGATATACATAATGTAAATACTAGAAATAAGAATAAACTCGCTGTGCCCACAACTAGGCTACACAAGATAAATGTATCTTTTAAAGGGCAATGTATACGCTTCTACAACAAAACTCCAAGTGAGTTGCAAAAATTATCAATAAATAAATTTAAAAAAATTGTGAAACATATTCTTTGTAAAAAAGCTTATTACAAAATATCAGATTACTTAGAAGATAAAAAAGCTTGGAACGAGTTTTGCTCCAACTCAAAATCTACCAACTTACAAATAAGCAAATCAAATGTACTAGACACATAAGTTATGAACATACTAGTGGTTTCTTCTCACTTCTTCCACTGGTGGACAAAAAATTTAAGTGAACTATAAAATAATTTAATAGTATAAAATATGACCTGTCTAAGTGCTTATTTGTAAGCTTAAAGAAATAAAAACTTTTCATTTTCATTATGTTTTGCGTGTAATATCTTAAAAACTAACCAGTTGTGGTGTATCCAGCTTAGGAGAGTCATGTGATGTCGTGTCATTACATACGTCATTAATTTTCTGACTTTCATCTGTGCAAAAAATGTGCAGACCCTAAAACAAATCAACAATAGGTTAGCATGACCAGTACTAAGGAAGAAAACGCAAATTAGTTTAATAGATATAAATAAATATTGTGGCCGAAGCATTTTCATACCTTTGTTGGGATAGCACCCTCTCGTAATTTGCACAAGCCACCTTTCGTGATATACTTGTCTTTTTCATCAAAATGTATAGAACATATCTTAGTGTATTTAGTTGGCTTCCAAAAGTTTTCTTTGCGATTCAGTCTAAGTTTTTCAACCCATCGGGAAGCAACAGTCGGATCAGAAGGAAATCTAAGAACGAATATAAAGACATTAAAAAAACTAGGGTTCATCGTCTAATGAAAACAATGATTTTTTTACGTCCGGACAGTCTGTGATAATCTATTCCCTTTCTCGTGAAAATAAAACGGAAGTAATTATACCAAGCCACAGTACACATATGGACCAGTATGAAAACTAAGCCTAGTTGATGAAATAATTATCTACGCTCCATTATAGCAGGTTGTAAATTTTCTTGTTTTTGATATATTTTTTTTATTTAAAATTTTTTTTTCTGTATTGATCAATCAATGGAATTCAAATAACTAGCTTACAAATGTGGTCAGGTATAATATAATAATATCTTCGTCTAGTCGAAGCGAATCTTGGATCCACATTTTGACAGCAGTATCGGTTTCAGCACCCTCGATAACCATGAAAATGCCACCCATGACAGAAAAGTTGATAATTTATAGCAGCCGCCATCTTGGATTCATATTTTGACAGCAGTATCCTTTTCAGCATCCTCGAAAACCATAAAAATGACACCCATGACAGAAAAGTTGATAATTTATAGCAGCCGCCATCTTGGATTCACATTTTGACAGCAGTATCGGTTTCAGCATCCTCGAAAACCATAAAAATGACACCCATGACAGAAAAGTTGATAATTTATAGCAGCCGCCATCTTGGATTCACATTTTGACAGCAGTATCGGTTTCAGCATCCTCGAAAACCATAAAAATGACACCCATGACAGAAAAGTTGATAATTTATAGCAGCCGCCATCTTGGATTCACATTTTGACAGCAGTATCGGTTTCAGCATCCTCGAAAACCATAAAAATGACACCCATGACAGAAAAGTTGATAATTTATAGCAGCCGCCATCTTGGATTCACATTTTGACAGCAGTATCGGTTTCAGCATCCTCGAAAACCATAAAAATGACACCCATGACAGAAAAGTTGATAATTTATAGCAGCCGCCATCTTGGATTCATATTTTGACAGCAGTATCGGTTTCAGCATCCTCGAAAACGATAAAAATGACACCCTTGACAGAAAAGTTGATAATTTATAGCAGCCGCCATCTTGGATTCATATTTTGACAGCAGTATCGGTTTCAGCATCCTCGAAAACCCTAAAAATGACACCCATGACAGAAAAGTTGATAATTTATAGCAGCCGCCATCTTGGATTCATATTTTGACAGCAGTATCGGTTTCAGCATCCTCGAAAACCATAAAAATGACACCCATGACGAAAAATTATATTTTTTTTTTGCAGCCGCCATCTTATATGTACCTACGTTTTGAAAGCACTATCGACTTTAAACATCTTCAAAACCGCCGCTTTACTGGATTTACAAATAAATTCACGAATTCATTACGATCGATCATACGGACTCATTATTCGATAACAATTATAATAATAAATTATTCTAATAATAATCGGCCGCCTGCGTCGCGGGTTCAAACCACATACCATTATACCATTTACCATAACATAATTCGGCAGTAGTATAAAACCAGTAGTGTATAGTTGTCTTGTGAATATAGTCCGTACCATAAACCAGTGACTTTCCTTGACCACTAACCTACACCATACTACCTACCAACCTAAAAGGGCTGTTTGGGGATCCACCAGTACCATCTACCACAACCCCTAACCACAACCCTTTTCATTACGCCTTTTGTGCCGTTTCGAGCGCTTGTTCCTAGTTTCCAAACTATCCATACGTATACTGTGACCAAGCTTAATAGAACATAGGTGTAGGTACATATTAAACTTAAATCCAGGTAAGATAGGTGGTAACCCTAATTATATCAGGCAAATAAAAGTCCTACAAGTGTAAAGTAGAAATAGACTAAACAAATAAGTAACTATGGGGGAAAATATTTTTTCTATAGCTAGCAACATTTTCATGTAATGGCGTCTGTTATGTTTACGATTTATTTTTGTGCCTAAACCAATGTTTTACTCAAGAATATAAGATACCAGGTTGTAGTTACCCGTGAAATGGAATCTTCAATTGTTTTTGATGATTATGAGAAGAGTTGTTACACCCTTTCACTGCACAATAAGTCATTTTTATTACAAAAAGACGGAGCTCTTCCCAGTAGGCCTTGACCTTGAGCACTGACGTGTCGAGCGATGTACGTAGCCTTTAAAGGCTAACTTGAAATTGCGTCACTTCGCGGGCGCCTACTGCGGTTCTAAGCCTAGTTATTCTAAGGGTGCACATATCAATTCCTTGAGAATCAAACATTTCAGTTACCCTATTAAGTCACAATCTATTAAGAATTGGCAATGATATCACCTAAATTGTTGTAGCTAGTTGTTATTTTTCAAAAGTATTATTTTCTTTTATAAGCTTCACGGGAAACATTTATTTATACATTTTTATGGGACCTATTCGGGATCATTATATATGTGTAGAGAATGATCCCGAATAGGTCATTACTTCAATTTATACATTATAAGGAAAATATTTTTTTTATGTTTTGACTCCATGTATGGATTACACATGGACTCAAAAAAGAATCCATAATCGACGGGGAAATCGACGAACATAACAAAAAATAAGAATACATCCAACATAGAATGTTCAATCATGTTCGAATATCTTTACAGGACATGTCAGGATCATGTCAGGACATTACAGGACTTTTCCTGTATTGCGTGATTACTATCTATTTTACACCTACTTTATGTCAGAGATACGAGCAACGATCATATAATATTGCATATAAAGAATATTCTGTCTGTACGTTCTGATTGACTCATTGGAAGTCTGAACATTTCGTGATGCTAAGGTAATATCTGACATCATTCAATATCGATATATCGATATCGATTATTGTGCGTAGTGCAAGTTTTAAATTTCGCTCGTACTCGAAAGTTGCTGTCGTAATTGTTCGATATCGTAAGTATTTTTCTGATTCCTTAGATATTGAAAAAGTGTCAATGACAAACCCCACAAGCTGCAAATGCTTAGCCATGGATTCACCTACAAACAGTGGAGAGACAGAGAACATAATTTTCCGTACAGTCTGGTTGATAACAGATTGTTAGAACGCAAACAATGTGCAAACCGTTCGATATCACAGTATTTTCAATGCCTGGCTTGGGGAGGATGCGCCGTCGACGAGCGGCGAGGATGCGGTGGCGGAAGCGCGTTGTCTTCCTGTCGCGACGTCGCCGCCCGCCCGCGCTGCCGCCCGCCCTTGCTTCCGACACTCAAGGCTATATGATCCGCCATCTGACTTAATAGCATAACACAGCGTTTTAAATAAATACATAATAATTAACGCAGGACAATTCTTTTCATCTAGCCCAAGGCAGAGCTAATGAATAAGAATAAAGAATAAGATATGTGATATATGTATATAATAAACAGAACAATAATGAATAATGTTATTTTACTATTCGTAATTGAGAGATCAGATGCTTGCTAATTAAATATCTACGTTCAAATAAGAGTAGAGAAGGCTTTGCAACTTTGCAAATATACTACAGACGGTTTTTTTTGATTCGATTAAATTAAATAATTTTAGAACTCTTTAGACGGAAATTGAAAATTTTATTGATTTGTAAATGTTATTATAATATTTATTTATGATAAAACTCAATAAATTTTAAATTATTGCACGTCATTCTCTTTCAAAATTTTTGCATTTATGCAAATTCAGGTCAAGCATGTAAAGTCATAAAATATATTTACTGGTAGCTTCCTCATAGCTAGCACACATGATTTGGCAAATAAAAAATCTTTATCTTTATTCACGAAAACATTATTTTCCTCCGTTCCGCTCTCCACTACGCCCGTAACGAGGCATCATTGTGAGACGATTCTCGCCTCCATTATTCACTGTTTTAATGAAATAACATTCCCTTACTACGGCGCCATTAAACCGATAATGTCTAGTGAGTACTTTGCTTCGAGCTGGTTAGGGTAAATTTCTGTCAAAGGCTCGACATGCCTTCATTAACGGAAGACTGAGCGGAGAATGTCTTTTGGCGAGGTTTCAAACATATTTTTTATGGAAAATCCACGCTAGCTATATGTGATACAATTTCAATGAATACGTTTCTCGTCCCATATAAATTAGTTTCAACTAAACCGTCAGTGAAGTTAGTAAGACGCACAGCTGTTGGTTTGGACTGGAACATGAATTTGAAATGCTTAAATCAACTCCCGAGCTTCAGAGCCTTGTTTAATCCTTACCCATGCCCTATTTAACGGTATCTGTTATTTAGAAACTAACTAACAGGTAATATGAAATTTCAATCTAGAACATATAAACGATATATAAACAGTAGTTCCTACTATTGTTTTAAAAGCAAAAGTTATCGCAGGTGTGACAGGCTGTACAGTATAACTGCTTGCAAAAGTATAGGCTGTCACTTAATCCATTTCGTATCGGTTACATTAATAATTGCTGTATCTCCGAGGATGTTTGATGTCAATAGCGGTGACTATAAAGAGTTGAAGCACTTACTGAGATTAGAAGAAGAGATCATAAAGGTGAGAGCTTCACTGTACCAGTTTAACGGCTCTGCTGTTTAAGATTTGAAACGCTTCGCATTGAAGCCCGACGCTGACCTCATTTCTCAGTAAATTGGTCATTTATTTTTCATATCTTCGTAGAACCTTTTGAGCTGCGGAGAATAAAATGTTTTACGCCCAGGGGACGACATACAGTCGTGACTACGCTTCCCTTTATATTAATCTTAATTTTATATGAAATTTTAATATTCATTGTTATAAATTATTATTTTTGTTCTCATAAAAACAATAAATGAGCACGGAAACCAGTCACCGAAATGGACTTGCTTACCTGCAAAATCCTTTCCGACGGTATAAACCCCGATAAATTAGTGCAATATTTCCAAAAACTCAGGCAGACATTAGTTAGACCTCCAAACCTTACATTCTACAAGTAGTAGTACGAAGTAGTGACTTTGAAATGGGGGTATTAAAACTTTACAATTCGTAACTTAGAAGAGAAGTTACACAATATTTGCATTTTGAATTTAATACCTAATGCAAAAAAAAAATAAGCTCGTGTTTATTTGATACGACAGTTACCGTTGTTGAGTTTGGAGGATAAAAATACTCGTACCAGCACATTCTGAAAATGACATGGCAAGTATAATATCATATAAGTTGAGCCACTTATTTGGTATACCGCGTAATGCTCTCTCCTCCGAGGGGATAACGCATCGATCACACACCTTCCATAAGCTGCCTATTTACGATGGGGCTGTGTCACAGCCATGGCAGTTTTTTTCCACTTGCTGTGAATTGATGCAAAAATTACACATTTGATGCAAAAACTTGCTTTTATATAAATATTAAACCTGTTTATAAAATCTGAAAGATATGATAATTTAAAGTTTGTCAGTCAAGCCGAGGTAAGTGCCTACTTCTCCGATACCAAGAATCATCTAGTAAAATATGAGATATACATATAGAAACTAGCGAATTATGTTTTGAATCGTAGTTAGTTATTACTAATTGTTTGGTTCCTTGAACCAGTTTCTTTATAACTTGCGTAGTTTTATTGTAAATAAACAATAACTTGACAAAAACTCAACATGAGTTTGTATAGTTCTTTTTCGCTCGCACTTGCGCCACGCGCTCCGCGATATGCGTCAGAATGACACATCGCGCACATTTGTTAAGCGCATTTATCATAAATCGTTCTCGGATCGTACACAATCTGTTTCCGATAATTTGCTCATTCAGCCGAGTGGAACTTTATTAGTAGCTTTGGCGATGAGTTGCCCAGATTGTTTATAAGCTGCTAGTAATATTTGAAACGTTTGTAGGTAATATCGGGATCAATAAATATGAGAATTTAATAAAGTTTATATTATTATTTATCACATGTTAAGTCTTACTTAGGAAAATAAAGGATGCTGGGATGGTATTCATCTGTTCATCTGACTCTTCATAATTGATGTACACGAAAACTCAAGTAATTCAAACTTGGGTAGCTTTGTCCAAGCTGCACTAGTCCGAGTGAATATACATACATATAAATAAATCATACTCGGAGTGAATCTTTGAGAGCAGAAAACCTGGAAGGAAAATGGTGAATCTGATTTATAGCGGGCGCATAATCATAATGTAATAGAAGGCCTTATTGTGAATGCAAAGGAATGAGGCCATTACTGACTTCAATAAGCGTGAACTCCTTTATACAATTTCTTTCAGGCCACAGGCTTCGTGTGTGCTACGAATAGATTTAAAGCTTTTAAAGGGTGAAGTTTTGTTATTTCTTTACAAAAAGGTCACGTCGATAACGACCTTTTACTTTATTTCATGCGCTGGATACATTACGAATTTTTTTGTAATGTTATATTTTGGAAGGAGTGGAATATGAGACTTGTTATTTTTGGATGATTTTAATCTCATTGTCCACCAGTATCAAAACAAAAGGCTCCAATTTCTTGCACTTGTAACACTTTTTATAACTGTCTACGTACTGTAGACCATTTGTAGAGCTAAGCTCTAGGTAAGTAGCCAGTAATCAATAAGCAGGAAACTTGGAAACTGATTCTGCCGTAGCTTCCTCTAGGCTTCTGAAAGTTCAGGTTGGTGAAGGCGGCTTATGCTACTTAATCTAAGCTGGAAAATTAGATTTTGTAGTTGGTACCTAGGAAGGTGACTTCTATGAGTAGGTACTGTCAACAACAAAAATTGGTCAAAGACAAAAATTGGCTATTCGTAAGAACTCGTTATAAAAAATGCACTTTGTTCACCAACACTTATTATTTATCTACAATTTCGTAAATATACATACCTCTGTTCTGCTATTTCGTCGCTGGCTTCGTCGAAATCGTAACTACATCATCACTCAGTGTCACAGAATAACCACGTAAGTAACCTACAAATTGCATCTGGGAAGCAAACAGCTCTCAGCTATTGTGCGATACACAGACACAATCTTTTAGTCCGACTGTCGGCCAGTGCAAGCACGTTGTATTGAATCAAAGGGTGACGTAGTGAGGTAATGCAGTAGTACAACCATAGAAAATTAATATGGTGTCTTAAAAACTGTAAAAGACAAAATATCAGGAATTTGAAGGTACACGAGTATTTACTCGTGTACTACAAAATTTGTTTACGATTGTTGTATACGCAGATAAATCGTCAAATTAGTTTGTAAAAACACCCAAATCTATAATCTCTGTCCTAACCGCTATAATTTTTTTTTTTTTTTTTAGAGTACGATTGTGACGTTTTATTCTAGTAATTTACGAAATAAATGATAATTGATTAAATACTTTCAAAGATACGTGGAAGTCCTTAGGTCACATCTCTAAAACGGGTATGGTTCCGTCCCACCCTACCCCCAGGGGTATGGCCAGGGGGTATGGTGGGTCCGAAGTGTGTAAACCTATGTATAAATACTGTCTCTGCGCCGTCGTGGGTCATCTTTAGTATTTAATAACTAGCTTTTCTATCTAGGACCAAAATGGTTGGGTTTGGTGACAGTGCAATGGCATGGTACGTCAAATTAGTATGTCAAATTTCAGCTCAATTGGTTGAGGATAACTGGTCTAAAATACAATTGCAAGATCTGTCCCACAAATATCTAATAACAGGGCAAGTAGAATAAAAAATACTTTGCTGCCCCTACCGACTCTGCCCGAGTGTACGCGCTGTTTGCTTGCGGCACTCGCAATCAAACGGAAACATACAAGATTGAGTGTTAGTCAATGCACTTGTTCGAGCTATTGTACAACTGTGCCTAGCATGAGTTTGCAAATACCGTGTCAGTTTACTACGGCGGGGTGGCGGCGCGGCGCTTACTTGTAAAAATTGGCACCCGTACTGCATATGTACAATTTACTCAAAATCATTTTACTGGAAAACTATCATCTAATAATAATGATTAAGATTCGGCGTCCTACACTACGTTTACCGAGTCGTGGTCTCCACTCAAGAATACTTTTGCCCCAGCGGCCGTCGGTTCTTCGCGAGATATGGCCGGCTCACTGCCACTTCAGCTTGCTAATTCTTAGAGCTATGTCGTGTGTTATTCAATTGAGTTAAAGTAAACGCTTGTATTGATTTTTCACCATAAGTACATAGTTGTATTATGATTGTCAACTTCTGACAAACATTATAGAACATAGGGCTCTCCCTGGTTTAGGGTACATAACTTGGTAAGCAGTTTTCAATTTAATTTTTACTTAAGGTTTTATTAGTTTTTGGTAAACACTAAATTTAATAAGTCTCCAAGAAACAAACAAGTGATTATCAACTATACGAAGGTCATAGTATCTTTTAGTTAAAAGTGTCTTTCTTTTATTTTATGAAAAAGTTTAATAGAGAAGATTATTTAATTTTGTAATTTTTAATTTGAAACTTGGCACAATACCGTTGTAGAGTCGTGAGATGCTGTGTTAAATAATTATTAGTTTTTGCTAGGTCCTGAAGTTGTAGCAAGTTGCTACATTGTCTCCCCGACCAACGCAAGCAGCTTTCGAAAAACAGCTGAATGATATTATGTAAGGAGAACCTAAATAATCCTGAATAAGCCTGAATAAATGCACTCAATTTTACTTTTACCATAGGCCAGAGAATTGCAGTTTACGAAAAAAAAAAATTATAGCATAAATGGTTATGCGTTATTATTATTATGTAAGTATATATATGTAATACTGATTTTTCACCGAACATAAAAATTTAAAAAAAAATATGTTCGATGGAAAAACAGTTTACAGTTTACATTAATGCATAAATGTTTATGCGTTATTATTATTATGTAAGCATATTTTTGTACAACATGTTTATTCACCGAACATAAAAAAAAATATATGTTCGGTGAAAAAACAGTTTTACATAAATATACTTACATAATAATAATAATAACGCATAACCATTTATGTATTAATGTGGTTTTCGTTTTTTTTTTTGCATACCTTTAGCGCCTTGCAGCGCCCCTACCGGATACTGCAGAAAGGATAAGTATGTCAGGATCCTACATAGAGGTAGTTTCATACGGACTTGATTATGCGAATGATTTTGAGTAATTTGTTGCCCTGTCTGTTTTATCGAGTTTGTAAGAAACGATGGGATGGTTGTCATTCTACGAAAAGTACCTCTCAACTCTCGAAAAATAGAGCTACATGATTTTAAATACAATTATTTTGGTAGCAGTTGTCCTACTAAAATAAAAAAATAAAATAAAATAAAAAGAGCTTTATTCCATATAAAGAAGGTACAATTTTTAAACAATAATAATACAATTAATTTAATAATCATGAAACACATTATGATTTAAGGATTAAATAGAAAATAACGTCAGGTGTCTTGTGTCATCCATGAGATAGGTAAGTAGGTACGTTACTTCTTGATATGGACCGCCTTTGGCGGTGTCTGCCTACTCCAATGATTTCTAGTAGTTTCTTTAGGTGTCATAGAAAGTTTTAATCTCTGCTTTTTTTAGCGTTTTCAGTGGGAGCATAGAGCTACTAAAATAATTGTTGCAAAATAACTGGTTGCAATTATACACTGACTGTTGTTGTTGGCAATTAGTGGTAAGGTGTTCATGCTGTCCTCAAGGCACTGTGGTAGCGTGGCGAGCACTCGACAATATCCCAACACCTATTTACTTCGCGTTTTGTTCTATTTCAATAACAAGTTTCACTGCGACGCTGCACGACAACTATTTCTATTTTCTATTGTGTCCACTGTGTGACATTTACGTAGGTTTAGTTGGAAATATTTATTACAGCTTTTGCTTTACGTTCGCAAATATCTGTTTTAGGTACTTAAATAATTCTTTAACAACATCTGATTTTATTCACTCATCTGAATGTTAACGCCCTTTGAAGACACTCAGAGAGTTGGACATTTTGTTCGTTATCTGAGCGACAAGACCTTGGCGAAATTATCATCATCATCATCATCATTTCAGCCAAAGACCTACACTGCTGGGATAAAGACTTGACTTAAAATTATCACAATAGCCGGTTCTGCGCAAACAACATCCAGCAGTTACCTGGAAAAACAAAAAAAATTATGAGATTTATTTGCGCATAAATCCTACTAATATTATAAACGCGAAAGTTTGTAAGGATGTTTGTTGCTTTTTCACGCAAAAACTACTGAATGGATTTTGATGAAACTTCACAATAATATAGCTTACATATCAGAATAACACACAGACTACAATTCATAAAGATTTTATTCTATAGTATCCAAAATATCTACCACCACGCGGGGGAAACCGCTGGGCGTAGCTAGTAGGTTATAATATGCATGCCATGCAAAATCGTAGCATATAACCATCGATCATGGAATACGCCGAGCTGCCCCAGCATTTAACTATACCTATAGAGCTAGTTTTACTACCGATAATAGTAGTGTATAATAGTAACGTAAATCATCCAGCTCGATGCCGCGACCGCTCAGCCGTATCCGGTGCGAAGATGTAAATGCGCGACTCCGGGCCGCACATAACAGCAACTAAGGGTGTGACCACAGACAAAGCAGAGCAGTTGTGGGTTATTTCTTTCCCATGGGAACTTTTTATTATTATTATTATATTAGCCCAGGGTGTCCCACTGCAGAGCAAAGGCCTCCCTCCCCTTCTTCCACTCATCTCGGTCCTCAGCAAGGAGAACCCACTCTTTATTGTATAGGTCGAGCTCATCCGCCTAGGCCTTCCACGTGGCCGTCGTCCGTCCGGGACCCAGTCAGTGGCGATCTTCGCCCACTGCTGGTCTGACATACGCCACACATGTGGGAACTGTTTGATAAAAATGATACCAGGCTTTGAGCTATCTGCAAAGCATCTATGCAAAGAATCCATGAGCATCTATGCAAAATTGTGTCCCGCTCAGTTGTGTACTTTTGGCGTGAAGAAATAAGAAACACGATAGATTTTTGTTACTTTTGTTTGACAACCTCTGTGGCGCGGTGGGCGAAGGTTTCCCTGCGACGCAGGAGGTTGCGGGTTCGATTCTCGCCTCTGAACAATTGTGTGCACGATCTGCATTTTTTTTTTCCGGGTGTTCTGGTCGTTATGTATGTATAATAAACAATATCTATCTATGTCATCATCATCAGTCTATAGCAGTCCACTGCTGGACATCTATCTATATTATCTATTGTACATATTATGTATATCAGTCATATAGTAACCATAATACAAGCTCTGCTTAGCTTGGGGATAGATGATGCTGTGTGGATTGTCCAGTTATATATTATAAATATTATTTAATTGTTTTTTGTTACTTCATCCATCCATTGACGACCGATGCGATGTGGCGCGGTAGGCGAAGGTCCGCCTGCTACGCGAGGTTGCGGATTCGATTCCCGTCTCGGAACAATTGTGTGTACGATCTGTAGATATTTGTTCCGGGTGTTCTGGTTGTATTCTATGTATAATAAAAAATATCTATCTATGTAATATATTGTATTATGTATATTAATTATCTAGTACCCATAACACAAGCTCTGCTTAGCTTGGGGCTAGATAATGCTGTGTGGATTGTCCAGCATTATTATTATTATAATATCCAAACTTTCACGTTTATAATATTAGTGTGATTTATTCTAACAATAAGAACACGGCCACCTGTTTCCATCCATTTAAAAAAGTCTAACGTATTTCTAAGAAATCGAATTATATCCAAAAAGACGTATTTGTCTGATCTAACGTTTGCTTCAGAAGGTTTAAATGCAAAGGTAGATCACGGGAGTCAAGTCTAAGCACAGACGTGATTAATGTTCCGACGGAATTGAACCGTTTAGCTGCCAGGACACTGTGAGTAGAAGTGGTAGGGTTTACACTTTGAGTGCTGAAATCACACGGTATGTGTTTTCTACAAGTGACTAATATGCGTAAATCCACACTAGCGCAGCGGCTGAGAAAATACAGATCTTTGTGACTCAGCACAGCCGTAATATTTTTCGAACGAAACGCATGTGCGGCGCAACACAACCGCTGTGTAGAGCGGCAGCACGAATTTTTTAGGTTAAAAAAAGATCGCAGTCTTCCAAAAAAAATCGCAGTCAAAGTGTTAAGAACTAGTAAGCTATAAATCCAAAACAAAAATTATCTGCAATTTTGCCAAGAAAAAATACATTTTAGGTACTTTGTATATAAAACTCTTGTGTTTTGTATTTAATTTGTTTTTGGAATACATAAATTATGTTATCGTACTTTGTAGTCTGGTTTTGTTTTAGATTTTTAATAACTTATTTATCATGCTTTGGGATGGCACTGAAATAATGTTACTTACAATTACTATAGAGTTGATGTACTGTTGATATACTCTGTGCCCGTCACATAAATAATGTTCGACGGGCGTAGCGCCGGACGCCACGTAGAGGTCCGTAGATCCGCGTAGCAGCCACGTAACAGCCCCGTAGCACTGTGCTACGGGGCTACGAGCTACTACGGTTATTGAAAAGTATGCTTGTTTTTTGGGATCACCGCCAGTAGGTACCAATTCCTAATAACAGAAGCATAGCAAGAAGAAAGGTATTCAGAGATTCTAGAGCAATAAGAGGACTTATTCAAAATGTTTTCGGGACTGATCAAATCAAATTGTTTATTTCTTTTACTTAATCGAATACATTTTTATTGGTATCAAAAGATGACACCGTTGGCGTCGATAAAATGAAAGTATTTTTGGTTATGTCTGATGAAAATTACAGCAAAGACAGAAACATTAATCAAGGAACAAGGGATCACAGTATATTACGAATTTCAATAAGCTTTTATGAAAATAAAATTACTTAAACATCAATTATATTTTTTTTAGTGTTTTTTAGTGTTGCACTTAACAGTGACAGTGATATATTTGTTTCTGCTATTGCTGGCTTTACCAGTACTTCAATACAATACAAAAATACCTGCTTATCATCAATTATTACCCTCACATCGTGTGAGCATTCTTCAAAAGGCTCTATCAATATCAGCGTGCCGAGTAGTGCAGGTTTGATATTCATATAGCAGCAATCTGACCTCCTACTCCCTTTTCTGGTCCCGGGAGAGTCAGCATTTGTGATATCACATTTATTTTCTATCTTAAGTTTAAGAAAATATTTTGATAAAGGCTTGTATAGTGAATTAACATCTTAAGGTAATAAACTAATAAAGGAAAGACACGTTTTTGAATAGAATATTTCAACAAAATCAATGTCTACTGTTTCAAGCACAAGGTGGCGTCTCGGGTAAAAAAATGTTGTAATGTCCCTCAGTGCCAATTTAAAAAAAAAAAAAATTTTACACGAGAGATCTTCGAAATCTTTGCATTTACAGGTTATTTTAAAACCTTAAGCAAATTTTAGATTCTCACAATATAGTTTGAACATGGAACTAAGCATTGTACTATAAAGAAATCTATATTTTATGATTTTTTTTCAAATTTTTTTGGTTCATTTTAATACAAATAAATAAATAAAAAATGCTGGACAATTCACACAGCATTATCTAGCCCCGAGCTAAACAGAGCTTGTGTTATTGGTACTAGATAACTGATATATGTACATAATACAATACGTTAATAAAATAAATAAAATGTTAATCCTTCGCGTGGAAAATAATACAGGACATGTTCTTTCAGAAGGAAACTAGAATTCCATTTTTCCCGCGATATTCGATAGAAAAACCACGATAATATTTCCATGCTGAGTGCTCTGATCTAAGCGAAGTCTTTTGATCCGCTTATAGTAATTAGTGAGATTACGAGTAAGCTTGTTAACCACAAAGCCTCTATTATCGTTCGATTAATCGAGGTTAGAAACATTAATTAAAGGTTTAACTCTCAGAATTGATATTAAAATGTTAGATCAACCAATTCCAATTTTAATAAAGACTAAGCTCGATTGACTTTGCTTGAACGTTTTACCAACTATCCACGTAATAATATTTTCACGCTTCTGCCCTACAAAAACATTTTCAGCTGATTGCGATAAGAATAATCAAAATCCTATCTCGTATTCTCATTTCAGCTGAATATTTTTGTCCAAATCTCGGGCTCTTTAGAGCAGTTTCGTAATTGGCTGAAATAAAACGTGCCATTTACATAAGACTCCATTTTCGTAGGTAAGCATTTACTTGTAAGGCTTTTTAGGAATGGCTTCATTAGCACACAGGTTGACTGGGGCCCAATTCTGCTAGCCAATCGCTTTACTATGAGAATGGTATCGTCGCAGTATCGTCACTAAGTATACTTCGACGGAAGAAACTCTTGCTAGACTTTTGACACACGTCTGTAGTATGTAGATACTATAACATCCTAGACCTTGGAGGAAACATCCAAAACTATATTTTTTTCAGATTAATTTAGCTGAATTACTGCCGAGAGTTATATAAGTTAGTGTTATATGTGCCATTCATACTCGTATGTTGTAGTACGTAAGTTTTTTATCATATGACACAAAAATATATAGGAAGAAGCGTTTATATTTCAAAATTTGACATCTAAGGCAAAAGTTAGTCTATACTATATTATAAAGAGGAAAGATTAGATGTTTTGTTTGTTTGTATTGAATAGGCTCCGAAACTATTGGACCGATTTGAAAAATTATTTCACCGTTGTTGGGAAGCTACACTATCCCCGGTGAATATAGGCTATATTATAGTTTAGAAATGTGAATGAAACCGCGGGAAACAGCTAATGTGATATAAAGCTGTTTTTCAATGACAAGATGTCTTAGACATTGTAACCCGCTTCGACAAAGCAAGCTGTATGATGTTTTACAAATGAATAAAAATTGCATGCGAAGTTAAATGGTTTAATAGGTTATCCACTTATACTCTTACATAAAAACCTAAAGAGAGACTCTTGTTTAATTTTGAAAAAAAAAACAGTAATGAAAGAAAGAAATTACATTTATTGATTCACAAGTAGATACAGCTTGTTACTAATAAACAATAATCTATAAGCTAAACAAGAACATAAAGAAATAAATAAAATTAACTACGTATGTATTTTATAAAAGCTACAATCGACTCCACAAAGCGAACCAATAGGTCCTGTCTCAGCATAATGCAACAATGAGCAATGCTTAGCTATTGCCTAAAGTAGGGGCACCAAGGTGGCCAAGGGGCCAATGATTTTAGAAATATCTTGTCCCGGACAGAACAGGACAATTATAAACATCATCGTTACATAGTACAGTAGTAAAATATACGCAACGGGTATTTGAACGAGACGGGGCTTTTTTTTGTATGTAACAATTGTCTCGTTTCGTCCGGGATACGTTACGTATGCTTCTGCGTACTAGGTTAACATAACTATGTTTGTACCTGGTTCACTAAATAAAACGTCACATTCACATACAGTTCTAGATCTAATGATGTGCATGTTCTGATACCAGCGGGACAGCAAAACGTTGAACAATGAATTCTCGCCTTTGCCTTTTACTATAACAAGTTCTGGATTTGTTCAAGAATGGGTAACTAGAGGTATTGTTTGCATAAAAGTGGGGTCAAAATATCTGGTTTATAAATACCTCGAATGTATCGCTCTCCTTTACGTACGATCTCTTAATAAATGGCGACCCCATTGCCGTTAAACACAAAAATTAACATTAAATTATAGGCTAAAACTCAAAACATACACTTTACAAACATTTTACAGTGACCGCATAAATGTCTAAATGTTTATTTAGACAGCGCGTTGCGAAAGCTTGCTGTAAGCCTGTATCTCATTGTAAAATTTATCTAACTAAAATTATTAAGAATTTAGGCCAAATTTGATTGCTCATTTGTTATACGGTAGTTAGGTTGCAAGTTTGAGCAATCCTGCGTTCAAGAAACCGGCGGTGGCATATCTCTTTGCCTAAACATTCAGTTTAGTATGTTTGTTAATTCAGGATGTATGTAATTGTATAATACCAATAAATACGGACTGCGAAGCTCCTGATTGTTCAATGATTAATGTAAAGTAATCCAAAATTAGCAACATCTTCCAAATTCCTGATTTGCAGAAGGGCTTATAACGAGAACAATACAAGCTCAGCTCCAATGTGTTTCATGACGTGACTACTTAATGTACTACATTGCTTATAATTAATAGGGTGGCTTCTATCGTGGGGGAGTAAGGTCGATAATCTGAGGCAGGCGCCCGCCGCTCGAAACTGTAATGGTGTAAGCAGTAGTCACGCTACTGGGAGGTTGTAATTGTTCGGATTTGATAGATTCTTGTATGTGGGTTATCGCTGATACTCGACGGGTGTGTTCGAGTGGATTTTGTCCATTGAAAACTCTCAAAGGGAATCGGTTCAAGGTTGGCAAGGGAGTTCCAAAAAATGTAGGAGAAAAACATTTTAGTAGGTATAGCTAACTTGAATAAAATATGATTCCCGTTAAATCTCTTTTATGATATAAACAGAATAAATAATATTTTGAGACTGATTGTGTTACCATTAGATCGTACTCATATTCATATTAAGTACCGCTTTTAAACATATAACAGGTTTAATGCTATAAAATTATATATAATAGAGCGCATAAAACTATAAATAATGCGTGCGTTAACGGTAACGGCACCGTGCGAGCCGAGATAACGATACTTGCGGAGACTTGATGAGCTGTCGAGTATGTTACTGTTTTAGGAGGCCTTTCCACTAGACTAGAACATAGGAGGTATTCTTCTTTTATGTTTTTTCAAATTCACCTGTCTATCTGATACCTTTTCACGCTTGGCTGCCGGCTGGGCGGATCTTTGGCGAGGATATACGTGGTCCCGGGAAAGGAAAAAGGCTACTGTTTATTAAATCATGGAACAACGCGTGTGAAGCCGCGCCGGAAGCTAGTTAATAGGTTCATCATCGTCATCATCATCAGTCTATATTAGCCCTGTAGCTCTGTCTTCACCTGGCCGTATCCAGCATCTGCCTGCAGTCTTTCTCCGACCGTCTTCCTGGCCGGAGGGCGTTGATTGCCGCTACACTTTCTTTACTGAGTCGCGGGCTTCACTTAGAACATGTTTTCCCCAGTGGTTGTAGATTCACGAGATAAAGCTGGTCCATTTCTTCAGATAACGAAGATCTTTATGGGACCTATTCACATTTACTTTGTTGTACTACTTCTACAAAGTAAATGTGTAGATACCAATAAGTTAAAAAAAATGTAGATCTTCACAAAGCCAAAGCAGAGCTGAACCAAACTTGAGCAATTGTATGAAAATCAAGGGATCTTCTTGGTAGGTTTTGCATACTGCGTAGTAACGTAGGCAAGATAAGTAAACATTTTCATTGATATTGTTTTACATTTGTCCCGGCTTGGAACAAATGTTTATATGAGATGCAAACATTTGTTCTGGGCGTTCTGGGTGTTTTCTATGTATGATAAACATATCTATCTATACATGGTTATCATAGTTATCTAGTACCTTTAGCATAGTTATCCTTAGCTTGGGGCTAGATGATGTTGTTCGGATTATCCAGCTATTTTTATTTATTTATTGTATCGTTGTTCTCGAAGAACATTGGTACGGTTGACTCACTCAGCCATAACGTGGTATTATTATGTAAAGTAAAAAATCATTTATTTCTTTAGGCTTACAAAAAAAGCACTTAGACAAGTCATATTTTATATATAAATTATTATCAAATAAAATTATTTTACTGTTCACTTAAATTTTTTGTACACTAGTGGAAGAATATGTGAAGGAGCCTTAACGTCTGCTAACACTAAACTGAAATTTCACGGCTACTATAGTGATCGTGTGTACACGCTCTAAGCTTATTATGTACATACATTACCGAAGACTATTTGCAGTCGGAGCCGTTATATTGCCTTCAATAAGATAGAATTGGTACAGAATTAAACAATTAAGTGTTATAAATATAACCCAGGCTACGGCCTAGACATCTTCATTATTTTAATTGGCATATATGTATGTGTATACTGAGTGGTTTTTAACTGGGATAGTAGGGGGGGCACCCATAAGTAGACGCAGGAAAATGACTCAAAGTCCCTAAAATATAATAAATAAAAAATAAAAAAATCTCTAGTCTAGCTCTAGGCTAGCTCTAGCTAGGCTAGAGACGAACCTTTTTTTTGTCAGACTTTTTTGGTCTACCACCACCGCCCCGCGCACCCCACCTTTGTCACCATTTGGTTCATAAAAACTGTTACTGCGCAGCTTTCTGTGCTTAGTTCGGACCTGCCAAGTTATATTGTCCGTACTTGTACCAAATAGCAAAATTATTAAATAGATGATGTTCGTAATCATTGCCATCTTAGGAAAATGTTGTTTATCCACACTTTGCAATATAAAATTAATTTAGAAGATTTATATAAAAATGGATCTACTGAGATTGATAGAAATGATTTGTAAAGCAAAATTAATATGTTTCGTGTGACAGAATAGTCTGTCACCTTAAATTTATTATTTTGGCAGACCAAATGGACAAAGAGTGCTTTATCCAATCCGTCGAATCACAATAGTTAACCACATAGGACGAGGAGAGATTAGGTAATGGTGCTGTTGAAAGAATAAACAAGTAGAGTCTGTGTAAAAAGAGAAGTCTCCTAGGAATTGAGGGCGCGCGTGTGCCAATGTACTACTTTTGTTGCGTTGATATGTTAGTTCACCGTTTTGCCACGAGACTTCTCTTTTTGCATAGACTCTAGGTATATTTTCACGTGGGAAGCGACTTTGTTTTCTAATAAGTAGTGAAGAAGTGGAAACTTGTAATTACAAGATACCCTCAGTAGCATAATATGCATGTATCATAATTAATGTTATCGTAAGCAAAGACCGTCTTGCCAAATAGTGCTCATGCTGCATGCATTTTGTTTCTTCTGTTTGTGTCCGAATAATTGATTTGATTTACGAGATGTACTAGCTGACATACTATCACCTACATATTAATCATGACATGAAATCATGACATTCCTATATTAACTAATTTTATAAATATGATTGTTTAGAATTTTAGGCTAACATTTGACAAGAACCCAAAAATTGTTGTGCCCTGACAGGGTTTTTATGCATTGTGTACCTAACCACTAAGACTACACCTAAGAAACTACCTGTATGCATGAAATTACTATAAATGATATGAATATGAGATAACTCTAAAATTTAATAAAAATATAACCTACTGAAAGGAGTGGACATGAAAAGGCAAGCATAAAGATCTTAAATAATTATAGGGTAAGGAAAGCGTCAATTGAAAGGGTCAAGGCGAAAACCGACCGCTGGGTGCAAAAGCCAGATGTTAAATGATTGATTTCCCGTTTGTTGAGTACAACGCAAGGGCTTTTCGGGCATTAGCTGCCATCGATCATCGAATCTTGCCATTAAAGTGGAAGTGGATAGAGCCTTGGTAAGATGCAAACGGATCACATAGACGGAAAGTCTCTTACTTGTAAAAATCTTAAACTTTAAGTAATAGCTAAGCCAATAACGATTAAAGTTACTTTAGTAACACGCATACATTGCGTATTGACGAATTAAAATTGGCCCTCTTGGCATGTGAAAGTTTTGTGTAGTTTGCATTTGCGTGGGACAGTACAGTTACCAAGCTTCTTTTGCCAGCATTCCGGGTATACTGCCTTTTGGCAGACAGACATAATTATTTTAGTTATTAACAATAATGACGGTTAGCAAAAGGCAGTATGCCCGGTAATATTTAAGTTTAAATTAATATATCAGACCAAAATAAGTGAGCGGAGTCAGCCACGTGACTTTTTTCTAATACTTACATTTTTGAACTCATGATATCTTTCGAATGGAATGTCCGAATTGAATAATTCAGAAAGTTATACAAAGGTATTGAAGCAGTCTTGAATATGAAGTAATTTATTTTGATAAGGATGAATACCACGGTACAAATAAAGAGCCTTTTCTAGCGACGGAATTTTAAGTATTTTTTTTAAATAACAAAAACACATATTGTGACGTAACTATAATAGTTAGATATAATTATGCTGTTGCGACATTTTTTGTAGATAATGATGTGTTCTGCAATGTTTTAGTACATAACTTTATTCTATCATCAATAGTTTTCGCAGCGCACGCGATGTAAGGAATTTTTTTAAACCTGGGGTTACGTTATTGGAGTTTTAGTAAGGATCTCTAATTTTTTTGAAAATATAATATGGCCTATGTTCACCGGGAATAGTGTAGCTTCCCAACGGTGAGATAATTTTTCAAATCGGTTCAGTAGTTTCGGAGCCTATTCAATACAAACAAACAAACAATCAAATCTTTCCTCATTATAATATTAGTATATGTTTTAAAAGGTCAAACCCCTACATATTGTACGAGATTGTTTGGGTGTAAAAGCCTAAAAGTTTATTTGTGGACATCAAGCGTTTTGTTCAAACTTATCCCAAGTCATGTACGAAAACCAACTCCTTTTGGATCATCTGTAATTTCATAAAGCGAAATAATATTTTTCTCTTCAACTTTTCAAGTTTATTTGAGCGTTTCGTCGGGAACTTTAAACTTTTCTTGGATTCTTTTGATTCTGTTAGGGAAATGTTGAAAGAATTTGAATATCTGGCTTCCTGTGCTGGGTCACAGAGTGTGGAGAAATAATAAAGCATAACACAGTGCACTAGGTACTTTACTCTGTGAAGTTTGTTTGCTGTAGAATGTGGGAAATGGAATGCACGACTTAATAAATCGATTTCAATTGTTATTGTAACGGACGTTCGTGGAACTTTTTGCCCATTTACAGTTTTTATAATGCCAGTTTAATTTAAAAAAAAATGCCAGTGGCAATACTATTATGAGTTAGCATAAGACGGATAACGATAACGATGCCCTGTTTTTTCTTTTATCTTTGCTTTTCAGAATATTTAACGATTCCAAACGACTTTAATGACTTTAAATGATTTATCGTTTTATTAGTATTTTACACATAGAACAAGATCTGCTTAATTTGGGGCTTGATGATGTTGTGTGAATTGTTCAGTATTTTTTTGTTTAATTAGTTAAGTATTAGTTATATAGCATACTAGCTGCGCCCCGCGGTTTCACCCGCGTTGTGAAAGATATTTTGGATAATATACAATATATCTTTATAAATTGTAGCCTATGTGTTATTCTGATATGTAAGCTATATTATTGTGAAGTTTCATCAAAATCCACTTTGTAGTTTATGCGTGAAAAAGCAACAAACATCCTCATAAAATTCCACGTTTATAATATTATATAGTAGGATATACTCTGCAACAAGGTACATGTTTTCTTTTCGGAACGGTAGGTAACTACGTGCTTGTCCATTCCTATGTTTGCACTTAGCACATCATCGATAGCCAGCGTCGACAAAGCAATTGTCAGCAGCTAAACATCTCGTAAAGAAAAAGCTAACTCTTTAATACCTATTTTCTCGATTGTTGGCACGGTGCAGAAGATGTTTCCTATTTAAATAGAGATTTGGAAGCACTACGCCAAGACTCGACGCTTTAGGCATCTATGCAGCTTGGTTATCCTGATGTGTATTGTACGAGTTTGCACTGTCGATTTATTTCCAGATTTATTCTGTTCATATCATAAACAGAATGGAGTTGATCTTAAAGCGAATAGCTTTGGTAAAAGTAAAAGTAAAAAATCATTTATTTCTTTAGGCTTACAAAATAGACAAGTCATATTTTATACTTTAAATTATTATCTAATAAAATAATTTTACTGTTCACTTCAATTTTTTGTCCACTAGTGGAAGAAGTGAAAAAGAAACCACTAGCATGTTCATATCTTATATGTCTAATACATGGTTATTTGCCTATTTAAGGTAAATTGGCATTTACTGAAATTAAAGCTGCTATTTGTTCGTAATGAAAGGATTACCCAAATATTTCTGGTAAGATCCAAATGTGCAAACGGATGTGCAAATGGTGTAATCGGATCAAATTATATTTATCATTACTAAATGAAAAAAAAAAAAAAAAAAAAAAAAAAAAAATGAAAGTATGGATGACTGTTGTCCTCTTCATGCCAAAAAACTAAACGGATCGGTCTGTAATTTAAAAACGGTAGTTCTAAGTCTAGAATAAAACATTGGCTACTTTTTGTCTCATAAATCAATGCCCGTGGGATATAAATAACCGGCAATAACTAGTTAATGATACATTTATTTGACCAAGAATGAGAATTAATCACGGGTACAAACTCGTATCGTGTTTATTTACCTTGTCTTTCCTGACGTTCTATCTGGTAGGTTCTCATACATGCTGCCGTGGTCACGAATGAGATAGGGTAGCGTAAAACTCCAATACTTGTTAGTACCTAGGTACCTACTACAATCATTGCAAAATCCCGTAACAAGGTTTATCGTATTAGTTACTTAGACATACTCGAGATAAAATTTGTTATTTTGCCAGATCTCTAATACAGCGCAGCAAATACTCTAATCAATTAACCTCTTCCTCCACAAACGGATTCTATTAACTGCTAAAACAAACAGATAGGTATTGGTACTGGTCTGCTACTTGCCGTTTTGTGGCCAATTATCGCGGCAATACCTATGTGATCCTCGAATCACAAACAGTCTTTTGCAAACTGAGCTCTGTGTGTACCGTTCAAGGTATAATGTCTTATGCAGGATGAGTAAGTTTTATTTGTGTTCTCGTCGCAGGGGGAACAAAGGTCCGCGCTAATGAACAGACCCCGTGAAGGATTCAATGGCCCATTCACCGTCTCGTAAGTGTTGAGCTGCAGTCGGGCTCATTTATCTAAGCTGACGCAAAAATAGGTAATTAAGATGCAAAACAGCCAAGTTTTTAATATAATATTCCACAGTGATCTTTAACTTATGAACCCCTTTGATACAGGTCAACGTCCTCAATGGTTTATTGTGATAACTGTAGGGACTAATAAGTATATCAGTTTCGATTTGTCTACAGAATTTTCAACAGGCTCTGATCCACGACACGTTGACTCAAAATGCATTAGTTGTATTTTTCCGTTTTAAATCGAGATTTTCGGAATTCCTGTTACCTTGCAGGAACCAGACCCATACAGCTCGAAACAAACAATGATATTCGATTAGTCAAGCAGCGATGCAAAACCAAACACAGGACTGGTTGAGGGAGCTGTTTGCGATTGCGGGGCACTTCGTCAATTATGAGTAATCAATCTATCCGATGTATGGAATTGGATGTGGCTGGATCGACTAATTAATTATTTTATTTCAAAACTATCTTCTGCTCGCGGCTTTGCTTGCATGGTACTTGAGTTCTTAGTATGGGTTGTGCAAAAATAAAAAAAACTACCTATTTATGAAAATTCTATTTAATTTAAATCGTCCCTTTATCCTTCTATACATTTAGCGCCTCGCAGGGCATCTACCGGATAGAAAGGAAACAACTTTTCGAAGTATGACAGCGATCCAATAGTTTCATACAAACTATTCTTTGTTTCGTGAATTTTGCGACTATTTGCCGCAATTCTGCCAATTCCATTATGATTTTGAGTGATTCGTATTGCTTTTTTTTGACATACATAATTTTCTTATTTAACTTAGGTAGTACGAAAATAAAAAGATTTTTACCCTTACAAAAGAACATTATTCAAATACGACTATCTACAATGATGCGGCAATCTCATCGATCTGACGAGTGAAGGCCTACGTGTCTCTTCCGTTTTGTGGTTGGAACTTTTATTCACTGCACACACTCTGTTTTACTTCTCATGTCACAATGTGGTTGATCCTTTCATGTCAAGCACCACTCGGGCTTCATTGATTGAAATTACGGTCAAAGGTTGTTAGTTCGATTTAACAAACAGCATTTCAAAAGCGAAATCTAAAAACAACATTGTTTCAAAGTCGAGATTAGCTCTTTACGGCCCAAACATATTCAAAGTCAATATACACGAAGCGCAGATAAGCGTTTAGATTTATTATCGTAGCGTTTTTCGCTCTCACATACGAGTACCAACAACAAAAATCAACCTACATTCCAAAGCGTTTTCAGTTATACTACTATATGAAGAGGTATACTACGTACACACACGGGATTGAATATTCAGCATTTTTTTATTCCTGTCTGTTATTCTTATTTACGCCAATAGTGATGTCCATTTTTTACTGAACCACTGAAAGAAAACAAACTTATAAATCATAACCTTTCCGATCAAATTCCAATTTATTAAATCTTATCTCTCCTTAGGATTTTCTACAAGGTTGGTCTATCTGGTAGCGGTCTCGGCAGCTCATAAAATAAATAGGGCAGATGCCTCTCCTATCTGCACGAATATCTTCTTTAAGAACCCGCGGCTCGAGATTTATCGCAACGCTGCGGCCGGCCCGCACGCAAGATCATGCTGAGGAGGCCAAAGGCTGGCGCTACACGGTGCGATGCGACTTCGTAACGCTAGATACAGATTTTGAGAGACATCACCTCACCTACGTGAGGTGATGTCTCTCAAAATCTGTACCCCAAATCAGAAGAATAAGAATGTTTTATTTCAAATTCACAAGGTAGCCTTAAACGTTAACTAAGCTATTTTTATTTACACGGAGTACTTCTAAAAGATTTTGATGATATCATTCTTTTAAACTTTGAGCGTCACAAAACATTCTGACATAGAACTAATTTTATTGTAAGCAAACCAATACCAGAAAGCGATTAATTAAAACAACTCCTAGCTGTTTGTTGTGGCCAATGTGTCGCTGAAGAATTAACGCTGTGTCGGCTATTACTCGTGTGTTTATCAATCCATGATAACAAATCTGTTGCGGTACGTTTGGCAACGTCACGTGTGGCATCGCTCGAATAAGCGTAATAAAAATATATATTATACGGTTGAATTACCTCGTCTGAGTATTTCGTGTGGTAGTTACGCTGCTATTTAGGATGCTAGTTTAAGACGTGATGGGGCAAATTCCATCTCTTTTTAAAGACCTTGAGCTAACCCTTGTTCTAAATAAATAACCGTGGCTAACCAACATTACTTAATAAGGATACTGTCACGTCACAGAAATTTAACTTTCAGTTCAATGTGGTTAAAAGTTGGCGAAACACATTTATCTCGTGTCGCAGGCATTACAAGAAGGAGACAAAACCGATGACAAAGTTGGTGTATCGATTTCCGCCACGAGGCCGTTCCCAAAAGTGTTTAATCCTTTCAACGCCCCGATATTCGCTGTGAGGCAAACTTCGCGTCATTACTAAGTTTTCCAAGTTTCTGACTTTCATCTGCTTTGTTTTCGAAGAAATTTTCTGTACCACTTTGTCGCAATTCTAATTTATTTCTGAAATTTTGTACAAAGTACTAACATCAAAAATTGCTAAACAGAGAGACTAGTAGGAGTGTGGAAAATACCAAAAGGGAAAAGAGTTTTCACTGTTTACTACCGTTTACATAACAAAGCATATACGCTTAAACAATAATAACACAACTTCTCAACTAAGAAACTATTAGATCGCCATCGTAGATAATTCGGAAAGTAGTCCCTCGCGTTATCCGGTAGGTGCACTGTAAGGTGTTAAATTTATGGAATGAAACAATAACTTTAATAGTTTACATAAGACTAATTAGACAAATCCTCCAAAAGCGTTTTATGTGAATAATGGGGCGTATACATGTTTTGAACTTTGTTAGCCGGCACCTGCATGTGAGAAACTCCCTAATTTTAACTTTTTTGTATTCCATTATAATCCTTTCAAGATAAAAATAACGGCATGTACGTGATTTACTTGCAAACAATTTTAGGCTTATTTATATTCAGCCTGAAGCGGTGAAGGATAAATGATACCTCAATTTTACATCTGAACCATAGATTTGAAGGTTTCGGTTTCCGTCCACATGTTGGATGAACATGAAATAGAAAAAACTAGCTACACCGCGCGGTTTTACCCGAATTTATAAATATATCTGACTTATTTAATCATTCCAATCGACATCAGTAAATATTTAAGAATGATCTGCAAAAGTTTTGTTCCGGGTCTGAAGATTTAAGAAGCTGTTTTTATTACAAAGACTTGATAGTCTTTAGCTTATCCATAACTCTAACTCTACTTTGTTTGCATAACATCATCTAGCCCAGATAGAGTAAAAAAAACCCGGAATAAAAACAAGTTAACATAACATTTAAAATATTCATCCAGTGTGCATGTACATAACTATGTACATGCAAGCAAAAATAAATGAATATAAATAAAATAATATTTTAACATAATTTATTGTAACTATAATATTTTTCCCGGTGAAATTTTATCTAGAAATAGTGTGCGAAGCCTCGTTCAATGCCAAGATAGTAATAAAAGTAGTTTCGTTGAAATCCGATCGTCAATATCGGCCAATATCGGGCTTTGATTTCACGTGACTTGGTGCTAGATCGGCATCGGGTGACGAAGCCAGTCTTCTGTCTCTTCCGGCTTAACACCCCACGTATTCCTAGCGAATGGGCAAACTGCAGTTATAAATTTGAAGCTGGTCGTATACAATATTTACAAACTTTCGCATTTATACATACATTAGAGGTATATTGTCCCACTAGATTATAAATGCTAAAATTTGGGTGTTTAGACCTTTGGATATTTGCAGGCTCGAGTTGAAATTATACAAAGAGGAAGTTCTAGACCTGAATTTAAAAATAGACCTTTTTAAGGTCATGTGATTTGAACACCAATTAAATAAATCGAATTCTAAGTAAAAGCACGGTTTTTAGCAAGGATTATAATAGAAACCATATGTACATAAATGAATTATCTATGTTGGATAATCCAGACTGCATCATCTAGCCGAAAGCTAACTCGAGCTTGTGTTATGGTTACTAGACGACTAATATATCCATAATACATTTAAATTTACTTCAATACAGTTCCAATATATTTTACACTTCGATATTTTTAAATGATACAGGACATTGGTTATTAAATACTACTACGCTTTGGTTGAAAACTACCTAAGTCTAGTATTAATAGTACGGCAAACGTAGATGCTGATTTGTATGAACAAAATGAACCTTATTACACACTACACATACACACGCATAATTCTCTACCGACACTGGATGGAAAATTAACTATATGTGCGATTCTATCAATTAATATTATCCAACTCAAAATTGCAGCCACAATTAGCTAGAGCTCTATTCCAGGAAGTACTATTCAAATAAACTGATTTTCTAAACAAGCAAAGTGTTACTTCGCTTCAAACATTTCCACGTCTAGTGCAGCTTTAAAGAAAGAAACAAGATGACAGTACCTTGTCCATATAATTTATGAAAACTTGTTGTGCACTCATAAAAATATCAATCGGTTCCCTAAAAATACATAATTTAAATACTAGAAATAAGAATAAACTCGCTGTGCTCACAACTATGCTTCATAAGAACTATGCATTTTGTATCTTGTAAAGGAAAATGTATAGGTATGCTTCTGCAACAAAACTCCAAATGAGTTGCAAAAATTATCAATAAATTCAAATGAATTGTCAAACGCATCTTTTCTTATTACAAAATATCGGATAATCAAGATGATAAAACAGCTTAGGACGAGCTTTGCTCAAAAGGCTCAATCGTAAGATTTTTTTTTTCCAAGCAACATATTCATATTGTGTTTATCTATTGTGTATATATTTTATTTCGAATCCTAAGGTATGTTGTGCATGTGCATAGTTTTGAAAAATTTAAAAACCAAGTTAGATGCACTTAAAGCATATTGCAATATTATTGCAATATGCTTTAAGTGCATCTAACTTGGTTTTTTAATTTAACACTTAAAGCATATTGCAATATTATTGCATATTGCAAACTTAAAGCATATTGCAATATGCTTTAAGTGCATCTAACTTGGTTTTTTAATTTTTCGAAACTATGCACATGCACAACATACCTTAGGATTCGAAATAAAATATATACACAATTGTAACGGACGGAGCCGGGAGCTGAAGACATTGTCCTCTTTGTAGCCCTTTCGAGAGGGAAAGCTATGTATCCCCGTCTCTCTCTTTAGCTTTCACATATCTATATATGATGTATAAAGTCATATCATGTAGAAATTCTTGCTCGCTCTACCAGTAGACGCTGGAGGGAGTAATTTTGTAATATAATAAGTGCCGATTTGCGTACAAATTTGTAATCGTCAAGTAGTCAGCAAGTAACTCTCAAGAAGTCGGCAAGTACTAGCAAATCGGCGCCAGGCAGGAACCTTTGAAGAATAAAAGTCAAGAATACAGTCCACTGGTGTTTTCATTAAGGAACGTGGAGGGAAACCCTACTCGTAGGAACGACACAGTAGGAGCTAGGACCGCCACAATTGTTGGTCCTCCGATGCCGGGATAGAGAAGAGAAGCCATCGTCGAAGAAAGAAGAGCGGTATCCCCTCGGCCCGCACCAGGTACGGCCGAGTCAGGGTACCTGAAGAAAGGAACCGCCTGCCGGCGCATCGTGCATCGCTCGTCGGGGCGCCTGGGAGCGCTCAAGGACCCGCCTGCCGGCGCAACGTGCACCGCTCATCGGGGCGCCTGGGAGCGCTCAAGGACCCGCCTGCCGGCGCATCGTGTATCGCTCGTCGGGGCGCACGGGACGCTCAAGGAACCGCCAGCCGGCGCAACGTGCATCACTCGTCGGGGCGCACGGGGCGCTCGAAGAACCCCGAACGGGGCAGCGTGCATCGTTGTCAAGACCGGCGCAAGGGGCACGGGGTGCCTGAAGATCACCGAACGGTGCTACGTCCGAAAACACGCGTTATCGCGGCCCGTTGACCACGGATACCTTGCGGTGTTACACGAAGTGGCCAACAGGTAAACGCCTTCGGGTGGTGTGGTGTTTGTGCGGCACCACCAGTCCAACAAGAGCGCAAGGACAGCGCGGACTGAAGTGCACTCCTCGCCGGTAAGGGTCACGCAACACGGGCGCCGGACTGTAGGCACACGCCCAAGGGAGTCGGACATTCCAGCCGATTCGCGAGCATCCCGTGATTGCGTGTTCCCCTCTGCTGGGTGGAACCCCCCCTCCTATCCCAACGTATCCATCCCCGAAGGAGCGAACGTCTGCCTTTGGGCGGTCACCTCCTGACGGACTGATAGGGACTGCTAGGGACCGTTAGGGACCGTTAGGGACCGTTAGGGGCGTTCAAGCCGAAGAAGATGCCGCCTATCGGAAGAAGCCCACCACTCACCAGGAAGAAGACCGCCGCACTGAGGGTGTACCACGACTACCCCGCATCACCGACGACGGACAGCACGCACCACGACGCACCACCCGTACCGAACCCCGGCGCAGAGACGGAACCCGGACCATCCACACCCGAAGTACTGTTTGCTGGAGAGGCTACTACCACTACGGCTACCAACCAGACCGTGCGCGACATGATTGAAAGAAGCGCGGTCGAACCTCGACGACAGAATAGTCGCGCTCCTTCAGTACGCTCACAACGATCAAACGCTAGCATTGCGCTGCGTATCCAACAGGCGGAGCTTGAGGCAGAAGAACGGATCGCAGAGATACATCGAAAGGAACTGCGAATTCAAGAAAATCTGATCAAGAAGAGATTAGCCGCTGATGTCGCGGGGATACGTGAAGAAACCGATGCAGTTAGCGAAAACAGAGATGAAGATTGTAATGCGGAGCGAAACGTTAGCGATTGGCTTCAAAAGCATCGCTCACGGGGGGAGCAGAGAGGTTACTACGAAACAGAAGTGGGTACCAGAATCCGAATGACATCAGAAGAACGAACTGCTCCACTTGAGCCGATAGCGAACCGAATTGCACCTGGATCAAGACGACAGAGATCCCCTTCACCGGAACAATACAGAAATGAAAACGCATTCGATAGATTGACGATAGCACTGGAAAGAATGGCGTCAAATAGGCCACCGACAAGACAGATGCAAGAACTGCCTATCTTTAGCGGTGGAGCCAAAGAATGGCTACCGTTCAGAGCAGCTATGCGAGAATCTACGAAGCTTTTCAAGATTTCACCGGCGGAGAACCTAGCCAGACTTAGAACGTGTCTGCGAGGCGAAGCACGAGCTACGGTGTCGGCACTGTTGTTCACGGCAACTGATCCATCTGTAATCATGAACACTCTTGAACAATTCTACGGACGCCCAGAGATGATAATAGACGACGCGATTGAGGACATTAGAAGAATGCCGCGTTTGGGAACGACCGTAACAGAGTTGAATACTTTCGCAATCAAGCTTCAAAATATAGTGACAGTCATCGCGAGTTTGGATGAACGAGGATACCTACACAATCCCATGTTGGCGCGTCAAGTTACAGAAAAGCTGACCCCATACATGAGGATAAGATGGTGCGACTTTGCCGAGGAATACGAAGATCGAAGGGAAGCGGAAATCGTAATGCTATCCAAATTCCTCATGAGGGAGGCAGATCGCGCCGTACGTCATGCATACTCGGCCGCCGCAGCTCGCGGAATCAGCTCGCGGCCGAACGAGGGAGGTGCAAAGCGCACCGAAGAACGGAGCCGTGTGAATGAACGAACCCGCGGAACCGTTCTAGCTACAACCGAAGAAAAGGACAACACAAACGCTAAGAAAGATGAATGTCTCTGCTGCGGCAGTGAGCACCGAACGCCACTGTGCCGGAAGCTGGCAGCCCTGACCGTGAGCGAACGATGGTCATGGGCGAAAGAGGCAGGAGTCTGTTTCCGTTGTCTAGATAGTAAACACAGACGTTTCCGCTGCAAGGGCAAGAAATGTGGAATCGATGAATGCACCCGATCGCATCATGCGTTGCTGCACACGCCAGAGGGCCAAGGAAAGGCACCTGTCGCTCAGAACGAAGAGTCGGCGCTAACAGCATCAGCAAGGGCACCTGAGGAAGCATTGCAAATATTGTTGAAGGTCTGTCCTATCACGATCCGAGGCCGAAGCGGGAGAGAAATGAGAACTCACGCATTACTTGATGAAGGGTCAACGATAACGCTGGTCGACGAGGAGATCGCCTCTCAGCTAGGAGCAAGAGGGCCAGTGAGAGCGCTGAATATCGTGGGGGCCACATCAAGTCAGCGAGAACCCGAAAGCCAGACTGTAACGATTGAAGTGCGTGGACAGAGTCAGGAGAACTTTCAACAAATAAAAGCCAGGACGGTAAAGAATCTAACCCTGGGAAAACATTCGGTCGGAACAGAGCTTCTCCAATTACCCCACTTACAGGAGCTTAAACCGGATGCCGTCTGCTATTCAAACGCGAGACCACGCGTACTTATCGGCGCCGACAACTGGCATCTCATCGTAACACGAAAACTGCTAACAGGCAAACGAAAACAACCAGCCGCCTCGCTTACAGAATTGGGTTGGATAATACATGGAAACGCCCCTCTTAGAACGATAGAAAGAGACAGTGAGATTATATGTCACGTGCGCACACTTCAAGGCATCCCAGACAGAGATGATGAGTTGAGCGAACTCGTAAAGGCGCATTTCGATATAGATGCTCTCGGAATCTCATCGAAGAGGAAACCCAACCCTGATGAAGAGCGCGCTAAAGAAATATTTGAACGGACAGCCAAACGAAAGAAAAATTATTTCGAGGTTGGGTTACCGTGGGCAACCGATGAGTCAGTAATGCCACCGAGCTACGATATGGCCGTACGCAGGCTACACGGCATAGAGCGCAAGATGGATAAATCACCTGAGTTCAAGGAAGCGTACACTGCGCAGGTGACAAAGCTATTCGATAAAGGGTATGCGGCCAAGAGTGATGAGGACCACACGCGAAAGGAACGATTGTGGTACCTACCGCACTTTGCTGTCACGAATCCCAACAAACCAGGAAAAGTTCGAATGGTGTTTGATGCAGCTGCGCGTTCGAACGGTATTTGTCTTAACGACGCGCTATTGGATGGACCGGACTTACTACAGTCGCTCCATAGAATACTGTTTCGCTTCAGAATGAAGCCAGTCGCAGTCACTGCTGACGTACGTGAGATGTTTCTTCAAGTGAAGATAAGGACAGAAGATCAAGTAGCTCAACATTTCCTGTAGCGAGGCGATGATCGCTCCATTCCGCCCCAGAAGTATGTAATGAAGTCTATGATCTTTGGAGCACGAAGCTCACCATTTCTGGCTCATAGCGTGAGGGATCGAAACGCAACGGATTTCAAGGAATCACATCCGCTTGCGTACTACGCTATTACCGGCAGCCATTATATGGACGATTGGGTACAGAGCTTTGATGATGAAGAAACAGCAGCGCGAACAATATCAGAAGTGCAAGAAGTGCATAGTAAAGCAGGCTTTGAGTTGGCTAGCTGGAATAGCAACAAAGAACATCTACTAGTAGGAATACCCGACGAAAACCGCGCACATGCGCCGAAAGAGCTCGCCGCTAATACACATCTGTACGAGAAAGCGTTGGGAATACTATGGATACCTACTTTGGACGAACTGGGATTCAACACAGCAATGAATCGGGTACCTATAGAAGTGAAGAATTCTCAAAGGTTACCGACGAAGCGCGAAGCCTTAGGAGCAGTGATGTCTTTGTTCGACCCGCTAGGCCTGCTGAGCCCATATACGATAACTGCCAAGATTATGCTTCAAGAGCTGTGGAAAAAGAAAGTGGGCTGGGATGAACCGTTACCACCCGAGGAAGCATCAATCTTCGATGAATGGCAGTCGGATCTAAGATACATCGCCGCGTTAAGATTACCGCGATGTTACGATCAAAGAAGTGGTATAACGAAGCGTCAACTTCACGTATTCTGTGACGCAAGTGAGCAGGCGTATGCAGCCGTCGCGTACTGGCGTTTGTCAAGCCAAGAAGGCATCAGCGTTTCAATAGTCGCCGGGAAAGCGAAAGTCGCGCCATTAAGAGCACAAAGCATACCAAGGATGGAGCTACAAGCCAGCTTGATCGGAGCGCGGTTGGCGGATGATATCGTACGCTGTCACCAATGGGATACCGAAGTGATATTTTGGAGCGATTCAAAAACGGTACTGCACTGGATAAGGAACGATACAGTCCGCTACACACCATTCGTCGCACATCGACTGGGAGAGATAGCCGAATTAACCCATCCAGATCAATGGCGATGGATACCGACGGCTTTGAACGTAGCAGATGACGCGACGCGCGCTGGAAATACAGAGCTGAAACGAGATAATCGATGGTTTACTGGACCCCAATTCCTACATGAGAGTGAAGACTGCTGGCCCGTTTCGCATGCTTCTGAAGAGACCTCAGAAGAGGAAGTTGTGGTGACGCACGCCAGAGAGAAGTCGCCGTTAGTAGAAGTGTCCCGTTTCTCCTCCTACGAACGTTTGGTCAGAGCGGTGGCATACGTTCTCGCCTTCATCGATATGTGCAGAAAGCGTGCTAGGAGACTTGGATTGAAGCATATACAAGAGGCCGAGCGCCGGCTAATCCAAGAATCTCAAAAGGACAGTTTCGCCGAGGAAATAACGCGACTATCGAAAGGACAGAACGTCGATCGCACGAGCCGTCTCTACAGGCTAGATCCCGTGTATAACGATGATAGGATAATACGTTTGAACGGAAGGATCAATGCCGCAACAGTGCCCGATGAGATGAAACGACCGCCGGTCTTAGATGGGAATCATCCAATCACGCGTCTGATAATCCGACAAGAGCATTTGACGACCGGTCACGTGGGAAGAGAACAGATAGTAAATAATCTCCGCCAGCGGTATTGGATTCTACGCCTACGACCAAATGTACGAGCTGCGTTACATGAATGCACATGGTGCAAAGTTAGAAGATCTAACCCAGAGAAGCCAGTGAAGGGTGACTTGCCTCGGATACGTTTAAACACACACACAAGGCCATTCTCGCGGTGTGGAGTCGACTGTTTCGGCCCTATGTGGGTGACGATTGGCAGACGACGAGAAAAGCGATGGGGAATATTATTCACGTGTCTAACGACTAGAGCGATACATGTGGAGTTAATCGCTAGTCTAGACGTGGATTCGGCTATCATGGCAATAAGACGAATGGCAGCACGCCGAGGAATGCCTTGCCTGATAGCGTCCGACAATGGGACGAATTTCCGTGGAGCTAACGTAGAGCTGAACAAAACTTTCAAAGAATGGCTCCCCGCCCTCAAGGATTACGCACTCACGAAGCGTATCGAGTGGAGATATATCGATCCTGGAGCGCCGAACCAGGGGGGAGCCTGGGAAAGAATGATTAAAACGGTAAAAAACGCTCTCGCAGTAACGCTCACCGAACGAGCGCCTAAAGAAGAGGTACTCGCAACCCTGATGACAGAGATTGAGCACACCGTCAATTCAAGGCCGTTAACTCACGTACCAGTGGAAGCAGAGGACCAAGAAGCCCTAACGCCGAATCACTTCTTGTTGGGAACTTCCGTGGGACTGCCCTACGTGGGAGAATGCGACAAAGCCGACAGACGAACTTGGCGCGCTGCGCAAGCTCTAGCTAATATGTTCTGGGCGCGGTGGATCAAAGAATACCTACCGACCTTATCGCCGCGTGGTGATGTCAGACGTAAATATACTAACGTCAAACCGGGTGACATCGCGATAATAGCAGACGGTACGCTACCGCGAAATTTCTGGCCCCGAGGCGAAGTCGAGCGCGTATACACGGGTCCGGACGGTGTGGTGCGAAGCGTGGAGATGCGAACGAAGGGAGGAATCTTCAGACGACCAGTGAGAAGGCTCATCGTCCTGCCGGTAAAGAAAGGCTTCGAAGATCTACGCCGGGGGGAGGATGTAACGGACGGAGCCGGGAGCTGAAGACATTGTCCTCTTTGTAGCCCTTTCGAGAGGGAAAGCTATGTATCCCCGTCTCTCTCTTTAGCTTTCACATATCTATATATGATGTATAAAGTCATATCATGTAGAAATTCTTGCTCGCTCTACCAGTAGACGCTGGAGGGAGTAATTTTGTAATATAATAAGTGCCGATTTGCGTACAAATTTGTAATCGTCAAGTAGTCAGCAAGTAACTCTCAAGAAGTCGGCAAGTACTAGCAAATCGGCGCCAGGCAGGAACCTTTGAAGAATAAAAGTCAAGAATACAGTCCACTGGTGTTTTCATTAAGGAACGTGGAGGGAAACCCTACTCGTAGGAACGACACAGTAGGAGCTAGGACCGCCACAACAATAGATAAACACAATATGAATATGTTGTCTTTGACTTTGCTTGAATATTATTCAAGCAAAGTCAAAGTCACACTTTATTTCTTTAGGCTTACAAAATAAACACTTAGACAAGTAATACTATAAATGATTATCAAATAAAATTATTTTACTGTTCACTTCAATTTTTTGTCCATTTGTGGAAGAAGTGAAAAAGAAACCACTAGTATGTTCATCTCATGTCTAATACATGGTTATATGCCTACAAGTATATAAACATTATTTTTAGGTTTTATTTATAGTATACTAGCTGCGCCCCGCGGCTTCGCCCCCGTGGAAATCCATATGTCCAAATGGTTAAAATTAAATGATAAAAAGTATCCTATGTTAGACTCCTGGTTCTAAGCTACCTCTCCACCAATTTTTAGCTAAATCGGTTCAGCCGTTCTCGAGTTATAAGTGTTGTAACAAAAACGACTTTCTTTTATATATATAGATTATACTTACTAAAAAAAACCGGTCGCCATTTTAGAAGAGGATGCAGCGTGCAGCACACGCGGGCACGTGCCTGAGTCACGTGGTGCGACTTAATTGACGATCTAGGACCTGCAATATTCAGCAGGTACCTGCACTCATTCACCGCAGAGAGACTGTGAGGCTTCACACTGAATTCCAGTTAGAGGCTATGAATTTGATTAGAATCTTGATGGCTTTTTAATGCGGGCATTATTTATATCACTATCACTACATAGTATAAAACAAAGCCGCCTCCCGCTGTCTGTCTGTCCCTATGTATGTTTCGATCATTAAAACTACTCAACGGATTTTGATGCGGTTTTTTAATAGATAGAGTGATTCAAGAGGAATGTTAATAAATCATTATGACACATAGATTTCCACGCGGGCGAAACTGCGTATCGCAGCTAGTTATATTATATTAATACCTATTGCATTGGAGTATTCCAAATTCCAATAAATGGTATAATTATAGTAAAATATGCCAAAAAGTAAGTAAAATAAATAATGTCAGTTATCAAGAAAAGGTTAACAAACCCCCACTTCTTGGAGAGAGGCACGTTCAGCATTTCGCATAATCCGTAAATGGACAATACTTTGCTTGTGTCAAAATGATTGCTTATTTTTATGATTATGTCATTTCCTATTTAATGAAACGTAGGTATATGACAACAACATTACTATTAACAATATTTTAACATCAGCTTTTACTTTTCGACAGTCCGAGAATCTGATTCCGAGCATAGCGGCACTTTTATTTAGGTATTTTAGAATCCGAGCAAAGCGGGACTCGTGCATAGCGGAATTAACCCTTTATTTCAAGGATTAATACGCCTAATAATGTCCCTTTACCCAACAACGAGAGATATCGGGTTAATACTAATCCTTTGGAAGGATGAATCCCATCAACTATTTAATAAAGGACTCGGTATCCTTTACATCCCACCTTCAATAATAGGTAACTATCAGAACCAGATAGTGTCACAGTCATCAATTAACTCTATTATCCCGTTCTAAACTCTCCGTCAGTGGCGGTTGTCGTAATCCCCTGCAATTAGGCTCTGGGTCTCTCCTCTGGGTATCAATCAAAGACGAGTGCTCGCGTCTTGTCTCACCTTCGTATTAGATAGAAGAGACTTGGAGAACGGCGTGTCATTACTACTAACTTAATGAACTTTTACAGCTGGATCCGTAGTTTTTCGTGAAGATTAAGGGTCAAATTTAAAGGGGTCGAATTAATCTAAAGCGTAAACTGATTCGGCTCTATTGAGAATTTTGAATAAGCAGCTTTCATTTTAACGCTTTGAGTGAGCTCAGGAGCTGTTTAAGTGGTGATATGAAGACTCAGTTCGATATAGGTAGTAGCGTCCTTCTATTAACTCGTATAGCGTTCGAATAAATAAAGTTCGAAGTGCACCTGTGGGTAATGAGCGTACTAAAAGTATAAGCTCCCATGTTACATATTACCTGCACAAGCTGATCGGCTCATAACTTGAAACTGCCAATCAATCTCTATTAGTGAAATCCGTCTACTTAATCGGTCTAAGTTTCATTGTTTAATTGTCTACGAGTTCGGGATAATGAGGCAAGTTCTAGCCCCGGCGACTTACAAACTACAATGATTGGATTAATACTTCGACAACGGATTTTGCTCGTGTATTGAGAGGCGACCGATAGCGCACAAATGTGGATCGACTTTTGCCTAACGAGCGACCAACAATGGGATCCTTGTACAGACCGTTACAAATGTTTTACTGAGTTCTGTTACTGAATATGAAACAAATACAATTTAAGTGTCCAAAATAGGATGAATATTTTAGTATAATAAATAGTCCGGCTGTACAATCGATCATACCGACGGCCGACAAATACTCAAATTAATTTAGTGCCGATTATGATCGAGCGGCGACGACCTCCACGACTGACGATGCATCCATCACTTAAAGTCCACCACCATCTACGTCAAATTGACCCGTATTTGGCCTCTTTTTTACAAACATCAATATTAATTTACGGCAGTGTACTGTATTGAACCCGTTCCCCCAGCCGCCCCGTCGGGGTGGGCAGGGCACTACCATACTTAGCAGCGTACGCACTGTGAATTGTTTTCTGCAGGTTAATTTTAAGCCTCTGAGTTTTAGGGTGCTTTGCCCGCGGCGAAATGGTTTGATATAATGTTTGTTTGTTTGAAAATTTAATTACTGTTTGTACATTTGAAATGTTTTATTTTTGCTATGACTTTGCTATGACAATGTGTATTAATCGCTAGTGTGTTCTTTCAGTCAACTATCAGATATAATTTCAGCACAATATTCATCGATACAGGGCTCACCTAGTCAGGAAGCTGATTAGCCGACGAAATCCATACTAAGTTTTCATTATATATTATATATATTTTCATAGGGCGCAAGCCTCACACTAGGGGTGATTTCTAAGAAATTTCATAGGTTTTTTTAAGTTTTCGACTTGGAAGGGATTTGAACCCGCAACCCTCCCTCTGTACGGGATGCGCTACCTATTGCGCCACATGACTCCTTAAACTTTGGGATTTAATTCAGACTCAAGCGTCGATTAAGCTCAAGTCCCGTTAAACTTGAAATTTTGTTGTTGTTGTACATTATTAAATGTCTTAGAAATCCATAACTATTTTAATATTATAAATTCTAAAGTAACTCTTGTCTGTCCATCCTTTTCACGCTTAAATGGCTGAACTGGTTGTAATACAATTTACCAGGGAGCATCTACCTCACTAGCAAATGTAGGTATCTATAAATATAATTTGCCTAGGATGGACATGTGTACCTGATATCCCAGGAACGGACATATCGCTACTTTTTATCCAGGTAAAGGGTGTGCGAGGCCGCGAGCAAAAGCTATTCACATTATAAATAGCTCACCAAATTACACAGTCAATGAATGTTAACTTTGTTATTTCATGTCTTGGTCTTTTGTCTATTTACTGTAAAACTTAATTTGGTTTATGGAGACACACATTTACTTTTATCTACGAGTTCATGGTATCGTATTCAAATCGGAAACCAAAACATGTCCTGCTTTGTTGACTTGTTACTCTTTCAGGTTACTTGAGTTGTTACAGCTCGAGAGTGACCACTCATTGTGGAAGAGTATAATTTGTTTATTCTGTGGTGTGGTCGAAGTAAGATTGCGAGAATTCAGCTAAACAAACAGATGGATTGAAGCAGTATTGATAAGAGCATGGGATCATTTGAACTTCATATGCATATCCTTCTACATATATAACCATCAAATTATTCTGTTCATTGAGTAAGAAAAAAGTATCAAGGTAGACTACTAAAACACTAACGTCCCTGTTACTTCTCGACTGGAAAGGACAGGAAAATGCAGAAAAATAAATTTAGAATCGGTACTTGTTGAGTGCTTGCAGTGCATAATGAATGCCTGGCAACTTGCGATAACTCACATTCAAACTTCACAATGCTATGGAACAGTCATAAAAAGGAATGGTTGTTCGCGCGGTCAGTTACAACCAGAGGCCATAGAAGAGCTACACAACCTGCTGAATGTTTCCTCACGTTGACTAATGGATTTCTGCTCGAAAGTTTACTCTGTGGTTGGAATTTTGTAGAGTGTAACGGCATTCTTAAAAGCTATTCTAAATAATAATCCAGTGCAGTATGAATTCATATTATACAAGAAAAAATATGTTGAATAAATCATTTACCGCAGCTTCCCGTCTGTTGAACTGCTAGTCACTGATGCGTACGCTCCACAGTTTTGGACTGGTCTTTCCATTATGCAAACGGCTATCAATTGTAAAGTTATAATATAATTAGATAGAAGGTAACGACACTAATTCAACCTAACTAGAAACTTATATATAACATAGCTTTTACAAAGCTAATTAATTAATTGTCATGAGCATCCGAATACTGTCTTAATTAGTAATATCAGAGCAGAGCTCTGCACTCAGATTTAACCACGCTTCATAGAAACTACCTACGTCACCAGCTGCGAACTTTAAGGAAGTTTGCCTCCGAAAGGTAAACAGAACCCATCATGGATGCAAACCATGATTAGATCTGCACCTGAAGCGAATTAGCACACTCCCGCAGATCTAATTCAAGTTGTGTGTTTTGTTCAACTGACACGTTGAACTACTTGTTCCTACGTTAGTGTCTGTGGAAAATGTAGGTCTGGTTGTGGTTGTTGATGTACCCATGTACTATCAAGATGGAATTGAGAAAAGGAATCTTCACTTCGACTGCGGCGATCTTTTTTCGACTGCGATCTTTTTTTTAACCTAAGCCATTCGTGCTGCCGCTCTACACAGCGGTTGTGTTGCGCCCATCGACTACTAGTCGATGGTTGCGCCGCACATGCGTTTCGTTCGAAAAACATATTACTGTGCTGAGTCACACAGATCTGTATTTTCTCAGCCGCTGCGCTAGTGTGGATTTACGCATATTAGTCACTTGTAGAAAACACATACGGTGTGATTTCAGCAATCGACGTGTAGTAGGGTTGGCAACGAGCGTATTCTGTTCCTGATGTTGCAGGTGTTCACTGGCTGCAGTAACCACTTTCTATCAGACAGGCCGCATGCCAGTTTGCCACCTTAATATAAAACACAACCTAATATAAAAAAAGCCTAATAAGAAAGACGTGTAAACTCTAGTAGATTGTCATTTTAGAAAATAGTGTCTGTTCGTATCGTGTTCGCTTCGTATTTAAGGTCAAATGTTAAAAAAATCGGGTTTTGCAATTACCTAGGCCCCTATAACTCCAATGATGTGAACATCTATTATAAACTAGTGGCTAGTAGCTTAAATAGTCTTCGTAGAAAAATAATAATCAAAGGTTTCTAGAAATATAGACAATAGGGTAGTGTCCTGGGTAAAATATACGAAAAAACAATTTGTGAGACATTTGATCTTTAATAACTTACAACATAAACACAATACTTTATTCGACTTTGAGACAATCTTTATAAGGCCAAAGTGAAGGCTTACACAAGATTCCAGCTGGTTGGCACTCAGTGCTCGGTTGATAAAAATGTTGGCATAAATTACTGAACTAGTAGGCTGCATTTTATATCGAAATCATACACCTAAATTTAATCGTTAATCGCTGAAACAATTATTTTTTTATCTACATAAATCGCCACTTAGGTGAGGCTTTGGTGAAAATAAGGTATATTCAGGATAAATGCATATAAAGTACAACCGTTTTACGAAGCTCCTTCCGACTGACTTCAAAGTTGGTTAATAAATGGAATCACACGCGTTTTCAGGCACTATACCAAATTTGATATAAAAATAATGAGCTTGTTCACGCTGATATCGAATCAATTGACGATTTCATTGCGCGCGATGTCTTTTCGACCTTCTTTCTCACATACAGTTTGATGGAGCGTAGAGCGTTAGGTTGAGAGCACTACAAAGAGTTCCTCTGATTGCGATTGAGACTGTAACTGGCGCTGCATCAACTGCATTTGATATTTGTTGACAGAAATACAGAAGAATGCTTAGTGATGTTTACAGTCCTTATTTCGTGATTTATATAACATTAGCGGGACTTTAACAATAAATTGCTTACACTTTGAGTGCTGAAAACGCACGGTATGAGTTTTCTACAAGTGACTAATATGCGTAAATCCACACTAGCGCAGCGGCTGAGAAAATACAGATCTTTGTGACTCATCAGAGCTGTAATATTTTTCGAACGAAACGCATGTGCGGCACAACACAACCGCTGTGTAGAGCGGCAGCACGAATTTTTTAGGTAAAAAAAAAGATCGCAGTCGCCGAAAAAAAACCGCAGTCAAAGTATTAAAATTGTGATTTATTCTCAAAAATACTCAATCTCACTTACATGTGAAAACTTTATTATAAACTTTATAAGAAATGCCTAACACATTTCGTTAGTTCTGTTTTAAATGCATATAATGAGTTTATTTATCACCTTCTTTCAGTTTTGCTCACACAGCGTGCACAGCATAGCTGTGTTTGCATATTTCAATATAAGCAATTTTTTCACAGGCTTTTAATATTGCAATTTTTCTTTTCTTTTTTCAGATTACTTTGTTATAGTCACGAACGCTCGTACCGTTTTTTACTTTCTCTCTGGCCTCCCCCAGCTTTATGTGTATTTTTCATCCCCCAAGGCTTTTAGAATGATGTGAAGCTACTAAGTCCAACAGTTTTTTTTTTTTTTTTTTTTCTATTCAGATTTTACAACCTTTTAACAATGTCCAACAGTTAAAATCTAAATATTTGACTTTACCACAAGTTGCAAAGATGTGTTTTTTAGTGTTTCACGCCGCAGGATTCAAATATTTATTTTGGAATCAGGGGTCATAAGTTGGACTTTGTAAAAAATAACAGGGTCGGGAAAACTTTGTTACTTTTCCCGAAGCTGTTTGTTTGACGGCAAGTGGTATTCAAGTACCTTTTAAAGTTTACTATTTCGTTGTGATTTGTTCCCATACTTACTTTACCTACTGTGTATGCCAAATATTTTATCCATCTTATGTATCTATGTATGTATAATTTAACACTTTGACTGTGAACTTTTTTCGACGACTGCGATCATTTTTTTAACCTAAGCCATTCGTGCTGCCGCTCTACACAGCGGTTATGTTGCGCCGCACATGCGTTTCGTTCGAAAAACATTACAGCTGTGCTGAGTCACACAGATCTGTATTTTCTCAGCCGCTGCGCTAGTGTGGATTTACGCATATTAGTCACTTGTAGAAAACACATACGGTGTGATTTCAGCACTCGAAGTGTTAAAAAAAAATTTTTTTTTACAAAATGTTGGAACTTTTTGTCCGTTTTATCCTTGAGAAAAAAAAGATTTTTCCGGAATTGCATCGCATCGTCTGGATAATTCCATTAATGCCAAGAAAAAGAAAATCCCATCAGAATTTATTCAATAAATTGCACAGAAAGATGAAATTGTCAGAGGGAAGATAATCTTCAGGCACGTCTCCGATGGCGCGGAACAAAAGCCGCTTTATGTCTTACAAGGATACCGAGAAGCCAGTTGAATGTTTAATTCCAGTTTACACGTGTTTTATGTACGATCGTAAATTTACCAAAAACGGTATCTTTCGGCATATGAAATATTAAGTACCTACGCTCTCAAGGACTTTAAGCAATCAAAATATCTTGATGTAATTATGACTAACATTACTCCACATCTTCACCCAAATCAATTAGCAGAATTTTAGCAATAGAGTGTCAGTGACATGCCGCCCTGGGCGTAAGAATATCGACCCCTTTAATACAGCTCGGGGATGTCGTAAGAGCCGACTAAGGGAACCTAGCAGGAAACTGCTGCCGGAAGGCCAGCTGTTTCCTTTTGAGTATTTTAACACCTACACTGCGATCACCAATTTGCTTGTCAAGCGTGGCTATTCTGGCAAAACCACCGTACATGATGGATATGAAATTGAAAACGGCGCAACGACCGAGGGACTAGATCCGGTTTTTACACCACCGTCGATCCCTTTAAAACTTACGAGTAAAATTTACTGATTTCTAGACAACTAGTTCTGTCTCACTCGCTTATACTACGTAGCCCGTCCATGTCTAATGTTTCTACATATTTCTAGAGCTATACCTATCTCTTTTTTTAGTCGAGAACGATTTTGCTGTCTTTTTTTCTTTTTATTGCGAGTTTTGGTAAAAATTCCTAATTATTTTCAAAATATAATATAGCCTATATCACCCGGATATAGTGTAGCTTTTCAACGGTGAAAGAATTTTCAACATCGATCCAGTAGTTTTGGAGCCTATTCAATGCAAACAAACGAATCCACCACCTGCAAGCAAAACACAATTTTGTTCACTGTTTTTAAGCAAAAAATCAAATATTTCCTCTTCACAGTATTATATTATAGTATAAAAATAAAGACCTCTCGGAAATAATAGGGATACATATAATATGCATGAAATATCATTAAAGGAAAATATGCGTACAAATTGACTATTTAGAACATATTTTTCTGTGCCCATACAGGAAAATAAAATGATGAAATTGTTCCAAAGTAAATTGGTAGATGTAACCCTACGAAATGGTCCTATAGAGTTGATATTTAAATCAAATAGGTAATGCAGAATTTTCAGCGTTAGGTTCATCAATGGATCTGCTGTTACATGTAACGTTATTTACCCCTGTAAGTCTTACTTTTTTCATCTTAAAATGCTTATTATTTCGCAGTTTGTTATCCCAAATTGAATCCGAAATGGCCCTGTTAATCGTAAAATGAGTTTATAAGATGTTTTTTTCCTGTAGGTACTTAAAAAGCTTCGTATCAAAGCCTAGAGATTTCGGCCTCTGACGGATGTACAAACGTGAATTTAAATTTAGCTGTTTGCCTTTAAGTTGGCGCGTTGGCGTGTTAAGCCCGTCGATTTTTAATCAAAATAAAGAGAATTCAATAAAAATTCGCCATTGATGAATCCCCGTCAAAATACCGCGTCACATCATGTCTTGACTACAGTTTAAAGATATTTATTAATTGCCCTAAACAACTAGATCTAAGACATTACCTATTCAAATAAATTTTACAGTATCTTTGGTCCTTTTTTATACAATAGATTAAATGTGTTAGCCAATATTTATCCCTTGAATTATAATAGTTGTAAGAAGAAACTTAAGGATACACAGTACACTGCAACGTATGTCATACGATATGGACGCCGAAAATAATTATTGACTGTTTTTAAGTGAACCAATTTAAAATCTACATCTTTATTGTCTAAACATTTATTGTTAAATCCAGTTTAGTGTAGATAGCATTAGTTATTATTGTTAAAGTATGCATGTTCGTCACTTTATATTCAAATACTATTTGTTAAAGAAACATTATTATGTATTTGTTAAAGAAATTATTGCATGTTAGTTGTATTCTTTTTTGTAAATTTAGCACATACTGTATCTGCACATCCTCTTAAATCCTGCCTGTCAAACGCACTCATGGACCTCAAGATACAAGCATTCTTGCTTAGTTTGAGTTCCACTGCCACTGTATTTTAAATGATTTCGCATGTGTTTTTTGGTAAATAAATATTTTATTATTTATTATTATTATTATATTATTATATAATAAGCAAGTTCTATTGGATTATTTTATTTGTTGTTAGCACTCTTTTAGCCTGAAAACAGGTTTTCACCTAGTTCAGACACACGAATTGTTAATTTCCATCAGAATTTTAGTAATGTACATGTTTGTTATTCTTTAGTCCTAAGTATTATTGATTAAATTATTTATTCAATTAACTAAATTAAAAAATATATATATATTTTCAACCAGTTTCCCTTTTAAAGTTTAGAAGCGGTAGTAAGGCAAGTAGGTTTTATATCGAGAAAACTAAGAGCATTGGATGGTCAGCATTTTGCAATAACACGATTAAGCGTTGCTTTGTGACCGATAACTGCATGAAAGGGATCGAGTGTCGCATTTCCCGCCCCTAGGCTTTACCCCATTGATATATCGGTGCGACCTGCATACACCTTACCCACTAACCGTGCAAAGTGATTTAAGCCCACAGCGGGGTAGATAAAGACCGATATCGATTGAGGCAGGAAACTGCCGTTCATGAACATTGTCGGAGATATAAATTGATGAAGAAATTGAATTTTGAAATACTGTTCCATAGACAGCGGGGCTTCTTAACTAGCAGTTTATTGAACTTTTTTATGACGTGTCTCTATATAAGATAACTGTAAGCACATGTGCACAGAGGTGCGATATATTGAAGTGGATGGAAGAGCTAAGTGGTCTGATAGCAGGTCAGCACCTAGATCGTCAGCAAAAATTTCACTTAGATTACCACGTCATCCCGCCTGACAATTTGCATGTTATGTGTACTGTATACCGCAAATTGCGTGTAAGCCTAAATAGATATATAACCCTTAACAAAAAAACCTCTAATCTCGTACTTATCGTGTAATTCAATTTCATAACTTCATATTCACAACTTCTATCCAGGGATCAGAACGGATAGGAATTGTACTTAATATTTACAAACACACTCACAGTTACTTTTAGTTAGCAAGGTAAAAATTCGAGGGACAAGAGCTGTCATTTAACTGCTTGTGACAGCAAATCTCAAAAAAGGTTGTCCCTTGGTATAATTTCAATGGGACCCACTCGATTAGGGTCAACATTATTTTTATCATTCTCTTTGTTGTTCTAAGAAGAGGTTCTATTTTTTTTTCTTTTTTTAACGTACGATGAATAAAAGCGGAGGAAAAAAGCATACAAAAATAATTACAAAAAGAAAAAAAAAAAAAAAAATTGTTACATTGATGTTTTCTCATTGAAAAATGAGAAAACATCAATGTAACAATTTTTTGTAAATGGAATATAATAATAAAAAAGCCCTATTATTTTCTTACTAAAAAAAATTAATGATATTAATAGAATAAATAAATAAATAATGCTGGACAATCCACACAGCATTATCTAGCCCCATGGTAAGCAAAGCTTGTGTTATGGGTACTAGATAACTGATATACATAATACAATACATTACATAGATATATATTTTTTATTATACATAGAAAACGACCAGAACACCCGGAACAAATATCTGCAGATCGTACACACAATTGTTCCGAGGCGGGAATCGAACCCGCAACCTCCTACGTCGCAGGCGGACCATCGCCCACCGCGCCACATCGGTCGTCAGAATAATAACGATACTTAATTTATTATAATAATTAGATCAGATTTAAACTAAAATTAATATTCATCGAGTGAAGGCCGATACGAACAAACAAAGGGAGTTTGAGGCTATTCGGTAAACCGGTGTTGATAGAGAGCCGGTCTAATTCTCTGTCAGTCTGTTTGATACCTATCAAAGGGTTTCATAGGAATAGATATTATAAAACTTGAAAACTGAAACATAAAACTACAAATAAAAAATATCACTTTTAGGGTTTCGGTGAGTCTATGGCTATTTCCTATGCCTGTGGCTATTCCACAGTTTATAAAATATTAATTATTAAGTTACCTGAAATGCTGTTTCAGGATATTATGATATATATTACCTGAATAAACCTGGGTCTCTCCAAGGCATGAGTGCATAGTATATTCTAGACTTTGTCATCAGCGGCCAAATCGTCACTTTCTAAATCTGATGCATTTTATCAGGAGAGATTGTGTTCAAGCAAATTTAAAACAACAGCTCGAGTTTGGCACGGCTCACTGTCTGAAGTGTCCTTATATAGCTCGAAACAGTCAGGATCGACTGCTTTAAGCTAGCTTTAACTAGCTAACTAGTTACCTTTATCAGAAGGTATAGGAAAGTTCCACATCAGCCAGCAACAATCGAGAACTAAACAAACTAAACAACCAAATTTTAGTACCTTTTAGTAATTATTTTTATTTTATTTATCAGTAAAAAAACGTGGAATAGGCCAATATTCATAACATTCTCTTCGTTAATGATTTTCAGCCCTAGTGACCTACAGACTCTAATCCTAAGTAATTAAACTGTTGTGTTTTCATTAAAGCGCTAAAAGGTCGACATTTTGTTATAATTTTTTAAGTCTTTATGTTTTGAAGATGAAACGGCTAAGCGGCATTTCGGACGAAATTTTGCATATAATGTACTTTTTTAATTTGACGACCGATGTGGTGCGTTGGGCGATGGTCCGCCTGCGACGCAGGAGGTTGCGGGTTCGATTCCCGCCTCGGAACAATTGTGTGTACGATCTGCAGATATTTGTTCCGGGTGTTCTGGTCGTTTTCTATGTATAATAAAAAAAATCTATCTATTTAATGTATTGTATTATGTATATCAGTTATCTAGTACCCATAACACAAGCTCTGCTTACCATGGGGCTAGATTGTGTGGATTGTCCAGCATTATTATTTTCTTTTTTTTTATGTAGCCTGGAATTAAACATAGGCTTTTTATTCCATAAATAAGTTCCCATTGGATAGAAATAACCTTTAAATGTAGAAACAGTCCATAGATCAACGCGTATGAAGCTGCGGGAGAAAGTTGTTTTACTACTTATTAATAATTTTGATGAACTCTATTGAATTGATTTATCTAGAAATAGCGAGCGCTTATCCGTGGGCATAATCTAGTAGGTAAATACATACAATTGTTTTCTTGTAACATCTGGAGTTAGCCACACAATACCATATGTTTCCAATAACGTGCTGCAATTATAGGCTGAAACAACAAACCCACTCAATTATTGAACAAGGCAATTAATTCTCACATCCAATGCAGCGCTACAACATAACATAAATACACCTAACATAATAAATGTTAACGTTATGTAACTCTTATTATTTAGTTTTTAATTATTTGAGGTCTCTATCTGTCTGGGGATGGACACTCAAACATTGCGATTGTAAAGTAGCGATCGCTAAATTTACAGGGAACGAGCACCCAAACCTTGTCAAAAACAATTCAGTATTCTAGCTGCAGGGCTAGTGATCACATGTCTTGTTAGCGCCGCTTGCTCTGGGAGACATACACATGGGGAAATACCTAAGATAAATATTAGGTATGTGAGATATCTGGAAACAGACTTAATAAATCAATGTAATCGCATTTTTTAGAAAAATGTAGATTGATAAAAATGTATGCTATATAAGTTTAATTGGTCACAGCCAAAAACTACCCTAAAGTTGTTTCATGATAGTGTTTATGGAAATCGACGAGACTAAATAGTATAACTATGAAATTATGCATAGCAGACCAACTGGATGGCACCATAACATTGCCTGGTCACTGAAGTCTGCATAATTTCAGCTCAATCGGTTGACGATAACAGGTCTAAAATTCAATTGCTAGATTGGTCCCACATGAACTAACAGGCCTTTAAAAAGACGACATTCGGAAGAATTCTATGAACTGAAATTATGGTGTAAAATGTGGGTCACCGCTTCCAAAATATCGATACCTAAGCGTTGACTAAGTCCCCTAATTATCCAGTATTGCCGATGGAAATAGTGGAATGAAATGGCTGAAATTCAAATGAATTTCTGATATATAAAATTGATTATTAATGAATCAATTTTATATATCAGAAATTCATTTGAATTTCAGCCATTTCATTTAGGCTCCTATTACACCTACAATCAATACGAAATACGAATGACCAAATACTTCCACGGCTGGCCATATCCTACGGCTGGCCTCTCTCAGGTCGCAATCAATGACATATGTCAGATCTTGCATTACGCTTATTCAGTGGACTTCTATTATGCTCTCGAGTGTGAATCTATTCAAAACAATAATCATCGTCTCGTCCCCGATGTTTACGGAACATAAATCAGCAGCACAGATTGCGGGCATTCGGAGAACTGAGATAAATAATTAAGCACACACCCCATCGCCTCTCAATTATACCTATGTATGTACACTTATGAATATAGGGATCCATACAGGGCCTTTTGACAATATTTTTGACACAAACTACACAATGGCAAAATATCGTCAAAAATAATATTTTTATAAAACGGCTCGTACTTTGAGTCCCTATGTATATAAGTATATATTTTTTATGATATGTATGTAGTATATTTCCATGTAAGTATTATAAGTATTTTATTTTATTTTATAATATATGTATAACCTGCAAGCACACAGATCCCCTGGTACTGTCCACGATCCTATCCATCCATGGTTGTCTGGTAGAGATCGCTCTTGAGCGATAAGATCGCCAATTGTATCTAGTTTTTTTAAGTTTTTATTTTACATTGTCATTTTATACTTAGTGTGCAATAAAGAATTATCTATCTATCTACTTTAAAAAAAAACCACTCGTTTGAAATATAACAGTACCATTACAAATACTTTTTAAGATAGTGAAAATACTGGTCAACAATAGCTGTTTTTCTATTAACAACTTTGCTCCACTTTATTCACGCAATTTTTTTACACTAACTGCTCCTGACATGTACACCTAACGGCAAGCAGGTGATTACAGCCCGGTGTGATAGTGTATCACTTTACCCGCGAATTTGCGAATTTGAAAATTATCTTTCATTCTACTTTGCTTCGATACAAACAATCATACAAAAAAAGCCTTATTTCTATGATGAAAACGCAATTTTTGCTAAGTTTAAAAATAATTTAATTTTTTGTCTAAAATCATCAGCCAAAATAAGGAATTCATCGTCTTACATAAAGACTCAACTTTTTAGTGTTCCATTTATAAAGATTTTTCATTTCATTTGAATTTATTTTCGAAAATGAAACTTAAAGCGCCTTCTTGGTGAATGTTGCGTATTTGTAAGATATGTGATTCTTCCTTCATGGTAGAACGCGTATGCATGCATGGCGTTGCGCGCTATGTTGCGCGTAACGAAGATACAAAAAAGTTGTCATTGGCACGAAATCAATGGAATAGTTGGTTACTACAAATTGAACTAAAGGTGGACGTGGCCTTATTTGAAATTAATAATTAAAAATGTCATCTAGCGAAGTTAATAATGTGCAAATGAAACAAAAAGGCAAAATGTATAATTGTTATGATTGTATCTGTTGTTTTTCGGACGAAATCACGTATGTACATATTTAAAGACTGACGAAAAATTCGTAAAGTTTCAAAAAAAAAGGAAAATCGTGAAGATATATAAAAGTGTGCAATATTGAACTGAAGGTATGTTTTCATCATTTTATTTTCACTTAGTTCACTATTTTCACTTGGGCCAAATCCATCCATTATAATTTGACCTGTATAACAACCTCGCATAGAGTGGGGTGGTTTAGTCCCTTGTAAAAAAACGACTCTAGATGAATTATTTGATTCCTACCTTTCTAGAACAATTCCTTTGTGTAATGGACTAAAGGTACCCATTAAATTTCTAAGGATATTTTATTTACTTACCCACTATAAGTATAGCTGTCTTTGTATTCATCATCATTAGCCTATATTAGTCCACTGCTGGACATAGCCCCCCCCCCCAATGAGCGCCATAGCGCCCTGTCTTAAACTTGACGCATCCAGCATCTACTTGCAGTCTTTCGCAGGTCGTCATCCCAACTGGTCGGGAGGGCTTCTTACACGTCGGCGTCCGTTCGGTGTCTTTGTATTAGGCTTGCTTATGCATAGATACCTTTCTGAAAACAGGATTCTAGTGACACTACTCATCAGTAAACATAGAATCCATCGTTACGCTCGGGATGGTATGGTTTCTACATTATTTTCCATTTGCTTTATGTCAGTGAGCTATCAAGCATTAGAGTTAGCAAACATTAGTCAAGCTTGAATAGGGAATCAAGGTCTACATAATCCGTTAATTGATTCCGCCCAGAGTCTGCCCGCCCATGCTCGTTCGGATATTAAACCCTACCAAGACGAACCTAAAGTTACCCTATAGGGAAGTTTAATAACAGAACTGAAACTCTGTACAAATGAAAATTTTCTCTGTAATAAGTATAATGCAAAGATAATCCTGGACGGCGTGAAACGCGAGAACTTTTAGTAACAATAGTCAATAAAAATAATATAATCTCAAAAAAATATTATAGTTTGAGTTCTATATATGTTATTTTGCTTTGTGAATTAGCATAATAATAGCATAGCGTACATTCGTAGCAAATCAGCTACAGCGTAGAGGTGGCGTAGCCATCTTTAATGACGAACTTTTCATAATACAGGGTGTTTGGTGCATCGTTTGCCAAAATAAAATGAAGGGTGGGGGGAGGTTTTTGCTACATTCTCAACCACCTCAAAAAATTCCTGGCTCCACGGAGGATTTTATGTAATTTTTTTTAATTTTTGTTCAAAATTTACAAAAGTCTGCATCTAAACTTGAATTGAAAAATAAAATGTGTGGTGTAGTCTCCTAATTTTTATTTCATTTATATTCTTGTACGCTTCTATCATAATTTACTCGCTAGCAAAAGCAAGTTTTTTTATCGTCTAAAAAAATAAACAAACAATAGGCACTCACAGTAAACTCTTCACTCCGGCTTAAAGTAAACGAGGTTTGATGACTGCGGTTTTCTTAAACTGGCCACGGCCAACGGCATAGGCCCGGTAAAAACACAAGTCGATTGTAGGTCACATTTTATTCAAGTACCACGCGAGTCAAGCCGCTAGCACAGGGTAAGTGTTTAATCAAATGCATACAAATTAGAAAAGCCGCAGAAAATATTACAGAATTAAACGGCGTACATACGACATATTATGTATGTACATAATATACGCAATAGCTCTCACGAGATCGATCAGAAGGCATAAAAGTAAATGAGTTTCGCGATAAGTAACAAACAGCAATATTCCTAAAGGCTTCATCAAATGAATACGTTCGGCTCAAGTATTTTTATGAGAAAAGTCGTAAAGGCTTGAAGAATCCGAAGTTGATAAGTTTTATTAGAAAAGGAGAGCAAATTTATTTGTATGGAAGAAAGTTGATATTACAGACAGTGGATGCCGGCTTTCAAATAATGGAATTTATTATGTCTCGGTTGAAAAAACTTTCTATAAAAATTGGTAAAAAATATACGTTGTCGCAAATTTTGATACATGACATGTGTGGGTTATTTGCCATATTAATATTCAAAACTTAGTAACTTTTGTACCTAATTCATGCTGAAATACACACGTGTTGTTCCTAATCAACTTTTAAGCTGTTATTAACAAAACTCCTAGACTGGAAATCGCTTTGGTGTGTTTTTTACCGCAAATGAAAGAAAAATCATAACAATATTGAAGTTATTAAATATTGTTTTTTTCTTGCATTTTTCAATCTAAACCCTAAAGTGGTTCTTACAAGTGTGTGATAGTAATAAGTGTTGGTAGTTAATGAATACCATAGTTGCTATTTAAATCATTTAGAAGTGTTTGTCCCTTTCGATACAGAACCCTAATAATACTAAATACGAGATGCGATGCTGGCAAAAAGGTTCAACCACAAAGCCTGAAAGTTAGATGAAACCGAGTGACGCGGCTCAGTCGTACTCCACAACTTCTAATTACTTATTACACTGTTTTGCCTTCGGATAGGCGTTATTCATTAAAAGGATCAAAGCCTTTTGAAAGTCTTTGAAAATTTATTGAGGATTTTCCTGCTTTTGAATAACACTTAGGAACCTTTACAGCGGGAAAAGTCTCCTCGTACCCTTACTTCTGTTCTTCCCAACTTAGTGTTTTGAAATAGACTGAAAGAAGTTGCTGCCCCTCTCCTGATAGAAGGAAACCCTGCGTTTATAGCGTTTTTATGCAAAAAAGTAAGCAAAAACACACCACGTTGTAACTTTTAATTGTGTGTAATTCTGGTTTTAAACATCTTAATTTATGAGGGCAATATTAATGAGTGCGGCATCTGAAGCCATTCGTTTAAATAATGCGTCGATTTAAATGATAGCGTCATAACGGTCGCTGAGCACGCTCGCGTGTCGTATTATTTTATACAATATTGCAGACTCACATTTACCTGATATTACGACGATATCGACGACCTCTGTGGCGCGGTGGGCGAAGGTCCGCCTGCGACGCAGGAGGTTGCGGGTTCGATTCCCGCCTCTGAACAATTGTGTGTACGATCTGCAGATATTTGTTCCGAGTGTTCTAGTCGTTACCTATGTATAAGAAAAAATTATTTATCTATGTAATGTATTGTATTAAGTATATCTAGTACCACACACAAGCTCTGCTTAGCTTGGGGTTAGACGATGCTGTGTGGATTGTCCAACATTATTTATTTATATTTATTTATTTATTTATTACGGTGTGTTTGCGGTGGGCAACGGGAGCTGTAGAAAAAGAAAAAAAGAGTTCGATTGTCAGAAACTCGTCTTGGTCAACGACAGTGGAGGGCTAGAATACTATAAATATCTTTCAAACCGCGATCGAACAAAATTATTCTTTTTCTATGAAGGTTAAACGCCTACTTTCCTTCTTATGCTAAAATGAGTGCAGCTCATAGTGATGCAACTCCCATATAACGTCAAAACCTGTTGAAAGATTATATTTTAAAGATTGATAGATTAGTTTAAAGTCTACTCCCCCCTGGTGCAGATCGCGTATTTTTTTCGGCGCGGGCCATAGTGTTTCAACAACTTATTACATCATCGAAATCTAGTAGGTACAACATTCTTAATCCAAATTACTTTTTTCAACAAAATTTATAATAATATCCTTTTTATCTTCATGTGAGCAAAACCCAATTATTGTGCTTTCTGTTTGAGCAGCAAAGACCCTTAAATACATAATTATTCCCGATTTTTGAATGCGGCACATATACCAGAAACGACGATTTCCGATCAAAAATCCATAAGAACACGGTTGATGCGAAATCGAATCCCTTATTTGCGACACACAACCACCTCATGTGATTCGCGAGGATTACCTATAAAGCCGTTTTGCTCCGAATCTGGCAACGTACAACAACGCTCAGTGATTTTTTTCGTGTGTTTTTTACGTGTCTGGATTGTGTTGAAAAAACCCATGATTATGGCGCTACCAAAGCCTGCGCGGCCATTTCTCATTGCTCTCGTAGGTAGTTTTTACAGAATATAAATATATAATGCTGGACAATTCACATAGCATCATCTAGCCCCAAGCTAAGCAGAGCTTGTGTTATGGGTACTAGATGACTGATATACATAATACAATACATTGCATAGATAGATATTTTTTTTTTATACATAGAAAACGACCAGAACACCCGGAACAAATATCTGCAGATCGTACACACAATTGTTCCGAAGCGGGAATCGAACCCGCAACCTCCTGCGTCGCAGGCGGACCTTCGCCCACCGCGCCACATCGGTCGTCAAAATGATATAAAGCTGAAAGCTCTTTTTTAGGGCATTAGTAGAAGTTTCATTAAAATCCATTTAGTACTTTTTGCGTGAAAGAGCAACAAACATCCTCACAAACTTTCGCGTTTATTTTATTAGTAGGATATACCCGAAAATATTACTATCCAGGCCACTCCAGTAAAGTTAATAAATATGCTTGATTATTTATTTGCCTCATGGTAAGTAAACACCCGGCAGTGTCCAAGTTTGAAATGAAAATGTTTTCTAAATTCGTTATCAGCTTTACATACATTACCGAACTGTTAGGCAAAAAATAGCAATGTATTTTTACGACCTTTAAAACAAAAATGAACGGAGTGTCGCGCATCACATCGTACTTACCATTTGCTTTTCCTTTTTATGAGAACACACATTCTAAATTAATGGTTTTTGGAGTTCTGTTTTCCATTTCCAAAGTTGATCTCCCTGCGGTGAGCTGATAGCGTTGTATTGTTTCAATCGTCACTTGTTTACTTTGTTCTAAAACCTGCTGCGGCCTGTCCCACATTTATCTGGGGCTCTGGGTGCTTTCGGGACTTTCAATAAAATTGTAATATAATTGTAATCTCTTGAATCCGAAATGCGGGAACTCAATTTTATCGAATAAACAAGACGGTTCCATTCAGCCTATCTATAGCTATTACAACAAATTAAAATAATTTGTTGTTTTTGGTGCAGCTTGCATTTTTAATTGCCAAATCATGAACACATTATTTAAATATGACCGATTTTTTTAGTTAATTTACTCAACCTAAACCCCAGTCGGTATTCAACCTAGCAAAGAAATAGTAGTTTTGTATTGTAAAGCAATTTCTCATACCATTTCACAAGGCTGAAATGTTTTGCGAAGTTAAAAGGTACGATCCCAGACATAAACGTTTTCATATAACTTCGAGACGTGACTCAGTAGTTGACTGATTCTGATTTTCCGAGACGCGAAGTTGAACTTTGGCTTGCTTTAATATTCACACGAAATGAACACGCTATTTCTGAAGAGCGCAATATTATATCTACAGATAAAGTATTCAATCGCCTGGTTCAGAATAAACAACGCATATCAAAAGCAATACTTATTCTTATACTTGTCAAGTTGTCAGACAAAGCGAATTCAGCCTTTAGAGGTAGCAATCCAGACAGACTTTTGTTGCGTGGATATGAAAGTCTATCGCGTGGAACCCTTGTCACGTGGGTAGTTTCACGCTTCACTTGTTTTTTATTATTTTCACGCACAGTGGGCATTTGAAACAGCTTGTTTGAGATGGGTTGTGCGAGTACACATACACGAGAAGAAGGCGATTATCAAACTGGGCAGGTAATACCTTCTTGTTGTACAGAATGTCAGTGTTTTCAGTTTAGGGTTGTTATTTTAATTGTTAATTTTTACAGAAAGGAACATGAATTAATATCAGCAGTTTACATATTTTTTTCTCGAATCTATATCCTATTTGTGTACAAAATTCTCACCTTTTTAATAGAGATTCCTTAAAATTCTAATTACTGTAACGTTGAATGCTACCGCGTACTTCTTCTACGCCGTAGGCCCCACCGCTTTTTACGTAGAGCGTCTTCAGTTTGCTTTTTATGTTGTACATAATATTGGCATCACAAAATGTGTTTGTTGATATTGTTTCATAGTCTCTAAAAGTCAGTGATTCAAGGCTAGTCTCGGCCAATTAGATGGTTAAATTTATAAGTGACAGTACACAGAGGTAATAATTATCTTTCTGTATTGAAGTTACTATGTCACGGTGTCCTATATCGAATGCTCTCGTACTATAAATTGCAGTCTGGTCCACTAACAACGAGTGAATTACAGATTCCGACAATATGGAGATTGAATAGCGTAATAGATCGTGAAACCGGATCGGGACATTTAACTCGTAACAGACGACTTTTTGAACTGCGGAATAAAATATCTTTGAGAATTTTTTTGCAAAAATCGCAAAAGGGACGGTATTCACCATTATAAGGTTTGTTTATAAAAGAATTATAACATTTTGAAATCCATTTCATACCTACATTTGTTATTTGAATATCCATTATGTACATACATACATTAGACTTGATAAAATAATCTTGCCAAAAACAATTATTGTTTTTGGGTAGGTAAAAACAACCTTGGAAAAAAGAAGCGGTGCCACTTAACATAATGTACTTAGCCGAAAGGGGGTGATTCTGGACCGCGAAGGTAAAAACTTGTCATAACATTATTGGAAAAAAGTACTTATATTGTATTTTTCTTTCTATTCGTGTTTTTATACGCACTCTTCCATTATTTAACATTCATAAATACTTCACTACCTATATTGTATTTTCAGCCAAACTAATGTTTTGTCCTGGAATAAATACAATAAATTCCAATGTAATTTAAAAAACAATAGTAATTCCGTATTCGTTGTAATTATAATAAAAAAGAGTTCGAAATTCAAACGTAAAACATAGGTCCCCTCGGGGTCTAAAATCACCCCCTTTCGGCTTAGTACTTATGTTTCGGGGCCCCTATATAAATACTACTATATGGAAATAACCCTATCGCATTTAACACAAAGTAACACAATCAAAATAATTCAAAAAAGAAAATTGAAAAGGTAGCACCCGCAATAATCTTGGCCTTATTATCTCCCTACAGCGGCAACCCTCATACTACAGAGTTAGGAATAACATCAGCAACGAAATTCTATTTACTGGAACTCCCTTTAGGGTCCTTTAGTGTAATAATAGCCTGAAAATGCTTCAATAACATGCAGTAACTGGCCGGTCTGTTGGCCGTGACCGCAAATTGAATGGCCTAGTCTTGTAGACATATTCAACCCAACGGTGTTGGTATAACTCGGAGGCAACTCATTGTGCCACATAATATTCAAAAGAATGCCACAACACTTCAAGACAAATAAAAATTTACGTGCCTACTCTTTTCCGAACCATGAGTTCACAGGTAATCGGAATGATAGCTTTATTTGGTTCATCGAATAAAGCATTGCCATTCAATGTTGCCATGCTGCCAGCAGTTTTAGGCACAATGGTTCTTGCGGCTTTATTTTTTATTTTTTTAAATTGATAACAGTCTACTTACATATTATTTAGAGGTTATTAGGTTTATTGAAGTTCTTTTCATGGAGGGCGAGATAAATTGTTTGTATTTACAATTTTATATAACGTCAGCATATCCGTCGGAAATTTATTAGAAATTGCATTGATTTACTGCAGTTTGCAACTGTGTTCGACCTGCCTGTCCTTTACAGTCTGGAGGAAGGGATGTGTAATTGGATGGAACAGTTCATTTGCGCGTGATTTGCATCGCCGACCCTCGATGCGATGGTCCGTACAAAACTATTTGTCCTAAGAACCGAGCGTTATATACGAGTATTGCTTCAATGTTTTTGTACTGAAAGATTTTTCTAGTAGATACGGTTGCTTATTAGATGCGTTTTGAAATATTTGTCGAATAGATGCTAATTGAAATGTATGTCGAGGACATAAAAGACTGATGTATTTAAAATCACATTGTTGAACTAATTACAAATAAAATTTAAGGGGCGGTCCTAACGATTTCATTTGTGAAATTAGGCTTGTTAAAAAAAAACTCAGGTTTCTCGAATGTTAAAACACGTTTCAAAAAAAAGTACAATTATGAAAGTGCACGTTTCGCACATCATTTGATTGAAATCTCAGAAACCTTGCGGTCTATTAAATGACTTTTATTTTGATTCGTAAGTTATCGCTTATGTTGTATAAACCAGTTTCTGCATAATTTCATTTAATTTTCTTGTCAATAAGCAATAACTAGATTTTTGCGCTTACGCCATTGCTGTTCCCAAGACTGTCCCGCTCCTATGGATGCGAAATACTATGCCTATATTTTTCACAAAATGGCGCGCATTGCGCCCTTTTAAATCAATTTATATTGATGAAGCAATATTAACAGACACTGTAACAACGTCACAGGTAACCAACAATTTCACCAAAATCTTTTTCAGGTTGAAAATCTCAAAACTCGCTAATGGTTCAGCAAATAAATAAGCCAGCAGGAATACTTAGTCACTTATTCTGTATGTTTGTGCAAACACGGTAACAGTGAAGAGATAACAGTGGAGCTAAATAAACCTGTTGACATTTACTTGATAAAAGCAGTCTTTAATGGGCGTGGCGCTGAAGGTACCGAGCGGATGTCCTTCACAACAAAAGACTACATTTAAACTAGACCTAAGCGGTTCGCTGTTCTGGCCAACTAAATATTTTTTTACTTTTACTTTATTAATATTTTATAATTTCTACATTTGAAAGTAAGTAAACAAAAGTAAAAGCCCCCATGATGTCTTTTGTGTAACATATACACTGGTTATAAGGAAACTAATTCGGCGAGACAAGACGGCACTGCTAAGGCGATGCCGAATGATAAAGTCGTGTTCTCTAGACCAATCCCATTTTATGGGTGAGATTTATTCTCCTTATTACTTTTGAACAGCAAATCAAAGGCTTAAACAATTTATTTGAACTTTTTATTCTCTCTGAGTTGGCACCTTTATTTGGTTTAGTCGTAATGAGATAAACACACCAGAAAACAATTCCACCCGCAAATATCATGACTATTCGAAGATCAACAGTCCTTAATATTGAGTATAGTTTGAAGGTAGCAAGATACACAGTAATTCAGGTATGAAGGTACATATCAGGCTCTCAGCAGAGGAATACGGGCTCAGACAAATATGCGTAACCAATGAGGATCCATCAATTTTATTTTCAGTTACATTGTGAACGAATTAAATTAGTCAAATTGCTCATCTTTCAATAAAAACGTAGTAAGGTTATTGTTACACTGTTTGATTTTGACATACCAAAACCAAGGATAATTGAATTTATCTCGCCATGTTTGTAGGAATATATCCAAAATCTAAAATCGTAAAAAAAGGATACATAATGAAAAATATCTATTCGTATTTCAACAATGATTTTATGCAACGTTTGGCGAAAACAAAATATAGGTACCGAGTTTCTTACTCCTCTCTAAAATAATCTATAATAAAGCCAGTTCCAACATAGTTTAGTTATTTTAAAGTTTTTTAATTTGTAATAATACACTCACTAGTTTTTCTATAATAACCCTTGTCTTAAAAGCCTGGTCATAATTTTGTGCGCGCGGTCGCTTCACTACATAGTATAAAACAAAGTCGCTTGCAGCTGTCTGTCCCAATGTAAATCTTTAAAACTACACAACGGATTTTGATGCATTTTTTTAAATAGATAGAGTGATTCAAGAGGAAGGTTTTTTTTGTATATAATACATGTATTTGCACCCGTGCGAAGCCCCACGGACCTTAAGTGTGTGATTTACGGTGAATGAGAACAGAATTCACAACGAACGATGTAAACAATCGATCAATTTAAAATATGTTTGCCGAGCAAAAGCGTCGTTTTCGTGCGTTTGCGATTTAATGAATACAGGCCTGTATTTATTTAATCCGTGGGAGAAACAAGCTCCTTGAAAAGTGTTTGGGTAGGTCTTATTTTGTTTAGTTAGTACTCGTACAAACGTTTTGAACGAGAATGAAAGCTTAATAAGCTTATGATATAAAAGCTTCGATTTTTTTATGTACCTCCCTCACCTCCCTACATAGACGTGAGAGCTGTAGATTGTCTCTTGCAAGCCAAGAAAAATGGCCAAATCCTGGCCAATCCGAGCCAATCCCGAGCCACTTTACCAATAACTTATATTTTAGTGCTTTTTCGCACGTCCCGATGACCGGGTAGTCGGCGAATTGTACGCACATCGTGCCGGTACGTGTGAAAGCTATCTTAAATGTCCGTCCATACACTTTGCCGCCGGGTACCAGGCACCGGCTACCCGGAAACCGGCGCGTATGAAAAGGCACTTAGGCCCGTATTACGAAAGCTTGCTCAGTCATATGTAGATCTTTACTTGAGTGACGTTTATGCCATAGAAAAACGTGACTCAAGCATAGATAGATAACAAAGCAAGCTTACATAATACGACTCGACCTTAGATGTTTATAATCATCGTACCGATAACGTCTATTTCTCTGCGCCTCGAGTTTATCAATAAGAATCAACATTGCTTCTAATATTATTATCAAAATTGATTTCAACTCGTTAACATTGAGTGGAGGGGAAAAAGGGAATTCATTAGAAGAAAATTTATCGTTGGTAATGAAAGGCTGAAAGTACCTATTTCTTTTTTTGTCGATCGTTTATCAATGTCTGCCCACCTGAGTGGGGTTATTGGTATAACAAAACGGATTTTTGTAGGAAAATACCTAACTTTTATTACATCAATATAAGAGAAATTTAGATTATTTTTCTTGTTCTCTACAAAACACACAGTACAGTTCGTAAAGTACAAAAATATGAATTCTCGATTCTGGAGGTCCTAGCTCCTACTGTGTCGTTCCCACGGCAGGGTTCTCCTCCACGTTCCTTGATTATAAGACTGGTGGACTGTATTACTAGGCTTTTATTCTTAAAGGCTCTTGGCGTTGGCGTGTTGGTTTTACTTCTTGATGACAGGTTGACTACTACTTGACTACTACAAATTTCCATACAAATCGGTTCTGTAGGGCGGTAGGGCGAGCAAAGATTTTACTTGCTGTCATGAGGTTAAGTCAGAGTCCAGTAATTTGATGTAGGTAATTTGTTCCTTCTGCAATATGAGTGTTTCCATAACTCATGGGAGTAAGTTATAGCTGCCTAAAAACAGCTGTGGAGTGCACTTGAGAGCATTTGTCCGGGCGCAGCGTGCTTTGTCCTCTCTCTTATATAACCGTGAATTTCTCTGTAGGAGTTTGTGCAGTAATGTGTTATGTAAGAACGGTATTTTTATACGATATCACAAAAATGCAATGTATGGACTTTTCCGTGTCTTTGCCTGATTTAGGTTATATGGGAAGGAAATAAAACATACTAACATTTTTGTTTGATTGCAACAAAAAGGTAAACTCAATAAACACCAGCTGGTTGAATCAGATTTACCTATTCGTGAGTATCAGCGTTTGAGAAATTATTATAGCCGCTCATTTGTTCCTTTGCTTTTGTTTTTTCATTGTCAGTCAATGAGTGGTGATTATAGTATGAGTCATTCTACTAATACTTACCTTCTGACCCCTTGTTATCGAAGTATGAATATTGTAAGGCGAAAGTTTGTGCAGTCGTGAAGATATTTGGCCGAACACAACGCAAATAAACAACTGAAAAATCGAGGTGAAATTTGCAAAAATAAATATCAAGATCACGCATACATAGCCTGTAAGCAATTTTTTCTTCTTAAAAATGCATGTGAACCCACGGGAAAGAGTTTTTATCGAGTAGGTCAGAACTTTCACGAATAAATCTACTTATTAAACTGCTGATAAATAAATCCATGTAAAATTTCTTAAAACTTCTCTATCATATAATTAGGTACTCGTTTGTAAAGAACGGCAACTTTTTAACGATTTTGTTGTTTCAAGTCAAAGTTTTTCGTTTGTACCCGTTTGTACCCTCCAAATTACACTCAAATCATGTTGATTAATTCAATACCTATCAGCATCTGTGCCTATGTAGAACCTTTGCTTACTTTTTCTGAAGAAACTAGGTCAATATCCAAAAATCGGCAACTTTTTAACGATTTTGATATTTCAAGTCAATGTGTTTTGTTTGTACCCGTTTGTACCGTCCAGATTTTGCTTAAATCTTGTTACTTGATTCAATACCTATCATTATCTGTGCTTTTCTTGTACTTTTCTTATGATTTACTTAAGAAACTTTTGCAATATCTAAAGAACGGCAACTTTTTAACGATTTTGTTGTTTCAAGTCAAAGTTTTTCGTTTGTACCCGTTTGTACCCTCCAGATTTGACTCAAATCATATCAGTTGATTTAGTAGCTATCATTATATGTGCCTTTGTAGAACCTCAGCTTACTTTTTCTCAAGAAACTAGGTCAATATCCAAAAATCGGCAACTTTTTAACGATTTTGATATTTCAAGTCAATGTGTTTTGTTTGTACCCGTTTGTATCGTCCAGATTTTGCTTGAATCTTGTTACTTGATTCAATACCTATCATTATCTGTGCTTTTCTTGTACTTTTCTTATGATTTACTTAAGAAACTTTTGCAATATCTAAAGAACGGCAACTTTTTAACAAAAAATTGAAGTGAACAGTAAAATATTTTATTTTTGATAATAATTTAATGTATAAATATGACTTGTCTAAGTGCTTATTTTGTAAGCCTAAAGAAATAAATGATTTTTTACTTTACTTTTACTTTACTAACGATTTCGTTGTTTCAAGTCAAAGTTTTTCGTTTGTACCCGTTTGTACCCTCCAAATTACACTCAAATCATGTTAATTAATTCAATACCTATCAGCATCTGTGCCTATGTAGAACCTTTGCTTACATTTTCTGAAGAAACTATGTGAATTTCCAAAAATCGGCTACTTTTTAACAGTTTCGTTGTTTCAAGTCAATGTTTTTTGTTTTTACCCGTTTGTTTTCAGCCTTAAAACGAATTGTTATACGTTGAATATATTGACAATTTTAAGGTCTTACGAAATCTGTGGCTAAGTGCTATAAAATATTTAACTTTGATATCAAATTACTCACTTTACCCACTTCGGTCAAAAACCACTATTGGAAAACCTCCCCCTCCCCATAACTTTTACACCCTTAGGGTACAAACGAAAATTTTGCCGGTACAATCGGGTACAAACCCGGTACAATCGAATAGGATCAAAAAATCATGAATATCTCAAAGTCAGTTGCTAGGTTCACACAGCTCTCGTAGGATAGGTAAAAGTTTAAAAACTTTTACGTATCCTACGAGTACCCAAACATCACTTATTTATTTCCGCTAACTGGCAGAATTGTTCTTACTGTAAAGGTATCGGTTTTTACAAACAATCAAAGTTCATGCAAAAAGCTGTAGCTTTCTCAAAACTGATTTGCTTAAAGAGCGTCTTTGCAGAGCCACTTAAACGCCGTAATTGCGTCTAAAACGTGCTTAACACTTGAAGCATTATTCCAAGTTGCTCTCAAGCTCCAAGTCTGAGCCATGCTAGTATTTTAATTTGCAAAACTTTGGCACGAACGAATACCCAAAATTAAAAGTTTCCGCACGGACGACAAGCAAAATAGTGTATTCAACGGGAAAGCGTAACAAATGGGCTGTCAGCACAAATGCGACCTTATCGCTAGGGGGTAAGTGACATTTTAATTGGAGTCATTTTATAGTGAAACTGTAAACGTGGCCACAAACAAGGGGCCGGCCGCGTACACACTTAGCTCACTTCGAGCATGAATAACTTAGAGAGCTTTTCTTAGTGACGGCGGCGTTGTGTTGAGTCATCGGCTACACGTCTTCATTTCGTAACAACTTTTGTAGATTACATAACAAAAACTCATGCCAGCAGTGGCACCTAGAGTGGATTAAATTCACTGACGCTCTATCGAAATCATCTAGCTAGTATTGAAAAGAATATGTGAGCGCGGCAATCACCCAGATTATAATCCAGACATCTTTGGGATAGCAGATTTGCAAAATGTGTGAGAAAGTCTGAAACTCTGATTATGTTCTTTGGTAGAGTATAAATAGTTGCGTTGAGGTACTTCCGTGTTCAGACAAATGACGCAAGTTTAGCTATGAGCGGGAAGATTCGTTTTTGCGCTAAGAGCATCTTCCGCCTCGTAACAAAATGAAAAACTAAATTACTGAGGGAGTTCTTGGGTACAGTTCTGAAAGAGTCGAGCTGTAATTTAAAATAAGAGTTTGTAAGACTTTCTCGAAATTTTCGATTCTTTTATTTGGAGTTGGGCTAGAACGAACTGTTTAGGAAGTTGTAGTAGCCAGCCCAACTCCGAACCTGGTCACTAATGCGTAATTTCAGCGATCAATTAAAGCTTAAATTTGAAAAAAGAAGTCTTCAGATACATATATCTAACAATATCCCGTGTATCTTTTGTTTGTTCCACTCGCACTGGAATACGGCCATAAGTGCGGATTCAGTAACGGCAAGGTCGTGAATAGCACAAGTTTGTTGCAGGCAGCGAGCCGTGTTATTTATTCTGCTTCTAGCGACACAGGTTCCGGTCTGTTTTAACGTGTTATTGTGTGAAACTTGTTTGGGGCACGTGAATTGTGTACAAAACTATCTTATGCAACACCGCCTCTATAAGAATTACGGAGTGCCTGACAATTTGTTTATTGTTAACTTACTTACATTTTCACTATAGTTTTTTGGCAGATACGTAAATTTAAAAGAAATATGTTTTATTTAATATTTGCTTTAGATTTATATTTACATGATACGTCAATTTACTTCATTATTATTATTTGATATCCTATATAGATACTAGTACCTACCTAAGCTGATGGGGTCTCATTGGTGTTTCTGTTAATAAGAGCACCTGCTATGCTGGGCAGAATTTTTTGAACGATAAACGATCAAAAGCTGTCGTCGGTTATTTAGACACAAAATGGCGGTTACTCATGCATGTGTTCTTCAAAGACATAATCGGCCAGACATAACCAACGAAGCTGATAACTTTCCGATTATCTTTTTTATGAACTCCATCCTTACGATGAAAACAACTGTCAGGACTAAACCAAAGACTCGTGGACAAAACTATTACTTATAATATAAAGCAAAAGATTATCTTTACAAAATAAATGCGTTAGTACAACGTTGCAAAGCAGTTACGTAGCTTCTCATTTCTCCCAAACTTTATCATTATCTTTAACTTCTTCATGGACCTTTCATGTACCCAATACCAGCTTCGTATACTCAGTTTACGTGGATGTAGGCACAGGCTCGAACACGAAGTAAACTTGTGAACTCGTTATCAGCCCGTTACAATGAGATAACATTGTTACTTGCCTCTACTCTCGCTCGCTGGGTTGACTCAACAACGTTTTATTCAATTAGTTGGGTTACATTTTTGTCCTTTGGGTTATGGACTTTTTCTTAATACAATTTTACACAAATTGTATTCCCGAGAGATCAATATCCCGTTAAGCTTTAAAAACAACATAATACTTTTGAAAAATCACGACTAGCTATATTATACGACTAGCTAGATTTTCATGATGCTTTGGCTGTTGTCTATTGATTGATTTGGGTTTCTGAACACAAACTTTCGCAAACATAATATAATTTTCTCTGTCCCTCTTCCTCGCCAAGCGCTATTATTGTACAGATTAATTTTCGTTCAGGTAATTTTAGGCCTGAAACAAAGGCAACTTTTTATCGAAATAGCCTTTATAATTTTCCATAAAACCCAACGTGTGCGAAGCCGAATGTAGAAACTAGCACCTTTTAAAATAAAGCAACGCGAATGATTTCTAACAAGAAAGCACTGATCCTAGACTTCTTTGACTATGTAATGGATCTCGCAAACAAAAGCGGACAGCAATTAGTTAATTGAATCAATACAACATGAAGTGCAGTGAAATGATACTGTCTCTTAACTAAGAGACAGTATCACTTCATTTTGTAAAGAGATACGCGGAACTATCTCGGGACAACATCTCTGTTAAATATTTTTAACATTTGACCTTGCAAAATACGACTTAGGTATAAAAATGAGGGAATAGGAATAAAATTATCTCCAGAGCTTTCTTGGAATGATTTCAGGGACGCTTGCAATTTCAAGGTGTATAGGTTTAACGCATAACATACATAATGTATGTATGTACATTCAGCAGGCGCAAAAAAGAGCATTGAAAGTAAATTGTAGGACATTTTTCAAGGTTATGTGACCTGCGAGGTAAGATTCTGATCACAGAGTATCTACTCTTTTACAAGATTAGAAATAATTATGTAAGATCCTAAAAGGTTAAGTAGGGATAGTGGCTGCAGAGCTCAAACGTGCTTTATTGTAAATTAACCGTAGTTGAATATCTAAATCGAGTTTTGATAGTTTGGTTATTAAGCCTGATTTTCAACTTTAAAACCTATCAAAAGTAGATTGCGACTTTCTGAATGAGCTGTAACACATACCTATCCTGCTTAGGGTATCCGGACTTAAATTTTGCGTAACCTATGCTGTGCTTCAAAAGCCTGCAGGTTAATTCAGATGTATTCTTTGTAAGTTAATTCAGTTCGTGAGTGTATCACTCGGACAGAGGTGCTTTTTTCACCGCAAATTGGTTAATTTTCTATTTTTAATCGTTATCAAAATGAATCAATTGAGTGGTAAATTTAATATGACAGATACACTCACAAATTGACATGCCGTTAGGACCTCAAAACACACAGCGATGAACGCATTGGTAGAACAACAAGTCTAGATGAATAACGACCTTATAATAGAGATGCTATAAGTCGGAAATGAAGACCATCCGTAATTGCATGTCAACCGCACAATCCGCTGAGATAAACAGACAGTTAAGTTTTCTAGTCTGTTTGGTAGCTGCGATTGAGTCTCGATTGAAAAGTGATTGGTTGAAAATAAATTGACAATATTTTATGCCTATGTTTAAACCAATTTTTATTGTAGTAGAATACTACTCAACTGATCTAGATCAATAGATCTAGATCAGTTGAGCTACCTCTAAATTGTTTGCAACAGTTTGAACTGTTTCAATTGTAAATACGAGTAGGTACTAGTCCTAATTTGTTTTTAACATGGTTTTAATTTTCTTTGAAACGGGTACAGATAGACAAAAACAGATGTCGTTTTTTACTAACGGGTAAGTACTTGGGACACTCAGAAAGGTTTGCGAAAATAAAATAAAGTAAAGGGTATAGGAAATTTCTTTTTTGATGTCGTAAACATGCCGAGTCGAGCTTGCTTCAAATTTCTTTATCATAATATTAATGCACCATTCCATCCGGGATTTATTTGGAGACTAAAGGGCTATTTTGTAATTCAATAATAAATAAATAAATCAAATAAAATCTCTTTATTTCGGAAATCCAGATATCCATATTTGGTTAGTAAACATTATAATACATCAGCATCATTCGGGTGTCATTTCTTGCTTTTTATTTATTGTTTTGCTGTTTTATTAGTTTCAGATTTGGTTTGCAACAATGGAGTAATATAGAAACTAAGTAATTAAACTCATTAATGAACAACAACTGAAGTGGCTGAAAATTATAAAGCGCCGAGATTTGCACACATTATGCCTTCTCTATAAAACCCTCTGTAACCCACTATCCCCTAACTACCTCTCCGAATCCTTCAGCCCACTCTACGGACCCCAGCGACCTGCGAGGGACTCGAAACGACTGCAGCTTGGAACTCCTGACGCCTGCACAGTAGGTTATCATAGAACCTTCGCTGTAAAGGCCACTCGGCTATGTAACAGTCTTCCCATTGAATATCGCGAGGCATCCTCGATAAATGTCTTCAGATCTAGAGTCTATAACTATTTTCTTTCGCAAGAATAATTCGGTACGTAATTATAATTATATATTAATTATTTATATAGGTATATATATTACTGTTTAAGTATAATATAAGTAGCTTAGTATCATTGAGTAGTATATTTTATTATCTCTTTTATATAGCACTACCTACCAAACTGTTGTCCACACTACCCAAAGGTTAGCAGGTAGAGAATGCTATCTAGCATTATGCTCGCCTATGTACAACTTTTTGTGCAATAAAGTATATTCTATCTATATTATATTAATTTCTACCCATTCGGATTAACGTGGTAAACAGTTACCACAATAACGATACCTAGCGGTGTCGTGAGTTATTGCTTGTTATTTTAAACTGACTTCGATTAAAGGAGGTCTATAATTGATGGAGAAATCGACGAATATACTTGGAAAAAGATATACCTACGAACATATAACCTCCCCCTCTTTTGAAGTCCTTTAATATACGTAATACGTTTATTCTGTTAACCGATATATCTTAATATGTACAATGTACATTGGCGTTCATCGTTAGCTGATCGTCCTGGCAGGTTCCAAATCTCGTAAATACATTCGTTCTGATTTTGTCTTATTTAACTTCTTATTTTTTTATTGTAAAATGGCGTTCTTAGTTATGTATTCAAAGAAATTTAGTACAAACGTAAAAAGGGTCCAGCTTACAATGAACACCACTGTACATAGCAAAAACAAAAGACAAAGTACAAACCGAAAGTAACAATTACGGTAACAAATCAGATATGTTGAGGACGTGTGATGAGTATCAATCGGTAGGTAAATTTGTATAGGGTTTTTATAAAAGCGGATCCATATAACTGCTTGGGAGCGTAAAGATATATAAACTCTACCAAATAATTTTGTAAGACTGTTTTGTAAAAGAATGAGCTAGACTGTTATAAAGCGCTTATCGGGGGGAGGCTTGCGTCCAGCAGTGGACCGATATAGGCTGTTGAAGTGATGTGACGTGAGCTAGTTTGTTTGTAGAATTTCTCAGTGGATCGTGCATTTTCTATTTCTGTCTATTCCATAAAACCTGAACACACTCGTAATATGAATATGGCCAGGTAACTTTGTGAACCTCGAGACGTGTTTCTAAAAGCACTACCCACATCATTGACTTTACCTCCACGAGTTCCTTCGAAGGAAATCATACCCTACGGTAGGCAAGTGTAGAGTTCGTTTTCTTTGGTCTTATTGGTGATTGTGATTTTGTGTTCTGCTGGGGTGCTCCTAAAAGCTATTCTTGCCTGTCGTGTTTACACAACGGGCTTCGATGTGAGAATAGCCTCTATAAACACTCAATTTCTAACGCTGTATTCGCACGGAAACATGAAAGTGGTGTTATTATTTTGCTTAGGGCGAGAAGTTTAGATTTTTACATCACAAAACATAATGAAAAAGTTTGAAAATTTAAACTGTGTTTAATGGTTTTAATGATAGGAGGTGACGCGCTTTCAGAATAGGATGAAAATAAAGGGAAAAAAATAACATGTACTAAAATAAGCGCGGCCGAACATTTACTTTGATCGTGTTCCAGCCCCGTTGATAGCTCGAGACCTAACACTATATATAATGAGATATTTATATACAAAAGTTTGGATGGAGGATATGTTTGTTGCTTCTTCACACCATATCCACTCAACAGAGCAAGCTGAAATTTTGCAATTTTGCATAGTAGACCTACTCTAGACGTTTTATCCTAAAATTATTTCCCATGGGATAACATAAAATTAATGCTGTACAATTAATTTTTGTTCACACATTGTGCGAAGCCGCAGGCTAAAACTAGTAAGTATAAAATGTGAATAATTTTTTAAAATACTTCTAACAAAACAAAAAGAACCGTCCGGATATTTGAAATGTGGATATTTCATGGTTATTCTACGTACCTACCAAGATTATATTTACTCGAAAGTCTGTGGTATATTTTCATAGCTGTCTACAAAATCTTCTGATAAAAGGATTTCTGCGTATTCTGGTTCATTACCCAATGAAACGTGACTCCGCAAACCAACTTGACCTCAAATAGATTCCCAGAAACCAAGACACCGTGAAAGCAAAAGGTTGTATCCCAAATTACATCACTTCAATGTCAATTTGTGTGATAACGATACGAACCTTTGTGGTGCCCTCACTTATTCATGCTATCCCCTTCAACTCTCGCTTCAGCAAATCATCCAGTAGTCGAGTAGTTTTCATACCCCAGGCATTTTCTGACAAGTTGTGCTTGCCTTATGATCTGATAGGTGCTTTGAGCTTAAGATGGAATGAACTTCGGGAGGCCTATTATATGTACCTACCTAGCAGTGGGTAAAATCGGGAGGGTAATGGCAATGATGGGTCTACGGCAAAGCTAAGCTAAGTAATCTTATTAAGATGGGCGTCCATTGGATCGCCTCCCTTGTCACTTACCTAGGTACGAACGTGTATGCTCCGATCCCGATCCCGATGTACACACAGCTTTAAGATACGAAAAAACTGAAAAAAGCTGAAAATTTTAAAATTATTTATATAAATTATATTGCTAGTTGATTTTTTATTATTATAATAGCCGATCTAAATAATTATTTTTGTTTTGCCAATATGACCAATAATGCAGATAAAGGAAGGTGCTATATTCAGGTAGAACCCCATTCGAACAGTTTTGATTTTGACTAGTTTCGACGTGATTCGAAACCACATTCTTTTAGACGACAGTTAATCTTGTCGTCTAAACGTAACGGGAAATTTTAATTTTCTAAAAACTAGAAACTGTTTTTAACAAGTTATTCGTTTCAGCATATTTGTACGTACATAATGCAGGATTACTCTTCTGTGGTATTTTAGATAAGCCGCATTGAAAAACGTTTGGATTCATACTTGAGAATTTTCTTTAGACTTCCATGAGAGCGACGCCTAAGTCAATAATAACTAATACAATAATTGATCAGAGAAGTCTGATCTCTCAATTCTCGAAAACTATTTTTATCACAAAATGTAATTCTTTTTCACGAAATATTTTTTTGGTACAATGTAACGCTATTCCCGCGCTACAATAAGCGCGCGTCGCCCGAGCGTTCCTCCGACCTGTCCTGGGATCTCGGCTGCCGCTGAGGACTAAAGTGCGGGTCTACAAGTTTTACGTCCGGTCCCGACTAACCTATGCGGCGCCGAGCTGGTACGCTCTGGTCTCCCAGACCAACAAGGACCGGCTCCAGGCGCTGCAGAACGTGGCCCTTAGGATCTGCACGGGCGCGGGGCGCTACGTCAGGAACGACGTCATCGCCCGCGACCTGCAGATCCAATCCGTGGAGGAATTCGTCGTGCAGACGGCGCGTCGAATGTACGATCGCGCCGACAACGGGCACCACGAGCACCTCCACAACATCGCGCCGCCCCAGCCCCAGCCCCAGGAAGACGACCGCCCATGTTGACCCCTTCCGCGGGACCTGATCCCTGCGGAACCACCATAGAGTCCTGGGGTTTATTAAAAAAACACAAAAAAAACAAAAAACAGAAAAAACCGAATGCAGCCAAAAAAATAAACATTGAGAGGGGTAAAAAAAAAGATATTCCCACAAAACCCAAGGACCGCGGGGTCGTCACCCCTCGAGTTGACGCCGGGGTAATGAGGCCAAGCCTCGAGGCCCCTCTCTGTGCCCCCAGGGCCGGAATGAAATTTATTGAACGCCTTTTCGGTGTTCACATATAGAGGAGACTAGCTTTTGCCAGAATACTATTAAAGTATATTATTCCAGAACAACTAACGTTAGTTGCAGGTAATCTAGTATAATTCAAGAAGAGTTAGTTCACAACAACCCGCTCTGAGCAAGCTCCGAGAGGCCGAGTGTACGTTCAAGACTCACACCACTGGCTTAACTTACTACTTACAACAGCATTGTACTGCCTCACCTGTTTGCACTAGAACAGGTGCGTTTACCTTATAATAGTGACTGTCACTAGCTCTGCATCATATCTCTCTTGATTGAATATGTGCATAGTTTCGGTTCTTTATGGCATGGGCATCAAAAATGAAACTGTCTCCACTAAAGTTCTTATTAGTCGTTGTATTGATTTATCAAGACTCACCTGGATAATCAATTTATTAATTATGAACAAAAGTAGAATACCATATAACAATGAATGCCACTATGACTATACCATCACACAGTCCACTGCGGGACCTAGGCCTCTTCTAATAAACTCCTTATTGATGCTAATAAGAGGGGTAATAAATAAATAAATAATGCTGGACAATTCACACAGCATTATCTAGCCCCAAGCTAAGTAGAGCTTGTGTTATGGGTACTAGATAACTGATATACATAATACAATACATTACATAGATAGATATTTTTTATTATACATAGAAAACAACCAGAACACCCGGAACAAATATTTGCAGATCGTACACACAATTGTTCCGAGGCGGGAATCGAACCCAACCTCCTGCGTCGCAGGCGGACCTTCGCCCACCGCGCCACATCGGTCGTCAATAATGTTTGTATAGTGACCATAATTTGCCCAATAGAAAACGTCATTGGCACACTATTCTTATTTTTTTTTACTAACACTGAGTAAACGAGGCATCTAACGTTAACCAGTAGGTAACCTCCAATTTACTGGCAACAATTGAGATAGTCTGAGCCTCGGGAAGCAGAGGACGTAAATTCAGCTATGCGTTCAAATGTTATTTACATTAAATATTTTATGCGACGCGCATCCTACTAAAATTATAAACGTGAAAGTTTGTAAGTATGGATGGATGGATGTTTGTTACTCTTTCACGTAAAAACTATTGAATGGATTTTAATGAAACTTTACAATAATATAGCTTATACATCAGAATAACACGAAGGCTACATTTTATAAAATATTGTTATCCAAAATATCTATCAACACGCGGGTGAAACCGCGGGGCGCAGCTTGTATTATATAAATACCGTACCTTGGAAATGGGTGACCTGGATTGTACTTCCATATAATGCAAATATTCTGACTCATTATTCTATATTTGTAATTGCGACTGGATCGAATTCGATTTATAAAATTATCTCTTTAAAACACACTTTTTTTTTTAATACTCTTGGTATTCATTTAAAGAGATAATTTAATAAACTCATGTTAAAACTATTAAACACGGACTTTATATTTTATCACGTAAGCTCATGATCACCTCAATTTTGCTGGAATATGCCACGTAAGGGACTCTAATGGTGTCTTGAAAAGAGTAGCGATATCAGTAGGCCTCCTGGCAACCGTTTTTCATTATCCAATTATTTATTTCATTATAATATGTACTGTAAGGCCGTAGGATATTTTTCTCGTATTTTAAGCTATACAATGACACTGTTATATTAATAAATAATAATAATAATGTTGGACAATTCACACAGCATTATCTAGCACCCACACATTTACACACCGTACACACATTTGTTCCGAGGCGGGAATCGAACCCGCAACCTCCTGAGTCGCAGGCGGACCTTCGCCCACCGCGCCACATCGGTCGTCCATATTAGAGTATCTATAAGTCACTTAATTTAACACTTTCTATATATTTTCTATATTATTGAAAAACCATACTGCAAATATGTAATGATCAGATTATAGAACATTATACCCTGTGATGCTATGTAATATTTTGAGAACAGTGTCACTACCTACGTATTTTATTTTTACAAACTTTTCAAGAACTTTTCCAAATGGAAAATGATCAACAAAAACAATCAAAGAAATCAACATAAACATAAAATTTGCGTAATGGAGCATAAACCGCCAAATAACACCAAAATCAAAATATTCAATCCCCTTCATAAAATGAATAACTCCCAAAATGTCAAACAAAGCTTCGTACGCCATAAAGTTGGATTCCTTTCTTTGCAAAGCCCTGGAATAAATGATAGTAGTTAGACTCAAGCCATCTAAATTGGCTGGGTCACTTTTTCAGAGCTTTTCCGCTAGGTACATTAATTAATATTATGTGTACTGGAACTTACGACCTGCATATTGTTTACCCATATCTTTTCTGTAATTTTGTAAATAAGTGCATGTATTTATACTTCGTTGGATAGCTAAAGATGTCTAGATGTTTTTCAAATAACATGCTGACCAAATATACGAGGGCATTTTTGCCACCCCACCTAGTTTCTTTGGCTAGCTAGCTTAGACCAAAAATTACACAGCTTTTCGAAAAAGGGTACTATATCCAAATTCAAAGCTGGTCTCGCTAAAGTCTACGAAGCTAGGATCCAGTACCGAGTAAAGTATGATAATGCCACTTTGCATAATAATAAATAACATATTAAATGTACCTAGATACTACCCACGAATAAGTTGCATAAATTGTGGAAGAGAATGGAATTAGATTGAAAGTTATTGGTTCACCCTGGAAGCCACTAAACGTATGTATGTATGTTGTGCGTAATATGTGATCTTTGGGGGGATTTAGCTAGTGTTTTTATCTACATTTATCTATATCTAAAGGTATTAATTTTTCCCAATAAATAGGTTGAATCGTAAAATTAACCGTATCACGATGACTTAGCACTGCTGCAAAGAAAATTAATTAATTTAGTTGTATATAAATAACAATTCAAATTATGGATAGAAAGAAACTAGTTAAATAGAAACGAATTAAATGCTTCTTGGGAGTTAGCGGAAATCTAATAAATTTTCTTTTTCTGTACAAAAAGTAATTAGAATGGTTAATTCCTTTCTATGAGCTATCGCTACTTATTTTAGATAAATACCTATTTACTAATTTGTTAATCGAATACATTAGTATCCACTGATGTGAGAACAATTTGCGGGCCCTGAAGGACATTACACGCAATTTTTCCACCCTAGAGATATTCAAATTGCGGGTTTTTTCATGGCACGTTATAAATATGATGTCTTGTTGAATGGTCATTACATACAGAAACAAAACAAGCATCGCAGATAAAGTGTGACAAACACAAGTTAGCCGAGTCATTGCCGAGCCTTGACTCGCCGAAGCTCATATCTACAGTTAGTTATTGTATATGATTATTATATTTTTATAATATACGTTATGTATATTGTAATTATTCATCGTATAGTGCTTATATTGTAGCCAATAATCAATTTTATACCCGATATTTAGATTTTTTTGTAAAATGTCTGTTTTAAACAAAATTCATGTTTGATGTTGAATAAAGCGATAATAACACTTGGAAACCAAGAACAGAACCAATTTTTTGGCGTAGAATCAAGTCCTTTACAGACGATACTCCAATCGCAAAATAGAAACAAATGAAAAGTTTACCCAACAAAGGATAGAGAGAGTGTTATAGTAGAGTTGGTTCCGGGTAGTACTTGTATATTTGTGAGTTCGATATAGGCAGCACGCTTGGCTAAGCAAAACAGCGGTGGCGCCTGAGAAAACAAAGTAAATTATTGGATTATTGCGTTTATTACTGGAACAAAAACATCACTATCCTTGTAGCAAATTAGCCGTAGCACCTACAGCTTGCAATCAGTATGTTGTACCTATCGACTTGAAGGCACAATTATCTCTACTGTTTGCTAACTCGATTAACTACGGCTAACTACTCACATTATCCTCATGTGCTCTATGTGAAAAACACTATAAAAATGGACCTTACTACCCGGCAATACGATCGATGGCAGAGCTGAAATATAAATTAACAGGTTCGGTCGTACAGGAAGCGTGAAATGTGTGTGACAATAAACGTACTCAGCAACTTGGCAAAACTCACTGAATTCTTACTATGCTGTCGACAATATTTACTAATCAGGTGACATCCAGTGACTTTGCTATATTGACTTCAAGGGGGGTCCTTATTTTGAATGCCTATTATTATTATTATATTCATTTATAATTATAAATTATTTTTCTTCTTTTAGCAAGGTATCTACCTCTCAGTGTAAACCTGATGAAACTTCGGAAAAAAGGTAAATAAACGAGATAAATACCCGTTGTATAATTAAACATCCATTTTTCCATCTAAACAACCAAACTTGCGCATATATTATATTAAGTGTGATCTTTATCTGCATAGTCACAAAACACTCCCATTAATACGGGTTCGAATATGACGTGTGTCAGTAACCTTTCCAACGTCAAGGCCAGTCTAAAGATACAAGCGCAAAGGGAAGACATGCTGCAGAGCTTTAACCCTAAAGGCAGTCTCAGATTGGGGCGAAGCCAATCGGGTTAACTTCAATGCCTCATAAACGCAAGCCTGCCTCTTCTCTGCAAATAGGAATCAGTTTGTCCAGGTTTCTTTTTTATGCAAAAAAATAGATAGATAAACATACGAAATACAACAATAATTTATACAATACCTATACTAAAATAATCAATAATAATATACAGTTGAATAATAAAAACAAATACATAAAGATATAATTCAAATAAAAAATGTCTTTTAGCTAATTTTGCCTGATAAGATATCCTTATTTTGAGATAGGTACAGATACCGCTAATTTAAACCTTCAGCTTTCTAACTTAAGAGATTAATATTATGGCGATTACGATTATGATATGAGTCGGCCAACCAAATGTCAAAACATACAAGGTCACCACATCTTCAATGAAAATAACTACAGCTGAAAGAAGAAGTACAAATAATATATTGAATTGGTAATCATAAACATGGTTCTATTTCTGAATCTGAGAGGTCAGATTAGCATGCTTATGAATTCACGTATTCCCATTCGTCCCACTGACTCCCACCGTCGCTTATGGTGTTTAAGCTGGTTCCTATAACAATAGGTATTTTGCTAGGTATTTACAGTACACTCCGTTGTAGTGCTTCATGAATTCAGGTGTACCCAGTAAAGCTCGTGAGAGCACAGATTCCGCGATTTTGGTTTATCGAGCGTTCTCCACTTCGATCAACAATAATGTTCATCGAGATTGTCGATCGTTGTACGAGGTAGCCAAATGGGAAGGAACCGCGTTTGACAATACCAAAACGAGAAAAAATCGTTTCCTACCCCTGACTTGTCGTTTTTGTCAAAATTTTACTGCAATAAATCAGTAATATTATTTATTCCAAAATAATCGAGTAAGTACTATCAGATCGCTGTCCCACTATTAAAAGTGATATCTCTTCTGTATCCGGTTTCAGTCCAAGGTGTTTAATAAATAATGCTGGATAATGCTGGACAAAAAATAAATATATGGACTGACACGAAATCTTTATAGCTGTCATAACATAAGGCCCCTGGAAAGGTACCTATAGAATTATTTGTTAAAAACAAGTTTCAGTACATCATAGAACGAAATAGTAACCTTCCGAGTCATAAAATTAAATTGTTAGGACGATTTTCTGTAGGAACGCTAGGAAAACAAAATATTATCCTTCTTATCTTAATAATCCGAACAAAGAGGAGTAATTCAATCCCTCACAAAGGAACAAAATAGAGGTTTCTATTCAATCTTTTAGCGCTTTAACCTTGTCATCTCCGAGCTATGTTATATGCAACTTGCTGATTACTGTCGACGCTAAGTAAAGGTTTTACTGGAGGTATACCTAGAACTATGAGAAGGAAAATACGGTAGAGAAGGAAAATACGGTAGGGGTACTTTCTAAAGAAAAAGTTTGGTATCTTAATGTGCTGAGCTATGTTATTTGCAACTTGCTGATTACTGTCGACGCTAAGTGAAGATGGTTTTACTATAGGTATACCTAGAACTATGAGAAGGAAAATACGGTAGAGAAGGAAAATACGGTAGGGGTACTTTCTAAAGAAAAAGTTTGGTATCTTAATGTGCTGAGCTATGTTATTTGCAACTTGCTGATTACTGTCGACGCTAAGTAAAGGTTTTACTGGAGGTATACCTAGAACTATGAGAAGGAAAATACGGTAGAGAAGGAAAATACGGTAGGGGTACTTTCTAAAGAAAAAGTTTGGTATCTTAATGTGCTGAGCTATGTTATTTGCAACTTGCTGATTACTGTCGACGCTAAGTAAAGGTTTTACTGGAGGTATACCTAGAACTATGAGAAGGAAAATATGGTAGAGAAGGAAAATACGGTAGGGGTACTTTCTAAAAAAAAAGTTTGGTATCTTAATGTGCTGCGCTATGTTATTTGCAACTAGCTGATTACTCACGAGTTTTTCTTTAAAAGCTTTTCAAGTATATATGCTTGGACAACGACACACATATCTTGGAGTAAGTATTTAAGACGAGTAAATTGTTTTCAACAAAAAACCAGTGTAGCTAGATAATAATAAATAGCCATTTTCCTCGGTAAAATAAGAATTACCGAGCAGTATTGGTACAAAAAGGAAAGAACAGAAAAATCTTTTATTTTTACTGGAAGTTTAAAAGCCTCCTGTGAGCCAAGAACAGCAAAACTATGTACCTTACAGGACTTGCTAATCAAGTACAAATAACAGTCAAATATTTTGAGTGATTGAAGAGTTCATAGAGTAGGAAATCCTGCGCTTCTGTATCAAAGCTCGGCGCGGCAGCGGGTTTCATTACTGGAGTAAGGACTTACGCGGATTACCTACGGCAATGTAGGTTGTACGCGACACAAAGAAGCGAACTCAAGACGGCTACCCTACTTACTGCTGCATAATCTCTGCCACTTCCATACTAACTATTACTTACACCATAATAGCTGAGTCTGTGAGTCCTGGCTGAGACTGTAATTACTATAGGGTAAGCTGTGGCTATAGTAGCAATTTAATCTCTTGCATCACTGCTTTTAAATCAGAGCTGGTTCGTTCCAGAACTGTTTGCTGTTCGGTACTAGCTGTACCGAAAATCTTCAGAGCATGTGGCATTTTGCTTAACATTCCCGGTATTCGGTCTAGCTTTTGATTTGTTTTTTAACGACATAAAGCCGCTGTGTACCACCTGTACCCACGTGTGTCTAGCTTCACTTTCCAAGAAAATGTATGTAATACCGTCATCTGCAAACCAGGAACACGCTACGCATGTTCATTCGTCATCATTGCTCCACGAGTGGCGCGGTTTCCCCCACGTAGCTCAACGTTGTCAACACCTATGCACGCGGTACGATGCGACGACGCCTGTATTAGTATATGCTAGTGCTACAGTGGTCACATAGACCCACGTTCCCAAACAACCGCACCCACGCAGCTAAAATGCGACGCGTGGACGGGCACGGCGTGCTTTATGCAGCCTCATAGTAAGAAATGGTTCTTGTTTTCTATGGTACAAACATAGAACACTTAAATTGTTATTGTCTTTGTAGGAACAATTTTATTTCACCTACTAAAGTATGTTTATTACGCATAAGAAAATATTACGAACTTGTAAGAAATACTAATTATTGTAAGGATACCGTTCAGATGAGTAGGCGATTGGTATAATAAACCAAAATTATTTTCGATACTCTAGGGAAAACTTCCATTGTGAGCTATTTTGGAAAGAATGGGTTATTATAAGGGCGAAGTAAGCACCGAAGAGTCTCCACAAATTTTTACGAGGCCACTGGAGCCAGTACAAAAGGCGCAATTAATGTTTTATCGTCACCTCAGGCGAGGGTCGTAAGCCTGCTGTTTTTATATTGTGTACTGATTTTTTGATAACAGAAGAATGGACGGGCGTCAAAGCGGCGTATGAATAGCTTTTTTTTTGAGAAAATTATAGTAAGAAAAATAGGTAGGTCTTGTAGAATTTCAGGGCGGATTTAAGCTCCGTGCTACAATCCTGATATATACATTGTACTTAGGAAGTATTTTCCCGGTAAAAATGCAAGGAAAATTTAATTGGGGTATATGATAATTTCCATCGAAATGATAATTTCGCCAAGCCGTCTTGTCGTTATTTGCATTGTTGCAACAGCCTCTACAAGTGAGTCAAGTTTAATCATTACTCTACCTTAAATAAAGAATAGTCTAATATTTTTCAAAGCCTATCAAAACAAGGGAATATCAGCATAAACTGAGAGCCTGCATACACAGGCAGCTTGAAGGAGTCAGGATACGACTGTTTTAAGCTGCAACTGCATAGTGAACTACAGTCTTCTATTTACAGACACACGGAACCGCTCCAGCATAGTTTGCTCCAAGCTGCCCGTGTATATATGACCTTAGTCCATCCATCCATCTCACGCTAAAATGATATTCATATTCAATATTCATGCTTTTCGCTCGGCATTTAGAGCGACTATAGTTCTAATCTTTCTTAAAACCCCTACTTATTCCCTTTAAACTAATCTAAAGTAGGGGTTTTTGGCTTTCCAATAATAACAACGTAAACATCATTCAGCACTTCAACTGTATAAAGTTGAGAGGCCTGTAACGACGACGGCTCTGGTAGGCGTAATGGCGCTCGCGCTAATTGTGGACGCGCGATAATGACTCCCCGGGCAATAACCGTAGCTGTAATACTGATATGTGCTGTACTGTGTCGTTTACCCGGTAGGTAATAGTTATACCGAGTTATTACATTGTTAGGCATCAGGCTCGTTTAATAAATTTGACGCAAATTATTATTTAGGTGGTCAAAGTAAGAGATAAATAAATAAATAAATAAATAATGCTGGACAATTCACACAGCATTATCTAGCCCCAAGCTAAGCAGAGCTTGTGTTATGGGTACTAGATAACTGATATACATAATACGATACATTACATAGATAGATATTTTTTATTATACATAGAAAACAACCAGAACACCCGGAACAAATATCTGCAGATCACGACACACAATTGTTCCGAGGCGGGAATCGAACCCGCAACCTCCTGCGTCGCAGGCGGACCTTCGCCCACCGCGCCACATCGGTCGTCGGCAGATACTTGTCTGCTAGGGTTATGATTGAGCAGACACGTTTTTATCACGTCACACGTAGGACATTGAGTCTACCAGATGTGTAAGGCCTTGATCATCCCCACTCTCAAAAAATTAAGTCGGACCCAACATCAAACAACAGAACTAAATACAGTGATTGATATCTAATTAAAAACACCGAGACGATATTGGAGAGAGTATAAAATTTAATTGACTACAAAGAGTTGAAAAGCTTTCATTTATAAAGGCTTTTGTGAACGACTCAATTTTATCAGTCTTAACCCTTAGTTACTCACGCATAAAAACATACATAAGTACTCGCGTAGAAAAATCTACCAAATACATACAAAATCAGACTTTTATTTAGGATTTACATACACAATCAGACTTTTATTTATGATAAAGATTTAAAAATAAGCGTTGTAAATTCGAAACTCCTCAAATAACTAGAGACGATCAAACAGTTTCAGGGTGTTTAACACCCCACGCGAGTAATTAAGGGTTAAGATATAATCCACCGCTGTCTAAAAATATATACGCAGTGCCATTTTAGCAAACTTACTTTTTACTTGATCCATTCAAACGCCGCCGCCGCTCAAAGTTTCAAGTTTTGTTTTGATTTTAAATATTTGAATTTAACTTTAACTGCTTGTTATCCTCAAGGTTTAATTATTAGGATCTTATTAACTCATTATAAAATAGCCAAAAATAAAATCAACAGTTCCAATATTCGTTGCAAAGCTCCTGTATAACCTAAACTTTGTCGAATTCAATATTTGTCGATAAAAAAATTATGACAACTAATAAAAACATGGGAAGAGACGTCTGTGCGTGACACTATCCGCCGATAGCCGCCAACGGCAGGGTCTGGCAGGCCCTTTTATACGCCTCGCACGTGGGGTTATCGGTGTTGTGGCTTGCATCCTAATGGAGCCTCCGTAGATATGCTGCCTCGAAACTACGCTCTTCAGTCTGTTTCTGAACTGTCTAGAATGATAAAATGAATAATTAATTGGTTGTTTTATGTGTAGTATGTATTGTGACAAATTATTATAAATGAATTTTTTAATTTTTTTTACGAAGGCATGTCTTTCTGCTTTTCTTTGCACTAAAACCACCCTATGGTGTTTCCTTTGTCAAAAGTTAGTGTGTGTTATAATAAAAATGTAATTTATCTTTTAAAATAGTATTTAAAACATCAAGTGTAACATTGTGTTCCTACGGTGGAAATAAATAAACTGATAAACTGATATGTATTTCAATATTTTTAATTGCAACAAACATTAATTCTTTTGAGTTGCTGCTAAGAAATACTTCCCATGACAAACATACGGGTGCCTGTCGATGACGACTTAGGCCCGTATTATAAAAGCATGTTCAGTCATTGTGACTCATGCTTAGGTACGCGTGAGTAGCTCTCATAGATATATGTATTTGAAAACGTTGAGCTGCCACCGCAAACACGTGTTGTTTGCAGCAAATCGAAACCAAATGCTAAATATAGTGAGAAATTTAAACGAACTATTACCAAAGTTCCGGGAATTTTTCATTCATACTGTATTTTCCGCTTTACTGATAACATAGCCAGGTATTATAGTTTTTTATCGACTTTATGTCATTTCCAGTTATCATCTTTCGTGATATTGAATACAGAAAACCGGTCCAATTTTATCTCAATTGAAAGCTCTAGGGTTTCTCCAATTGGACATAGGCCGATAGTGACGCAATTTATATTTTTTTTAACGGTGTAAGTAAACATTTTTGGCCGATTACATTTTGCGACTCATGTTCTTAACCTTAGTTATCTTGAAAGTTATTTAGATCATTTCTTAATATTCAGTGTTCTAACGCCCCAGGCTAAAAGCTTAGTTATGGCTTAAACGTACGTTAAACTTCACCTTTAAGATCAGACATCGTGATCATGGTATTACCTCAGGTATAAGAGTTTAAGCTTCATTTAAGACTTTAGTAAAGTTATAAAGTAGTCTGGGATCAAATAGCGACGAATAAATAATATTTCACACAGCGGATTATGAAACTCTATTAAGGAAAAAAATAATTAAATAGATGGAATTATGAATTTTAACCTCAAAGTTGTGTGGTTGAATTTTAATTCTGGATGATATACTCGTATGTGAGTGCTAGGTCCCAGTGACGCTAGTATGTGTCGCGACGGCTGATACGACACACAATATCCTCGCGCACCGTCTGGCTTATAGGGCTGCTAAACGCCTTACCTACAACTCGGTCACAATATCTGTGCACCTTGAGCCATACAAAATGTTTGGCTCAAGGTGCACAGATATTGTGACCGAGTTGTAGGTATTCTTTAAAAGGTAGGTACTTATTTTTGGGTGGTTGGCGAAGGTCCACTTGCGCAGTAGGTTGCGAGTTTTATTGATAAATTTTTGTGCGTTGTGCATATATTTGTGTGGATATTGCGGATGTTCTGGGTGTTTTATCAGAACAGTAAAATAAAAATCTTTCTTTGTTACGTAATTTAGTGTAACAATTATTCGTTCCTACCCGAAATATAAACTCTGCATCATTTGGGGGCTAGATAATATCTAATTCTATATTATCTTATTATTTAATTAGTGTGCCATTAAAATTATTGAGCCTATCATTGACTGCTAAAGGCAAAGCGAGTTGAAATATAGTTGTGAACAAATCAGTTTAAGGTTTAATTTACATAATTAAAAGCCGCTGTATTTGGAATGAAGAAATTATTTTGTCTCCAGAATTTCTTACACTGAATACGTGGAGCCAGCCGCCCAAACTTTAAAAGTTTGTTGTTTGGGACCTGTTTTGTATTTTTTTATTTCTAAGAGACTAAACTACATAATTTAGTTTTCCAATATTCTTACCTTAGTTTTTTCAGTGAATTTTTTAGACAAAGAAGTAGTTACAAAATTAGTGTCAACTTATGACACCTAATAGTTGGAAAAAGTGGCAGCAGGCAACCCTACTACTCGCCGAGTTGTCAGCAGATAAACGCCCTCAATCGCCTGCTACGTATTTCTTACTGAGTGTGCCGTACATGAACCACTCCAATGTTCCCATTACTGACTCCCACAAAACTTGTTCGCGGTATGAAACGATATTATCATATTTTATTTCGCCTATTCATTTTGGTTTTCACTTGTAAGGCCGTCTTAGTGATCTTAAACAGAGAAAAATACTGAAAATATATGACATACATACATCTACGTGACTTCTATATTCTATATAATTGTATACTTAATTGTTTTCTTTATTTTGTGCTTTAGTATTATTTAATGTACGTGACGTGACGCGTGGGTTTGGTTCCGACGGAAGATCAGCGTTGTGATAGCTATGCACAATGGCTATCACAACACAATGCTGAGTCGGACGCCATTTTGTAGCATTTAAGTTTTTTTTCCAATTTTGGTGTTGGGTAGTTAAGGAATTAATTTAGTAAGTTTGTTAACTACAAATAGCTACAAATAAAGATATTTCTATTCTATTCTAAATGTTGATCCTGATTTATTTGATCAACTTTCATTTAGAAAACAGCACTTTTAAAGATGATGAAATAACATGATGAAATACAGCGCTGCGAAAACTTTCCAAGACACACAAGGTTAAATAAAGTTGAAAGCAATCAAAATAAGAGCGAATCCATGCTACTTCGGCACATACCCATTCGCTGTCGTAAACATGAAAAGCGAATTTTATGGATATTAGAATAAATTCATTCGTTTCAAAGAATCTGTATCAACGCAAGAACGTTTTTATGCCTCATTTGGTAAATGTACAGACGCTTGTGATTGGAAATGTTTCAGGGCTCTACACGGATGTAAGCCTACCTTAAATTAAAAAAAAAATAACGCTTAAAATAAATAGGTACAACAAGTATACCGAAGATACTACTGAAAATTCTTCTTTATCACGAATGGTATGATTGGTAGGTAGATATGTAACTGAATACTTGTAAGAAGATTGATTCGATATGATTCCTACCTATGTATTATTTAATTAGTCATCTACATAAATATGTAGATGACTAATTAATGTATTTATGTAGATGACTAATTAAATAATAATAATGTAAATACATAGATGAGACACGTTTTATTCGACACTGGTTTTATTCAATTATTTTTCAGATAATTATTTTGCGAGAATTAATTCGTTGGAAGTTACTTGAAATATTGAATAATTATTATTAACTCATTTATTTCGGGTTTACAACCCATAATACATACAAAAATAATTATAAATGTAATATAATAAAATAAAATAAATTAAAAAACTTAATTATGAATAAGAAATCATTTTATTATTACCTTTTTCAAAAATTATAGATATGTTTTTGGTATTGTTGACAAGTTGGGACCTAATTCTACTAAATTAATCGTTTTGTGTATTGACTCAACACTGAGTTAAATGTACTACGTACTAGAGCGGCTTTTCCATATAGAAAACTTGTTTAAAATTGTTGCGCGGCGGGGGCCAGTGCGGGGCGTATTTTATTCATGGTAGTCGGACATAGATTTTACACCGCGCAGAGATGAAACAGGTTTGGAACCTACAAAACTTCGTAAGAATTCATTCCAAATTACGAAAAAAAATTATTGATAAAACGTAGAAAAGTTAAAGAAAATGAATTGTTTTTCATTTATTTATAAAAAATATTAAATTAAAATAAATAGTATATTACATGTATATAAATAGTATATTTTATATAAATTATTTAAATTTGAAATAAGAACTGTTAACGGTTACAAATCAAATATACACTGCGTCAAGTCTGTCATCCCATCCATCAATCACATAAACACATGAAATGGAACATCTGTTTGTTTTAGTCTATGATTATAATGGTGTACATATTTATGAAGAATTATTTCATTCTGTTGTGGTATTACGATACTATTAACTGTTTATTCACATAATACAACAAATAGTTTTACTTACTTGACTAGTGAATATCTCATTATTTACGTCCGTCCACTTAGATTTGGATTTTCGTATTATTAGCGCGGCTCCACAAGCGCCCACGCTGCATGAATGTCGAAGCCACGCTAAAGTAATGTGCACGGATTATAGTACAGTTCAGTCTAACTAAATAAGTCTTCGGATCTCGAAATAAAAACGTAGTACATATAAATCGATGACTCAGAATGACACATTTTGGCAACCAGTCTAATCAATGAAGTGATTAGAATTGTTGGAATGGCAAATGCAAAACGTGCGAATAGCACCGCACGCACTTTTTATAGTTTCTTTTTTCTATGGAAATTGATAATTTGGTTTTGTCTCTATGGAGGCGTGATGCCATACAAAAAGTAGTAGTAGTAGTAGCCTAACCAATAGACGACGTAAAATTTGCTTGTGATGTACTCACGCCTACAAAATGACATCGATGAATATGTTGGTCTAACATTATATTACATTATATACAAATATGTCCGTATAATAAAACTTTTGAAACTATGGTTATTAATTAAAATAAGTTATATTACATGGTTATTAATACTAAAGTAATTTTTTTTCGAGTTACTCCGTGATCATGGCTCATGCAACTGTGCCGAAATATTGGATAACTCAAAAATCAAATCATGGTAAATATCCCGTTTTAAATGACTTTAGTAAGTCCGTATAAATTCTGCATTCTTCTCTTTAGTTCTAACTTCTACACAGAAATAAAAATGTATGTATTGCTGTGGAACCTTAAAATTTTATTATGACGTAGCCACACACCACAATTTCTGTATCAATACAATTTAATGTCAATCATAGACATGTAGGTACTCATAATTAAACATTTGATAATACTGTTTCCACTCGTATATCTACGTTATCTCCTTTGATTTAAGCAAACAAAGGGAACCCATTGAATAAATAGAAACAGACGTTTATCATTAGCACACGGAATTTTTATGAGAAAGTATGTACGAGTATGTAGTAGTTTTTATACCTACTACTTATGAATTTCAATTAAATAAATTATCTACAACAAAAACTTTACAAGGGTATTGTTGCGGATGATGTTATCGGCAAACTCCAGTGCTTTAAAAATACCTTAACACTTTGATTGCTGAAATCACACGGTATGTGTTTTTTTATAAGTGACTAATATGCGTAAATCCACACTAGCGCAGCGGCTGAGAAAATACAGATCTTTGTGACTCAGCAGAGCCGTAATATTTTTCGAACGAAACGCATGTGCGGCGCAACACAACCGCTGTGTAGAGCGGCAGCACTAATTTTTTAGGTTCAAAAAAAGATCGCAGTCGTCGAAAAAAAATCGCAGTCAAAGTGTTAAATAAATATAAAATCAGTGGACGTATCAGCCTATTGTAAATTCCAATCCAGTGACCACGCAACTTAAGTCTAAGTTACCTAATATTTACCTAAAGATTACAGAAGCAACAAGTTATCTAATTACATCCATTTGGCCCCAAGATTCAACTTAGAAACTGTAAAAAACATTTACCGAGAGCTTCGTAACCCTTTTGTGAACAAGTTTCAACAACAATACCACAAACAACAAAGTAGGTACGTTTGATACTTTCGTGTACTGCACCTGACAAAGTTGCTGGAAAGTCGTTACTTACGGCTGAAACTTTCCTTTGCTGTACTAACTCAAAGAGGAAATATTTTAAAATGATTGTGGAGAGTTTTAGACATGTTTCAGGTTAATAAACTTAAATGGTTTGAAGAGTTTAACGTAATATTGAATCGGATTCATTATCATCATCATCCTCATCAGCCTATAGCAGTCCACTGCTGGACATAGGGCTACCCCAATGAGTGCCATAGCGCCCTGTCTTCAGCTTGCCACATCCGCATCTACCTGCAGTCTTTCGCAGGTCGTCATCCCACCTGGTTGGAGGGCGTCTTACACTACGTTTACCGAGTCGTGGTCTCCACTTAAGAACACGTTTGCATAATCGGATTACGAAAAGTCAATTAAATTAGAAACAGGGTTCTTTGGTTTGGCTCACAGATGGTCGTTTTGTTTGTTTGTTTGCATTGAACAGGCTCCGAAACTACTGGGCCGCTTTGAAAAATTCTTTCACCGTTGGGAAGCTACACTATCTCCGGGTGCATATAGGCTTTATGCCTCTAAACCTAATTGTTTCGGTTGTTTACAAAAATGAGTTTCTGATATTCTGAGCTCTTTCAAAAATTACGAAATAATGTCGCTAGTAGAGGTGAACAGTCGTTGATTTTTGTAACGTGTCTTTTAAATCACTTGCGAGGTCAGCAGTCTACTTTAGAGCCACTCACTACGCTTTTGACTCTAGACTGTTTAGCTAGCGAGGGAATTTAATATCGGCATTTTCAACAAAAACCGTGTTGCCCACTTGTTGAACAAATTAATATTATGATTACAAAATAGGCACTTATACATGTCAAATGTTAAACCATTAATTATTTATTATATCAATTATGAAATAAAGATTTATTGATTTTATCGTCAGTGCGATTTTCTGTCCGATGGCGTAACCCGGTGGCGATAACCAGTTGGTTCTCTATAGTCCTTACATTCTTGATACAGCGTCATGGTCATCCATCATCAGGGGTGGCACGCCTCACATTCTAGTGTCATTCGATTTGGTTACGACATTGGTAATATTGAGAGAGTGTAACATCAAACACGTATTGCGGCATACTAATCAAAAGCAAATATTACTATATTCACTCACACCCAAAATAACATTTGAAAATACAATCCATGTGACAATACAAATAGACAGTGACAGGCAATGTGCAAATAAGACGTTGTTTTATTAGGGCTGCAACAATATCAAACTGTGTAGCAAATGCCACAGAATAACTAGAAAGTGCTATCACATGCGTAGAAAACACACTTGCAAAAAAAAAAACAAGAGATTGAGGAGCGTCCCCACCCACACGAAACAATGCTCTTCTTCACTAAACAATACGTTAGAGGTACAAATGTCAAATGTGACGATCAATGTATAATTTTTACATAAAAATTCATGGTAAATAATTACCGACGCTATGCGTAGAATACAGAACATAATAGATTTAATATTTTTTGATTCTAACTTCTTTGTTTTGGCACCACAGCCCTAGAATCATCTTGATAATTTTGTTTGGTTATAATTATCTTTTCCTTTTAGATATTGAATCAGAAACGAAGACGCTAAAATTGAAATTGCTTGCGTCTCGATTTACAATTTTTATTGTTTTACTGAAAATTATAAAAATAATCAAAATGCAAGGTGATAGTTGTTCACAGGAAGGACACACTTACAAACAGTGGTGTTATGCTATTCTAGGTTTGTACCTAGAAGACAGAGAAACAATATGGATTTGCGCCGTTGTATTATATTTACAATATTGACAATAACAGCGCAAATTCAATAATTTCGAAGAATTTCAATAAAAGTTGAGAATATACTACTGTTGACAATAACAGTGTTAATTATCAAGTTTTATTTAAAAAGTTAAAATCTTGAACAATATTATACCACGGCGCAAATTGATATTGTTTCTCAATATCTTCTTTTATTCTCGCCTACGCTCATAAGTACCTACCTACGGTCCAGGCCTTGATCGTCGAAGTACTTAATCCCATCTAACATATGGTATAATGGAAATTCACTCATCTTTTCAGCGAATTTGTCTATGTTTTCATACGGCCTCCAATGCGGCTGGATCTCATCTTCATTATCCGTGCTCCAATCAGAGCGCTCCCCCACTGGCACTCCTCTGACGAATGAGGAGATCTCCTGGATAGCTAGCTCACTCAGCTTAGCAGCCGTCGTAGCTGTTCCCGTGAGCTCCATCCTAGTGGATCGGATTGGGAGGAAGGCCTGTATTATACTTATTGGAATCCTACAAACGGTAAGTCTACTAGTCATGGACAGAAGTCGGTTAAGTTTCAGGTCAGGAAATCGATTATGTTCTATTTGTTTGTATTGACCCCTTTAATTTGATCATCAGAAGCTTTAAACAGTTTTGTGTAACTAAAGTTTCCTTTTCTAATTCCAGGTATCCTGGGTAGTCACAATATGTTCGGGCAGCACTGCTTGTCTTATAGCAGCTAGAATTTTTGGTGGTTTTGGAGCAGGGTCTACGTTCAACGTCGTACCTATGTATGTTAAGGAGATCAGCCAAGATAATATCAGAGGAACTCTTGGGATCCTGCTTATCGTCATGCAAAATTTGGGTGTACTGATTATGTACACAATGGGTGGACTTTTGGACTACTACACCGTGCTTTGGTTAGTTGTTGGACTGCCTGTGGTAGTAGTTCTGATCCTGCTCAAAGCTCCTGAGTCGCCAACTTATTTGATAAAGATCGGAAAAGAAAATGTAAGTTATTAAAAACATATCACAGGCTAACTCGCTAGACGAACGACTACAGATAACTGTGTCAATGCTAAATTTTCAGCGTCTGTAACTGTAAACTCAGCATGATAAAAAATACGTTAAATTAATTAAAACACGTGTCTGCCTCGAAATATTTTTCCGTGTAATTCAAAGCTTGTAGTTATGTCAACAGCCAATTGGTGATTCCAATTACATTCCAGGAAGCAGTGTTGATTCTATCCTCTCTGAGAGGGCGCGACGCGGATGACAAAAGTGTACAATATGAAATCGATTCAATCAAATCCGAAGACGAGAACTTCAAATCCATCCCTAATGTCTCCTTTGTGGGAATCTGTGAGTATTTATTTTTATATCCATTCAATGACGTCATTACAAGTTAAATATTTGTTTAGAAATTCTCAAATATTTTTCTTGTCAGCGGATAGATAATTATTAGCAGATTCATAAGGATCCTTACTTAATTAAACATTTTCTGAGTTTTCATTTTTCAATAAGTAATCGGTGGAAAATTCGTTCCTATACACGTTCTAACCATCCCACAACGAGTCATGCAAATCTAAAATTCTTGTCACGTTCTACGAATTCCGTGGCAAAATGAGTACGTAATTAGAGTTATAATTTTACCAGTAACTCCAACGTGGTCGATAAACACATTTAATCCACGTTCGTAACTGATCTTTAATAACCAGCTACGATCATGGCTTTTTTTTCTGGCTTTTAGTGTGAAAGTCGACTGCTATAGACTGATGATGAGTGTGAAAGTCGTACTTAAGTTTTGTAACGTTTCAGTTAAAGTTCGCCCGTGGCGTAACGGCTTCGTGACCATGATTCTTGTGATGATAATCCACGGAATCAACGGAGGGTTCTGTATTGTGAACTACGCGTCAACTATCATGCAGCGATCTGCGGTTCAGCTCAGCCCAGAGATGCAGAGCCTCAGCGTGCCTGTGTTCATGATGTTTGGCTCTCTTGTTTCGATGGTCACTGTTGAGCGCTTGGGAAGACGGGTAAATATTAAAACGGCTTTTGTGTTAAATAACCATTATTTTTTTTATGGGTAAATATTAATGCGATGTTATTTTACAACTTTTAAGACTCCACGGTGTTTGTAGAGAGGCTTCATCATAATACTGACGGTGGATTTCTATAGTCAATCGACAAACAATTATTGTATGGGCCCTATATTGATCACGACTGGTTCAAAGCAGTGGTCATGATAACGTCTGGCTAAGACAGTGTGACTGCTTGTATTGTATATTTCTGTCTAATAGGTAGTAGATAGTGGATCATATGGCAACATTGGTGGTGGATCATAATGGCAACACTGCTATTTTGTTAGTCATAGTTTTACGAGATATTTAATTTATTTCAGTTTATAGTTTAAATATTCACTTGTCTGTGAGCTTATTTTGTAAGCCTAAAGATGTCTCTTTAGGTTTATTCATCCCTCGATTTCTGATTTCAGATGATTCTAGCTGGATCATTCATCCTATCAGTGGTTTCCTTCAGTACATTATCGGCAACCCTAGCGCTGCAGGATAACCAGGTAGCTGTGCCGGGTTGGCTAGTCATAACTTCTGCAGTGTTGGCAGTCTGCGCGTACGCTGGTGGTGTGAGCCCCATCCCGTTTGTCATAATGTCAGAGATGTTTAACTTTCAAGTAAGTGCATGCAAATTAATGTTCATTGTTGTTTATATGTAATAAAATAAACAATGCTGGACAATTCACACAGCTTCATCTAGCCCCAAGCTAAGCAGAGATTATAACTTGAGTGTCTTCAAGGCATGAGTGAAAAGATATTTCTTAGACCATTTCCATCAGGTGAAATTGTGGTCAAATGAAGGTATCTTCTACTATAGTATAAAGCTAGATTACCACTGACTGACTGACTGACTGATTCACTGACTGATTGACATAATTGTTCGCCTTGATGGTGGATGGGAAGGTATGTTTTTTTTTACAGAATCGTATAGGGGAGGTAAAAGTCTCCTAGGGAAAATTCCGACTTTTTGACATTTGCCCCCCCAAGACCCCCCCCCCCCCCAGTGGGGGGGCTCCTACGTAGAGCCATATTGCTCAATTTTTTTATGGGGGTTGTATAGAGGGGGACATGTGATTTTGATTGCATAGAAATTTTTGATTTAGATTACGAAAAAGATGTCCATTTCCAAATCCAAGATGGCTGACATTTTTGCATCGCAAAATTCCTTTCGATTTCCTTTATATATCGATTTCAAACAAAATAATCAAAGGTTTAGGTTACGAAAAGGGGGTTTTAATAAAAAAATACTGTTATACATAACCGCCGCGAGCTGCTTGCAGCTCGCGCACATCTAACAAACTAGTTAACATTATAAAAATGCTTATGTTATGGTTACTGGATATCTGATACTATCTTTGTAATTATTATAATTTATTGAATGTATAATAACTTTAATAATCAATAATTATTTATTTTGAACCCTTCTAGAACTCACAGTCGTCACTTTTTTATATATAGGTCAGTACATAGTTTAATATATAAATATATAAATACATTTTAATTACTAGATATGTATATACTCTTTTATCTTACATAGAAAACACTCTAGAATACCCTGATAAATATCTTCTCCTGCAACCGACCTCTTGCGTCGCAGAGCCACAGAGGTCATCTGTTGTGTCGTCTGGACGACAGATAATAATACATATATTATATATTAAAATATAAAATTTTGATACACATGTTGTTCCATATTAGTGTTTTTTACCATAGGCTTTGATGCTTTGTGAATTATCCAGCAATATTTATGTATTTACTTTGCTAGTCCTAGGATCCAGCTTATTTAACTTTATTTGAGGGAAATAACATTGAGCTTTTCTCTTCAGATTCGAGCTACAGTAATGGGAGTGCTAGTAACAATAGGCTGGCTGGGCTCATTCGTACAACTGGTAGAATTTGTGGCAATCACGGAGGCGTATGGACCTCATATCTCATTCCTATGCTTTGCCGCGATCAACGTTGTTGGAGTCGTCCTGGTGCTGAGCTTATTACCCGAGACGAAAGGGAAGAGTGTGGAGCAAATTGAGAAAGAATTGGATAAAAACAGATTTAAGAAATAGCTTGAACTGTAAAATGGAGTGTATGTGTCTTTTTTTATATTTTGACCACAGCTAAACTTGCCGGCAAAACGTTTTCATTGGTTTCTCACCAGCTAAAAGTTTACTGCTATAATATCCACACAATTTTTGCTTTGCATTCAAAATGAGTAAAATTATTCATGGCGTGTCTGTTAGACTGAATGATTCTTTCTCTGGTAGCTCAGACCTGGTAATGTGTTTCATAAACGTCTCATTGGAAACGAATTCCCCCAGAAATAAAAACATTCTTCGGTATTTATTTATTTATTTTATTATATATTTATTATGTATTTATTTCTGATTCGGGAACCAGGTTCATTAAATAAAAATATTTTTATATTAACTAATAACACTCTATTTTCGCTCAAATCCCTCGTTCTGATCAGAAGTATGTAGGTAAATACTACTACTATTGACTTGTAAACTTCTTAACCAAAAAAAGACAGGTAGTCATCCCATCTGGTCGGAGGGATGACGACACTACGTTTACCCAGTCGTCGGGTCTCCACTCAATAACACGTTTGCCCCAGCGGCCGTCGATTCTTCGCGAGATGACCGGCCACTGCCACTTCAGCTTGCTAATTCTCAGAGCTATATCGATAACTTTGGTTCTCTGTCGGATGTATTCGTTGCGAATCCTATCCTTCAGAGAAACTCCGGGCATAGCCCTTTCCATAGCTCGCAGAGCGACTTTGATCTGATGGACCAGTCCTATCGTGAGTGCCCACGTCTCAACTCCATAACGGGTAGGACGCACTGGTTGAAAACTTTCATTTTCAAGCATTGCGGTATGGATGAAGAGAAGACTCGACGTAGTTTCCCAAACGCTGCCCAGCCCAGCTGGATCCTCCTTTTGGCCTCCTTCTCGAAATTGTTTTTTTCTAACTGCAGAATCTGTCCGAGGTATGTGTATTCGGAAACGATTTCGAGAAGGTGACCATAAAAATTTGGGTGTTTGTTACCTAAAATATATGTATATTGTTTTTTCTATGATTATAACAACAGGGTGTTTATTGGAGACAAATCAGCGCGTTTTGACACGGTACCCATGGTCATTCAGGTAGAGGTAGGTACCAATCAGAAAAAGTCCACCTTTGTGGTTCAGCGGGCTAACGTCTACCTGCGACACTGGGTCTATCTGCAGATATATTGTCGATTTTCCAGTATTGTTTATTCATTACTCATTTATTATTTATCAAACACACCACAGAAGCAACTTATAACGCATTGCTCTGAGAATGTTCATCTATACCATTCACTTTACAAATCCCGTTTCGAGAGTTACTTTTAAAACAACTACTGCGGATATATCTTAAGGCAGTTGTCTTACCGCCGCCGGCGAGATAACGATTAACCTTTGGCTATTTTCTCGTTCAAGAAACGTACAGTTAGATATACATTCCGTGTAAACAAAAGAGATGCATATACAAATTGATCGCTGACTGTTCACACTGCCGGCGAGGACTCGATTCACCAGTTTGTCACTGGGCGACAAGAGCCAGGAAAAAAACACTCGCTCAGCGATCAGAAAGTTCACGCCGAGAGAGCAACCAGCGGTCATTTCTCTACGATGCGGACTGTCGTTGGCCGCCGCGAGCGAGTGATGCGAGTAGTCGCTCGTCTATATCGCACACTCGCTTATAGCCGAGCTACACAACTATCGGAACTACGTACTCGCTCCCCGCTTCACGCCGACTCGTTTCTACATTCTAGCTCTGCTTGCTACTCGTTCATCGTTCCCGGTGAGACAACTGCCTAAGAGTAGTGAGACGTCTGTCCCATAATAATCCCACAAGAATTTACGAGGCCCCCAGAGAAAACATTATTCTTCCATCTTGCTTGTGATTTTAGACTCAAGTTTTATGTAATGGAAAATACACAAGCGAAGTTTCTATAGTGGAGAGTATTGACTTTTTGTGTTCATAAAGATGAAGAAAATGTTTTTTACACTAATCACATCACACTAATATTATAAATGCGAAACTTTGGATGTTTGTTACCTCTTTACGCCAAAACAACTGAAAAGTACAGTCAGGGTATTATGCATTCAGGTAGTTTTGGGCCTAGAATAAATCATAGGCTTACTTTACACTGGCATACTGACACTAAGCCTACTATTTAATTTGCGCCAGTAGTTCCTTCGCACTTACTCGTATAATTATATTATATATCTTGTAGCGAAATAACTTGACTAGTGTCACTATTGTGAAAAACTAAGATGATTGATTGCGTCAGAAACCTTGAAAAATTACATGAGTGATTTTATTACGTTATCCCGTTAAAATCACTAAAATATCCATAACAGTTTTAAATACCATTCCTTACCGATTATTATTACACAAATAAAATTTTAATACGTAACACACGTATTAAAATTTTATTTGTTTCAAGTTTAATAAACCTTGTTTTAAATACAAGATTTATCATTTTATGACCAAAGTGTTTGAAAGACAAATCCAACGAACCCAAGCTCGACGAGGTTAAGCGGTTTCGGTTAAGAGTTCCTATGGCCACTATCGGTCTTCATCATCAGATCAGATCAATGGTACAACAACATTGCACTGTCACCAAAGTTACATAAGTATGTCGAATTTAGTTTTATCGATTGAGGATAACTGGTAAAAAATTCAGTTGCAAGATTTATCCCAGAGAAACTAACAGGGCTGATAAAAGCTTCTACAAAAAGTTTTACACTGTTTCACAAAAATGTCAATTTTTCTGACGTATCTGCCTGACTTATTCGCAAGATAGAAGCTTGCAGAACATTTGGGAGCATGGAAAGGATATAGGTCAACTGGCTCAATGAATAGTTGATGCAGGCCGTCCCGTTTGCAAGGTAATTCTAAACGCCACTAAATTGGTAAATACATGCCGTTCACGGCGAATAAAATTACTTGAATAGTACGGTTTCGGCGAAATAGAAATTGGATCGGGGGTGTCCCCCGAGAGACGTTTAAGGCCGTAGCGTTGGGACTAGAAAAAGGGTTAACATTCACTCGCTGTTTTATAGTTTTATAATTGTGGTGATTGTGGCCACAGCGGCGCCAGGTTACTTTAGAGTTTTTGCCGCATAGAGAGATGATTACCGGAAGACTTTTCCAAGCACTAGAGACATCATTCAGAGCAGAAATATCATGCCCATACCTTAGAGCTTTTTAGTTCCCGGACTGTAAGGTTCAACTTGTTCCTAGATGGCTCTGCGTCTGGATTGTCTGTAAGGTTCATGAGGTATTTCCTCCCGCGAACTCTCTGGTTGTGGAATGTACGATGCCGAGGTTTTCTCCCAGGGCTATATAATGGGATTCTCAAAAGGGGTCTACTATTTCATTTAAAGGGTTGGCAAGCAGCGTGTAATGTTTCTGATGTTGCATGCATGCATCCAAGATCTGATACGGAGCTTAGCCAGGATTATGCTGCCTTTTATAACATCTCCATACATGTAAAACTTTTGAATAATAATAATCCTGTTAGATATATGTGACATTATACATATATCTATATATATATATATGTTACAGTGTCATTAATAACTGTGCTTTAAACTAATATATACCTATGCAATTGCACTGTCATTAACTCTAATTTATTAACGTTGAAGGAGTCACGCGCAACTGTGGCTTAATTTTGTCTAAGCCGAGTCGAGCTGTCAAGTCCCGAAGCGAGGCCTCGAGCAGCAGCGCGCACAGTCGGCGCGCATTCTGAAGCGAACTACAGAGCGAATCGAACGTGGCCACATGACCTGTCAATATCCCTTTGCCATTTTTAGTTTTGTGCTCCTCATATAATTTACTTATGTTTGATAATTGATTTTATGAATATTCGGTTGTAGAAAATAGTAGTGAAAACCTCTCCTGAATTGTAATGGAATTTCAATACACAACGTTTATAATGATATAACAGAGTTTTATGTTCAGATCCTGCACTCCTTATTGAGTTCGTAATAGCTCAGAAGTGGGATACGAAAAGCGACGCCCGCAAGGAAAGTTCGAATGGCATTGGAGTCCCGACACTCAACCAGTGAGTTCGACTAAAAGAAGTGTTCAAGGTTATAGTGATGATAAAAATGTGAGTACCTTGTTGTAGTTTTGAGTAAATCCGATGGTATATAGATCTAAATCGATACATATCCGATGTGGAACGTGTCTATGAAACCACGTGCTATTTTTTGTAGGTATTCATTTTTTCTGTTCGTCGTCTGATCATTTTTGTATAACCCGCAAAAGGTTAGTCGGACATGACATGTCAAAAAAAAATGGTCCATATAACCACGTGTTATATTTTTTGACTTCTCATTCTCTGGTCGATCATACAATCTTTATTTTTCCTATGGCCGGAAAACGCCTATTTAAGCATTTTTATATAACCTTTTTCACTAGATATTATTAATAAATTTGTCTAAAAATTGTCTGGAAGAGAAGGAATTAGCGATAAGGCCGTCGATTTTACCTCACAATTGAAACTTAGTACTATGTTATGTTTGGCTGATCTACCTACACTTTAGAGTAAAAGTGAGAAAAGTTTTTTGCAATTATCTCGTAAACGGTAAGAGATACGTCAAAAATAACCAAATTTTCATCCCCCTATGAAACCCCCACTCACAACATGACCAATTTTTCTAAGCCATTTTGGATGACGTCATCATCATCATCACCACATTTTTGATGGTGCTATAAAGATCTACATATGTTTTTGTTACTGGGATTTGTTTACATAATTTGCATCTAAATGTTGAATAGAACATAGTAGGGACTTCATTCCTTACAAAATACTTTGCTTGGTTTAAATGTTATTCCAGCTGCAATGAAGCACACGCGCAGACTGCCGCGCCCAGAGTGCAAAGGTGCTGCCGCCCGCATGGTTGGACAGCATTGTCAAGGGCGCTACTGCCACGCTGTCCAGGGGACGGCTGCCACGCTGTTCAGGGTACTGCTGCTACGCTGTCAAGGGCGCTGCTGCCACGCTGTCCAGGGCACGGCTGCCACGCTGTTCAGGGTACTGCTGCTATGCTGTCAAGGGCGCTGCTGCCACGCTGTCCAGTGCACGGCTGCCATGCTGTTCAGGGCACGGCTGCTATGCTGTTAAGGGCGCTGCTGCCACGCTGTCCAAGGCACGGCTGCCACGCTGTTTAGGGTACTGCTGCGCTGGCTAGGATGATGCTGCCGCGGTGCCCAGGGTGCAGCTATCCAGGTTACGATAGAAAAAGGGTAGCAAACACGAATAGTAAAGAATATTAACAATTTGTAGGTATTATTATCAGCGACCAGGTGCGGCTTAGATATGACTATATTAGATCCAACCGGTACCGAACTGGAGATAGAATAGAATAGAATAAAAAAAAATAACATTTATTTGGACACGGGTACAAAAGGTACAACGGTAAACCGGTATCGAAATATTTTTACATAGGATATTTTATTTTCGGGCTCATCATAAAAACAAGTTGACAATGTCATGAATGAAAAGTTCAGAAGTTATCATTGTTGCCAGAGAATTAAATTGCATTGCCCAAACTAGGTTATGATAATGCTGATTTCCATAAATCTAAACACATAATTTAACCAAATGCTTTAATTTACAACATCATTTGAATGATCCTACTAGGGTAACCCTAAGGTCTACCACCCGTTTAGATAATATTTTATGCAGTCAATCTCCTTCTAACGAAGCAGTAATCAAGCGTTTCAAATCGGACCATTTTGTTTAGTATTCAGTTAAATTATAGAATAGGACAGAATCATTCATTTACAGAACACAATTAAGTATTACATTGCTGTTGATGTAACAGAGGTATCAATGCAATTCTATCAGTACTTTTGGACTGATGTCTGAATAAATATACGTATCTACGTACATGCATGCCAGTTGATGCAAACTTAGTTATTTCTTAACATAGTTTTATAGCTGTCAAGAAACCAGGCTCTGTAGTCTGCGCACTCACTTTTTTTCAAGACTTAAACACTTTGAGTAACTCCACTGAAGTACACCACAATAGTAACCAGTAGAGCAACACAGATGACTATACTATAGCCGTGGTAGGCAAGTGAAAAGAAGAAAACAGTATGTTTAATATTTGTATATAATAGTTTTCCTAATTATCTTAAAAGCTAAGGAACAAATATATTAGCGCTACTACAAACATTTGGCTTCCAATTAAGATGTTCACCAAGAAAATATAATAAAAAAAAAAATGATTCAAGTCTTTCTACATTAATTTATTCATATTTTACGTCGAAATTGATAGATTTCGTTTTGTTATTTTTAAATTGTAAAAGTTTAGTCTTGTCAATATTAGTAAATAATAGTACACATGGTATACAATTCGTAATGTCATTAATTGCATTTTTATATTAAATCAATAAGAGGTATATGTATACCTACCGATCACAGCGAGCTGTGTTAAAAGTTTTAAAGTAGGATTTCATTGTTCTTACTGTCAACCTTTTGAATGTTATAAACTATAAATAAAGAACACAGTGCACTGTTCAGACTTTAAACGTGCGTAGTTAGAGATTGGGTCAGGTTTAATGATTAGGCCACTCCCTAACAGTCATAATGTATATAGAAGTAGTAATAAGTTATAATAATAGAATTCTTATGATGCTAGAGAAACTTTGCTGCAGATCTTTATGGTTTTTGAACCTAATTACAAAGCTCTACTTTTAAGGAGGTGGCTCTTTGTTTGGCCTACATATTTAATGGTTGTATAGACGAAAGCGGATCTCATGAAATATAGTAAACGGATTCTATTTTACAAATCGGGCAAGCATACTGAGTACTGATTCAGACGCGATTCCGCAATGACTGACCGATTTCAATAGATAATCTAAAATAATAATGATAATAATAATACTAATCTCATCCAGTTGACATCTCACTTCAACAAAGGGTAGACTTATTATACAAATGCCATTAAGGCATAATATTGGATGCCTGGGACAAAGCAAGAATGTAATTATTGTATTCTGTGACCTTTCTAATGTTCTTGTTTGTGAAGATCATGATAAATTAACAATTGCAACATTATGGAATTCATAACAAAGCACTGGCTTTTATGCAATCATATTTATCTCATGGGTTTCAGAAAGTTAATATTAGAAAAGAAACCTCAAGGGGTTTAAAAATGTAAGAAGGCGCCCCGCGAGGTTCAATATACCGCATATTTAATTTTCAGTATATATAAATGAGCTTTTTATAGCAAAAGTTATAAAGATACAGTATTATTTGCTGATGACACTACATTGAATTATAAATATTTTAAATAATAATTATCACGGTATAAAAGATTCGATGTTACGTTTATTTGCTAGATTGGTTATCTGTCAAAAACCTGTTATTTAAAGCTAATTCATGTTCCTAAGAAACTAAATAATGTCCTTAATTCATTCGACTTGAAAATGTAAGAGAATTCCCCACCAGAATTATGTTAGAATATAATATTGTCCACCATGAAGATACCACTGTATTATTAGCCACGTGAATCCTCAAGATTTTTTGTCTGAAAGATTTAATTATTCTTTAATTATACATAAATGTATAATAATAAATATTATACAGTCCATTAATAAATTCAAAGCCTAACACAGAACATTTTTAAGTACTTTTGAACCAGCACTTTAAATGTTGGACTGAAATAATAAATAATTCTTTGTATGCGCTATAATCAAGTAAAGAGTTTACGCTTTTGCGTGAAGTTATGTTACAGGCACCTAAATTTTTGACTGATAACATAAATGGTTATTTGCAAGCAAGTTACGATTTTATGGTAATAACGTGTAGTTATACAACAGTACGAGTAATCTTTATCAGTATCACAGACAGATTTAATCATATTAGTAGTTGGTAACGATGTATGTTATGGATTGAGCTAAAGATTCTATATTATACATGGCTGGTCACGATCTTGTTATGGATCGAGCAACAGATTAAATTTTTTATTAATTTATGTTATGGGTCGAGCTACAGATGTCATCATATTAGTAGCTGGTAACGATCTATGTTATGAATCGATCTTCAGATTTTGTATTGTTCATAGCTGGTAATAGTCAATGTTATGGATCGAGCTACAGGTTCAATATTCTCAATGGCTGGTAACGATCTATTTGTTTATTTATTTCTACAGGAAGTACACTAAGTACGTACACATGGTACACTTGATATCGAAGTTCTATTCATTTTTAAGTTTTGTTTTACAATTTTATCATACAACACGCAATAATTTTGACAAAGGAAACACCACAGGAGATTGTGCAAAGAAAACGCAGACACTAGACAGATACGCCTTCTTTAAAAAAAAAAATAAATAAAAAGATTCATAGTTCATTTATCACAGTAAAATAAATAATATAATAATAATAATCAATTAAAAGTATGTCAAAGTATGCTGCTGTATAAGGGCATTGTGAAACTATACTAAAAATATTCTACAAAATTACTTACTCGTATTAATACAATGAAAATAATTATGATGTCAAATTAATTTAAATTTACATTTACGTTTAAATAATGCTGTTGTATAAGGGCATTCTATGGATTGAGCTACAGATTCAATATTCTCAATGGCTGGTAACGATCAATGTTATGGATCGAGCTACAGATTCAATATTCCCAAAGGCTGGTAACGATCAATGTTATGGATCGAGCTACAGATTCAATATTCTCAATGACTGATTACGATCAATGTTATGGATCGAGCTGCATATTTAATATTCTCAATGGCTGGTAACGATCAATGTTATGGATCGAGCAACAGATTGAATGTTCTCAATGACTGGTTACGATTAATGGATCAAGCTACAGATTCAATATTGTCAATGACTGGTTACGATCAACGTTATGGATCGAGCTGCATATTTAATAATCTCAATGACTGGTAACGATCAATGTCATGGATCAAGCTGCAGATTCAATATTCTCAATAGCTGGTAATGATCAATGTCATGGATTCAACTACACATTCAATATTACCAATGGTTGGTAACGATCAGTGTTATGGATCGAGCAATAGATTCATATGTATTTAATGGTTGGTATCGATCAGTGTCATGGATCGAACAACAGATTCGAATGCATTTAATGGTTGGTAACTATCAGTTTCTTAGATTGAGCAACAGATTCAAATGTAATTAATTTTTGGTAATGATCAGTGTCATGGATCGAGCAACAGATTCGAATATATTTAATGGTTGGTAACTATAAGTTTCTTAGATTGAGCAACAGATTCAAATGTATTTAATGGTTGGTAACTATCAGTTTCTTAGATTGAGCAACAGATTCAAACGTATTTCATGGTTGGTAACTATCAGATTCTTAGATTGAGCAACGGATTCAAATGTATTTAATGGTTGGTAATGATCAGTCTCATGGATCGAGCAACAGATTCAAATGTATTTAATGGTTGGTAACTATCATTTTCTTAGATTGAGCAACAGATTCAAATGTATTTAATTGTTGATAATGATCAGTCTCATGGATTGAGCAACAGATTCAAATGTATATAATGGTTGGTAACTATCAGTTTCTTAGATTAAGCAACAGATTCAAATGTATTTAATGGTTGGTAACTATCAGTTTCTAAAATTGAGCAACAGATTCAAATGTATGTAATTGTTGGTAATGATCAGTCTCATGGATCGAGCAACAGATTCAAATGTATTTAATGGTTGGTAACTATCATTTTCTTAGATTGAGCAACAGATTCAAATGTATTTAATTGTTGATAATGATCAGTCTCATGGATTGAGCAACAGATTCAAATGTATATAATGGTTGGTAACTATCAGTTTCTTAGATTAAGCAACAGATTCAAATGTATTTAATGGTTGGTAACTATCAGTTTCTAAAATTGAGCAACAGATTCAAATTTATGTAATTGTTGGTAATGATCAGTCTCATGGATCGAGCAACAGATTCAAATGTATGTAATGGTTGGTAACTATCAGTGTCATAGATCGAGCAACAGATTGTTTATGGACCCTAGTCTAGTTAACATACTGGACCAGCTGGTGTTATAGTGTAGAAGCATAAAACCAGTTACTTTGATGAATTTAATATTTACACTTGATGATTGATTCCCGAATTAAGAACTAAACGAATCTTGTTTTATTATGTGTTGATGTTAATGTTTAAAACTTGCAATACCTACCTAACGAAGGGACTCGTTAGTGGTCAGATGGCCGAGCTGTTACAGTGTCATTAATAACTGTGCTTTAAACTAATATATACCTATGCAATTGCACTGTCATTAACTCTAATTTATTAACGTTGAAGGAGTCACGCGCAACTGTGGCTTAATTTTGTCTAAGCCGAGTCGAGCTGTCAAGTCCCGAAGCGAGGCCTCGAGCAGCAGCGCGCACAGTCGGCGCGCATTCTGAAGCGAACTACAGAGCGAATCGAACGTGGCCACATGACCTGTCAATATCCCTTTGCCATTTTTAGTTTTGTGCTCCTCATATAATTTACTTATGTTTGATAATTGATTTTATGAATATTCGGTTGTAGAAAATAGTAGTGAAAACCTCTCCTGAATTGTAATGGAATTTCAATACACAACGTTTATAATGATATAACAGTGTTTTATGTTCAGATCCTGCACTCCTTATTGAGTTCGTAATATATACATGTACCTATTCTCTGTGTCTTATGTACAACACTTTGGAATGTATCATGGTTATTATCATAAAATATATTTACAACACATGAAATTGTGCCGAAATATTCTCAAAAATAAAAATCTAATCATGGTAAATCTCTCCACTTCGTGACTTTTGTATGCTACTATAAATAATTGTATTTCAATTCTATTTACATATCGTAGTCCTGAGTACGTCATATGATGCAGGAGGCCTTGGTCTGTTGTAGGTAAGCTGGCGATGTGATCTGCGTGTGATGGAACTGATGAAGTTGAATTGGCTTAAAATTGGATTAATAACAAAACGAACAAAATTAAATGACGAATGAGACTAATTTTAATTACTTTTCTTACGTAGCTACCCAGATATAAATCAAATAAATTACTTTTGAGACTTTTGAGATAAGATAAGATAATCTTTATTTGTGGCGTAATGCCAGTTATAAAATAATAATAAAGTAAAGTAAAGTAAAGTAAAAAATCATTTATTTCTTTAGGCTTACAAAAAAAAGCACTTTGACTGCGGTTTTTTTTCGACGATTGCGATCTTTTTTTTTACCTAAAAAATTCGTGCTGCCGCTCTAAACAGCGGTTGTGTTGCGCCGCACATGCGTTTCGTTCGAAAAATATTACAGCTCTGCGGAGTCACAAAGATCTGTATTTTCTCAGCCGCTGCGCTAGTGTGCAATTACGCATATTAGTCACTTGTAGAAAACTCATACCGTGCGTTTTCAGCACTCAAAGTATTAGACAAGTCATATTTTATATATAAATTATTATCAAATAAAATTATTTTACTGTTCACTTCAATTTTTTGTCCACTAGTGGATGAAGTGAAAAGAAACCACTAGCATGTTCATCTCTTATATGTCTAATACATGGTTATTTCCTATTTAAGTCTAAATATAATATGATTCGATACATGTCAATATCTAAGTAAAGCTATGCACAAAAACAATTCACTTACATACTATCAATAATAAATAATGCTGGACAAATCACACATCATTATCTAGCCCCATAGAAAGCAGAGCTTGTGTAATGGGTACTAGATCACTGACATAATACAAATACATTACATAGATATATATTTTTATCATACATAGAAAACAACCAGAACACCCGGAACAAATATCTGCAGATCGTACACACAATTGTTCCGAGGCGGGAATCGAACCCGCAACCTCCTGCGTCGTAGGCGGACCTTCGCCCACCGCGCCACATCGGTCGTCAAAGTTATGCAGCAGCAGTGCCAAAGTTACTAAACTAGTTCCTTAATTACCCAACACCATAAATACAACATAACTACTAACTTTTGGATATGTTTAATTTGAAATGATTTAGCATTGTTCATTTAAACAATGGTTAAGATAAGCTCTGTGTGATTTCAAATGTCATCGAAAGCTTTTTGTGCTGCCCATAATCTTCACAGCGAGTGTCCTTTTTCATCGTTATAGTTGTCGCTCATAAATCATAACTGAGTGACAAAATAATGGGCAGCTCGCAGAGACTAAGCCTCTAATCTATCAGATGCCCAGAGAGCGCGATGAAGGGATCCCCACGTCCGACATAACACATGCTTTAGGACCAAATTATGTTGGTGCAAAATACCGTATTTGCTCTTTTTTATTTCGCTATTTCCTGCCTCATTATGTGGTATATCAGTATGATGCATAGCTGGCAAAATATCACTGCCCTGACAACCTAATGTTTGACCAATTAACGTAAACATCTCATCTCGTCTTATCCCTTGAGTTTACGGTTCCATATCCTCTGTTTCGGTGTTAGATATTCGAATTTTGCACCGTAAAAGCCTTTTTGTTGCTAGAATGTTATGGCTATTGTTTCTAGTACAGAACGTGCTTATGATTTAGGCTATAATAATGTGTCGTGGTTTATATTTAGTGGCATGAGAGATAAAATTAACAATCGGGCGGAGGAACGTTTGGCTTGACTCAAAAAGAGAACATGTATTCATTTTATTTAGCATCATTGGTGTGAATTTTACAACTCAGGAGATAAATCAGTTCTTTGGAAATAGTAAAAGTTTAAAATCTGCTTTATTTACGTATTCAGATATTATGTATATACTTTTTCGATGGTCTTTGTTTTAAATAATTTGTAGGTACGAGTAACAGCGTATACAAAAGCCTGTAAAAGGTAAATGAACGAACAGTATCCACAATACGCGTCGATTTGTTCAGATAGCGGTGTATTTAGTTGGAGCGGATGAGTCAGCAGTTTTTCTTGTTAACATTATAGGTATCTACACAGCGCGAGATACAGTTTCTGTAAGTATTTATTTAATTTATGTGAAAGTAAATACAAATTATTGCTCGTAACAAACCAGTTAATTTCTAGGCAAAACTTGCAAGATTCATGTTCCAGTTGAGCTACATGTAGATTGTTTGCAGTTAACTCAATTGTTTATTATCTCAATTGTAGTGTTAGATTGAGACAGATTTAGATTTATTAAGTTAACAACAGATTGTTATAATCCATAAGTAGCAATTGATCCATATCAATACCAGGCTGCATTGCCCTGCTGGCTGTATGGCAAGGCTGATGCGCTGCGCCAGATACTTACTAGCTCTCAAGTTACGCGTCCCTACGACCAGACCCTCAGATATTTATTTAAATCCCGGAGAGCTTCGGTACCCTACGGATCTAGGATCTCGGCTCACAGAGTAGCAAATTTGTAGGCTTTGCTCACGTAACGTGACTTAACAGACCATTCTGTTCGAGAATAGCTGGTACGTTAGCGGTGACAAAGGCCCACCGGATGATGTCATTGGCACGGTAAGAGATCCAATTGGGCGGCGGCCCTAGTTTATGGTCATCCGTGATGACCAAGCTGTTTGACAGCAGTTCCGCACTAGCGTTGATGAGGCGCGTAACCTTTTGCACCAACCGAAGACTTGTTGCGATGTTCATGTCGTAACTTTTCAAAGTTACGGGATCTATGGAAGCGCTTGCAACCAATTTCTTGACTTCCAATTATAAACGACCAGGAGACGGGCGCGATTTGCAGATCTGGAGAATGTTCATTTCAAAAAATTAAATATCAACTCACACAAAGGCCCGTCCCATTGCCGTTGCGACAAAATATGTTTATGGAGAGCAGCATCGCGGCAAGCACTATACCAAGGTATATGAGTTTCAACTCTATGAAGTTTTGAATGAAATTCCTGGTGGCGTTCCAAATGAGAAGACTTTTGAAATGAAATGAAATGAAATTTTATTTCTTTAGGCTTACAAATAAGCACTTAGACAAGTCATATTTTATACTATTCACTATTATATTGATGTTCACTTAATTTTTTTTTCCACCAGTGGAAGAAGTGAGAAGAAACCACTAGTATGTTCATAACTTATGTGTCTAGTACATATGATTTGCTTATCTGTAAGTTGTTAGATTTTGAGTTGGAGCAAAACTCGTTCCAAGCTTTTTTATCTTTTAGATAATCTGATATTTCGTAATAAGCCTTTTTACAAAGAATATGCTTCACAATTTTTTTAAATTTATTTATTGATAATTTTTGCAACTCACTTGGAGTTTTGTTGTAGGAACGGTCAAATTCTAGTTGTTTTGTTTTCGATATCTTATGAGACACCAACATATATTTTTTAAAATGTTTACTTGTTCACGTATTAGCGGATCCACTCTTTTATGGTTAATAGAAATTGAAAATAAAATTCTATATTTATATAATATTTTCAATTTCCTAATATGATCTTACTCACATCTTCGTCATCTCATTGCCAATCCTGGTTTTAGGAGGCCTTGCAGTGATAATAGGATCAAATTTTGGAATGCATAAGCTCAAGGGGAGTATAAAAATTCGAAAATATGACCCTTTTACAGTTGGACAAAGGTGCATGCAGGTGAAAATAAAATCAAATCGGACAAACAGTGACAATATAAATTAACGAGAAATAAAATAGTCAGCAAAAAATCGAGGACGTTCAGCTGGCCCGTATTGCAATTAGCACGAAATTGTTTTAACGTTGTATTTTTCATTTTGCTGATTTGGCCTTTCCCTTATTTTTGGACGCCTCCAAATTGGCGGAAGGATTCGGTGTGTGACAAATTAAATGTTTGTTGGTTTGGACTTACTTCTGTAGTTTAAAAATATAAAACATTGACCGTTCCTCCTGTATCCGAAGTTTATCAGAACGATCCATCTGAAATGTATGCATCGTTTGTAGATATGATATCTATATTTTACACAGCAAATAAAGAGAAGTCTGTTAGTCTGTTTTAAAAATGATTGAGAAGAGGGTAACGGTTTTCAAAAGGCGACCTAATCGTATGAGGTATCAAATAAAAGGAATTGGTTTGTACATCTCAAAACAGTTTTTGCAATTTGTAGGTTACTTTTTAAATAATAAAAACAAATGAGAAAATATATTTATTCCTTCCCAAGGAGGAGCATATTAAGCATATTTTAGAAGCAGAGTGACGCATCTAAAATATGCCTAAAAATTTTTGGTCTTTTTTTATTATTATTATTCATTGAATACCGATTTATCAAAAGCCAAGCGCAGGAGTTACACTCGCACTCGAAGGATCTTGTTTCAAAAGATTGAGCTCGCTGGGTAAACGTTCCATTGAAAACGCACAACGCTTTTCCGTCCCCAGAAAATATTCCCGTAGCAATTCACCCCCGACGTGCCGCAAAGCCTTGTATTCAAATGTAGCTTCATAGCCTCACGAGCCCAACGGTGGAATAAATCACCCCGACATCTACTTACTGAAATCATTACATACAAAACTCGGGAGAAATTATATGTGTCCCTGTTTTGTGCGTGTAAATGAGTTCGAAATGGAATGAAAGTTTATTTCTTTAGGTTTACAAATAAGCACTTAGACAGGTCATATTTTATACTATTCATTATTATAATAACATTATTTTGATGTTCACTTCAATTTTTTGTCCACCAGTGGAAGAAGTGAGAAGAAACCACTAGTATGTTCATAACTTATGTGTCTAGTACATAAGCTTTGCTTATCTGTAAGTTGTTAGATTTTGAGATAAATAAAACAAAAATAAATTATACCGGCGATTTTTATATGATTTCAGATTGTTGTTTTGCGTTCTTGGTCTTTATCTTTAATCTTTATTTTAATAAAAGCTCACTTTGAGATTATACTTAGTGAGCCTAGAACAAAATATGTATGTCTAGACGCATCATGAGATAAATTAATAATAAATAAATAGTGCTGGACAATTCACACATCATTATCCCCATGGTAAGCAGAGCTTGTGTTATGGGTACTAGATAACTGATATACATAATACAATACATTACAATAGATAGATTTTTTTTATTATACATAGAAAACGACCAGAACACCTGGAACAAATATCTGCAGATCGTACACACAATTGTTCCGAGGCGGAAATCGACCCGCAACCTCCTGCGTCGCAGGCGGACCTTCGTCCACCGCGCAACATCAGTCGTCAAATTATCAAGATGATAATGAGAAACCCCACTTTTAGTGAAAAATTTGTTTTGATATTCCGTATAAAATGATTCTGTAGATTAGGCATAGCATTTTCCAATAGCTGTATTTAAATAGCACTTCTATCCGCGTAAAATTTTGATTCCAAGGTATAAAACTTCCTCACTTTTGTTTCACTCTCTTGATTATCCAAACAGTACATAATGATTCTAAAATAAGACAGTCAAGCAATCTCTTATCATTAAAATTTACCGTTTAATCTCAGCGTGGAAAGCTTACAATAAATCAGGCCAGATTGCATCACAGTAAATACAAACCAGCCTGCGAGGTTGATATTACACCGTAAGGTAGATTAATAAATAAATCTTCGTACTAAAACGTTTATGTCGGATAATTTCGAATCCAGAGAATATAAGTAGCAAATTAAAAAACAAGAAAAATTAACCTCGTTATATTAAATAATAGGTACCCTCTCTAGATTGCCAAACGGATAAGGTTTTCCCAGTGCGATGAGTAACATCTATAAAGCCCTCAGAATGCTGTTGCGACTGTCCCGTATTCTGCGGATCGCATAAAAACTGCCTACCTGGCAGTTTTAATGCGAATAACCACGTCAAAACCATCAGTTTGGTATTCCGCAAACATCCCTGAAACACTATAGAAACAAAGGACGCAACATCTACCTGAAAACGTTATTGTATTGGATTCGTAGAGTTAAGGATTTTTTTGTATGGTTGACCCACAGACTCATTTAGATGTTCCTATACGTAGAAACAATCTAATAAGTTAATATATCGTGACGTCGAAATGACTTTCTAAACAGACGGCTTTTGAAACTAAGCCAGAACACGGCAGGTAATCCCTACGCTGCTCGGGTGTTTGATTTATGCAGCCTTCGTAGCAAAGTGCTACGAGTGGGATCTACGAGCTACGCGTAGAACAGCTACGAAGAGTTGGAGCTTCGTAGCAAAGTGCTACGAGCAACGTCTAAGATTTACGCACTTTGTAAAATGAAGATGTAGGGATCCGAGGCAGCATGAGAAATTAACTGCATGATAATAGAGTCTACATCAATGTCAGCAGGTTTTAAAATGACGAAGAAAATAAAAGAGGACAAATTTCTAATAACAGAACCTCCTCCACTTTTGTTTTCTTCGAAACACTTCTGTGGCTATATGTATTTTTAGGTGTGTTCATCGATTTCTCTGTTGATTTTTTTTTATTGCTGATAGACCTATCTGTTTAGATAGATGATAATACACAAGCGTCTCAAAATTTACTCTATAAATTACAAAATCAGGGCATTGCATTTGACTTTTTAGTGGGTATTTATCACGTTCTCGTAGATAAACTGACCTTTAAAGCTTGTTTAAAGCCCATAGATTCAACAAAAGGGCTGTAAGAGGAATGATCCGCCTCTTCACGCCACGGTCATAAAACGGCACCAGCCCTTACAATACGTTTTATCACCGCCCAGGCATAGAATACTTACTAACTTAACAAAAAACAACCTTCACTAGAGTCGCACCAGCCATTCTGGCTGGTTCCCTAAAACACTGATAATTTGACCAGTGACAATTTTTTTTTGCTTTTTATAATGATAAGACATATTTGCCACTTCTCGCAGAGTTTCACAAACTGTCAGTCCTAATTTTTTTCATATTAATTAAAAATTCTTAGAATGACACCAACGATATGAAACGTTCAGCGTGAAATGTTTAGCGATTGAAGATGCACATTCTTTTTGGATGTACTTCATAGACACAAAATGCAACTAATATAGCAGAGAATATTCACGCAGTTCGACTGAAATAACGAAAAGTATTCACCGAGTTCATGTACTTTTTCGCGTTTGCACCAATTTTCGTTATGATATTCGTGATTAGAAGGTCAAAATACGTTATTATACCAAATTTCAGATCGATCGGCGGTATGGAAGTTTATCCTTATTTTTCTAGACGCATCTTTGCATCATATTGTTGGTGTCATTGAGATTGGTGTCATGAATTTATATACTATCCCAACATTTTTGAACAAACATTTTGATATATTAGAATAGGTACCATATATTTTTGAAAGGCCGTACAGGATAGAAACCCGTTTCTCGATCGAAGATTAAACAAACCGTTGGTATAAAGTCCTGTGGTATGCTTAATGGGTTTATTTTAACTAAGATTAGTTAACCAGTCTCTCAAATCATTGATATCCGCCACACATCAGGGAAATATAGAACAAATATAATTTCTAGTTACATCGCTAATCAAAATATTATTTAAACTTTTAAAGACACTGCATCGAACTTATTGATTTTGTGCCGCTGTTGTTTCTCTCGTAGATCAAGAATTTTATCTTTTGTATTTTCTTCATGAATAATGCGATCACCTTTGCATTCTTGAAGTAACACTGTATTGTTTCTAAGTTTTTGTTTTTACTTTTTTACCCACACTTAGGAAAAATTCTATGATATTTATTACATGCATTATTATACTTTTTCTATCATCTCTGTAATCATATTATCTTGTGTATGAATTTGTCGATTTTGTCTGCTGACATAACTGGGTTCGAGCTTCGCGGAGACTGAAACTATATTAGTAAGGATCAGTGTTGGAAGGTAGAAATCCAAGGTCAGTGATATTGTTTTTACCGACAATAGACTTATTCTGGCTAAAGGACTTGGACTCTTACTACACCTTAATAAAGCTTAATTTATTTTGATATTTCCATTAAAATGATGAATTTAGGTCTGTTTAGGAGAGGGTAAAGCACGTAATATATATTAATTATCCACGATGGACCCTTGAACGTTGAATATTTAAAATTGAATATTTTCGTAACTAAAATGTTTATTTCGTTTGTTTTAGCCGCCGTAAAAAAATTATTATTTAAAAGACATCAGGTATTCAATTCTGTTCTACTTTTTGTACCCCAAAATTAAACTTCCCAAAACAATTACATTCTCAATGGCCAGGCGCCGCCGCTTGTAAAATGTTTGCAGGATTTGCAAATATTTATTTCGTCTCTGATTTTATGCTTCTTTTATAAAAAAAAAATTAAATTACCATGTAGTGAATAATTAATTTATGTGTGTATCAATTTAATTATTCATCCTTTTGTTACTAGATAATATTATTTTTTTTGCTGGTTTTGTAGTGACAGTAACGACTTTTAAAACCGAATTAATACGTATCTCCCTTAGAAATTTAAATAGATGCTTTTAATTTTTGGGAGTGCTTATAATATTTTCTGCAACAATAGCAAGGTACCGGTCTGTCGGGCAAAAATATATTATGCAAACTTGTAATCCATAGTCCATAAAATTGGTTATTGTAAAGATTACAAGAAAATAATTAACAACACGGTGAAAATTCTTCAAAAAATCTATTCATCCAAAAAGGCCGGAACCGTAAAACAGGAGGACTCGTTACATTTGTTCAGAAAATCGCAGATTAGGGCAAGCTCATCCCGTTGAATGCGAAAACAATTACCGAAGGGTTGAATTTGAGATTGGGGGTTATCGCTTTGTCCGGTTCCCGGGAAGGTAAACAAACAGAAACAAGACAACCTCCAGCATTGTAATTATTATAGGGGATTGTGGATTTTGTAGCCAATAGGGTTTTGGCGTGGGTTTCGTGTGGTTAACAGATACATAGAACGACAGAAGAGGAATTAGTAACATAGACTAAAGGCTTATTGATGGCAATTACCTTGACTTTGAATAACTGTATTAAGTAGTATTTGGGAGAGATTAAAAATATGTACCTTATCTCAAAATAGTTCTTATAGCTCCGTGACAGACGGGCCTAATTCCAATAACACAATCGCCTTACAATGACAATAGTATCACGTCTAAATCACCACAACTGTCACCTTTTGTTATTCTATTAGCACAATCTTTCTCAGTGTAAGTTGTATCTTTGAAAATCACTATTACAAATACGTAAATACGATTGGACAAGTTTTCGCATTCTATTAGTCATTCTCATGACCAAACATAGGAATCCTATTATTTCTGTGACAGCTAATTTAGTCCATGGTTAGCAATTTTAGCCATGAAAATGATTTTTTGTATGAGGCTCTCTTTAATTTTAATATATTTTTTTTTATTATTTGTCGTTATACTGTCGTAAATACATAATTCAAAAATTTAAAAAAATTTCATCTGTATTTATGTTACGGTTCATGTGATACAGACTGCTGACGGACAGACAGACAGCGAAGGCTTAGTAATATAGGATCCCTTTTACCTTTTTAAGGGTATTTACCCCTTTGGGTACGGAACCCTAATAAGGGAGCTTTTCAGCAACAAGGTGTTTGCGGAAATCTAGCTGTGTTAAAGTGCCTTCGAACTTGGTGTCATCACCTGTACCGTAAGCATGTAACGGTTTTATTTACGTTATTCTATGTGAAGCTTTGAATACGAATACGTTCAATTTAGTTTTGTGTAAATTTAGTTCCATTTGCGTGAATGTGCTGTTTATCCAGCGGTATTGTGCAATTTGTGGGGTGTTTGTGATCAAAACATGTCTTACTTTGAGAATTAACCTAATAGAGTTTTTTTTTATGTTATTGTGTTTGGTTTTTGGTATCAACATCATCAGTATTAAAGGGTTCAAGTTAAAAGTATTGTAAAAGCCAAGACAGAAAACTTACAGACAAAACTCATTTTTATTACGAGCTAGCAAATCGTTTAACACATTGCTTAACAAAAACATTGATATTGGTTTATTTAGCACATCAGCAAGTAATCTTTATTGTATTGTATCGGCATTTGTTATTCTATTAACTTGTAGTAAATAAGTAAGTAAATATCTGCGGAATCTTATATATTTTTAAACTTACGCGATCTTAAGTATTATTACAACGGGTATTTATCTCATTTATTTACTTAATTTTTCCGAAGTTTCAATAGGTTTATACAGTGTTGAGTATGTTGAAACTTCTGGAAATATAGGTAAATAAACGCGGTAAATACCCCATGTATAATACTTATCATTCTACGGAAACTTGTTGATTGGTCCTCAGCATAAACTGGAATTTACCGGCATGTACTAAGTAAATAATTATTTTTACAACCTAGCTGTAAATAAAAAAAAAGAAAATTATCTAAATTAGCAATATAGATTTTTTTACGACAATAACTCCAATAATCTAGTCATCGAATGACTACTTCAGCTTGTTATCCTACAGAACATCACTGGATATTTGTTGAAAAAATATAGTTTCCATACATTTCTACAGCAATATTTCGCATATGGCTATATAAAATGACAAAGTTGTCCGCGAGCTTTCGGCGTGCGCCGATAAAAGCACCGGCACCGACAAAGGGTAATGAAGCGACATCTGGTGGTTGTACGTGACAACCGTCTGATCTAACCTTCTGCTGTCGTTTACATTCATACTATAATAATACGTCGGGATGGAAGAATACTCTTTTCGTAACGCGCCGCAACGTGAGCTTGATGTCTAGGCATATTTATCCAACTAGATATACGAGTGATGTACGAAAAATATCGAAAGTTTGTGAAAAGTCGCGTGTGTTTTACTCCAAAACTACTGATCGGTTGTATTGAAATTTTGTACGAATGTAGCAGATAATGCGACTACACTAAAAATGATATTGTGATCTTTTCCATTTCGATCGTTATGAAAGGTATGGCCTCGCTAGGGCAATATTTTTAGATCTGTCAAATTAGTTTAGTTTTATGACATTTCAATTGATACCACTACAAATATTCTGTATTATAATTCTTTAAAAGAAGTCGAGTCAAGTCTTCTAGTATAAAATTGAGCAAGGCTACGTGACATATACCTGCGTGCTTAAAGCAGTAGCATACCTCCGCCGCGATACCATAACAGCGAAGCCCCGATACTATGACTTTTCCGTTGTACGACAAGCGGTACAAAGGCAAAACTGCCTGTTCTAATGCATACATTTGGCTATGACTCTTTCTCTTTTTCCGTGCGATTTCGCCAATCTGCTCGGATGCCAGCTACATCTCCACACTCGGTCGGATATTTTGCTGCAATACCACGTTTATTTCGCTTACGACAATAAACATTTTCGACTGCCACAAGATACATGGCAGTCGAAAATGTTTATTTCGCTTCTCGGACGTCGACAAGTGTGAGTACTGTTGCGCAGCGGAACTCGTATAAAGTAGTATAATATAACCAATAATTAGGTAATGCACGGTAAAGTTCCGAATACACACAATTCAGCGTTACCGACTTTAGCGTTCCAGTTCAGTTCGCTGTTCATAAAAAGTGTTTTTAAAGATATTTTCACTTTTCACACATTTCACACATTTCTTATCGTGAAAGATGACGTTTAGGTATAATAAATAGCGACCACTCTCCTGTACAATGTGAATGCTCCTTCGTGCACCACACAAGTCTTATACTTTAATTTGCAACTTTCCCACGTAGTTCGTAATATTACGTCTACACAGATGAAAAACCATTGAGACATATCTAAGAACTTGGGCTGCCTTGTATAATAATTCTTAATTATTTTCTTTTAGTGACTCTAATCTTCGTAAGGTAGGATGTTGAACATCCTAGAACTGACTGAGACCCTCACCTACGCAGAGCAGTAGCAAGACACAGTAGCGCTAGGTTTTGCGTGTCATCCCGTCGATGTGCCAGTCTCGCTTCACTGTTATGAATTTTGTATAATTAATTATATGTATTTTTTAGAAACCTCCGACCAGGTGGGATGACGACTTCAGGTAGATGCTGGATGCGGCAAGCTGAAGACAGGGCGCTATGGCGCTCATTGGGGGAGGCCTATGTCCAGAAATGGACTGATATAGGCTGATGATGATGATGATTTTTTAGAAGGAACGTATTTTTATGTAATATTTTATAAATGAATTTAATGCACACATCCCCATGTTTAATCCAACGATCCTATCCATCCACGATTGTCTGGTAGGAGATCACTCTTGAGCGATAAGACCGCCAAATTGTCACGTATTTTGTATTTTTATCTTGTTTGTTTTATTTTTAAGTGTGCAATAAAATAAAACACCTTAACGCCTTCCTCGGAGATTGGTGGGAGATCGCACGTGACCGCACTGAGTGGAAAGATTTGGGGGAGGCCTTTGCCCAGCAGTGGGACGAAACGAAACAGGCTAAATAAAAAATAAAATATATATATATATATATCTATCTATTTCTACGGTATTCGCTACCCAGAGCAGCAACAGTAAACAGGGGATAAGGAAGTTGTCATTATTTTAGAGGACTTTGTAAAATGATTAGTTGATTAGTTCCGAAAAGTTCCGATGGCACGCCAAGAGATGTCGCTAGTAAAAGTGAACGACGACTAGATCGCGCTGACGAGAACGGACGGGTGCATCTTTTAAGGTTGCAGTGAAATTTCTGTTTTGAGCTCGGTTATAACGGTTAGTTGTCTTTGCTATTGCAATAAAGTAATTTTGTGATTTACAAAGCGCCGTTTTATTTGGGTTGGGCTCATCACATTATACTATGTACTATACGATATCAATACACTATTAAACTATACTTATATAAATCGTATACATTTTACAGGAATCGCACGTAAGTGAATATTATTTTAAGTATGTAAATATATTTTTTAACGATATTTTACCTAAATACTTGGGAAGACGAACGAGCTTAAACTCGATGTGTTTACTGTGTTTCGTTTGCTCGATGGTACTAATATTGAATTTCTTCGAATATGAAAAAATTCAGGTAAGGATATCTAGTTTAAAATTCAGTGGCAAGATTAGCATACAATACAAAAAATCTAAACCAATAAAACTTCAAAGATTTTGACCAACTCAATTCCTTTGTATGTGACCTAACTCAGCTCCACGCCACTACTAATCCAACTTTATGAAAAAGTTCCGTGAATACCAAAGGAAATTATATTATGATATGTGAACGTGTGAGATTCCAGGGTTTTAGAACAAGAAAGCAGTGCTGGATGAAAGTCATATTATCGTTATTTACTTTACTTACTCGACGACCGAGTTCCACCTAATAGTGTAAACGCTAGTTAGCTAAAGACATCTTTATACATAGCATATAGGTATTCTGTTTAGGAGGCCTACAGCTGGCAAAATGATCATGGGACCATGAATGTTCTTACGATAGTGCAAAACAGAGCTGCCTTTGCAGACCTCTAAAGAGGTGGAGGAACTATGTTTTGTGTCAACAGAAGATAATAAATGCTCCTCGTTTCATTCAACTTGGTGTAGAAAAAGCATCATACAATCTCATACAAACAATTTTAGAGATTGATCTCCTCATTTTTCTCTCGATTGGAGTCTTTTGAATGAACTGCTGACAAATCCTAAACGTTATTCCATTTAGAACTTTTTTATTTTTTTCAATTAGGTTATATTTATTTTTCTTTGATCATCGTGCAAAATTATTTATATTGCATAGTAGATAAGGTTTCACTGAATAATTATGAATTATTACCAGAAATTGTTTGTGTACTACCAATGCAAATGGAAGCTGGGTGAATTAATTGTCTCCGTAATTAGTATATTTACCGTACAGTTAATCCACAAAGTAGTATTCAATGTTTATAAATAAAATAAAATAATGAAAAAACCTTTTATTCCATAACTTTATTACAGTAAAAGTGCAAAATGATTAATATGTAAAAAATAATAATTGCTTCTATACTTACATTATATTTTTATATTACTTATTTATGTCAAATCATATTAAATTAAAAATGTAATTAGTTATGTTTTCTTAACATGATTTTTTTTTTTAATGCCGCCCATTTTACCTGTCTCATATAATGTATTTTTGTAATGATTAATTTGATTGTGGTGTACAATAAAGAATTTTTGTATTGTATTTTCCATGTTCAATGTTTATACATATATAAAATATTCATTGATACAGCACTAACTTGTCAACGATCTACTAAACATTGTTTATCCCGTAGAGTTTATGTACAGAGCGAAACAAATAGGTAAATAACAGTTGTTGAACATAAATCTGGCTATATTTGTTGGTATCCATGTTTACATCACTTATTGCTGTTCAGCACAGTTACTGTGGTTTAATTTGAGCACAGAATAATTATTAACTACTGTTTAATTTAGTACTTACTCCATAAACCAAACATACCATTTACGCCACAATATTTACTGCCATTATAAATAAATAAATAAAAATCCAGGACAATGCACACAGCATTATCTAGCCCCATGGTAAGCAGAGCTTGTGTTATGGGTACTAGATAACTGATATACATAATACAATACATTACATAGATAGATATTTTTTATTATACATAGAAAACGACCAGAACACCCGAAACAAATATCTGCAGATCGTACACACATTTGTTCCGAGGCGGGAATCGAACCCGCCTGCGTCGCAGGTGGACCTTCGCCCACCGCACCACATCAGTGTGCATGATTTAATAGTTGTTAATGATTTGCAAAATACTCATCATCATTAGAGTGACCATTCGGTGAAAAATTCACTTTAATGAGAAGCAGAGCTGGTATTTTTATTTAAGAGTCAAAAACACATCTTGACCTTTGAGTAAAATACAAGCTCTGCTTATCTTTTGACTAGATGATTTCATTTGAAAATGTGAAGTAATGTTTTTTTTTTACAAATAATAAAAGCGTTAGCTGAAATGAAGTGTTTCAGCGCTCATGCAACCACTCATCCAAATTGGAAGTGAGGAAAGCTCATTTCTATAAAGCTTCTTTTTGAATCAGTCACCTGGCAAAAGTTTCACTGGTCCAAAGTTTACGAACAACATTAACTAATGTTTGCCTTCCAAAAAGTATTTTGAAGCTCCAATACGTTTCCGCTGTCTCACCATACTCGGATCCTAAATACATGATCCATTGAATGGTTTCCCATCTCATAGTAACACTTTACGTAGGTCACGAGGCAGAGCTTTTTGGTCAAAACTGGTAATGACAAAACTGGCATTGAGAATGGATTTGAGGACAATTATGTGTGTACACCTCTGAGAATTCAAGTACCCACGTCAGACAAAAGCCGAAACCAGATGAAATCCCGCTTGTAGCAAAAAATTCTACCTGATTTTGGTGTACATAATAAATTGTAAGTATGAAATACTACAACTCCTTATTCAGTAGGTACGGCGTGATAAGGATGAAATTGGTTTCCGTACGGAAATCAACAGTTATATCATATTCCCAAACAAACATCTTTAAATAAGTAATCAAGAACGTTGCGTACAGTAAAAAAAAAATTGTGACGATGGCGTGATATTTCTGCAAATGCATTATTTAGGATAGGAAGTTAACAGTTGTCGTGGTAGTAAGTAAATGAATAAAGAGAATGTTTGAATTGTCTCGGATTTTTAGACACTCTTCTTTTTATTGCTACAGAAGATTACCATATTATAGTCAATATTAATCATTATCTCTAAGTAGTTAATATGTAAAGCTGTTAAAATTTTATCGAGATTCACACCAGATTCATTAATTAATGAAGCGCGACGTAAAACGTTATCAAAATGCGTCTCCCTCGGGTTTTTGGCGTGGCGTGTATAAATATGATAATTCAGCAGACTATTTTAATAATAGACCGCTGGGAGATAATTAATGGTGACTTTAATAATGAATTGATATAAATGGTCGTTGTCCGCGCAAGCCTTACCAGGGATTGCCTTACGAGGAGGGTCTGACATCTTAGTTCGAATTATAAAATAGGCACCAACTTCTATTTTATTTACATATTTTATCTTCGGAAAATACTACATAATGTCACGTGTGCACAAACCTCATAATTAAGTTTATTTTTAACTATTATAATTTCACTAATACACACACACTGCAAGTTACGTATTCCAAAAATAATCCAAGAAAATTCCCAAACGAAAACTCGGAGTAATAAATAATTTCCATAGCTTTTAATTAGCGGCTTGATTAATATTCATTAGGGACAGAGCTGTCTCTGACTGCTTTGACTTAATTAGGATATCCAGATCTGGCCCGGTTTTGTTTGGTCCTAACTTTTATGAAACAATACTATTTTAATAAAGATAGATGATGTATTTAGTTCACAAATATAGACAGCACGAAACAACAACAAACATAGACTTAAAGTAATTACGAATAAGATATGTATTTGTACCAAAATGACAGTGACTAGAACTTAAGTAGATATGAATAAAGTTTTTTAGTAAAACTGTTTAATTCGTTAACCATCCACCTGACTCATAAGTCTGATGGTTAATCACTCAGCTGGGACTCAGCGTTATACGTCATTTTGAAATCCTTTGATTCTCGTGTAAGCGTTATGAATAAATGATTATCGGCATTCCACCTTTCTCTGATTTTTTCGATATAAATTATTGTATTTTGTTCTGCTTTTTGATAACGTCATCTGCGTCGGGAGTTTCCACGTAAATGTACGACCAGAATTTGCAAGAGTATTTTTATTGCGGTTACTTTTTGGTGAATAAAAATCTCCCTTTCAGAACTCAACTAATTGTTTCCTCCATTTGTTACGCCTCAACTCATTTTCATTTTGTCAGGTATTGTTCAAAGCTTTTAGAATTCTCAGTTGGGAATTTAAACCATAGGTGGTTTTATTTTCGAAGTATTAGGCAGATAAGTTTGTTGCATAATACTAGGAATTAATAGCTAGATCCAATTATTACAAAATATCAGATTACTTAGAAGATAAAAAAGCTTGGAACGAGTTTTGCTCCAACTCAAAATCTACCAACTTACAGATAAGCAAATCAAATGTACTAGACACATAAGTTATGAACATACTAGTGGTTTCTTCTCATTTCTTCCACTGGTGGACAAAAAATTTAATTGAACTATAAAATATGACGTGTCTAAGTGCTTATTTGTAAGCTTAAAGAAATAAAAACTTTAATTTTTTTTTCATTTTCAATAACTATAACTTTGTGACAACGAGTTCTCTGAGGCCCAACACATTAGAGTTAGGTACCCAACAAAGTGAAATAAAATACACATCGATCGAAGTTGACTCGGCTTCTATTTCGTTTCTGGTGGCTGTCGGTATGGATATCAAGTTTGAAATATGAAATGATCAAATTTCATAGAAATGCCTTGTATTACAGAAGCCAGTAAGGTTAATTATTGTGATAAGTATCTTTACCAACAATGACCGATTGAGTTCCCTCTTCCCTCCCTATCATCATGCCGCTTAAGTTTTGATTCTAGCTACTGTCAGTTTCCGTGTTACCTTGGGACAAGCCAAAAACATAATATTCAATTGGTTTCTTTTAGCTTTTCACTATCCATCGTCTATACATCTTCCTATCTTACATATCATACATATCTTACTAGTATACTAAGATAGGAAGATGATTATGATATTGTCGACAAAAAGTCAATTCATGATATTAGACCGCACTGGTAAAAATCGAATGTAATTCGACATTGTTGCCATTGCTATTGCCAACCATGAAAGCAATTTATTCGATTTTAGGTCGCTTTATAATGTCACTATAGGGACTTCAAATGGACTTGTTTTGATGGTGAGATTGTGATTAAGAATTATTAGACAACAACATTGGGAGATGTATGTATGTACGAATAACCCTTCGTGCGTGGCGGCCATTTTACAGGAAATGGCGCACGTGTGGAGGCACTTGTGGGTGGCGCCGCGCGATAATGGCGCGTGTGATTAAAATGCCGATATCTCTAAACTTTTGTATGGAACTCTGTGTATGACTTATATCGTTGGAATCGTTATGAAGTAACCTAATACATTAAAAGTACCTAATACAAAAAAATGTTTTAGTCCTGTATAGTGTACTCATACTCCTTTATTCGCCGTAGGAGTACACTTGGATGTATGTACATACATCCAAAAAATCCATGAATTATAATTAAAGCACCATTTAACCTTACAATAAATGGTGCTTAAACTATAATTCAAATGTATAAATCAGAAAAAAAATTAATATAAAAGTGATGTGATCGTTAAAACCTAACATTATTAAAAAAAAAAAAGAAATATGTATATACTCATGAAAAAGTGCTACTACAGTCTTTGTGAGGATTTGGAGGATAAACAGCTGATGTAATTGCCTGTATGTTGTTTGTTATTAAGTTATTATTTTTTTTATAGGTTCTTTATAATTTGACATGCATTTTCTACTTAAAGACATTATTATTATTACTCCGTTTTTCAAATTTTTTTTTTACATTGTCATTTTTTTAATTGTCTCTGTACCTATTTATTGAATAATGGTTTTTATGATTAAATCCTTGACAATTAAAAAATATTGTACAAAATTACGTAATAAACAAAGAAAATAATATTTAAATAATGTCAGAAAGAAAATAAATTTACATTTACATTTAAATAATTGGGGGAGGCCTATGTCCAGCAGTGGACTGATATAGGCTGATGATGATGATGATGATGATTTAAATAATGCTGCTGTATAGGGGATACAGCAGCATTATTTAAATGTAAATTTTTATTTTCATTATTTCATTATTATTTTCTTTGTATATTATGTATTGTATCATATCGCCCATTATGTATCTGTATCTTTGTTTGTTTGTTCTTTACTGTTTTTTTCTGTGTTTGATGTGCAATAAAGCGTAACCGTATTGTTTTGTATTGTATGTAATTTTGTACCTACAATATTTTTAGTATAGTTTGATAAACGCCCTTAAATATCAGTATAGTTTGACAAATGCCCTTAAACATATACTTTGATATACCTTTTAACTAATTTATTAATTATATTTATTTTACTGTGATAAATTACTATGAATCTTTTTATTTAATATTTAAAGAAGGCTGTCTGCTTTTTCTTTACATAATCCCCTATGGTGTTTCCTATGTCAAAAGTTAGTGTGTGTTATATTCCACCAAAACATAAATGTAAGAGTGCTTACGTAGGTTGAATTCTGCATTCAAAGTTTCCCAGCCAATAAATAGCATTTGGCTGATTAGGCGAAACACGAACATACATTATGCCTCCAGGGCAGAAATCACATAGCAAATAAATCCCGTCCTTATTTCGTAATGCAAAACACTATCACACATCAGATCGTAAATCAGATGTTAGATAAGTGTAGAAAGTTCGCAAATGGGCGCAGGTAGCCTTTATTAGCAGTAAGCAGGCTGTGAAGCTGAGGTAATCTAGCTGATAAACCCGGCTGATTTACGCCGACTCCGAGAATTACCCTAACCCCCTGAGTTACGGTTGATCTGTGCTCTGAGCCAATTCCGTAGGCTGAGATTCACACTTATTTCAACTTGTTGCGGGGTTTTTGACTAGGTAGTTATTTTATTTTTCATGGAAGTTGATGTTTTTTTTACACAATTTTTTATTTGACTTCTTTGAACTATTAAGTAGTTTCTCTCTGTTTTTTAAAGTGAAGTAGAAAATTATAAAGAAGTATATTATAATTTTCTACTAGGGGAAAATAATAAATAATATGAATAATTTTCTAAAGTAGGGGATGAAATACTATGATGTTTGTTGGGAGAATTTTGCTTTGTCCTGTTGTATGTGAATACATTTTATCAAATTTGACTAAGTTCCGCAGCTCAGATTTTTTATATATTATATGTATTTTTTATAATGAAGGTACTCGTTCTCTTCATGTTTCTTAACCAAGGTTAATTTTTTTAGCAACAGTTAAAATTGTTGATAACGGTGAATAACGTGATTTTTTGTTTCAATTGAACTTTGGTTATACAGGGTGATTGGTAGGTTGCACCAAGCTAGCTAGCTACCAATCACCCTGTATGTGCAATGATGTAACAAACATAATCAGTTTGATAAACTGTTTGGCAATTGGTTATTTTCTAAAATAGGTATAGTCAATATGTAAGATATCAATAGGCGTTAATTTTTTGTCTCAGCAGTACATATACTATGAGGGCCTGGCGCCTGGTTCAGACAAGTTATATATGTAGATCATCCTTTGTTTTGGTGAATATCTTTTCCAGCTTTCATATCTCATTTCTCGGCTGACCGGGTCACAACAGTTGCATATTCCCAATACTTTTACAAGGTTCGGAATACATTAATGATACCTGAGCCTAAGTCCTTGAAACACGGAAACTTCCAGAAAGTTCTTAGTAAAGTTTGAGGATATCGAATCCCCGATATATTAACAAATGCGCATAAATCAACACCTTCTTTCCCTTTAGATAAGAAACTTTATTTTACATTTATTTAAGACTACGACGATTCAACTTACACCTTATGCATTGTACTGACGACCTCTGTGGCGCGGATGGCGAAGGTTGCCAGCCTGCGACGCAGGAGGTTGCGGGTTCAATTGCCGCCTCGAGACAATTATGTGTACGATCTGCAGATATTTATCCCGGATGTTCTGGTCGTTATCTATGTATAATAAAAAAATATCTATCTATGTAGTCTATTGTATTAAGTATATCAGTCATCTAGTACCCAAAACACAAGCTCGGCTGACCTTGGGGCTAGATGATGCTGTGTGGATTGTCCAACATTATTATTATTTGACGTATTTTTTTAGTACTGCTGGTAGGAGTACTCCTTAATCGCTTACTTCTTGCGATATACAGGGTGGTTTTTTGAGGATGATTCCTTTCATTTTTAGTAATACATTTCTTAGCTAAGGTATATCTTTATCAGCAACAGAATCCATTCGATTTATAAATAGAGTGTATTTTTTTAAACAAATCTTCCGTTACAAGGAAAAGATTTTGATTATTGTTTTCTTATAAATTGACTCCTTTCACGACTTTTTTCTAACTCTCGTGGTGTAGGACTTGGCCATTACCACCCTTCTCATAAAATCACTCTGTATATGTATGTTCATCATCCTCGTGCCACGGAAAACACGTAAAGACGTTGGCCTTGCGCCTGATCTCTCCCCGGTCGTATCGGTTCATCTGTGTCATCGGATTATGAAAGCCTGTGAATAAAAGCACTTTCTATACATTTTGCGCACACCGGTATAGTAAGGTAAAGGTCACGCGGGTGGCTTGTCTAACCATGCCTAATTATATCATTGTTTTATTCGATTACACAAGAAAATATATTTCACATGGAAATTGAAAACATCGATGCTACAGTGCCAGTTTCTCTCCCAAAACACCTTCCTGCAAAAATTTATTTTCTTAAAAAACATGTTGTGAGAGGGTTAATAGTGCCTATTAAAGGAACACCCACCAGAGGAACTTCATCGTCATCGCTCGTCACAGTGCCGGCATACGGTGTAAGCCCGTCTGCACCCCAAAGTTGGTCGACATGTCAAATCCGGTCCGGTCCGCTCTTTGTGTGAAAAAGCCTACAAAAACATTACCTATCGGGTAAAAATCCCTTCAAGCCTCCCGAGATACTGAACGAGTTCTTAAATTTTATTGTTGTCTGGATACTGAAATCACAATCACTAGGAAATGCAGTAATTCTACGATAATGGCCTTGTTTAACCCAGAATTGAGACTTATGCTTTTTATTATAGGGTTTAAGGTTAAAAAATATCCTCACACACACTTAAACTATGTGTGAGGCAACGGCAACCTGTTTCAACACACGTGTTCATTCGTTCAAGAACGGAACTTAAAATTTCAAGACAACGCACAGCTGTAACAAACAATACACGTCTTGATCCGTCGACACATCTAGTACGTAGTCGACATCATCAGGATCAAGATTCTAAAACAATCTAGGATAAAGCCCCTAGAGGTAAATTAGATACCAGAGAGCGTATATGAACAATTTTTTATGTTATCCAACAGGTAAAAAAGTGCGCAACGACTAGAAATCCTAAACCACCCGAGGTCACTCCGCGAAGCCTGTGAAGATCCCAGGAGTATTCGCTTCTGGACGGAGTTAGGCTGGTTAAACTAGCAAACACCCCACGCACAAAGGACCAATCGGAGTCTAAGTGCGGAAACAGGAGTACAACTACTACTAAAAAAGTTTACGACGCCATAATTTTAAAACTATAGGTACATATAAAACACTTTTAGATCCTATCAGAAGTTTAACCCGTAATAAAAACATTTCGAGGGTCGTAAAATATATTTAATCCACCTTATGGATATTTCCGAGGTAAACAACTATTCAGGAGACATGGCTATTTTAGATGTACTCATAAATCATTTTAAGGCGGGTTCGCCGACCGTTAGGCAGTTTTTATCGGGAACTTGTTACTCTGTTTTGTTTTGTGCCATTTATACGCTTTGAATGTATAGTATACCCGTATATGAAACACTTTTGATGTACGCATAACCTATGGAAGGACCTTTGTTCAATATATTTTACTAGTAAAGAAAAAAAAAGTGTATCATAAAACATGATTCAATCGAATCAAATAAATCATTTATAAATATCATACCTATATTATTTGATGGCTGTCTGCTTAAAACTCAGAACCCAGAATGTTAGCGTATGCATTCGGAGGCCTGACAAAAATGAAATTAGTATAAAAAAAATATTTCTTTTTATACACATTCAAATACCTCAAAGTGGTAAAAAGTTAGAAGTGGGTGGACACGACCATAAAATTAAAGCTTCGTAGACAAAGTTTGTAGAGGCCTACGCTCGTAGCGCGCGGCTACGAGTTAGATCGTAGCACTCGCTCGGGCCAAACTTTGTGCTAGTCTAAATAGGATGAAATGCATAGATTATAACGTTCTACTGCTATGCAACAAGCCTTTTTTTTTAATGCGAAGTGGTTTCGGTATTGCAAGACAAGACGAGCAAACGCCACGCGGGGTGTAGGCGAGAAAGCAAGACAAGAAGAGCGCCGCCCTTGCGCAGTTTTACTGTGCTTTATTTTATTTATAAATTTGTTTTTTTTCTAAAATAATAGTCTTGTGCAATTAAATAAAACTATAATCTTCTTTTTAGGTTTTATCGTTCCTTGTACTAGAATACTAATACTACCTACTTATAAATTATCATGATTGTAGGTCAACGGGAAGAACCCCTTTACGATATATTTGTCTTGCCAGTGGCAAAATATTTGACATAAACTGGCGTATCTTTTGAATACGATGATGAAAAAAATTTGCTCGAACGGATTTAAAACTTGAGCACGTATTTCGTATTAATTTCATCTTTACCTTCACTTGTTGCTGAGAAAAAGGATAATGACATACAGACAACGACGATCCTTAAAGGGTTCGGAACCTTAAAATAATTTTTTTCCCAGAATAATATAGAACTAGTAAAAATGGTCACATAAACTTGCTAGTAAAAAATCTCAATCTGTGGTCAACAAAAGTAATTTCCACGTTCCGAGTATACAAGCCTTTTCAGTCACAAATAAAGATTTCTAAAGTCCATCAAAAAGTCAGTTTTGCAATATGCTCGTATCCGTATCCATTTTATACAGTTTTTCCTTATTGCTTGCTACTTGCTACTGGCACGAGCCCAAACGATATCTCCGGATTTTTCCTCTAATATCGACGACCATTGTTTTTATTATACAAAAAATAGAATATTGGGAGAATAACATTAAAAGCCAATATTCTGCGTACGCTTCTATTTATCCTTATTTTCCTCTTTCTATCTGCAATATTACAAAACCTCAATTTTATTATTATGGCAGGTGCCGGCTATTCAATTTAGAACGTTTATTTTAGTGGGCAGCAACATTAAATAAAGAACTTACCTAGCTTAAAAGCAAAATGAATTCTTCGCTCATAATAAATGTATAGCAAAAATTATAGCACTTAAGTGGTCGAGTAAGGGTCATTAAACATGTCATAGCGCGCCCCGCCACTGAAAAATAGGCATCAGTAGGGTCAGTCCAAAAAAATTTAATGGTAAGTGGTAAATATAAGGTCAAAAGTTATTTATGTTAATATGCCCCCACGTCAGGGGTAACAAAATCATTTAATTTTACTAACTTTTATTTTCAGTTATTTTTTAAACCATATATAAGAGGAGAGGAGCTGTATAATTGTGCCTTTACAGAAGTTTTAGTAACTTTTTATAAGCGTTTATGAAATGGTTTGGGTTTTCATTATGAAGCCAAGGAGTTTATTTTTATTATAATCCCGTTAGCGGGTGAAATTTCGTATGAGAAGAAATCGACCCTTATTTTAAAGCTTTTAGGTAAATTTTGTGCATAGTCTCTTTATTATTTAGTTAAAAAGAAAAATTTTGAGCTCTTAAATCAGTATCAATGTAAGTTATCTATTCAAAAATCCAAACGTATTCAAACAAAAAACACATTTGACTTAACTTTTATAACATTTAAATGGCAACACTGTGTACGGTTCCGGATTTGTTTCAGATTACTGGCGTTTACTTTATAAATTTTAAAACAACTGAGGCTGTTGGTGAAATTGAATATTTCCATTTGAAATATTCGGGAGCTATTTCAAGCACCAGTGCGTACGGACCAGTGTTACTGCAGGGCTATAATAATTACGACATTTTTATTTTATATTTAGAATAGAATAGAAAGACATTTTTTCATAACAACTCAAATTAACAAATAACACACTTATAGAAATATGTAGGTACATGTAGAAAGTTGTTACAAAAAGGCTCTAACTCAGCATAATGCTGGCTAAGCTCCGTAAGAGACTTAGCCAGTGCTGGTCTTTCGTTAGAGCCCGTACATTTGGTTAACCTTTTCACTAAAAACTTTTAGACGCTGAAATAATTCATTGGTCAATATTTAAACCCGTGTTCGCATGTAAAATCAGAGGCCAGGGGTAGTAAGCCCTGTCAAGTCGAATAGACGGCTATTATTTTCTTGAACCATCTCGAGGCACTTTGTAGCTATCTTTGTTACAAACTAGTGGACCGTCCCGGATTCGCACGGGTAATTTTTTTTAATTTATAATTTATTAGCGGCCGTCATTGACTTCCCGTACTCGTACCCTAATGATGCCTATATCGCATATTCATAGTTAGCCACGCGACTTTTTTCTAATACTTAAATTTTTTAACTCGTGATATCTTTCGAATGGAATGTCCGAATTGAATAACTCAAAAATATAAGTAAGATATTGAAGCAGTTTTGAATATAAAGTAATTTATAGTATTGTGAAGTTTCATCAAAATCCATTCAGTAGATTTTGCGTGAAAGAGCAACAAACATACTTACATACATCCTCACAAAGTTTCGCGTTTATAATATTAGTAGGATTTATTTACACTTTCTATAGGAACGACACTCGAGCGATGACAAGATTTGCGGAATAATGTTGTGCAGTAATTTCCTGTTGCTTTCTGTACCGCAATTCAGAGGTCGAACTTTGATTGAAAACTATTCTTGGGCCGTTCTACTTACTATCCGCCCCTGTGGCCCCATTGGCAGATTTTAGCTCAGCCCCTTCAATATTTTGTGACAGACAAGAAAATAATTTGATCGTAGAAAAAGTCTACGAATTCAAGTCAATCACCATTGTAATCAACATGAATGAGCCAATTTCAAATTACAAAGTAACCTCTTTACGCCCAAAACTAGCAACTACGAGTATTTCCACGGTTCTAGAAAACACATTGGCCACCTTTTATCTCGAACAACATGCCAAAATTTCCGGTAGAAGCTACTCGTAGTCTATAATAATATTATAAAGAGGAAAGGTTTGATTTTTTGTTTGTTTGTTTGTTTGTAACGAATAGGCTCCGAAACTACTGGACCGATTTGAAAAATTCTATCACCGTTAGGAAGCCTAAATATCCGTGGTGAACATAGACTATATTATATTTTCAAAAAAGTAAGGGATCCTTACTAAAACTCCAATAATGTAACCCAAGGTGTGAAAAATGTACATATAAAATTCCTTGCATATCAATACGCCATTTTTTCTAAATAAACGTGGTTGCCTAGCAACGCTCTTTTGACAACAAAGGTTTGATAACAATTTACTGTATGGAAACTCTTTTGTTAGGTTGAACGCCTCTTGCATATCAATACGCCATTTTTTCTAAATAAACGTGGTTGCCTAGCAACGCTCTTTTGACAACAATAATATTATAAAGAGGAAAGGTTTGATTTTTTGTTTATTGTTTGTATTGAATAGGTTCCGAAACTACTAGACCGATTTGAACAATTATTTCACCGTTGGGAGGCTACACTATCCCCGGTGAACATAGGCTATATTATATTTTCAAAAATGTTAGGCATCCTTATTAAAACTCCAATAATAATTAAACCCAAGGTGTAAAAAATGTACCTTAAAAATTCCAATACCCGTGCGAAGCCGGGACGGTCCGCTAGTTTTATATAAACACAATATTTTATCAACAGAAGACAAATCATTTTACACTTTTTAAATTTCCATTTGAATACATTAAGTTTTATTGCAGCGAAATATTTTTATCCCAATTAGTCATAACCCGTGAGGTCCCCGTGGTGTCGCTCACACATGAATAAAGGCTTTGGTTAATTTAATTTTATAACATTATCAGGATATCGGGCTCGATCACGCACGCGGGACATTTTATTATATCGTATTGAAAGGTTATGTTGAAAATTCTCATTTTCTGGTTAACGGGTAATTTTATGGGATACTACACAAAAGTTTTATTATTAAATATAAAGGTCATCTAGTACCCAGCCGTAACACAAGCTCTGCTTAGCTATGATGGTGTGTGTATTGTCCAGCATTATTTATTTATTTCATAATGAATTTACTTTCAAATTATATTTAATTATTACTTTATCCTTAATAATTTACGCATTCTATAATATTTTATTACATTCCAGCCTTCTAACATTCCAGCCTAAATCTTGCCTAATTTTGTCCTATCTGGTTTCGAAAATTTTTTTTTAGTTTGTCACCTTTCATAATAATTCAACAATATTCAAAAGGTAATCAATCAAACTACAGGCAATAAAACTACCGTGTCAGCTGCCACTTCTCAGTACTCATTCGGACCATAATAACAAACTTTTTTTTTCAACTTTTTTCATATTCCATCCATGCCTGATTGTCAACAAACATGCGAAGTTATAAACGCAAATATTGATTTAAAACGCGAATCAAAATGAGTTTCAAAGTTTTATTATGAATTTTTTATTTGTTTTGCTTCGAACAAGCTTTGTTTCTGTTCCTAAAGGGAATCTTTATAGGTACTAGGTGTATCTTATAACCCGTGACTTTTTTCACGTGATAGTGTCTTGTGTCATATTTTAAAAAAACGTATAACACATACTAATTTATAAGAACCAGAGTATTAAGAGCCCTGTGATGCCGATCGCAACTTCAATTCGAGGCGCGTGTTAAAGCAGCCCGAATATAGCTATCTCTGTTTATTTAATGCGAGCACACGTGTGCACTTGCACCATAGCAATAAAGTCGTTCAATATTTGGTATGAATTTGGTTTTGTAAATTTTGACTAAAAATGTTTGTACCTTAACACAATGTTGTTATTCCAGAAGAAAATAATAATCCATAAGAAATTACCCCAAAGTGGACAGGCTTACGTACTAAAGTAACATAAATCTTATTATAAGCTGTTCGTTATCAAACAAAATGATAGCATTTGATGCTTAATAATACGAAACAAATAGAACGAAAACATTTCAATTTCGACGTAAAAATATGCAAAAAACTATTGACCTACATTCAATTTTAGGTTATAATTTCAAAAACACTGCCACTTCAGCTTGCTAATTCGTAGAGCTATGTTTTTCCCTGTCGGTCTTCATTGCGATTCCTAATCTTCAGAGAAACTCCGAGCATAGTTCTTTCCATAGCTCGCTGAGCGACTTTGAACCGGTGGACCAGCCCTACCGTGAGTGTCCCATGTCTCAGCTAGGTCGGTCAAAAAGACTCAAAATTTTAAAAAATCTGCTTCTTTTTATGAATTAATATTTAAATTGCATATATAATCAAAAAAATACTAGTACAGAAACCAAACTCGAAGCCCCGCGTATATAAATTCTGGGAAAATTAAGCATTAGCATGAATCTCCTGAAGATCAACATGGCAATTTGTATTTCTATGGCTGATTTATATTTAAATTCTAATTATTCATTGAAGTATTGAAAAACAAACCACGATTAGGCTTCCAACATCTGGGATTGCGATAGCGAATTCAATAGTATTTATTGTTTTTCCTTATTTTTAATTTTCAGCAGTTTCCGCGCTGTCTTGTTTAAATAATGTCAAAGATAAATAAACGCGATGGATACCTGTAAGTTAAGAAAGTTTTAAAGAATCCCGATTTTTCAAAATTTGCCAGGGGCGTTTACGACTACTGTATTGTCTACGATAAAAATGTATTCGCAGTAAAATAAGAGAGCCTGAAAGCGAGCGAATTCAGTGAAATCCGTGAATATAACGAAAACTGTTTAGATATATCTGGCTAGTAATAAAGTCTATGCTTTTATTTTTAAATTAAGTTCCGTGGATCTGTTTCTAGTGTTAAAATTTTATTACAATAAAAATAATAAGAAGAAGTCGAATGTAATGAACATTTGCATTGATTTTTGTGACAGGCTTGTGGTCATATTTTTATAAAGGAACCCTACTTTGCTTTATTTCCTTACCTTTATTGTGATTCATATCCAAAGCTATAATAAAAGTACCTACCTAATCCTAGCGCCGTCCCTGTGGCCTGTAAAGTTATACCTTTGCTAGGAGCAACCTGTAAAACGGTTTATGTGACGATAAAATACGCCTATGACACTGGAGACACGACTCTGTGTGGTTATTTTCAATTCAATAAATTCACATCGGTACTTACCATCGCATTGGCACTGATAAGTGTTCTTCTTCTTCTTTGTCGTTGTCTTCATTGCTGAAGGTCGTGCCTGTCCTGGAAGGCTTTCACGGTGACGCTGATGAACCGCTTCCACACCACTCTGTCTTCGGCCTGTCTCAGGGCTGCAGGCAAAGTGAGTCCCGTTATAGCCTTAATTTGATCAGACCAGCGGGTTGGTGACCGTCCTCTTGGTCTTTTCCCCTCTATCTTGCCCATTACCACTTATTTTTTAAGGTTGTCAGGTTGCCTTCTGGCTATATGGCCAAAATAGCTGAGAACTCGTTGATAGCAGATCGTCGACAATCTGGTTCTGATATTCAGTTGGTGATAAGTGTTATAATACTCCATTGATAAGAACGCGGTGAAACAAAGGTGAAAAATCTGAAGATTCGTTAGACTCGACTCAAGACAAGTTTGCATAGCTTAATACGTTGTATTTAAATAAATACATAATACAGTTCTTTTGGATCCTCGGTGCTTTCATTTGTAAATGATGTACAACGTGATAAATTATCCCATAGCAAAAACCTCCCAATCTGTTGATCTTATTTTAGTAAATAAAAACATTAACAAAGACGCGGGTTCCATTCCCGCCTCGGAACAATTGTGTGGCAGATATTTGTTCCGGGTGTTCTGGTCGTTTTCTAAGTATAATAAAAAAAAACTGTCTATGTAATGTATTGTATTATGTATATCAGTTATCTAGTACCCATAACACAAGCTTTGCTTACCATGGGGCTAGATAATACTGTGTGGATTGTCCAGCATTATTTATTTAATTATTTATATTGTGGTAATCTATGAATTCTGACTGACTGGCTAAGTACTCGTACCAGTAGACACAATAATATTACAATTTTCAAAAACCATAAATAAAACCATAATAATTATGGTTTTATTTATGGTTTAATTATTATACCTCACTACGGGTGACATTGTGTGACGACTGATGAAGTTTTATATTTTTTTGTAAATTACGCCGGGATGGGAACCTGTTGTTCCAATTAAGACTTTTCATGTCAGCTTGTTTATTGGAACGAAACGCGAACATTTTGTCGACCTAACTACTCGCAGAGTTTAAAATTCGGTAAAAGGGCAGACATATCAGAATTTTGGAAAAAAGTAATTTTTTAATATGTGTCTACTTGATATATTCTGATCTAATATCAAAATACATCTGAAAATATAGAAATATAGAATGAAAGTGCTTTATTTCCTTTAGACCTGATCGCGATCACTATCGCTATGATTAAAACTTTTGAAATAATACAAAATACAAAAATCTTTATTCGAAACAAGAGACTTATAGTATAGGGTACAATTGTGGGCTGACTGCCGCAAAAGTTAAAACTGTGTAGCGGAGTCAGCGCCTTCCTCCGCAAACAAAATAAATAGAGATGTTTCTTTAAATTCATCCTGTCTTCAGCTTGTCGCATCCAGCATCTACCTGCAGTCTTTCGCAGGTCGTCATCCCACCTGGTCGGAGGACATCCTACACTACGTTTACCGAGTCATGGTCTCCAGTCAAGAACACGTTTGCCCCACCGGCCGTCGTTTCTTCGCGAGATATGGCCGGCCCACTGCCAATTCAGCTTGCTAATTCTCAGAGCTATGTCGATAACTTCTTATACTATATCGAACAAAATATAATAAAATAGACATTTATACTATAACGAAATTTTTATGTAAATTCAGCAACTTTGCAAGCCAATATCCGACAAAGCCATTATGACCCAAACTTCATAATTGGTGATCGTTCTTACCTGTGTTGGGGGCACACACTGACAACTCTCGGCTGTTATAAAATGTGAAAGGTCTGACGGTCACAGGCTCTAAGCCTATTCCGTCTTACCTCAAAATTTTTACAGCCTTCAGCATAAACAAGTAAATTCAAGCCTCATTATTTACTATTAATTAACATCTCATCTTAGCATAAGTTTAGTTTGCAAGTAGCCTAGTTTGTACCACCACCTACTAATAGGTGGCCATGCAATGTCATGTGGCAAACTATTATTGTTATTGTTATTTATTTTTGTTGAGTATTGATAGTATTTTGCCATGTTTAATATAAAGAATAGCTGAAGACAGGGCGCTATGGCGCTCATTGGGGGAAACCTATGTCCAGCAGTGGACTGCTATAGGCTGATGATGATGAATATAAAGAATTGATCTCTTACGGGAGTGATATAGTCACTTTGTGACAAAACTCCATAATAAATAAAGATATAAAAAAAGTAGCCTAGTTCACTAATGAGGTTCTTATATTCAGGCTACAAGCGTGAAGTGAATAACTAGTGTTAACAGATATTATCACACGATAGCAGAGATAAATAAGTGTTAGTACATATTAGTATAAAAATTTGTTAACTTATTTTGTAAACCTACGTAAACGTTATTTCCTGATTTCTGATATCACATCTCAGTCTTTCTCTCCTAAATCTTAGCTGGTACAATTATGCATTAGATACAAGTAGATATGAAAAATATTTTAAAATCTGGAACCGAAATCCCCATCGGTGTAGATATTTACGAGACCTAGATATTATAATAAGACTCAGTTCATTGTTCGTTGGCTCAGTAATGTATTTGAAAAATCCCGTAATATTTCGCGACAGATTACAATTGTGCAAATGTGAGGCAGTCGGGATGTTCCGCGTATATTTTAATATCCTAAAGCGTACACTCGCGAGCACAAACACTCGTCTCCACCTCCGGCTAAAAGCTCAAGCCAGCCATCTCATGCAAATGGATTCTTGTAAGCTGGCGCAAGTCATAAGCGATCACATCAAAGTCGGGATAGGGATGTGAATCGGATACCTAGATAAAACTTTATTGTTGGTATAATTGTGAGGTCGCAAAGACGGAAACAAACAATACAAAAATAAATGCTAGGAATAGTGGAAGTAAAAAGGGCGGTCCTATAGCTATGAACGATTTTTTCCAGGTAACCTAGGGATGGACTGGACATGAAATAACTGTATAGTCGGTGCGGTGGCACTCGGCGGATAGCTGATTAACATAAAAGACGTACTGACGTACTACATTGCTGTTGTAAAACTTGCATACAATAACTTTTGTTTCGTGAGCGGATCCCTCATCCCAAAACCGGTGCCCGGACTTATCTAACGAACCTGCGACGGAGTAGGTAGCGGGTTCGATTCCCGCCTCGAAACAAGTGTTTTAGGTATTTTCTTTTTATAATTAAAATATCTATATTTTGTATTACTTACCTACGTCAGTCGTCTAGTACGCATAACACAAGCTCTGCTTATTGGGGCTAGATGAGGCTGTGTGAATTGTCGTTGTGTTATTTATTTTATATTAACTTATAAAATATAATCATATTAAGGTTTGCATGATTTCGTCACAGAGAAGTTCAAATGGACTGTTGTTCCATTAGCAGACGTTTTAAACTGTATAAGCTGTATTACAATAGCCGCTACGATACTTTGAAAAAAGCAGTAACTTGTGAACATGGTTTGTCAACTTAAATTGATTGGTAGAAAGTAATGTCCAAAGAAAGAGAACTCTCTTACTTTGGACATTACTATCAACTAGCTACCACACGATAAACATGCCAAAACACATTAAAACCTTGACTCTCCTCTCTTGCACCGCCGCGCCGCCAAGACAGCGTAAAAGCAAAGCAGGAACTTTTATTTCAATTTTCTCAACTTGACTCATTAATAAACGTCGCATAAATTTTGAGCATTGAGCCATCTGTTAACTTGCTAATTGACCATTTAGAACTTGAGAATTATATTCAAATATACCTATGTATATGAAAATTGGTTTATAGCTGAAGCCACAATGAAGTATTATAGTAGTTTATAAGATAGGGTGCATTTACACAGCGGATCCGATTTCACAGACTGACTTTTTTACGCATTCTTCGCTACTGGAAATAAGCGTTGAAATTACTACATTAGCTATTTTCACTGAAATTTAGGAGATAAGCTCATCTCGTGATATGGTAATTAAATTACCTCTATAGCCGAAACTGCGCCTGCGTTCCAATATTTTATTAAAATTTCTATTGATGATACGCACGACGATGACTTTCAAAACCGTAGAAAAATGAATGAACAATTTCATAGCTCTATTTATAACTAGCTGACCTGGCGAACTTCGTACCGCCTAATAGTCAATGTTTGACAGTTACACACAATTAATTTTTTCGTAAATTTTCTAATGTTTTATGAGGACGGAGACAAATACACCAAACCAAAAACCATAAAAATTGGTTCAGACGTTCTTGAGTTACAAGTATTCGAACAACCCCGACCTTGTTTTATATACATAATATAGAAAGATGTTTGACAAAAAAGAGGGGTTTTGTATAAATTCGTTTTGACTACGATGCAACAGATACATAGACATGTGTCTGTTGCATCGAAGCAAAAAAAAAATCGATGCAGCACTACAAAATTAAATGTTTTAATGGTTAAAAAAGTTAATAGAAAATATTGATTGTTTTGATAAATTGATCGAATAAACGCGATGTTATTAGAGGCACAGAATACATACCAATTTGTTCCATTATTCTAGTACTTATTATAGTACATAGAGAGATAGAAATCTAACCTGTCTCGAGTCTCATTAATGAGAAGGAAAAGACTAATAATTATTATGCTCGTTAATAGAAGCCATAGCAAGCATCGTACATAGAAACTACACTACAAACAGGAACGTGACTGTATTTCCTCCCAAAGGATCAATAAATCACGACAGTTGAGAACTCTCTCAACAAAAACAATCCAAGTTTGATGCTCGGTATAATTAATTTAAAGTAGGTAACCGGGGCATGGCTCTAAAACTTAAGGGTTTTTTCCAAAGAGCCTGATCTGATGAAGCTAGTTTTTGCCAAATTGCAAAATAATAATCTTGGTAATCAAACCGTGATAGCGTAAAATGACATACATAAACAAGCATAATACGATTAATAAACTATTTTGTTAGAACCATGTAGGGCGACCACAAAATCAGTAATACGTCGTTGTTCGTTTCTGCCATACAAACCTGTAGCTCTCAATCCATTAATCGTATTATTACAGTTATCTAGTTTTAATCGAACTACTATTATCATAGGTTAAATGTTTTGGCCATTCGTCACATATGCCCGCCCCATGGCCTGTGAACTTGAAAGGACTGGGTAAAGGTCGACAGGGATTCATTTGTCGCTAGCTGATCGATTACATCTACCAATGACGATATATTGCATAAATTTTCTTTCAGATATTTTCTATCTAAAAATACCACAGACAGATTTTAACCTACCTGTTAATTTTAATTAACAGGTAGGTTAAAATCACCACTAATTAATTGTTTTACTAATTTGTCTACATACATTTTGTACTAAGATTTGGGTTGACGAGGATTATAATATAATCCTCGTACTTAGTCCAAGAGCAGGGGTATTTTATTATTATCAGCGTTATTTCTAAAACATAATTATTTTCACAAACAAACCATTATTGGGTTCATGCTTGAACCACTACATAGGGCATGTATTTACGTGCCTCAGAACTATCAATTGAAATCGCTTCGGCTTATTTTACTCCTCTTTTATCTCTTTCCCTTTAAGAGTATGTTATATTTTTTTCTTAATTAGATATGTCAGTATTTTCTATTATTTTGAGCTTCGAAACTGATGCTGAAAGGGAAATTATGAAAACCTCTCACAAGTTATCTTGATAGAACGCGTACATACTATATTAATCGAAATATTTTATAGTCAAACTATTTGGACACTAAAATTTCCTTAAATTATTAGTAAATAACATATACTATAAGATAAGTGGTTCATGATATAAACGGGTTTGAAAAGTACTGTTTCTGCGCATTTTAGGAATAAACGCTCTTAAAGTGAATATACGTTTAACTAAATATTCTGTAACTATTTAAAGCGTCTACCTGTTGCCGTTATCAATATCGAACAAAAATGTGTAACAAAATCACGTTTGTTGTATGAGAAGCCCCCTTACATATTTATTTTATTCTGTTTTTTATTATTATTTGTTATAGCGGCAACAGAAACATCATCTGTGAAAATTTCAACTGTCTAATTATTACTAGTAATAGGTTTTAAGTTAAATTTTACCCTTTGGGTACGAAACCCTAAAATGAACAAATTAAACTATAAATCTAGAAATATAACGAAATATTTTAAAACACCTAGTTCAAGAGAAAATAGCAATTAGCGCCGCCAACAAAATTACGGCTGGTCACCGCGGGACAGCTAGACCACAATCCTCCAGCTCACAGAAAGACACGGAGCATTCTACCTTTAGGCTGTCATACAGCGTAGGAAGACCTACTGTTTACCTAAAAGAAAAAATAACACGATATACTAACTGGAAACCTTTGTTAAAACTATACGAGAACACAATACGTGAACTGTAGGAGGCCTGTACTGAAAGGAGTCAATAATACCCCTACTATTAAAATTGAAATCGATTAATGAATGAATGAATGAACTCTTTATTGCACTTAAAACTATAAAATCAGTTCAGTTTCAGTTCAGTTTAAATAATTTATTACTCAAATGTATATACAATATACTTAAGCTTACTACCATATCTTAACTAATTATATTTTGTTAGTATTACAGTTGTATTACAGTTATACATAGGTAGTTTAAGTTATTTTACTGTTAATGATATTGTGTTCCGTATAATTAATAAATTTTGACATATACATATAATGTTGTTTTCGTTTTTTCTTAAAAACGTGCATTGATAAACAGTTTCTGATGTTATCAGGTAAGTTATTATAAATCTGTGCCCCTTCATACATTATGTTTCGCTTTCCATAGTTGATCCGTGGACTCCTTAGTTTTAACTTTTTTTTTTAAATAGCACCTTATATCTAAACATTACATATTAAAAGTACAATAGGCGGCCTTATCGCTGACAGCGATTTCTCCCAGGCAACCTAGTCGATCAACTTGATTTACATGGTACTTGTAGAATATTTATCCACAAATAATGCATGCAAACTTAATTTTAGGTATATTCGTTTTGAAATAATTTACAACCAATTATTACTACTTATGCACGATTTTATTATGAAGTTATGGAATAGATATAAGACTTTTTAATTTTATTGTTGTTAAGCTTTATTTTATTCCAACGGGGCCTCCATCACACTAGAACATAAAATTACGAATGTTAACACTTTGAGTGCTGAAATCACACGGTATGTGTTTTCTACAAGTGACTAATATGCGTAAATCCACACTAGCGCAGCGGCTGAGAAAATACAGATCTTTGTGACTCAGCACAGCTGTAATATTTTTCGAACGAAACGCATGTGCGGTGCAACACAACCGCTGTGTAGAGCGGCAGCACGAATTTTTTAGGTTAAAAAAAAGATCGCAGTCGTCGAAAAAAAAATCGCAGTCAAAGTGTTAAGCTTTATTTTATTCCAATGGGGCCTCCATCACATTAGAACATAAAATTACAAATGTTAAAGCCATAAAAACTGCCATAAATCGTAAAACGCTCAACGATTTTAAGCAAATTATCCCTAATGTAACGAGGAGCCGGTTCCCCGCGTGATTGTAAATAGCTTTCTGTAACTCAATAATACCAAAGTTATCGACATAGCTCTGAGAATTAGCAAGCTGAAGTGGCAGTGGGCCGGCCATATCTCGCGAAGAACCGACGGCCGCTGGGGCAAACGTGTTCTTGAGTGGAGACCACGACTGGGTAAACGTAGTGTAGGACGTCCTCCGACCAGGTGGGATGACGACCTGCGAAAGACTGCAGTTAGATGCTGGATGCGTCAAGCTGAAGACAGGGCGCTATGGCGCTCATTGGGGGAGGCCTTTGTCTAGCAGTGGACTAATATAGGCTGATGATGATGATGAACTCAATAATGAAGTGAATTAAATCTCGTCTCCTCAAACATTTTCTGTCTCAATTTATCAATTCCAAAACAGGCACTGAAGTTTGTTATAGAGCCGTTTAGAATGCATAAATCTTTGTGAGCTGTTATGATTGTAAGTGACATGCATTTTGCATCTTTAAAATGTAGACTTAAGTTAAAAATCCCCCAAAATATACATATGTAAAGCTCCTATGAATGAGTGTGATTCTAGAGAAGGACATAAAATGTAAGAATAAAAGTAACGAATCAATTTTAGTACCTACTTGGAACGTTGGTGGAAGTTACCTGAGAACCGATGTGGCGCGGTGTGCGAAGGTCCGCCTGCGACGCTGAAGGTTGCGGAACAATTGTGTGTACGATCTGCAGATATTTGTTCCGGGTGCTCTGGTCGTTTTCTATGTATAATAAAAAATATCTATCTATGTAATGTATTATATTATGTATATCAGTTATCTGGTACCCATAATACAAGCTCTGCTTACCATGGGGCTAAGTAATGCTGTGTGGATTGTCCAGCATTATTATTATTATTACCTATTATAGAAACTTGCCCGGTTATAATGATGTATGTGTGCGCACAACTGAATTTGAGACCAGTTATCGCTCGAGTTAAAAGTAGCATACTTATATATATAAGTTTGATGACAATGCAATGTTATGGTACTATTGAGCTGTTGTTATAATGGATGCAGAAGGTGGCCGTATCAACTCCTAAACGATAGGATACGATAACCGGGTCGAGTTTGGGTTCGTTCGATTTATCTTCCCAATTACTTTCGTCCAAGATGGTATAAAAGCTTGTTTTTATTACAAAAGTTTTATCTATAGTAATATTATAAAGAGGAAAGGTTTGATTTTTTGTTTGTTTGTTTGTTTGTTTGTAACGAATAGGCTCCGAAACTACTGGACCGATTTGGAAAATTCTATCACCGTTAGGAAGCCTAAATATCCGTGGTGAACATAGGCTATATTATATTTTCAAAAAAGTAAGGGATCCTTACTAAAACTCCAATAATGTATAAAATTCCTTGCATATCAATACGCCATTTTTTCTAAATAAACGTGGTTGCCTAGCAACGCTCTTTTGACAACAAAGGTTTGATAACAATTAACTGTATGGAAACTCTTTTGTTAGGTTGAACGCCTCTTGCATATCAATACGTCATTTTTTCTAAATAAACGTGGTTGCCTAGCAACGCTCTTTTGACAACAATAATATTATAAAGAGGAAAGGTTTGATTTTTTGTTTATTGTTTGTATTGAATAGGTTCCGAAAGTACTAGACCGATTTGAACAATTAATTCTTTCACCGTTGGGAGGCTACACTATCCCCGGTGAACATAGGCTATATTATATTTTCAAAAAAGTTAGGGATCCTTACTAAAACTCCAATAATAATTAAACCCAAGGTGTAAAAAATTTACCTTAAAAATTCCAATACCCGTGCGAAGCCGGGACGGTCCGCTAGTTTTAAATATTGACAGTTGATTGTAATTGTACCACTACCTAAACGTGCAGCGGCATTGGGGTGATGCCCCACAAGATCCATATCCATAGAAAAGCTGAAAAAAAAACTTTCAATCACTTACAAAAGTCCTTTCGCTTAGAACACCGATCGAAGGCATTTCTATGAATGTTTCATTACTTGTTTTCGTTACTATTTGTGGCGACTTGAGTCCGAGGCGAAGACGACGTTCCGTGCAGTCAAACAATACCCACTGATAGTAAGTGAGTACCCGGACTTAGTTCAGTCCGACCAAGCGCTGTTGGTATTGCTTTATTATAATTACTTATTCACAATGCCACAAACGTATCTGCCGCAGTCACGTCAAAGAACAACAAATTATTCAATATTATTCGAAAGCTATCATCGAATTAAAAAAAAAACGATTGGATTGTTCGTTTGCGTACGACCCAAACTACGAAAGGTATGAAAGTATCTTCTAGATCCGAAAGGGTCGCTACAAGGCGCTAATTGTATAGGAAGGACTCCAAAACTATTAAAATATTCGTAAAATAATGCACAAAATCCATACTAAGCACTATGAACCGCAACAATCAATCAAAGAAAAAACGATTGGATCGTTCGTTTGCGTACGACCCAAACTACGAAAAGTATGAAAGTATCTTCTCGATCCGAAAGGGGCACTACAAGGCGCTAATTGTATAGGAAAGACTCCAAAACTACTAAAATATTCGTAAAATAATGCACAAAATCCATACTAAGCACTATTAACAGCAACAATCAATCAAAGAAAAAACGATTGGATCGTTCGTTTGCGTACGACCCAAACTACGAAAAGTATGAAAGTATCTTCTCGATCCGAAAGGGGCACTACAAGGCGCTAATTGTATAGGAAAGACTCCAAAACTACTAAAATATTCGTAAAATAATGCACAAAATCCATACTAAGCACTATGAACCGCAACAATCAATCAAAGTGACGACGTATTGTCATGTCACCTAAAGTAATGCTGAATAGCAGACAGACTATTTTTGATTATCATCATGTTAAATATTTTATTGTAAATAATTAATTTATTAAATGTTTTTTTTTATTTAGAGGTGTCCGCCCCGTTGTAGTAATTATTCGGTCATAGAACAAATACAATATTAATTAAAAACAAACTTTCACGCGACAGCGCGTTCGGGGGAAACTTTGACCGTTCAATAAATTCAATTATTTGATATCTGAAACAGCAGGTAGTAGTAGTTGTTACCATAATTGTAATAAAATATTGTTTAATGTACAAAATTTTTAAATGACTCGTAGATTTTTTAGAAGAGTTGTAATTGCTTAATGCCTCGGCATTAAGCCCACCCTTTGTACCTTTAATAGTGCAATAAAGTTGAAATAAATAAATAAATAATTCATTATCCATCGATAAAGATCTCTAAGTCAAACTCAATCCATGGCTAAGTAGGTAAGGTACCTTCTGTCTAAAATACGAAGCTCCTTTTGAAAACGTAGACAGAATGTTGAGAAAAACTTATACACCAATGAAATGATTTAAGCGTGATTAGTTTTATTTACAATGTTACGAAACAGAAGCGACAAATTCGAACTAATCCAAGCTTATAAAATGCAAATGTTGTTTTTGCTTGAAAGTCGAGAGAGGAGCTCACTGAATATTAACGATGACAGGACAACGACTCAACACCCGGGGTGTTTCAGGTTTTGCTGAATGTAAGCCTCCTGTCTTACATTCAGCTAATAAATACCGACTGCAAATGTCGCTTCCCTTAGAAATTACTCGTCCGTAAGTATCATGTGAAAGGCAAACGGCAGGGCCTGAACCAATAATTCCCCTCCCCTTTAGTCAAGTCCGCTCATGGATCCGTCAACGCACAGCCAAACGACACGAAGAGCACTGGGCAAGTATTCCAGATTGCAGGCAGTCGAAGGAGGCATTCCCGGTTTTAAACCCACGGTACTCCCGAAAACTCCTCAATCTCAAACGTGACAAACTCCGGAAAGTCGTCGGTATTGTCACGGGACACTGCATGCTAAACAAACACCTTTTTAATTTGGGTATCACGGACAGCCCCCTTTGCAGAGGGTGCATGAATGCAGAGGAGACGGCAGCGCATGTGCTTGTAGATTGCGACAGCGTGGCTTCTCAAAGACTGCATCACCTTGGGACACCGAGGACGCCTAGGGAGGCATGCACCGGCATCAGCGAGCTGCTGGCCTTCCTGGAGGACATCGGGTGGTTAGAATAGCAGCCCCCCCACCCGACACGCAAAAAAGGCCCACCGGCGGCCAAGTTGCGGAAACCAGTCCAGAAACAAGTAACAAGTAAGTAAGTAAGTAAGTATCATGTGAATATGTTTTGGAGATGTTAAACGGCACACATATAAATTCCTCGAGTGTCAAAGTTATATGGGACTACCTAAAAATCTACCTTTATACATCAATGAAAGAATTATCAAAATATTTGAAGAACTGGTGGATCACCAAAACTATTGTAGGTAGTTCTGATTTTTCAAAAGTATTATGATGATTTTTAAAGTAAAATCTAATCCTATATTTAGGAAGGCCACAGGGAAAGCTATACAACCAATACCTAGCTTTGGCAAAGATTAGGTATTCGTTGAAAAGTAAAGACTCCTTATTTCGTGGTACTCTATAACTACGTATTACTTTTTTTTTAAACCCTAATGTCTACAAACCTAACATAGGATTTAAGGCAATACCAAAAACATGATAATAATGTTAAATTTGATAATAAACAATATCTATCTATCTATTTGTCATTTGTGATTTGCGTGTTAAATTGTTGTTATTTGCTGATTTGTGTTGAGCTGAGTCACTCGTTATTCTGGCGCCGCTGAAAACCAACGCTGCATTGGCACCCGTGTCAATGTAGCATTTAATGCTGAGCTGGAGCCTTTTTGTTTTCTCGCATACAATACAATACAACACACCTTTATTGCACCATCAAATATAAAGAAAATAATAAAAATAGGATCTTAATACTAACTAAATCTAGTGGCACAATCGCATTTAAATTATTTTTTTTAGTTCCTAATTTGTTATCTTTATTTGTTCTTAATTTGTATTATTTTATATGAAATGTAAATAAACATTTTCTATTTCTATTTCGACTTGGTCCAAAAAGAAGATAAAAGGTAGAATTATATGAAATAAGCTATAATAAAAAATAAGATAATACCTATTTTGCTTATTGCCGCTCAGCAAACGGCACCAGCCCAAGTGTGTTTGATAATTCGTAATTTAATGTAATATTTTCGATTCAAGCATTACATCAGTGTGTTAGCAGAACCGAATATTTAAATCCAAAGGTTGCCTGGAAGAGATCGCTTCTAAGCGATAAGGCCGCCCATTGTACTTGTATCATGTGATATGTTTTATAATGATCTGTAACTGGTGTACAATAAAGTATTTTTGTATTTGTATTTGAATACTTACTCATCAGTCAATGCGGCAGTTTTGTAAATATAATATATTGAGTACTTATTCTGTAAAATCTGTGACTGTAAATTAATACTTAAATTGAATTTTGTTAAGATGAATTTAGACCAAACGAAGAAAAAGCCAGAGCTATATAACAAGAACGTTTTTTAAATTCTACGAAACAGAAATAGAAATTCGGCGTTATGTACCTACGACGAGTTTTTAAACTATACTTAATATAGAATAATCTTATTTTTGATCGATATAATCAATTTTTTGATTAGATATTATAATTTTATATTAGAAATAATTGATTTATAAAGTATGACATATAATTTGACAAATTATTAATAAAATGTTTATCTGTTATCTGTTTATCTGAAAAACAAAAGAAGTCTATCGCTGTTTATACAAAAATAATTTAACAGATTAGTGATTGAGTGAAGAGTTTTTTTTTTAATTTATTTACCAACTTAAAGATATTGTTACATAAAAAAGCTTAAAAATAACACGAAGAAAACCACAAAGGTTTGTATAGATGTTAGTTGCCCGTTTGGTCACCTTAGCATTACAAACGTATGCTCGCCGTCAGCAACGGCCTTAAAGCGAGCATATAACTTCAGATTGCAATCTCATAAAAGAGGAAAGTCGTGGATTGTTTCAAAGTTTTTCTCGTGAAAAGTTCTTTCTATTAACTGAATAAGGTTTTTATAGAACGGAAAGATAAAGTTTTCACATCGGATCGGACACAGCTGCGTATAGTCTTTAGATACGAATGTAAGTTTCTGGACTTTTCTTTTACAGCTTTCTTACTTTGAAGAACTGAGATTCTACTTTACCTTTTTGATTATCTTTGGATTTTCTTTTACTTGAAAATATTTTAGGATTGTTTTTGTTTCTTTCTGTAGTAGGTATTTGTTTGCTGGGAAGATCTAATTCAATTTATTCGACAAGGTGGCTAAGCGATGTTCACCCATGTTATTGAACGTTGATGATGGCGTTCGTTCAACGATTGGTCTCGGCAAAACAGTATAGCGCCGTTTTGTAAAATACCTAGTTGTTCAACATAGTAACTGATTCAATGATCCGCCGGCGACAAATATTGTGTTGAAACTTTTAATCTACCACTCGCCGAATACGAGCAAATGCTGCAATTCACAGATTTAACTCGAGTTTCAAAGCCTTTGATAATTAAAAATATACGCTGAAATTTCTCTACTTTTTCATACGTTTGCAGGGAAAATATATAAAATTTTAATTTTCAGGGGTTAAATTGCCACAAAAGCTTCGTTTTGAGTTCCTTCTCTCAAATGTACCTATACCACAAAAACTTTGTTCGTGTCCTTACGAGATTAATAATAATCTTTGAGATAAAAATGAGAACAATTTTTATTGCTCCACCAATGTGTCCCCAACCATCAATATAACTACAAGGTGCCACGTTATTAGTTTTACTAGACCAAAAAGAGTTAATTCTAGACACCAGTTAGTGTTGATAATAACTTTTGTTTCAAGTGAACAGAATAATTATTTAACAAATAATTCAAAGATTAGATGTCTGAACTCCTTTTCGAAATTTTCTTCAACCTTACAAGAACTCCAACTTACATTTAAAGTTGTTTAGTGAAATAATATTTTCTTAAATAATATTACTTAGTATTTGTTATTTTTTTTTATGTGTCCCCCTGGTGTACTTCTGCTCCTTTTGGCTTAGCACATGTATTCCGTTGCACCTTGTAAAGACCTCGTTAGATTTTTTCGAGGGCATAAGCTGAATTTATGCTTTTAATATAAAATGTTGTGCCCTGATGATTACTGGATAATGTGACATAATGGCTCTCAAACCACAGAATTACTTTATTGTTTTAGAAACTTGACTTTAGAGAGTTGTTTCAAAGCAAAAACTTAGATATAAACATTGTTACTTGTCCATAATGTAAATACTTGAAGAAGTTCCCCCTTGTTCGTTTGAAGTCAGATTCTGTTTACGACAGATTCGTTTTACGACAGATTCGCTTTAGTACAGTATTTGTACAGTCTACTTAATTATTTAAGTGTGGCGGCTTCTCACCACCGAGTACTACGATGATGGTGAACCAACACTGCGCGGTCGTAGTTTCGTTTCACCTATACATACTCGTATATTTAGTACAATAATAGTAAAACAATTCCCGTTGCCCGCAGTAAGGTTTTATCTCGTTCACCTACATTTGAAGTGGGCAGATTCGACGTCTAGAGGGGCTTATAATTACTCAGTGGTTTGTCTTTAAATTATTAGATTTACTTGCGAATCCTCAAACGTATCTCAGATTTAGGCACGATTCAATTGACGAATATTTTTTATACATATTTATTGAACACTGTCAAAAATTGAGACATGAGGAAAGGGACTATTTCACTGCGAACCGTTTTGCGCGAATTCATAGGGGCGTTAATGTGGGGTGTCCATACATCGCGTCCCCAAAGCATCGCGCAAATTCAAAATACATGCGTAAATCATGTGTACCAACGCCAGACTCTCGACTCGCGCGCAATACGCGCGTATCAAGCGCGAGTCGAAATACTATATAGACGCCTTGATGTGACCAGTTTACGTGCGAACTTCAGAGCAATTCCACGTATCATGGAAAATGGAGCGCCAAAATTTTTTAACGGAATTCGCACGTTCGTACTGGTCGCAACAGTCGTGAGTAATACGCGCAAGAGAATCGCAGCAAATACGCCCTTTCAGATCAAAATTCTAAAATCTGAGATGCGTTTGCGTATTCGGCCATCAGGTATTTATGTCGCAGGGAAATGGCAAAATAAAACAAATTCACTACGAAACCGATCACAAAATGACAAAAAGGACAAATCACTGAGGTTAGATCATCATGATGCAGGTACATACATATGTATATGATCTTACCAATATAATTTTTTTTTTCAGGGAAATGCTAAAATTGATTATTTGGTTTATCCGGAAATAACTGATTTGACCATGTTCCCGCGACATTTACGTAGCGTCATTTACTATAATAGGAAATACAATCACGATTATTATTGAGAGGAGATTATTATACGAGATTATGTTGGTATAATAATACTTTGGTTGATTGATCAATCAAAACATTAATCCCTCGACGGAAATTAAACCTGCAATTTTCTGAGTTCCAGTATAGATGAAATGAGGGCCTCGTCAATAGTGTACCCACTGGGTCACGGTATTTAAACGGAAAGTTTTACAAAATAAGTAATGTTCTAGCTACATGCGTAACTTTGAATATTAAGTTAAGATGGACGTTTGTAACTCTTCAAGAAATAACTACTAAATAGATCGAGCTAAAATTTTGTATATTTGTTGGAGTTCTAGACCTGAATAACATAAAATATGCTGTTATCCCGAAAAAACGTGTACGAAACTACGGGTAGAAAGAAGCTAGCTTTAATATAAACAAGCCGTTGCTAGGGAGGCTCAGCCCACTTCTTAAATTGCAGTTATTATGTAAATGTTGGTCCCCCTTCCCTCCATGACTTATGTAGGTTCCAGGGCATAATAAAATAAAATAAAAAATAAAAATAAAAAAGCCTTTATTTGATCCTGCTACATTGATTTAGGTACTGTTAGTGCGTTATTTATAACACTACGTTTGGTTGATAGCAGGGTCCCCAGGTTGGGTAAAGGCCTCCTCCAACGATGTCCACTTCTCTCTATCTTGAGCTGTTTGCCACCACTTTGGGCCAGCGACTTTTTTTATTTCGTCCTCCCAGCGTGTTGAGGGCCTTCCTCTCTTTCTTTTTCCTTGAGGTCCTCTCCATATGGTGGTGCTGTATGTCCATCTTTTGTCTCTAAGCCTCGCTATGTGACCGGCCCACTTCCACTTTAACATTTGTGCGTAGTTTAAGGCATTAGTGGCTTTTGTTATTTCTCTTATCTTTACGTGTTTAATCTTATCTTGTTTTTTTATTTTTAGCATGCTTCTCTCAATTCCGCGTTGACAGGATGTTATTTTTTTCTTAACTTTTGACGTAAATTTCCATGTTTGACATCCATATGTCAAGCATGGTAAGAGGTTAGAGTTCAGTGTTTTCGTTTTCAGTTTTATTGGCATGTTACTTTTGAAAATTTCTTTCAGACTCCAGAATTTATTCCATGTTCGCTGCACTCTTCTTTCTACCTCTAGTTCGTTGTTTTCTTTTTCGAAACTGATAATTTTTCCTAGGTAAGTATATTTGTCTGTATAATCTATTGTATATCCATTGACTTTTATCTGTTTTTCGAGGCTATTAGTCATTACCATGGTCTTAGTGAGATTGATTTCAAGTCCTACGTCTGCGCTAGCTGATTGTAAGTCATTGATCATGAGCTGTAGTTCTGAGGAAGTCTCGGATAATATTACTATATCATCGGCGAAACGCAAATGGCTCAGAAAGGTTCCTTGTATGTAGATTCCTCTTTTGTTCCAGTTCAGATTGTTGATGATGCTTTCGAGTATGGCTATAAATATTTTTGGCGACAAGGGGTCGCCCTGTCTTACACCTCTCTTTATTGCAAAGCTCGGGCCCAGTATGTCTAGCTTTATTCTGCCCATGTTGTTATTATATATACTCCGGATTACTTTTATATATACTTCACTTACTTCCTGTTCTTTCAAGCTTTGCCAAACGTTGTCGTGAGCAACCGTGTCGAAGGCCTTTTGGTAGTCAATAAATCCGAGATAGAGTGGTCTCTGTTGTTCCCGATATTTCTCTATAACTAACTCTAAGGTATGTATATGGTCTATCGTAGAGAAACCTTTTCCAGGGCATACAAGGACAATATATAAATAAATAAATACCAAGAACAAAATTAATAGTACCAATATTAACTTTTCCGGCGAATAAAAATCTTTGACGCGAGCTTTGAAAACAGGTAGAGATTCAGCTTTCTTTCTTGGACTCGGGCTGTGCGTTCCATAAATTTACGACCTGCATGGAAAAGGATTGCCATAAAAACTGGTTCGGTGGAGTGACTCACTTTAAAGGTAGTGAATTTGGGGTTTGGCTTTTACAGACTGACAAATCATAACTTTAAAAGTTTGTAATGATCGACCAATATCCAAATATCGGTGTCGAAACACAGGGCCTGAATTATAATGAAAATGTCTTTACGCGACCCGTATTTCTCTCTCTGTGACCCAAGACCGCTATTCAACAGTATTTGAGATAACTTTAAGAAGTGAGTGCCTGGACAATACTGTTAAAATAGGAAGCTCTGAATTCAAGCGGCATTGTGAATCTGAGAGATACAAATCTCTCAGAAACTTGAAAGAAGTGAAGAAGCATAATACAATTTATTTTATAGAATTAGTACTTTTGAAGTTGTCGTTAGAGTTCTTTTAATACTTGCAAATCGGTTTTCCATTTTCAAAATGAAATTTTCGTTTCTTTCTGTTTACTGAGGCAAATTAAATTATCATCTTTGTGTTTTTGAATTATGAATAAGTAATGAAAATGAAAAGTTTTATTTCTTTAAGCTTACAAATAAGCACTTAGACAGGTCATATTTTATACTATTAAATTATTTTGATGTTTACTTCAATTTTTTGTCCACCAGTGGAAGAAGTGAGAAGACACCACTAGTATGTTCATAACTTATGTGTCTAGTACATTTGATTTGCTTATTTGTAAGTTGGTAGATTTTGAGTTGGAGCAAAACTCGTTCCATGCTTTTTTATCTTCTAAGTAATCTGATATTTCGTAATAAGCTTTTTTACAAAGAATGTAGAAATATTTATGATAAGATTATTAGAGTTAATATAACAAATCAATTTTTTTATAATTTAAGCTACCAAAATACTCCTACATTCTATCTTTAAAAATCTGTCCTCAGGTTTTTATCTCGGGATTCTTAGGTCTGTATTATGAAAGCTTGCTCAGTCGTGAATTGAGAACGCTTTTACCATCAAAACCGTAACTCTAACATAGCCTTAGAATATCAGGCATCTACACTTCACTACCTTCACCTTATAACTATCCTATTTAATATTTTGCATTCAATAAATTCTCGTGCAGCTTTCAACCTTTTAAAAATGATAAAGAATATTTTTATAAAACATGAGAGCTGTGGTGTTAAATTACATTTCTTGTTCCCTTTGTGCCCTGAGTGATGGCGCAATGCGCAAGTGGACGTGGAGTCTGCGGCACACGAAAACACGCAAGTTATTTATTATTATAATTAATTATTTTTATTTTTTTGTAATCTTTAAAAATGTATGAATCCTTACTTTGCTACATAAACAATTAGTTTTTCATTACTACACAAACACAATAATTTTCTACTACCTACGTGTTTTCCGTTTGTGCTTGCTCGCATTCAATCAGGTTTTGGCTGATATCAGTGTTTTTGCTTTTAAGCAAAAAAAAATTACCTAGACACACACACATCACACGAACTATTGTACTATTGTTTAAAATTGTATCTCTATGTTAATTGTATGTGTCTCTTGAGTACCAAATAAATTATTTATCTGTCTATCAAACAGGTGTCGATTTTTGGTAACCATCAGCGCACATCAGCGTCTTCTAACGTTGCACAATAAGGAAAAGTAATTAGTCGAAAAATGTTTACTTCTGTAAAAATAGACTCACGATTTGAATAATTAGGCGTGTTTTAAAAAACTATTAACTGACTTTAAATTCTTGGTTTTGGAAGGAACAATTCAATTCAAGTAGCGACATCTAGTTAACATTCGAGACTAATTTAGTTAGATGTGATGAGTGATGGATGAAAAATGGATGAAACGTTAAATTAGAATTCCTCTTGTTTACGCCCGATGCCATAGAAACCATTTGTTTCCGCAGAGATTGTGAAAATTATCATGTGATGATGTTTTAGATACGTTTTTCGGCGCACATATCAGTTCATTCGAGAATAATTACTTTCCTTTTATGGAACAACCTCAAATCAACTTTTATACAAGAACGAAATAATCATCTACAGGTTGTAACATGACGGGTGGATCATCGGTGGATGGGGGGTGCGGAACCTCAGTTCCTATAGATTTAAGCCCCCCTGTAAGTTCAGCGATATTCAATGGTTCAAAAGTTATTTGGACTTAATAACATTTTATTTAAAATCAGATTTCATCCTTAATTTTGAAATTGCAGCCAAAATATTAAGTCCCTATATATTAAGAATTGGCGAAGATATTACCGAAATTCTAGTAGCTAGTCGTGATTTTTCAAAAGTAAAACAACGTAATACTTTTGAAAAACCACGACTTGCTGCGATATTTATCGCGTCTAACTTAAAAACAACAATTATGTTGTTAAACTTCATCATCTTCATTGTTCATCTTTTCCCAAATGTACACAACTTTTGAAAGATCACAAATTGATCCAAAACAATAATTCGGTATTTAAAATTCCGAGACTTTCCATAATTCTAATAACGAGACCCAAAAAACCAAAATGGAATTTGATAGAAGCTTAAAAATTAATAATTTGAAAACACTAATGAAATTCGACGTGAAGTGTGAATGGGATCCTTTTTACCTCACCGCCTCTGTGTCAAAATTATCATCCATCATCCAGCTAAGTGGACCTTAATTCCAGCTTTAAAATAAAAAAAACTTAACTAAAACTTTTTTGTAACTTTTGCTAATGAATTTCGTTAACAAGTTAGAGTGCCCTTTGATGAGCTGTTTAAAAACATAATATTTTTAATTCTAGCTTCAAGAATTTACGGCCTCCCTTGTTATCTGTTTTTAACTTTATTTAGGTATCTCTAGGTATGGAAAAGTTTTAAAAGAATAATGTATTCAAATGCATAAGATTTTTTCATCGCTATAGGCGATTATAGCGATATTATTATATATAGTTTTCCTGTAACTGTAACTGTTAAGGTACCTGCCCTGACTGTCCCGTCTCAAAAATTCACCCTGTATAATATAAATTAGTTTTTATCCCTAAAAATACGAATCAAGTCACGGTCAGACCTTATTTTTATTTTATGAAAATTAAGCAATTATTAATTATTATTAGCAAGAAAAAGTGGAGTGAACGTCATCTTGATGCGAACGCACACAAAATTAAATGCTACTTTGGCGCTGATGAACTTGTAACGTGTCAACCTATACATATAATTCCGAGTTACCTACTATACGATCTAGCTCGTACGAGCGCACTCGGTCCGAGAAGACTCGTATAGTGAAAACGTGGCTTAAACTTTCTTTATTTGTGTGCTGAGTGTTTGCTGCTGTTGCGTTGTAGTAAGCAAATGAATAAAAGTTTGCTAATAGAACTGCACGTGTACCAACTCGTTGACCACAACTGTGCATCAAACTCGTTGTAACTATAAAACTCAATTGAATGAATCTAGGACACGCTGAGAGTTGCAGTACAATATTCGGAATTGTATTGGAGCTGTTTTATGCATATCGTACTTTGTAGTCGAATGAAGTACTATTTTAGTGACTAATGTAACTTTGTATTCGGCTTTGTGGCGGTGGCAAAGCAAGAAAACTTTGCTACCGCTACGTTTTTGTATCCCCTCGCCCTCCGTCCGTGGGATGACGACCTGCAAAAGAGTGCAGGTAGATGCTGGATGCGGCAAGCTAAAGACAGGGCGCTATGGCGCTCATTGGGGGAGGCCTATGTCCAGCAGTGGACTGCTATAGGCTGATGATGATGATGATGAAGGTGTAGATACATTTGGAATTGTAAGCTGGATTAATTATCACCTTATTAATCTGTAACAACAACAACAAAATATCAGATAGACGGCACAGAGTGCAATTCGCAACCAAAATAACCTGCAAAACACCTCCGTAAAACTGATCGTCGGAAAAATCTTTCAGAAAATTCCCCCCCGGTTTATCGAACACCGTAAAGTGTAACGCATAGCTACATTACACCCTCACGTGAGACAATTCACTCCAGAGCATCCCCGCATTCTCGTATAAATAAATCCTTCCCTCCACAATTGGTTTATAGGCGTGAAATGGACAATTGGAACGCGGGGCGTTCGCAAAGCGCCCTGAATAGAGACGAAGAGTGAACAAAATGTGTGAAATCTACGACCTGCCCTTTTCTCTTCACATAAGTACAAGGTTCTTACACATTCTTTCGAGGGTTTAAGGTTCGTTTGATGTTTTGAATCCGATAAAATGACTTTGGTAAGTTGAGCTGAGAAAGCTGAGGCTGGAGTTTTTGTGACATTTTATAAATGGCACAAAAGGGGATTTATTTTTGACTTAGACACTTATCCAGTAGTAAATAAATTCAAAAAATTAAATAGTAATACTTATGTGAAATTCAATCTTGGCATGTGCTTTTATGCATGCTCATCTATCGCGTTATTGATTCTTCTCTGTTGCTCCGAGTATGATATTGAAGGATTACTCCAGAATTGTATAGTGTAATCGTGTCGTTTATTCGTTATTTCAAGTTCCTATTCAAAGAAGTTCTTATTCAAAGAAGTATAAATTGGAAATTCAGAGAACTTCCAGAATTCTTATGAGACGTAAAAACTAGATAGAATTTGATACAAGATTCAAAATTTTAATTTCGTAAACATTATGTAACAAAAGTCGAAGTAAAGTGTGAATGGGATCCGCTTTGGGGTCTCTGTCGAGACCTGCATATATGCGTCTCTTTACAAAATATAAATTAAAGGTTGAATATTTAAATCAGGACCTGAGCATAAAAATATGCATTTAAATATGGGTTTTAATTCGTAATAATTGGTTGGATTTCATATTTATTTTCAAAATTTTGGGAAAACTTACAGCTAGGTCTTAAAAATAGTTACTTTCTTAGTACATGCCGGTACATGCATATCTGTCGGTATCAGGTTACAGACAGCTCGTTCAACCTTCAAGCCAGTGGGAAATTTGAAAATGTATATTAAGTTACTAGACTAGTAGCCCATATTTGAATGCTCATTGTTATGCTGTGCGGTAGCGATGCTGGATGAAAGTGTGAAACTCTTCCCTAGCTCTTCAGCTAGGGAAGAGTCATGCCGACTCGCACCATATCAAGAAAAAATGGTCGGAAAATTCTTTCAATTTCCAATTAAAGATAAGACGACAAAAGCCATCACCTTTGTTCACCTGAAATAAAGTTTGTTTGTACATTAGATATACAGCACTCTCTCTTAGGAAATTTCCTACCTATATTGTATTAGGTACTTGTTATTTTATTCTGACAAGGGAGTCGGTTTTATTTTTACCCGGCGATCATTCCAAAGTATTTTTCTGTAGTATGTATCTCTTCCATTTGTAATGATAATAATTTACCGTTATTTACCGTTTAAATATATTTTGTAGAATAGTTTTTAAATGTTTAATTGTATTTTGTTTAACAAAAAATGAATTTTTTAACGTAAATCATAATAATAATGCTGGACAATCCACATAGTGTCATCTAGCGTAATATTCAGGTGGGTTAAATTTGAAACAATGAATAATTTTATAACACGGTACTTTATTCGTATAATGTCATGCTAAGGTTTTCCATTCACTAACTTCGATGTAATAGCCAATCGATTAGTTTAGGTTTTTGTAGGTCAAGGTAACCTTTTATAACAAGGTAAGCCATTGACAAAAGCCAAATTTAAACCGTTGCCCTTTTCTCAATCAAATTCCTGAATTACAAAGATTCCTTTATCAAGAAGATGCAAACAACGGAACCTAATTTATACGAATAATGTAAACATCGTCAAGCAAGGGTTAAACGACTCGATTGACATCGAACCGGCCTGCAACAGGTCAGGATCGGCTTAAATAGCTTAACAACTTGTGTTAGATTTATTTGAATTTTTTATGATATTCCTAAACTAACTAAAATTAGCGGGATATGATGGTATGTGGCACCCTAAAAAACCAGACGCAAACTTCTCTATTTGGTTCAAAAATTGAAGATATTTTATGTTAAGAATAAAGGAATCGAAGTAACAGCAAGGCACTATGTAAAAACTGATTCTGATAAATGTACATAATTCTTGCGTAGGTACACCTGCGAACAGTTTTTTATAGGTTATCAAGAATTATATACAATATAATTATAGTACGTCTCACAGACTTAATATTTTTACCTTGAAGGTGCAAAAAGACCTAACTTCTTTTTAAAGAGAATAATGGTAAACGCAAAACATTATCAATAATGATGAGCGTTCTTGAATTGAAGCAAGCTCACAGATAACTTGACTGTACAGCATATTTTAACACGAGGGATGAAAAGCTCCTGATCAAGCTGTACATTCGAACGAAATTAAAATTCATTCGTCTGCGAACCACGTCCCAGGATGAATGAATATGTATTGTGGAGCAGTTCAGATTCCAATTTCAAATTGCAGTTTGAGGTTACGTTCATATATTCAGCACATGAATGTTTGAAATTAGTAAGCTGTACGACTTGACGATCTTGACGTCCAATGTGTGTTCACCTTCGACACAGGAGGGCGACCTCCTGGGTTCGGTTCCCGCCTTGGGACAAATGTTTGTACAATCTTCATGTAACTACTTGAAAATAATACAAACATTAAACATATAAAATTAAATATTAATAACCAGATCTTTTAGCTTTAACCATTATAAACTTTAGTAAGCCTCAACAATAAAGATGTAAAGATATCAAATATCTTTAACCATATTTGTCTAATCTAGAACCTCATTGGCAGGTTAACACGGGCTAATTGTGGTGCGGGTTCAATCCCGGCCCGGCACCTGCGACGCAATTTATAGCTTACTTTACAACGGCCTGGCGGCGTGCCACTCGCAACATTTTCAGAACCACTTTATGTCGCTGTAAAATAACTGACGAAGCAAAATGAGTTATATAGTACTACTATTTAGGCTGGGTTTCTTAAGTGTGTAACGCTTAAAACCCTGTTTGTAAACCTGTCAAATCAAATCAATAGATTTTAGAATTTATGTCGTGATAGATATGATACGTGATGCTGTTATGATGCTATTGGTTGATTTAGTGCATCACTGTGCTACTTTATTTATATGACCTCTGTTGTAACGCTCAGAAGTGTGTGGAAGACATCATACACACGGACACATGCCCGCAGGCACCTATTTGTGCCAGGTCTGGGTCTAGAGTTTAGACTCACTAAGTATATCAGTCATCTGGTACCCATAATATGAGCTCTGCTTTTTTTGGGTCTAGATGATGCTGTGAACGTCAATGTAATATGGAAAAATATTTTTTGCGATTTCTGAGTTCAAAGAAGTTTTTAGTCGTGAAGTATAATCAGGATCGGTGAAAACTAAAAAAAAAATTCTCCTTTATGGATAGCCTCCTAATACCATTTAAATGTTGCTACATCCTTTAAGGTCCTCTTTTCCTACGTCTTTTCTAGCCCGTCCAAAAAATCCAAAAAAATCTAAAAGTAAAGTAAGTAGTAAATCAGTAAGTTTACATCTACGCACGTGCCTACAAAAAAATTAATGGTATGAAAGTGCCCAATGAATCTGTTCTGGATAACTGTCGCTGGAAGTATCCAGTGTTTTTGTACACTAGCGTCGATACGGCCATCCATCTTTGGAAGAGTTACGCGGGTTATCACGGAACATGTGAGACACCTCACTCAATTTATGACGGGTCACTACCTGCCAACAAACCTCCACCATCCTGCCCAACCCTAAACCTTACCTCATAACGTTCCAAATCCAATAACAACCGCCACGAAAAAGATTGCCAGGTGAGGGAAAAGAAAAACCACAAAGTCAGAAATTGACCGTAAATTCGTAGAGCAGTCATGATGCTCGGAATATCGGATGATAGTATAAATTTTTGATTGCGTTTCATCGAAGTTTATGTTTACGATTTTGGAATGTAGAAACTACCTGAAGCCCTTGTAGAGCAAGCTCCGTTGAATGTTGTATAACCTTTTATGGGGAATTACTGTTCTAAGCTGGCAGGAGCCACCTGACGAAGCTTGAAATGCACGACGGGAGGACCGTATTGTCAAAGCCGGAGATATCCGTCGAGATAGAGGATTTCCATGGCCGACTATACGCTGCACATGCCTCTCGTTACCGATGAGATGACCAAGATTCCAGAGCCGACGAACTGCCTGACATCAGTCAAGAGGAGATTGTGTTAGCTCTATGGCAGCTTAAAAATGGAAAAGCCCCCGGTGAGGACGGAATTACTTCAGAGCTTCTTAAAGCCGGAAGAACCCCTGTAATATGCTACAGAACTTGTCTAACACCGTCTTTCACAGTGGGAGAACTCCAAAGGCGTGGAGCGGGAGTTTGGTGGTGGTCTTTTTTTAAGAAGGCAGATAAAACCCTTCTAAGAAAAAGAATTATAGACGGACCGACGGCCGCTAGGGCAAACGTGTTCTTGAGTGGAGACCACGACTCGGTAAACGAAGTGTAGGACGACCTGCGAAAGACTGCAGGTAGATGCTGTATGCCGCAAGCTAAAGGCTTACACAGGGCGCTATAGCACTCATTGCGGGAGGCCTATGTCCAGCAGTGGACTGCTATATAGGCTGATGATGAAAGACATTTATTTATAAGATGGCGTGACGATTTCGAGGCACATCGTTCATCGTGGCCTGTTGCAGCGTTGGATCGCGAGAAGTAGAAGGAGAAAAGGGAGGTCTTTTTCCAGCAGTGGGACAATAATGGCTAAACATAAATAAATAAAACAAAGATATTAAAAAATATTTATATATGAAGTGTTCAATAAAAATACATGTTGTGATTCGCAGATTTAACAAAAAAAACACTCATAAATTTAAGCATGAAAAATATTTGCGCCTGGACTTAGGAAAATGTAATATGGACTGTGACGTAGGAAAATGTAATAGCATACATAATCCGAATACGGAAAGAAAGTAAAATGAAATAAAGCCAGCTTAGTTCATTAATTGTGGTAAGAAATAGTCCCCGAAACAAAACTCGATGTTTTGCGGCTAGCAATATAGTCATAGTCATATTGACGAATTGAAATACCACTGCGACTGGTTGTATACCACGTGCATACCAGGCTTGAGCTGCGTAGGTAGGTATAAATCGCATCCCAACCATTTGTATTGAGATATAATACTGTAAATAAATAAATATATAATGCTGGACAATTCACACAGCATTATCTAGCCCCATGGTAAGCAGAGCTTGTGTTATGGGTACTAGATAACTGAGATACATAATACAATACATTACATAGATAGATATTTTTTATTATACATAGAAAACGACCAGAACACCCGGAACAAATATCTGCAGATCGTACACACAATTGTTCCGAGGCGGGAATCGAACCCGCAATCTCCTGCGTCGCAAGCCCCGCGTTACATCGGTCGTCTAAAAATATAACATTATCGTGACTTAACCCATAAACAAATGAATCCTATTAATTTAAGAGGATAAAACGGAATAAATGGCATACAAAATGGCGTCGTGTTTCATGTTTAATTCATTTAATTCGGTCTTCCGTTAATTTCGCACATTAAAATAAGTAGCTAGTTGAGGGATTGGAGGTTTCAATGGATTTAACTGAACATAATAGCTTAGTCCACGCTTTGTGAGCCTTCCTCACTGGATTGTGATTTTGTTGAAATTTGACGTTGGGTAAAAATAAAGTGAACAGAAAATCAATAACACCTTATTGTACTATAAAAATTGTCGTAGTTTGACGAATTTATTAAACGTTAAAGTTCGTACAACACTGGGTTCGTTGTTTACCCGCTTACATCCGTAATTAGCACCTTGCTTACTTTATAGTAATTTATAGTAAAGAATTTGACTTGACTAAAAAAGTGTTTCGTTTGTAAGCCTAAAAAAGTGTTTGAATCTGAAATCGGGGCACAATATTAGAGTAGAGTATTCCTTAAAAAAAGTTCGAAGGAAAACTTATATCTTAAAAAAAACTTTGACTTTGATACATTTTTAAATACAAATTATGAACAAAAAACAAATACCACCTTATTTCTTAAGTCAGTTGTAAATATAATAGTTTACAGTGAATCGCCATCAAGCTTATAGCTTGATGGCGAAAAAAATACTCTGTTTTATAAACAGAGTATTTTTTTATGCAAAAGATGAAAAGTCAAAAGTTATACAAGGTTGTACAACCTCGCAAGTCATAAGAAAATGGCATCTTGACGACCTCTGAGGCGCGGTGGGCGAAGGTCCGCCTGCAACGCAGGAAGTTGCGGGTTCGATTCCCGCCTCGGAACAATAGTGTGTACGATCTACAGATTATTGTTTAGGGTGTTCTAGTCATTATCTATGTATAATAAAAAATATCTATCTATGTAATCTATTGTATTAGTATATCAGTCTTCTAGTACTAATACAACAAGCTCTGCTTAACTTGGGGCTAGATGATGCTGTGTGGATTGTCCAGCATTATAAAAAAAATAATTATGAAGCAATTCTTAAGAAATTTAACTTTACGGCTGAACTCAATAATATCCGATCCGATTTTAAAGGCAAAACTATTTAATATTCCCCTTTTGTCAAACTGCGTTTCAACATTTACCTTACCAAATTTTATAATTCAAATGAGAACTTAGTTTGCACACTCTTTCAAGCCTACATTATATTTTAGAATGAATCTCGCAACTCAAACTCGCAGCTCACCGTATTTTATACAAACACTGCTATTCATCATCATCATCATCAGCCTATAGCAGTCCACTGCTGGACCATAGGCCTCCCCAAATGAGCGCCATAGCGCCCTGTCTTCAGCTTGCCGCATCCAGCATCTACCTGCAGTCTTTCGCAGGTCGTCATCCCACCTGGTCGGAGGGCGTCCTACACTACGTTTACCGAGTCGTGGTCTCCACTCAAGAACACGTTTGCCCCATCGGCCGTCGGTTCTTCGCGAGATATGGCCGGCCCACTGCCATTACTGCAATGTATTTAGAGCTTAGTTAACTTAAAATTCAAGCCCTGCTTAGCAGGAATAAGATAGAAATAAAGAAAGCTGTGTAGGTGGGGAGAAACAATTTTTTAACGACCTCTTATTTGTTGTAAAAACATTCAAGGTTAATCTATAGCTCTTATTATTCACGCAAAAAAGCCCTCTGTTGCCTCATCCAAACTAAAGCATCCCATTTAACAGCCTTCTAGATGTCATTATTAGCGTTGAGTTTACCATAGGAGTTTGTACTTGCACTAGTAGGTACTTATTATTGTGAAGTATGTATGAAACTAAATTTGTAATACAGTCGGCATCAGTCGACACCTGACGCTAGTTCTTACGAAAACATTTCCATGGAGTTAGCACTATTAACTTTCTGTTAGTATCTTGGGGAAACTGTGAATTATATAGTTTGCATGTGCATTGATACCACCTACATACTAATTGTCTGTGATTCGACGGTTATGAGCAAGATGCTTACTAACAGCTTAAATCTTCTGTTAAGTGTTCAAAGGTCCACAGCAACATAATGGATCCAATATCAATGCGGATTTGAGATTTTTCGCGAGAAACGCCCAAAAACCTCAACGATCCCCAGAAAAAAGCACCTACAAAACCTTCTTTGACTTCGTATTAATCCATCCGTAAAGCTAAGTTTGTCCGTAATTCCGTATAAGCAGATGTATGGCGACTCGTTAGTTACCCCTAGATGGTGAGTAGCCGATGTAAACGCCTCGGCCCGCCTCGTAGCCGCGCCACTTCCTCAATTAACGTTTATAGGCTGCGATCACGTGACGAGGGTTTGGGCTGAGGAATTTTGCTGTAGAATGGATGGGAATTGTTTCAGAAAGGTAGGTGAAAAGGCATTTTGAAATTTTTGAATCTTTTTTCTAAATTCTGCTGACAGACGTATTCCAATAATCCTTCCTGAAAACTGCTAAAGAACGTTATCTAAAATTGTTGGAAACTACGCAGCTTGAACGTGGTGAAAATTAGGTAATTTCAGGACAAAAATGGAGCTGGAGATTAGTAATTATTAATAGTAAAGAGTTTCATTATGAATTACGTGTATGACCAACTACCTCATGGATATAAAATAGTCTATTGATTTATTTTATCCCACGTACAATCTCACGGGCACGATGGGTGCGGAGCGAATGGTATGGTGCACGCTCATCAGTCATGCCCTAGGGTTAGGACTCTTTATCACTTTGATTTACAACGTACAATACATATTTTGCGGAGCACTGCTGGGTCGCGATTCATCAGGATAACCTGACGCCGCCGCCGCCGACAAAATTATTTAGGTGAAAGAATTATTTATGGTTAAATAGTTGTGTAGCGTTTTTAGACATATACATACACGAACTTTATTATAACGCAAGAAGTTGACAAAGGTACTTAAATAAAACAATAATAATAATAATGCTGGACAATCCAAACAGCATTATCTAGCCCCATGGTAAGCAGATCATGTGTTATGGGTACTAGATAACTGATATAATAACTTTTTTTTGTACTTATGATTTTAAATAAATAATTTATTTATGTAGGCGTTACTTTGCAGGAACCCTTGCGCGAGGAACTAGGGAAGGTAACATCAGTAGCGCGGCGGGACTCTGTCTTTGTTGCTTGGCACAACAGTGTAGAAGTCAAGTATTTTCCAATGATGTCTCGTAGCGAGACGAAACTAGTTGATAATTTATGAAGGTTTTGCGCTGAATTATTATTTAAGAATTCTGTCCTTTTATTTTAATTATGATTTATTTGATTGTTATTATAAATACCTACATAATATTTATTTAATATTTGCCATTTGTAACTACTGTACAAACTGTCACTGTAATAATTGATTCAATCTTTTGTTGTTTAGGGAGTAATAGGTATACGTAAGTTTGGTGGGGCAATGTAGTCGCTAATTGACAAAGTACAAAAGAAAATGCAAAATTATTTATTCGTCATTTCACTTAAATATGTACGCATTACTGACGGCCCCCACACGAGGCAAGCCTGTGTCGCGGGAAGCCTGTTTACATAGGTAACTTTAACGGTAGAGATTTAAAGAAACTGATACTGATAGATGGCAAACAAACAAAAGAATAAGAATATAAATGTAATTAATAGTTAAAGTCTCTTTATTTTTCGTTTTGAATTATATTTGTTTTTTGTGGAAAAAGACTGTTACTTACCAGGAAATAAGCCGCCCTTTATATGCGTCTGATTGACTCTCATGCCGATAAAGATGGCATTTAAAGGAAGAAAGAAGCCTACTCGGTAGTGCATAGTTCGCTGGCGCATAATGGCGATGAAGTGAACTCAATTTACTATTTTGCGCGTTTTGTTTATTTAACGATTACCTAGCAGTAGGTCGATTGAATATCTACTATCGCCCAAATCAATTAGAACCAAAGTTCAAAACAAAGAGATGGAAAACCTTTCTTAAAAAACCTTTGCCGTGAGCACAAAATCTTCCGTTGCTTTGCGAACTTACAATAAGTTAATTCAGTCGACTGCAATTTAAAATCGTTGCTTTCAAATTAATAAAATTATAGAATCTCGCCAATTTCGTATTCGCGAAACGTATTGAGAAAATATCAAAAAAATTAAATTCTTCGCGGACGTGACTGTGCGAAGATTGTTGGAAATTTGTATTTCTATCGGATTTTAAAAATGAAGCAATGACTTCAGTTCTAACAAGATAAGTTAAACGACGCGACGGGACCATCTTTTAACCTTTTTTTGGAGATAAAAAGTTTATCATATGCTCAAGTACTAACTAGAAACTTTAAATAATATTATGTATTAATAGGATCTGGATATTGGTTATAAAGGCTCTAGCTAGCTATAGCTATCAGTTATGTTTAGGTATGTTTTTTGTAGACATCTTTTAGGCATAGACTTATTTATTTCAGTCAGGTTTACCGGTTTATAATTTTCTCCACACGATTCGAATTGCGAATGAGTCACCCGATATTAAGTGCTGTAATGTTGTTTAGCAATGATATTATTGGACAGATATTGTTCACGCCGAGAGTTTAGGAATGTTCCATGACGTAGAAAGCCATTGAGTAATAGCGACCAGTGTTTGTCCAACTCTTTATTAATGATTAAACAAACAATTCATTGGTTTGTTTATTTTTGAGAATCTTAGGTTTCGAATAGATGATGCGTCACCATGACAATAATGATGCTCTCTGTGGAGAAGGATAGTTTGAAACGCTGTAGCTTCCGGTGTCGTTTCCTGCATAGGAACAATATTATGTATTAATATTATACTTTGGTTAACCACATGATTTCGTTGACATGTCGGTGCCATGGTACCATCGAGCTAGTGTAATGGTGGAGACTAAAGATGGCCATATAATAGAAACTCTAAACTAAACGACTTAGCCCCGTCGAGTTTGAGTTTGTTGCATTTGACTACCTTAACCTTATTTCTCTCTTTGGCCTTCAATTATTATAAAAGTTTTTTCTTTATACATATACCTATTATAACAAATGTATCAATCATCTATCATATCTATCATCACATTAATTTTATAAATACAAGAAGATTCGATGGACACATGGATATAAAACTACTGAGTGGATGTGGAAATTTTGTGCATACGAGTAGATGTTGGACTAAACCTAGAATAATTATGGACTTTTTATCCCATGCATCATCTCCCATGGTCTAGAAACAACTTTTAAACATTTCCATAGAACGTATGCGAAGCCGGGGGCAAAAACTAGTGATTCCCTTAAAATAAAAAGCCAGTCAGTTTCAACTATTTCCGATAATCTGAACCCGTTATGAAGGAACACCTGTATGCAATCATGCGGAGTAGGTCTTCAGAGGCTCACAATCAGGGTGGTCGACGCAAAATGACGAGCCGGCGATTCCTACTGAAAAATAACTGACACGACTTTAGTAAAGTAGAAAACGAGGTCGCTTTTTCGTAAGTCGTGTCGACGACCAACCAGTTTCTTGTTTAATAAGATTTACTAGCAAACCAACTTGCTTCGCATGGTTATTATAATAGGAATAATTCCGAATTTTTCCGAATTCTGTTAGGTAACGCTTCACACGCCAAAAAAGCTCGCAATCACCATGATTTTTTTCAGATTTCTTTAACAATCTTCGCCACAACCACACAAACCTTATGTATAATACCAACTTATACCATCCTAATAAACAATGAGTAAAAACTTTCGGTACCTAGTTTTTGAGTCTCAGTCAGACGCCCCGGGGGCCGCTTTGTAATAAGTTTTGTGATATTTGAATGTAGATTGTAGATGATTAGTGATCAATAAAAATTTTGTAGGAAAAAGAAATACTTTTTTTAAATAAGTTATATTTTTACTACTAGCTTGACCTAGCTTGAATATACATTGGTTGTGACTTGGTTATTTCTTGGTCTTCTCGTCATCCATACCGCAATGCTTGAAAACGAAAGTTTTCAACGAGTGCGTCCTACCCGTTATGACCTACGGAGCTGAGACGTGGACACTCACGATAGGGCTGGTCCACCAGTTCAAAGTCGCTCAGCGAGCTATGGAAAAAGCTATGCTCGGAGTTTCTCTGAAGGATAGGATTCGTAACGAATACATCCGACAGAGAACCAAGGTTATCGACATAGCTCAAAGAATTAGCAAGCTGAAGTGGCAGTGGGCCGGCCATATTTCGCGAAGAACCGACGGCCGCTGGGGCAAACGTGTTCTTGAGTGGAGACCACGACTCGGTAAACGTACATTTTGTTACTGGATTTACATGATTACCAACACGTTTAGTTTACATTTAAGTTTAAGTTTATTATGTCTGTGTAAGTCTTTTAACAAATCAATTCATTTCATTTCATAGTGTAGGACGCCCTCCGACCAGGTGGGATGACGACTTGCGAAAGACTGCAGGTAGATGCTGGATGCGGCAAGCTGAAGACAGGGCGCAATGGCGCTCATTGGGGGAGGCCTATGTCCAGCAGTGGACTGATATAGGCTGATGATGATGATATTTTTAGGTTTAAGCAGTATATAAATAATGTGGTTCCTGTAACATACAAACTCTACCTACTGCTGGGGTTTAAAAACCTATTACAGTGGGAAACGTCCAGCATTACACAATATATTCGATTTGCGATCTCTCGTAGCAGAATTTATTTTCCTTGAGTCGTGTACGTCAGTTTTTATCTCGGTTGAGACCGCTTTCCAGCAAATTACGTTTTTATTCAATCAGTCGGATTTATTTGGTTGAACTCAGTGACGAGTGCAAGATCCTTTGTCAAGGAAAGTCTTTTTGAACGTTGAGTTGGTTTTCAGTTTCTCTAACTATTACTTAACTTTATTAATTTGGTTCTATTATAAATAATTGTTGTTATCAAATGAATTCAAAAATCATAGAAATATTGCCGTAAAATATGCGATGACATAATCGAAGCAAATCGCAGAATATAATAATACCGCAAAACTTAAAACAGTATTAAAATAAGGGATTCGAAGTTGGTTTTATTTTTTTCAAAACAATCAAATGATTAGTGACTAGCGGACCGTCCCGGCTTCGCACGGGTATTTATTATTCTTATTTATTCGCAGCAGTGTATTTCTTAACATTGACTCCCCTCCCGTACCCCAATGACGCCTACATCGAATAGTTCGTCGAGCGGAGTGAGCGGCGACAAAGCGACTATTTTCTAATACATTTTTAGACTCCTGATATATTTCGAATCGAATGTCCAAATTTAATAATTCAAGTTATATAAAAGTATTGAAGCGGTCTTAGATATGAAGTATTTTATTTTGATAGGGATTAATGCCAAGGTACAAATAAAGTGACTCGGCAAACGTAGTGAAGGACGCCCTCCGGCCAGGTGGGATGACGACTTCCGAAAGACTGCTGGTGCGGCAAGCTGAAGACATGGCGCTTATTAGGGGAGGCCCATAATCAGCAGTTGATGATGACAAAAAATATAGATACTTCTCTGAGCGCGTTAATTATTTTTCTTAGGATAAAAAAGCTGCCAGTATTTTTAATCCTCGTCCCTCTCTCTCTCGCAACTCTCGTATTCATACCCCATGAGGTGACATGATTAGCTCTCGCACGAGGAATCTGCCATATTTTGTAGTATGCTTATTTTAAGAGACTTATGTACCTGCCTGGTATAATATATACTATACAAAAAGGCAACCAGCAACCAGCTCACCACCATTCACTGTAATGAAGTTATTCAAACTTTGCCTCCAGTCCAAACAGACTCGCGAGTACCGAGCAACTTCATCGCAGTTGTACTAGTACTAGCTTGACCTAGCTTGAATATATGTACATTGGTTATCACTTGGTTATTTCTATGATAAGAAGTAGCCTATACGTTATTCCTAATTAAATATATTCAAAGATATATTTAATGTTCTATGGAAACTTTTTCTATCTCTTGATCCAGATCTAGAAAAATATATAAACAAAATCTCACCCCGATCCGTTCAGTAGTTTTGGTGCGAAAAAGTGACATATATAGAGAGTTATGTACAACATTTTACCTAATCATGTTAGATATAAATATACCATAAGACTCTGCGACCGCCATAATGTGAACTAATAAGACTAGCACAAGAATGTGCAAGTCTGGGTATAGACTGGCTGTGGATGATAAACGTATTTCTAACTGAACCCAAAAGCCTTTTGCATATTTAAGGCCGGACTTTACCCACATGCTCCCACCTCAAATCACCTTGACCGCACGCTGTTCATGCATCCGTCCCTCTAATAGTATATTTGTTATAACAAGGGACCAAACAACCCTATTATAGATGAGGTTGTTATAAATACCTATATACAGGGAGGCCGGTAATTAATGGATAACCCCGCAGGTAAGTAGGGGGCCAATAAGGAAAATATTAAAAAAAATCTATCTGCAGCAGTCAAAGATTTATTTAGTTCTTTTCTTAAGAACAAAATTTGATAACTTTCTTCACGCCATTGGGCACTACGGCTATAAAATCAATAATAACGAATGTATTTTCTCTGGGAACAACCGTAAATAATTGGCCTTGCCATCGCGCATTACAAAATGCACCTATATTTTTCGTAAATAATTAAAAATAAAAATTAGTATTTTCGATTTTTTATGATAAAGTTTGAGCACCTGTGTTATAATAAAAACGTATAGAGACCCGAGTGGCCCATAGTTTAAAAAACATGCCTACTTTATGAAGTTTTTTAAATGGTATTAAACACAATATGACATTATCAAATTATCGAGTTATTGCTATCTATCCTTCTCTACCCGTATTTTTCTTATAACAGAAAATGTAATAATATAGGAAATTTATATTGGAAAAAATGTGGCAGTGTATTATGGGGTGGTTGGAGTGTTAGTTATAACCCAACCCACGGTACTCCCGAAAACTCCTCAATCTCAAACGTGACAAACTCCGGAAAGTCGTCGGTATTGTCACGGGACACTGCATGCTAAACAAACACCTTTTTAATTTGGGTATCACGGACAGCCCCCTTTGCAGAGGGTGCATGAATGCAGAGGAGACGGCAGCGCATGTGCTTGTAGATTGCGACAGCGTGGCTTCTCAAAGACTGCATCACCTTGGGACACCGAGGACGCCTAGGGAGGCATGCACCGGCATCAGCGAGCTGCTGGCCTTCCTGGAGGACATCGGGTGGTTAGAATAGCAGCCCCCCCACCCGACACGCAAAAAAGGCCCACCGGCGGCCAAGTTGCGGAAACCAGTCCAGAAACAAGTAACAAGTAACAAGCAAGTAAGTGTTAGTTATAATTGAAACGACAGTTTAAAATAGCGGTTTTTCTACTAAATGTTCAAATTGAAAATTATTTAAAATGATTTACCTGGCCTTTTAGAAGATGTACCTATAACAAACATTATATATATATGTATGTATGTATAATGTTTGTTATAATATATAGCATGACAAGACCGAGTTATAATGGGTGGTTTTAGCCCGAGTGAAAAACACTACTTTTTACTTTGATCGCGAGAAAATAAATAAATCAAAACTAACCGTCAATTCGTGAGAAGTGAAAGAAGTGTGCAATAACAATTTTTTTACTTCTCTACTTCACAAATTGACTGGAAGTCTTTTAAATATATTTCACGTTCGACCGTAACAAATAAAAAAAAGCCTATGCCACGGAGAGGAACAATCACCCGTCATATAAATATCCAAAAATCACCAACAAGGCGCATTCAGTTCCATTTTCAAAATCAGTTAAAAATTATGTATCCTGACTGGCTGATGATTTTAACAAAAATTAAAACGAAAAGTGACCTTTAATCCCTTGGCTTTTTGAGCTAGAGAAGTGAAAATTCGTGTTGAAGCCGTGCGGTACGTAACCCCTGTACATATGTGCCAGGTCCCTACCAATCGCATATGAACAGCCAACAGACAACTTTAACTCTATACAATTTTCTCATATTACTTGAAGTTCTTAGTGTGTAAATTAATATCGCAACTCCTATCACAAAGCGAGGAACAGCTGGCGGTCTTGTTTGAAATTGATCCTGTTTCGTTAATGACACTGCAGCTGTCCTCCAAACTTAAATTATACCAAACCAGTTCAGACTCTAGTGATGCATTGTAGATGCTATATAGAGTTTTTCATCTATGAATGATTCTACTACGATGCTATTAACATAGTAAAGCGATTGGTCAGCTGAATTCAGCCCGCTTAGTACCGCATTGTAACAATGTTCTGTGCCATAAATAACGGAAACAGTGACTATAATAATAGCCCACGGGGTTTCGTGTGGCTACGTTTATGTTATGCGAAAATATTTTACAACACTCCACTACTGACCTATATCAAACACATGGGCTAGAGGCGCATGCGATGTCAAATTACGTGAAAACTTATGTGAAGCCTACGTTTAAGACAAAATATAGCGCCGTAAAATTTGATTTGACTTGCATGCATCAAACATAATTCTCACTCGAATAATTGTGGATTAGAAGGAGCATTTAATTTTTAATAAAAGCTTTAGTTGCCGGAAGAGCGTGTTGTCGGCTCGAGCCATAATTAGTTCTTGTCGATATAATTATTTTTGGAAGTGAATTAAATTTGGAAAATCACGCATGATTGCACGGAGCGGAAAGATTTCGGGACACGCAGCGGAAAAATAGCCTGAGGAAAAAACGCAATAGCTTTGAAGCCCATACTCCATCAAAGCGCAGATGTCGGAAGCGGAGACGAGAAGAAACGTATTTTAGCTAGGATTTCTCCAACGGAGATGCGGTCGTACACATAAAAACAAGATAAAAATTCTAAAATAATGTGACAATTTGGGGCTCGTATCGCTCAAGAGCGATCCATACCATCTGTGGGGGCTAATTGGTAGATACACAAATACTCCCATCTTAATATTTTCGTCCACGAGGGCGGGGCGACCAGCACACCTCTCATTACCTCGGAAGCCATCCTCCGAAGCACTCGCGCGCACACACTAGCTGCTGCCCCTTACTTGTCACGTCTCTCTTGCTCATAATTTAAATTCATTTATATCCTACATGTTCACTAGTATCTACTTATTAAATTAAAACGCATGGATGAGCTTGTTTGTCAATCTATCTATCTTTCATCTGAATCCCGCGGCGAGAAGCCACGCATACCTACTCCTTAGGCAGGCTACACCATCTAAGTATTATCTGACATGTTGTTATTACAAATATTTCTATATCATCTGTATTATATTACTTTAATTGTACACAGCTGGACGGAGGTCCCCCCCCCCCCCCAAGCTGAGCTAATTAATAAAGCCTGGGCCTGGGCAGAAGCTGCCAAGACAAAACCGCCGGCTTCGACCCTGACCTACCTATCAAATTTTTTTGAACCCAAAAAATGCCGTTCCTACTACAACCATTTATCTTCAATTTGATATTCTTATGAATGCATTGCGGAAAGATACATCAAATGTTACAAAGTCGGAGAGACTCCAATAAAGTTTTATTATGAAAGTGGATAGCAATATTCTAAGCGATACCAAGTATTATTGCGACAAAAAACATACCGTTTATATATGTATACAAGAACAAGCTTTTCAATTAAAATATTTTTTTATTTATCTCTCTCTTCTTCATAATATTCTCTTTAACCCTGTCACCCCCTTCTATTTGAAGGAGCGTTTTGAATTCATCCACAATTCTCATCCTCATCCTTCCCGTGTCCTCCGGTGGTCAGAAAATCTGGTTTTGAATATGCTACTTCACAAAACCAGTTTCTACGACACATCTCGATCCAGGCACGCTGAATGCACTTCCAGAGTCCATTACAAAAATGTTATCCTTGCCAGTTTTAAGGCTCTCGTGTCAAGGAGTTTTTCCTGCCAAAATAGTGAATATTGGTACTTACTATTTATTTATTTATTTATGTATTTAAGTAGAATATTATTTAGTAGTTACATTTATTTATTATTTATGTTATGTTCATATTAGATTATCTTTGGTAAACCCCCTGCCTTTCTTAAATTCACATAATTCTTTCCATCCAAAGGTTGCCTAGAAGAGATTGCTTCTAAGCGATAAGTCCGCCCATTGTACTTATCGCATGTAATGTCTTCGTAATTATCTGTATCTGGAGTACAATAAAGTATTTTTGTATTGTATTGTATTTATAAAACTCCTCATGTTCGATTTAGCAGCTATTGTTTTTAGAGTTTCATCAGAATTTTTTTTCGTTTTCATTTGTGATTAATCAGGAAAAACAATATTTAGCAATAACCTTTTTTCAATCCCAATTCGCCATAGATTGCCAACATTAAGATTTTAGACATCACAGTAATTATGTTAAACAAATTCTAGTGCCACTGATAATAATATAAATCGGGTATTTAATAAAACAGTTACCAATTAAGTGTTCGTTTTATTTCCATCGACATCTACTACATTACCATTTGAATGGCGCTCATTTGCGGAGATAAGGTCTGTATTGAATGTTCACTAATTGGGTTCTAATAAAATTAGCTTTTGATGCTAATAAAGGAATATATTGGAACTTAGCTGAAGCTATACGGAAGCTTGTAGATTTCATTTTATATTTTGTAACTATTGGACTAGGCTCAGGCGCTAGATAATCTGGTTTCTAAAGCTCTTACTTAGGTACATAAAAACAATATTTTAGTTAATCGAACCATACCTTTTTTGCATGTCTGTAAAATCTCTAACTGTTTATATACTATGTGTACAGTGCTTTATAAACCTAGGTAGGTATTTAAAAAGTACAATTTGGTAGGTACCAAAAATAATACCTTCCTATTTAGTCTGAGTGTCATGCATGATTTTTTTTACTATATTTTTTAGATTTTTTTTAGAATATGATTGTGACGTGTTATTCTAGTAATTTACGAAATAAATGATAATTGATTAAATACTTTCAAAGATACGCGGAAGTCCTTAGATCACATCTCTATAGGGGTATGGCCAGGGGTATGGTGGGTCCGCAGTGCATTAAAACACCAAATAACAAGCATTAAACCTACCTCACAAAGATATCTTCAATGAGCTTTTGATTAAAATTTAACATAATTATAACACTACCCAAAAATGCAATTTCATCTTCTACCTCTATATAATGAGAAGTATCTAATTAGGTATACATATGTGACTCGTATTACGTTTATTCTTATAAAACCAATTCGCATAAAAATATTTTTCCGGGAACTCAAGACAATAAATTATTTGAAGATGAAAGCACAAAACACTTTCTCTGGAGTCTAATAACACTGTTCGTCAATTTATCAACAAAAATTTGCCTCTGACAAATGATTTCACTCATTTGATTTTATAAGAGCTTGAGAAGAATATATGAAATGGGAATAAGCAATTTTGTTAGTGAAAATATGTTGGAGCGACATAAATAAAATTAATGATTTGCAAAAATATTGCGTGAAAAATTTGTTTATAACTATAAAATTGACGATCTAAACAATGCCAAATTGCTGAGAGCTATTTCTCCAAAGCAAGCCGCTTTGGAGAAATAGCTCGCAGCAATTTAGACCGCCTTTTTTACTGTGTTTGTTTATTTATTACGATATAAATAAAACATGGCAATTTCAAGTACAATACCAAAAGTAAATTCAATGCGAATTACTATACTTTTTTCCGTAGGTAGGTACAAATTTCCAATGCAAAGAAAACTATTTCCAAATTGCTCGCTTTCTGCCACTCGACTTCAGACGATTCTTGTTTGATTTTGAATGGAGCTGATTATTCTAGTGAATTCGGCTATGCAGTCCTCTCAGAGCTTCATTCTCATTCAGTAATGGAATTAGTCCATTTGAAATGCATTATAAAAGGTAACTCGTTAGCTCTGGAATATTCTATATGGATTAACTCGAATGGGCTTTGTTGGCTGAATGGCGGCGGGTAATGATTCCACTTCAGTTCGTGAAAGCATTAAGGGGTATAAGGGTGGATGGAATATGACCACTTCAAAATATCGGCTTAGTCCCTATGCACTCTAGGGTATTAAAACCTTGATTGTGTGTACCTAAATGTAGACTTATTATTTAGCTAACTACTTCGTAATAAAAAAACATTTGTAACTTAATGCTTTGAACGTTGTACGTTTCGTTCAAAGCGTTGCAAATTTATTTTCATCTAAAACCAGCAAGGTGTACTTCATAACAGATTATCGAGCTCAAGACGGGTTATAACGAACCTTATACCTACTACAGTGTCATGTAACAGCACCACAGGACTTCCGGCCTCAAAAGGCTCAAGAGACATTCACTTTACAGATATTTTTATGACCCTGAAAGCTAGTATGGTCATCAATTATGCATAGAGCCTGGAAGGGGAAGGATCACTATCGGGATCTTGCTCTTATTTGGGCGTTATTTATACCGCCACGGAATGGTTCCTATCAAAGTTTCAGGCACTGACACATCTACTGACTTAACCTAGATTTATGTCATGGAATTTGAGTGAGCACCTTTTATCTGCCTATGCATTTGGAACCTTAGGCACATTATTTGGTAACATTGTCAGACGAGTCATACGAACAAGATGTTTTTTAAAACGCGCGATACCACAGCGAACGCTTCGAAACGCTAACTTCGACCTAAATGTTTCTGATCTAGAATAAGTACCTATAAGGTAGTATCAAAGCACTAGGTATCCAAAGTAAAGTAGATCCGATAATTACGACTAATTTCCTTACAAAATGTCACAAGTATTGTGTATGTATTTGTACATGTTTTGTATTGTATATAATTTATATACAACATTAGTCTATAATATAACATCTATACAAACCTTTGTGGTTTCCTTCGTGTTATTTTTAAGCTTTTTTATGTAACAATATCTTTAAGTTGGTAAATAAATAAAAAAAAAAATACGCCACCGTCTACACCTATACTATAGCTATGTTCTCCATCCAAAGGTTGCCTGGAAGAAATCTCTCTTAGCGATAAGGCTGCCCATTGTGCATCTGTATCTTTGTTCTTTACTGTTTTTGTTTTTCTGTGTTTGATGTGCAATAAAGCGTATTTGTACTGTATTGTCACATGACATTGACATTGACATGACATTGTCACATGAGTGTGTCATTTTGGGTACGTTATCATAAATGATGATAACAATACAATACAATACAATAACTCTTTATTGCACACCAAATACATAAAATACACAAGACAGGAAAAGAAAAACAAATACAAAATATGCTGTACAATGGGCGGCCTTATCGCTAAGAGCGATCTCTGCCAGGCAACCTTTGGATGGACATGAAGTGCTAGGACAAGTATAGACGGTGGCGTGTAATACAGAAAAATATTTAATAGGGACATACATAAAATACCTACTGATATACATAGCTATAAGTATAAATACATACATAAATATATAATATAAATAAAATAAAAAATACACATATAAATATATAATATAGGTATGATGTATATAAATATATCAATTAACAGTTTGATGTCGAGGTAAGGAAGTCGGTAAAACTAGTAATTGCTGTATCTCCAAGGATGTTTGGTGTCAATAGAGAGATAAAGAGTTGAAGCACTTACCTAAACAAAAAGGAGAGGTAATAAAGGTGAAAGCTTCACTGTACCAATTTAACGGCTCTGTTGTTTAAGATTTGAAACGCTTCGCCTTGAAGCTTTAAGCTGACCTCTTTTCTCAGAAAATTGGTCATTTATTTTTCATATCTTCGTAGAACCTTCTGAGCTGCGGAGAATAAAATGTTCTACGCCCAGGGGATGACATGCAGTCGTGGAAAACCCTTACTTTTCTATTAATGTAACTATTGATTAGCGTTCAAAATGTTTTTTTTCTTTAGGCTTACAAAATAAGAACTTAGGCAAGTCAAGTTTTATACTACAAATTATTAATCAAATAAGATTATTTTACTGTTCACTTAAATGTAATGTAAACTAGCTGCTCCCCGCGGGTTTCACCCGCGTGGTGATAGATATTTTGGATAATATACATACAATATATCTTTATAAATTGTAGCTTTAAGGAAGCATGGCATTGTGATGTATAAGATATATTATTGTAAAGTTTAATTAAAATCCATTCAGTAGTTTTTACGTGAAATAGTAACAAACATCCATCCATCCATACTTACAAACTTTCGCGTGTATAATATTAGTAGGACTAGTGGAAGAAGTGAAAAAGAAACCTCTAGTACATTCATACATCAATTAAGTGTCTAATACATCTGATTTGCTTATCTAAATCTAAATATAATGCTATTTTAGATACATATCAATATATTTAAAGCTAAGCACAACATTTAATTTCTTATATACTATTCTCGGTGCGGAACAGAGCGGCGTCTGGCCAAGCAATAACATCAAATACGCCTCTCTACAATGATGCGGCAATCTCATCGATCTGACCAGGGAAGCCTGTCTGTCTCATCCGTTTTGTGGAAGGAACTAATATTAAATGCACTAACATTATATCAATTTTAATTCTCATGTCTGAATGTGCTTGATTGTTTCATGTCAAGCACCACTCGGGCTTCATTAATTGAAATTTCTGTCAAAGGTTGTTGGTTTGTTCAACAAATAGTATTTGAAAAGCCAAAACTAAAAAAAAAATGGTTTGAAGTCGAGATTGACACTTTCTGGCCCTAACAGACTCAAAATGGTACCTGAGCGCAGCGTTTTTCGCTCTTACTTACCAATGAAAAAAATTAATCTACATTCCGAAGCGTTTCATTCAGGTATATAGGTTGGGAATTGATTATACAGAAGAATTGAATATTCAGCATTTTTTTATTCCTGACTGTTTTACTTATTTGCGTCGATAGTGATGTCCATGTTTTACCAAGCAACAAAAAAAAAAAGAAAAAATATGTAAACCAAATGAAGCCAAAAAAAAACATTGAGAAGGGGGAAAAAAAAATATTCCCACAAAACCCAAGGACCGAGGGGTCGTCACCCCTCGAGTTGACGCCGGGGTAATGAGGCCAAGCCTCGAGGCCCCTCTCTGTGCCCCCACCAGGGCCGGAAAGAAATTTATTGATTGACCAAGCAACGTGTTTTACTCTTTGTAAACTGAGAAAAGACAAACCTATAAATCATTATTTTTCCGAATGAATTCCAATTTATTGAATCATATCTCGCTTTAGGATTTTCTACAAGGTTGGTCTATCTGGTAGCGGTCTCGGCAGCTCATAAAATAAATAGGACAGATGCCTCTCCTATCTGCACGAATATCTTCTTTAAGAACCCGCGGCTCGGGATTTATCGCAACGCTGCGGCCGGCCCGCACGCAAGGTCAGGCTGAAGAGGCCTAAGGCTGGTGCTACACGATGCGATGCGACTTCGCAACGCTAGATGAAGGGGTGGCACAGTAGAAGAGGCACTTCTAAGAGATTTTGATTAAGGTATACATTATCACTCTTTTGAACTTTGAGCGTCACAAAACATTCTAATGAAGAACCTGTTTTATTGTAAGCTGATCTAGCAGAAAGTGATTAACTCTAAGTTAACTACGTAGGAGAAGAATTAACACTGTGTACTAATTAGGTACACGTGTGTTAATCAATCCGTCATAGCCAATAATTATGCTTTACGGCTCCGCAACGTAACATGTGGAATCGCTTAAATTAGTGTATATAATTCAAATAAATATACGGTTAAATTACCTTTTCTGAATATTTCGCGTTTTAGTTACGATGCTAATTTATGAAGCTGGTTTTAGTCGAGCTGGGGCAAATTCTATCTTATTTTAAAGATTTTGTGGCTTACCTTTGTTTCGAAGATAGATCCGTGACTAACCAAGTTTACTCAATAAGGATACCGTCACAGAAGTTTAACTTTCAGTTCAATGTGGTTAAAAGTTGGCGAAACACATTTATCTCGTGTCGTTGCAGGCATTACAAGGAGACAAAACCGATGACAATGTTGGTATATCGATTTCCGACTCGAGGCCGTTCCCTAAAGTGTTTAATACTTTCAACGCCCCAATATCCGCTGCGAGTCACACTTCGCATTATTATTAAGTTCCCAAGTTTCTGAACTTCATCTGTTTTGTTTGAGATTCTGTACCACTTTATCGCAATACTAAATTATTTCGAAAATTTGTATTAAGTACCCATCAAAAATAGCATGGACGTAATAGTAGGAGTTTGGAAAAAACCAAAACGGAAAAGTTTGTACAGTTTTTACCGCGTATTTTAGTATTATTTTCGTATCGAAGTATTTTCGTTGAAATCAGATCGTCAATATCGGCCAATATCGGGCTTTGATTTCACGTAACTTGGTGTTGGATCGGTATCGGGTGACGAAGCCAGCCTTATGTCAATTCCGGCTTAACACCCCACGTATTCCTAGCAACAGGCATGGAAACTCTGAAATTTTTTAAACTATCATGGTTATTAACACTAAAGTCATTTAAAACGGGATATTTACCATGATTTGATTTTTGAGTTATCCAATATCAATATTAATATACATAATTATGTGATCATGGCGCATGAAACTGTGCCGAAATATTGGATAACTCAAAAATCAAATCATGGTAAATATCCCGTTTTAAATGACTTTAATGGAAACTCTGGTTGTAAAATTATATCTATTGACCCACTAATATTATATAAATGTGAAAGTTTGGATGTTTAGTCGTTTGGTTTTTAGATCAGGATTTAAAATAAGGTCTTTTTATCTAGAGAAAAAAAAAACGCGTGCGAAACCGCGGGCAGAAGCTAGGTAGACATATTTGTCATGAAGGTCATGTGATTGGAACATAATAAATCGAATTCTACGAGTATGTATCCGCACGGTGTCAGTGTGAATCTAAGATCTGCACTGAATGGTCACTGCATCATTTTTAAACAAATAAATTAAACATAATTTGCACGGGCTGGTCCACCAGTTCGCTCAGCGAGCTATGGAAAGAGCTATGCTCGGAGTTTCTCTGAAGGATAGAATTCATAACGAATACATCCCACAGAGAACCAAGGTTATCGACATAGCTCAAAGAATTAGCAAGCTGAAGTGGCAGTGGGCCGGCCATAACTCGCGAAGAACCGACGGCCGCTGGGGCAAAGGTGTTCTTGTGTGGAGACCACGACTCGGTAAACGTAGTGTAGGACGCCCTCCGACCAGGTGGGATGACGACCTGCGAAAGACTGCAGGTAGATGTTGGATGCGGCAAGCTGAAGACAGGGCGCTATGGCGCTCATTGGGGGAGGCCTATGACCAGCAGTGGACTGATAGGCTGATGATGATGATGATGAATTTTCACACCGCTCCATCTAGCCGCAAACTAAGCAGAACATTGTGTGCATAATATTAGATGACTGATATGCTTAATATGCATAACACAGATAGATATTTTGTTATACTACGCTTTGGTATAAATCCACCTAAGTCTAAATCAACATCAAAGCAAACTTACATGTCATGATGATTTGTAGGGATAAAATCAACATTATTACCTACTTGCTACTTACCATATACAAGGCGCACCACGGGTGTGCCACATGCAAGTAAAGTATCTTAAATATTGTATACAGGGTGGCACATTTAGAGCGGTCAGTATGGGAAAGTCTAAAACTATAAGACATACGAAGATCTCTTCTAAGGTACAATGTCATCGATTTTAGTAAAAAGAAAAACTGCATTCATACATTTTTAAAAAACCTGTACTCAGTTCGGGAATCGACACCGGACGTTTTGAAAATTTAAACTAACACTATTTATTTTTAAATATTGTTACTATGAAACATGATGTCCAAAATGAATAAAATGCATTGTTTTGTTTACATATCCTTTAATTTATTATAGTAAATTTTCGAAATGACCACCATTTTTTTCAATACAAAATTCAAAACGTTTAGGTAACAATCTTACTATTGCGTTTTGTATCTTCAGGTGGTGAATTTGCATTAAAATTGACTCAAACGCTGCTTTTAGGTCTTCAATGGTATCGTAGCTTGTTTTGTACACTTCATCCTTAAAGTAACCCCACAAGAAATAGTCTAGTGGGGTTAAATCGAGTGACCTCGCGGGCCATTTGATAGGGCCGTCCGTACCAATCCATTTTTGAGGAAAGTTCTCATTTAAAAATTCTCTAGCTATGTGACTATTGTGAGCCGGTGCTCCGTCCTGTTGAAAATAAACTCGTTCTTTTACTTCTGCTGGCATTTCTCCTAGGACCTCTAAAAGATCTACTAAGATTGCAAGGTACTTAAATCTGTCCAAACGTCCATCATAAATCTTAAGCATGAGAACCTTATTATGAAGTAGGCCAACCCAGCAGTTGAATGAGAATCTAACTTGACGACGTCCTTCGTGCACTCGTATGTTTGTACGAGTAACAAGTTGTGACATCAGCAAAGAGTTATAAACAACCATAGAGACAATTTTACGCACCTAAGCGAGTTGAATGTTGTATTGAAAAAAATGGTGGTCATTTCGAAAACTTAGGTACTAAAATAAACTAAAGGATATAAAAACAATACATTTTATTCATTTTACACAACATGTTTCACAGTAACATTTACTGCTTATAACCTACACAATCGATATCTAAATATAAATAGTGTTAGTTTTATTTTTTCAAAACGTCCGGGTTCGATTCCCGAGCTGAGTATAAGTTTTTTTAAAATGTATGAATGCAGTTTTTATTTTTACTAAAATCGATGACATGGTTCCTATGAAGAGATCTTCGTATGTCTTATAGTTTCAGACTCACCCATACTGACCGCTCTAAATGTGCCACCCTGTATATAACGTTTTACTCAAAGAAGACTACTATATATTGATATATTTTATTCCCAGTCAGTCAGTTGTTTTTCTTACGGCTTGTGCTGTACATGTTCATAGTTTATGAAAAATAACAAAACCAAGAAAGATGCACGTAAAGCGTATTGCAATGTCCAAGCACGCCTTGTAAGTTTAAATCTAAGCTTGTAAAACAGCACGAAGCTACAATATTGACAGGCAATGGCCCAGCGATGTGTTTTTATTAATGTAATAGAAAATTCAACAGGCGCGCCTCGCTCCAATATTGAGAGTCGGGCCTACTCCAAAACTTTGAAGTTAATATCACATTCACCGGTTAAGGGCCGTATCTTCTGGCTGGAAACTTGGGGAATAACCTACGTGGTTTTACCAACCGAGTTTCCTTAGCTCACGCTCTGATGCAGTATGTTAGTCATTAATAAGGAAGGTAGGTATGTCACTAATTAATTCAGGCAGCCAAACAATTTTATTATAGTTTAGATTTATCATTTAAAAATTCGTCAACGGATAACAACATTTAGAAATAAGATATTCTTTCAGTTTTTTACGGAAAATCGAATCTTATTTAAGATCTTTTATGGAGCATATATTATAGGTATTATAAATACGAAAGTTTGGATTATTTGTGTGATTGTGCTCATATAATTCGATTTGACCTTTAAATATTTGTGACCAGCTATTTATCTGAAAATTAGAGGATTACCCCTCTCATTTTTCAGATAAATAGCAGTTCTCAATTCAGTAAATCCCCATTTTTGTGCGTATCGCTCCGAAGATGTATACTCGTACCATGCAAGGATTTTTGGAGCAATTCGCTTCTAGAGCCATTCTGTTTATGTAATGAACAAAATAAATCTGGGAATAAATCGACTATGCAAACTCATACAATACACATCAGGATAACAAAACTGTGTGCATAAATACCTAAAGCGTCGAGTCTTGGCGTAGTGCGTACACATCTCTATTTTAATAAGAAGCGTCTTCTGCAGCATGCCAACATTCGAGAAAATAGCTATTTCAGAGCGAGCTATTTCTCTACGATATGTTTAGCTGCCGACAATTGCTTTGTCGATGCTGGCTGTCGATGTGCTTAGTGCACGAATGTACAAACACGTGAACCTTTATGGTAGAATCGGAGGCTTCACTTGAGTGAATGTTAAAGGTTTTTTCATCAATGTTTCTGAAATGTAATAATTTCAAATTAACCCGACATCTACATCGTTATACGTATACATTATCCTAACTAATAATCGCATTAACATTGTAATTGGAAAAATTTCAGGCAAAGAGTTATGCAGAGTTATCAGATCATATTAAAAGTCTGTGCCAGGATCTAATCTACGATATCAATTGAAATTGGTATAAGTCATGCATTCTGTTTATTCAACGTAAGGGAAAATTAAACAAAAGGTAGGTAATAAATACCCGATAATAATTTATAATAATAATTAAGCCATTTATTATCTAAGAATAAATTACATAATAATTGAATTATAATTAAATTAAATTATTTAACATTGTTAAAAAAAATAAGAAAACCTTAATTATTGAGCATTATTAAATAAGTATTTTTATAGTTCTTTGATCTCTATTTGAGTAAAGGCCTCCTCCAGACTGTGCCATTTCTTTCTATCCTTCGCTATGGCCGCCCAATTATTTTCTGTTTCCAAAATTTCGTCGACCCATCTTTCAAGTGGACGTCCCCTTTTCCTTTTAATAAAAATACCCGATATATAATCATAAATTTGTTAACAAACTGCGCTTGTTTAAAAAGTTGTACTGTAAGTCGTATGTAACGGTTTGATGACATATAATCGGAGCCTTATATTTCTCCACGCTCTGTGACACTGCACAGGAAGCCAGATATTCAAATTCTTTCAACAATTCCCTAATAGAATCCAAGACAATTTTAAAATTCACGATGAAACGCTCAAAAGAGCTTGAAAAGTTGAAGAATAAGAAAGTTATTTCGCTTTATGAAATTACAGATGATTCAATAGGAGTTGATTTTAAGCTCGGTTTGTGGTTGCTAAGAAATAATGAAATAAATAAATAATATAAGTACCTAGCCTTCTTATTAATTAAGAAGGAGACAACATATTTATGTTTCTTTCCTGTCTTGTGTATCTGTTTTTTATTTGGTGTGCAATAAAGAGTAATTGTATTGTAACATTATTTATTACGCAAAAATATACTATTGACATAATCTAGAATCGTAGACAGGGTTGACGTAGTTTAGCTTATCGCATCCATTCACAAACGTATGTTCGCTAACTTTAAGCTCCCCATTCTCTGAGTTCCTATTCTGCTAAACTATTCGCTTCAATATGACTATGGTATCATTATAGAATGACACAGTATGGTATTTCACCTAAGATTAAAGAAACTACAGATGGATGCGCGTCAAAAGTGTCAACTTTGAAACCATTCTATCAATCTCTCCGAGCTAGAAGCGCGCGCACTATCTAGCTAGACTTTCTTCGATCAAAGGATACTTGGTGTCGATTCTGCGACGATAAAATTTTCATAGTTACCAGGGTTGGGCCTCAAGCAAATTGTGCGCTCATGAAGCCATTCCTAAAAAGCCTTATAAATAAATGCTTAACAGCGAAAATGAGTCTTATGTATGCACGTTTTATTTCAGCCAATCACGACACTGCTCTAAAGTGCCCGAGATCCGGAAAAAATATTTAGCTGAAATGAGAACACGAGATAAGATTTTGGTTATTCTTATAGCAATCAGCTGAAAATGTTTTTTGAGGCAGCAGAGGCGTGAAATACATTGTAAATTTCGACGCAAGACGTTAAAGTGTCTCCTATCGATAGTGTCTTAAAACACACGAAATAGGAATCGTATTTTCTCCCGAGTGATACATAGTGTTTTATACTACTTTTTTTTTATTTAGCCTGTTTCGTTCCACTGCTGGGCAAAGGCGTCCCCCAAATCTTTCCACTCAGTGCGGTCACATGCGATCTCCCACCAATCTCCGAGAAAGGTCGTCTCGCCAGCGCGCTTAGGTAAGAAAAAAATAATTGTTTAAGATAACGTTCAAATTACTCGAGTATATTCAAATGTATCATAAATACGCGCTCGTGTGATTTCCATGGCTCTTTTTTTATATTCTTGGAAGTGGTCGATATCATTATGACAATCGAAGTAAAAGCTTTTTATCGTTTGATCTATAATGAAAATAAACCATAACTACCGGATGATTAAAAAAAAACTCGTTATAAATTGATTTCCATACACTTTTCTCTCCCGCTGAACATGTGAGAAATTAAATTCCATAGAGTTTTTCGTTCCGTATTTTACGTACGCCTGTAATGACGTACTTTCTTTTTATCGATAATAGTGGTAAAAGAGCTGAATTCGTTTAATTATTACAGAATAACCTATAAGCGGATCAAAAGACTTCGCTAGGGTCAGAGCACTCAGCGTGGAAATATTATTGTGGTTTCTCTAAAAATTGATATTTCAAAACTGCACACACGAAACCTGTAGCCTAAAAGAAAACGGTACAAAGGACGCATATTGAAAGCAGTATAGGCACATTGTCCATCCCTATGTCCAGCAGTGGACTATCATAGGCTGATGATGATGATAGGCACATTCCTTTGCATTCACAACAAGGCCTTCTATTGCATTTATGATTATGCGCTCGTGCTAGTTTCGTATTGCTCCCAAGATGGCTGCTCTCAAAGATTCACTAGGTATCCGAGCATAATTTATTTACATATTCACTCAGTAGTGTAGCTTGGACAAGCTACCCAAGTTTTAATTACCGAGTTTTCATGTACATCAATTATGAAGACAGATGAATACCATCCCTACGATTCCCAGGTAGAACTTGTGATGAAAACGCGAAAAGTAAACTCTAGCAATTCCCAAGTTTATTAATTTACATACAATATATTGATATACATACATATACTTATAACCAATCTGGCCAACTCATCGCCAAAGTTACATAAATGAGTTAATAATAATTGAAGTTTTGTAAAATCTTCGTGTAAACGAATGTACTACAAACGACTAACACGCAGCTCTGAAAAAAAAGAGCAAATTCCACATACCATTGTTATTTTTGGAAACGTCAGTTATGGTGAGATTTTGCTTATAATTATGGTCTATTCATGATAAAAATACATACGAAATACAACCATTTTCCGAACCTCCTTCCAACTTCAAAGTTGGTTGAAAATTGGAATCACACGCGTTTGTAGGCACTATAGGTACCAAATTTGATACAAAAAATAATGAGCTTGGTCATGCCGATATCGAATCGATTGACGATTTGATTGCGCAATGCCTTTCCGATCCACCCTGCAGTTTGATGGAGCGTAGACAGTGAGCATTCGGTTGAGAACACTACAAAGGGTTCAGCTGATTGCCAATGAGACTGTGACGGGCGCTGCATCAACTACATGTGACCTGCGCCCTGATTCTGTAAAATATGCTATTGTTGTCATGATATTTGTTGACAGAAGTACAGAACAATGCTTAGTGATCACATGCTTAATCGGTATTGACACAATAAGTTTGCAGTCGTGGTTCGTAATTTATATTAGCAGCGGTACTTTAACAATAAATTGGATAAAAATACGCAAATTCTTAATGTTCCTATTGATGAGCAGTTTATTGTGATTCATTCTCAAAAAGACACAATCACACATGAGAAAACTGTGTTATAAAGTAGGTACAAATTAAGTAAGTTCTGTTTTAAATATATTGAATGAGTTTATTGGTCACCTTCTTTCAGCATTGCTCACACAGCTCGTACAGCATATGTAGCTGTGTTTGCATATTTCGTTAAAAGCCAATTTTTCACTAGCTTTTAAAATTGAAAGTTTGCTATTTTATACCAGATTACTTTGTTATAGTTACGTATTCTCGAACCATGTTTCGCCTCACTATGGCCTTCTCCACCTTTGTGTGCATTTTTCTTCCCCCCAAGGCTTGTGGAAAGATGTGAAGTTACCAATTTCAACAGCTCAAGTCTGAATTATTTGACTTTACCACGAGTCGCGCAAGAACTGCTTTCTAAAAAACATGAAACGATCTATGCAAATACTTGTTTTATAATGTTTCACGCCAGGAGTTCAATTATTTATTTTGGGATCAGTTAGGGGTTTACTATTTCGTTGTGATTTGCTCCTATACTAACCTACTGTGTATGCCAAATATTCTGTCCATCTTAAGCAATCTATGTGTAATTTTTGTAATAATGGAACATTTTGTCCGTTTTATTATCGAGAAAATAAATGGTTTTTCCGGAATTGTAGCACACTTCAGTTTATACGTGTTTTATGTGCTATCGTAAATTTGGTAAAAACCGTATCTTTCGGCGCATGAAATAATAAATACCTACGCTCTCTCAAGGCAATCAAAATATCTTGATATAACTGTAAAATAGTAGTAGCCTACCAGAGGTAGAAGCAGCAGCTTTGTTCTGAGTATTTTCAACACCTACACTGCGATGACCAATCCACCTGCCAAGCATGGTGATTGGGGTAAAACCCCCCTATATGATGCATAAAAATAGAAAACGGCCACTAGTCCTCGGCAGCTCCGCTATTCTTGGTCTTGGCGACCATGGTGATAGATGGATTAACTGATGTTGATGTTGATGATGTAAATGTTGTTTACCCCTGTAGGTCTTAGTTTTTCTATTATTTCACAGGTTCCAAATTGAATCTGAAATGGCCCCTTTAATCCTTAAATTAATCATCATCATCATCCTATAGCAGTCCACTGCTGGACATAGGCCTCCCCCAATAGGCGCCATAGCGCCCTGTCTTCAGCTTACCGCATCCAGAATCTACCTGCAGTCTTTCCCACCTGGTCGGAGGGCGTCGTTACTACGTTTACCGAGTCGTGGTCTCCACTCAAGATCACGTTTGCCCCAGCGGCCGTCGGTTCTTCGTGAGATATGGCCGGCCCACTGCCACTTCAGCTTGCTAATTCTTTGAGCTATGTCGATAACCTTGGTTCTCTGTCGGATGTATTCGTTACGAATCCTATCCTTCAGAGAAACTCCGAGCATAGCTCTTTCCATAGCTCGCTGAGCGACTTTGAACTGGTGGACCAGTCCTATCGTGAGTGTCCACGTCTCAGCTCCGTAGGTCATAACGGGCAACTTAAATGAATGTATGAGAAATATTTTGTGTGGGTACTTTAAAAGGTTCGTATCAAAGCCGAGAGGCCGAACCTCTGATGAATAATATAAAGTTTGCGTTTAGGTGTTTGCTTTTAAGTTGGTGGATTTAAGCTAGCTTGAGTCCGTGAATTTTCAATCAAAATAAAGATAATTAAATATTATCACGTTCTCTGATAATTCCGTCAGCACTCCGCGACCCATCATTACTTGATATCGGTTTAAAGAGGTTTATATTCGCAAAAAAAAAAAAAACATAATTTCTTTTTAAAGTTTAGAACCACGTAGTACTTACATCCTTTTTCGATTAAGCTATATAATATTTTTTTGTTGTAGGTAATATTTACCCGATATCGTTGTAGGTACCTAAATAAACTGTATGCTTCTTCGAAATGGTAGCAGATAAAATTGGTAATAATGTCATCTCCGGGTTTGTTTTAAAGTGCATTCGATATGATTATAAAGAGGTAGATTTTGATTCTACATATTATTGGAGAAATATTGCATTGTATAGGGATAATATAATGCTTGATAATGTTTTACCTATTAATTAAAAACCTATCTTTAAGGCAAAGAAGTGCTGACAATAAACAAATTATCAAATGACTGCATACTTTAGAATTAATTACGCTAATAAAGATATAATGTTGAAGTAGTTATGTTAGTATTTTGAATTCACTTAGAGTTACTATGTATATTTTCTGTAAAGTCTGAAACCCTGTGCTGTTTTCAAGTGTTATTCTCCAGTGATTTATTACAAAACTAAACAAACGATTGTAAAATGAAATATAAACTTTTGAAGATCAGTTATTTGTTTATGTAATGTGATATTTTTAATCAATATTAGATGCACTTTAGCGAAATCTTATAGATGGTAAAAGAAGTTGCGTCATGGCTTTGATGGCATTATGGGCGTTTCAGACCTAGGTAGTAGGAGTGTCAGCGAAAAAATTAACTCAGTTTAGCACGTCATCCCGCCGGACAATTTGCGGGTTATGTACCGTATACCCTCTGGATAGCAAAAACCGTGTAAACCTAATAGACCTATATTCACATAACATGCTATTTAATTTTCAGAATTTCATATTCACAACTTCTATCCAGGGCTGCAGAATGGACACAAATTGGGCTTATAGCAAAAACACACTTACAGTTACCGAAGAGAATACAATAACTACGACAGTTACATTGAAATAAAAAAAATTGTGGGACAAGAGCCTGTCCTTAAACCGCTTTTGACAGCAAATATCAAAGAAGGTCCCCACTCGATTAGGGTCAACATTATTTTTATCATTCTCTTTGTTGTTCTAAGAAGAGGTTCCATTATGTTTCATTTGGGTTTAACATCATAAGAACATCAATGTAACAAAAATTATTAGATTTTTTTGTAATAATTTTAAATTCTGTTTTCCTCCATTTCTATTCATTGTTTATTTTTTAATGAAAAATATTATAATAATAATGTTTTTAAACCCCTTTTATTTTCTAAAATAAAGTTTAGAAAATGAATTATTTTTTTAGTATCCTAAATAAAGATACTTAATTGATATAATAATTAGATGAGATTTTAACTAAAACTACTAAAAGGTACCTATTAATAAGGACTTCTCAATATTTTACTGTTCACTTCAATTTTTTGTCCACTAGTGGAAGAAGTGAAATGAAACCAATAGTATGTTCATCTCTTATATGTCTAATACATGTTTATTTGCATATCTTTATAAGTCAAAATATGACGTGATTCAATACATGTCAATATTTAAGTAAAGCTACGCACAACATTAAATTACTTACATACTATTGTCGTTGCGAAACTGAGCGACATCTGGCCAAGCATTAACATCATTGAGGTAATCATTTATGGAGTTGAAAGCCTTCTTGATAAGATTTCGTTTTATGTAATGTTTAAATTTACGAATAGGGAGCTCAGTTGCTTCAGATGGAAGCTTATTTATAGAAGCGCACGCAATTGCCCATAAATGATTTCCCTAACTTGTGTTATCTAAATAATGGGATGTGTAACGATGTGTTTATTTTGTCCATCCACATCTTTTGATCTGGCTGTGGTTTTTTTTTGTAAATAACAACAAATACAGGTCGTCTAAGTTGTTAGTTTTTTAATCGATCTTGTTTTACCAGACGAGCGATATGGCCTGCCCATTTCCATTTTATTGCATTGTTCAAAATGATCTCTGACATTTTGTGATTTGTCTTATATCTTTTCCTGTCTCTCTTCTTTATATTTAGTATACTCAAAGATCACGCTACTAGGATCTTTGAGTATACTTATCTACATCGCGCTTTAGCATACCTGTATTTTTTTGTGTAGTTCTAATAAATCCAAGTTTGGAAGCAATAAGACAGACAAGGTGCATAAATCTAGTATTTTCTTCTTGAACTTTGAATATTATTCAATTGAAACAATTAATTTGATAACTTAATATTTTTTAATGTACTTACTTAATTGCAAAATTTTCTTCAACTTTAACTTTTTGACAACTTTGTCTGTATAGTATATTATTATACTTCTAATGAGTGCTTTTTTAAAAACAAACTTGTATTTAATGTTTTTATTCGAAAAATACTTTTGTTTGTTCGTAGGTACGCTATAAAATAATACAGGTACACAATTTCAGCACAATGCTGTACCCTAATATATTTTTATATAAATCCTAAAAAATATAAATTCTGTCATATTTATACATTGAAGTATAGAATTATAAGGTATATAATAGCAGTTGAGGGTAGATATAAAAATGATATAGAAGCCATAAAATTATTGCAGAATTTAACGGTGTACGTACTCGTATATACGTATTTTGCGTATACGACATACGTATACGCAAAAGCATAATTTATTGCCACGTTTAAGTGCACTTTTGTACATAAGTCACGCTCAAATGTACGTATTCCAGCTGTTATGGTACGGAACTCTAATAATAATACTAAATACGAGATACGATTCTGGCACAAAGACCACAAACGCCTGAAAGTTAGATGAATCCGAGTGGCGCAGCTCAGTCGTACTCCTCATCTTCTATTACTAATTACACGATATTGTCTTCGGATAGGCGTTATTCATTAAAAGTGGATCAAAGCTTTTGGAAAGTCTTTGAAAATTCATTAAGGATTTTTCTGCCTTTGAGTAACACTTAAGAACCTTTTCAGGAAGAGTCTCGTCGTGCCCTTACTTCTGTTCTTACCAAAGCTACGAGAGCTTATTACAGGTTCCCCCTTGCTTCTTATGGAGGAAACGTGAAAACGAAAAAATCTATGTCCAGAAATCCCCGCATCCACACAGCGATATCATGGTAACGATAGATTTTGGTACTCGCTGCGACTCTTGCGATTTTTATTTAACTTTTAAGGAAACGTTACGTATTATTTTGCTGAAAGTGTGAAAAGTGATAATTTTTTTTCTATGTATAAATACAGCTTGTATTTGTATAGTAGTAGCTATTTTCATCTATCTTATTTATCTTTGACTATCTAGCTATCTTAGAAATAGAAAAAGGCTAGCTAACCTCGACACAAAATGTCTCTGTGTTATGGCAGAGCAGGCAGTTTGTCCGTCAGAGGCTATACTTAGATTGACCTTTACGTTCAGCCGTTTATGTGCTCAGGGAATGAAACATGAATTTCTTAGAACGAAGTATGATACAAAGCAAAAAAAATATATATATAAAGGAATATGAAGCAAAAAAATTTACAAATAAAATGTCAAACATTTATATTGATATATTTATACTACTGATATTAATCGATTGATGAATGGTTATAATAATTTTTAGATGTGTTTGTATTAAGTATTTTATTAAGGCAATGTTTTTTGATATTTTTTTATGTGTGGTTTTTATGGTCAAGACTTAGGCTACTATCTCACTTAAGTAGGTAAGTGAAGATTAGGTCTAAGATGGAGCACGCTTTCCCAGAAGGCACTTCTTCATCCCCGATTTAAAGAGTCCATGACTGAAATTATTCCGATTGCATATATTTGCTTTTTGTTGCCGAATTCAGTTACGTTGTTGTCGTAATAATTGCGTTTCGTTAAATATTATAAAAATCGCTACAGCTATCATTATGTAATGAATGTCAAGCTCGGTAAAGCGGAGTGTGAATGTGTGATAGAGTGGGAGGCCTTGCTTGCGACGTTGATGGACTGCAGCTTTGCCTGCAAGCTACACGGCCTATATTTATGACAAATGGGATCCTACGTCGCTGAACAAAACCTGCAATCAACAATTCGTTATAAACAATTTCGTGTTTTATTTTATATATTATATAATCTTCCGTTTTCTCATCAATAGCTATCACTTACACTCTGTCGTGGTCACGGGATTGCTGAACCACGACAGAGCGCAAACCTGTTGAAACGTCGGGAAAAATAGGTAATAAACACGATAAATACCCGTTGTATCAATACTTATAATTATGTGTTCAGATCACGTCAGTTAATAAATATTTTTGCTGAGTGAATTATCCAGTCTTTTTTGTATTTTAACAAGAGACCTGGTGCCATAACTCGGTCTTGTCATCCTCGCTCGCTACGCTCGGGAATATCACAACCGTCTGTTCTTTAACTTAATATTGCAGCTATTGAGAGTATTGTGAGGTCTTCTAATCTGCATATCCTGCCTCTCGGAGCCACTCACCATTTTCCAGACTGCGCCCCGTCCTTACTAGATTTAATTATAGTTTCTTCTCCCTTTTTTGCTGTAAGGCACGGTCAATTTTCCGCTGATAATTTTTCTTACCATGACTTAATATTTTTATCCTATAAAATCCGCCCCCCTAAGTTTAAGCCCAAAATCATCTTACAGCGAAATTTTGGTAGCATAGACACAGATAAACTCCTAGCCGATGCTCGTGATCTGGATTGGTTGTCTGTTTATGATGCTGATTCTCTGGACGATAAGGTAGCCACCTTTAGTGCTTTAATTACTGATCTTTATGACAAGCACGCACCTTTCCGTCCTATTAAACTAAAACATCTCCCTGCACCTTGGCTAACTGAAGATATCAAACTGCTCATGCATCAAAAAGCATGCTCCAAAACTAGGTACAAAATTAATCCCAGTGATAAAAATAAGGCCGCCTATATACAATATCGTAATCACTGCAACAGAAAGTGCAGGGATGCGCAGCGTCATTACATTCACCAATCCGTTTCTGAGCAGGATCCTGCCAAGGTCTGGAAATTCCTTAGAACGCTAGGAGTCGGAAAGTCTAAGCAAGACTCTGTCCCTGACAATTTAGATATAAATTCTCTTAACCTTCACTTCTCACCTATGCCTTCCATTACTGACTCTGTCAAAATTAATACCATCAGAAATATTTCATCTACTCCAACTCCTAACCACTCTCAATTTTCTTTCGACCCAGTCACCCCCGAAGATGTTAAGAAGAGTATCCTATCCATTTCTTCCAAAGCTGTTGGAACTGACGGCATCAGCCTTAATATGCTCATCCCCATTCTGAACCTCATCCTCCCAATCCTCTGTCATATCCTTAATCATTCTCTGGAGTTCGGGATCTTTCCTACATGCTGGAAGGAAGCCCAACTGATTCCTTTACCTAAAAAACCTAATCCCAAATCATTTTCTGAATACCGTCCCATTTCTATACTCCCTTTTCTGTCAAAAGTTCTCGAACGGCTTGTTCACAATCAGCTTAACTCTTTCCTCTCTTTGCACAATACTCTTAATCCCTTACAATCAGGATTCCGTAAAGGTCACAGTACCGTGACTGCCCTGGCCAAAATAACTGATGACATTCGGCTGGGCATGGACAACCGGAAACTTACTGTTTTAACCTTACTGGATTTTAGTAACGCATTTAACACCGTAGACTTTGACATACTTCTTGCATTCCTTCGCACTCTTAACATCTCTCAGGGGGTGGTTGACTGGTTTTCCAGTTACTTGCATGGACGCCGACAGCGGGTCCGCCTCGGTGAGTCTGTCTCGTCTTGGTGTGATACTTCTGTTGGTATTCCACAAGGTAGTGTCCTATCTCCTCTTCTCTTTGCTATATTTATTAACTCTATTTCTGACAATTTAAATTCTTCCTATCACTTATATGCGGATGATCTCCAGATTTATTCACAGGCGCAGTTGGATTGTATCGGCGATGCAGTTGCAACCACGAACTCGGACTTACACCGTATAGTCCAGTGGAGTCAAGCTCATGGTTTGAATATTAACCCCCTCAAAACACAATCTATAATTATTGGCAGCTCAAGATTGATCGACAGATTGGACTGGAATGCTGTACCTCAGGTTATATTTGATGGAACCCCCATTCCTTACAGTGTGACCGTGAGGAATCTAGGGGTTACCTTCAACCGCAATCTTTCATGGGGTTCTCAGATTGAAGTTACCTGTAAGAAGCTATATGCTTCAGCAGGTTGTCTGAGAAAATTACGGTACTTTCTACCGACCGCTACTAAAACCGCTCTCGCCCAAGCCCTTCTTCTCCCCGTTCTGGACTATGCAGACGCCTGCTATTTAGACCTCGTTGAGGAACAGCTAGATAAACTTGAGCGCCTCCAAAATTTCTGCCTTCGGTTCATATTTGGTTTGCGCAAATACGACCATGTCTCTCCTTTTCGCACCATGCTCAAGTGGCTCCCTATTCGACTTCGCCGGGACATGCATGTTCTTTCTCTTCTCTATTCCATTCTCTTTAATCCCTTTTCTCCTGCCTACCTTAAAGAAAGGTTTGAGTTCCTTCATTCTTCTAACTCCCACAATCTCAGGTCATCAGATAACTTACTACTCAAGTTTCCCACTCATTCCCAAACGTTCTACGGTAACTCTTTTAGTGTTCAGGCTGTACGGCTTTGGAACAAACTGCCTGTTGATATTAGACTTGCACCTTCCATTAACTCCTTCAAATCTAAACTGAAGTCCCACTTTCTATCTTTAGCTATCTAAAATTTTCCTTCATTCTTCTCTCTTTCTCATTCAGTTACTGTCACTTCAGATGTTTCTTGTAGCTCCAGCTGTGATCAGATTTTATCTCTGTGGTACCTTCCTATTGTATGTAGTTATTGTTATTTGTAGTTTATCTGTTAGGTTAGATTCTAATTTAAGTAGCTTGCAATGTATGTAGTTTGTTTTTTTTTGTTTTTGATATTTCTTTACCTGTTTGTGTTTGTAATCTACCCACTCCACGTTATCTTATATCTTTTACCCCATGCCTAGGTTGCCTGGAAGAAATCGCTGTCAGCGATAAGGCCGCCTATTGTACTTTTTATGTGTTATATTTAGATATAAGGTGTTATTTTATAGTTTTAAGTGCAATAAAGTGTTAATTCATTCATTCATTCATTCATTCATTCATTCAATTCATTCATTCATTCATTGCATACTTTTATCACTTCTCTACTTCACAAATTTGTCGAAACTTGAAAATGATTTTTTTACGCATATTCGATGTTTCCGTCATTTATAGACAGATTTGGATGATTCTATTACAATGTTTTATTTTCTCTGAAGGATAGGATTCGTAACGAATAAATCCGATAGAGAACCAAAGTTGTCGAAATAGCTCTGAGAATTAACAAGCTGAATAGGCAGTGGGTCGGCCATATCTCGCGAAGAGCTGACGGCCGCTGCTGGGGCAAACGTGTTATTGAGTGGAGACTACGACTCGGCAAACGTAGTGTAGGACGCCCTCCGACCAGCAGCCTTATTGTCTAACTCTCACTAAACATCATTTTCGACATTTCAAGCCCAGTCTGGTCTTCGACTGTCACTTTGGTATTGTGTAAGTAGCTGACACAAGTAATACCATTACCAGCGAGATTGAAGCCCAGTGAATGAATGGAACTTTGTGTTTTGACAGATTTTGGTATTGTGTAACGCCGAAATGAATATCAGTAGCCATCTCATTACCATGTGAAACGTCAAATGAAGCAGGGAGCTCATTCGCGCCTTGTTTGAAAATATTTTGATCAAATCTCTCTCCAAATAAGAAGATTGTGGTTAACATTGTGTTTGAAGGATAGGTACCTAATAAATAAGGACCTATTAGACCTAATAAAGGAAGAAAGTAAGTAATAATTATTATCTGAACATCCAAACATGAGTAGATAAATTCATTTCGTCACAGAAAATACAAAGCATTCTCTCCAATGATTTTAGTGCATAATACTGATTCTCTCAATAAAATTTCTCCTTCCCAACATCACAACAGTCATGCCTCATGATATTTCACCTAATATTACAAGTCTTATATATTGAGAGCACAATATTATCCTATACTCCGATTCAAAAACCTGGATATTTTTTGTATACAAAAGGATTACAAAACCCAAGGAATATTGGTGAAAAATATTTAACGACATTGGTATCATCCAAGCCACAGATAATATAATACAAAGCTAAGCATAGAAGCTCGAAACCATTTTTGTTTTTGAAAGCAAGATAACCTTGCTGTTACCTCGTTGTTTTCTGTTATTGTTAACTTTTCATTCAAAAATGTCTATGTTGACATAAAATATCTTGGATTCTAAATCGGAGTATAGTCCTGTTACACATAATTATTTGATTTCAGGCGTTATGGCGCAAGCTATTTTTATGGCAGCTGCGGAAGAAAAATGACTGAAAAAGCATCAGCAGCTTTTGACCGCAGAGCCTTGCGGGCTGGCCAGTAAGAACAAACTATTGGAATACTTACAAATGTGAAGTACTTGTACAGCCTTGTGAACAACACAAGCATCTCCATTGCGTCGATAAGGAGGAGATGACATGCCATCGTGCATCATGCATCAACCCCCGACACTAAATCATCCCCCTTTGAAGGTGTACGGCTTTCTACTTCATAGACAGCGAGCACTTATCCCTTTGGGTAAGTGCTCGCTGTTCATAGATGATTATAGTATGCAAGATATTCAATATTGTGCATAGCTTTAAATAAATATTGATATGTATCTAAAATCACATTATATGTAGATAAGCAATTCAAATGTATTAGACACATAAGTGATATATGTATATGAATGTACTAGTGGTTTCTTTTTCATTTCTTTTGACAAAAAGTTAAAGTGAATAGTCAAATAATCTTATTTGATAATAATTTATAGTAGGTATAACATTTTACTTGTCTAAGTGCTTATTTTGTAAGCTTAAAGAAATATTCAACAAATTCTGGAGGAGTCGAACATAAATAAATACAACAATTTTAAAAACAATCCATATTTATAATTTTACTACTAATGTACAGAGGTAGGTAAATAAATAAATTTGTATTTCTAAATAGACTTATCAATGGTCTTAAACATTTTGAGTGAAATGTGGTAAGAATCAAACTCAGGTTCTTATGGGTTATTGCTTTGAGAGTCCTGCTAGGCCTCTCAAGAGTTTGTTTGTTCAGTAGCCGATAGGCCGCGATGGTCTTCTTGAGATTGAACATGATTGTGGATTTCCGGGGGAAGAGGTCGCCAGGAGGGTTTTGCGTCTGGCGGTCTTGCTTGTACGGGAGTGAGAGCGTTGAGGTGAGCATGGCGGGAATTGTCAGCTTTACCACGAACTCATTTATCGAGGGTGTTTTCAGGTCACGTGTGATGACCGTGTTTCGTACGTATCGACTCGCGCCAGTACAGACTCTGGGAGCGATGTTATGTTTGGCATGAATCCTCCTCTGCTTGGTTCTGGAACACAGGGCATACCACGCCGCCAGCGTGGCGCTGCATTTTTAAGGATGTAGGTTTTGTAAGCCCCGATCTTCAAATACACTTTGAGACGAAAGTTTTTTCGTACAGACACCAACCAAATTTACAAATACAAACAAAACAAACCTCAAACTTTTGACAACTGCTATAGTATAGTGAGTGACATCAGAGAGTTTGACAGTAAAGAAAACTTACGTTTCGTTACTACTTTTTTAGTATACTTACTGACAAAATACGTGATTGTATTGCAAAAAATAACAAAAATAATGCACAGGCTTTGTTTTTACAGCATAATAAATATAATTACCATTTTTGCAACTATAAAAACCGCTAAATCGCCAGTAGTACCAGTGGATCTACTGGTTGTCCTAGATGCATTAACGGAACGCAAGAAAGATCGAAAACTTGAGAATTGGATTCACCTGAATCATTCATTCCCAAGCTCATGTCCAGTTGAAATCCTTAGACAATACCGAAATCATTATGACAGGTTTGACAACTGGTAATGGGCTTCAAGTTCACTGGTAATGGTCTTGAAGTTAGACAATAGGGCTGCAGGTGGGATGACGACCTGTGAAAGACTGCAGGTAGATGCTGGATGCGGCAAGGTGAAGACAGGGTGCTATGGCGCTCATTGAGGGAGGCCTATGTCCAGCAGTGGACTGCTATAGGCTGATGATGATGACGATGATTACAATTTTCCGAGTTGGTCCCATAAAATTGTATTCCCGATGGATTTTTATTTATCCCAGAAAACTTATAAAATTGATAAAAACTAAGGGATCGATGTAGGTTTTTAGTTTTTTCAAAACAATCAAATTATTATATGATAACTAGTTTCTGCCCTCGGCTTTGCACGTGTTATATCTATGGAACTGTTTAGAGGTTATTTCTATCCCATGGATTAAAAAGTAGTATTATACATAGAAAACGACCTGAACACCCGAAACAAATATCTGCAGATCGTACAAACATTTGTACCGACGGGAATCGAACCCGCAACCCCCTGCGTCGCAGGCGGGCCTTCGCCCACCGCACCACAGAGGTAGTCAAAAATAAAATGTATTCTCAATTCGTCCTCAGCTTTATATAATTACCATTACGAATGGTTACGCAAAAAATAGCGATGTATTGAACGGAGTCACGCATCGCATCGTACTTACTATGTGCTTTTGCTTTTTATTCTTCGACGACCGATGTGGCGCGGTGGGCGAAGGTCTGCCTGCGACGCAGAAGGTTGCGGGTTCGATTCCCGCCTCGGAACAATTGTGTGTACGATCTGCAGATATTTGTTCCGGGTGTTCTGGTCGTTTTCTATGTATAAAAAAAAATATCTATCTATGTAATGTATTATATTATGTATATCAGTTATCTAGTACCCATAACACAAGTTCTGCTTACCATGGGGCTAGATAATGCTGTGTGTGTTGTCCAGCATTATTTATTTATTTATTTTATGAAAATACACATTCTATTATTAATGGTTTTCAGAGTTCTGTTTTCCATTTTCAAAGTTGATCTCCCTGCGGTGAGCCGAAAGCGTTGTTTTGTTTCAATCGTCACTTGTTTCCTTTGTTCTAAAACCTGCTGCGGCCTGTCCCGCATTTATCTGGGGCTCTGGGTTCTTTAGGGACTTTCAATAATATTGTAATTGGGATCTTTTGAAATCGAAATGCGGGAACTTATTTTTATCGAATAAACCAGACCGTTTCCTTCAGGCTATCCATTCCTTTAAAACAAATTAAAATTGCTGGTAATATCGATTAGCTTCGAAGCCAAATCATTAACAAATTTAATCTGTAAATCTAACCCAAAATTTTTGACTAGTTTACCCAACCTAAGCCGATTCGGTATTGACCTAACGAAAAAATACTATTGTTATAATTAAAGAAAATGTTCAGTGCACTTTCACAATTCTTAAGTTAAAACGTGCGATCCTAGAGATAAACGAAATAATATGTGTGTACATATATAATTTACAAAGTATATAATGTACACACATATCTTTACGGTACAATGTAGATTAAAATACTTTTTTATGATTATTTTAGATAACATTGTAATGTGTTTTGTGTGTTAAAATAAAATAAACGTTTTCAAATGAATACGCAATTTTTGATGGGCGTTGTATGATATCTACAGATAATATTTCTTTATCTTATCTTAGGTGCAACCTCCACAAATAATATAATATATTTATTCATTATTAAAGTTATATTAAGTCAAAATATTAACTTTTATGTTGATTGCCCCTTTTCTGTAACTTGGATTTATCAATAAATTATTTGTATTTGTATCCTAATACTTGTCAAATGGCCAGATAAAGTGAATTCATCCTTTATGGGTAGTGTTCCTGACAGACTTTCATTTCGTGGATATGAAAATCTATCGCGCGAAACCCTTGTCACGCGGATAGTTTCACGCTTCACTTGTTCTGTGTTATTTTGATACTCAGTGAGCAACTGAAACAGCTTGGGATGGGTTGTGCAAGTATATACACATAGACAAGAAGAAGGCAATCTTCAAGTTCAGGCACAGGTTTAAAAATAAATTAACCAATTAATATAATACGTTCTTGTTGGAATTTTTTGCTGAAAGGAACATTAATATCTATCTGTCAGCAGTTTCCTTTTTTTTTCTCGAATCGATATCCTATTTGTGGAGTAAACATCTTAAATGAGGATTCCTTGAAATTCTAATTACGGGAACGTTGAATGCTTCTATTAATTGATAATAAATAATGAATTCTTTATTTCAGATATCATATGTATAATAATTAGAAAGTCACATAAATCTACAAAAGATAAATATTAAATAATTGGAAAAAACAACACAATAATCAAAACAAGAAATTAATAAAAAAATCAATTTTTTTTGTTGGTGTTAAATCAGTTATAACTATTACTTATGGCCTAGCACTTCTACGTCGTAGCCCCCTACGCCTTTTTCGTAGAGCATCTACGAGTACAGTTCGTTCCTTACCGTAAATAACGTTGACGTCAAAATGTCGTTTGTTAAATTTGTTTTACAGCCTCTATAGACCAGTGAGTCAAGGCTAGCCTCAGCCAATTAGGTAGATAAGTTTTTACAGTGACACAGTAAAAAATATCTTTCTGTATTCAAGTTACTGTGTCACGGTGTCCTATATCGAATGCTCTCGTACTATAAATTGCAGTCTGGTCCACTAACAACGAGTGAATTACAGAATACGACAATATGGAGATTGAATAGCGTAATAGATCGTGAAGCCGGATCGGGACATTTAAATCGTAACAGAGGACATTTTGGGACATCCCGAATTAAGTGAACTTCGAAATCACAAAATATCTCAACCTTGGAAAAACTAAGTGGTGCCACGTAACATGTGTACTAAGCCGAAAGAGAGTAATTCGAGGGGATCAACAATTGTTCTACGATTTTATGAATTGTGAAAGCTTTTTTATTTTTATAGGTATCTATTATTTTATCATAGATTTTTTTTTCATGAACTTGAACTTTTACTACAGTACATAATACTCCATGGAAAAACCCTATCTCTATTAACACAAAGTAACTCAATTAAAATTAAATTGAACCCAAATTGAAAAGGTAGCACTCGCAATAATCCTGCCCTTAATTATTTCCCTACAGCAGCAACCCTCATGCTACTTCAGCACCATTACATCAGCACCGAAAATCTCTTTACTGAAACTCCCTTTAGGGTCCTTAAGTGTAATAATATCGTGAAAACGCTACCATAACAGGCAGGAACTGGCCGGTCTGTTGGCAGTGATCGCAAAATAAATGCCCTAGTCTTGTTGACACAGTCAATCCAAAATGGTGGCTACTCATTGTGCCACATAATAAAAGAAGCTCACAATACTTCAAGAAGAATAAGAAGGCTATACATTTTTTTTTAAATTGATATAAATTATGCGGTACCCGAGGCAAACTAGCGCCGCCGCCACCAATTATTAAGAAAACGCCGATTTGTTTAAAATCATCTCGTGTCTCTTCCTTTCTAATATCCAGAGGCAAGTCATTCCACAACCGCACTGCCTCTAAAAAGAAAATCCTTCGAAAGAAGGAGGTTTTATGCACATGTAATGATAGAAGAAGATTATCAACGGCAGGCTGATTATGTAAAAGCAACAGCAACAGCGACGCGACCGCGACCGCAATTTTAGCAAGCAATTTTTAGTTCACCGATTGTCCGGCAGAGGGAAACCTAGTGCTCGATTGCTGGGTGACGTAGTACCTGGTGTCATGTTAGTACAAAATTGGCTTTTGACAGCACTGATTGCTTAATTTTCGCCTGTCGCAAACCGGTCGCAGTTACATAATCAGGGGGCGGAGCGGATATAAATTAATAAGCAAACACTTGACTTTTGCGCTTATACCAAAGCCTTATGCTCTGACGCGCTCCTATGAACGCAATATCCTATGCCTATCCTTTTCACAATATTGATGAAGCAGTATTTACGAACACCGTAATAACGTCAGAGTGTACAAACAATTCCATCAAAATGTTTTTCGGGTTGAATATTTCAAAACTCGCTAATGGTTCAGCAAATAAAAAAACTAGCAGGAAAATTTTGTACCGTATTCCGTCTGTTTGAGCAAACACGATGACATTGAAGAGACAATAGTGAAATGTTGTTTAAATATTTACATGATAGAAGCAGTCTATAATGGGCGTGGCGTTGAAGGCTACGAGCGCATGTCCTTCACAGCAAGGGATACATTCAGACCAGACCTAAGCGGTATCTGCTACCTGGTAGGGGTAAATTTCGCTTGGATTCGTTGTGCTTCGCGCGGTATTCCAATTGATATTTTAGTGACTTTAGGATCACGGCATACCCACATAGCTTTTGCTAACGCTCTCCGTAGCGAACACCGCGCAGGCCTGAACCGGCCTTTAAACAGAACATACCTAAAACATATGATTATCTACCAGACCCAAAACAACACACACAAACACAAATTTGAAGGAAGACCAGAGCTGCTATGGTATGGTCATTTCTACCACAGAACATGCTGAGTGGAGGTCGATTGTCGGTTAATCTGTTAAAATAAGGGTATAAGGTATTTTATATGTATATTTCTAACTTTGTATCACAATACATTTTAAAGTAATATTAATTTATAAGTATGTAACGTTGACGACCGATATGGCGCGGTAGGCGAAGGTCCGCCTGCGACGCAGGAGGTTGCGGGTTCGATTCCCGCCGCGGAACAATTGTGTGTACGATCTGCAGATATTTGTTCCGGGTGTTCTGGTCTATTTTATATGTATAATAAAAAATATATATCTATGTAATGTATTGTAATATGTATATCAGTTATCTAGTACCCATAACACAAGCTCTGCTTACCTCGGGGCTAGATAATGTTGTGTGAATTATCCAGCATTATTTATTTATCATTATTCATTAAGTAAAGCCCATATGATTTGTCTTTTGCCTAACATATAACCATTGTATATCTTCTATCATTAAAGAATATGATTCGGTGTGACAAAATTGGAAGTACTACAGCGATGCCGAATAAGGAGATCGTGTTCTCTAGACTAGACCAATCCCTTTACGTCGTTGAGATTTGTTCTGCTTATTTCGTTCTGGCAGGGAATCGAAGGCTTAATCGATTTATTGAAACCTGTATGCATCTCTGAGTGGACTCCGATGTTTGGTTTCGTCCTGATGAGATAAACACACCATAAACCAATTCCATCCGCAAATAGCCTGAACTATCCGGGAAGATCAACAGTACTTAGTATTGAGTTTACTTTGAGGTACAGTAGGTAGCAAGGTACATATCACGGCTCTCAGCAGAGCAATACGGGCGCAGACAAATATGCGTAGCAAAATGACAGTCCATCATTTATTTTCTGTTAAATTGTGAACGAAATAAAACACCTACGCTCTTTAGTTCAAAGCAATTGTTTGCATTTCCCTTAAACTAAGAATTTAACTAGGGCAGGTTTTTTTTTTCATTCATCAGTATCAATCTTAAGCATAGGGTACCTACCCAATGTTTCTCCTAAAGAACTCTATTAAATTGTAATATTTTTTTAATTTTCTAAGCCCCCTTTGCATGACGATAATTAACTGGCTTAGTTATGAATGTTGAGTTGCGTTGTCGAACAATGTTAAAAATTATTTCCGCGTACTTTTTATTTAATTTTTACCTTGTTTTTTGTTTTGTTGTCAATTTGTCAAACTATACAAATATGTATGTCAAATTTAATCAAAACTACACTACATTTATATCGTTGTGTATGTGGGGCATCTGCATAAAAGTCAGATTCAATTTATCACGCCACTCAATTGTTTCGATAATTTTGCGGTAAACTATACAGGGTCCCACGGCCATGGACCATTTTGTTTATGCACATGTACCCACTTCTTTCTTCACTTTGTCTCTCTCTACCAATAAGGTTTGCTGGAAGAGAACTCTTTTTAGGGTTAAGTTTGCCTTTGTATACATTTTCTAGAATAAGTTTTGTGTTATGTTTTTCGTGCAAGAAGTATAAATAAATAAATATTTAAAAAAATGCAGATCTATGGGGAATTTCCATTAGAATGATTAAACCCTTAATTGATAACATTACACCAGATCTAGCTTTTATATTTAATGAATCTATTGATCGAATTTCGACGATGTAAATACTGCAATCTCAAAGGTTTTAGTCCATTGGTTTAGTATCAATAATTTTTTGCTTAATGAAACCAAAATAAAATGTATAAGATTTATTTAACCTAATGTAAAACAAGTTAAGGCTGATGTAAACGTAAAAGGAGAAATTGTAGACAATACCGTATTTTTAGGAATAAACTTTGATAATAAATTTCAATGGCCCACACATAGATAAGCTATTGAAGAGATTTATTTGTGCAGCATATGCAGTAAAAAAATCCGTCACCTTACAGACGTTGATACTTCTAGACTAGTCAATTTCAGCTACTTCCATAGTATTATGTCTTATGGCATACTGCTGTGGAGGAACGCTGCAGATGTAAACACCGTATTTGTGTTGCAGAAGAGGACTGTTCGTGCGATCTATAATATGGGTCCAGAGAATCCCTAAGTGATAAATTTAAAGAAATAAACATAATGACAGTACCATGACAATATATTTATGAAAACTTGTTGTACACTCATAAAAATATTAACCGGTTCCCTAAAAATAGCTATATACATCATTAAAATACTAGAAATAACAATAAACTCGCTGTGCCCACAACAAATGGGCAATGTATACGCTTCTATAACAAAACTCCAAGTGAGTTGCAAAAATTATCAATCAATAAATTCAAGCGAATTGTCGAACACAACCTTTGTAAAAAGGCTTATTATAAAATATCGGATTATCTAGACGATAAAAAAGCTTGGGACGAACTTTGCTCCAACTCGAAAACTCTAACACTAACAAGGTAAACGCTAAAAGTGGTCACTTTATTTTCTGGTATAACTTATGCAATAGATAAGCAAATCAAAATGTTTAAACACATAAATTATATGAACATACTAGTGGTTTTTTAACGTAAGACATAAAAAACTTTTGATTTTTATTTTGACTAATGTCTGGATGACCAAGGAGAGAGTAAAATATTTTACCTTCTCCTGAAGTTAGTGCCATGATGGCTAACCGAAAGGAACTAAAGATTACTTATAGATAAATTGTACAATGACTATGACATAGGTGACGATAAACTTGAGCACCGTGGTGGTGAGATTGGCGTCCAGAGGGATCAGCTTGTAGACCCGGAACCTCAGCCCGCGTGCCTCCACGTACCACAGGAACCGCTTCAACTGCCGCTGACGCATTTCATCTGAAATTTATAAAACTTAATTTATTTCATGTACTTGTTATTGTGGTCAGATTGTGCGTTCGTTACCAGTGGTCGAGCCTGTTTTGAAGCTGTTGACATAGGGAGTTTCTTCAAGAAGCCTTTTAATTGTGTACCACTCGGTTGCTCAGGAAGTGATGAGGAATGTTAATGTTCGATGGTGGAGGAGTTACTCTGAAACTATGGCCCCTAGAGGGTTTGAATTGCACGTTTGCGTTATATTATAATTTTTGTGAATGTCAGGCAGGTTGTAAGAGTGCGATATAATTTTGAAGGATTCAATCAGATCACCACGGAGGCGTCTATCTACCAAGTAAGGCGTAGGGCGGCTAGTCTCTCTGGGTACGGCATCCGGTGAAGGCTTATGGAAATTTTGTGGCTTTCTTGTATACTCGCCTGTAGGTTTATGTCCTTTTGGAAGTAGTGACTCCTATATATAATATTTGAAAACCATAGTCCAGCAGAGTGAGATGACATACATGAATCATGTATAGTCATGTATGTCATTGTTCGGAAAGCTCTTCGATAACATAGATAAATGAGTTAGCTTTCTTCACTATTCCTGCTATGTGTTTTTCTATTTGAAGTTAGTAGTAATTATAATGCCCAGGTTTTATGTTGATTTAATGAAGGGTATAAAGAGTGTATGTATTCTTGGGGTTAGTTTACCCCAGACGTAGCATTACATTTGGATACATTAAGGGCGATCATCCAGTCTTTAGTGCACGCTTGAATACGGTTTAAGTCATCCTGTAATTGACCTGAGTGAGGTATTAAGTTGGCAAAAATTGCATTGCGAATCACAACGATACTAATATTAAAAAGAGGAGAGATTTGTGTTTTGTTTGTTTGTTTGCATTGAGTAGGCTGTGAAACTACTGGAGCGATTTGAAAAATTATTTCACCGTTCGGAAGCTACACTATTCTCTGTGTGTGTGACATAAGCTATATTTATTTTAAATAATAGGGAACTTTACTAAAACACCAATAATGTAACCCAAGGTGTAAAAAATTCCTTACATCGTTCTGCTAAAACTATTGATGAAAGAACAAAGTAATTTATTACGACTTTGCAGAACATATTTCTACAAAAAGTATCATATCAGTATATTATGTCTAACTATTATAGATTTGTCACAATAAGTCACGGTTGTCTGAGTAGAGACACTCTTTAGCGATAAGACCGCCAAATTGTCACATACCTTGTATTATTTTTTACTTTGATTGTTTTATTTTTAGGTGTGCAATAAAAGTAATAAATAAATAACTACTAAATAATTATAATACCATATATTCAACACTGCGTAAATACCCTTATTTAACTTTTCGAATAATTTAATTTTGACATTCCATTAGAAAGATATCACGAGTTCAAAATTCTAAGTATTGAAAAAAACGTCGCGTGGTCACCGCTCACTCTGTTCGGCTAACTATGCGATGTAGGCGTCACTGGAGAGACGCTAGTTTAATATGTAATTGTACTACCCTACCCTCCACGCATTCTTTGTTTGCGGTCCTGTCAGCTAGCATTACCTCAAAGGCATTGTATTTTGCAAGCGACATTTAAAAACTTACACAATGATTTTTACAGATCTAAATTTCATGTTTTACTATTACATTTTTTGATAAGTCAATTTAAGAGCCAAATCATTCTAACCTTTTTCATAAAAAAGTTTGTCTTGTAGTAAGAGTTTAATTTTTTCCTGTTGAGAAGCTGTCCATTCGGCGAAAATAGCAGGCGCGAAAAAACTAATCATTCCACTGACACCAAGTAGTAAGAAGAACTGAAAGTCTACCTGTAAATAGATAATATAAAAAATCTGAAATTATTTTGCTGCACAATAGGTTTTTATATAAATTGCATTGACACTAACGTTAATCACGTATACAATGTTTTTTACTGGACAGTATGAGGCGCTCATCCGCAGAGGAGGAAGACTTTATAAGAAAAATTTTTATTAATTTATTAATTTTATTTTTGCTCATATTTGAAAAATTGATATAAAAGATTTTTGGTCAGTTTTGGTCAAGCGAGAGTCCCTAGCGTCTAAAACTTAATAAATTGGGGAAAAGCTATTACCGATTGGCTCAGTTTCATGTGAGAGTTTTTTCCCATATCTTCCGTCATTTTATAAAATTTGACAAACTCCACCTAATTACTGTTTACGAAAACTGATGTTTCCATCGAGAATGTTCCTGTACCTCCTCTGGTTATGATTGCGACCAAGCTGTGCTTGTTAAATAAATACGTATACATAGCTTTTGAACTGTATTAACTTACGCTCTCGTCTATTATCGCACGTACGATGTGCAGTGTGTATGCCATGTATTCCCCAGTTTTAAAAACAATGGCCAGAATGAACTGTAATGAAGGAAAACATTTAAATACCGGCCAAGTGCAAGTAAGTCTCGCGCACAAAGGGACCGTACCATTATCTATAAAAACGAGCAAAAAAATCGCGTTAGTTGTATGGTAGCCCCTTTAAATATTTATTTAATTCTGTTTTTGTTATTATAGCGACAACAGAAATACATCAACTGTGAAAATTTCAACTGTCGAACTATCACGGTTCATGAGATACAGCCTGTTGACAGACGCACAGACGGACGGATAGCGAAGTTTAGTAATAAGGTCCCGTTTTAACCTTGATCAAGTCCTTTTAATAAGATTATGATGCAGTGTGGATTGTCCAGCATTATTTATTTTTTATTTACTTACCAATGGATCAAATGCAGCTTTATAAGACTCGGCAACTTCTACAATATTTTTATAGAAATATTTCATCGAATTGATGCCGTCATTCTTGGATTTTAACATAGACAACAAACTATTTAATCGACATGTCAAACAATAAAAAAGGAATGATTTAGATACAAAAACTACGCTTAAAGATGCCATACAAGAAAAATAGATAGTTCTAGGTATCCAGGACATATAAGAACAAACGTTATTATGATGTGAACAGAAAATGTAGTTTTCAATAATATTAGAAACTACGACGAAAAAATTCCACAGGATTATTTTATTCTCTACATTATGAAAAATTATATTGGTATGAAATTTTCTATCGATCAATTTAAGATCATGATGCAACTGACAAAATGTTCTATTTGGGTTAAAACAAATTAAAATAATAACAGTCAAAAAGTAGTTGGACAACTGAAAAAAGGACCAAATTATAGGTGAGTGTCCATCTATACTTGTAGAACCATAATCAATCTGAATCATAAACGCCGTTATAATGCAAATTGCACGAAATAAAGTGAATGACTTCCAAATAATTCTTTTCTTAGAGGATTTGTGTTTAAAATACCCAAAATCGAGACAGCAAACTAGTTCTATAGTCTTGTAGAAAATATTTACGAAACGTTCAACTTTTGTAGCACTTATCGGAAAAACTTCACTCGGGCGGGTGATTATTTGTGCCATGATTTCAGATAGGAACTTATGTAGTTGCAGCACAACCGAATGTGTCCCGAGACATTTTCGAATGAAAACACTTCAATGTAGCGTAAAGGTGAAAGCTCATTTATACTGAGCACTGCGCCCTCACAGCAAAGCAATGCTTGCCTACTAAGGCTCTACCATGCATTAAAGGGAGAGAGGATCAATTAAATTAAAAAAAAAGGTTGTTTGGAACAAAGACCGTGCTTTGCCACCGACGTTGCTAGCAGTTTTACAGCGCTTGTGAATGTAAGTAATTTTTCGGGTGTGGAAATTTAACTTACGCATAAGCAAAGGTACATATCGACATGAAATGTGGAGTAATTAACATGTAAAATTGTAGAACAGTGTAGGGACAGATATGGGTGCTAAACGAAACATGCACAATTAAACAAAAAACAGGTACCTACGCACAAATAACCCGAAGAAAACGTATCGGTAAATTATACACCGTACGAAACTTTCCAGCATTATTTATATAAATAAAGAGATATTACTCTAAATAATATAAACGAGAATATAAACGAGCAATAAGATATGTCTTATTGCTCGTTTATATTCTCTAATGATAAGCGATGTGTGCGTCGGAGCGTTGCGGTATAAATTAGCTTCGACATCAACACGTAATCAATTAAATTGGATTCCGTTCCTACTTTTCATTATCATATCGCTGTGATGACATGAGGTCAAATTCTAATTTGTTAATAGACATAAGCTACATATATGTATTCAATGAAATAAGCAATTTTGAAACATTTACTTACACGTTTGATAAGATCAAAATAATTTTGAACAGTATTTCATATTTATTTAAGTGTGACATAATTTATTTTAGTACTTATTCATCATCATCTTCATATCAGCCCATTTACTATTATAAATACGTCCACTAATGCGAAAAGGCTTAACATCGTAAGAAAACTTATTTTTTATAGTTATTTAACTATTACTAGGTGCGTTCAAGTTTTATTTATTTTAAATATACATATATAGTAAAGATTGATTGACCATGGCACTTACTTCATAATATGGTAAGGTAAAATCTTTCACCTTCTCCTAAATTTAGTGCCATGGTGGCTGACCGAAGGGAACTAAATATTACTCATAGATATAATTGTAAGATGAGTGGTACTGCTGGTACATATCATTCTAAACTTCGTGGATTTGTTTTAAAAAAACCCGAAAGCGAGTCAGTACGTCGTTTCGAGAGTTTTGTAGAAAACATTAACTTATTTATAATGTCCGGTTATTGTAGCACCTATCCTGCTAACTTCACTTGGGAAAACTAATGTTAGTTGCCATTATTTCAGTAAGAAATTAGTAACACCACGACCGAATGTGACTCTGCGACATTATTCAATAGAATACTTTGAACATCAAATAAAAACAACTTGGAATACTAATGGATTACTTATTAATTTTTCTACTTTTCATTAGTGTTTTTGCTGTAACGATGTAATGTAAGATTAGAATTTTGTTAATGTCTGTAGTGAAAGATTAATCGTTTTATTTCAATTTAATAATGGGATATGATGAATATCTACTGCCAGAGAATATTTTTCCAAGTAGATTTGAGTTACGCGTCTACTGGATCAGTATCGGAGCGTACGGAGCGAAAAGATTGGTTGCTTTGCGAAGGCGCTCAGCTACGATTCAGGATGCGTAACTTAGTTTTAAGGCGTGTAGGAGAATTTAACAAACAGTAACTAATAATTAATCTACTATAGTTTAATCGGTGGCCTTATTTTTCGGACGGTCTATTTTTAAGATGAAAAGAGGGCGCTATGGCGTTCATTAGGGCCTATGTTTAGAATATTTAGTAATAGATGGGATAGGATAGGATAGGATGGGATGGGATAGGATAGGATAGGATAGGATAGGATAGGATAGAAATATATATACAGTTAAAGAATTTATGAACGTTAAGATATAATATTACAAATGTATTATTATGTCTCTCATTTACCATGATCTCTATTACAGTTATTATTATTATACATACACACTCAAACACACTATACAGAACACAAGGATTACAGGCTATTTTAATTAATTAATTTTATTAAATAATAAATAATTGCAATCCAACCAGATGAAAACTCCTATACGAGTTAATTTTGCTGATTAATAGTATTTGTTTCTATAGTTAAGTACCAGCTCCTCGCCTGACGCCTAGATGTGCAAAATGAATGCATGAAATGCGTCTTCTTGTGGTTCAAAGCGAGTCTATTCCACTGAAACCATTTTGCCACCTGGCCATCGACCGTGTTTAACCGCTGCTCGAGCTGGTTCAGTGAAGGGGCGCTGACGACCACAGCCACATCGAACATTCGGGAATACATCTACCTATTGAAATGCTGATAAAATAATTCCATGTATTATTAAAATTTCTCTAGATTAAGATTATAAACCGTTGATTAGGTGGATAGCTAAAAGTCTTGAAACATCACTTATTTATTTCCGCGAACTGGCACGATTGTTCTTACTTTAGAGGTCTCGGTTGTTACAAACAATCAAAGTTCATGCAAGAAGCTGTAACTTCCTCACAACTGATTTGCTTAAAGAGCATCTTTGAAATCCAAAAAGCCACTAAAACGTCGTAATTAAAGCACTTTAAGAATATTTCAAGTTGCTCTCGAGCTCCAAGTCTGAGCTATGCTAGTATTTTAATTTGAAAAACTTCGGCACGAACGAATACCCAAAATTAGAAGTTTCAATTAAAGTACGATAAACAAAATTGTGTATTCAACGAGAAGCGTAACATGGGCTGTCAGCACAAATGCGACCTTATCGCTGGGGGATAAGTGACATTGTGATTGGGGTCATTTAGTTGTAAAACTTTATACGTGGCCACAAACAAAAGGCCAGCCGTGTACACACTTAGCTCCCTTCGAGCATGAATAACTTAGACAGATAGTGATTGGCAACACAGTTTTGCTTCCAGCTACCAGCACTGGCACCATAAAGTGGATTAAATTCACTGACGCTCTATAAATCATATAGCTTACCAAAATTTAAACACGACTATTCCTATTCCGACATCTTTGGGGTAGGAGATGTGTGAGATAGAAACTCTGGTTGCGTACTTAGGTAGTGTATAGTATAAAGTTGCGTTGTGGTACGTCCGTGTTCAGACAAATGACGGAAGTTTAGCTATAAACGGGAAGATTCGTTTTTGCGCTGAGAGCATCTTCTATCTCGTAACAAAACGAGAACGAATCCTGAGTTTTATTACTTAAAAACTTAATTACTGAGTTCTTCGGTAAAGTTTTGAAAGAGTCCAACTCTAATTTAAAATAATACTTTCATTCAAGTTTCAAGCCAATTCTTGAGTTAAAAGGTTGTTTGACGGATAGTTTAAATGGAAAAATGTTTAAGGTTTGAATTCTTTAGTTAGTATATATAATGAGTAAAATGCACAAGTCAAGAAAAAAGAGAATAGTTAAGAAATTATAGAAATCATGGACAAGCAATCGTAGCAATTGCAGCATCATGTTAACTAGCAAGCCCGGAATATCCAGTCGTAACATCTCTTTACCATCAGAAAAGTGGACAGCCCATTATATGAGGGATAAGAATAAATACATAAATACATTACATAGAGCTCAAATGTGAAAAAAGGAGTCCTTAGACATATCTAACAATATCCAGTGTATCCTATGTTCGTTCCACTAGCACTAGAATACGGGTATAAGTGCGAAGTCGGAAACGGCTAGGACGTGTAAAGCACAAGTTTGTTGCAGGCAGCGAGCCGTGTTATTTATTCTGCTTCTAGCGACAACGTTCCTGTCTGTTTTTATGTGTTATTGTGTGTAACTTGTTTGGGGAACACACTATTTTATGGAACACCGCCTCCATGAAAATTACGGCGAGTCTAAAAATTTGTTTGTTATAAACTTAAAAAACTTACGTCCCTGTTATTTGGCAAATAAGTACTTTTAAAAATAAATTTTATTTAGATTTATATTTACACTATCTGCGCCCCGCGGCTTCGCCCGCGTGGTAATCTCTGTGCAAATGAAACTTTTGAAACTATTATATAACTATTACAGGCAACATTTATTACATTATCACCATGTAATGTAATAATAATGTTGCCTGTAATGATGCAAAAGCATAGCTTTTTGAAGGATAAACGATCAGCAGCTATCGTCAGTTATTTAGACACAAAATGGCATTTGTCAAGTGTTCTTCACAGGCAATTACATTTTAACTCATGTTTATGACAGAAGTTTCCTTACATTTAAATTTACCGTCAATGTTAACCGACGAAGCTGCTAACTGTCCGAGAAACAATATCTAAGACGCAGAAGCGGTGCATAATAGCAATGCAACCTGCAACCCTATTTTTTATCTTCAAATTACTATCAGTTCCGGTACTGTACGAGTACATCTATGAAATGGCAGATTTCTGTCAAAATCAACAATAATCTTTTTGAACAGCCAATTAATACGCACATGGACGCGACCAGCAACGCCTGTGCCCTACTAGTGGTAAAACCGCATTACATAAAAAAAGCTTTTGGGGCATCGCATCAAACAATTATTATAAACTGCCCAAGAACATAAAGTTGCTACAACTGACATTATTTAAAACAAACTTAACTACTAATATCGAAATGCTATTATTATAATATAAATGACTTTTTATTTGATAAAGACATAAATATTGACGAATCAGTAAAAATAATATATTAATTAATTATTATTTTTTAACCAGTTTCATCTTTAATGTACTTTGTCAATTAAAATTCTCAATGTGTAAATATGTAACTTAATTTGTTTCTTTATGTCAGTAACTATATTTTCCTATCGACTTATATGTATATTTTCATGTCCAAGATTTAGGAAAAACATGTATCCGCAAGATGTACGGTACCGCAATGCTTGAAAACGAAAGTTTTCAATTAGTGCGTTCTACCTGTCATGACCTACGGAGCTGAGATGTGGGCACTCACGGTAGGGTTGGTACATCAATTCAAAGTCGCTTAGCGAGCTATTAGAATGAGCTACGCTCGGGGTATATTCGTATGGAATATTATAAAGCGGCCCGATTATTATCATTACACAATACGTACTTTTAGTACAACGTTGCAAAGTAGTTGCGTAGCTTCTATTTTCTTACAAACTTTATTATTATATTTAACTTCCTCATGGACCTTTCATGTACCCAATACCAGCTTCGTATACTCAGTTTACGTGGATGTACGCACAGGCTCGAACACGAAGTAAACTTGTGAACTCGTTATCAGCCCGTTACAAAGAGATAAAATTGTTTCTTGCCGCTAGTCTCGCTCGCTGAGTTGACTCAACAACGTTTTATTCGAGTTGTGCGGCACATATATTTAGCAATTGTTTTAATGACTAATGACTGTTCGTTATCTAGAGTTAGTGTAAAACAATTTAATTAAGTACATACATCCAGTTTTAGACCGAGTCGAAAATGTTGTGATAACAAAGAAACCACATAAACTTTCAAAGATTGGGAGTAAACAAGAAGACTAGTCACATCTTTACTGTATACTACTGACAGCTCTGAATGTCACACATACTCTACACAGACATGAATTCATAAAGCCATAATCATATTCATAGTTACATACCGCCAATTAATCCGTAGCATCGTAGCAAGTGCTACGATGCTCTACAACATGTCATTTCGTGTGTAGTAAGAAGGTGCGTGCGCATTGAAGTCTTTTGTTTGCTACGCCGATCCCTCGTAGCATCGTAGAACGTGCTACGAAGGTCTACGTTAAAGTATGTATCTCATGGGGAAAGAAGTAGGCGGAACATAGGAAAATTAAAGGTATCACAAACAAGAAAGTAAATTTCCCTACACGGTGAAATAGGAGTTTTGTGATTTTTCCTTCGTAGCATGTAGCACGTGCTACGATGGTCTACGTATACGTATAATATTTTCTTGTTATTGGGAAAAAACTGATGAATAAAAGCTTTCAAAACCAAAAATTGTTTAGAGCTTCTGTGGTTTAATTCAATGATACCAATAAAATTTAATATTTTTCACCAATATTCCTTGAGTTTTGTAACCTCTTTGCATAGTGCTTTAAAAGTGTTCCGGATTCAAAACTACTTCGAAACCCATTTTCATTATTCTGGAACTTTAAGTAGTTGTTTTAAAACACGCCAAAATATTGTGTGATAAAATAATGGATTCAAGAAATACCTTATTTAGTTATCCATAGAGAATCCACTCTCATACGTCATTTCGTTGACATCACAAAATGTTTATTTTCTATGAAAACAATAAGAAATTGTCAAGATGATGTAACTATTAGACTTATATTTTAATTACCGCCTAATATTATATCAACGTCACGCAATAAATTGCTGTATATAATGTTATAATGAATAAAAAAAACCTTTCAAAAATAAACAACTTAGGAAAACAGTGCCAAAGCTGAGAGAGAAAGAGAAGAAACGTGTAATGTACCTAATTAGGATTTTTGGTTTTATGAGAAAAATTGACCTACGGGCGATTTCGTTAAATCCAAGTACAGAAAGCTCTATTCGGTAAGCCCCTCGAATATTAAGCTTTCATGATATTTTTTTAAGAACAATTATTTTACTTCATGTTATCACGATATTTCTTTTTAATATTTCGAGGTAATTTGAAATTGAGAATTAACAATGGACGACCTAGCGTTTGAGTTGGCGGAGCATTCCATAAATTTAGTAAAACTGAAGGTAACGGTAAATGTAAAATCGAGACTCATTTAATTTTTAGAATAAGATATATATATAATTAAGAATAATGTTAGTAGACACAAACGAGGTGTAGCCAAACAAATAAATACGTCTCATTTTCCTATTCGTATTCGTGCGCTGCGTTTGGGTATACCCATGGTACGCTCAAAAAGCGCAAGTGAAAACTTAGATTCGGTGTAGATACAGAGTGAAATGTTTTCTCGTAACAAAAAAACACTAGAATAAAAAGAAAAATAAGTTAACTATAAAAAATACAATACAATAGTATAAAGAAGTATTTAACTCTAAAACCTATTAAACATAGTGTATAATATGTCCCTATCTCAGCATTTTGCAGTACTAGGACAGTAATTGCTCCAAGACCGTACTGGTAAAGATCTTCAAACACTAGTTGAAGGCATTTCTATGAATGTTTCAGTGAGTTATATTTTTGTTATGATTGGTGAAAAGTTGTGTCCGAGGCGACGACCACGTTCCGTGCATCACTGTTGGTAGTACTCTATCTACTTACTTTTATAACATCAATGCCACAAACTAAGTTTGTGGCATTGATTTTTTTTTAAACTTTAGTCACCTCATGGAAAGGTCCTAAGGGCAAGAGAAGAATTGGTAGACCCCTAGCAAGATGGTCAGACGAAATAAAAAAATATGTAAAAACACAAAATTGGACAAGCGTCGCAGAAGACCGCAAACACTGGACAGAACTGGAGGAGGCCTTTACCCGAGAGGGGTCCTAACTACTTATTGAATATATGCATTAAATTCAATCGAAATAAACAATACAAATACATTACTAAATAAACTAATATACATGAATCATGAAATCTACATACTGACATTTTCTATAATATTTGACATACTTACATTAGGTTTAACAATTTTTTTTTCATAAGTATGATTGATCAATGTTATTTAAGGTTAAGGAATAAAAGGCTTTTTTATTTTTTTATTTTTATTTTATTTTATAATGCCACAAACTTGACTAACACTGTTATGCCATAGAATAAGAAATCACTCAAAAACTATCGAGTTTATAAGAAACGAAAGGATCGTTTACTTCTCGATCCCGTAGTTGTTATTGCGATCCGCACCCTCCAGGATCAGTCATGTCTTAGTATATTTGTATTTATTCACCATTATAACATCGGAAGTTATACAAGGCAGGTCATGTTGTACAATTGCAAGATTCTTAATCTGGACTGACTTTAGTATCTTCCAGGGGCCGTAGAGTGTCACACTAATTTTATTTGTAAATGCGAATGTTTGGATTGATGTATGGATGGATGTTTGTTACCTCTTTTTGCCAAAACAACTGAACGGATCGGGCATATTTTTTAAAATCGAAATAGATTTTGTACATTTCCGTGGAAAAAACGTGTACAAATCCATACGCAGAAACTACAAAGTATTTAAAAAGCAACTCAAATAATTCGTACAAAGAAAGCACTCTAATCCTAAGACTTCTTTTCCTACAGAATGGATCTCGCAAAGAAAAGCCGAGAACAATTAACTAAGAGACAGTATCACTTTATTTTGTAAGGAGACACGCGGAACTATCTCGAGACAACATCTCTGTAAAACATTTTCAACATTAAAGCTTGTTTCATATAAATCTTTATGTATACATAAAAGAAAGTCGTGTTAGTTACACTATTTATAACTTAAGAACGGCTGATCCAATTTGGTTGAAAATTGGTGGGGAGGTAGCTTAGAACCACGAGAAGGACACAGGATACTTTAATCATTTAAACCATTTGACACATAGATTTCCACGGGGACGAAGCTGCGGGGCGCAGCTAGTTAGGTTTATAAAAAAGGAGGAATATGAACATATTATCATCAGAATTCTCCTAGTATGTCTTGCCACGGATGCATGTAATTTTGTTAATAGAATTTATAGTTTTAACGCATGGCATACCTATCCCTCAACAGGCGCAAAAAGTACATAGTAGAACATTTTTCAAGTTGCTAGGTGAGATTTTGATCACAAAAAGATCGAAAAAGTACATACACTGTTACAGGATTAATAATAATGTTAGATTTCTTATAAACCGGACCGATTTAGATGATTACTTTGTTTATTATAATATAAAATTATCCAGAGATAGTCCCTTATAAAAATTATCGCTATATTTATTAGTAATTGTCACGCAAAGGGTAAAAACAGTCTAAATATTAGGGAACTTCTAGACAGTTTTTAGTTCGTTAGATCAAATGATTATTCTATTCTTATTATTCTAAACATAATTTATTATTTATCCATGGTATTTAGCGAGGAAGATTTTCTGACCTCTTTTTCAAACATATTTGTCTATAATTTTTTATCTAGTCGCTCTTTGCTCTCTCTTCCGCTGTTTCACCTTCACATATTTCAAGAGGTGACTAGCCACACAACTATTAATATTTCTTATTTCAGAAAAAAGGTCATATTGGTAGGTAATATAATTCTATAAGAGTTAGTACACAATAGCGCGCTCTCAGCAAGCTCCGAGTGGCAGAGTGTTCGCTCAAGACTCACATCGCTGGCTTGACTTACTACTTCCAACAGCATTGTACAGCCTCACCTGTTTGCAATAAAACAGGTGCGTTTACCTTATAATAGTGACTGTCACTAGCTCTGATTTATAAAACCACTCTCTTGACTGAATGTGTGCATAGTGTTGGTTCTTTCTGGCATGGGATACAAAATGAAACTGTTTTATCAACCAATCTCCAATGAAGTTCTTGTTAGTTCTTGTATAATCAATACAATAATTATAATCAATAGTAGAATATCCTACTACGAGTCTGGATAATCAATAGCGACAATTTATTTTGTGACGTGTCCAAGAATAAGATCTGTGGCGTACCTACGCGCCACTCGATACCGATCCGAAATATGCGTTTCAAATATAATCAAAAACATTTGCATTTTTATAATTTTATTATTAGCGTTTTCACTTACGCTCAATTCTTCGAGCTCGGGCCATACCCCAAGTAAACGCATACTTCGAACCGGTCTCGACGCGTCACTCGCGCGCAGGCATTCATTCGCTCGCACATTCCGCGCCTGTCAGAGGAGCTAGCTTGACGCGACCATTGTTTACTTGCTTTATATTCCATTCGTACTTTATTTCTATCTGTAAATCTATCTAGTTATTTCCTTCATTAAATTCACTCATTCTATCATAATAATAACTATTCATTTCGTCCATCTATCGCTATCTATCCACCACCATCAAACATTCCAACCTCTCCGGAGTGCCAAGGATTATATAAACAAGGTATGAGCTGAGGAACACCTGAACCACAGCCACATACCTATAGATCTAAAGGAAATAAAACCTTAAGATTTTGATTTTTACTAACATATGAGTGTATAAATGATCCCTACTGCATGCCCTTCATAAAATAGGGCGTGTGGACTAAAAGGCTGTAAATTTAATTTTGCTGCAGAATACCTCAACAGTCTAATACACTACAATAGTCTAAAATGTTATTTAAGAAGTATCCGTAATTATAGCGAATGCAACAGTGTCTAAATATAAGAAAGCGCAACGAAACGCAACAACTTCAGTCAACATAAAATTTAACTCCTGGAAATGGACCTCTCGTAATAAACTTATTATTGGATCAAATAAGAGGAGTAAAGCTAAAATTTCCACCTGACTACTAGCAACACTAATCGTGGTAAATCTCGTATTGTGCACGGGATATTCACGTAGAACATGACCATTATTTGCCAAAAAATTGCAAAGCTTAATTGGGCACACAATACGTCAAGAATGTTTAGTAACACTGAGTAAACGAAGCATCTAATGTTAACCAGTAAGTTACCGACAATTTACTGGCTATTTATTGAGAAAGTGCGGAGCAAAGCCTCGAGAGCCAGACAATGATGCTGTGTTAAATTCCCATCTCCTAGTAGATTTTACAACGTTAGGACGAACTTTGAAACATTTAATTGAAGAATTATTATGCGATGTCGAAGTAACAAACATTCGTAAAAACATACACCCTAATTTAATTATAATACTTCTTTGGAGCCGAAATGAGAACCTCCTCCATTTTGAATTCGGTTAAAAAAGACACTCCTCACAGGTTCATCCTTTCAACGTAGAACAACACTTCTTGACACCTTAAAGTTATCAACGATCGTAAAGTCAAAACCGAAGTGTTAGCTGGTAACGATAAGTGGTTCCTGCAGAAGCACGTTAGTACAGTGTTATGTAGAGGCCCACAATAATTAAACTTTAGTCATGCATACCTTGCGGCAAGCTGCAGCATTAGCTATGCCAGGCTGCAAATATAATGCATTTATTAAAAGCAAAGATAACATTACAGAGTTATCCAAAAGGGTACGCCTAATAAATAAAATAAAATAAAAAGTTTCTTTATTCAGACAGGTTGTCCACATACATACAAATTACAAAAATAAAACATAAGACCTTAAATTAAATTAAAATTAGATTAAAATTAGATTTGCAGCAGTCATTCAACAGACTTCCACCCAACCCATGGAGCCTAATGAGTGAGGACTCTGTTGAATGTCTGCATGATGGACGAGACAAACTTGCTGCCCACAACCTGCAGGATGGAGTTCGTACTGCTCCATGTTCTCCTAAGGTCGTGTCTATGACACCTACTAGCTAGGTAGTAGGTATAAAAAAAACTATCATAGACATTATATAGTACTTTAATGTTAGTGAAATACATATAAAGTAAATCGAACTGTATCTCCGTGGCAGTATAATAAGCGTGCGAATTTCCCTTAGGATAATAAAAAAGGAAGATAATAATACTCGTACTGTACGAATGTCAGTGCAGATTTCAGTTTGGAATTATCATAAGCGTATTTCATTTGTGATAAAAGCCTATATATTTTTTGTTGTTGACTGTACGTCCCCTGAGTTATCTGGCTCAGGTCCAGGCGCAGTACAATAGGTGCATTGCATAATGTATTCTCAGCTATCTGTTCAAATGTTATTCACATAAGATAATATATTATGCGACACATATTATATCCGGACCACGTGATCCGTATGGTGATTATTAGCAATCAGTGCTTAAACGTCAATTTTGTATTTGTTTGACACCAGCTACAACGTCAAAATTGGTCAAAATTGGCGTTTGACAGCACTGATTGCTTAATTTACGCCTGTCGCAAACCGGTCGCGAGTTACATAATCACCCGGCCGGACTGAACTTTCATAGAATGCAAATATTCTAACTTATAATTTTTTATTTGTTATTGCGACAGGATCGAGTATATTCAATGAATGACATAATTTATTAAAAATACACTCACGTCAAAACTGTGAATACAGACTTATTTTCTCCTTTTTCACCAACAAAAAAATATTAGTAGATCCATGATCACCTTAATCAACGCCGGAATATGCCACGTAAGGGACTCCAACGGCGGCTCGAAAAAGGTAGCGATAACATCAGTAGGGAGCCCCCTTGTACCCGTTGTTCATAATCCAATTATTTATTTGTTATTGTATTGCACTCTTCGCGTATTTTAAACTGTCAGTGGTACTGTAAAAAGTAATACAATGCCCATATTTTCACAACTTATTTAAGCGACATCAATGCAAACTGATATGATCTTGCCGCCAAGCCATGCCAAGATTCACTAATCTACCAATGCTTGTGTTAAATTACTAAACTAGAAATGAACAAGACCAGCCTGCCAAGTACTTTTTGGCATCATCTCACTGCAATTAAGGTGATAAATAAGTGCTTAGGTCTCCTTAATGGGTTATAAGTCACTTTACTTTAACACTATCCTCACTTATAATCAAAAGCCATACAGCAAATTATGTTATAAACGGATTGTAGTGACAGCCTGTGTGTAGTAAAGGTAATAGTGCAGTGTGATTTTCCGTTAGTATTTTACCAATTTTTTTCAAAAGAATAATGTTAAACACAAACAATCAAACATACACGTCTTAAACATAAAATTTGCGTAATGGAGCATAAACCGCGAAATTACGCAAAATAAAGACATTCAATCCCCTTAATAAAATTAATAACTCCCAAAATGTCAAACAAAGCTTCGTACGCCATAAAGTTGGATTCCTTTCTTTGGAAAGCCCTGGAATATATCACAGTAGTAAAACTCAAACCATCTAAATTGGCTGGGTTACTTTTTCCAGAGCTTTTTCACCAGGTATATTAATACTAAGAAGTGTTAACAGTTTGTTTACTTTAATTTCACAGATGTCCCATAATGAGTGGATAGCCTTGGAGGTGCTTGGGCATGTCTCAAATTGTTGAGTTGTCTTTGATGACGTTATACAGAGTGTAGGGATATCAACAAATGACAATCAACATCTGAATTAAACCTGAAGCATCGCAGCAATATATCTCCACCTGATACAAATACAGTACCTGATTTAATAGTTGAAACGTAATATTTGTTCTATAGCATTCGACCTTGTCCTTCGAACACAACATAAAATTAATTAAATGAGAACATAAGAATACTTTTTAATTACATGAGAATAGACAAATTATGATGTTAACGACAGTTAGATAAAGATAGAGAGACCACAACGGGTTTCTTCGGCTTGATCAAAAAACAAACATTTGCTTTCCCTAAGAAAACGATGGGTATCCAAGCATATAAGCGTTAAGCGCTTACCTGAGTTAAGTTGGTTAGCTGGTCTCGCTATAGCCTACGAAGCTAGGAACCAGTACCGAGTAAAGTATGATAATGTCACTTTGCATAATAACATATTTTATGTACATAAACCCACGAATAAGTTGAATAAATTGTAGAGGAGAATGGAATTACATTGAAAGTTATTGGTTCAGGTTGGAAGCTACGAAACGTGTGGTGTGCGTAATATGTGATCTTCAGAGGCACTTGCTAAAGTTTTTATCGAAATTTATTTTTTATTAATCAAAGTGGTAATAAAAACAATGAACATTTTAACTAAAAAGAGGATTTAAATAAGACAAGTATTTACAATTGAAACAATTGAGCTAATATTTTGACGACCGATGTGGCGCGGTGGGCGAAGGTCCGCCTGCGACGCAGGAGGTTGCGGATTCGATTCCCGCCGCGGGACAATTGTGTGTACGATCTGCAGATATTTGTTCCGGGTGTTCTGGTCGTTTTCTTTGTATAATAAAAAATATCTATCTATGTAATGTATATTGTATTATGTATATCAGTTATCTAGAACCCATAACACAAGCTCTGCTTACCATGGGGCTAGATAATGCTGTGTGGATTGTCCAGCATTATTTATTTATTATTTATAATACTGACCTGAAATAATTTTATTTTCTGACTTACGAAATAAATAAATAGATATTCAAGTGCGGGTTTTGTTATGGCACGTCGTAAAAAAGAAGTCTTATTGAATACCTACTGTTTAGAAACAGAACAAGCACCGCAGATAAAGTGTGACCCGCAATCTCCTGGGTCGCTGGCGTACCTTCGCCCACCGCGCTACATTGCCGTCGATATAAAGTGAAATAGATACTATGATGATACTGTTGTGGTAAAAAAGGCTTTTGGTTTCTTGACAGATATAACTATGTTTTTATGCTTTGGAAAGCAATCCGTTAAAAAAAAGTGAATAAATAAAAGCTACCTACTAGATACGATCACTCTAATCCACATCATTCTTTCAGCCGGCCATGAAAGTGCAACAACTAGCCTTACATTGCAAAATAATGGAGCATCGGTAATATCATACGATTTATATCTGGCTTATAACTGTGAATAAAATTAACTTATCTTGTAGAATGCATGCTATTGTATAAGATTTCATCGTATGATGCTTATAAAAAAAAAGCTTTGTTTATTTATAAATAAATGTTCTATACAGAAAATACAAAACACCAGCGGTTTTTATTTATGTACAATTTCTGTTTTTACCCAGTTTAATATGTGAATTTTTCTAAAAATAAGAAGTAAAGCCATTCGAAAAGCAAGAACAGAACCAATCATATTAGCGTAGAATCAAGTGGTTTACAGACAATAACTAGTCGCAAAATAGAACTACAAAGAAAAGTCAACCCAACAAAGGAAGTAGTGAGAGTGTTACAGTAGAGTTAAATAAAACTTTAAGTTAAATAAAACGGCAGTGCCTGGTAAATTACTGGATTATTGCGCTTATTACTTACTTATATAGCATTATGTATTCAGGAAAATTCAGGAGAAAAGCTTTGATACAAAAAATTAAGCATCGTATGGACGCCTCCAAAGTTTACGTCCATCTTTCCCAAAAATGTAAAAATACTTTAATTACCTATAGCGGTATATTGCCATAATTTGAAATTATAGTAATGAGTTCTGACCTTGTTCATGTGAAAAAAACGCTAAGAAAATAAATATATATCCTGATATAACAAACACAGCACTATCCAATAAAAAAAAAACAAACCAAATGCAACCAAAAAAAAAAAAACATTGAGAAGGGGGAAAAAAAAAGATATTCCCACAAAACCCAAGGACCGAGGGCGTCACCCCTCGAGTTGACGCCATGGTAATGAGGCCAAGCCTTGAGGCCCCTCTCTGTGCCCCCACCAGGGCCGGAAAGAAATTTATTGATATTGAGCACTATCCTTGTAACCAATTAACACCTACAGCTTGTAATCAGTATGTTGTACCTATCGACATAAAGGCACAATTATGTATATCTGGTTAGCTAACTCGACGGCAACACGGCTAACTTATTATATTACCGGCATTATCCTCGAGTGCTCTATGTGAAAACTCGATAAAATGGACCTTACTACCCGGCAATACAATGGTGGTAGAGGTAAAATATAAACTAGCTAATGGGTGCGGTCGTACAGGAAGCGTGAAATGTGTGTGACCATGAACATACTCCGCGACTTTGCAAAAGTTACTGAATTCCTCCTGTCGACAATGTAACCAATCCGGTGACAAAACGACCGACGACTTTGCTGTGTTGCTCCATACGGAGTCCTGCATTTGAATGCCTATTATTATTATAATGTTCTTGTTATTTACAATTACCTAATTATATTTTAAAGGAATCACCTCTCGGCAAATACTGTTGCCCTTTTCACACAAATCCAAATACAACTATGAATTTGACTCAGATAACATGCTACTGGGTCTTGATTTAATAATTCTATAGCAGCTAATCAAAGCTGACACACGTTATTTTTATCAAAATCATTATAATAATTAAAAAACGATTGTTAGACATGAGTTATGTTTCGATTAAATACAACGACAAATGTAATTAACTAGAAACCGGTCTTTTAAAGTTCGAGCACTGATAAAATAATACATTAAGCTTTGGTAACTATAGAACTATCACAAGTTCTATAGTAAAACTACCAGTACTACTAATAAAACATTATCCACTTTCAATAAGTCAATGGGGTAATAATAAAGAAATTAAGGTCAAACAAGGCTAGTCGCTAATCTTCCTATACAAACGTGGAAGGGTAACTAATACACTGATTGATGTTAACCATCCAAAACTAAGGAAAATATCAATTTATCTCGTCATTATCTATTATATGTTTGTATAAACCAATAACGGTAAAAATACTTTAAAAAAATACAAGCTTTTAGTAGCTTTTTTCAGTCGTATTTCAACACTCATTTTAGCCCTCACTTTGGGCAAAAAACTGAGAAATAAAAATCTAAAATAAAGCCCAAGAGCCCAAAAGTTTTGACATAGTTTAATTATTCATAAGTAGAAATAAATGCATTATAAAATAAATTCAATACTTTTTCTATAATAACCCTTATTATTAAATGTATTTTCATACAATTTAAAACCGGGCATCAGAAGTGCCGCACTAGCTTGAACGTTTCCCCCTTCCCTCACTCCTCGGTGACATCTCCCCCACTTTGCTGCGTCGCATCGCATACTCTGCTGCGGACGCACTTGCCGGGAGTGTACCGAATACCTTTTTCCCGGGTTGAACCATATATATAGTTAAGGTTCAGCATTGTGAATAGTTGTTAACCGGCAATAAAACATTTTTTAGTAAGTGTTTGCTATTAACTTCCCGCTACACATATGAATAGTTAATATAATGTGTGTCTGATGATGAACTTACTTGTGAATTACATAAGTTATAAAGCAAACTTTGTTGTGAATGTGACATGTATCTCAAATAGCATTATATTAAGATTAAGATAGTTAAACAACTTTCGTGACGAAACGATACCGCACCATAATCCATCTCACTTTAATAAGGAATAATTGCTCCGACTATGTGCGTAACTGGAGGGTATTACACGAAACGGCCATCTTCAGGGCCTGCCTGGCCTTCTGCTGTATATATAAACGGCTCATAAAGTAAAAAGGCATAATATGCTACATACAGTAAGGCTATTATCACGTAGCTAGTACTACACTACCCCACATTTTCAAACAGTCTGTATTGTGTCACTGTGAATATTACTCCGACTAGGTGGGATGACGACCTGCGAAAGACTGCAGGTAGATGCTGGATGCGGGAAGCTGAAGACAGGGCGCTATAGCGCTAATTTGGGGAGGCCTATGTCCAGCAGTGGACTGCTATAGGCTGATGATGATGATGAATATGACTGTGAGCCGTTAGGTCGGGATAAGGTTTACTTTTCGACGAATATTAGACGATTATCTAGAGAGAAATATATAACGTTTCTACTTATTCTCCGTACGTTTTTTCTATACAATTATATTTCGTTTACTGGTATTCCCGTTATTTCGGAAACATCTGCTTATGGATTACTAATTAATTGCCTTTGAGGCAATAATACCACAATCGTTTTGCAATTGTTGTTTTTCTGTTTATTACTGATAGTAACGGTACGTAAAGCTGTTCTTATTGTAGGTATACATACCTAGAACAATGAGTAAGAAAATGCGATCTTTCTAAAGAAAAAGTTAGGTTTCTTGGGCTGCCTCAAATGTGGTACTGTAGTGGTGTACTGTACTGTAGTGGTGTAGGTACTGTACTAATAATAATAGAATTATGAGAATTTGAATAAATTAAATGGAATGACATAATTCTAACTATGTATCCAATAAACATGATTCTTGAAGACGAGTGCATTATTTTCAACAAAAAACCAGAGCAGCTAGGACAATAGTTAATTATTTTCTTCTGAAATAATAAAAAGTACCGATCAACGTTGGTAATAAAAGAAGAGAACATGAAAATCGTTTTTTTTAAGTAATTTCAGAGCTCACTTCGCTTTTGAGCCAACAAGACTTTTTTTATATTTTAAACAAAGTACAATTACATTCAACTATTTTGAGTGATTGAAGAGTTCATAGAGTCGTATACAGCAGGTTTCTTTACTGAAGGACTTTCGCGGATTAAGGCAGTGCATTGTTTGCGACACAAAGACGTGCACTCAAGACGGCTACATTACTTACTGCAGCATAATCTCTGCCACTTCCATACTAACTGTAACTTGCACCATGGCTGAGTCTGTACTAACTGCACGACAAGCTGTGGATACAGTCGCAATTACATCTCTTGCATCACCGCTTTTAAATCAGAGCGAGTCCTGGGGCTTGTTAGTTCCAGAAATGTTTACTATTCGGTACTAGCTGTACTGCAAAAGCTTCAAGGCATGTGGAAGGTATCTGGGTATACGAGTTTTGCTTAACATTCCCGGCTAATATTAAACTATTATGACTATTATTTGGAGCAGCTTTTCATTTGTTTTTTTAAAGACATACAGCCGCTATCCCACCGCCACCAACGGACAGGTCTAAATATTAGGAACTTAAAAGATATAGGTACTCATTATTTATGCAACTCTGATACCGGTCAACTGAGTAGGCAATTGGTATAGTAAAACCAAAATTATTTTCGAATATTCTTAATGGCCATCGCTCTAGGGAAAACTGCCATTGTAAGCTGTTTTTAAAAGAATAGGTTATTATAAGGGCGAGGTAAGCACCGAAGAGTCTCCACAAATTTTAATGAAGCCACTGGTGCCAGTACAAAGGCGCAATGAATGTTTTATCATTACCTCGGTGGAAGTTCGTAAACCTGCTGTTTTTATATTGTGCGCTGATTTTTTGATAAAAGAAAGTGGACTGACGATAAAGAGCCGATATGTGCTATTAAGACCATAACTTGTGGGGTTGTATCTACCTTAGGTACAATAACAGTGAGAAAATTTCTGTAGATAATTATAGTGAGAAAAACAGAAGGTATTTGTACAGTTTCAGGACGAATTCATGCTCCGTTGTACAATGCCGAAATATAAATTGTGCTTAGAAAGCTTTTGTCCGGTAAAATAGCCAGGAAAATCTAATTAAATATAGTAAATATTTATGATTATTAATTTCCATATACATACATGTTAATCAAGTCATCTTATAGTTTGTTTTACAACAAAACTCTAAGTGGGTAGCATATCATCAATAAATACATTCAGGTAGTGTAGGCAACAATCGCTGTGTTAGCGCTTAGGTTACATCTATAGCTTTTATTAATTTACTATTATTTTTGTACATTCAGTCTCCCCAAAAACTTCTTTAGAAGAAACTAGGAGAACGAATGTGTGAAGAGCCACGCAAATAATTTCACAATTGTATTTCGCTCCCCAGTAAGTATTTGTATACTGCCTTGTGCCCTGTCTAGACAGCCACTTCAACCACCGAGCACAGTAGCGTAATTTAACAGTAGAGATAGAAAGGTTTACAGATAGGCAGTAAGAAAAAATGAGTGGGTAAAACAAATAAAATCAAGAACTCGATCAATTAATAAAGTGATATTTTTGTCGCTTCGGTATGAAGTAAAGAAACGATGAAGAAACCTTAAGCTTGTTAGTAGTTATTTTTCGAGTTGGAGCAAAACCCGTTCCATGCTTATTTTTCAAAAAAAATTGTTTTAAATGTACAAACTGATTCCTTTCACTTAAAACCCCATTTAGTCGAGTAGGTCTTATTAAAAATATATTTGTAAGTACTTGCTGATTATTTTTTTTCCTAATCTATACTGACCGCATGATATAAGATGTTTTTTTTTGTTGAAGTAGAAAAGTTCCATTCCTCCGCCATAATCATAATTCAGCGTAAGTTTTTTTTTAATGTTAAAGTAATTTTAGAACAAAAATTAACATCGTCAGGCACCGCTTTGTTTGTCATGGGAAGTAGGGTAGTAACTCAAGAGGACTCGTGTTTGATATAATGAAAAAAAAGGAATATCTACTACACATAAAATAGAGAGTTCAGAAACAGACAGAAGAGCGTATATTCACGGCAGCATTTCAACGGAGGCTCCATTACGATGTAGGATGTAGCCCAACCCCAGGCGTATAAAAGGGCCTGCCCTAGCCTACCAGACCCTGCCAGTGGCGGCTATCGGCGAATAGTGTTACGCAAAATGTTTTTATTTGTTCTCATACATATTATATCGACAAATATTGAATTCCACAAAGTTAGACTATGTTATGGTTTTAACTGGGTTTAGCAGCTAAACGCCCTAAATCAATCGCTACTCGGATCGTATTTCTCACTGAGTGTGTCGTACATGAATCACTCCAATATTTCCATTACTAGCTCCCACAAAACTTGTTCGTAGTATGAAACGATATAAGAATATTTAGTTTCGTATATTTACTTTGATTTTTACTTGTAATGTGTTTTGTGCTCTTAAATATGGAAAATACTGAAAATGTATTTGTTATAAATTTATATGTTATAAATTGCAGGGTTCGTGGGTTAGGCCCCCGGTGTGTGACGCCCCCGTCGTGGAAGCCCCCGATTTTCAATTAAGTGCATCTATGTGACTTCTAGATTTTGATTCTGATCACTTTAATCAGCTTTCATTTAGAAATAAGTACTTGTACAATAGGTACGTGTGAAAATCCTCTATACTTGCTTGTCTACCAGTTTTCTATAAGATTCAAAATTACAAGGCGTGCTATGCTGTAAGTTTCCATTTCGCCCAATATAACTCCTTTAAGCTTTATTTCTGAACAATCACATTTGGAATTAGGTAAGTAAATTGATCAGTAAACGAATCAAACCCCCTGATAATGATGTAGGTTCGATAAGAAGTGCGATCTAAGTTTATATTTTTTGTTATTAGGTGTTAGGGTGACAAATCAACATCGAGCTATGCTGCGCTGTACTGCGCTGTGCTATGTTTAGTCAACTCGCTCGTCTAATATTTTAATGAGGATACAAACAAACCTTGCTGTGCTGCGCTGTGTGAGGCTACGCTCTGTTTAAAAACGCAGTAGTCTCGAGCGAGGCGCGCTACCCGCCGTGCTGAGCCGCGCTGTGCCGAACTGTGCTATGTTTTTTATGATAAATATATGATAAACGACTACACTACACGAGCTGCTGATTACTTTTAATACTGAGCTAAGCAAAGCGCAGCACAGCTTGATGTTGATTGTTAAAAAAACGTAGCTTAAGAAACACAGCACAGCACAGCGCAGTACAGCGCAGCATAGCTCGATGTTGATTTGTTACCCTTATGTTGTCGAGTAGTTCCATTGGAAGTTTATTTATTGACGGGGGAACCAGATTATAAGAGATTAGATATTAAAGCTGACATTACTGATTATGCTGTAATTTTCATTTATTTTGCGCAAATAGTTTTCTACGAAAATAATGACTTTCGAGCGGTTGGCTAGTTACTCTGGCAGGACGCGATAAAAAACACATTAGGTATTTTTATGGCTCTACATTAGACCATCTGCCTTCAAAAGATGAATGTGGGTGCCGTCAAGAGTTCCTTCGCAAAGAACTGCTGCATGATATGCTACTGGAACTTAAAAGCTGGAAAAGTGTTTTACTTTTAGTCAAACAAAAAACCCACGGGATCAGCACCTGTAATTTAAAAGTATTTAATCTTTATACATATGTATATAAAAGAAAGTCGTGTTAGTTACACTATTTTACACTAAACCTCCCCACCAAAATGGCCGAACCATTTTGGTGGGGAGGTAGCTTAGAACCAGGAGACGGACAAAGAATACTTTTTATCCCGTTTCTGGGGGTTACCGTGGTTTCCATAGTAACAACGCGTGCAAAGCCGCGGGCAAAAACTTGTTATCTATATATTATACAAAGCAGGCCCCCTGATTATGTAATTCGCGACCGGTTTGCGACAGGCGTAAATTAAGCAATCAGTGCTGTCAAAAGCCAATTTTGTATTAGAGTTTGTTCGAAGACTTATAAAGCTGGCTTCCCACGGTTCGCGATTCTGCGGATCATCACGCACAGCCGACGATCACGGACGGCAACGCACGCAGACAGGGCTCTTCCAACGAAGCGTGCGGTCTGTGTAGATCTTTTGATAACTTCATTTCAAAATGCAAAGTGAAAGAGAACGCGTTCACGCGAGTGAAACGAGGCGCCGCACCGCACCTTTGAAGTTACCGCCTCGCGACGGATACCGGCGCACCGCCACAGACGTCCTCTTCCCACGGTGCGTGGTGCGGGCTGGTGCGCGTGCGTCCGCAATATCACGCACCGTGGGAAGCCGGTGTAACACGAGAACGAGTGGACCAATTTTCATGGTTTTTAGTTTGTTGTATTTGTCTTCGTCCCGAATAGCAGAATAACTACATATGTATAATACTACTAAAAACATTAGAAAATTTACGAAAAAAATACATTTCCTATACAAAAGAAAAAAAAAAAGAAGCCTCCTTAAACCTACAGCTCATTATTTTCCATGGTAAAATATCTCCCTATTTTACCATGGAAAATAATGAGCACCTCATTGTAAAGTACCAAAAACCAACCTCAAAAGGTGCTGGTGCCGATGGCCGTGGTTCTTGGCACAGTACTTTGTAAGACCACTCGTATGTTCCAGAAAAAGTTGTTCAACGTGTTGCAAAACTTTCCACGACTACACAGTAAGCACGTACTTACTTTGTAGTAGAAAAAAGTTTGCAATACATTGCCGAAACCATTTTTTTACATAATGTTTCGATTGGAGCGAGAATGTCGCACTGAACCTGTGCGAACCAACTAACGATTTTGGCATGACCGTGGTGAAAAATAGCAAAATGACACTACCTCAAGGGACGTCCAACCATTTGGTACAATTTGGTACTATCGATTACTCTACTTAAGCGCACTTTTGAAACAGCAATTTGGGTGTCACTTTATGAATCTAAATGAAATTGACAATCTGTTTCTCAGAACACATAGGTACTAAACTTTGAATTAAATTCCAAAAATAACGCTTTTAGAAAAAAATGCATTACTCGTAGCGTGTTGTTTACTAACAATTTTAACGTACTCACTTTATTTACATAGCTTGAAAAGAGCTAGAATGAGTCAGCAGTGATATACGGGATTCTTAAATAATTTACTGTTCCCTGAAAAGAAAAGTTAAGTGCTAAAATGGCTTTTCAGGTAGTGCCCATGGTACTTACTCATCAAGGACTTTACGACAAGTGTACTCGTACTTAAAGCATCATGCAGCAGTTGTTGTGGGTTGTACCTAAGTCAGCTGCACTAAAATAAACTTTAGTATATTGTCATAGCTACTAAAATAAAGCTCACTCTTTCGGAGAATCCGTTTGAGCGCGGTCATCAGTAAACTAAAAACTTTTAAAAGCAACGGACATGATAGGTACTACACAGATGTTACGTATCACTTACTTCTGACAAAAAATGTCTTAAAAACACTGATGTCATATCTCATCGAAACCGGAAATTTCTTGATGTTATATTAAAATTTGCAAATTTTGAAATAATATCAAAAATTTCAGCGCTGCCAAAACTTTACAAGATACACAGAGTTATATAAAGTAGAAAGCAATCAAAATAAGAGCGAATCCACGCTACTTCAGCACACATATATTCGCTGTCGTGAACATGAAAAGCTAATGTTTTGGATATTAAAATAAATTCATTCGTTTCAAAGAATCTGAATCAATCCATGAACGTTTTTATGCCTCATTAAGCAAATGTACGGAGCCCTTGTGATTGAAAATGTTTCAGGGATTGATGCCTACTTTAGGTAAGACGTAGTAACATTTCAAATAAGTAGGTACAACCAGTAAGTATACCAAAGATACGAGTGAAATTCTTCCTTATCACGATGGTATGATTGGTAGGTAGGATGTAACAAAGTAGAAGTTTAATGATATTTGATTATATTCGAATTCAATGTGTCCTCTACCGAAAAGATGTGGTGAAATAAATACACCTACCTACCGTAAGAAATCTCTAGTTGCCATAATTGTACGGAGCATTATAGCCACCAGAGATTCCTTACTCACGCTGACTCCAAGATACATTTAGCCAGGCTATGAAAACTGGAACACCGTTTCATGGTCAAGATCCTATTTTCTAGCCACTAAGTCTAACATTGGATTGAGTAAGCTAGCTAGCTAGATCAGCGTCTGATGAAGTTGAGGTGAATTCATTGGATCAATAATAAAACGAACAAAATAAAATGACGAAAGAGTAATGACACTTTTTTCGAAGCTATCCAGATGTTAATCGAGTAAATTGCTTTTGGATGTTTCAAAGTTTAATTAAAAATGATTAAGCGTTGTTCATTTTGACAACGACCTTCCTTTTGATAATGCTTATGATAAACTCTGATTAGGATTAAAAATGTCATCGAAATCCTTTTTTACTGCCCATAATGGTGATGAATATAGCGACGGCATTAACGTTACTGAAGGTACAGCCCAAGGTAGGTATTAGGGCCACTGCATTATTTAACCTATGTTAATGACCTGAACAATATAATCAAGCGCTGCACTGTTTATCAATTTGCAGACGACACCTGCCTAATGGCCGCTGACAGGGATCCGTTGATTGCACAGGACCAGATTCAAGATGACTTCACGGCCATTTCCAAGTGGTCACACGATTCAGGTCTTGTCATTAATGAAAGTAAAACGAAGCTGATCCATGTTCGGTCCAGCCATAATTATTGTCCTGGCAGAGAGGGTGTGAAAGTAGTGTCCCATAGTCACGATTGCCTACACTCTAACAATTGTACCAAAGACTGTCAACTAATCGAGCAAGTGACTCAGCATACCTACCTTGGACTAGTAATAGACAACAGATTCAACTGGGCGAAGCATATTGACAAAACCTGCAATAAGCTTAGAGCCATTATGGCCAAATTCTGTATAATAAAACATAAAATTCCATATTACATTCTATTGACCTTATATAAAACACTAGTTGAAAGCATTATATCATACGGTCTAAGTAGCTACGGCAGGACATTTAAAACATATCTTGATCAGATCCATAATATACAGTATAGACTACTTAAGCTAATAGTGCCCCATAAAAAAAAATCAAAGTACTCGGGCGATCCTGATGGTCTATTTAAATACTGCGGTGTGCTGTCAATTCACAAAAAAACTGTGTTGAGTGGAAATTAACCTACTTATAGAACAGTACTTTCGTCCAGATATTCAACTACCTAAAAGCGACACTATAATTACTAGAAGTATAACAGAAAAAAAGCTAACTACACCAAAATTTAATAATTTTTACGGCAAACGGACCTCTTCTTACTTAATTCCTTATTTAATAAATAACCTACCAATAGAAATTAAAAATAAAATTAAACAAACTAATATTAAAAACGTACTAATAAAATATTATTTATCTTAACATTAATTTCATTATTTTCATATTTCAAGCTGGCATATCTTTACTTAAACTTATATTTAACCATCAAGGAGCATCCTGTAGCTGAACTCAGGCGCAGTGGAGTTGCTGCTCGCTCGTGATTGGTGGATCGCCTGTGTGCGGCTGCCAAGCCATGCAGCGGATAGCGAAGTCACTGTGCTTGTTGCGTGAATGCCTACCGCGCTAATTACTTAAATTTTAATTTTTAACCTTATTATTGTTTAGAGAACTCTAGTGTCTAGATAAACCTATGTTAGGATTTAAGATACTATAAACAAAATGTAACAAATTTGTATCAATAAATAAATATATCTATCTATCTATCTAATCATCAGAGCGAGTATCTTTTTCATCGTTATAGTTTTCGCTCATAAATCATAACTGAGTGACAAAATAATGAGTAGCTCGTATAAATTAAGCTATTATAAAGTATCATATATCCGTCTCCTGGTAAGCTACCTCCCCACCAATTTACAGCAAAATCGGTTATAAATAGTGTAACTAACGCAACTATCTTTTATATATAATAGATTTTGCGAAAGATTACAGCTAGGTTTAAAAATACAAGTTAAAATATTGAACGCCATAGGGCATCCGTGATGGTAGCGCACACACAATCGAATTCACTTTGTTGTTATGCCCATACTAAACGGAACATAAACAAATAATAAAATAAATATCTCCTCTTTGTTTTAAGAAATACGTACATACTAAGAATTTTCATTATTTCATAACAATTAAGCTTGACCATACTTAAAAACGGCTAATACTACAGCAACTATGTTTATACAGAAAAAAGAACACTAATAGCGTTTGAGCTATGCAAAATTTCATAATGATTGCTAGCTACGAACCTTATTTGTATTGAAAGAGACCTATCGTTTCATCTTGGCCTTCTTCAAGTGCAGTTCTAGACGCATGTACCGCGTCCCTCCGAGGGGAATCTTGCGGGGAACAAAGAACTTTTCCCGACTCAAAACACGGACTTAATGCGATGGGCCTTCCTCAATGCAGGGTTCTGCGAAGACTTAGGCATTCTAATGAGCGTCATAGCATCCTGTCTTCAGCGTTATACAACCCGCATCAGCCTGTAGTAATTCGCAGCATAAAAAAAAGCTTAATAAAATAGCTTGTTATTAATTTAATTTAGTCTTATTATATTTTATGTATGCTAGTTTTAAGGTATATATTACCTATGGACCGTAGAACAAGTTAAATACGATCTGTTACTATTGTATGGTCTGAAATAAATGATTGTAACGAGCTAGGCGGGGTAGTAGTAAAACACAACTCTTCGTCGAGACGCGGTTTATTTAGACAAGGAACGCGGTTACAGGGGTTTGTCCCGAGTGGACGGGATGGCCACTTTAGCCAAACGGATCGGTTGCCGAGTAATCCGAGTCTCACCTCTCCGTTAGCTAAAGTTACCCAAAAACTACCAATACCAATAGCCGAGTGATTCGGAATAATTGGTGTGGAAGATTGGATACAGAACTCCCAGAACAAAATGTTACAAAAGCATGTCATTCAAAGTCGTCCGTTCTCGTCAGCGCGATCTAGCGCTGGTTCACTTTTAGCAGCGACATCTAGTTAAGGAACGGCCCGATTTGTTTGCGCTTGGCTTGACTTCTAGTGTCGTTTGATGGTTGATTTTGATGCGTGTTACATGATTTATTATTATTATCATCCCACCTGGCCCACCTACACTTACAGTCTCTATTTAGTCGTCTCCACTCAAGAAAACGTTTACCCCGTTTACCCGAGCGGGTGTCGGTTCTTCACGAGATATGGCCGGCCGACTGCCACTTTGATTTGCTTTTTTTAGAGGTGTGTCGATAACTTTGGTTCTCTGTCGGATGTATTCGTTATGAATCCTATCCTTCGGAGAAACGAAAGAAGTTGTGCACACAAGTGCACTGCTGAAAATGACACCACATCAATAAGGTAAATTCTAGTGCCGCGACGGCTATGGAAACTAAATACGCTGAGTCAAAAATCCAGTGTACCTACTTAATATACCTGCACGAAGAAACAATCTGAAATATTATTAATATAACGCGAACTAGAGATGACTTCCTAAACAAAACACAGTTATTCCCAGTATACCAGACGGCTTTTGAAGTTAAGCCAGAACACGACAGGTAAGCTCTACGCTCGGGTGTTTGATTTATGCAGCCTTCGTAGTAAAGAGCTTTAAGTGGGACCTACGAGCTACGCGTAGTTACCTAGCTTTGGAGCTTCGCTATGAGCAACATCTTAGATTTACGCACTTTTCAAAGTGAAAATGACAGGGATCGGAAGCATCATGAGAATTGAATGTATGCCTCATAGCGCCTACACACCAAAGCAGGCCGCCACCAGTATTTTTAATTGACAAAAAAAAGTGGAGGAAATTCTATGTTCAGTTGTCTGTAATTTTTATGCAGGTTCGACGGGCCGGTGACTTCGGTGCCTTTACTCTATAAGGTAACTTTTGTTTTCGGAAGCTGTCGAAAAATGATTAGTAATATTATATCTGCTGTGACCTTTGTGTGACCTAAATAGCGGTAAGTTTATTTAGATGATATACAAAGCGTCTTAAAACTGGCTTTATAGAATACGAATTCAGGGCATGGGCATTACATTTCACTTTCATTGTGCAAATATCACGTTTCCTAGAGAAATTGACCATTAAAACGTGTTTAAAGCCTATACATTAAAACAAAAGGGCTGTCAGTGAAATGATCCGCCTTATAACGCCATCGCCATAAAACGGCACCAGCCGCCGCTAACAATACGTTTTATCACCGCCCAGGCACAGAATACTTACTAACTTAAACACAACCAATGAAATGAAATGTTTATTTAAACTTTGAGAAGACCGAGACTGTAAGTAAGGAACAGTGTTGGAAGGTAGAAATCCAAGTTCAGTGATATCGGTTTTTAACAGTCAATAGAATTATTCTGGCTAAGGGATATCGACTCTTACTACACCTGGTTAAGGCTTAATTTACTTTCACGTTGCTATTGAAATGACAAATTCAGACCTGTAGGAGAGGGTAGAACACGTAATAGAAATTAATTATCTACGATGGACCTTGGACACCGTTGAATATTTAAAAAAGAAAAAAAATGTGTATTAAAATGTTTAGTTTGTTTTCACCGCAATATTAAAGTAATTATTAGATATGAGGTATTAAATTTTATTTTTTTGGGAATTTAAATTTTGGGATACAAAAAGGTTTATTTGGAAAATACCTTTTTGTATTCCAAAATTTAAATTCCCAAAAAAATACAATCTCAGAGGCTAGACGCTGCTTGTAAAACAACTTGCATAGGGTTTCTTTCTATTTATGCGGAGTGGTGTTTTTATAGTAGTTTTATTTACTCAGAACATATGTTAGATCTGTCGAGTGGTTTGTTATTTCACGTAAACTAAGTAACTTATGTTCCGCAAATGTAATAAAACCGAGCAAGTGCAAATCGACTTGTTCACAGATGGTTCCTTACATAACTATTTCGAAAAAAGAACCCTAAAACTGAGTAAAAATAGATATAGTAGCAATGAGCTATCATGACCATTCACCCATCCAAATACTGACTGCGCCCTACCTTGCTAAACTTCAACTCAAGTTGAGTACCAATAACTTTATTGACCATTAGGTTTGGACATTTAGACCCCTAAAATATTAAATATATTTTATTTTTAATTGTCGTTTTAGAGGCAATGGTAATCTACATTGTGTCTAAATTTCAACTATGTAACTAGGTATTACGATTCAAGAGATTAGTCTTTGCGGAAATGTGTTAAAGTGCCTTCGAAATTGGTGAGATTGGTGTCACCACCTGTACGTGAAGCTTTGCCGCAAATACGAACAATTTAGTTTTGTGTTAATTTAGTTCTATTTGCGTGAATTTGCAATTTATCTAGTGGTAGGTACTGTGCGATTTGTGTGGTGATAGAATTAACATAAAAGAGATATATTTTATATAATTTTGTCGAATGTACTATGTATCTTTTTAAGATTCATTCGTAGCGTTTAAGATGAGCAGATAAGATTTAGCAGTCGTTAAATTTTGCATGTTATTTTTGGACTTGTGTTATCAAGTGACGATGTTTTTTTTATTAAATATAAACACTTATAGAATTGAATACGTCTGAATGTTACTAGCACAAATAACTTCTAGCTATAAAATAATCATACATATAAGCATTATGTAATTATAGGAAATAAACAAGGAAATTTAAAACCACCTACTTTAATAAAATTTTATTGGAACATGTGGGCAAGTGCATTTTAATTTGTGAACTAGGTTATGATGAAATAAAGAGGTTTAATAAAATCAAAACTTATTCGCATATTAGAGTATCTAGGTATTAAAAAAGAAGAAAGTCTGTCGGAAACCTTTCCAAGGCTAAATATCCATAGCACAATTTTTACCACCTACTTCACCTCTACATGCAAACAAAGCTACGGGTAACATAGCCAGTAATAGAGCACTTAGGTGACCCCCGTTGATCTCTGCACTCGAAGTTTCCCAGCCAATAAATAGCATTTCCATAATGTAAATAAATCCTGTCATTCGTTATTTCGTAATGCAAAACACTATCATACATCGATCGTAAATCAGATAGTAGATAGGTCTAGAAAGTTCCCAAATGGGTGCAGGTATCCTTTATTAGCAGTTAGCAGGCCGTAAAGCTGAGGTAATCTAGCTGATAAACTCTACTGATTTACGTCGACTCTGGGAATTACCCCAACACCCTAAATGATGGCTGATCTGCGCTCTGAACCAATTCCGTAGGCTGCAATTCACACTTGTTTCAACTTGTAGCGGTGTTTTTTACGGGTGCTTTTACACCAAAGTTCACAACTTTACACAAGCTTTTTTATTGACTTTCTAGTAACTATTTGGTTGCGTCTCTCTGTTTTCTCAAAGTATAAGTAGAAATTTATTTATCTTATTCTTCTGTATCATAAGGAAATGCACACCTGGGACAAATAAACGTCGCCCTCAATGTACTTCTTATAATGTGCTTATTTTTTTTCATGTTTTTAATCCAAGGTTAAGTTAACCGTGAATAATTGCTATCGTGCATTATAAAATATTTATAGCTGCAACTATTTGTTTTTTTTAATACTTAAAAATAATAATTAGTGTTTTCGAGTTTTTAACGAGAAAGTTTGAGCACCTGTGGTTTAAAAAAAACGTATCGAGACCTGGATGGCCCATCGTTTAAAAACTGGGGTTTTATTAATTATAATTGAAATGACAATTTCTAAAAGTGTTCAGATTGTTTAAATGGTTTTCTACAATTTGAATATTTTTATAAAACTGGGGTTTTATATTATGTCTCAAAAGTATTTAGATATACTATTTTTGATAAGTAGTCGCCTGACGTCTAGTCCAGAAGAGTTAGGTAGATCATGTATTCTTTTGGGGAAAATCTTTTACAGCTTTCTTTTCTAATTTTTCAGCTGACTGGAACAACAGTTGCATATTCCCAATACTATCACAAAGTTTTCGGAATACATTAACGATACCTGAACCTAAATCACGAACAGGGAAACTTTCAGAAAGTTCTTAGTAAAGTTTGAGAATATCGAATCCCCGATATATTAAAAAATGCGCATAAATCATAGCCTTCTTTCCCTTCAGATAAGAAACTTTCACATTTATTTTATGCTCAGCTTACACCATATGCATAGTACTACTCGAAATAAAGCCTTTACCTAGGATGGGAGGGTACTCCTACAGACGCTTGCTTCCTGCGATATACTATATAACGTGTACATTATCGTCGTGTCTTGGATAGCACGAACAGATGTTGGTCCTGCGCCTGATCTCTCCCGTATCGGTTCATCTGTGTCATCAGATTACATATGAGAGTGAAGGAATAAAAGCACTTTCTATACTTTTTGCGTACACCTGCGGTTAGGTAAATGTCTCAGGTTGATTTGTAATTTATTTATTTGGGAAAAATACAGTTATTAACCACTAGACAAAAACAGTACTTAACTACTAACACTAAAGCCCGCAACCAAATCATTGTTACATTCGATCACACAAGAAAATAATTCACATACCCTAGGTACAATAAAATACCTGAGTGACTTTGGAAGTTGAAAACATTGATACTACAGGGCCAGAATATCTACCAAAACAATTTTCAGCAAAAAAATAAAATTTCGTGAAAAAAATTGGGTGCTTGAAAAATAAAATGAAAATGAAAAAAGTTTTTATATCTTTAGACTTACAAATAAGCACTTATACAGGTCATATTTGAAAGGAAAATTGTTTTAATCAAGCCTATCAAAGAAACAACCCCATAGCAACGTCATCGTCATCGCTCGTGACAGAACTGGGCATACGATGTAACTTAAGGTCGGGTTGAGGTTGGGTTTCTTAAACCATCTGCACTGCACCCCAGAATTGTTCGTCGACATGTCAATTCTGTTCCGTATGGTGATTATGTAACTCGCGACCGGTTTGCGACAGGCGTAAATTAAGCAATCAGTGCTGTCAAACGCCAATTTTGACGTTGTAGCTGGTGTCAAACTAATACAAAATTGACGTTTGACAGCACTGATTGCTTAATTTACGCCTGTCGCAAACAGGTCGCGAGTTACAATTTACGCCTGTCGCAAACCGGTCGCAAGTTACATAATCACCCGGCCGGTCCAGTTTCTGTTAGAATAAAAGCCTACAAAAACATTACCTATCGGGTAAAAAATCCTATCAAGTTTCTCGGGATACTGCACGAGTTTTAATAAAATTTTATTATTATTTCGATTCTGCAAGCTGAATCACGCGGGAATCACGTAATTTTACGATAACGGCCTTGTTTAATCTAGAATTGAGACCTATGCTTTTTATTATAGGGTTAAACCCTATAATAGAAAAAAGTACAATAACCAGTGGTAACAATTGTAAGGGGAAGCACTCACTACCAAACCACAAGTTATTCTTAGAATAACTCATATTGGTAATGAGAGCCCCAAATAACATGTACGTTTTATGCCATAAAGAATTTTTAATTTTAATTTAATTTATAGGTCTCCTCGTTAAAAAATATACTTATATAAAAGGCATACCGTCCCTAGATAAAAAAAAATAAAGACCAGCACAGGCAGTGCTGAAAATGCCTCCACAAACGAGGGGCTTTGCCATAATCATCACGGTTGGCAGGCGAATCAGTGATCACAGTGGAGGTGTTAAAATGCACATAATAGAGCCGCTGCCCTTCTTCTGGTAAGTTCTCTTAGTTGGCTCTTACGACATCTACGGCTGTGTTAGAGGGGTCAAATCTTACGTCAAGGTCTATGAGTATTTGAGTATACCTAAATCAAATCACTTTAATATAGTTTATTATGAATAATATAATTTAAGAACCGAAACAGATTCGAACAATTAAAACAATTGAGCTACCTACAGACTGCTGCTAACAACCTAGAGGAAGCTCAATAGTTAGGTCGTTTTAACCTTATATACTCAATTACGATATACATGAAGTTAATGAAGAGTTTCGAACTCCGAAGTTTGTCAACCTTAAAGTTCTTACTGCGGCGGATTAAATCTAATCTAGACATACTCGTGACTTAGGCCTTAGCCTTACAAAGCTTCAGACTATTGCTCAATCATGATTAACGCTCGGAGTTTGATTTCTGGGAACCAATTGTCTTAATGTTTTCTTGTTTTTAACATTGTGAGTAGGTACCTACTCACAATGTTAAAAACTCTCTTTTTTGTTTGATAAAACTTATTTTAATTCCGTTCTGATGCTATTAGGCAGGCATCCCTCGCACAGATTATCAACTATTGTATGTAGGTGATCGGCATCGCCTCGCCTCATTACCTCGCCTTTGAAGCATAAGTAAGTTAATATTTATGTGTAGGTGAGCCAACGGCAATGGGTTGAAACACTAGATATCTAAAGCGTTCATCGTAATCGCCGTTCAAGAATGAGAGTATAAAGTTTCAAGACAAAACACAGCTTTAACAACCAAAACACGTCTTGATCCATCGACACGGCTAGATCAAGATTCTAGAACGGTGCACAATTAATTGAAATACCAGAGAGCTTATATTAACTATTTTCCTAAACAGTTTATAACGCCATAATTTATAAACCACTACACCTTTAGACCAAAACACTTTTGACAAAAACAATTCGTAGGTCGTAAAATATTATATTCAATCCAACTATGCGGGATACATCGCCATATTACATAACCTTTTTTCCCAAAATAAAAACATAAAACTTCACACCAAATGTTCGTTCATAAAAATCATTTTATTTCAGCATTGTTTTTTTTTATTTTTAAGAATTGATCGCTGTTTGATTGACCATTGATCACTCATAAAATTTCTAAATGATATTCGATCCATCCTCAATCATATGTGTTATGAACTTTTTTTTATTTAATATTACAACTTTAAAGTTATAACGTTTCGTTCAGCCACGATAACTCAACCTTCTGATTCCTTCTCAAAGCTTGAACGCGTGCCATGTGTAATTACCTAATTACATATATGCCCCTACATCAGGGGTGACAAATGGCTTCATTCCTGGCACTTTTATTTTCAGTCATTATTTATATTATGTAAAAAGGAAGGGTAGATGTATTATTTATAACCTTTACGGAAGTTTTAGAAACTTTTTGAAATGTTTTGGGTATAATGAAGCCAATGAGTTTATTTTTATTATAATCCCATTAGCGGGTGATGTTTCTAATGAGAAAAGATCGACCCTCATTTAAAAGCTGAGTTTAGATTAATTTTGTGAAGAAGTCTCTTTAATATTTAATGAAATGGAAAATGTTTGAGGTTTTAAATCAGTATCTATGTAAGTAATCCATTCAAAAAGCCATTTTACACTTTTATTGGAACTGAAATTACATTTGACTTAACATTTATTACATTTAAATGGAAACCATGTGTACGGTTCCATAGCTGGCGTTTAGTTTTTTCCGTTTTAAAACACAACTAGGACTGTTGGTAAAATTGAATATTTCCATTTGAAATACTCGCGTGCAATTTCAAGCACCAGTGCGTATGGACTGGTGCTTGAAATTGCGCTCTAGTGCATACGGACTGGTGTTAATGCAGGCCTATGATAGGAAAGTGTATTCTGTTGATTTTTGCCAATGCCCATTTACAGCGCATATAAGTACATATATATTAATCGTTATATATAGTCTTTGTTTGGATATTTAATCTTAATCATTTCATATCAAACCTATTACTCAAATAAAAAAATTACATTATGTTACTTAAATACTATTGCTTAAACATACGTCATGACATCGACATTTCGTCTGTTTTCCCTCTTTTGGTAAAGGCCTCCTCTAACCCTTTTTACTTTAAACATCACTTCATCCCCAACCTTATGCATGTTTTTCCTGCCCTCTCTTAGTTCGTCCTCTTAGTTCGTCCTCCCTCCTTTACAACCCTCTATTTCGTCTTCTCGCCATATCGCAATGATTGAAAACGAAAGTTTTCAATCATTGCGTCCTACCCGTTGACCTGAGACGTGCACAATCAATGTGGGGCTGGTCCACCACTTTAAAGTCTCTCAGCGTGCTGCCTTCGGCCAGGTAGGTTGACGACCTACGAAAGGCTGCAGGCAGATGCTGGATGCGTCAAGCTGAAGACAGGGTGCTATGGAGCTAATTATGATGATGCACGCCCCATTGCTTGTTCAAATGAGTTGAGTCAGTAGTTTTATTAATATTTTCTCCTTTATAAGAAAACGTTTGCAAACGTAAATGAAGAATTCAATTAGGATTCCAAAATGTCGTAATTGCTATCAAGGATTACCATTCAAAGTGAAAACATTTCCATAACAGTCGGTTTTGTTGCCTCACGCGACCGAACCCAAACTAATGATGTCACTTAGTTATTCCCTCGGAGTAGTATGAGCTAGCTGTGTAAATATCAAGCTTCCGTTTTTTTCAATGTATGTATGTTATGTAAGTACTTACCTAATGTTTTAAAGCTTTGTGCCACCACACCAGGACCTGTCTGAAAATCAGCGCCGCTACTAACTCCGGCTTGTAGCGGCATAATGCTGAAACAGGGACCTTTTTGGCCCCTTATGTAACACGTATTTGTACCTATCTGTATGTTTTTATCTATCTCCTTATAATTTTTTTCTTGTATGTATTCTTTCTTATTATGTAATGTGTCGTGTTTTGTGTTATGTATGGTGTCAAATAAATGTATTTTCTTTCTTCTTCTTTCTTTCAGTTTTAGTAGTTTTCACGGCAACATACAGAATTCAACATCATCATCAGTTATATTAGTCCACTGCTGAAAAGGCCTCCCCTATTGAGAGCCATAGCACCCTGTCTTCAGCTTCCACATCCAGCATCTACCTGCAAACTTTTGCAGATCGTCATCTGACCTGACTGGAGGGCATCCTACACTACGTTTGCTGAGTTGCAGTTTCCATCATTCGCGAAGGGCATACACCGTAGCCAAAAACATAATTGTGATTTATAAATTTGTGAATGGCACCTTATACGGCTCTGGGTGCATTCGATTTCAGATTTTTAACGAAGTATTGGAGATTTATTATTTATTTATGAATCAATACGTTTATTTCAGAGTTAAAATTTCCATATTCGAGTCAGCTTATTATATAAAAATAATAACAAATTAAAATTAAATTCAACATTAAAATCACAACTACAATAATACAAATCCAAAATTAAAATCATAATTAAAGTAGCTCTACAAAATTAATGTTTGCACTTTGTCGCTTAGGCAATTTTACGTTGTGTTTTTAGTTCTATATGGACCTCTGTTGTTGTAGCTAAGCGCGTGCCAGAAACGTTACCTGCGAATATTGTTAATCGCACGAAACCATCTGCCTACTGTGTGGGCAGTAACTGCCCTATAGCGATTTCGCTCCTACTCACATGCTGAGCGAGAAGCCCCGTTTTATTGTCACCGTTTTGTCTTTTATTTGTTTATATTTTATAGTAATATCTTATTAATTTCGCTTATTTGTGAAACGTGTTACAAAAAAATAATAATTTGATAGTTATGAAAAAAAAAACCGACTTCAAACTCCTAATTAGGTATACCTACACTCTTTTTAAGTTTTTTGGGACAAATACTAATCCCTCGGAAATCAAATTGTTATGGGTCAATCTATATTCTATACAACAGTGAAATATACACAAAAAACTTACATACATCCGAACATAGAACCTCCTCCTTATTTCAAAGTCGGTTAAAAAGACAAGAATCTGTTTACCGAAAAAGCATCCATAAAGTGGCATAGTGTATGAAGATTGCAGTCCACGTGTTAATTTGGTGTTGTTCATATCTTTTTACTATCTGTAATTAACTATAGCTAGCTCCTTTTCATTCCTACAATATTTCACTGCATTGCGCCCGTGTTCTATGAATGCCTAAGTTTATACATAGGATAACAAATAGCGAAATATTTCCATTTAATTAAAACCTAGCGATTGTTGAATGATATACAATAAAATACGCAACTCTTTATTGTACTCGTTCACCACAAGAACAAACGAAGAACATACACATTAACATGAAACATTATGTACAAAGAGAGGCCTACGGCGACGCTTGGTAGCATTTTTTTTCCAGGCAAACTTTGGATGGATAGAAAACTTACTTTATCTTTTCGGGCTCTCTATTTTATCATAAATTTCACTCAAGAAATATTGAGACTTCGGAATGAAGATATTTATAATGATTACAATTGTATTGTATTGTATTTATTTATTTTTAAAGAATATACATGATTTCTTATATTCAACACTCTTTAAACCCGTAGGGGTTTGACCCGAATGTTACATTCCTCGGGTTTCAATCTTAAGATACAGTGTACATAATTATGTAACTTTGTATGTAGGTACAAGCGAAATAGTTTTCATAATTGTGTGCCATACTCACCTTTAGATCATAATATGACCCAAATGTAAGTATGGTACTCTGTCACATTACTCATTAATTATACAAAGCTCTAAGTACCTACGCGTTATTCTGAGTTATACAGTACAGTTATGTCCCATCTAAAAAACATGAAAAAGTGAGGTAAGTAGGTTCATTAATTGCCAATAAGGTAATAAAAAAAAACAAATAAATAAATAAACAAACAAATAATAGTAATAAAACAAATAATAGTAATAAAACAAATAATAGTAATAAAACAAATAATAGTAATAAAACAAATAATAGTAATAAAACAAATAATAGTAATAAAACAAATAATAGTAATAAAACAAATAATAGTTATAAAACAAATAATAGTAATAAATAAACAAATGAATGAATGCAGAATGGATTCGCCCGTACAGTGTAGGTAGATCATTATCGCAGTGTTCGGGCATCCTCGGTCGGCGGGACCTCGGGACAAGGAGCAAATAAAGTTCACTCAGGATCAGGACATAATGGTATCTAAAACTTAGTATTTTGTAAGAAAACATCGAGATTTAGAAGTTCTATTATGTATTCTAATTTAAGTATTATTTGTAATTAAGCATTATAATATATCTCGCGAAGAACCGACGGCCGATGGGGCAAACGTGTTCTTGAGTGGAGACCACGACTCGGTAAACGTAGTGTAGGACGCCCTCCGACCAGGTGGGATGACGACCTGCGAAAGACTGCAGGTATATGCTGGATGCGGCAAGCTGAAGACAGGGCGCTATGGCGCTCATTGGGGGAGGCCTATGTCCAGCAGTGGATGTTGGCAACACGCTCGCAACACGTACATATCGGCTCCGTAATTTTGAATTATTTTGAGACTCATAATGTCGATAAAATCGTTTGAAATTGTTTTACGCGACTTGCAGAATATAATACAAACATTAGTCAATAAAGTGAGTGACTTGGAATCCCAAATAAATAAGCAAAACATAGTGATTGCAAAGCAAACCGAGGCCATTTCGGAACTCAAGAAAAATGACCCGAGCGCTACCCGCACATCAACAATAAGTGAGACAACTGAGGACGGCAAAGCCCCCTTGGTTGAGAAGCCTAAACGGCAGGCCCACATCAATGCCGCTGCAGCGCTGACTACGAAGAAGAACTGTGCTGTTGGTGTACCATCATCAGCTGAGCCGACCAAGTCCAACGGAAAGAATCGTACGATTGAGACGGGAGCATCCCGTTCCACACCCATTATGACGACGACCACGATTGCAACCAAGAGCGTGACCAAATCACCCAAGGATTGTACCATCGACCCTGCTTCCAGAATGAATGACGACACAACTCCCTGGAGTGTAGTGAATAAAAAACCCCGCAAAGGGAAAACTGCCAAAGTTTCAAAAGGGGCCGGCACAGAAAGCCCTGAACTAAAAACTGTAGAAAAATTAAGGTTTCTGCAAGCTTGGTCATTTAGTCCCGAAACTACAAGTGAAAACATCCTTAATCATCTAAAGAAAATCAAAGATTCGAACGACTACTCTGTCAAGAAACGTGAAATAAAAACCACTCGGCACGCGGCCTTTGTCATCGGAGTCCCCGAGTCACTCTTCGAATTATTAGCCCAGCCAATGCAATGGCCAGCAGGAGTTTGTTTTACGGAGTGGTTTCTCATGCGGCCCCGCACCCCGCGGGGCGGCCCCGCAACCATTGCACAATAATCAGAACGATCAGTGTAACCTGTGCGCGCTTACTATTTGTCATCAAAATATAGCTTCGTTAGACAAAAAGACACTAAAACTCGAAGTGCTTCTACATTCTGAATTAGTTTGTGATGTTATTGCTATAACGGAGCATTGGCTTAGTGAGGATAATCTAAAATGTGTTTATGTGGACGGCTACGTTCTAGTTTCTTATTTTTGTAGAAAACAACGAGCCCACGGGGGATCATGTTTATTTGTTAAAAACGGAATAAAAGCGACAGAATGTGTTGAGTTCACTGAACTTGCGGAAGAACAGTTTTGTGAAGTTTCTGCTATCGAGTTGATAGATTTTAATGTTGTGATTATATGTGTGTATAGAACAAACTTGATAAGCTCGTCATTGTTCTTAATGTACATGGAACGTCTTCTTGAACGAGCCTGCGACATTGGTAAACAATGTCTCATAGTAGGCGATTTCAATATAAATTGGTTAAATGAACAATGTTCCGATCGTAAACAACTTAGTGATTTGTTATCAGTGTACAACTTCAGTAATGAAGTGGACTTCCCAACTCGTGTAGTCGGTGCGTCCTCGACCTGTTTGGATCACGTTTACTGTAACATGGGAGCAGGGATGGTGGCGGCGACGCCGGTGGACACCCATCTGAGTGACCATCGCGCCGTCCGCGCCGTCCTTGCGGTACCGATGCGACAAATACAGCCGAGAACTCGGCTTATCAGGGATTATTCAGAGGTGAGTCGTATGAATTTTTTTGCGGCTATTTCGAGCATAGACTGGCGCGAGGTACAATACAAACGTACTTCTCCGGACTCACTAGCGACATCCATAATAAACATATTAGCCAATAAGATTGACATCTGTTTTCCTCTCAAACGTAAAAATATACGATTTAATTCATGGATTAGCACAGAAGTTAAAAATTTAAATGCCCTTCTTTTTGACGTTACTACTTTGTATAAAAAATATCCACAATTTAGTTATTTAGAAGATTTAATTATAAAGATTAGCCATCAATATGACAACTTAATTAATTGTTCCAAATCAAATCATTACATGAAGACAATCATGGCAAATTCTAATACTCAGAAAGCTATGTGGAAGGTAGTAAATGATGAGAGAGGAAAACACGCTTCGCCCTCTATTAACTTTATGGACGTCGTCAAAGACCCTAGCTCTGGAACGAAATTTTGTTCTAAAAAGGCGGCCGCGGACGCCATGAACGCCAGATTCGTGGGCGCGGCGGCCGCGTGCGGCGCCCCGCGCGCGGACCTGCGTGCCGTCGGCGCCGCCCTCGCGGCCGCCCGCCCGAGAACTGACCGCTCACTGCGGTTTGTGCGTTTCTCACCTGCAGAAGTGTATCAAATTATAATGACACGCATCCCAAGCAAGCCTACGAAAGACTTATATACGATTTCAATGGAAACGTTACGCATCGCAGCGATGCCACTCGCGCCGTGCCTGGCACATTTATTTAACTGCTGTTTAAACGCTGGTACCTACCCACTGATTTTCAAGTCTAGTAAGGTGTCACCACTATTCAAGGGGAAAGGTAAGCGCGACAGCATAGACGGCTACAGACCGGTTTCCATTATTCCAGCGCTAGCCAAGGTGTTCGAGAATGGAGTAAGTACTCGACTAACAGAGTACCTCACGGACACTGAAGCGTTGTCTGAGCGCCAGTACGCGTACCGCGCGGGCCGCTCCACTACATCCCTCGCTCGAGAAGTGGTTCGTCTTATAGTTGACGGCTGCGAGCGCCGGCAGCGAGTGGCAGTTCTGTGCTGTGACTTATCAAAAGCATTTGATGTTGCAGACCATGGCGTACTCGCTGTCAAGCTCCACCACTACGGTATAGATGGACCTGCACATGTTCTCCTGACCGATCTGCTGCGCAACAGATCGCAGGTCGTAGTGGGCGACGGCGGAGATGTTAAGTCCGATCCACTGACGACCGTGATGGGCGTGGCACAGGGATCGTCCGTCTCGAATTTGCTGTTCTCGTTGCTGCTCAACGACCTTCCTGTGTCCGTAACTAAGAGCGACATATTTATGTACGCAGATGACGTAGCAGCGATCGTCACAGCGGAGACTGTGGACGAACTTGAAAAGAAATTGAATGAGGCAGCACAAGAACTGGCACTTTGGTTCCAATGCAATGGCCTCGTGCTAAACATCACTAAAACGCACTTCATTCACTTTTCAATCTCCGGCCGGTCATCCAGGGACATGTCGGTGTGTGTAGGTGGCACTTCGATACACGAAGTGTTGTCGACAACGTTCCTCGGGTTCGAGCTGGATCGCGGTCTGACGTGGGCGGCGCACGTGGATAAGCTGTGCAAGCGGCTTGGCAGTGCGTGCTACGCGCTCGGCAGGCTGGCTCGTCTGGTGCCCGCTGATATGGTCCGCATGTGTTACTTTGCGACCGTACACTCACTGTTGCAGTACGGCGCCGAGCTCTTCGGACGCGCTGCCGAAAGGGAACGCGTCTTCAGAATGCAAAAAAGAGCCGTACGGACTATAGTACGTGTGTCGCAGAGAACATCTGTGAGACCATACTTTACTCAGCTACATATCATGACCTTCCCTTCGATGGTCATTTACCAGGTAGCAGTGCATGTCCGTCAAAACATCTCTTCGTTTTCGAAACAGGCGGAGATGCACTGCTACAACACTCGCAATGCCGCGGTCGGCTGGCTGGTGCCTGCGGCAAGACGACTGGCCAAATCAGACACGTTGACGCACGTAATGGGACCAGCTACATACAATAAGCTGCCAGACAAGGTTAGGGACGCACCGAGTATAGATAATTTCAAATTAAAACTAAAAAACTGGCTCATAGAGAAGGCGTTCTATACCCACGACGAGTTTTTAAACTACTATGCTTAATATAGAATAATACTATGTTTGAAATTTTACTATAATTAGATATTATAATTTTATTTTAGAAATGATTGATTTGTAAAGTGTGACATATAATTTGACAAATTATGAATAAAATGTTTATCTGTTTATCTGTTTATCTGGACTGCTATAGGCTGATGATGATGATGATGATGAAGCATTATAAATTAGTGATACCCACGAACTACGACATTAACCTTAACTGTCCCACTGCTGGGCATAAGCCTACCTTCTTTTACGATTATTGTAATTAATCATAAATCATTGATGTAAATTGATATTTATATAATATGAAAAAAAAAAACATTCAGATGGTCATAATCATGTTGGTGAAACTACTTCTAAAATAAAAACAGTAGGTGCATATAATCTTGAATTTTTTTTTCAATATTCTTATAATCAGATATTCCACCCAAGTATTCATCATCATCATCATCAGCCTATAACAGTCCACAGCTGGACATAGGCCTCCCCCAATGAGCGCCATAGCGCCCTGTCTTCAGCTTACCGCATCCAGCATCTACCTGCAGTCTTTCGCAGGTCGTCATCCCACCTGGTCGGAGGTTGTACACTACGTTTACAGAGTCGTGGTCTCCACTCAAGAACACGTTTGCCCCAGCGGCCGTCGGTTCTTCGCGAGATATGGCCGGCCCACCGTCACTTCAGCTTCCTAATTCTTAGAGCTATGTCGATAACCTTCGTTCTCTGTCGGATGTATTCGTTACCAAACCCAAGTATTAAGCAATAACAATAACTAATTCTTCCCGCAGAAAATAATGAAACACACACTGTAACATTTTCCAAGGTACTTAGAAATATCCAGAAGACCTCTTTTCCCTTCAAGAAAAAAGAAGAAAGAAAATTAATTTATTGAATCACTATGAAGATGTTACATCTTGTTACTATTATTAAATATTATACGAACTGAACGAAATAAAAATTTACTATCTATAAAAACGATATACAAACTTCAAGACTATGACTTGACTTAACGAGCTTTCACGGCCAATCTTTTCTCCCTTTTTAGTTTGTTAAGTATTTAAAATAAAAGACACGAAAATAATAATTATTTTGAGTAAACATAACTTCTGATTTAGGTTATACGCATGGGGCTCAAATCCAATATTTTTAAAACAAAGACCACGATGGCTCATTCACAATACAATTGTGAATGAGCCAAGTGATCGAGCTATTGACTTACACTGAGAAAGATTGTACTAATGAGTATTTCAAAAGGTGTCAATCGTTGTAATTTAGACGCGATACTATTGTCATTGTGAGGCGATTGTGTTAGTGGAATTAGAAACTACTTCACGTAGTTCTCGTGTCTTTCAAAGCAAAGTTATCGTTCAAAACTGCCAAAACTTAAAAATGCTATATGTTATCTTAAGACGACCGATGCGATGTCGCGCGGTGGGCGAAGGTCCGCCTGCGACACATGAGGTTGCGGGTTCGATTCCCGCCTCGGAACAATTGTGTGTACGATCTGCAGATATTTGTTCCGGGTGTTCTGGTCGTTTACTATGTATGTATAATAAAAAATATCTATCTATGTAATATATTGTATTATGTATATCAGTTATCTAGTATCCATAACACGAGCTTTGCTTACCGTGGGGCTAGATAATGCTGTGTGAATTGTCCAGCATTTTTTTTTTTTTTTTTATAATATCTAAACATTCTTTCGACATAAAAATAAATCATCATCAGCCTATAACAGTCCACAGCTGGACATAGGCCTCCCCCAATGAGCGCCACAGCGCCCTGTCTTCAGCTTAAAAATAAATAGCAGTACGTAATACGAGTATATCCAAACTATCTTTGGAAACCCTTTTCTGTTTGTTGTTTCATATTAATTTACATTTCTACAAGGAAATGATAAACTAATCCCAAGACTTTGTATCAAATCTTGTTGAGTAGAACTATGCCCGTAGCTCGTAAATTCGCAGTTAACTAACCAACGAAACCGCAACTCAAATAACGTCAGTAAATAGCTCATGATTTTACAGCTTGATCAATGAATTAAATTGCAATTGCAATTGGAGTATTTATATTTCATTGTATAAATTCAGATAGGTATAGATCATTAGGGGAGGCCTATGTCCAGCAGTGGACTGCTATAGGCTGATGTTGATGATTGATATGTATATAAATAAATAAATAAATAATTCTGGACAATTCACACAACATTATCTAGCCCCATGGTAAGCAGAGCTTGTGTTATGGGTACTAGATAACTGATATACATAATACAATACATTACATAGATAGATATTTTTTTTTTATTATACATAGAAAACGACCAGAACACCCGGAACTAATATCTGCAGATCGTACACACAATTGTTCCGAGGCGGGAATCCAACCCGCAACCTTCAGCGTCGCAGGCGGACCTTCGCCCACCGCGCCACATCAGTCGTCTATGTACCAATAACAATGTTTTAATGTCTCTGTCTTCATGTTTCCTGAGGATCGCTCGCAGTCATTTCGAGCTTACAGTGGCCATTTATCTACTCGCCGGTACTGGCACTGGCCCGGCAGCGAAGGAAGCAGAAAAGTATAAAGTCGTTTTATTGCGTATACAGTGAAAGAACATGCCATATAATTACCAGAATAATAAGTCCTCATTTATATAATGCTACCGCACAAAGGACCAATCGGAGTCTAAGTGCGGAAAAAGGAGTACAGCTACCATACCATACCATACTAGGTGTCGGTTGTGTTGTACTGTACCATACATACATATAATGCTACGTAACAGAATGTGTCAGCCGTTTATATCAAAGCTATGTCAAGTACTTAGTACTTGACATGACATGGAACTCACAGCAACTCCATCTAATTAATCTCGCTGCGTATGCTATATTGTCTTGGTTTCTGATTAAATTTCGAACAAGAGAAATCTTAAATTACGTAGGTATCTTGTTTGTTTATATTACCTCTCTTTAAAGGCGCGCCGTAACTTATAAAAAAATTAAATTCAATGCTCACGCGTGTCCTATTTTTTTTTAATAATCGTTTTCCAAAAAAAGCGTTTATAATTATCTACGTCAAAAGTCTTTGGGAAGAAAAATCCAACAAACCCAAACTCGATGGGGTTAAGTCGTTTCGTTTAGGAGTTCCTATAGCAAACTTCTGTCTCCATCATCAGGCCACCTAAATTGTTCTATGACGTTGCATTTTCACCGAACTTACATTAAGTATGCCAAATTACAGCTCAATCGGTTGAAGATAACTAGTTTAAAATTGATTTGCACGATTTGTCCCACAGTCCCACACGTATTAAAAACCTTCGTTCTCCATCATCGGACCAGCTCAATGGTACTATGACATGGCACTGTCATCTAACTTACATAAATATGCTAAATGTGCGTCCTACCCGTTATGACCTACGGAGCTGAGACGTGGACACTCACGATAGGGCTGGTCCACCAGTTCAAAGTCGCTCAGCGAGCTATAGAAAGAGCTATGTTCGGAGTCTCTCTGAAGGATAGGATTCGTAACGAATACATCCGACAGAGAACCAAAGTTATCGACATAGCTCTAAGAATTAGCAAGCTGAAGTGACGGTGGGCCGGCCATATCTCGCGAAGAACCGACGGCCGCTGGGGCAAACGTGTTCTTGAGTGGAGACCACGATTCGGTAAACGTAGTGTAGGACGCCCTCCGACCAGGTAGGATGACGACCTGCGAAAGACTGCAGGTAGATGCTGGATGCGTCAACTGAAGACAGGGCGCTATGGCGCTCATTGGGGGCCTATGTCCAGCAGTGGACTATCATAGGCGTGAAATCAAGGTGTAAGATGCCCATTTTTACGGATAATTTATGTATACAATTCATTTACCCTTTCGGTTGTAGAAACGTTATTCGAGCGAAATGACCAATGAAAATAATGTCGGAAACCCACTTTGTCACAATTTTTACGACGTCGTTTTTGCCCACCATTTGCGGAATAATTTCGTCCGAAAAATGTCCTTTCCTTTGTTGTATTGTTATATGAAATTATCTATAGGTGAACAATGATAGCCACAGAATTATTTAATTTAGCCCACAATGAGAGGCCTTTATGATATGAAAGGTTCTCTGAAAACGTTTGTTCCTTTTGGGATTAGGTAAGTACAGACTTGTGTCTTCATTTACAAAAGATTTATTGCTGAAAAGATCGAGATCATTCGCTTAATTTTTTTTTAATATTCCACATTATTACGATCGTTAAATAATAATATATATTAAATATATTACAAACACGTAAACAATGTTAGAAATTTGATAATAGTGCAAATAAGGAGTTTTATTAAACTTCCTAGGTATATAATTTGTATTGCATCATTTCTTTATTGGAAAGCATTGTGCAGTAGTTTCTCGTTGCTTTCTGCACCGCAATTCAGAGTACGATAGGTCGAACTTTGATTTCCAGTCCCTTCCGAAAACTATTTCTGGAGCTTCCGCAAGTACTTATACAGCTGTATCGTGGGGGATGCTTATTTAATGGCAGCGTAGATGGCAGCATTCAATCCATGTCAAATGCAGCGGGCCATCGTCATAGGAACAGCACTTCATAGGTAATCTTGCTCAATCAAACTTCCCACTCCTTATACAATATACCCACCTAACTACCATATCTGGTGGTCATTCTACTATCTACCCCAACAACAGTTTGTGAATAGACAAGAAAAATATTTTATCGTAGAAAAAAGAGAACGAATTCAAGTCAAACACCATAGTTATCAATAATTGAATGTACCGATTTTAAATTCGAAAGTAATTTTTTCACGACCAAAACTACTATAAAAGGTACCCTATATATATATAGGCTATCTTTTATCACGGAAAACACGCTAAAACTCCAGGCAGAACCTAGTTGTTAGATAAACACAATCACACTAATTTAATAAATATATGACATTTGGATGTTTAGATGAATGGATAGAATGATGGGTTAATTAATTACTACTTTATGCCAAAACTGAACGGATTGGGCAGAAATTTTGTTCCATATAACAGTTCCCATGGCATAGAAATACCCTACGATTCCATAGAACAACGCATGCGAAGTCGCGAGCAAAAACTAATATCTGGACATTATAGAGGACAAATAGTTTTACAAGTGAATTTCAATAAATTACCATTTGAATACGAAAGCTTTATTGTAACGAGATATTTTTGTCCCAATTAGTCATAACCCGGGGGAGTCGCTCACACATGAATAAACTGTGGTTAATTTAATTTTATAACATTATCAGGATATCCGGCTCGATCGCGCACACGGGACATTGTATTACATTGTATTAAAAGGTTTATGAGCTGAAATTTTTATATTGGCTGTAAAATTGGCCACACGTCTCGTCTCATTTTCCGGTTTTCGGGTAATTTTGTGGAAGACTACACAAAGGGGTATATCATCGTTAAAACGTTGACTAATAACAACTCTGATGAGTAATAACTCATGACACAAGCTTTGCTTGGCTTGGGGCTGAGATGAATGAATGATAGTGTGTTTACCGTGTATAGTCCAGCGTTATTTTTTTATTTTTTTTCTAATTACAATTAAAAAGTAAAGTGCTGGTGATCGACTCTCTCATCCCGTAACCGGTGCTTGCACTTATCTAATGACGACCTCGATGGCGCAGTGAGCGAAGGTTTGCCTGCGACGCCGTAAGTTTCAGGTTGGATTCCCGCCTCGGAACAAATGTTTGTACCATCTGCAGATATTTGTTCAGGGTGTTTTTGGTATTTTATATTAATAATAAAAAAAAAAATAAAAAAATAATGCTGGACAATTCACACAGCATTATCTAGCCCCATGGTAAGCAGAGCTTGTGTTATGGGTACGAGATAACTGATATACATAATACAATACATTACATAGATAAATATTTTTTATTATACATAGAAAACGACCAGAACACCCGGAACAAATATCTGCGGATCGTACACACAATTGTTCCGAGGCGGGAATCGAACCCGCAGCCGCCTGCGTCGCAGCCGGACCTTCGGTCTTTATTCTTCACATCGGTCGTCAATATGTATAATAAAAAATATCTATCTAGTATGTATTATATTATGTATATCAGTTGTCTAGCACTCATTACACAAGCTCTGATAAGCTTGGGGCTAGTGAGGCTGTGTGAATTGTCCAGCATTATAATTTTATAAGATTCCCGAGGTTTGCGTGATAAAATTACGTCACGGAGAAGTTCAAATAGCACTGTTCTTACGTGAACAGACGTTTTAAAAGGTTTAAGCAATGTTTTAAAAGTTTGCTATTATAGCAGTAGTATTTTTTGAATTATGCATAATGTAAATACTAGAAAATTATTATTATTATAATATATTTATTATAATTATTTATTATTTATATTCTATTGATAATCGTACTTCGTCAACTTGCGTTGATTGATAGTAATGGCCAAAAAAAGAGAACTACGCATTTATTTTCAGGCTGTCATACAAAAAAATCGTGTCCATAGTCTAATAGTCACTTAACAAGCAGGTACCTAGTTACCACACGATAAACATTCCAAGGCGAATTACAACCTGACTCTTCTCTCTTGCACCGCGCCGCCAAGACAGCCTAAAAGCAAAGCAGGAACTTTTATTTGAATCTTCTCAAACTTGACTCATTAATAGACGTCGAATAAATTTTGAACATTAAACCCATCTGTTGACTTGCTAATTGACCATTTGGAACTTGAAAATTATTTGAATATTGTTATATTTATGTATAAGAAAAGTGATCTTCGTAACGCAATAAATTCTATATTCCGTCACAGAATATGGCTGTAGCCACAATGAAGTACTATAGTTTATAATATAAAGTATAGTCGTATCTATTTTATTTTTGAAAGTTGCGATTTTTCCTTTATTTATAGCAATTAGTCGTGTGACCAGTACAAAAACATGGAAAAAACCGAGGGCGTAACATATTTTTTTTCCATCGTAGAATGACGAGACATAGACCGTTCGACGCGGCTTTTTTGTTTATCAACAATCATGCAAAAAGTCATTTATGACAATTTTCGAGATAAGACATTTCCGCTTTCTGCCGTCGATATTATCCGTTTTTACAGGACCGTTTATTGCGGATTCTTTTCTACTGGAAACAATCGTTTACTGGATCCAGAATACATTGAGTGTGTCAACTCGCTTCTACAACTTCATACGACATCACGGAAAATAAACAGATGCTGTAAAACGGATACAGTGTGAATAATTGATTTACACCCATATAAATTTTGTGCGTGAAGAAAATGCTGCAGCTTACTAAAACATCGTCAGATTTAGGTCTTGTGCATATAATATGTATTTTCTTTTTTTTGAATAAAATAAATATAATAAATAAATTGTAAGGACCTAAGTGAAGACCCTTACATGTGTAGAGATGTAGTTGTAGGCAGTTTACCTATAGCACCTCACTTTGTATTGTTACCGTTGGTAACGTAGTAGTTCAGTTAGTTGAGCACGCAAACTAAACACACGATTCACAAAGATAAAGTTTATTAAGTATGTTAAATGACAGAGTTCGGTAAAGGTGGCAAATCTTTCCTTAAATGTCACTCTCGCGGTAGTAGGTCACGTACTGATGTTTAAATAATATGAATGTAAGTAAATTGCATCGCGCGCGTGCGACACGGAGTACCTAAATCGCCGCGTGCGCAAAACAGCAAATGTAGGGTGAAACCATACATATTGGCAACCCCAAAAGAAAGTTAACTAAAGTTAAGAGTAAATGACTATTAAGAGAAGATCTGCCAGTACAAAGCAAATATAAAACATTATTCATCGAAAGTGAACGCGATGTTGTCATTTGCTTCAGTAGATAGTTGCCGCGGGACCTGCGCCGACGTGGTTGCCGTCATCGCTGATGTCGCGTGTATTACCCCAATACCTATGAAGAATGAGACAGAATTCACTATCATACAGCTAAAGTCACAGTATATTGCTGTAAACTTAAAACAAAACTCTTATATCTCACCATCTGAAAAGGAGGTAAAACTATGCACTGTTATGAAACAAGATCGCTTGATTTGTAACATAAACTTGCCCGTATTTAGCTTAGATAGCAAGGACGCTCCGTGCGAGGCAAAACTATTAAGTCGCAGTTCAACTACTCCCTGTGACGTCAAAAAAACGTCATGCAGTGACGTATGGGTCGAGTTACATTCGGCAAACAGCTGGCTGGCTGTTTGTTGCGGAGCTTGCACTTTGCGCACCGTGTGCGACAATGACGTCACAACATATACGATAACATCGACTAGCATTGTTCCTAGCGCATCATAATAAATCGGCCTGTGTGGCTCGAGGCTTGTAATGTGTGCGCTTGAGCGCGTAGTACTGTCGGCGCTGTGTACTAATGTGAACATTTATAATAATGTTATTAAAAAAGTTGTGAATGTCTTCTTGGCGGCTTGGTTAGTTTTTGAAGGTTTTGGTACATCTTGTTTTGACGTCTCATTTCTCTCTTCTTCTATAAGAAGTGGTGAAAGTTTCACGATGGGACGCTTGAGAATGCCAGATTGCGTTTTCACTGTAGTTACTCTGACAAGTCCGTCGGAACCGGGATGAAGCTCGATAACTCGTCCCATGGCCCATTTGCCGGGAGGCAAGTTATCCTCCTTTATCAGCACGATGTCACCTTCCTTGATGTTTTTCATAGGTTTGTTCCATTTGCTGCGACCTTGTAATTGAGTTAGGTATTCGTTGGACCAGCTTTTCCAGAACTGTTGTACCATATTTTCAGTTAGTTGCCATCGTCGGCGTATGTCAATAGTTTTGACATCGCTGTAGTCAGAAAGCGGTAAAGTTAATATCGGGCCCCCGGTAAGAAAGTGTCCTGGAGTGAGGTAGTTGTAAAACTCCTCCGGGTCTTCTGTAAGAGGGCATAAAGGCCGCGAGTTCATGCAGGCCTCAATCTTCGTAAGGAGTGTAGTAAACTCTTCGTATGTTAGTTTTTGATCACCCAGCACACGTCGTAAGTGGTGTTTCAGTGATTTAACTGCAGCCTCCCACAGGCCGCCTGCGCTTGGCCACGCTGGAGCGTTGAAGTGCCATTTAACTTCACGTTTTCCGATTTCGGTGAAGAACTCTGGCGATAGAATTTGTCTAAATTCTTCAAACTCTTTACGTAACACCTTGGCAGCACCGATGAAGTTGGTACCGCAGTCAGAGTAGACGTGTTTTGGTGTGCCGCGCCGCGCGCACATCCGTTGGAGTGCCGCGAGGAAAGTTTCAGTGCTGAGGTCGGACACGAGTTCAATATGTACAGCTTTTGTTGCCATACACACGAAGATTGCAATGTAGCCTTTGGACATTGCATTAGTACATGCATTCCTTCACAGTGCGGGCATTGACCGAAAGAAGTATGTAAAGTTTTAGTTTGATGTTTTTTATGTTCGTAGTTATGTTTGTTATGCGGTTGTTTGCTGTAAGAAGACTTATCCGATGTAGATGATTGTTTCGGCATTTCCTTTTTTGCATTTTTTATGCCTTCGTAGGCCATGAATTTGCCTTCCAGGAAGAAAAGAAATTGATCTAGACGTGGTAGTTCTCTATGATCTTGTTGTTCTTTCATGTAGTCGGTGTAAGTATTGACGTCTAGTTTTTGTGACATCAGATGGACGATAAGTGGGTCCCAAGTAGTTGTATGCATTCCGATGTTTGTCAATCCGTTCATACATTCCGTGATGACATCATGCAGCTTCTTCAGAGACTGGCTATCGGGTTGGTTGATAACCGGCGAGTTAAGCATAGTGTTGACGAAGGAGGTAAACTGAAGACGATGGTTATCGTAGCGTTGAGACAGTATGTCCCAGCACGAGTTGTAGTTTTCAGCACTGATGCTGAGATGTTGTACCAGTCGCTCAGCCTCTCCGCGTAATCTTGTCTTGAGATGTTGCATTTTTTGAGCCTTGTTGATCATCGGATTGTTGTGAATGGTTTCCAAGAATAGGTCCTTAAAAGAAATCCACTTTGTGTAGTTGCCGGAAAACTCAGGAACCTCAATCCTTGGCGCCGATTGTTGGTAGTGCACTGTAGACCAAATTTTAGCGTTGATGTTTCTCTTCAGTTCATCATACTTGTCTTCTAACGACACGAACATGTTGTAGTAGGTGATGTCGGAGCCTTTGATTAGAGCCTCCAGCTCCCAGTGATGTTTGTCGATGACATCCCACTTCGACTTCAAAATGGAAAGGTGATCTTCCAGCTCCCATTTCTCCGTCACAGTTTTCAAGTCTATCTTAGACATGGCACGGTCAAGAGCTTTAAAGTTACATTCTTGCCGCGTAAATAGTAGTTTTAGTTTTTCATCAGCATCTTCATCCATAGTACCACTCAGATCAAATGATACAGAAGGACGTTCGCGTAGTTGTAGTAACAAACCATCCATATCCTTTTTAGTTTTAAGATATAGCTGCATCGTTTTGGTAAAAACGTCGTCGGTGAAGTAAGTATGCGTCTTTTCTTCAATAGTTTCGATAAGAGTCGCATGACGTCTCTCAAAATCCCGCCATTGTTGTTCGAGGGTCTGGAGACGTACAGTTAAGTATTCTTCCGTTTTTCTCGACTTACTATCTTTCGCGTAGTTAGAACATAGAGACTTGATGTTGTTGAAGCATTCTTCTTGTATTTTCAATATCTCCATGTTGACGAAAGGCGTAGTTTAGTTGAAAGAAACAAGTTAAGTTAGTTAGTAGCAAGATAGGTACTTGCGTAGGAGTTAAAGTAAGTTCTTAGCCCTGACACGTAGTTGACAGTGGCAGAGATAAGTAAAGTTAGCTTCTGGCTCTGGCACGTAGTAGACGGTAGCAGAGGTGAGCAGCGTTGGTTCACGACGCGAAGGCGACAGAGTTCCCGTAGACTTCTAGTCGTTGTAGGTAATAGGCTTCTTGTACCTAAATGACAATATTGTACGCCTTCTCAATCTAACTGGTGATTCCCGCTGGTGGGAGGCCAATCAAACCGATTCGCTATCGTCAAAAAATACAAAAAGCATAAATACCTTGTTTCCTCGAAGGACCAAAATGTAAGGACCTAAGTGAAGACCCTTACATGTGTAGAGATGTAGTTGTAGGCAGTTTACCTATAGCACCTCACTTTGTATTGTTACCGTTGGTAACGTAGTAGTTCAGTTAGTTGAGCACGCAAACTAAACACACGATTCACAAAGATAAAGTTTATTAAGTATGTTAAATGACAGAGTTCGGTAAAGGTGGCAAATCTTTCCTTAAATGTCACTCTCGCGGTAGTAGGTCACGTACTGATGTTTAAATAATATGAATGTAAGTAAATTGCATCGCGCGCGTGCGACACGGAGTACCTAAATCGCCGCGTGCGCAAAACAGCAAATGTAGGGTGAAACCATACATAAATAATGCTGTACAATTCACACAGCATTATCTAGCCCCATGGTAAGCCGAGCTTGTGTTATGGGTACTAGATAACTGATATACATAATACAATATATTACATAGATAGATATTTTTTATTATACATAGAAAACGACCAGAACATCCGGAACAAATATCTGCAGATCGTACACACAATTGTTCCGAGGCGGGAATCGAACCCGCAACCTCCTGCGTCGCAGGCGGACCTTCGCCCACCGCGCCAAATCGGTCGTGAATAAATGTTATTTATTTATTAAAATTTTCCTTCTCAGAAAGGTTTGTCCGTTTTCAACAATATTCAGTTTAACGTTCGATAGTGCATAAACAAACCGCAGTGTTATTTTATTAGCGCAGAGACGTGCGAAGGCTTGAGCACGAAAACACGTAATGATAAGAAACTGAAAGGCGCAGCGCAGGTAAAAGGTAGACATAGCAGGTAGAGCTATGACGACCGAACAACGTGACTAACGATAGAGCCAATGACAGGGCACCATGGTACTGTGGAGTCAATACAGGGTCTGCCAAGTCAAAATAACTACTTAATTTCTTTAAAAAATTAAAATAAATTACCTTAAAAATATCGTGTGTAAGGCTAGTAATAGGAAACGCTACTACAAGATGTAAAATCGCATTACATGAAGCTATGATACATAATAACTGTAGGTAATGAGTTCGCCCATTATAACCAGCAGCAAGAAAAAGATATACAAACTACTCTCTAGTCTCTACCTACCTACTTGGTATATCGAGCCAAATAAAGTAGTTCCGAGCTCAGTTCAGTTTACTGTGAGATAGTTAATAAAAGCGCTGATTGTCTCCAAATTGGCAATTTACGCGGAACCAACATCAATGGTCAAAGATTCAATTTGTGATACGCTTTTGTCGTCAGTTATAATAGGTTTTCGTCATCTCATGCGGAGGTAACTAGTAGTAACTAATAATATATTTCAGGTATAATAAAAATAATAATACTTAACTAGAAACAACGGTTGCATCGTTGTTGACAAAACGAATAAACACACTTCTTTGTTTTTTATTTCTAATCTAACTTAATCAAAATTGTTTTCATCTATTTTTGAACAAAATCGGAGCACCAGATGCTTTTTAATGATATAAAAAGTATTTTTTTGTAAAAAAATGTTGTGTAGTTTTGATAAATTAATCAATTAAACAGACGGAACTACAGGCACAGATTACCGATTTGTTTTATTATTCTAGAACTTATACATACTTATACATAGAGAGACTATACATAGATTTAACCTGTCGCGACGCGACTTCTATTATAAATAGAAGGATACGAGTTATATTCATTGTGGTCGATTTAAAGGCCTAGCCTCAAACATAGAAACTATACTAGAGGTACAAGCAGGAACGTGACTCTGATTCCTTCCGAGGTATCCATAAATCACGGTATTTGGAAAATTTCGCTGCAAAACAGATCATTATTTGATGCTCCATATACATAGTTAATTTAAAGTAGGTAACCGGTCATGGCTCTGAAACGTAAGGGTTTTTGCCGAAGATTCTAATCTAACTAAAGAGCTATAAAGAAAATGTTTGCTCAAACCATTTTAAATTTTTTGCCATATTACAAAATTAGAATCTCGGTAACAAAATGGTTAACCGAGGTAGCGTAAAAAAAGTAATATACCTGGATAGTGTAAGATATTGTTAGGTAATAGAGCATTAATATTTTACACATAAAAAAACATAACATGATTTATAAATTATTTGTTATATGTACCAGGTAGGTACATCGGTCGACAACAAAAAACAGAAATACGTCGTTTTATGTTTCTCCCAAACAAATCTGTCACTTGCAATACATTAATAATAAAAATATTTTTTTTTCATTTTTCTATGCAATAGTCTCTACACCTGCCGGATACCATCTTTGGGTGTATCATATTGTGCACCCGAGGATGATACCCGCTATGTGTAGCCATCGCGTTTAGACTAACTCTCTCAAAGGGCTTATGTGCTGTTGGTTTCGGCCCCACGCAAGCCTTCCAAAGGACCGGGTCACATTATGGCCCAAGATCATGGAAATTAAATCATTTATTTCAGACCATAGACAAGTAAGAGATCTTATTTAACTAATTCTACGGTCCATAGTAATATATTACCTTAAAACCATCATACATAAAATGTAAAAGACTTAACTAATCGTATTATTTCAGTTATCTATTACCAACGTCGATCAATCGAACAACTAGTATCATAGGTTAAATGTTTTGGCCATTCATCTCATGTGCCCGCCCCGTGGCCTGTGGACTTGAAAGGACTGCGTAAAGGTCGACAGGGATTCATTTGTCGCTAGCTGATTGATGACATCCACCAATGACGATATATTGCATCAGTCTTATTTCAAATATTATCTACAAATAACGCAGGGATATTATTATAACTATATATAAACAAACTTACCTCTTCTTTAAGTTACTTGGTATTAAGGCATACATTTTTTTTGCGTTGACAAGGAATTTATAAAATATATATTTACCGAAGACAGGGCGCTATGGCGCTCATTAGGCCTATGTCCAGCAGTGGACTGCTATAGGCTGATGATGATGATGATGATGATATTTACCTTGTATTACTTAGTCCATAAGCAGGGACATGTTTTGATTATTATAAGCGATATTCCTAGAGTAAAGGTATCATTAATTTATAAAAACTTAAAATAATACAATTACTCCTTATTGCACACCAAATAAAAACAGATACACAAGACAGCATAACAAAAACAAATACAGAATGTTTTACAGGGCGGGCTTATCGCTATGAGCGATCTCTGTCAGGCAACCATGTAATTAGGTATTTTCAAAAATCCAAGTGTTATATGGCATGTAGAAAGGCACGCACCCACCTCAGAACTGTCCATTGAAATCGCTTCGCCCTATTTTACTCCTCTTTTATCTTGAAAGGACCAGCTCGTTCAAAAATGGGCACCGTGAATACAGCCCGCGGTCAAACGGCTAAATTGCTGATGCTAAGTTACAAGCACTAAGAGACATCTAACCATAAACATACATGTGAAAACTAGCCAAGTTCATTCTGATAGTGGCTTCACCAATAAAAGAGCTGAGAACTTATAGAAAGATGCCAAAATTCATTAGCAGCTCCTAATCTTTAGTTGTAACGTTTCGTTTCATTGATTTTTAGTGAAAGTACCGTAGATCTCCCGGAAATATAAATGCAATGTGCTTAATAAATAAAAAAAATATTTAAAGTGATTTAAAAAAATCAATCAAATAGCCTAAATACTCGGAACACCGATAATGGTATCAGGTATTCATGGGCATTGCATTCTTGATTGTTTTTCTGATTGATATCATTTTATTATTTTACCGCTAAAGTTTTTGACTCGAGACACAACTGCAGTAGACAAGGAAGCAGTTTGGTTTACCAAAAGTTACCACCCGCGAGCGAAAATGGGCATTCCAAACTTTGTTATTGTACTAATTTTGCTCTTTTGGCTAAGCCGATGCACAACGAATTTAATGAATAAGCGCTGTTTCAAAATAATGAATAAAAACTTGCAGGAAAACTAAAACAAAGTCTTCCCCTAAGTAAAGCTATCCAGAACGCTGAAAAGGTTATTTTATTCTATGTTCTAGTCATAAAAGCAAGTTTGGAAAGTGTTGCTGTTTTGTATGCAGAAACGAGAATTAATATTTTAAGAGAATAAATTAATTCTACTATTGTTTTAACTCAGTTCTTTCTCGTGATAGTTTAAGTTGCTGGTTTTATTTTTAATGAAAGATGTGAGAATCCGATACTTGGTTATTTTCGGAATGACGCATGAAAACAAAAACTCAGATGTACTAAATATTTTGAACAACAATCTGCAAATAAACATATCAAATGAAATATATAAGCATACTGACAAATAAGCATAAACTAAATAAATTTGCCTAAAAAATATTTTACCCCGAAAATCCTGAAATATCGAATACAGCTTCATGAGCGGCTGAAAAACGAAACAGTAAAAGGAAATCGAGTTTTTATCATAAACAATAAACTATTTGTTCGTGGAACAAGCTGACAATTAGCCGATTAAAGAAATCAATTCCAGCCCTTAAGGTAGCAGAGCATTTTTTCTAAAGTTTTGAAAGTTCTAAAGTTTTGAAGCTTTTCACTTAACTGTCAATGTCACCGTCACCTTGATTTTTTTCTAAGCAGGAAGATGCGTTCGGTAACTAGTTTTGATAAAAAGAAACGTTGTATCTAACCGAGATTGGATGTGAGATTTTTTTAAATGTAATGTATAGTATAGTCAACAAAACTACCTTAAGGGCTAGAAGAGATCGCTTCCTAGTGAAATTGGGTCAAGTAAAAATAACAAGGACAGCAGAGTAACACAAATTAACAAATTAAACAACGAAACTAGATATATTTTACGACACATTTCTAAAAGAGAAAATAATACTCAGTAAAATAATAATTTATGTCTCTTCACACAAAGGTAATATTATAGGTAAATGTTATAGCAAGGTGTAGTGCAGTAGATACAGATACCTGTTAGTGAGAGATTGGTGCCAGTGATAAGCTTTAAAACCTGTAATAGCATCTAGCGCAATCAATAAAAAACATTACAAAAAATAAAAACAATAGTCCCAATACGGCTGGTTACCGCGGAACAGCTAGACCACAACCCTCCAGCTCACATAGAAATAGAATGACGGAGAGCATTTTATCTTTATGCTTTCACAGCGTTTTTTTCGGTAACCGAATGAGTGAGTCATTCGGTTACCGAAAAAAAAAATCACGACATACTAACTGGAACCTGTGCTAAAACTAAGTTACATAGATTCAATTAAAAAAAATAAGAAATAGAGGAGGCCTGTACTAGAAGGGGTCAAAACCAACATAATACCTTCTTACTATTAAAAAAATATAAATATACAATACATGTACCCACAAATGCATGCAAATTTAATGTTAGCTAATTTGACACCTGATTTAAAATTCGAGGTAGGTAATGGAATATTGGAATACTTTAGTGTATTCCAACTGGGATTTCATTACATTAGAACATTAAATTATGTTAAAGCCATAAAAACTGTCATAAATCGTCAAACGCTCAACGATTCTAAGCAAATTATCCCTAATGTAACGAGGAGATTCCCCGCGTAGTTGCAAAATGGCTTTCTGTAACCCAATGATGAAATTAAATAAATCTTGTTTCTCAAACATTTTTTATTTATTTAACTAATTTAAGTGTTTATTTTTTAAGCCATAAGGAATTTAAGGAATTTGAATTTGAATTTTCTGTCTGAATGTACAAATCGAAAACACTGGACTTTGTTATAGTCAGAAGAGCCATTAGCCATTAGCCATAGAATTAATAACTCTGTTATGATTCTTACAGAATTGACATAAATTTTGCAACTTGGCTGACCCATGGCATGGATCTAGGGCAAGGTCCCCGAGATGGTCGCGACAGGTCATGTGTTTCTCAAGCGTCACGAAGAAGCATCCCATTCACACCCCCAGTGCCCGATATCAAGCAGCTGCGGTAGGTTCGTGAAAGAAAGTGCGATAGTACGATATGCGTGCGCTATTCCGGATATTTAAATAGCGAGGACACAATACACTTCCATGCGAGATGTCAGTGCAGATTTCTAAACTGGTTTAAACTTATTTGTTGTTTGTAAACTTATATAAATGTAAAATTTTGGTGATGTGATAAACTGAGTGTATCTTTCTTTAGTGGATTAAAAAGAATTTTGTTCAAAAACTCATTGTCTGCAAAGTTTTATGTTTGTTGATTAGCGTTTCTTATCTAGGTACCCATACATACGAGTGTACAATTAGATTTATTATTATATTAAATAAGGCTTCTTAGGAGTTACTTACTCAAATGATATTTCTTTGAATTGTAATTCGATAATAATTAATACTGATGATGAATGAAATATTGTTTAATATACTAAATCTTTATAAAGCACGATCATTTTTTAATTTTTTGGAAGAGTCTAATATTATTATGATGTCTACGTCAAACTCTACTCATGGTTAAGTAGGTAAAATTTGAAGGACCCTTTGAAAACGTTGACAGATTATTAAGAAAAACTGACAAGCCAATGAATAAATTTTTGAGTAATTATTTTTACGAGTATTTACAATGTAACGGAACAGAAGCGAAAAATTTTAACTAATCCAAGCTTGAAATGCAAATGCAAATGCAAATGTTGTTTTGCTTGAGAATCGAGAGCGGAGCTCACTGAATATTTACGATGTCAGGACAACAACTCAACACCGGAGTGTTTCGGGTTTTGCTGAATGTAAGACAGGACTAATATAACAATGGTCTTTATCTATAACTTCCCTTAGAAATTCCGCAAAAGCTTTTTTATTTCTTTTATTCATATAATGTTCAAAATACCTAGTACGAAAGCTTTCCGTTGGCATCTAGATCTAATATGGATTCATCTGAATTGACTATTCTTAGTTTATCCGGCGCATTTTATTTTATATAAATAATAAATAAATTTATTTATAGCCTAAGCTTTCGTAACGATGCATAAATGGAAATGGTTTGCTCTTCGGAAAACAGGCTTTTAGGTAAAGTTCTATGAAGAACTAATATGGACAACATACCAATTTCTGCGGTAGCACTGTTAAGATACAGATTTTGCTAATTAATAAACGGGTACATTTTGCTATTGGGTTATTATATTGTATGTCGTTATTGTAAAAGCCTTCTCCCATTCAATAAAAATGTCTATTTTTCGTTCAAGATATAAAACAAAGGAAAATGTTGCCAACATCCTAAGGCCGGAGCATTCAACGCAACACATTATGCGGTGAGATTAAACATTGTGGGATAACGTTATTTTGAGCTTCATCGAGATTTTTTTTCAATTACTAAGCTGAATAATTTTAGTCTTTGTGATATTATTAATCATGTTTGAATATTAAAGATTATTTATCGGGTATTTATGGCATACCTCTTGTTAATTTCTAATCGCGAAAGCTCTAACTTTTCAATAATGGAGTTTTCACTTATTTCTTTAGGGCGTGGTCGGTACGTTGGCATGGCATTTTATCGAGTTGTTTTTATTGAAAAGCACCCAACATCAGCGTTGCGACCCGTAGGGGCGTTGCGCCTCCGCTACACGGGGCCGGATAATGATATCTACCATGTCATGAAAATCTTCGTTGAATTATTATAGTGAAAAATCTCTTGAGCTTCTGTTTCAAAGCCAGTCATAAAATATAATTAAATAATGCGTTGCATTTCACACATCACCTTATAGGCCATAAATAAACAGATATTATGTTCTGTGAACATGAAACTACTCGTGGAATTTATCATGGGTGCTGCCAGTAGGCAATCGGAAATGAGTCACTCAGGGCGGATCAGTGCGCGGGCGGATATTGGATTGTGACACCGCCATCATCCTGGTAACAACCTATTACAAACTTTGACGAACTTCGTAAAGTCGGCTAAGGCGCAGGATTGCTTGCTTCCTTTGGAAATATTTCCATAATCTGCAGGCAGCTGTTTGTGCCTCGCATCTATTCTGTAGGGGTTCCAACCCTTTAAAACTCTGGTTTATTCCAGCTCTTTAATAGATAAACCATATAGAATAATTTTCGTCGTGTCGGCTCGATTAAAACGACACTTATCCGTATGTCCCGATATTTTTCGAGTCGACAGATTCGCATCTCTGTTTGTCACAAGTGAATGTCTATGAAATGCAACCCATTCAGTCTTCATTTACTCACCTGCCATCAACTACAGACGACATCTTACGTGCGGCGGGCAAAGGTCCGCCTGCGACGCAGTAGGTTGCAGTTTCGATGCCCGCCTTGGGTCAAATGTTTGTACGATCTGCAAATATAACAATTGTTCTAGTTGTTAAGGGTATTACTATGTATAATAAAAATTATATCTATGTTGTGTTATGTATTATGTATATGAGTTATCTAATACCCATGAACAAGCTCTGCTTAGCTTGGTGCTAGGATTATCCAGCACCAAGCTAAGCTATTTATTGGAATAAAAGTTTTTTAACTGTATCAATGATGTGAGTGATTGGTTTCGTAAACGTTGACTCACTATAAGGTTTAGGTAGTTGTGCAGTTAAGGTTTGGCTTTTACAGAATGTCAAATTTGTCACAACTTTAAACGTTTATAATGATCGAGCCTGAATTTTAATGAAAATAACATTAAGAGACGTGTCGTAATGTCTCTTAGTTAGTCGTTAGTCTCTTGAGACAAAATTTCTCTACCTAAGAACGCTTAGCTATCCAACAGTATTTGAGACAACTTTGAAAAGTGAGTGCTTGGACAATAGTTCTTGAGATGGAAGCTCTGAATTGCAAATTTAGTATTCTTCAATTATTCAATTTCTCGCAGATTTAGAATGTCGCTTGAATGAAACTGTAAAATAAAATTTATTTATTTAAGTTCGTACTAGTGAGTGGAAAGATTTGGGGGAGGCTTTTGCCCAGCAGTGGGACGAATCAGACTAATTAAAAAAAGTACTAGTGAATTAATTTTTAAAGTTCTTTGAATATTTGCAAACCGAAAGACATGGAACATGAGAGTTCCATGTTATATTTTCATGTCTTTCGGTTTACAGAGGCAAAATTAAAACATCATCTTTGTACGTCTAAAGAAGTAATATTTAGTATTAGAATAACAAAATAAAATATAACAATTTAGGTATTAACCTATGTAAAACTGATGGTCAGAAAATTCTTCCAGATTTATCGGACACCGTAAAATGTAACGCACAGCTACGTGAGACAGTTCACTCGTGAGAATCTTGCATTCTCGTATAAATTAATCCTTCCCACCATAATTGTTTAATAGGCGTGAAATGGAGAATTGGAACGCGGGCGTTCGCAAAACGCCGTGAATAGAGAAGAAGGGTAAACAAAATGGGTGGAATCGACGACCTGCTTATTTCTTTTTACGCAGGTTTTCACACATTCTATCGAGGTTTTAAGGTTCGTTTGGAATCCATTGAAATTACTTTGTTCATTTCTGCTGAGAAAGCTGAGGCTGGGGTTTTTTTGACTTAGCCACTTATTAAGTAATAAATAAATCATCATCATCATCAGCCTATAGCATTCCACTGCTGGACATAGGCCTCCCCCAATGAGCGCCATAGCGCCCTATCTTCAGCTTGCCGTATCCAGCATCTACCTGCAGTCTTTCGCAAGTCGTCATCCCACCTGGTCGGGGGGCGTCCTACACTATGTTTACAGAGTCGTGGTCTCCACTCGAGAACACGTTTGCCCCAGCGGCTGTCGGTTCTTCGCGAGATATGGCCGGTCCACTACCACTTCAGCTTGCTAATTCTTATAGCTATGTGATAACTTTAGTTCTCTGTCGGATGTATTAGAGAAACTGCGAGCATAGCTCTTTCTATAGCTTGCTGAGCGACTTTGAACTGGTGGACCTATCGTGAGTGTCCACGTCTCAGCTCCGTAGGTTATAACGGGTAGGACGCACTGGTTGAAAACTTTCGTTTTCAAGCATTGCGGTATGGATGACGAGAAGACTCGACGTAGTTTCCCAAATGCTGCCCAGCCTAGCTGGATCCTCCTTTTGGCCTCCTCGAAATAGTTTTTACCTTACTGCAGAATCTGCCCAAGGTAAGTACACTCGGAAACAATTTCGAGACGGTGACCATGTACGACCACCGACCTTGGATTAATGTGACCATTGATCATGACTTTGGTTTTGTCCAAATTCATGCCAAGACCGATACATCGGGAGGCTGAAGCTAGTAAATAAATAAAAAAGTATAAAACGCAATTTCTTTTATTATTTAAGTAAAATTCGCTCCTGGCTTTTGTGCTCATATTTCTCTGTTTGTAATACATAATTGGATCCCGATATCGGTAACAGTCTCGACAAGAGAGTTCAATCGTGTCATTTTTTAAATATTCAAGATCCTTATTCAAAGAATATGACCGAAATTTCGAGAACTCCCAGATATCTAAAAACGGTACCCATAAACCAAATAGAATTTGATAGAAGATTCAAAATTTTCATTTTGAACACACGAAAGTCTACGTGAAGTGCGAATGGGATTATCTTTAGCTCACTTCCTCTGTTGCAACATTATTATCCAGGGTTCCATGCTCCTTTCAACAGCTAGTGAACCTTTTTTCTAACATTAAAGAAAAATAATTGAAATGTTTCTGTTCCTTTACCAAGCTTTAAAAAAAACTTTTTTGTAACGTTTGCTTAAGAATTTCGTTAACAAGTTAGAGTGCCCTTTGATGAGCTGTTTAAAAAGATATTGTTTTAAATTCTAACTTAAAGAATTTACGGCATCCATCCATGTAATCGCTTTTTAACTTGAATTACATACCTATCTCTAAGTATGCAACAATTTTAAAACAATAAGGTATTCTTATGAAATGCATAAGATTTTCTCATCGCTTTATGAAAATAACTATTATAACATTTTGAATAACCGGGGACCTGCGCCAAATACCCGAATGAAAGTCCTACGCCAACCCGTAAAAGGTATCCTCAAAGGTGTATTTGTACTATTTGGCCTGTACAAACATAAGATCCGCGTGGTTTTATTATTGGAAAGGGTGACCCCAAATGTTTGCTATCGCTAAAAAAACAAATGTTAGAGAAAATGTTTACTTTTGAGTGAACATATTTTCACCATTATATGCTGCATAGCGCACCATTCTAGAAAGAACATAGTCTGGCTTTACAGCCTATGTTCTTTCTAGATTGTTGCGGTTTGCGGAGACGGCTGCGGTCGCTGTCATTTTTCCTATACAAATTACTGTGACTGCAGATACTACTACTGCCGCCTACTACTACTTCGAGAGTTCAAAGTGTCTGTCAGACTACGAACGTGGTGTCATAGATCGGGCGTTTCTGATTCAGCCGAGCTGATCGTAGGATCAGCTCGGCTGAATCAGAAACGCCCGATTATCAGTATGCATTTGCTCTCATTGGTGTAGACCAATGAGAGCAAATGCATACTGATAATTCTATGAAATTGTTTTGCATGCCAGCACCGATATATAGACTATGACTACAGTTCGAACCAGTAGTAGTGAGAAAACTTGCAGTACAATTTCAGAAAGTCAAAGTCAAAAATCATTTATTTCTTTAGGCTTACAAAATAAGCACTTAGACAAGTCATATTTTATACTTAAATTATTATCAAATAAAATTATTTTACTGTTCACTTCAATTTTTTGTCCACTAGTGGAAGAAGTGAAAAAGAAACCACTAGCATGTTCATCTCTTATATGTCTAATACATGGTTATTTGCCTATTTAAATCTTAATATAATATAGACTTACGTGTTCACTGATGTTGGTGTCGGTGCCGGTATCTGGTCGGTTAGGATAATGACCAAACGTCCAAGGTAATGCGCGAAAGTCTAGGAGAAGCTTGAGAAACAAAATGTTGATAATAATGGGTCTTTACGTCAGCTTGTGCTACGCCGTAGCACGTGCTACGTCGTAGAAATGCTATGATGCCGAAGCAGAAATGATGCGTTTTCGTTGGGAACAGGAAACTCTGCCCCTGCTCGCTCACGCTTCTGCTGTCAACCGCAAAACGATATAACGAAGAAAAAAACACTTTTCCACAAAACTCAAACGTTACAAATAATTTCACCCACGAGGAGGAGGCCTACTAAGCACATCTTGGGTTAAATTATTTGATTCTTCGAATCACCGTGGAATATATTCGTACTCATATGTTTGGTTTTTCATACGGGTTTCCTATTACAGATGAACAAACGCGATGGAAAACTTTTAATTAATGTCGGATAGGGATACAAAGCCGTATAAAGGGTACGGCTACGGCCTTTGAACTCACAAAAACTTTAACAAATTACTCACGGTCTAGGCTTCAGTCAAACCGAATTTCATAGGCATTTGATACTCGTGGAATTGAGGCGAATGACATAATTTGGATACTGCAGTCTTTTTACATACGGTGATTTGATTTCTATCAAAACCATATGTAAGGAAAAATTCCGGTGGGTTTATAAAAATGTGCTTGCATGCACAACTAGGTACAATACAGGAATAGTATACAATAAATACAACCTTGTCCAATTCGTCAGTCTCAGTCGGAGTTCAGTCAAGTAAAAAATCTAATTTAAAACAAAATGGCCGCGTTTGGAGCTCCGGCCCTATAAACCGGGATTTCCAAATATCAACTTAAAACTACGGATTTTTTCTTAAAACGGGTCTGGGTTAAATTTCTGAATGCATTTTTACCCTTCCAATTCTTAGAAATATTCTGAGCATGTTTCATGCAATGACCTCTACGTGACTTCCACCGTGGGCGCAGCACGTTCTTAAGATCTGCCTCAGCCTTGGTGCAGTCCGCTTTTATTATACCATAATTCGATTTTAGTTTCATCATTCTTAAAATGAGAGCTAAAACGGCTGCTTAGAAGAATAAAAGTGGATGTTTACAAACATTAAACGGCTTTTATGATTGTGTTAAGTGTCGTTGACAGTAACATTCACCCCTAAGCTAGGGAACAGTCACAACTGCTCGCTCGGTTTCGACTTTCAATATAAAGATAGACTTTGTATACCTTAGCTCTCATACAAAAAATATCTATCATTTTTTCTGACCTGGTCTTGGTGTTAATTTTTACTTGATTACCAACGGATGATATTTTTTTATATATTTTATTGTGTTTTCTATTATAAAAATATTTTAAATAGGTAGTAATAGTAAGGCCACCAGGTAGAATATATTTGAACCAATGTCGCTTTATAATGTCTTTCTGAGGTTTCCCATTAACTTCGATGTAATAGCAAAAAAGGTTTTCAGTTAGCTTAGGTTATTGGTAGATCAAGGTAACCTTTTAACAAGGTCAGCCATTCACAAAAGCCAAATTAAAATGGTAACTGCTTTCTCAATCAAATCCCTGAATTACAAAAAGCTTTCTCGCTAATCTGAGTGTTAGCTTTCGGAAAGTTTCCCTTTTCAAGAAGGTGCAAACAATGTAATCATTTTTACGAATTTTAAAAATTTGACAGCAAGCCTGTATTTCCAAATCGTAAACACATGACTACCGTGTGGTGTCGATTTAGAATTTTCACCATCTCAACTCTTACCGCCGCCCGATTTGAACGCCGCGCCGGACTATCATATTTTGACAACCGATTTGGCGCGGTGGGCGAAGTCCGCCTGCGACGCAGAAGGTTGCGATTCCCGCCTCGGAACAATTGTATGTACGATCTGCAGATATTTGTTCAGGGTGTTCTGGTCGTTTTATCTATCTATGTAATATATAGTATTATGTATATAAGTTATCTAGTTTCCATAACACAAGCTCTGCTTACCATGGGGCTAGAAAATGCTGTGTGAATTGTCCAGCATTAATTAATTAATTTATTTATATTATCACGGGGGTTAATTGTGGTGCGAGTTCGATCCCGGCCGGGCAACTGCACTTTATGTCGCTGCAAAATGAATGTCAGAGTAAAGTGAGTTTTAGTGCACTACTATTTAAGCTAGGTTTCTTACACCTATAACGCTTAGAAAACCACTTTGTAAACCTGTCAAATCAAACAATAGAGTTTATAACATCATGGATACGTGATGCTGTTATGATGCTATTGGTTAAATTAGTGCATCACTGTGCTACTTTGTTTATTATTTTATGACTTCTGTTGTAGCGCTGTGGGCAAAGGTGCTCAAAAGTTTGTGGATTATCTGCCTGCAGGTACCTTTATTGTTCCATATGTGGAACAAGCGTCTAAGCACTAATACATATTATGTATGTATATTAGTGCTTAGACGCTTGTTCCACATATGGAACAATAAAGGTACCTGCAGGCAGATAATCCACACTGATATATTATATCAGTCAGCTGGCACCCATAATACGAATTCTGCATCAAATGGTCTCTAGTTGATGATGTGTACGCCCACGAAATAACAAAATAATGGAAAAAGTGTCTGCTATTTCTGACTTTTTAGCACCCCAATTTCTGTCGGTCCAATAGAAGTTTTTTTTGGCCAGTGTAAGAATCAGGATCGTTGATCATCAAAAAAAATATTCTCTTTAAATTGTGGATTGTCTTCTACTACCATTTAACTGTTGCTACACCCTTAAAATACCTCTTTACTGCCCCGTAAATAAAACTTTATACAGGGTGGACAAATCTAAATTAAAACCAATTGTATATACAATTGGTTTTAATTTTAATTTTTAACATAAATGAATTCGTTTACATCTACGCACTTGTCTAGGCAATGTGACGACGTCAAGATGAATGGTCTCTGACAGTGCCCAATGAATATGTTCTGAATAACTTTTGCAGGAAATATATTTTTGTACACTAGCGTCGATACGGCCATCCATCTTTGGGAGAGTTACGCGGGCTATCACAGAACATATGAGACACCTCACTAAATTTACGACGGGTCACTACCTGCCAACAAACCTACACCCTATGCAAGCCTAAACCTTACCACATAACGTTCCAAATCCATCATCATCCGCCTAGAAGAAGATTGCAAGGTGAACAGAAAAACCGTCAGAAATTGACCGTAACTTCGTAGAGCCGTCATGGTGCTGCGAAACAGAATATTAGATGATAGTGTTATTTGATTGCGTTTCATAAGTTTATGTGTCTACGATTATAGGAATTTAGAACCTACGTCAAGCCCCGTAGAATATTGTACAATTTTCTATAGATAGTGAAGTTTTCTATAGGTTCTAAGTGCCTTACGTAGTAAAACCAAGGACAACTCTCATTCGTTATAGTTTTAGAACACTGAATGAATAAGTTTGTGGTATAATAAAAATTGGATACAATCCAAGGATAATGATGACAAATTATGATTAGTATAAATCACGTTACATAGCTACATAATTATAGTGGTATGTGAATAACAAATAAATATGTGTTTTGTGTATGTTGCTCTACTTCTTGTGGAGTAATAGAGCAACATTATGCTGAGACAGGACCAATTGGTTCGCTTTTTAGAGTCGCTTGTTCTTTATCGTTAAGTAGTTATTTTTTTATTTTATTACTTATTATTTTATAAGTACTATGTAGTAACAATTTATACCTACAGTGAATCAATAAATATATTTTCTTTCTTTCTTTCTTCTTTTGCGTGCGTGTGCATTGTGTAAGTTTATATGTAAAACATTATTCATCTGCTAAATTCAAATATCAATCCATTTCATAGAGTTCGGGACTCAGAGAGGCATTCGTTAAATTATTCACAAGCCTCTAAATCCAATTCATTCGAATTGAGTGCTGTTTTATGGCCGGGTAAAAATCCGACGCCGTATTTCTGAATCCATATTTTTATGAAAACGAAATCAGTGAGTTTACTATGATTCGGGTAAAGTCGACCACAAAAATCACTGAACTGACTGGGTATGGTCAAATCTAACTAATTTTAAGCTTAATTTAATCACAAAAACTACTTTTCTTTACTAAACTTCCTTTAAATATTTATATGATTGTGGTCAAGTTCGGAATGGATGAAAATGGGAGTTAACTGACACTACTACTTAACTACGTCAATTAAATAATATGTAGAACAACGTTTTGGTTTAAGAGTAACCCTTGACCTAGAATCCAAGGGTCGCATAGAATGATCATATAATAAATCTGCCCTCCTTATAGCAAATGCAGTACTTGCAAAATGACAGTTTCGAGAAAAACGCGATAATCATATTTTTGGGTATCCTTGCAGTATGGCCATGATAAATAACTTGTTAGCATATCTAAAAAACCAGAAAAAAATCAAGCTTCCTGTTGACATATTTTTTTCTTTACTTTAAAGTCCCATTTAAATAAAATGCGGCTTGCTGCGTTTCCATCTACCATCTGGGCTTATGAGAATTGCAGGGTCACTAAGGCCAAATGCAGCATTAGTGTTTATTACTGCGAAAACAGCTAGTACGTGTTGGATACTGTATCTTTAGTTAGCATTTATTTTCTTTTTTAATGCTCGGTGCTAGTTAAAAGTGTAGGTGTGTAGTAACTTCTATAGGATATTAAGTTCATCGGAGACAAAATAAAAAGGTTTTTACTAGAAAAAGTTATACTATATTTCAAGGAACAGTCAATGATAAGGACTTATACCACAATGAAGATAATAATATTAATTAATAATTAAAACAGTCTTTAAAATTCACTTGAGTACGAAGTTTGACTTTTAGTCTCACTATTCGTTAAAATATTTCTATCAAAATATCATATTAAATATCAATTAACATATAATTAGGAACTATTTAACAGTCTGTCTACAGTAAATCAGTCATCTACATTTTTAGCAAACAAAGGTTTTATAATAGCAAAAATAATAATTATTCTAAAACATAACATACTTTGTTGTTATAGATATAGAAGATGAAAAAACTACTGGGTTTTTCCAGCTGTGTGAACCTAGCAACTGACTTTGAGATATTCATGATTTTTTGATCCTATTCGATTGTACCGGGTTTGTACCCGATTGTACCGGCAAAATTTTTATGGGGAGGGGGAGGTTTTCCAATAGTGGTTTTTGACCTAAGTGGGTAAAGTGAGTTATTTGATATCAAAGTTAAATATTTTATAGCACTTAGCCACAGATTTCGTAAGACCTTAAAATTGTCAATATATTCAACGTATAACAATTCGTTTTAAGGCTGAAAACAAACGGGTAAAAACAAAAAACATTGACTTGAAACAACGAAACTGTTAAAAAGTAGCCGATTTTTGGAAATTCACATAGTTTCTTCAGAAAATGTGAGCAAAGGTTCTACATAGGCACAGATGCTGATAGGTATTGAATTAATTAACATGATTTGAGTGTAATTTGGAGGTTACAAACGGGTACAAACGAAAAACTTTGACTTGAAACAACGAAATCGTTGAAAAGTTGCCGTTCTTTAGATATTGCAAAAGTTTCTTAAGTAAATCATAAGTAAAGTACAAGAAAAGCACAGATCCTGATAGGTATTGAATCAAGTAACAAGATTTAAGCAAAATCTGGACGGTACAAACGAGTACAAACAAAATATATTGACTTGAAATATCAAAATCGTTAAAAAGTTGCCGATTTTTGGATATTGACATGGTTTCTTGAGAAAAAGTAAGCTGAGGTTCTACAAAGGCACATATAATGATAGTTACTAAATCAACTGACATGATTTGAGTCAAATCTGGAGGGTACAAACGGGTACAAACGAAAAACTTTGACTTGAAACAACGAAATCGTTGAAAAGTTGCCATTCTTTAGATATTGCAAAAGTTTCTTAAGTAAATCATAAGAAAAGTACAAGAAAAGCACAGATAATGATAGGTATTGAATCAAGTAACAAGATTTAAGCAAAATCTGGACGGTACAAACGAGTACAAGTTGTTATAGATATAGAAGATGGAAAAACTACTGGGTTTTTCCACCTTCTTTATCTATAACAACAAATAGTATTAAAGTATTAGATAAAATCTAGTTGTCTGAGTGAAACTAGATTAAAATGTATCTAAATATCAGCCATAATTATCAAGTTTTCCATAATCAACATGAAAATCGGAATAAACTTACACGAACGTCTTTAAAAAATCAACAAATATAAAAATTCTAAGAAACAATCAAGGTTATTTATGGATAAACTGTAGAATACTGCGTGTGTCGTTAGCTAATAATCACTTGCAAATACTTTTATACTAAATGATTCCACAGTAATAGTAGCAAGTGCTGCATAATCTTCTAGCACATGTTTAATACTGTAGATCTGGTTAGCAAAAGTAATATTTTCATGCAAGTACTGCAATTCTTGGTATGTAAAAAACATACTTATAGTAAGAAATATAATGAAATTAATTTTTTTATGTATAGATTAGCCCCTTGGGATACCATTTCTGCAAAAAAATGAAAAACCCAAAAATGTCGATTACTGCAAGTGCAAATAGCAGGGCAGAAATCCATGCCATACCATGAATGACGTAGCACGCATAAGTACGACTGAGTTTTTTTTAAATAGCCCTGTATCTTGCACAGTCGGCAATAATAGCATTTTCTTTGTATCCCTTTATCAAGTTACTTATAGTACTATACGCGTCCAATGAAGTCCATTTGATCGGTTTCCATTACGTAGGACTCGTAACGTAATGGAAACCGATCAAATATCTATTATCCTACCACAACCAAATAGATAGTGTCAAGGCAATTAGCATCGACTCATACAGTGCCGCTAAACATTAGGGCGGCTATACTCGTACATAGCATCGATTTATTTAAATCTGCCGTTGGATTAGATATTCACATAAGAAAACTAAAATTGATTTCAGAATAGGTCCGTGATATTTCAAACAGCTTTTGGAGTGACGCTCCCGGTATAACAGTAGTTACTTTAAAATTTTACTTGGGAATCACTCACATCAAATTCCAAATTGTTTTGTCAGCAATCTGATGTCGTATAACACAATAGACGAGATAAATATTTTTTTTTACCCTTGACTGCAAAAAAAAGTTTTACGAAAAACTTTCTTTGCTATGGCACCAAAGATTTATAACAAAATTCCGCTTTTGATGAGAGAGCTGCCTACTACGATGTTTCAGAGAAAGCTTTAAACCATTCTATTTGATAAATGTTAGTATACAATTAAAGATTTTACAAATAACAAGAATGTAGACAAATAATCACAGATATTTTTTATTAACTTTTTTTTGTCATTTTTTTTTGTTACTCGGTTGACTCGCTAACTACACTCCTTTACAAACCTCTGTGGGATACTTAGTGCTATTATTGTTATAAGTTTTCTTTGTAATATTATTATAAGTTGATAAATATTTAAAAAAATGTGAAAGTGATGCAGCCTATCATAGTGTGTCAAGTGTAAAAGCGGGGAATTTTGAAACGTCGAAAAAGTTTTGGCCCGACTATGAATTGACGTTAATTGAAGTTTGTTTAGGATTCGGGACAGTATGAGTGTGAGGGATTCTTTGGATTTGACTTTAGACGGTAATTTTCATCAATATTACATGATTAAAACTACTACTTTAGCACAACTGAGCCAGAGTAGATTTTTATTACCTTCACTGCCAAACTTGGTGATTGTGACAAATACTCCCTCTTGTTTGAAACTAAATTCATCAGTGGACGTACTTAAATATTGTGAGCTGATAAGGGTTAGAGTGATATAGGAGGGAAGACATTATTATGAAAACGTTCAATACCTAATAAGCAACAGTAAACTTTAATAAAACATCTGCAGCATCGAAAAACGGAATTTAGAATACACTGAACCAAACGTGTTGTATTATTCATAGGTACAAAGCAGTCTGAGTAATGTACGCTTATTTATGTGTGACACTTACGCACCATAAAAGCAAAAAACACTATAACGGCTCGTAAGTCTCACACATAAACAAACACTTAACAAATAAATAAGCAACAAAAGTTTGCTTGTGATTGCGACGCTTAAACAAACTACTAAGACCAATCCAGCACAGAATAAAGATAAAGCCGTAACGAAAACAAAATTAACTTGCTAAATGGAAGCTGCTCCTTATTCCGAGCTCTAAGCAAGATATTAAACAGTCTCTAAGAACTTAAGTTCTTACAACTGAGAAGGTAATTTAAGTGCAACTGCAAACTTTTGAATAGGAAGATCAAAAGCTACATAAATACACAGATGGCTACGGTGAGTAGGAAGCTACGTTATAGGTAACACAAGGCGCTTGTGTCTATAAAGAAGTTTCACTAAATTTGTACACTTTGCTTCTCTTTTTAACCAACGAAAAACAAAAGACAATGGAAAAGGTTAGGTATAGTGTTCGGCTGCATGTATATTATTTTTATTTATGTTCGTCGATTTTTTCTTCTATTATGAACCGATTCGGAAAAATTATTTCGCTCTTGTATGGAAAATAAGCCCGAGGTGGTCCCATAAACATCAAACAATATCAAAATGAAAAAAAATATATATTGTTGTGTAACAAAGAAGCGAAGTATACTTAAGTGAGATTTTTGTCGGTTTCCCTTACAAAATTGCGCTTGGCTTACTTTAAAAAAAATAGTTTATTTGCTAAAATCTATTTGTAACTAAAGCAAAATACAGGGCTTTTTTCTCAACGCTTTTTGTATGTACAAAACAATTAATTTAATTTGGTTGCTTAGAGACGCTCAACAGTACATATTGTGGTTGAAATAGTAACCTGTCGGCCAGGATGACTCATTAGTTACATACCTGTTAAGCGTGATGGCGGCCAAATGCTTTTGCTATCCCCAATAAAAAAATAAAAAAACAACAATAGAGAGACCGCGCGTACCGAATGCGAATTTAAAGATATCTTGCAAACAAATTTTTCTTTCTTATAACATTATGATTATAAGTTTTATAAACAATAGCATTGTTTATAAAACTAAATGCTATTGACCATGACTGTTTTTTAGATTTTCGGCATTTGCAAGTAACAGACGATTGCACTTTTCTTCGTACACAATACCTGCTTCGTGTGAACAGTGTCTCTCTGTAAGTTAAATCAGTTGGAAAAAGTTAACATTCAATTTGTGCCATGAGATTATACAAAAGATCAGCAGAATCAAAAGTTACACAAGGTTGTACAACTTCGTAAGTCACAAGAAAATGGAACCTGATTTTATAAAGCAAATCTAACGAAATTCAACTTTACGGTTGAACTTAATACCGGGCTCCGATTTAAAATTCAAAACGCTTAATATTTCCGTTTTGTTGAACCGTGTTTCGCCACTTACGTTACCAACATTTACAATTCAAATGAGAACTTATATTGCACACTATTTCAAGCCTACATTATCCTTTGGAGTAAAACTCGCAAATTCCGTATATTTCGTACAAACACTGCTGTTACTGCAGTGTATTTAGAGTTAAGGTAACTTAAAATTCTAGCCCTACTTACTCGTAGCTTCTAACAAAGTTCTTTGGAGGAGCATGTAAAAATATTCTAGGTACCTTTATTATTCACGCACAAAAGCTCTCGGTTGCCTCATCGTAAATTGAACATCACATTCTTTCCCCCTTCTAGATGCCATTATTAGCGATCAGTTTACCATAAACGTTTGTACTTGCACGTGAACTTATTATTGGGAAGACTGAATCTAAATAAATTGTGATATACAGACTGCCGGCACCAGTTGGCACCTTACAAAACCGTACGGGGAAGTTCTTACGCAAACATTTTCGTAGAGTCAACACTAACTTTTAACTCATGTTAGTGACACAAGGGACCAGGTACTGTGGAGATCTCATCGCCCCCAAGCAGATACCTTGATACCACCTACTTGTATGTGATTTTAGACATTTTAAGCAGGACGCTTACTTTAAATCTTCTGATCAAGGTGCGTATCTAATAACCTTCAGAAATTCTAGCTATTTCTCACAGTAAAATTGTTATGAACGGATCAAACGTTAATGTGGATTTCTGGATTATAATACCTACATAGAAAATACTCAAACCACCTTACCTAAAAGTAACATACTTGGAGAAACGCCCCAAAAATTCAACGGTCCCGAGAAAAAAGCATCTACATTCCTTCGCGGGCTAGGCTTCATACTAATCCAACCGCAAAGATAAGTTTCTCCGTAAGTCCATATAAGCAACTGTAAGGCAACTCGTTAGTTACCCATAGACAGTGAGTAGCCGATGTAAAAGCCTCGTAGCCGCGCCACTTCCTCAATTATCGTTTATAGGCTGCGATCACGTGACTAGGGTTTGCCAGGAATTTGGGCATAGAATGTATGGGAACCACACAAAAGCTTATCCTAATAAACTATGAGTTTCATGTTCGGTAGTTTGTAGGTAGGTTCCTAGTTTTTAAGTTGTGAGATAGTCAGCCTCGGGTACATGATTATATCAATGTTTGGTAATTAGATTATTTAGGTCAGGTGTTGTAATCCTACGAGTATAAATAATAACGTGAATATTTATCTGCCATTTTACAAGAAACTAGTGTGTATTCCAGTTAAAGTTGACGAGCTTTATCTAAAGAAGTACCGATTTATTTTAGGTTCAATGAAAGTTATCGTTCCAAGGAATATGGACAGATATAATATAAAAAAATACCTTCCCTATTTAATCTTAAACTGGAAAAACCGCTCAAAACCCCTCGAATCGTGTCATCTTTCTTACAATACGGCCATCAGAAATGTTTACAAGCAATAAAAGCCCTCCCTTTTCCACCAGTCGTCTCAGCCATCTATTCGACGATGTGGGCCACATTTGCTGTCTCCGCTTTTGCAAACCTGTTCCAAATAAATTCGCATCCCCAAGAATGAGTACGATTATACGCAAATAAGAATAAATTAGATTTGTTTTCTATATACTTTATACATTTGAATAATCTTAATTTCAATAGTCAAATCCTGTCAATTCCAGTCAAGTGCTGAAGTTTTGTATGGACTAGCTCGAAAAAAAATCTTTATGAGATAAATATGTTTGATATTAGATTTCGTAATAGCCACATTCTAATCGGTTAATAAACTACTTCAAATAATGAATTGCAACAAAGTTCAACAATTTTACTGCCCACCGGCCACGATTCAGCTCCAGTTATTCCTTCCAAGTTTTATGGTAGACTTTTATTGTCCGACAGATGAGGTTATTACGCTACAGTGTTATGTTCTTATGGGGGTTTATCGTACTGAAATGATAGTCGCACTTATTTCACAGTTTTATTCAGCTGTTAAGTTTATGAGACCATCTGCACTTTGTATGAACGTTACCGACTGGAATAAGAGGCAAGTCGATTTTGTTCGCTTTGTCAAGCTTTGTAGAGTCCTTTTGGTTTATTTTTAATATCATTTATTATTAACTACGTATATCGTTATCTAAGTGTAAATGGCTTTTTGCTGGTAAAAATAGATTATTAGTATACAGAGAGAGATTTGGTGAAGTTTGATTTGCTTTATCAGGATGGTAAATATCTTTTGTTTCTTAAAAATAACTAACAAACTACTAATATAATATAATTTATATATAAAAATTGGGGCCGGTGTTTCTCTTCAAATCATCTTCTATTCTTCAGAACAAACAATGTAATTACAAACTAATTACATCAAAACTGGCAACCGTCTCTCGTCTAATTAATTCATTGTCAAAATGTCGTTTCAGCTTAAATAACATTAGGATCTTTGTTTATTCACTTCTCCTTAAATTTATCTGCTGATTAGATTCTTCAACGAGTATTAAAATATGTAAGCGTTTAATTGTTGTGAATATTTAAAAACAAGAACGGAATGTAGAAAGACCTCTCAACCGATGGATCGACGTCATCGTAGCGATCACAGGGAGTCGATAGAAGGAGGCGGACTCAGGAGGCCTATTTAAATTCTCCAAATTGGATAGAAAATACTTTATTACACTTATATAAAAAATTACAATAAAAACTTCAAAATTAAGTAACAGTTAGCGATCTTGTCACTCAAGAGCGATTTCTACCAGACAACCATTGGCTACAAATTACGCAAATGTTTGTTTCATTTACTGGTAGAAGTAGTAGTAACTGGATTAGGAATACAATAACTGATGCTATGTGTATCGAGGTCAATAACAACTCATATCGAATCATAGACAGCCAAAATAGTCTGAAAGAGATGCTGGTATCCATATTACTGAATTTTGTCGCAAAAATACGCGTATGATAATAAAACACACATTTTTGTTCAGCTTAAAAAGCCTGAAAGTGTCCTATCAACGTGAAATGTAATTTGTTGCGAGTCTCGTTTAATTTGTTTGTATTTTGGCCCTTTACATGTCCCTCCTTAATAGCTTTCTTATTTACAGTTGTAAGACAGAATTACGACAACTTGGCTTCTCCACAAGGTTTTTTATTCCACGTTTCAGGTTTGTTTCATCGCTCATAAAGTCATCAAGTCTTAAAACCTAAGCGTAGGTCTTAACTTGGTGAGTTCTTCTCACTCTGTGACGTCGCGATTAAGTTATAATAGCCCAAATGTTCAGTCATATCGTATGATTGAGTATTAGGTCTAATAAATAGAAACTGAAATATATTACTTTGCTAACAAAGAATATTATCCTGAAATCTTTCTCAGTTTATAATTAACGCATATTTTCTGTGTTTTCCTCTAGAGGCCGTCCAAGCTACGGTTTTTACTTATTAAATACAGACCCAGATCTTGCATTTATATGAGTATATTCCTTAAACTAAAGCAGAGCTAATTAATAAAGCCTGGGCCAGTATAGCTGCCAAGACAAGCAAGTTGAGAATGATTTAATGCAGAACCCAAATGAAAACAGCTGGCTTCGACCTTGGCCCACCTGTCAAATTTAATTGAACCCCGAAAATGCCGTTCTTACTACGAATCATTTATCTTTAATTCGATATTACATAAATAAATAATGATGGACAATCCACACAGCATCATTTAGCCTCAAGCTAAGCAGAGCTTGTGTTTTGGGTACTATACATACTTAGATTAGATTTTTTTTTAAATATTATTATATAAAAAGAAATATTTTGCTTGAATGCATATGATACATCAAATGACGCAAAGTCGGATAGATTCCCATAAAATTGTATTATACAGTAGATGTGGTAGGCAATATTCTAAGCGAGCATCATCATCATCATTATCAACCTATATTAGTCCACTGCTGGATATAGGCCTCCTTCAATGAGCTCCATAGCGCCCTGTCTTCAGCTTGACTCATCCAGCATCTGCCAGCAGTCCTTCACATGTCGTCATTCCACCTGGCCGGAGGGCGTCCTACACTACGTTTGCCGAGTCGTGGTCTCAATAACACGTTTACCCCAACGGTCGTCGGCGATACAAATTATTACAATATATTATGTAAGTTATTATAATACTGTATATGTTGTTTGTTGTTTGTTCATGAACAAGCTTTTCAATTAAAATCTGTTTAAAACTTTTATTTTAAATTTAGAATTTATTTGGAAGCTTTATTTTTATTATATTCTCTTATTTTATTTAAAGTTTCATCAGAGGTTTCATTTTCAATTGTGATTCATCAGGAAAAACTATATTTAACATTAACCTTTAAATTTCGATCCCAATGCGCCATCAATTGCTAATATTAAGATTCCCGATATCACAGTTCACTATTCGTTTGTTTATATATTTTTCTCCATCCCTAGGTTGCCTGGGAGAAATCGCTGTTAGCGATAAGGCCGCCTATTGTACTTTTAATATGTAATGTTTAGATATAAGGTGTTATTTTATAGTTTTAAGTGCAAGAGTTCATTCATTCATTCATTCATTCCCAGTAATAATGTCAATAAAATCAAGTGCCACTGATAATAATATAAATTGGGTATTTAATAGAACAGTTACCATTTAAGTGTTGGTTCGTTTTATATTCGTGTTCCATCGACATCAACTCCAATATACCATTTGAATGGCGGTTACTTGTGGAGATACGATCTGTATTGAATAATCAGTAATTGGATTGGAATAAAATTAGCTTTTGTTGCTAATAAAGGAATATATAGGAAGTGTAAGAACTTAGATAAAGCTTTACGAGAGCTTTTAGATGTTATTTTACATTTTGGTCAGGAGTTTATCTGGTTTCTGAAGCTCGTTCTAAGGTAAAACATAAGAAAACAATATTAACATAAAACAATTATATTAATTAATTAAAACTAACCATCATAAACAAAAAATAAGCGTCCCCTTTTTCGCATGTCTTTAAAAATCTTAACTGTATGTATCTATCGTACTTTATACCTACCTACAAAAAAAAACTTACCAATTCAGTGTGTCACGCGTCAACAAAAAAAGCAATTTTCCTACCTTACAAAATATATCTCCAATGAGCTCGTAATTAAAATACAACTTATAAATGCAATTTCATCTTTAACAGGTGCTCCATAATGCATCTTTGTAAGCATGATATTTCAAAGATTTATAATAATAACGAGCGATCTCAGGGAATACGACCCATAGTGGGCTGTTCACATTGAGACGGGCTAGAGACGAATCCGTATGGTGATTATGTAACTCGCGACCGGTTCGCGACAAGCGTAAATTAAGCAATCAGTGCTATCAAACGCCAATTTTGGTCAATTTTGACGTTGTAGCTGGTATCAAACTAATGCAAAATTGACGTTTGACAGCACTTATTGCTTAATTTACGCCTGTCGCAAACTGGTCGCGAGTTACATAATCACCCGGCCGGTCCGTGGAAAAGTTACCACGCACTGTCATTTACCCTTTACACATAGACTCGATCCCAATCTTAATAAAACCACTGCACTGTATCGCTATTCCGAAAGCAAGCTACTAATACGTAGTGCTATATAGTTATTCTGTGCCAATACCTACAAACTGGCTGCATAGAATCACTATACATAGTCCCATAATGAAAATGGTAACCTTGAAGGTGCGCTTGTAATTTGACAGCAAGGATAGTGAATTATCCTAAACCGGTTACGTTCCTGAAACGGTACACCAAAGAGTAAACTATCATACCAACATTTACTACAGCCACGTCTGTGGATACCGGGCAGAGGTTACCAACTGTTGGACTATCTGCTGTAATAACTGTTGGGTCGAACGGCTGGGTCAAATAGTTAGGCAGATTGGCCTCGCTCGGGTGAATAGCAATATTTCTCAAATATTTGGGTGGATATAGGTAATTACTAGTTGAGGTCGGGGAACAAATTTAGTTTAATAATTTAATGCTGTCTGAGGTGGAACATTGGAGCGATGAAAATTAATTCAAATTTCATCGTAGATGACTAAATTTACTTTAATGCTGCGGAAATCAAAATTCTTAGATTTTACTTTTTGAAACTGTGAAATCAACTAGCCAAATAATGAAATATTTTGGATAATTTAAGATAGTAAGTAGGTTAAACAGTTTTACTTGGTTTTTATAACATTACTTCTGAAAATCGCAGACGACAATTAATTAGATAGTATCTTTTTTTCATAATTTATGAAAAAAAGCAGACAAACGATCGGTTGACAGGTGTAAACACGACTCATAAGCTATGACAATGGACATACTCATCCCAACAGCGGCGATTTTTTTTTTGTATATTATTTATCAACAAAATCCACAGCTCTTAAAAATAAATAAACTTATCTTATAAATATAACAGACAGCCAATAAAAGGATTTACATTATTATTAATGGAAAAAATAAGGACGACATCACCAAAAATGCCACAATAGAGTAGAGTAAAAGATTGGCGATTTTCCGAACTTTTCCCTAAAATTAGAGGTAACATAGAATAGGTACCAAACCAGCCTAATTCAGCTGATCACATAAGTACGCTGGTCCTCATTAATCAGCGGCTTACAGCGTCGACGGACGGTGAATTAGCAGTCACATTGATTGTCGCAGTAAATACATCGACGTACTAAACTAGTACTCACCTACCTTGTAGTGATTTTGGGTAATTGATTAGTTGATGTGTAAGTACGGAATTGGTAGGTGCTTTGGGAACGAATTATATACAGGGTGGAAAAATCCTTCTGCACTTTAAATCCTTAAGACTTTATTTTACTCAAAGGAAACATTCCATTGTTTTTAAAAAGAAAAAAAACTGCATTTAAAGATTTTTTTTAAACCGCTTGCCTCACGCGGGAATCGAACCAGCTAAAAAAAACACCTGCTATTTTATTCCACTTCATTTTCAACACTCATTGGCTGCATTTTGGTTATGAATAAAAAACAAAAGTTAACGAATCAATGAGCGATGCAAAAAGTCTTACAAATACTTCGGAATCGGCATGCTAAATTCTAGTTCGGGTGGAAGAGACAAATCAACCCGACATTACTTTTTAGCACTAACTTACTTAGGTACCTACAGCAGTGACCGGAAAAGAAAGACATGGAAAGGTTTGAGGGAGTTCTTTTTTTAACAGTGGATCAACAATAAAATCTAGCATGCAATGGAGCATCCATAACGTAGGCAGTGCCATGTACTTCTTTTCAAACATGATAATGTTGAGCAATTGTTGATTGATCGTGCCGTTGTTGTATGTATGTATACGTGCCTACTAATAATTAAAGTAAGTACCTACCTGCGAATATGTGACTCGTATCGTATATATATATATAATTATAATAGGTATACAATGTGTATTTTCGAACCTTGATCAAACGAGATTTGCGGATACACGACGTATATTTATAGAGTTTAATACAACATGCAAAAAAGTACACCTCAATAACCCAGTTTTAAAGTTACAGATCAAAAATAAAATAAAAATCACTTTTTTTTTGCAAATTTCTAAAAAAATAATGATTTTACTAGGCTTATGTACCGATATTGTATTTTTTCTTATTTTATTAGCTAGGTAAACTATCTAGCTTTCAAATGAGACTACTTTGAATAAAATACACCGTTTACTCAAAAAGAAACGAAGAAAAAACCAGATGAATTAGTTTTCATTAAAAAAAATTATTTAATCGGCTTTATTTTTGAGATAGTGTAGGGGCTCGTCGAAGGTGTAAGACTTCAACTAGGGCTGGTCGGGAGTGATGATCGAATAAAACACTTCAGAACACTTAATGTTGGTTTATTCTACCGAATACACACAACTACGCACTTATTACAAAGTCACTGCACTGCTCTATTCACTATTTACTTTAAGACTTGTTCACTTGGTCACTTGCAAAATCAGAACTAACTAAACCCGCGTACAAGCTCGGCCTTTATACCTCTACTGAGCCTTACCAGAAAATTCTACGATTTTCCGGGCTATACCTATCTCTTTCTATATTCTAGAACATTTCTGCTTTCCCTTTCTATCCTTTATATTCATTCGAGAACATGTACTTAGCTAGGTAGGTATATACACGGGCCGGTCCCTAACAAGTACATCCTAATCTGTGGCGTAATCGGCCTAATGTCGTCGTCGCTAACATTCTCCCCACCAGTGCGCGCTCCAGCAAGCACTTCAATTCTTGGAAGCGACGTCACAATACTTCTTGGTCGATGGGATGAGAAGTCTCATTGGCAAATGGTCCTGTCCGTCGAAGGGCTTCGTAGTATCTTCCTGTGGCTAAGTGCTCCGTTTCAATCCACAGCCAGTTTCCTTTCACAGACTCTCTATTCTTCTGACCACTTCCTTTTTTCAGGCGAATCCTTCTTCTGCCTCTGCTTTCCGTTTTGTCCGGAGTCTTTTCCATGATCATTTCCTTTTTCCTTTTTCTTATTTTCAACTTTCTTATTCCTCGTGCCTTACATGTTTCTTCCATAACTACTGGTTCTTCATTCTCTACCTTTGCTGCTGTTATCTGTGCCTTGACGATTACTGGTGCAGTTTCCAATGGAGTTTCCGCGACACTTGTTTCTGTGGGGTACTCCTGTTGGACTTTGGTTACCAGAAGTTCAGCTCCGGGACTATGTTCCAGTTTCTTCGTATTTTCTAACAGCTTAGCGTCGGCATTGCTGCTGGGGCATCGCTGCTGAATCTCAATCGAGTGCGAGTCTTTCGAAGTTTCCTCATTTATGCTACGGCAGTAACTTACAAAGTTCACAGCTGCGGTCGCTTCTGGACGAACACCGTGCAGCGTCCATCCTAAGCTCGTGAGCGATGCAACTGGCACGTTGCGTTTTCCTTTCTGCACTTTTCTCGTCACGATGAGATTCCAGTTGTCCTGTCCAATAAGCAGCATTGGCCTTTTCTTCTCATACAGCAGTTCTTTCTTCAAATTCTTCAGATGGCTGCATTCATCGATAACTTTCTCGTCGATACCTTGAGATGTTAGCCTTAGATTTTCTATCGTCCGCACTCCTTTCAACAGGCGCTTATCTTTCCTAAAGGCTCCTTTAATTTTCAGGTCCATTTTCTTGGAGTCTTTAATTTTAACATTCATTCCACCAACGGTTTCAAATTTCAGCGGTTCTGCTGTTCCGGTAACTCCAATGCGACGGGCAATATCTTTATCAATTAATGACAGTGTAGAACCTTCATGTAACAATGCCAAAACTCGAGTGGTTCCCTTCGGTCCGTAGACATCTACAGGAATCATCTTCAGGTAGACCCTCTCTTTATCTGCTGTCGCGTAAACGGATGTCACCATTTCCTTTTTCTCTTCGTTGGCGATTTCTTCCTGCTGCGATGACGGTGCCGAAGCATGATAAGCTGGCTCCAAGTGCAGCATGGTATTGTGAGATCGCTCACATTTCTTGCAGGGCGGTGCTCTGCAGTTCGCCTTCAAGTGTTTTCCTCGTAAGCACATGAAGCAGAATCGATTCTTCTTAGCGATCTCCCATCTTTCATTGGCGGATGCTTCCTTGAACTCTTCGCATTCGGTAAGCCAGTGATTTTCTTCACAAAGAACGCAGAACTTCCTCGGTTTCTCATACGCCGTTTCTTCTTCGTCGTCCGTCGCTGTATTCACCTGATGACGTGTGTGTCTCTTCTTGATTATTTCCGGTGGAGCGTAAGCGGCACACAAAGAGGCTTCGTAATTCAAAAAGTTCTTGATCTTCACCAATTCAGGTTCTTCACCACTTCGTGCTTTGTAGTCAAACCATCGAAGTCGGTACGACGACGTCATTTTCTCTATAATCTTTATACACGTTTCTGGCGAATACAAGTATTCCGCTTTGTTCAGGGCGCTGATCGTTGCAACTGCGTTACTTATGTGGCTTGCGAAAACACACATTTCTCTTGGCGACTCACCAACCCGTGGCAGCTCTTTGATCTTCTCTATTTCAGCGAGCGCAATTTGCTCTGGCCTTCCAAATCTCTGTTCTAGGGCGTCCATTACAAAGCCAGGGTTAGAAGCCACAAACAACAGACTTCTGACGACTTCCCTGGCTTTTCCTTTGATGGCTTTCCTTAGTCGAGCCATGTTCTGCACATCTGTGCAAACAGCAGCGCTGTCCATAAATGCCCTTTTAAAAGGCAACCATTCTTCATAATCTCCATCGAAATCTGGTAGATCCCAAACCTGTGCACACTGTCCTGACCTAGTGGCACTTATGATGGCGTCGGCGAGTTTACTTATTTCACAACTAAGGCCTGGCTGGTCCTTAGCAGGTGGCAATGGTTTATGCACAATCTGTAGTTTTGGCTTGTCCACAAACTTTCTCGATTGATCCACCCATTGTTCCACCTGTATCGATCTTTCCTCTTCGAAGTCATCATCTTCCGATTGAACTTCCGAAGAACACTGTGACCCAGTGACACTCTTGCGGGCAAACTTGGCGGCGATCGTAGCTGCTCTTTCTTTGGCCTTAGCTACTGCAATATTTGCTTTTGCAGCAGCGCCAGCAGCTTCAGCTGTTGCAATCCGGGCTCGAGCTTCTTCAAGTTCTTTTTCTTCTAGTTTCCGAAGAGCAGATGACTGCGACCTCCTTGAGGATCTCGTCGACCGTGGAGCAGGAACATACATTCGTGATGAAACGGACGGTGGAACTCTTTTTCCTCCAATGTTCATCATTTCCATAACAGCCGTTGCTGGACACAAACTTTCTGAAGAAACCAACGGTGGAACTCTATTTCCTCCAATGTTCTTCGTTTTCATATCAGCAGTTGCAGGACACAAACTTTCCGAAGTAACCAACGGTGGAACTCTATTTCCTCCAATATTCTTCGATTTCATACGCGTCGACCACCTTGATGGCCCGGGCGGCAGCACGGGGCATTCTGATGCTTCCGTTGTCCTTGACGGTACTATTGTGCAAGGAGTTCCAATGGACGACGGAGCGGCGGCGCTGGATTCAGTCGGCACGTTCAAAGTTGTAGTCGTGGTCTTTTCTTCATACATCCTCGGTGAACTGGAGCGTACAATAGGCGTGACGCGAAATCACTTCCCAATCCGGCGCTCGTAGGACCAAAAACTGTAGGGGCTCGTCGAAGGTGTAAGACTTCAACTAGGGCTGGTCGGGAGTGATGATCGAATAAAACACTTCAGAACACTTAATGTTGGTTTATTCTACCGAATACACACAACTACGCACTTATTACAAAGTCACTGCACTGCTCTATTCACTATTTACTTTAAGACTTGTTCACTTGGTCACTTGCAAAATCAGAACTAACTAAACCCGCGTACAAGCTCGGCCTTTATACCTCTACTGAGCCTTACCAGAAAATTCTACGATTTTCCGGGCTATACCTATCTCTTTCTATATTCTAGAACATTTCTGCTTTCCCTTTCTATCCTTTATATTCATTCGAGAACATGTACTTAGCTAGGTAGGTATATACACGGGCCGGTCCCTAACAAGTACATCCTAATCTGTGGCGTAATCGGCCTAATGTCGTCGTCGCTAACAGATAGGTAACATATTATTTTTTATTTTTTGTTTTTTTTCGATAAATATATGTGGTGTATTCGCACATCTCGTTTGATCAAGGTTCGACAATACACATTGTATATTTATTCCTATAAAAGATATTCGTATGAAAATATTTTACTGGGAACTCAAGACAAGAATAAAAAATAAATTCTTTGAAGATCAAAGCACTGAACACTTCCTATGGAGTTTAATTCCACTATTCGTCAATTTATCAACAAAAATTTGTCTGAAAAATGTTTTCACTCATTTTATTTTCCAAGAGCTTGAGAAGAATTATTTTACCCCCGAGATATAAGAATGATATTAGCAATTTATTAGTGAAAATCTTTGGGAACGAAATAAATGATTTGCGAAAATATTGCGTGAAAAATTGGTCTCTTGATATTACGTCCCATTATCGTTTCGTCGAAAACTTTTGTGTAATTAATGTACATCTGTTGCCTGACTTCTTGAACAGTTCTATTCAGTTACCGGACAAATTCTGAGAAGACAACTTTTGTTTAGAACGACTGATCATCATCATCATCATCATCATCAGCCTATAGCAGTCCACTGCTGGACATAGGCCTCCCCCAATGAGCGCCATAGCGCCCTGTCTTCAGCTTGCCGCAATCTGCCGCATCCAGCATCTACCTGCAGTCTTTCGCAGGTCGTCATTCCACCTGGTCGGAGGGCGTTACCGAGTAAAACGAACGACTGATGTAATTGTACAATTGAATATCTATCTAAAACATGCCAAGGTTGCATGAAAAAATCACGTTCAAACGCTCTCAGCAATACCTTTTACTACATTGTTTATTATATTATTAAGATTTAAAAAAAAGGAATTAGGTTAATTTCAAGTATAATAAAGTGTTCATTCATCAAATTCCTACTATAAGAGTACTAAAAAAGTACGTAGTACTAGTACTTAAGTAGTAGTAAGTTTAAATCCCTACTACTTAAGTTGTTTTGTATTTTTTATGTGTTTTTTTGTAACTGTTTATTATTGTGTGTGGCTATAAATAAATTATTTTATTCTTTTTTACTATATTTTTTTCCGTAACTACTTCCAATGCAAAGAGGACCATTTCTAAATTGAACGCTTTCTATTACCCACTCTACTTCGTACGATTCTTGTTTGATTTTGAATGGAGTTAATTATTCTAGTGAATTAGTATATGCTGCAGTCCTCTCTGAGCTTCATTCTCATTCAGTAATGGAATTAGTCCATTTGGAATACATTTTAAAAGGTAACTCGTTAGCCCTGGAAAATTGTATAAGGATTAACTCGAATGAGCCTTGTTGGCTGAATGGCGGCAGGTAATGATTCCACTTTAGTCCGTAAAAGCTTTAATGGGTAAAAGGGTGGATATAACCACTTCAAGATATCGGCTAAATACCTAGGTACTCGTAGGGTTTATATCTCGATTAAATAATATGTCTTTATTACGGTGTGAAAATCGTAGACCATAGACTGAAGACATATTAATAACTACTATTTAATAATTAAAAAATATATAATAAAACTAATTTGCAACGTAATGCAAGCTTTGAACGTTGAAATAGAAATAGAAATAGTTTATTCATATCAGACATGGTAAATTAGAGAGGTGGTAACACAAATAAATTGATCCTCATATCTCGCCACATTACTGGCATGGGAATACATAAAAAAGTATCAGTTAAGTTTCACAAACAACAAAATATTTCAAATAATAATTCTCATGCAAATTAATAAAAAGTAAAGTTTAATTTAAATAAATGTCAAGCCATACTATACAATGAAAATATTCAAAATTAAAGTTAGATTAACGTGAACGCTTGAACGCTTCGTTCAAAGCTTGCATTGCTTTTTGTAACACCAGTAGGTGGACATATACCTAGCGTTATCACGGAATGGTTCCTATTAAAGCTACAGGCACAGTATCTACTGACTTAACCTAGATTTGTGGCAAGATTTTGAATAATCATCTTTAGTGAATGCCTAAGCATTTGGAGCCTATTTTGTAACATTGTCAGAATAACTGCGATATCGGTGTATCAAAACCATCTAGTCTGATACATCCATCCGTAAAAATCCGAATGCGTCCTTAAATACCGAAAACCGCAAGCTTAATTGAGTACGGTACGGATTTTTTGGATAAGATCGTTTTTAAAACGCACTTTACCGAAGCGGACGCTTCGGAACGCGAACTTAGACTGCATTCTAGAATAAATACAGCCAAGGAACTAGGTATCCAGAATAAAGTAAGTAGACCTGATAACCACCCATGAATAACTAACGTTTCATAAGTGGATGCTTTCGTTATCACATATTCAAGGCTCGTAATAGTAACTGCCTCAGTGACGTCACCTGACTTTAGTAATTAGGAGACTTGTGGAGACGCCTTTATTGCATTCATGTTGCTTTTAGTTACGAACCGAAGTTGTGTAAGTGAAGTTATGATGTTATTTGAAATACTTGCTCAGTCGCGGCGCTTTTGATAGATGCTAGTATATAATAGTGATGTCGTTTTGTTTAAGTTTGTTTTGGAACTGTTGTTGTTATTCTTAGCCTACTTTATTTGTCTAGTGGGTCAACGCAATCAGCTTCTATTGCTCACACATTTTCCGCAACATCAACCATTGATATTCAGATCTGCAAAAACTTTGATCCACCTATATATGCCAATTATTAGGTAATAGGTACCTATGTTTAACGTTCCCATGGGAACATAGTAAAAATTAGTGATTTTTTTGAGATATTTTAAAATGATTACAAAAATCAATGAAAAAAAGGCTGATTTTGCATAAATATCGTACTAACTTTTAATAAAAATACGTCATAACATTTAATTGAGGGTTTTTTTCACAATTTTAGTCTGAAAAGAAGCTTCTGTTTTTTCTAATCATTGCTGACTTTGTTTTATAGTAATTGATCGTTTAGTTTAAAAGTTACGCCATTTTGTTTAGCTGGGGGTCGTCGTAGCGTAAAAAATGTTTAAAAACGCTATAAAAAAATAACAAAGAAAAATAAAAAAAAACATAACACATTTTCCGTCAATAAAAAGTAGGCGTAGTTTCTTTCATTTTAGTTTGTGCACTTTATGCAGACTCACACTACACGTATATTGCGTAATCCACCGTATCCGTTCCGCATTCTCAAAATGCAACTTAGGCGGACGCGGAACGGATGTACTGTAACCGATTATTTTCCGCATATTCGGTTTCGCATCCTCGTATTATTTATAATAGGGAAAGGAAGATAATCTGATATTTATAGTTCTGAATACTTACAGAACTAGAAACATAGAAATAACTTAGAAGCAGTTGAAATATTTCAATCTCGGTAGCAAGGAGTCGATGGATAGAGGCGAGACCATGGACGGCTATTCGTGGCGTTGCTTGGGAGAGGCCTATGTTCAGCACTGGACATATACCTCCGGGCTCATAGTAATTGGTGTCAATAGGGAAGCAAAGCTGCGGGCAGAAATGATTACCTAGTTAAATGTTTTGTATTATGTTGTCTCTACATATTCTCCATTGTTTTATTTAACACTGTTTGATGCTTTTTTGTATGTCGAGGTTGAGGTTTCCATTCCTGCCTTGGGACAAATATTTGTACGATCTGCAAATATTTTTCCGGGTGGTCTGGGTATCATAATAATGTATATACCATATATCTATGCAAAATTGTTATTATGTGTATCAGTCATAAAGTTCACATAACACAAGCTCTGCTTAGCTTTGGTCTAGATGACGCTGTGTGAATTGTCCAGCATTATTTATATATTTTATTTATTTATATTTATAATCACAATAGTGTTTCTTCTCAAAACTACACCCACGTCATCAATTTAAATAAAAGCGCGAATCTGCTACAACAAAAAATGAACCTACCAGCAACAGTAACTACGTAATTACTAAACCGGCAATTCGGTAATCAACGGAGTTCATTATTGTACAATGTAGGTATGGAACTGAGCCCATAGATATCTATGACGACGCCATTAGAATGAAATGCCAAATGGCTGACTCTAATCACGGGCGCGGCCGCCCCCGGGACAATGCGAGAGGCGAGACGAATACGTTAGTCAGGAATCGGTTTAACAACCGCTACTACGTAACCCTGTTTGGACTTTTATGGCCAGGAAAATTTTTGTTTGAATACGATTTTAAATTGTTTCCAAACACCCATTTCCAATGAACGTGACGATGACAATAAATACCTATACAGCGTGTTAATATTGTAATTTGTGCAGCCCGAAAGCGTACTCCATCTGAAGCACAAACAACTGTGTCTTAAGCCACATGTTCACTTAATTTAGTGAGAGGTTGGCCTAACTAAATGATTGCTGTTTATCAATATTTGGTTTATTTATTTATTTATGTATCTTTATGAATTGTAAGCTGTGTGTGTTATTCTGATATTTATGCTATAATATTGTGAAGTTTCATTAAAATCCATTCAATAGTCTTTGCGTGAAAGAGCAACAAGCATCCTCACAATCTTTTGCGTTTATAATATTAGTAGGATTTTTTCATCGCATTTCCGTGGTAGAACGGCAATCGACAATGTATCGCAATTTTAGTTCGGCACAATCGCGCTGATCACTCGCGAGCGTGTTCCGATGTCACGAATAATATGGATTGAACTGGAGGCCTTTGAGTGGCAATGCTGGCAAACTGGACGGTTGATGGCTGCGAACGATCAATGCGTGCCAGTTCATACAAGAGCTGAGGTTTCATCATCAATTGCAGCTGGATTTCGGGAAAGCAACGTTGGGAGATGTGCCTCAAGATGTGTGTCATCGCATCGAAAGTAACTATGGTCTGCCTGTCAGCCTGTTTGTCATCTTATATTACATATGACGCCTAAACGGCTAAACAGATCTTGATGAAATTTGGAAAAAAAATAGGTGCTATCTTGAGAAAGGGCATAGACTGATTTTTATTTAGGAAAATTGCAAACGAAGCCGCGGACAGAAGCTAGTCTAAAATGATTAACAAATCACCATAGTGGCGTAGGGATTAGGGCCTCTTTCTAATAAATGTTATTCCCTGACCGAGTCTGTACCAAGTTTACCTACCTACTTAAACAATCTGAAGGCCCAAAGGTAAGTGGCCCAAAACTTGCAAAAAGTGGCATACCGAGGCATCAAAGTGATTTATTCACTCGCCTATTTACTGTCAAATGTTTGAGTTATAAAGGCCTTCGTTGAACTTGCTTGGACTAGAGCTTCAACCAGGGAATCGAAACAGACAGAGCATTCAAACCTTATGTTTCCCTATTTGTTTTAACGGAGAACTTATTCAAAACTTACTTAAATTTTAATTGCTTCAAGCAGCTAATGATTCTCTTTGGGTGTCCCGGGAACGGACTTTCAACCGATTAGATTATTTCGTAACGATTAAATAAACAAATAAAATATACCTATATATAATAAATAAATACTGCCGGAAAATTCACACAGCATTATCTAGCCCCAATGTAAGCTGTGTTATGAGTACTAGATAAATGATATAATATGTACATAATACAATACATAACATAGGTAGATAATTTTATTATACATAAAAATCGACCAGAACACCCTGAAAAAATATCAACAGATCGTACAAACATTTGTCCCGAGGCGGGAATCGAACGCGCAACTTCCTGCGGCGCAGGCGGACCTGATCCCACCGCGCCACAGAGGTCATCAAATCGATTGGTGTTGCTATGACAACTACCGTTGCAGCGCGCGCGAACCAATCCCTGCTTTCGTTCAGAATTTAAACCAGTCACCAAGCATGTCTGTTTGTAACCTGTGTAGTGATTGGTAGTTTGTATCTTACGTCGTTTTGGTTTGAAGTATGGCCACTTTTTGTGTGGAATTTGATCTGAATAAGACTTCCTGACTTATTATTTATTCGTAGGTTCTAAGTAATCTTTGGTGTATTACACATTATATTAAACTGAAACTGAAACTGAAGCGCCTTAACTGAACCTTATTTGTGTTCCAGTACAAAAAAGCTTCGTAGGTTCGCTTACATCCGTAATAAATTAACATCATTCGTATTTAACCAGATTTGTATTGTTCACATTTTATGTTGTTTTACAATTTCGTGATATATATGATTTTTTTTCATATTTTACACAACATTTAATGCAAATATGAGGAACAGGAAAAGTTAAACGTAAAAGTATCTCAACTATCTTTTCTCGTTTTTTTATTATTCCCTCTAGGATATAATTTAAAATAAAATATATTTGGTCGCTTTCCACTAAAAATGTATTTGTGTAGATTTTAGAATAGGAAAATTTATCTAGATCTGCTGTAAAAATATACAAACATCAATAGAAATAACAAGGTTCGGTTCAAACACGCGACCGGATCCTAGATAAAACAAGTCAGGTACTCAACCCTGCAGAAATCTGTGAAAATCAAGGGACAACTATTCATCCATATCCAATTTGTTATTTGTATCGGCATTACATTGTATCTGAAGATTGTCACGTAGGGAGCAAACGGCTCGACGTGAATCACAATACACACATATTTGGCAATTCTGACTCTGACACTATTTGAATAGGTAAGCAATTGCTGTTATTCCGTTGAAATAAGGTCGACGTTGATATATCCTTGGTTTGGGTAGAAACAAACCTTTACTGAACCAGTAAATGCTTATTTCTATCCAAACCAAAAAGGTTGGGTGAAAAAATCCAGCATTATTAATAGGTATATTTCCTATAGATTGTGTTCCGCATTAAATGTGCCGTGCCATGATAATATTATTCAAAAACTTCAAGATAAATTAGTTTCAGAAATGCGGTCGTAAAAGTGAACCGAACTTTTGAGACATTTGAGTTTTTTGTTGATTATCTATCATAGTTAGAGACAGCTGATTTTGTGTCGCGTAACATTCTACCAGATACACAAACAATAAAAAAAAGATACCATTTTGCAAGTTAATTATATCCGAACATTTTCTAAGTCCAAAAATAAAATTGAAAATTTTACAAGTCTTTACGAATTTAAAACAAATAATCAAAATTTGGGCATAGGTTCCCCGTCTCAACAGAGTTTGAGACTTTTTAACTATCATGCACACAGAATAAATACAAGTCCTTAATTACACAATTCTTAAAGTCAATGAAATAGTAAAAAGTAAAAGTCCAAAAATTCCTAAATTCTGCAAAAATGTCAATCTTCTTTTTTCCGAACACTCGCTTCAAATAAAAAAATGTACTCACGATTTCACTTCACAAACCACTGGTGGCGCCCCCTAGCGCCTCCACAGAACTCCATCGGCTGCGGCGGTAATGGCCCAGCAACCGGCCGGCAGGCAGCAACAACGCCAGCACTGCTCCAGGTACAGTGGCGACCTCTAGCGCGACACCTTAGCACGCGCGCTGACCTCTTGCTGGCTAGCAATCCAGCGGTCGCAGCGACGTGCTGAGTACACTTAACATGCAATATCTGGTCCCACCCTTATCAGTGGGATCCAGGAGCAAGCGATGACCCGATTAGCCGACAAAACTTGCTAATGACATCCGGTCCTCCAAAGGAGGCAAAAATCAATCGATCATTTGAATAGCAAAGGACGTATGAAACATGCTGTAACATTTTTAAAACTATGACAGAGTGGTTTTTCACGCTAAAGACTTTAATTTCCCTTGCAGCGCAGGAAGGAAAAACTACTGAGGCGCCGGATGCGATACCTGCTACTCAATATTGTAGATTATGTTTAGTTTTCTGTTTATATTCTAAAAGCAAACTAAGATTAGCAAACTGCCTTCTTAAGGCTAGGGTTTTCGCGATGGACCCCAAAAAACAAAGCGTTAAGGTTCAATATAGCAAGGATAGCCTCGGATCTATGTACATTAGTAGGTAATCGTGCAATATGAACAAGCCGGGGCTGCCAGTATTGAAGTTAATGTTGGTTCATTTGGCAAGCGCGACCAGGCATTCACTGGCCTCACGAGATCCGGCTCGATTTCGCGACCTTGTGCTCTATGAGCTGACAATAAGGGTGGAATGGACTTCATAGCTGCTGTTGCCAAGTATTGAACGCGAAACACGAAGGTTTGATAAGGTTTATTGTTGTTCCCATCAGTGTCTTGTACCATCGCAAAGTTTTCATCAACAAAAACATTAACTTCACGTACCTACTGCCCTCTACCTAATCAATTTATTACTTGGTAATCCTCCCTAGTAACTAAGTATAAGGAAGTTTTGGATTGAGCGGGGTCAGTCGTCGTTACACATGGTTCGTTGCTGTTAGTAGTTTTTTTCAAAAAGTCGTAAATGATTTGGTTTTAAACATACCTACAAGAGAAACTACGAAAAAAGTTGGTAGAGTACCTACTCTACATACTTGGCTTGAAAAGAAAAACTAGCAAGTTGTCTAATCAATTTGTTGTTGTCCTTTTGCAGCATATTCTGAGAGAGGCAGGAAACAGGAAGTGCCACTCATATTCTAATGAGCTATGATGAGGTATACTCCACCTCCAGTGTAATTACCTATCTGAACTATATTATTGCGTTCCCAGATGGCTATGTTGTAAAATTGTTAACCTGAGTAGGTTCTTAAGTAATCAATATTATGTTTGGCTTTGTTATACGATTGTTTAAAAAATTTACATCTAGGACCGAGTCTAGAGTCTGCTCGGAAAACGAAAATTTCCCGGTTCCTTTTCAAGCAAGAACCACTCTAATGAATCTTCCATAAGATAGCGTTTACATAAAAACGAATAACAAACTTCGATTATCGCTAAGACTCTAGTATTTACATCCAGAAAAAGTAGAAAACAAACATTCTTCAAATTCGAAGTCCGCAATCGACTCTCGCTGTCCTCTAATCTCCTACGTAGCTAACCTAGCTGCAGAGTAACAATGGTACTATTAAACTCGTGTAAACCTACGAATTCGAGCATGACAGAATAGCGCGTCTCCGACGAGCCATCTAAACATTTCAAGCGGCTGGCATTATGCAAAGTTGCAACTGAGACTGCGGGTCTTGTGTGCACGACATACGGTACCTATACCTACAGACACAGTTCTTGTAGGTATGTGGGGCCATTACGGGCGTTCTGGGGCAACTCATCACACGGCGGCACAGCAGCCTGGGCGAGGCTAGGCACTCGATTCATTAGGTGCCACACGTACCGTAAATTAGCTATCCCTGAGTACCTAGTAGGTATAGTTTCTTGAAAAACTTGTGATGAGCAATAAAATTTATTGTTATGGCGTTAAGCTTTTATACACCATTTTTGAGGTATAAAATAAATGCCATATCTGGAAGAGAATATTGACCATCGAAGCCGAAGACTTTTGTGTCTTGAGATTAACTTTGATTTAGACTTTAATCACGTATTAACCACATAAGAGATATACATATGAACGTACTAGTAGTTTCTTTTTCATTTCTTCCACTAGTGGACAAACAATTTAAGTGAACAATAAAATGATTTTATTTGCTAATAATAATCATTTAAAGTATGACTTTTCTAAGTGCCTATTTTGTAAGCCTAAAGAAATAAATGATATTATTATTGACTTTGTCTTTGACTTTGATTGTAGGGAAGTTCGGCGCCTTTCGAATCCACGTTTCCGTCTATATAAACGGGACGTGCCTGGATAGAGGAGAATAATGCATTAGCGTTCACAGTACCTATTGTTGGTAGAGAAGCGTTTGCGACGAGCCCAGCCGGTCCCAGGGGAGCGCCGCTGACGACCAGATCAGAAACGGGTGGGAAATGTTCGCGCGGTCATTTCGTGAAAATGTAATACAATACAAATGCGTCGGCGGGAAAAAGGGAGGTTATGCCTACCCTCCACCCGACAACGTAATCACTACACCACCGGCGGCGGCACCGGCTCCAATGATTTAAATTATTCACAGAGCTGCAGATCAGCGGCTCAGAATAAAATTGAATAGAAATAATATAAGTTATTTCCACATAAATATCGGATGGTGTCAATGTAGAATGTTGTATAAAACTAGTAGAACGATGTCCCAAAAAAAAGCGTAATGAATTAAACAACCAGCCGAAATATAAGGAGGTCAAATTATAATAAAAATTACCGAATTAATCCGCGGAACAACATCCCTCAAGACGGGATTGTTTGAATCCCCATTAGGGCGAGATAAGCTGAGTATTTGCTCCGATTCGCCTCGATCCAATCACGATGAGCGCTTTGAAGGACCAGTGGAGTCCGAAACCTTATTAGGATTGCTAATTGCCTCTTTGTAAGCTTTTATAATAAAGTTTTGGAAAGGAAAGATGTACAAAGGATAAAATACAAATGCTTTCCGAATAAATATACCTTCCGTATACGAGAGTAGTTATTTTTATATACAATGTTATACATAATATGAAAAAGAAACGGAAGCATTATATTATGGCACTGCTTCGCTGCAGTGACCTGGCGCCTTATCCTCTTAAACCCCTAATTAATGTTAAATCTTTAAAACTACTTCCGCAACTCCCTCGTGAAATTCCGTCGTCGCGCGTATTGCAAAAACTTGGAGGTGTCTCACGGATTCCTTAGAATTATTTACTGGAAGGATTTGAATACCAATCGTAAAAGAACACAGAGTTATTGGCTCAGTTTTGGCCGACGACCGGACCACAAGTATCAAAAGAATTTGCGGCGCTCTATTTATCTTTCAATAAATAATAATAATAAATAAATGTAAGACAATCCACCTCATATTATCTAACTCCAAGCTAAGCAGAGCTTATGTATATCAATCATCTAGCACCCACTCATAACATAGTACAATACAATACGTAAATACCCAGAACACCAGAAACAAATATTTGTCCGGGAATCGAACCCGACACCTTTTTCGTCGCAGGCGGACTTACGCCCGCCGCGCCATATCGGTCGTCAGTCGTTTAGGTTTAAAACTAAATAAACGAGGTATTGAGGTAAGTATCGGCTGAAGTTGGCTAACACGATATGGAAGTATTAAGTGTCGTTTATCATAGCTGCTAATAACCTCTATCACAGACACACAGACGATTTACTTGTTTGTATAGTTGTGTTTGCTCTCTATGATCATTATCGTAATAATGCGGTCTCCAATCTTCACCCGGCTGTCTAAGGCTTACGTGAGTAATCTCAGCGGCGATTAGCGGCAAAAATCTCTGTTGTGGGCCGGTCTGTGTGTGTTGCGAACCAACCGAGTAACCGGCCCAGTTGGGGAAGTAGCTCGTTACAGACTCAGAGGATATTGTTATTGAGACGTAACATACTAAACTCACACGTGACGTGTGAAATACTCACCTGATGATTGATTCGTTCGATTTTGCAATTGATTTATAGGCTTAGTCATGTCGAAAAAAGAGATGAATACCTAGAGACACCGAACAAGTGAAATTTTACTTAAAAGTCTGGGTGGTGGTGGTTGTGCGTTCCGTGAAAGGTAGTTGATCGCAGAGATGAATATACATATATACGTCCGCAAATAAATTTAAATCTCGAAGTATAAATTAATTCAGTAAAAAAGAAACCGTTTCTATTCATAGGTCAAATATTAACATTCTGCTAAAGTGTAAGGTCATGGCTCTGCCTAATGGTGTTTGCCCTTGTGTAGAGGGCCTTTGAGGGTCTTTGAGAACCCTCACGGGGGCCGCGAGAATAGAACAACGGCGCATCGTCTATTATGTAACTGGCTTTTGTCAAGCGAATGATTTTCCATGGAGCTCTTTGAAACAAGTGACACTCTTGTTAGTAGGTGTGTGGGTTTCTTTGTGTAGCCACCTGCGTATATTGTTGACTTCACCTGGTAACGTTGGCGCTAAATAGCCAAGCTATGATTACCTACTAGCCCGCCAAAAGAAATTGTTGACCTACCTCGAATTATTTTGAAACTGGCTTCTGCCTTGGGCCGTACGCTTTATTTCTATAGAAACATTTTAGGTTATTTCAATCCCATGGAAACTTATTTACGGAATAAACAGCCTATGTTTGAACATCTACCTCTGTGTGAAATTCAACCCAATCCATTCAGTAGTTTTAACGTGAAAAAAATTAAACATCCATCCATCCATCTAAACTCCAAAGTGTCGTATTATATTTTTTTATTTAATATGATGTGATAAATTCTCAGAATTTAAACCACTACGTTCTTTTCTCACCTTTTATGCCTACATACCTACCTACTGAAACTAAATTGTTTACTGACTTTTAATTCTAAAATTTCTGAGAACCATTAAAATTACTTTTTAAAATGCATTAAACGCAAAACGTTTGAAATATAATTGCAGCTCTTCAGAGAAATAGAGGATGAAAGGATTGGCTTGTATTCAAGGTGAACTAGAGGTAGGTAACCTTTCTAGCTACGTGTGTCGAATGACCGGTTATTTGCAACAGTGGATGAAATCCCGGAATAATTAGACACGCATAATTGGCAGTATTTGTGATGTAGTTTTGAGTAGGTAATTTAATAATGTTCGTAGCATATTGGCAGTATCGTAAATTTCTGTTATTCGCCTCGGATATTGAGTGTGCCAATTCTACAGTTAAGAAACTTTGCTACTAAACCATTTAAAAAGTTAAAAAGTAAATTGATGTTATTATTTATGAACGTTTTCTTACACATGACTTTTTGAATTATTGATACCTAATAAAGCACTATAAGAAGCAAAATTATAGTGTCACCTGCTATCATAATAATTTCAATGTCAAAAAGCAGCTCAGCTCGTTCAATTAGAGCACCGAAAAACATGCCATTTCCCAATGAAAGTATGCCTCAAGTATACGAAAAATAAAAGAGGATCGCGCCAGGTTTCAGTTATTTACCTATAACGGAATATGGAGGGCACCTTTGTTTGCGCTTACACTATAATCTACCTCCGTTCAGACTGCTTTGCTTTTATGTATAGCTTATGTATAGCGCGCACGAGCGCACTTTATTGATATTCCCGCGACGCTACCATCGCTATAAGCGATTTTTCATCGCGCAACTGATTTTATAATCGAATCAGGTTTTTAACCGACCAGCGGGTTGTGGCGCAGTAACTTGTATTACTTACTCATCAGTTGGCACTGGTCGCCCAGGCCGGTCCTAGAAATACTATATTGCACTTTTTTCGAGGAGAAAAACTGCCTGTAATGGAAAAACCTAACCTTATTCCACGTTAAATATTACCTGGGAACTTTAAACAGTATCCAAGTAGTATAAGAGTATTGTATACAACGATGTAGGGAGTTCATATTCGAATTCCCCTGTTAAACAATATTGTTATCATATGCCAAAAAGTTATACCTAATAGATGAGATTTGTTTGGATAATGACCAAAGATCAAACGCACTTTGTGCTTTTTGAAGCTTTTGTCGTGGCATTAGCGAGTGTTTTCTCTCGTAATTCGTTATTTTTTCTGGAGCCTTAGCCAAAAGCCATTCGCTATGAAGCGAACGGCCTTGACGTTGAAAACAGATTACGTCACATATCTAAGGCATCAAATCCATATATTTTTGGACTTTTCTCTAGCGCTTTCGATAATCGCTTGGTATTGTTCGTATTGATATGCGGGTTATTCAGTTGCGATAACCACACGTCCGTTAATTAATAAAATATCTTGTATTTAACGTTATAATTGGCTTTGCCGACATATGCACTTCACACAATAATTGGTAGTAATACGCAACATGATATCTGCCGGAGATAAAATACGTAAGTGGTCTCATTACGTCAAACCTGTGTGAACCCATACGTACCCAGTTTCAGCCGGTAATCCAGTAAATACCTTGGTACATACTAATGTGCACATATTTGCTTTGATATGCAAGTGTGTGCCTAATAACAGTCACCGCTAGGTTGTACATTCTCGACCTCACTTGTGTTAAACTAAAGGAACATAAATTTACAATGTAGGGAACAACGCATCTAAGTTCAAAAGGGTTTGATGTGAAGTCAGTGTCAAAAATCGCTGTTCCCTGTTAGAGTTCATATTTTGTTGATTTATATTTTATTATTTTGATTCAATTATTACCACTTCTAGAAATTGTAATAATTAATCAGTTATAATGACATATATCTGAATTTTCATTATCGCACTCGATCGAAGCGCACAGTTTTGCCGCCTGCAAGGGGCACCGCTGCACCGCCGCCGTACACCGTCGTGTCGTCTGCTGATACCCTGATTACGTCATATCAGAATATATGTCAATATCAGATCGTACAAACATTTGTCTCAAGGTGGGAATCGAACCCAGCAACCTCCTGCGTCACTGTTGCACCTTTGCCCGCCGCGCCACATCGATCGTCGACGACAATACGTGTCTTTTCCGATTTTCTGTTTCGTTTCAAATCTGACCGAATTTTTTCGTATAAACTTATCCGTCTTTCGCCGTACCCACACCTAGTAAATGGGCGTACATACCTGTTATGTGCGCCCATTTACTTGATTAGTTGAGTTGATGAGACGTTCTTATTATGGTTTTTAATCATTTTGATCCTAAAACTCGCCGAACCAATCAAAACGAGGGCTTTAGTGGTAAGTTCCGGAGTTGTGTTTATTCCCGCTTCCGGCTGGTAGCGTGCGCATCACTCTGACGTCGATGGAGCGCGTGGCAGTCACTCCACAGCAAATTGCTACAAGCTAATCGCTGAACAAAGCTTGGTGAATAAACTCCTTTAGTACCTTTCGCGCTTCCTACAGAAAAGAAGGAAGAATTTTTTTTTTTGGACAATACAATCTTAACCTTCAATTTGAATTCACTCTAAGTCTCTAAGACATGCGGCGCTGGTTTTACACTCCCGTCGGGCAGGTGGTCACCGAGGGGATGGGATAGCGGGCAGTAGGTTCCTATACTTATTCATATAATACAATTGTACAATTACAAAATTAAAAAAACTCCGTCTGTAATATTTGGTTAACTCTATATGTGTTCATACATTTACATGGGTAACAAAAAAAAAGAGTATATTTAATAGTGAATGATTCATACGTAATACGTTGTAGAGACAGTAGAAATTCTCGAATTTGTATTGTACCCCAGCGCCCGACCGTGAGCTACTTCTGTCCCACGATGAGATAATAGTAGTATCAGACATCCATCTAGTATCTATAACAAAAACTCTGCTTAGTTTTGGGCTAGACACTGATGCTATGTGCATTGTCTATGTTTATTGTTTATGTTTAAAACAACACACGAACATGTTCATTAGTTGAATAAATGTTCTGGTACTAGTTCTGAAGTATTACACTCTCGGCACAAAAACAAATGAAAATGTTTTAGGTTAGAAGATGGCGTGTGAAACAGTTGGAGAGTTGTTTTGTCCAATGATTGCGGCTACAACAAGCTCGACGCTTTCAGTGGAAAAGGTAGCAAATTGATTTAGACCACATCAGTGTGGCGGGGTACAGCCACAGGCCAGCATCCCTGGAGTTATTAAACCACTACCATCAAAAGGAGTTAATTATCAGTCAATTTGTGCCGAAGCTATTTGCGGTAGGTATTATGATTGTTGACCGAATCAACAATCGTAGTCATCATCAGCAACACCTCATAACAGTTCCATAGGCCTCCCCTAATGAGCGCGCTGTCTTCAGCTTGCCGCATCCAGCTGCCTGCAGTCTTTCGCAAGTCGTCATCCCACCTGGCCAGAGGCGTCCTACACTATGTTTACTGAGTCGCGGTCTCCACTCAAGAACACGTCAACATTCGTAGTACCTCAAATCGCTCTTAAGCTCGAAATATTTTTTTCATTGATTTTATTTATAAAATTAAGTTGTACAAGTAAGGATTATCCCATCAAAAACATAAATGTGAAATGAGAGCCAAGTTCAATGACCAATCCTGAAATTTATATTAAAAATAAAATATTTTATAACAACTTAAAACATTTCTTCTTATACCATAGGAACTCTACATTCTAGATTCTTCTTATAATGAAGCCTACGGTCTAACTTGGCTAGTTTTCATATCAGAATAATTAAATACAATCCCAAGGATTTTATGTATCTCTGTAAATCCTTTACTAAATACTACCTTTAAATAAACGTTACTGTAAAATATAAAATGAAAATGGCAAACGACGGTGGGGACTCTCAGGGTCCCGAGCTAGACGAAACTCGATCCGTTTTTGTGACCTTCTTCTTCTTCTTTGTCGTTGTCTTCATTGCTGAAAGTCGTGCCCATCCTGGAAGGCTTTCACGGACGCTGATGAACCGCTTCCACACCACTCTGTCTTCGGCCTGTCTCAGGGCTGTGATCTAAGAAATTTGAGAAATTTGAAGAATAAGAATATTGGTAGATTTCATTTACCCTTCAATTTGAATACCTACGGTGTTTAATGGTTGTTTATTATCGGTAGTTCTATTGAAAAACGAAAACGAGACTCAGTCAATTTGATCCTATTTAATTAAAGTCTACGCTCAACGTGAGCTCTATACAGACCCAAATATTAAGCAAGCAATAAGCCCTAGTGATTATTAATGAAACCAAAACAATAGTTATAAATTAAACCGACACATCTATCATAATTTTAAGGAGCTTTACAGGGATATCACGTAAGCTGTGGAAATTGCCAGAGTGAATTAATGAACAGGGGATCATTGTTTAGGCCTCACCGCCCGCTGTGTGCCGTTCGGTGATAATTTTATATAATACTAGCTGCGCCCCGCGGCTTCGCCTCCGTGGAAATCCATGTGTCCAAATGGTTTAAATTAAATGATAAAAAGTATTCTATGTCCGTCTCCTGGTTCTAAGCTACCTCCTTACCAATTTACAGCCAAATCGGTTCAGCCGTTTTTGAGTTATCAATAGTGTAACTAACACGACTTTCTTTTATATTATTAGATGTCAAACGTTGCACAAATTACAGTGCTGCGCCAGTTAACACTTTGAGTGCTGAAATCACACGGTATGTGTTTTCTACAAGTGACTAATATACGTAAATCCACACTAGCGCAGCGGCTGAGAAAATACAGATCTTTGTGACTCAGCACAGCCGTAATATTTTTCGAACGAAACGCATGTGCGGCGCAACACAACCGCTGTGTAGAGCGGCAGAACGATTTTTTTAGGTTAAAAAAAAGATCGCAGTCGTCGAAAAAAAATCGCAGTCAAGGTGTTAAGCTTTTTCATGCTGATGTGGCGGTATGGGTACACGACAAAATGTAATGTTAAAAACCGGGCTTCGATTCAATCTAATTAACACAAGCTCTGCTTACCATGGGGCTAGATAATTATAAATAATTTAATAATAAACAAATATTTATTTATTATTTATTTATTTATTTAATTGTACTGTATATCCAAGTAGGATAGATTATCTACATCTGCACCTATTAGTCTAAGTCTATAGTTTCTGCCCGTGGTTTTGCACGCATTTTTCTGTGGAAAAGTTTTAAGGCTATTTCTATGGGAACTGATAAATAAGATAAAAGGTAGCCTATGTTTATTCCAGGCCTATGAAAATTAACTATAATGAATAACTAAAGCTTTGAAAATGTTTAGTCCGATCCGTTCAGTAGTTTTGGCGTGAAGAAGTAACAAACATCCATAATCCTTAGTTCTCGCAAAGTGCCAGTCTCCTCTTTTGTCTGTCTAGTGAAAGTGTGCTGTTGAATAAATATTTTTGTACCCAAGGATCCATGCATCCATTATGGTGATACTAGGACTAGAGCTAATTACCTACATTTATGCAAAATCTTAGCTCAATCTGTTCTGTAGTTTTGCGTGAAAAGGTAAAAACAATCCAAACATCTCGGTGAATAACTAAACTTTCGCATTAAAATATTTTGTTCATATTAGTTCATATTCAGGTTACTCTCTTGTATTAGTTAGGTTATTGGGGGAGGCCTACGTCCAGCAGTGGACTGCTATAGAGTTTCAGAACTGGTTCCATATATGATGATTAGTTAGGAGTTATCTGTAAGAATAAGTAATCTTTTGAAAAAATACAAATAAGTATGATGATGAATATATTCTCTGGGCTCTGCTCGAAAATTTCTCTGAAGGATAGGATACGAAACGAATGCATCCGACAGAGAACCAAGGATATCGACATAGCTCAAAGAATTAGTAAGCTGAAGTGGCAGTGGGCCGGCCATATCTCGCGAAGAACCGACAGCCGCTGGGGCAAACGTGTTCTTGAGTGGAGACCGCGACTAGGTAAACGTAATCTAGGACGCCCTCCGACCAGATGGGATGACGACCTGCGAAAGACTGCAGGTAGATGCTGGATGCGGCAAGCTGAAGACAGGGCGCTAGGGCGCTCCTTGGGGGAGGCCTATGTCCAGCAGTGGACTGTTATAGGCTGATGATGATGATGATGATGAGTTGGTGTAGCCAGTTAAGCTGTGTCATGTTATGTGCCTTCATCAACTTCACTTTTGACGTGAAAGCCCGTACGTAATTAATAAAAAAGTTTCTTTGAGTTTGTAACAACGCCGGAAAACCGATAGTTATGTATACTGCCTCACGCACGTCGCACGAAGCAGTTAATGGACAAAAATTTGAAATGAACTATAAAATAATTTTAATTGATAATAATAAATAGAATAAAATATGACCTGTCTAAGAGCTTATTTGTAAGCCTAAAGAAATAAAAACTTTTCATTTTAATAATATTTGAATTCGTTTTTAAAGTAAATTGATTTTCCATAAGAAGTGTAAAAAACAAACAAATTTATACTTTTATGATGGAAGGCATTATTAATCGCTGAATTTTCAATCGTTCTTAGGAAAACAACTTAGCAAAACTCTTCGTTAACAGAAATCAGTAAACAACATTCCAGAGAGACGTCGAGAATCTCGTTATAAAGCCTTCAGTCTGGATGAAACACATTTTCTCGAGAATCAGCCTGTCTCATCTTCGAATAAGATTATTTTAAGCTAGCTCTGAGGGATTCTGCAAACTCAGCAATACTGTAATGAGCCTTTTCAAATTGTTTCGTTGTGAGGAATAAGGGAAGTTTTTGTAAAATATTATTGCAAATTTTAATCTTTTTCCTATTATTTAATTCTATTTAGTAAGAATGAGGATTAAAGCCATTCAAAACGGGATATTTACCATGATTTGATTTTTGAGTTATCCAATATTTCGGCACAGTTTCATGCGCCATGATCACGGAATAACTGAAGGCACTGCGACTGCGTGTAAATTTTTATGAGCAGAAATACCGATCTACCCTCATTTTTTGTCTTTTGCTACGAACTTTACCACTACCACCGGTTTCATTATTATCGAACGCAGCTCGATCACGACACACAACACTGACGGTATCAGAACGCGACGCGGTAGGTACATCATGATAGTTTCAAAAGTTCTATTAAGAATGAGGATGTTTTATTTTAGGCTGTATGTATGTTTTTAGGGTTCAGTACGTCGAAAGGAAAAAAAGGAACCATCATAGGATCACTTTGTAGTGCTGTCCGTTTGTCAACCCTCTTCTCCTAGGAACGCGTGGAGGTATTGAGTTCGCCGAAATTTTTAGCTCGTTCAGAAAAGAAAATATAATTCTCCCCACAGAATTATTTATCGATATAGTTCTGTGATTCTCGCCATGGACCAAAACTTATAGGATACTTCCCGTTGACATAGAATCTTGATAAAAACGAGGTCTTATAATTATACGGAACCCTCCTGCGCGAATCCGGCTCGCACTTGACTTTTTATGTATGAAATTAAATGAAATGAAAGTTTATTTCTTTAGGCTCTGCTTATTTGTAAAATAAGTACTTAGACAGGTCATATTTTATACTATTCATTATTATATAATAACATAATTTTAATGTTCACTTAAATTTTTTGTCCACCAGTGGAAGAAATGAGAAGAAACCACTAGTATTTTCATATGTTCGCCAATTTCTCCGACAATTGTGGACCGATTTTGTTAATTATTTTGGTATTTTTATAGTTTTTTTGGTTTTATATAAGTCGATTTTTTAATTGATTTTATTGTTATCGAAAAAAAAACAAATAACTTATATATCCTAGTTTCACTTGACTTAAAGCAGCCACGGCTAAATCTTGTAGGTGCGTACGGTCCGTACCTCTTGTAGTTCAATTAGCACGTTGCGCAAAATTTTGTAATGTGTGATTTCGTGATAGCTTTCCATGGAAATCTGCCAAAAATCCTCTCGCGCTATCCACGGTACATGTAAGGCTAAGAAAAGAAAAGGCATTTCAAAATAAGACTAGAGGTACTTTACCACACCTGTGCTCAGCTGGTAAGCACGGTATTAATATCTTTGTTAATAACTACCTATTTAACAGCATGTCAACTATGGCAATGACAAACCGCATTGGTTAAAGATTGGCCGTTGAGTAATTGAAGTAACTATGGTGGACCCTCTCATTTTCAACAAGATTTCTTTAGTCCGATACAATCTTGCAATTTTTTATTCGCCGTTTTTTAAACGTCTGCGGTTTAGAGGACTCGCATACGGCCCGCGCGAGCTTGCTATAGTATGCAATAAGTGAGTCTCCACGGCGGAGAGGTACGCATATTATATCAAAGTTTATTTGACCTAACAGTCAATGAAATGAGAACTCTAGATTTATAGTCGTGGTTATGCTTCATGCGGTGTGGCGTGACTGCTTGAGTGCTTCACCGCAAGCCGCGCACACAACCCTGAAGTGATTTCATGTTGATTACTAGTATTGGATTTAGTACTCGCAAGTTACGTTATACTTTCGCCGAGTACCCAATAACCTTGCGGATAATCAAAATTCACCATAAAAAATCTAAAATATATAGGTAACCGTTTTTGTAAAAAATTGCAGCTCGCGAATATTTGTTAAACCGGGCTTACGTAGCTAGCTGAATCTGTGTAAGCAATTTCCGACGGAGTGTTCGTCTTTGATGTTGGTAGGTATCTTCCTTAAATTGTTATAAATAAATACAGATTTTTTTGAAAAGAGCCTGAATCCATTACCAATATCCATTTCACCAAAGCGAAACGGACTTAATTTATTGACAATTTATTCATCAGAAGGCAAAATGGAAGGCATGATGTAATCATATATCATCAACTACCAATTACCTAAATACACTAATTGTGCTCCTATTTTACCCCTTTGGGGGTCTTTCAGAGGGAAAACTGGAATATGACAATAATAATAGGGACAATTGATTCAGTAGTTCTATTTACGATTCAGCAGTACCTACTATGTATCTATAGTATGTGCATATCTGTTAAAGCTACAGCGCAGGTCCCGGGGCCTACTAAATAGCACACAATAAATAGTTATCAAATTATAATGAAAGCCTTTTCAGTGATGTTCAAACATAACGATAATAATATATAGTTTATCTAAAAGTACCTACTTAATAAAAGACAATTCACCGTCTACAAATATGAGTGTTTTTATGGCGGTGTACTTACAAGCCTAACACAGGAAGGAGAGTGATAGTACATAGAAGGATTAGTGTATCTCTTTGTTATTTTAAACGTATTGCAATAATCTCGCAGAACGTAAATACCTATATGAAACAGAGCATAGCGCAGAACTATGTTGCTGAGGTTATTAATTCACCGCGAACGACGGCACAGAGGTGATTTCTCCCGGGGACCATCAATATTTTGAAACAACGGACCAGCTGAGCTAGGGGACAAAACCCAAATATTGCAAGAGATTTTCTTAGTAAAATATTAGAAACGATCACACACGCTAGGGGCTTTTCATGACCACACAAAATAATGAGCTTTTCAAATTATTTGCGGGTTTTTTGATACTTACTTGGTACCCAGACAAATTAAGCTGGATAAGATTTTTTGTTTTAGCTAAATCTGCAGCCCTTATTATTGATATACTCGTAGTCTGATGATTCAAATATTGATAAATTAAACTTCACACACACAAAAGCTTTCAATATACCTACTGACAATCAAGACATTTTTACACTACAATATTATGGTTGCATTCTATTTAATATAATTGTTATCTGTACGTCCTTTGCTGAAAAGAATTTCAGTGCATTATCATTATTTGTCATTCGAAATACAGAATGATCACGATCTACTCCGAAACATAAAATATATTCGTAAACAATATATAGTTTGTGACTTAACCATAACCGATGTAAGTCACAAATTCATAATGCTAATTTAATTAATTCATCGGTAACTTTCATCCTCATCATCATCATATCAACCCATACACGTCCACTACTAGATATAGGTAATTGTAGTTTCCGATAAAACTTGGTTTCTTTTTAATTAATTGCCCAAATATTTTTCCTCTAAATATTTTTCACAATTCGGGACAGATTATTTTTGGTACAGACAAATGCATAGAGCAGGCGCCCAGATCTGTTCCAGGTTTAATCAGCAACCTGCATGGTTATTCATCTTTACAATTGCGCCGCTGATGCAATCATAAACTTCACTATTTTCTTTAGTCTTGACTGTATTTGCAAACTCGTCAATAGAGGAATAACTGTTTTCCTCTTCCATAAGTGAACACTTAAACCATACAGGGAGAAAGCCCGCGGGGCGGCTTTCCTAAATCAGAAACTAATCTTGTTGGGAATTATCACTGATAGTAAAAGTTACGATCATGTTATTAATCTTGAGATCGACAGCGAGTGTTATTTCCGTCGTTTAAAAGAGAAGTTTGTTGGCGTAAACCGGAGCAGATGGAACTTCGGAATGTGGAACAATGAAACAAACATGGAAAGATTCTACACAAAATGGGGTAAAAGAGTTTCAGCAATAAGTAGAGGCCTTCCACCAAAGCATAGTAGTAAAGTAGAAGTTAAAACCAGCCAAGAAGTTATATTTGCACACGATGGGTGTTCGATCTTTGCTCAAAAAATATAGGGTAGTTTAATTTAGTTAGGCTGTCAGCCGACTTCTCCTACCCTCTGTTTGGAGATAACGACCTGCCAAAGAACGAGTGAAGGAAAAGGACTTTGCCCCACCCCTGTTCAAGCATAACCGTCGTACGAGGTGGACATATTTACGCAAAAATCTTATAATCTGAACATTTCTTCCATTTCTTGGAATATTGTGTATTGCCGTGCAATAACTTTAAAATTTTATTAATCACTCGCGAGTGTAGTGCTGTGGCTGTTCTGGAAGTTGGATCCTCACATGGTTTCGGGAATTCAGGTCAGTGGTCTAGCTATTTTATCTACCCTGTGTAACGAGCAAAGATCTATATATTCCCTTATTACTGTGGTTAGGTATCTACTCGTCGTACAGCATTAATCACTTCATTCAATTTCATCTAAGGTCCTTCGATATATTTTTTTTACCAACCAGCGACTTAGTCAGATTCCACATTTTGGTCATTCGAGCCGGCTATTACAATTAAAATATATAGATTTTCGTAAAATCATCCATTTCATTCCTTATTCTTGCGTAAATTTGTCATACTACACATAATTACCACGTTGGTAATTTTCTTTGTGAAACGCCATTTTGAACAGCGACAAAGACTTTGCGTACCGTGTGCCCAAACCTTTGTCAAATTCACAAGCCGTGCTTGTTTCTTAAAAATTTAATTCTAATTGAATACCTAGGCACTTCCCTCTATTAGTCTTTACGCTTCCATAATATGTCTACCGAAACAGAAAAGGCTCCATCAAGGAAAGAGCTAGAAGCTGTTAGAAATTTAAACAAGTCAATAGCTAAAAAACAACGTTTGTTTTCGCAAATGCAGCAGGTTTATGATTTGTCGAAAAAACTTGATACTCAACCTAACATAAAAGATATGTTTCTATTGCGTGCCTCAGAGGTACAGTCATTGCGGGAATCATTTGAAGCCATTTGCTTAGACGTATATGAACTGCAATTAATATTAAATCCCGAAACAGAATTCTCTGAGAACGACTTAAAAAGCTTTGATGACTTATTCTTTCACGTAAAACTGTGTGCCGGCCAATACAAGATGGCTGACGTGTCACCAAGTGCCTCCAATAAAAATCATAACGGTGAAATTCGTCCGCGTTTGCCCAAACTCGAGTTATTCACGTTTGATGGTAATATTGAGAGTTTCACTACATTTTATGAAACATTTTGTTCTTTGGTGCACAATCATACTGGAATTTCAAACATAGACAAATTTCATTACCTGTTGTCATGCACAAAAGGTTCCGCGCTTAGCATCGTAAAAAGTGTACCTATAACTGCTAGTAACTATGAGGTAGTCTGGCAATCCTTGTTAGATAAATATCAAGATAATAGAATGCTCGTGGGTAAATACCTAGATAAGATGCTTAACTTTCCCGCGCTAAAATCAGAGTCTCCTACAAACTTAAACAATTTTATCGAAACTTTTGATCACTCGTACCGAGCTATTAATGCTCTTAATATTGAGCACTTATCTAGCTATGTACTGTGCCACATAGCTTTGAGAGGGTTAGATCCAAGTACAAGAAAAACATTTGAACAATCTCTTGATCAAACGACGATACCTACCTATGAACAGCTGATGTCCCATGTACATAATCAAATAAAAATCTTAGAGCATTCACAGGCCTATCCTAGTCCCACTATCTCGCAAAATAAAATTTCTACGCCAACGAATCAAAACCGGAAACCAAGTGATAACAACAATAGGAAGGTATTTGCTTCGCAAACACAATCGAATGACAATAAACTCACTTGTTGTCATTGTGACAAAAATCATATGATTTTTCGCTGTATGCAATTCCGTGAATTGTCTCCTGCGCAAAGAATCAGCCGTGCTGATGAATTGAAACTTTGTCACAACTGCCTCAAGCAAAATCATTCGACTTCTAACTGCCGAAGTGAATACAAATGTTTTACATGCAATCAACGTCATCATGCATTACTGCACATTGATTCGGAAATCAAACCTGCTACTTTGCGAGCCGTGCCCGCCAACAGTGGCAGTGTTGAACCGATAAATGCTTGCACAGCGCATGACACTAACTCCAGCAGCGTAAACAAAAGTCATACGGTGTTATTAGGTACCGCCATAGTTAATGTAAGTGACTCATTCGGGAACTCGCATGCTTGCCGCGTTCTTATCGACTCAGGCGCCCAGTCAAACTTCATAACCTTGAATTGCTTAGAGCGGCTAGGGTTGTCACATCAAAGATGTCCATTCAATATTGTAGGTCTAGGCGGAAACGCAGTTAAGAATTTCGGCATGACGTCATGCACAATTACACCGCGGTATTGTAATAAGCCTACTTTAAAAATAGATGCAATAATTTTACAAAAAATTACCTCGGACTTGCCTACGGTAGAAATTTCTGAAGAAATATCCCAACAATATAAAAATCTATTGTTAGCGGACCCTTACTTCCATAAAAGGTCACCTGTGGACATCATACTCGCAGGTGATGTATTTCCTCATATTTATGATGGAAATAAAATAACAATAAGTTCCACATTGCCCACTGCGCTAAGTAGCATCTTTGGGTACGTATTGTGTGGCAAAATTGAAGTACCGTGTACTTCTGATGATGTCGCTAATATTGCAACGTCTTGCAATTTAGTGTCGTACACTAATGACAGCGACACCATCAACAACCAATTAAAATCATTTTGGGAAATAGAGGAGGCGCCGTGCGACATCCCTATGAACCCACTCGATAAACTAGCCGACGAGATTTATTCAGAGTCTCACTATAGGGACGAGACCGGTAGGTACGTTTCACCTATCTTACTGAACCCTAATCAAACTCCTCTAGGTGAATCTTATAACCATGCCGTGCGTCGGTTACATCACTTGGAGCGACGTTTTACTCGTTCACCCGAGTTGCGTGAGCCCTACATAGAATTTATGCGCGAATACGAGCAGATGGGGCACATGCAACTATACACCGGTACAGAGCCAAGTAGGTACGTTATACCACACCACTGTGTGGTAAAGAGTTCTAGTACAACTACTCCCGTGCGAGTAGTATTTGATGGCTCAGCAGGAACATCTAACGGCGTGTCATTAAATGATAACCTACTTACAGGCAAAAAACTTCACCATGATATTTTGAAAATAATATTTAATTTCCGTTTATATCCAATTTGTTTCACTGCTGACATAGCCAAATTCTACAGGATGGTTCATATCAACCCTATTGAACGCTGTTATCAGCATATTCTGTGGCGGGAAAAGCCAACTGATAAAATAAAGACATTTGAGCTTGTGACGAATACCTACGGCTTGCGCTCGTCTGGCTATGTAGCTGTACGTTCCCTACATCAACTAGCTGCCGATGAAGGTGCACGCTATCCTCGCGCGGCTGAAATACTTATGAATGGTTTTTTTGTAGACGACCTGCTATGGTCTACGCAAGACCTTAACGAAGCCTGTACGTTACAGGACGAGCTCGTAGCTCTGTTAAAGCTTGGTGGCTTTGACCTTCGTAAATGGGCAAGCAATAACTCTGAATTGCTTGCAAGGATTGACGCAGATCAAGCAGTAGCTATAAACTTTAGTGATGACACCGTGTGCTCGTCATTAAAGGTATTAGGTCTCAAATGGCTACCTATCGATGATTGTTTTTCATTCGATTACAATATGACGGATAATACCTATACTAAGCGATCCGTACTAAAATTGCTTGCTAGCATTTTTGATCCTGTGGGATTTTTATCCCCATGTACATTTTTAGCAAAATGCATAATGCAAGACTTGTGGAAGTTAAGCCTTGGTTGGGATGATCCGCTACCTTCTGATTTACGCGATAAGTGGTCTACATTCATCACTTCATTGTCTTGCCTCTCATCACTAAAGATTGAGCGACACATGCTTATACCTAAATTTTGTGATGTGCACTTAGTTGTATTTTGCGACGCATCGACCCGTGGTTATGCTTCAGTAATTTATTTATGCAGTGTGAATCAAAACAATGATGTGAAGACCCGTTTGCTTATCAGTAAATGCAAGATCAAACTATATTTTTCTAGCGAACTGAATAATATTAAACATAATAAATTGGTTCCTTTTCTAAGGAAACTTTCACCCTACGTGGATGTACATGATTTCCTCAGGGTGGGGGGTAGGATCAGTGAATCTGACCTACCCTACAACAGTAAGCATCACTTCCTGTTGCCTAAAAAATGCCATTTGATAACTTTATTAATTGGACATTATCACAAAATGTACTTACATGTAGGACCTCGTTCCCTACAAGGAATTTTGTGCAAGCGATATTGGATCTTATCTACACGCAGTATGATTCGAAGAGTGTTGTCTAAATGCACTTGCGTTAAATGCCGCCCTACGTCAATACAGCCAGTAATGAGTACGTTACCTAGTGAAGGATTAAAAATTAACAAAGTTTTCAATGATGTTGGCTGCGACCTAGGAGGTCCGTTGCACATAAAGGCCAGTTTAAATCATAATGCAAAAATTCTTAAATGTTACATGTGCCTTTTTGTGTGTTTCCTACTCCGTGCAGTAGGCGAAAGGGCATTAACCTTTGAAGAGCTCACTACTATTTTCTGTAAAATTGAAGCGGTCATGAATTCGCGGCCCCTCTGCTGCTTATCTGATAATCCTAATGAGTTTGATGTTTTAACACCGGCTCATTTTTTGATAGGACAAAGTCTTCTTGCCGTGCCTGAATACGATTTTAACGATGTAGGTATGAACCGACTGTCACGTTGGCAGTGTTTGCAAAAAATCTCCCAAACGTTTTGGAAGAAATGGTCTGACGACTATTTGCATACTTTGCAACAAAGAGCAAAGTGGTTCACGTCTCCTCCCAATTTGAAAATCGGTGATTTAGTTCTTATCAAATCCGAGTTATCTCGTCCGTTAAACTGGGCTCGCGCTAAGGTAGAACAGATTCACGAAGGTCCAGACAAAATAGTTAGAGTTGTCACTCTGAGGACGCAAAAGGGACTTATAAAAAGACCGGTTAATAAACTGTGTCCTCTTCCTTATTTAAATTAAACTTAACGAACAAATCATAAACCTGCTTAAGATTCATTGAGTAGGTTCTTAAATTTAATAATGAAAGCTTATTTATAAAACTTGTTTAAATTTATTATTTCCGCCTTATTGGCGATATTCCTTCCACTTCTTCCACCTTATAATGCTGTACCTATTCACGGTTAGGTTAGGTACATTGGGAAATTATCATGATAATTTCTGTGGGGGGTATGTTCGATCTTTGCTCAAAAAATATAGGGTAGTTTAATTTAGTTAGGCTGTCAGCCGACTTCTCCTACCCTCTGTTTGGAGATAACGACCTGCCAAAGAACGAGTGAAGGAAAAGGACTTTGCCCCACCCCTGTTCAAGCATAACCGTCGTACGAGGTGGACATATTTACGCAAAAATCTTATAATCTGAACATTTCTTCCATTTCTTGGAATATTGTGTATTGCCGTGCAATAACTTTAAAACTTTATTAATCACTCGCGAGTGTAGTGCTGTGGCTGTTCTGGAAGTTGGATCCTCACATGGTTTCGGGAATTCAGGTCAGTGGTCTAGCTATTTTATCTACCCTGTGTAACGAGCAAAGATCTATATATTCCCTTATTACTGTGGTTAGGTATCTACTCGTCGTACAGCATTAATCACTTCATTCAATTTCATCTAAGGTCCTTCGATATATTTTTTTTACCAACCAGCGACTTAGTCAGATTCCACAATGGGTTCCATACAAAAACACGCCAAAAAAATTTTTTTTGAGCCTGAATAATAGTTATTTGTTATTTTATGTGTATAAAATGTTACTAACTATTAAATATAGACTAAATTGCATTAATTAACTAAACGTAATTATTTGTAAAGCATGAATTTACTGCACAATTACAGTTGTAACCTACTATTAGTTATCAGAAATACAGTAGGTAACCGTTTGGCAAAGCACCAATTCGCAATAATTTTATTAGACATTAAATTTAATTTCTGTGATCAAGTTTGCTCGCTTTATTAAACTACAGCAAATTCACTACCAGACCTCCTATTTCATTGGATATTATAACTTACATTACATTAGCTACAAGCATTAAATTGGAAAAATGTGCTCTACTTTAGTATTTCCTTTAGAATAAATATTCTTGTGACCAACAACACCGACTTTCGACCGGATTTTGTATGAAAACTTGAGTATTAGTCGTCTTGTAGTCCGCATGAGTAACTTTACGGCCAAATGAAGCTGTTTAAAAATGTTTTTTTACATTACCCCAAATTCGTTTTTTAGTGCAATATTTTCAAGATTATGTAAATGTTCTACGGCTCCACTAAAAGCAATTTCGGTGTGATGCAGCTTTATTTATTTGGCGTGAAAACGGGATCTAATAGTTTGGCACGTAGAAAACCACGTATTCAAAATCCTTAAAAGTGAAAATGGGTTTGGAAGGAAGACTGCGATGAAGGCTCTTCATCGCAGTCTTCTTTCCAGTTCACAGTGACTGAAAACTATCATGTCATTTTAGATATGTTTTACGGCGCTGGGGCAATTCTTCGATGGTCAAATTTTATGTTACTAAATAGGACCACCTCAAAATTAACCTTTATACATACAATAAAAAAATTATTATCCAAATCTATGAAGAATTGGCGAAGATATCACCAAAATTGTTGTAGCTTGTTGTGATTTTTCAAAACTATTATGTTGTTTTCGAAGCTGGGGCGACAGGAAAAAATATTTATTTCTGAGGAATATTTTTTTATGAGACCAAATCGGGATCATTTTCTATACACTACCAAAGTAAAATAATTTTTAAAATCGGTCCGTACCTGGAGTAAGAACAAGGGTCCATAATTGACGGAGAAATCGATAAGCTTAAAAAAATAATACCACCGACAGCTGAACATAAAACCTCCACCTGAAATCGGTTAAGAAATTATGTTTGAACATCTTTAGAATCCTATACATATTTTTAGTCAGAAGTTAAGTCCAGTATCGCGTGACCACTATCTATTTCACACCTTCCTTACGTCAAAGATGGCAACGATCACACGATACTGCAATAAAGAATATTCTGTCTACATCTCTGATTTCTTTTGTCCAACTCCTGTTCGATTAAGGTCGAAGGTCCAATTAATATTAGATCTCATTAATATCGAATCAATGTGCGAGTTTTAAATTTTTCGTTTGTATTCGAAAAGTTTCTGTCGTAATTGTTTGATTTCGAAAGTAATTTTTATTCCTTTGATTTAAAAAAAAAACATTTTACTGTCTATCTTTCTATGATTCCTTTTGTCCAATTCCTGTTCGATTGCAATTCCTTTAATCAGTAAACTTTCTACTCCATAAATGATTATATCAATATACATATAATATTATAAGAAGTAATTAATTTTATTAACTATTTACGTAAGTAACAAGTGCATCTTTCTAAAGCACTATTCTCGAGGAACATGGTATTTTTATAACAATAAGATGCGACCACCCGTGTTTTTCGATTCAAAAGAGACTAACGTATTTCTAAGAAATAAAATAATATTTAAAAATACATATAATAAATAATGTTGGACAATCCACACAGCATTATCTAGCCATGGTAAGCAAAGCTTGTGTTATGGGTACTAGGTAACTGATTTACATAATACAATACATTACATAGATAGATATTTTTTATACGTAGAAAACGACCAGAACAGCCGGAACAAATATCTGCAGATCGTACACACAATTGTTCCGAGGCGGGAATCGAACCCGCAACCTCTTGCGTCGCAGGCGGACATTCGCCCACCGCGCCACATCGGTCATCAAATCATAGTATCATAGTATTAGACATATCATAGTATTTGTCTCTTATCTCATCTACGTTTGCTTTAACTGATTTAAATGCTAAGTTAGATGCGCGGGATTCAAATGTAAGCATATACATACGTGATTAATGTTGAAATGGAAATGAGCCGGCATACCGAATTACACTGTAAGTAGAAGTGAAGTGAAGGTCTTAGGTTTATGAAAGTTAAGAACGAGTACGCTTCAAATAAAAAAAAATCTGCATTTTGGCGAAAAAACAATACATTTTACGTTTAAAACTTTTGAAACTATCATGGTTATCAACACCAAAGTCATTTAAAACGGGATATTTACCATGATTTGATTTTTGAGTTATCCAATATTTCGGCACAGTTTCATGCGCCATGATCACGGAATAACTACTAACTAATAACTGGCATGAGACTGTGCCGAAATATTGGATAACTCAAAAATCAAATCATGGTAAATATCCCGTTTTAAATGACTTTAGCATTTTACTTTTGTATAAAACTCACAATGTTTTTTGTATTTGATTCATTTTTTAACTGCATCGAATAAACCGTAGATTTTTTTTATTTTAGCTTAACATTATTAATTTAGTCACTTTTACTCAGAGAATTTGAAATACTGATGTTACTTTGTAGTCTGGTTTTTTTTTTACTTATTTACCATTCTTTTGGATTGCACTGAAATAATATAAATATAAATATAAATAAATACTTACTTTTCTAACAAGTTGATGAACTGCAAATTCTGTGCCCACTCCGGAACATAAATAACTTTGACCGGATACAGCGTAGCGCCGGACGCCACGTAGAGGGCCGTAGATCCGCGTAGTAGCCTCGTAGCAGCCTCGTAGCAGCCGCGTAGCACAGAGCTACGAGGCTATAAGCTACGACGTCACGAGACGATTATTGAAAATGTGGGAATGCCACCAACAGGTAACTATAGGCCAGAACTATATAGCGCGTATTTCGAGGGTAGTTCCAAAAAGTTTAGATGATTTTGGCTGTGTCTGCTGAAAATTACAGCAGACATAGCCAGGTTATATTAAAAAAAAACCTTTCTCTGCAACATACTTCGAATACACTAATACGGACCAAGAGTCTACCGGAGCAATGTTTCCCCCGCTGACTCCCCTCCATATGGGTGATGTCGGTCCCAATACCCAACACCCTGTATAATAATGTTCTGCGCACGCACATGGCCAGTCTCCATTGAGACTAGCCGTCCCCGCCGCCGTGGCCGACTTTCGGCTAGGACATCATGATAATCATCAACAATCAATTTCAGTGTGGACCAGCACAAGGTGAAACACGCGCGCCACATGGAGCCGATGAGGCGTACCGTGTGTCTGTCGGACACGTGCATCCTGGACCGCCACCCGCAGACCTATTCCGTAAGTATTCAACAATACATATTCCAACCCGGATACCCATCAAACGGTACCCTCGCCCTCACCCTCGGGCGTACCGTTTGATTTAACGAAACATTCAACAAGACTTTAACGTCAATTATACATCAGCCGCGTTTCTGCTATTGCTTGCTTTACCATTACGACAACACAATACATAAATACTAACTACATTGAAAAGAGATATAACAAAAGAAATGAACACGTGTGAGCATTTTCTTCAAAACTCTATCAATATCATCGTAATACAGGGAAATAGCTGCGTCGTGTTTGCCAAGGAGTGCAGGTTTGATATTCATATAGCAACTTGAAAGGGGTAATCTGACCCCATTCTCCCCTTCTCGGTGAGAGACGAGAGTCAGCGTTTTTGATATCACATTGATTTTTATCTTAAATTTAGGAAAATATTTTGATAAAAGCATATAGATAATATTGAATTGAGACCTCAAGAGAAGGATATACTCGTATTAGCATAGATTTATTCGAAAAATACGCTTGGGGAGAGAATATCGGTTTGAAATTTACTTTTTCCTTGTGAAAAGTAATTTTAATAGTTGGTTATTCAAATTTCCAGAAAAAAATATGCACTGTTTCGATCTCGAGGCTCAGGGAAAAAAAAGTGAAAAATATTTAAAACTTTTAGACGAGAGCATATTTCTACATAAGATAAGTGTATCTTTTAAAGGGCAATGTACACGCTTCTACAACAAAACTCCAAGTGACTTGTAAAAATTATCGAAAAAAAAATTTAAAAAAATTGTGAAGCATATTCTTTGTAAAAAGGCTTATTACAAAATATCAGATTATCTAGAAGATAAAAAAGCTTGGAACGAGTTTTGCTCCAACTCAAAATCTAACAACTTACTGATAAGCAAATCATATGTACTAGACACATAAGTTATGAAAATACTAGTGGTTTCTTCTCACTTCTTCCACTGGTGGACAAAAAAATTAAGTGAACATCAATATAATAATGAATAGTATAAAATATGACTTGTCTAAGTGCTTATTTGTAAGCCTAAAGAAATAAACTTTCATTTCATTTAATTTCATTTATTTTTTATCTCTTTAAGGCCCAGGCTCTCACAATACAGTTTTAAAAAGTAGGTCAGTATACTACGTATAGATATTTAAAAAAAAAACAATTTAAGTTTTGATTTGTTGTATAGAAAAAAATATTGGAAATAGTTTTTTCAGAAGGAAGCAAGAATTTCTTGTGATGTTCGATACAGAAACCACGATTTCGTACTCGTATTTCCACACTGAGTGCTCTGACGTAAGCGTAGTCATTTGCTTCCGCTTATAGGTTATTCTGGAGTAATTAATCGGATTACGCTAGTTTACTACAAAGCCTGGCTAAGAACGTTCAATTCATCGAGCATAGAAACATAAAGAAACATCTCAGAATCATCACGTTTACATCTCAGATTTAATGTTGAAATGTTCGATCAACCGATTCGAATCGTAATTAAGACTAAACTTGACTGTCCTTGCTCAAACGTTTTACCAACTTCCTAGTAAAAATATGTCCACGCCTCTGCTTCAAAAAGCATTTTTCGCTGATTGCGATAAGAATAACGAAATCCTATTTCGTGTTCTCATTTCAGCTGAATATTTTTGTCCGAATCTCAGGCACTTTAGAGCAGCGTCGTAATTGGCTGAAATAAAACGTGCCATTTACATAAGACTCATTTTCGTAGCTAAGCATGGCTTTTTAGGAATGACTCCATTAGCACGCAGGTTTTACAAGTTAGCGAACGTACGTTTGTGAACGGATGCGAAGGTAAAATTGGTAAAACAGGTATGATGTAGATTGGGTGGCGATGGTGCGCCATTTAGGCGGAAGGTCATGAAGCAGGTCTTCTCTCTATCGAGGGCTAAACCTGAGTCCCTATGTATATATATTTTATGTTTTTATGTAGTATATTTTATTATAATAAAAATAATAAAGTTATGTATAACGAAATTGCATTTCAAATGAAATTCCAGGTGGGACCTTATGAGAAGGCTTGAAATTATTTTTAACTAAAGAACTAGTGCTGTAGACGGAAGACAGGAACGCTGATAATTGTTGCGAAGCCTCCCAATTTTACAGGCTTAATAAACAGCAAATACTTTCACATAAAAGTTAAAGGTACTAATATGGGGTAAATATTGAGTTTATCATACTGTTTAAAATAATATGTCTCTTTACATACAAATTCTTGATACATTTTCCCGTCCCTTTTCTGTTCAACACAAAAACGAATTTTAAAATATGGGTACAAAATAAAATATGCGCTCATAACATTTAGATACATTTGACGGTGACCGCAAAACTAGTAGACAGCACGCCGGCCACTCGCTTAAAACTTGCGGTAAGCAAGTATCTCAAATCTATCTAATTGCCCATATGTGAATGCTCATTTTTGTATTGTGCAGTAGTTGGGTTAAACGTGTGAGCGACAATTCTTAGTTTGATCTGCGTTTAAGAAACCGACGGTGGCAAATATGTTTGCTTTAGTTAGGCAAAGATATTTACCGCCGTCGGTTTAGTATAGCTTTCACGTTCGTTAATTAAGAATGTATAATAGTTATGTATAAATATGGAAGCTGCTGATTGTTGAATGATTAACGATAAACAATTAAAATTAAGCACCATCTTACAGATTTAGAATTTGGATGTATTTTGAAGGGCCTTATATCGAGAACAAGCTCATTTCTAATGTGTTTCGTGGCGTGACTACTTAATGCACTACATTGCTTATAATTAATAGGGTGGCTTCTATCGTGGGGGTGTAAGGTCGATAATCTGAGGCAGGCGCCGCTTGGAAATGTAATGGTGTAGTCAGTAGTCACGCGACTGGGAGGTTGTAATTGTTCGGATTTGATAGGTTTTTATAAGTGGGTTATCGCTGATACTCGACATGTTTATGCGGCTTGATTTGTTACATTGAAAGTTTACAGAGGGAATCCAAAAATTATATGACTAGAATAAATAATTTACTCGTAGCTAGCTCGAATAAAACATGGTTCAAAATCTCTTAATGATGTTTAAATAGGTAATTGAGATATCACAGTAGATTTGACGGTGCGTTACTATTAGATCGTACTCATATTAAGTCCCGCTTTTATATAGATATAACGGTCTTATACTATAAAATAATAAATTATTATTATTATTATTTTAAGCCATTATTGTCCCACTGCTGGGCAAAGGCCTCCCTTTTTTCCTAAAATAATAAATAGTAAATAATAAATCTTAATGATGTTTAAATATGTCGTTAAAATATCATATTAATAATTCAGTTTATTTCACGGTGCGTTACCATTAGATCATACTCATATTAAGTCCCGCTCTTATATAGATACAACCGGTCTAATGCTATAAAACTATAAATAGTTATAGCTCATAAAACTATAAACAATGTGCGTTAACGGTAACGGCACGGTGCGAGCCGAGATAACGATACTTGCGGAGACTTGATGAGCTGTCGAGTATGTTACTGCTTTAGGAGGCCTGTCCAATAGCACATATGATGCTCTCTTCGATTATGTTTTTTTAAATCCATACCTAATTTTACTAATTTGAATGTTAATCTGTCTTTCTGTCTAATAAATATTTAGTCGATTGTCAAATTCATTTGGAATTATCAATACATTATAAAATGAAAATGAAATGAAACGAAAAGGTTTATTTGACACGACACATTACAAATGGTACATTTTAAAAACATAAAAGATAACTAAGGCACAAACTTATTACTGAAATAATAGAGGTGAAACAGTTATATACCTAAAAATACAAAACAAAGAGAAAACAAAATATCCCCAAATTATTTTAGAGCTCAAAAAATTATTATTAAAATATTAAAAAACTTGGTACCCAACCAATAACCTCCACAACCTGCCTGGCAAACCATTATAATACATAGATACATAATAGATGGTTATTCCATGGCTATTTTAATATGAATCTAAAGTCTTTTAATATAAACTCTTTTGATTCATATTGTGCTTATCTATCTAAGGAGATATATTTTATTTCCAGTCCATAGTACAGGTTGTGCCTGTTAGTTTACGAGAAGTTACAAAACCAGAGAGATGCACAAAAAGCATAATATTGCAATGTTCAGGAACGCGTCGTAAGCTCTAAACTGGGCCTGTTAGACAGCTCTGGGCCTGTTAGACAGCACGAAGCGATAAGGGAGGTAAGATATTCCCAGAGATGAGTTTTAATTTAATATCAATGTAATGGAAAATTCAACAGGCGCGCCTCGCTCCAATATCGAGAGTCAGGCCTACTCCAAAACTTTGCAAGTTAATATCGCATTCACCGGCTAAGGGCTGTGTATCTTCTGGCTGGAAACTTGGGGAATTACCTACGTGGTTTACGTATAGATGCTAGTTCAGTGCTTTATTATTTACTAACCGGGTTTCCTTAGCCCACACTTTGATGAAGTATGTTAGGTTGGATGGGGATAAGGCAGCGAATGCCTAAAGAGTTGGCTCATATGATCTACTATTTTATGCTTTAAGACATATTTTCTGTATGTTTTCATGAAAAGTTAGATAAAATGTTGTGAGTTTTCGGTTGAGCCATTTTAAAGTGTACCTTAGTCACGTGGCACGACTTAATTGACGATCTAACACCTGCATTATTCAGCAGGTAGGTACCTGCATTCATTCACCGCAGAGAGACTGTGGGAATTTACACTGCATTCCAGTTAGGAGCTATGAATTTGATTAGAAACCTGATGACACCTACTTCAATGGAGTATTCCAAATTCCAATAAAGATTATAATTATGTCAGAAGTAAATAATGAATTACGTCATTTACCTAAATAAAGTTTGCAAAATCCCATATAAATTGAGGCATGTTCAGCAGTTCGCATAATCCATAAATAAATGGAAAATACTTTCCTTATGTGAATGTGATTGTTTGTTTCTTAATGTATTTACTATTTTTTTATGAGGGTACGTATTTAATAAGCCCATTGACACTTTCCCCAACAATGGGAGGTATCGGGTTAATCCTTATTGTATACCCTTTGGGTGAATGCTAAAACCAATTCACAAAGGCCTTCAGTTTCCTTTACATCCCGCCTTCAATGAGTCGTATGAGAACCAGATAGTTATTGTCACAGTCATCAATTAACTCTATTATCCCATTCTAAACTCTCCGTCAGTGGCGGTCGTCGTAATCCCCTGCAGTCATGGGGCCTCTGGGTATCAATCAAAGCCGAGTGCTCGCGCCTTGTCTCACTAATGGCTTCTATTAAAAGAGACTTGGAGAACGGGGCGTCATTAAGACAGAGTTACTTAACTTTTGTAGCCGGATCGGTAGTTCGTTTTAAGGTGTAAGATAGTTAAACAGAAAACATTTTACTATACCACACAAAACAGGAAACTTTATTTCTGTATTAGAAAATAAATACATAGAATAGACCGACGGCCGCTGGGGCAAACGTGTTCTTGAGTGGAGACCGCGACTCGGTAAACGTAGTGTGGGACGCCCTCCGACCAGGTGGGATGACGACTTGTGAAAGACTGCAGGTAGATGCTGGATGCGGCAAGCTGAAGACAGGGCGCTATGGCGCTCATTGGGGGAGGCCTATGTCCAGCAGTGGACTGATATAGGCTGATGATGATGATGACATAGAATATATCTAATGAATAGAGATTAAGATTAGCCGTTAAATTTAAACGGGTCGCCTTTAAATTTAACGCCTAATCTTAATCTAAATTCATCCTAAAAGTAAAACTGATTCTGCTCCATAGAGAAGTTCGATTTAGTTTAACGCTTTTAGTGAGTTTAGGAGCTGTTTAAGTAGTAGTTTCATAAAATATGTTTAAAGTGTACCTGTGGGTAAAGATTGTCCTAAGCTGTTTACTGCACTCAAGTACCTACGCAAGCAGATCGGCTCATAACTGAAACTGTCAATCACTATTAGCGATTTCCATCTAATTAATCGGTCCAAGTTTCATTGTTTAAATGTCTTCGAGTTCGGGATAATGCGGCAAGTTCTACCCCCGGCGACTTATAAACTACAATAATTGGATTAATACTTCGACAACGGATTTGGCTTTGGTATTGAGAGGCGAGCGATAGTGCACAAATGTGGATCGACTTTTGCCTAACGAGCGACCAACAACGGGTATGGACGGTTGCACAGCTTTTACTGTGAAATATAAATAAACTAGCTGCGCCCCCCGGTTTCACCCGCGTGGTAATAGATATTTTGGTTAATATACAATATATTTTTATAAATTGTAGCCTATATGTTATTCTGATATGTTAGCTATATTATTGTAAAGTTTCATTAAAATCCATTCAGAAGTTTTTACGTGAAAGAGTAACAAACATCCATCCATCCATCCATACTTATAAACTTTCGCGTTTATAATATTATAGTAGGATACAATGTAAGTGTCCAAGATTGGATGAATTTTTCAGTGTAATTACTTAATTACACTAAAAAATTCACAACACCGTTGTCAACTTCAACTTCTTTTTTGTTTTGGCGCCGCTTGCTTTTCGCTACGACTCTGCCAGTGTCCGTTTCAGAGGGTCATAAACTTTTTACATAGAATATGGTACAATTAGTTTGCAATTGACTACACTTCCGATGTATAATGATCATACCGACCGCTGACAAATACTTAAATTAATTTAATGCCGATGTAATCAAGCGGCGACAGCCTCTACGATTGACGATGCATCCACCACTTAGAGTTCACCACCATCTACGTCAGATTGACCCCATAACCCCATATTTGACCTCTATTCGACAAACATCAATATTAATTTGCGGGAGGGTATACTGTATTGAACCCGTCCTCCGGCCGCCCCGTCAGGGTGGGCGCTACCATTTATCCACTTACAGCGTACGCATTGTAGATAGTAAGTTTTTGGTTAATTTAAAGCCTTTGAGGTGATTTGCCCGCGAGGGATTGTTTGATGTGATGTTTGTTTAAAATAAAAAGAAAAAGTAAGTCACAACGCCCCTGGCCTTACCCAACCGGCATTCGCTATGAAGCCATTCCATTTCTACAATCACCATCGCTTAAACGATGGCGAACTGATAACATTTTTGACCTTTACCTATTTTGCGTGTGGTTATAACCACAAATGCCACGTTTGGTGACCAAAAAATTTAATGTTAAAGAACCATCTCACTTCTTCCACTGGTGGACAAAAAATTGAAGTGAACATCAATATAATAATGAATAGTATAAAATATGACTTGTCTAAATGCTTATTTGTAAGCCTAAAGATTCATTCAGATTTCATTTCATTTCATTTCATTTCATTTCATTTCATTTCATTTCATTTCATTTCATTTCATTTCATTTCATTTCATTTCATTTCATTTCATTTCATTCCAGTACATTCATAATCACTTAGTGTATACATAGTTGTTTTGCGTCTCTAAATCAAAATATAATGTGATTTTAGATACATGTCAATATTTATGTAAAGCTACCAATAAAGCTACGCACAACATTGTCGGTGCGAAACTATATAATAATAATAAAATGCTGGACAATTCACACAGCATTATCTAGCCCCATGGTAAGCAGAGCTTATGTTATGGGTATTTGATAACTGATATACATAATACAATACATTACATAGATAGATATTTTTTATTATACATAGAAAACGACCAGAACACCCGAAACAAATATCTGCAGATCGTACACACATTTGTTCCGAGGCGGGAATTGAACCTGCAACCTCCTGCGTCGCAGGCGGACCTTCGCCCACCGCGCAAGATCGGTCGTCAAAAAAAAAACTGAGCGTCATCTGGTTAACATCATTGACGTAATAATTTATAGAGGAGAAAGCCTTAACAGGAAGGCTTTCTACTCTATAAATGACTTTGTTTTTGTAAAGTTTAAATAGCCTGATCATTTTAAAATAGTATTCTAAGGCACCGTGGTTTAATTGCCGCAAGTTTCATCATCATCATCATCATCATCATCAGCCTATAGCAGTCCACTGCTGGACATAGGCCTCCCCCAATGAGCGCCATAGCGCCCTGTCTTCAGCTTGCCGCATCCAGCCTGCATGACGACCTGCAGTCTTTCGCAGGTCGTCATCCCTGGTCGGAGGGCGTCCTACACTACGTTTACCGAGTCGTGGTCTCCACTCAAGAACACGTTTGCCCCAGCAGCCGTCGGTTCTTCGCGAGATATGGCCGGCCCACAAGTTTAAATAATTGAAACCCTTAGATTCCACTAATTTACGTATATCTTCAAGCGAAGATAATGAGGTGTGATAACCAAACACACATTGCAAATTTTTTAATATCAACAAGCTGTCAGATTTGAAAATATACATAGTTAATATCAAACGTTTATATTTTCTCCAAAGTTCAAGGTGATTCGATTTTCTCGAGACATTGAATGAATGAATGAATGAACACTTTATTGTACCCAAAATAACACCTTATATCTAAATCTTACATAATAACAGTACAAAAGGTGGCCTTATCGCTTAAAGCGATTTCTTCCAGGCAACCAGGGATGGAGAAAAAGATATATTATACAAAGAGTTGGTAGAGCACAAACAAACAGTAATAGAGAAGTAAAAAAACAAAGAATACAAACTAAATACATTGCGAGACATTCTGCCTGATGCTCGTTTTATTGTACTTTGTTACGGAAATATAAAGAAAGAAAGAAAGAAGAAAGAAAATATATTTATTGATTCACTGAAGTAGGTACACTTGTTATTACATATTATAAAAAAACATTAACTACGTATGTATCTATAAAAAGAGCAGCAACTGACTCTACGCAGCGAATCAATAGGTCCTGTCTCAGCATAATGTTGCTCTACTTCTCCACAAGAAGTAGAGCAACGCTGGTTTTCTGACAGAACCATTGGCGCGTGTCAACACGGGTGGCAGACCACAAATACGAGTACAACAAAATATATATATACACATTAAATTGGCATCTTATAACCTAAGATTAAATCTAACTAAACACTAAACACATTATCAGAATGTCATGAGCATCCAAATCCTGTCTTAATTAGTATATTCAGAGCGCTGCACTCAGGTTTAACTACGCTTCATAGATACTTACCTACACTCCAACATTAAGGAAGTTTGCCTCCAAAAGCCAAACAAAATCCATGATGGATGCAAACCATGATTAGATCTGCACCTGAAGCGAATTAGCACAATCCCGCAGATATAATTCAAGTTGTGTGTTTGTTCGACTGACACGTTGAACTACTTGTTCCTACGTTAGTGTCTGTGGAAAATGTAGGTCTGGTTGTGTTTGTTGATGTACCCATATAGAATCAGGATGGAATTGAGGGAAGAAATCTTAAAAAAAAAAAACATTTCTTCCAGACCATAGAAAATTAACAGATCTTATTTAACTTATTCTACGGTCCATAGTAAAAGTTAAAGTGTTGGCAACTAGCGTGTACTATTCCTGATGTTGCAGGAGTTCACAGGCTTCAGTAACCACTTTCCATCAGGCAGGCCGCATGCCTTGCAACCTCGCTTGTCGTTTGCCACTTGTTGGTGTAAATAAATCAACTATACTAAAGATGCACTTTAAAACATTGTAATTTCAGATAATGGTGTCAGTTCAGATGGCACAATAATTAAACACACAACATTCTATTTCTTTGAGGATCTTATGCGTAAATTTAAAAGAATGAAATAGACTGGCTTTTTGGCTACATCGCCCCTTACCAACAGGTGAGATTTTGGTCGAACCAATATCTATTCTCGATATAAAAAAACATAAAAATACAAACGTTTTCCGAGCCACCTTTATTCGACAAACTTCAAAGTTCGCTAAAAATTGGAATCACACTCGTTGGTAGGCACGGTACCAAATTTCATAATCAAAGTGAGCTTCGTAGCACCGATATCGAATCGCTTGACGATTTGATTCCGCGCGATGTATTTTCGACCCACCCTACAGATTTATGGAGCTGAGACAGTGAGTTTTCGATTGAAAGCACTGCAAAGGGTTCGGCTGATTGCGATTGAGACTGTGACGGGCGCTGCATCAACTGCATTAGACCTGATCCCTGGTTCCGTATAAATTTATATTGCTGTCATGATATTTGTTGACAGAAATACAAAAGAATACTGAGTGATCACTGCTGAATCAGTACTAACACAATAAGTTTGAAGTCTTGTTTACTTTAACAATTAGCAGTACTTTAAGAATAAATTCCATAGAAATAACAACACAGAATTATTGTTTAGCAGTTTATTTTTGTATAAAAGGTACACAAAACGCATGACAAGCAATAATAGATTAACACATTTTTTTTAATGTGAACTGGCTTGAGACGTAAACTATGTGCATATAACAAACAATAGAGTGGTAGATTAAGTATTAGTTATATATTATATATTGGCTGTGTGGTGTCGGCCTAAAAAAGAATAGCACCAACCCAACTCTTCCCGTGGGTGTCGTAGGAGGCGACTAAAGGACACACTCCGGGGGACGTGCAGTAGCGTCCCTTGCAGCACACTCCCTATACTGCGATCCCAACCCGCATGCCCAGCGTGGGGATTATGGGCATCAACCCCCCATGGATCGATACGCCAGTAAAATGTGGCCCTCAGTTCCTGGCCGCCTCGCTATTCCCCCGGGTCGGCTATCATATTGATACATTGAAACATAGAATTATTAAAATGCTTAGAATATCAGTTGACTCAAACTCCGAAAAAAATATTAAAACGGATCTGACTCATTTTGCATTTCGAACGGTTAGTAGTATCCTTCAAAAGATGCAGAAAACAGCTCTCACTTAAAAATGTATAATGGTGCATTGCTGTGATCCCGTGATAAGAAAAATAATGAATATATACATAATTGTTAAGTTTTTCAGCTTCAGTTACCCTTTTTTTTTAAGGGTAAACGCACTTGCAACTTTCAATTATACGAATTTGAGTGATAGCAATATATTTACGAGCTGACAAATTACGCATTTAAAAGCCCTCTCGCGGTCAAAAAACGTAGTCTTCTAAGGTTCCGTCTCATCATACTAAATTACTAATATCCATGGTTGTCTGGTAGAGATCGCTCTTGAGCGATAAATAAATAATAAATAAATAATGCTGAACAATTCACACAGCATTATCTAGCCCCATGGTAAGCAGAGCTTGTGTTATGGGTACTAGATAACTGATACACATAATACTATATATTAGATAGATAGATATTTTTTATAATACATATAAAACGACCAGAACACCCGGAACAAATATCTGCAGATCGTACACACAATTGTTCCGAGGCGGGAATCGAACCCGCAACCTCCTGCGTCGCAGGCGGACCTTCGCCCACCGCGCCACATCGGTCGTCAAGACCTCCAATAAGATCAAGATAAGACCGCCAATTTTATTGTATCTAGTTTTTTAAGTTTTTATTTTACATTGTCATTTTATACTTAGTGTGCAATAAATCTATCTATCTAATATTACACTAACCATAAACGCAAGATTCTTTGGTATATCTATTATTTGTTCACGGCAAAACTATTGAACGGATTAGGCTGATTTTTGCGCAGATTAGACATAATATAATGTAGATGTTTGATTGGATAAAATATAGACTACATCTTAGAAACAATTAAAAAAGTTTTAATTAAACAATAATTGTTAAATTAAATAAAAGTTATAATATAAATAAATAATGCTGGACAATTCACACAGCATCTAGCCCCAAGCTAAGCAGAAGCTTGTGTTATGGGTACCAGATAACTGATATACATAATACAATACATTACATAGATAGATATTTTTTATTATACATAGAAAACGACCAGAACACCCGGAACAAATATCTGCAGATCGTGCACACAATTTTTCCGAGGTGGGAATCGAACCCGCAACCTTCTACGTCGCAGGCGGACCTTCACCCACCGCGCCACATCGGTCGTCAAAGTTCTTTGAAGACTTGAAATATCGTAGCTTTTTCCAAGCTTTTTTGTCCTTAAACCATTAAAAATTATATTATATCGAAACCTACTCGCATTCAACTTTATTGAATTACATATCGACTGCTATTTACAAAACAAATTTCGTATAGTCGATCATAAGTGTGACGTATGTGATTGAAAAGCCAATCAGATTGAATGGCAACCGTATATCCACATTCATGTTTAGCAGCGTCAGACTGAAGGGACGGCGAGACACGTACTCCAACGAACGATCCAACTCTTCTCGAAGCTCCTCATCTAAAATATATATCGAATAATCGAATAATGCTCATGAGTCATGCATGAGAGACATGCTACATCCACAAGTTATAAAGTAAGGTTAGGGTCGCGTCCACAGACCAAGAGTCGAGACAGCGTCGAGGTGCGCAGTGGATCGTATTTGTATTTTCTTTACAAACAAATGGCAGTACGCTCATATAATAGAGTTGCTTCACGGGTGAGCTGCAGTCGTCGCTGAACCGCTCCAATGGCATGGTGGGGTCAACGTAAAGTTGAAGCGAGGATGTATTGCTGTGTCACGACTGAACCGCCATTTTGAAGGAAATTGTATGAAGGAAGCATTTCCGTCCGTGCCTCGACTTTACGAAGAGATAATTAGTCACTGACCAATTCGCCGTACCGCCGCGACACCACTACACCTTGCTTCAAGTTACCAGCGAGCGATGCACCCTATCCGTGCGCGATCAGAATGGGGTGGAACCATTTTGAACTGAAACAGTCGGATAGACATTTACTTTGACAAGGTTCCATCTCATTTTGAGAACGCGTGGGTACGTTGATAGTGCTTGATTATTTTGTGTTTTTTCCGTGACGTCACTAAACGACTCTGTCGGAAGACTAGCGTTGGTTCTAACATTGGCTGAAACGAGTTTACAACCAGCTCATGCTGAGAAAGAGACCGTTTGGTGACTCAAACTCTGAAAAAATAAGTCTGTTTGTCTGTACTAACTATTATTTAATTGCCTTATGTTGTATGATTTAAAAATAAATATTCGTATGTAATTATTTACATTTACAAGTGATTAAAAAGCCAAACACATCCTGATCCCTGGATACATTATGAGGTAGTAGTAGGTAGAGTATCTAACTCGTTAGCACCCACTGATGGCAAAATGTCTTTTATTGCATGTAGTGAATACGTGAAGGTAGAAGAAAAGTCCTACTCACCTGCACCCTGGACGATCTGATCCTTTAACAGAATTTTCAATGAATTGACCTCATTGCGGCAGAGTTCACACATCAGACAGGGTGCTAGCATTTGGATGAGTAGACCAACAAAGTCGGCGTAGTGAAACCTGGACATACGTTTCTGAAAGGGCTGAAAATAAAATTGTTCTTGAAACACCTTAAGGATGAATTAAATAAGTTAATCGATATGGACAAACAAAAAATAACACTTTTAGGGATTTGGTTCAGAATTAAAACCTATTGTGGTTATTACCTAGTAATTATTATTAAATTGACGACCACTGTGGTGCGGTGGGCAAAGATTCGCCTGCAACGTAGGTTTTCTGGTCGTTATCTACGTATAATAAACTAGCTGTTCCCCGCGGTTTCACCCGCGTTAAACTCGAATTTCGCTTTATTAGGTGATTTTACACCTTGGGTTACATTATTGGAGTTTAAGTAAGGATCCCTAACTTTAAAAAAATATAATATAACCTATGTTCACCGGGGATAGTGTAGCTTCCTAACGGTAAAAGATTTTTTTTTTCAAATCGGTCCAGTAGTTTCGGAGCCTATTCAATACAAACAAACAAAAAATCAAACATTTCCTCTTTATAATAAATAAAAATATATCTATGTAATCTATTGTATTAAGTATATCAGTCAAAGTACCCATAACAGAAGCTCTTCTTAGCTTGGGGCTAGATGATGCTGTATGGACTGTCCAGCATTATTTATTCTTTTTATACTTTTCTGTGTTCCACAGTTTATAAAACCTCAATTATTAACTAACCTCAAATGATAGCTGTTTCAGGATATTATACCCGAAAAATGTAAACCGAGGCAGGCAGAACGCAAATAGGTAAAACATCTGAAACAGGTATCGCTATTAATTCTACCAGCTAAGAAAGAAATCAATACACAAGTCAGGTGTCAGACAATAGACGCTATTTTGTCCCGTTCCTCGATATGTCGAATTATAGTCATCACTTCGGGTATCATTGGGTATATATATAGATAAAAAATATCAAGACACGAGTAGGTGTCTCGATGTTTTTTATAAATATACCTTTTTTTCTACTCAATTCTAAAAAAAATAAGATTAGTAATCTGGTATTTGTGGACAATTATTTATGTCGACGTATACGATGATTCCGCGAGGAAGTTTTGTCGATATTATCATTAGCATAATATCAACGCAACTTCCTCATAACATCGATTCAGTTCAGTTCAGTTCTTTATTGATAAGATGTCAAACATTAATACATATGTAACAAAAAAACTACATAACGAAATACAATCACATAGGAGTTTACGGGAGTTTCTTATGAATAATTTTATATTTTTTTTGGTAATTTTATTAATAATTAATGATTCACATCAACATTTTATTGTAATAAATGTTATAAATAGGTATTAAAAGTGTGGATCAGTGACATTGGCGTCATTTAATGTATCATTAAGGAACTCTTCTAAACTGTAGTATACCCTGTCCACTAGGATTTTCTTCAGTTTGTTCATGAATATTGCAGTTGACACTAGTTACAGATGATGCTCAAATAATGCACATAACTTACGCGAAACTGTAAGTGATCTTGAATATTTGCATATGCATCGAACAAATCTATGTAATTGCGCATACATTTCTTTAAAACTTTTAACTTTTTTTTTACTGTTGCTTTACATACAATATTTACTGGCACTTCATTGGACTTTAAGGCTTTTCTCAATATTATCAGACGACTCCGCAACAATTCTAGTACTGCGATAATATTTAAATTTGACAATACCAGCGAAACATGTATGAAATGGTGTACTAATAAATACACCACATTATTGGTATCCAATGTTAACATCCTATGCCAAAACTTCGACAGATTCAAATCACACACTAAGCTAAAAACATCGATACATACATAGAGCAATAAGTTATAAATTGTGTTTGTAAATGCCCACGATTTTTTCGTGTAGCCCATGTGGTTATCACAGGACAAAACTGAATTTGTATACGTAGTCAAGAATGAAGGAGACATTTGAGAAATAATTGTCGAAACGATATAATTTATTACGAAAACCCCGTTGTAAATGAATCCTTTTGTGTCTGTCAACAATAAATATGCCAAGTATTTACATGAAAAATAAATGGCAACTGTAAATAAACATAAACAGTAGAATCTTAACAGTAGTGATGTTATTTTCGAAGATGTCACCGAAATATATTGACCGAATAAAATCTGAAACACCATGGAAATTTTAATATCTGCCATTGTACTGTACTTTTTGAAAGCTTTGTATTTTGTAAAACTTTTACTCAGCACAGTTTTCATGTTGTAATCAGAAAGCCACAATTACTACTAATGCAATAAAAAGGAAAGTTATTTCTGAAATTGATGGTACAATCAGCTAAAAATTCGAAGTAGTCTAAGAATAGATAAAACTCTGTTTGGGTTTGTATCGTTTGTAGTGTTTTTTTTTCTTGGCATTGCAGGATTATACAAATCCGCAAAATAAAAACTGTTTAACTTTGGCGGATGCCTTATAAGTGTTTTAATAAACATTTGTTGTACTTGCCCTGTTAGTTTTTGTGGAAAAAACTTGTAACTGGATTTAAGACCAAAACCAATTGAGCTGAAATTAAGCATACTTATATATGTTCGGAGACAATGCAATGTTATGGTGCCATTGAGCTGGTTTGATGATGGAGACAGAAGGTATAAGAAACGAAACGACTTAACCCCGTTAAGTTTTAGTTCGTCGAATTTGTCTTCCCAAACTGCTTTGGTGCTAGATCCCGATTATAAAAGCTTGTTTTTTTTAAGTTAAAACAAAATTGCTGCTTTTCATGCTTGAAGTGTTTTTCTCACTTTACCAGCACAGCTTCAAAGTATGACTGAGGGGCAGCATTTTTTTTCACATTTTTAAAGACACTTCAAGGCATGCCTTGAAGTGTCTTTCTCACATTACCAGCGAATAAAAAATAAAAATGCTGCCCCTCAGTCATACAGGGAAAAAGTCAACTGGTAATTGTCTGAGCAGGTAAAAACTGTAATCGGAACAACTAGTACTCGAAATTACAGACTAGGTATATAATATTTAAAGAAATGAAATAGTAACGGAATTAGAGAAGAACATTCTTAAAATATCAAAAAACTGAGGAAATACAGTTTTATATCTCTCCAATATTGGCCATCTTGAACAGTGACATAGTCGCGCTAACTGTACTCATTTTAATTTGTACGATTGGCAGTTGTTGTCTTATCATGTTAGTGGTTTGACGAGTCATCTTGCATTAACTTGAGGCTTTTTTAATAATCTAATACCTTTATTCAATATTTATCCAACACATAATATAACCTTGTGCCTCCATCATCAGACCAGCTCAATGGTACCATGATATTGCATTGTTATCAAACTTACATACATACTTGTAAGTATAAATTCAGTATCAAGATTTTCCCCACACCTATTAACAACCTTCTGTCTTTCAGCATACACGCTCGATGGTATCATAACATTGCATTGTCTTTAAATTTATATATGCCGAATTTCAGCTCAATCGGTTGACGATAACTGGTCTAAATTCAGTTGCAAGATTACCACACAAACTTACTTCTTATAATAAAAGCTTGTAAAAACACGACTTTCGGAACAATACTATGAACTGAAATGATGGTGTAAACTATGGTCACCGCTTTCCAATTATCGATAACTAAGCATTGACTAAGTGCCCTAATCATCTAGTATGGCCGATGGAATTATTGAATTTTAATTAATCCATTTCATATGCTACCGGAATAATACGCAGGAAGTTCATTTCAATTTCAATCATCTAATTGAGGACTTGTTATACCTACAATCAATAACATCCATTACTATCACAATAATATTATAAATGCGAGAGTTTGGATGTTTGGATGTTGATGATGTACTGAACAGATCGGGCTGAAATTGAGTACAGGTAGGACTAGTTAAACTGCGGTCAGAAAATAGTTATATATTAAAAGCAAAAGTAGTTATGTCTGTTAGTCTGTTACCTTTTTACGGCTGAACAGAATAAATTGAAATTTGACAAGGAGCTATAAGGAATCCTGGGGAAGGACATAGGCTACTTTTTATCCTAAAAACGCGTGTGAAGCTGCGGACTGAAGTAAGGTTTAAATAATTCTCTTACGTCACTGAATTCACGTTTTTGAGGTGCTGAACGATTGATTTGATTGATGTTCTATACAAAAAAGTTTATCTTTGTTTTTCATCATCATTTCAGCCGAAATACTTCCACGGCATTCGTTATACCTCTCATAGGTCGCAATCAATTCCACAACAAAGTCAGCTCTGGCACTACCGGCATCCAGCGGACTTTCATTAACCTTACAAGTGTGAATACATTCGAAAATGTATAATTCTAATAGTTAGTTTTCAAAATAATGCTTTAACAATTAGGTGCAATCGTCATCGTCTTGTCGAAACTGGTCCGATGTTTGCGGAACAGATTGCAGGAGAACTGGGATATATCATTACAAAATTTGTTTACTACCTCTACCAATCCCGAGCCCGGTTCTATGGTTTTCCTACACGTTTTCCCTTTGCACTTTGTCAGTGAGCTATCAAGCATTAGAGTTAGCAAACAGTAGTCAAGCTTGAATAAGGAATGGAACAAGGTCTACATAATCCGTTAATTGATTCCACCCAGAGACCGCCCGCCCATGCTTGTTCGGATATTAAACCATACCAAAACTAACACATTACCTTACGGTAGTTTAATAGTTTCATAAGAGAACTAAAACTATCTATATATATTTATAAATGGAAATTTACTTTGTAGCGTAGCAAAGATAATCCTGGACGGCGTGACGTGACGAGAACTTTTAGTAAGAATCTTAGTCAAGAAAGGTGCCCAATGGAACTTTCTAAATTATTTTTTTCAAAAACATAGTAGTTTCAGTACTATTTATGCAATTTTGCTCTCTGAATTAGCATAATAGCATAGCGTACATTCGTCGTAAATTAGCTACGGCGTAAAGTCGGCGTAGCCATCTCGTATCAATACGTAGTAAGGGGAGGTTGTCACAGATAGTCTGATAGTATTTATATCTATGGCAGAACATTTCATGTAGGCATTCACTGTCTCTCTTCACTCCATTTTATTTATATCCTTAGTAAACACTTACATTGTGTGAGCTTGCCACGGCCAACGACAATAGGTAGCCATAGCCAAAATAACATGACGACCCGATTGTAGGCCACATTTTTTTCAACCAAAGAGTACATGTAACGGTAAAGGTTAATAATGCGTACAAATTTGAGAAGCCGCAGAAAATATTTTAGAATTTAACAGCGTACATAGGTACGTACATATGATATACATATACGAGTAGGTACCTACGCAATAGCTCTCACTTGACCGATCAGAAGTCATAAGGAGTCATAAAACTTTTGCGATAAGTAAAAAACAGCAATATTCCAAAAGGCTTCATCAAATGAATGCGCACTGCACAAGTATTTTTATCGCAAACGTCGGCAAAGGCTGGAAGAATCCGAAGTTGATAAGTTTTATTAAAAAAGGAGAGCAAAATTATTTGTATGGAAGAAAGTTAAAAGTAGATTCCGGCTGTCAAGTAATAGAATTTATTATGTCTCGGTGGTGCCAGGAAGATTCTGCGCTTCTGGACGGAGCTAGGCTGGCTATGCTAGCAAACTCTACGCATAAAGGACCAACTGGAGTCCAAATGCGGAAAATGGAGTACCCCCACCTGAACCTGAACCTGATGTCTCGGTGGAAAAAACTTTTTAGAGGGATAAAATGTGTTAAAAAATATACACACGTAATCTTTCATTTTTATGCATCACGTGTGGATGGATGGAGACATTTGCTATATTCATATTCATAAACGTGTATGTCAGTATCACCAACACCAAAAACTTTTTACTTTTGATTTAGAACAATGCCAAGTTTAAGTCAATTTAATGTCACGTTAAAGTGAGATTTTTTTACCTGAAACGCACGTGCTCCAAACCAACTTTCAAGCTATTATAAACAAACTTCCATATGTGGATAAGATATGTTGCGTGTTTTACCGCAAATAAAAGAAAAATCATAACAATATTGAATTTGTTGCATTGTTGAATCTCAACCGCCATAAAGTTGTCGTTTCACATTTCTTTCACCCTGAATAAGTTATGAGAGGATGTGATGGTAATAAGTGTAATTGTAAATACCATAGTTACTATTTAAAATAATAAGACGTGTTTATCCGTTTCGCTACGGAACCCTAATAATGCTAAATACGAGATACAATGCTGGCAAAAAGACTCAACCACAAACACCTGAAAGTTAGATGAAACCGAGTGGCGCGGCTCAGTTGTACTTCACAACTTCTAATTACTAATTACACTGTTTTGACTTTGCATAGACGTTATAAATTAAAAGCGGATCAAAGCCTTTTGAAAGTCAGAAAATACATTAAGGATTTTTCTGCCTTTGAAAAACACTTAGGAACCTTTACAGCGAGATTAAAGTATCGTCGGGCCCTTCTATGCTTACCAACGCTACGATGATGGCTTATTCCACTTCCCCCCTTGAAATTGCTTTTTATGAGGGAAACGTAGAAATGAAAAAAATCTATGTCCAGAAATCCCATTCTATGAATCTGTGAAAAGAGGGTCCTACTTGCATTCACACAGCGATTATATTGAAAAAAAAATTGTCACATCTCTTGTGTTATTATTTTTTACCTTGTTTGTTTTATTTTTAAGTGTGCAATAAAAGTACCTATTGTCTATCTATCTATCTAGTGACGATAGGTTTTGATACTTGCCGCATCTTGAGTTTATTTTTGATATGGAGATATACCAATGGTGGCTTCCATCTACATATGTATGTATAATAAATATTTACCTTTTTGACGACCGATGTGGCGCGGTGGGCGAAGGTCCGCCTGCGACGCAGGAGGTTGCAGGTTCGATTCCCGCCTCGGAACAATTGTGTGTACGATCTGCAGATATTTGTTCCGGGTGTTGTGGTCGTTTTCTATGTATAATAAAAAAATATCTCATCACATCTATGTAATATATTGTATTATCAGTTATCTAGTACCCATAACACAAGCTCTGCTTACCATTGGGCTAGATAATGCTGTGTGAATTGTCCAGTATTATTTATTTATTTACCTTACAAATGTCTTGTAATCTTAACTCTAGATTCAATTATGAGCCGAAAGTTGCTTTAATTTTAATTCAGCTCGTCTGTTGACTGGTCCTGGAGTCCAATTTCTTAAACCCAAACCAGTATGTATCCTATATAGGTAAGGAACTAATATTGACAAGATTTTGCAGGTCTACTTCTATCTTAAAACAGTATGGACCTAGAAATTTTACTATTGAATATAATTTGTAGATTTGATTTTTCCAAGTAGTTTGTTCAAGTTATTAAAATAATCTCAGTGTGATATTTTTTTCTATCTCACTTGTGTAAGAGAAGATGTCGCCTAAGATAGAGCACGCTTTCCCAGAAGGAACTTATAAGACTCCAAGATTTATATTATTCCTATTGCATATAATAGTTTTTTGACTGAATTCCGTAACGTTGTTGTATATTAAAGATACATAATTGTCGTAATTTGTGTATTAATATATGTATGTATTGATGTATTAATAACTTTTCGTCAAATATCACAAAAATCACCTCATTAATCACTATGTAATAATTTCCAGCTAGCGATCTTGAAATTAATTAAAAAACGGAGTGTAAATTTGTTATGAAGTGGATGGCCTTGCTTGTGACGTTGATGGGCTGCAGCTTTGCCTGCAAGCTACACAGCCTATATTTATGACGAAGAGGATCTACGTCGCTGAACAAAAGCTGCAATGGTTTTTCAACAATTAATTATAAATGATTTAGATTTTTTATGTAAAATCATTTATAAGTAAAATCTTTCGTTTTCACATCAGCAGCAAAAATACTTCTATTGTTGAATATACTTCCTCTTCAAGAAAGGGTGGTTTTACCCTTATCACCACGCTTGGTAGGCGCATCGTTGATTGCAGTGGAGTTGTTTAAAATACACAGAAGAAAACTGTTACCTTTTCTCTGGTAGAAGGAATCGCAGCGTTCACATAACCGCAAAATAGTAAGTAAATACGCACAAGGTAACCTTTCAATAAACCTTAATTTATGAGAGCAATATTAATGAGTACCTTAACGATCACAGAGTTCGCTCGCGTTTAGTATTATTCTAGATATTGCCGGTGGAGGAGCGTATTTTATACAGAACTTTGTCACTCGCGTGGTCTCTCAAGCGAATGACAAAGTTTCTTGTTTAGAAATTACTCTTTCTGTCCATCGTTACTTTGTTTCTCATCTGATTTATTTCAACATTTAGTTATTTATATATAAAATAAAAAAATATCTTGGGGTCAGCTTTTCTAAATCTTTCTTTCCATTTCACAATGACTAATACAAGATATTGGTAAACAAAGCAACTTATCAAATCGTTGTTTTCGATAACACATTATAATATATTGTTATAATTCCTTACGTGTAGAAAAATACCTGTGTAGGTACACAGAAACAAACACAAACGATTTGATAGACTACTATGTTTTCCAATATTTGCTTTCAATAACGTATACCAAAAACGACAATTTCCGATCACAAATCCAAACAACATACTCGATGCAAAATCGAATCCCTTATTTGCGACACACAACCAGCTTGACAGAAGAATCGCGTGGATTACCTTAATAGCCGTTTTGTTCCGAATCTGGCAACGTACAACTCTAGTTCACTGAATGTTTCCGAGTGCTTTTACGTGTCTGGATTTTGTCGAAAAAACTCTTGATTCTTGTGCTAAAAAAGCCTACGCGGCTATTTCTCTTTGTTCTCGTGGGTAGTTTTAACAGCAATTTAATGAAATGAAGGTGGAATCTCTTTTTAGGGTAAAACAGCATGCAAAGCAATCAAAGCTGAAAATTAAATGTTGTTAAATAATACACAGAAGGAAGCAGGTCTCAGGTCTCTAATCGTGGTGGTCGCGGCATAAAAATCGACACTTCCAATTTATTTGTGGATGTCATGATAGCCAAATTAGGGAACCTAGCAGAGGAAAGAGTTAAATATGAGCGCAAGCATTTTAACGCTTAAAATTAAACGCTTTCGCACAAAAACGTAAAAGAACTGTATCAGCATTTTAGGCAGCTAACAGAAAAGTGCTAGCCAAAAGCCGATTAAGTTGATTGATGTTCAATTGATGGTGGTTTTAATTACATTTACCCGAAAATACTATCATTTAGAGCACTCTCCTGTGAACTAAATAAATATGTTTGATTGTTTATTTGCCCAGTGACATAAGACAGTCTCAAAGTTCGAAATTAAAATGTTTTCTAAATGCATTACCATAATTGTTACGCAAAAACTAGGGATGTATTTTTACAGTGAGCTTTAAAACAAAAATGAACGGAGTGTCGCATCGCATCGTACGTACCATTGTGCTTTTGCTTATTATGAAAACACATTCTATATGAATGGTTTTCAGAGTTCTGTTTTCCATTTCCGAAGTTGATCTTCCTACGGTGAGCCCATAGCGTTGTTTTGTTTCAATCGTCACTTGTTTTCTTTGTTCTAAAACCTGCTGCGGCCTGTCCCGCATTTATGGCTCTGGGTGCTTTAGGGACTTTCAAAGTTCTTCTTTAAATGATAATTACATTGTGAAAACGGTTTAATCTATTAAAATAAAAAATACTGAGGATCCCTGGGGTCTTTCAACCAAAGTACTTATTTCAATTATAAATGAAATGGCTTGTGTTTACCCTTTCAAAAATTATGTAGACGCAGTTTTTCCTAAGCTCATGAAATATAGTAAGTGTTTCCTTTTTATAAATCTGATAGACACACTGATCCACCCAATTAGGTCTAAGGTTGGGTAAATTAGCCAAAACCCACAATTTTTGGCTAACTTACCCAACCTAACCTTTTGGTAAAACTGATGGAGTTACATTTAGGCAGGCTTAGCTGTAGTTTATTGTTACTGCAATATGTGTCTATTCAGATCTTCTTGAAATAGAATGCAGTCGTTCAGGGTACGTATAGGCTTTAAGATCGTCAGCGTACAATAAGAACTGAGAATGTCGAAAACATTGATCGATGTCGTTTATAAAGAGTACAAACAGAAGCGGTCCCAATATAGAACCCTGGGGAACACCAGAGGTAACTGGAACGCTTGTAGATTGGTAGCCATTTAACTTCAAGACATGTAGTAAACTTAAAGGATATTTTCCGAGACACAAAGCTAAAGTTTGACTACCTTTAATATTCACACGAAATGAACACGCAATTTCTGATGAGCCCAATATGATATCTACACATAAAATATTCAACTGCCTGGTTCAGAATAAGCAACGCATATCAAAAACAAAACTTATCCTAATACTTGTCAAGTTGTCAGACAAAGCGAATTCATCCTTAAGAGGTACCTAGTAATCCTGACAGACTTTTGTTTCGTGGATATGAAAATCTAACGCGTGGAACCCTTGTCACGCGGGTAGTTTCACGCTTCACTTGTTCTTTATTATTTTCATGCTCAGTGGGTATTTGAAACAGCTTGTTTGATATACATAGTTTATGCGAGTACAAGAAGAAGGCAATCTTCAAAGTCGGGCATAGCAACAGGTTTAAAAATAATGTATTGACCAAATGAATACGTTCTTGTTATATAGAATGCCAGTGTTTTCAGTTCGGGGTTGTTATTTTCATTGTTAATTATTATACGGAAAGGAAAATCAATTACTATCAGCAGATTACATACATTCTCAGCATGGGTTGGTCGTATTTACGACAGCCAATGCTACGCTGGTCTTCTGACAAAGCCTTTTCTTGACGTAGTAAAGGCCTCATCTAAGTTCTTTTAATAATGCTCAGTCCTGATACCGTCTCTGGCAGCCGTCGTACTAATCCTATCCGCTGTCGGAACTACGGCTCTAAGAAAGCTTTGTTTGCGAAAGGATTTTACTTTATTTGTAGTCCAATGCAGGGATTACCTAGCTCTCGCTCTGTGATGCCGAAATTAGTTCTGTTTTTGATGTCAAATAGTGCTTTCGATACGAGATATTACAAATTAGTTTGTATTTGGCGTAAAAAAATCGTATAAAATCCATTGTTAATGATAATGAAATAGGGTAATGAAGTATTAGTAGTGCTGTTAGTTTTATAAACATTAAATAATATCCCAAAAACTATCGACCCTGAACCCGCAAGATTTAATATGTTGATTTTAGTGGATTCGATTAACACTTTGAGTGCTGAAATCACACAGTATGTGTTTTCTACAAGTGACTAATATGCGTAAATCCACACTAGCGCAGCGGCTGAGAAAATACAGATCTTTGTGATTCAGCACAGCCGTAATTTTTTTTGAACGAAAAGCATGTGCGGCGCAACACAACCGCTGTGTAGAGCGGCAGCACGAATTTTTTAGGTTAAAAAAAAGATCGCAGTCGTCAAAAAAAATCGCAGTCAAAGTGTTAACGCAAAGGTAAGTACTTTTTAAAAATTCAGATTTTTAAATAAAGGTAGGTTTCCATTCAGTAGAACTTCCTATCTTAATACAATTAAAGAAGAGAGAGTATCACTTTATTTTGTAAGGTGACACGCGGAACTATAGCTTGCAAAACACGACGTAGGTGTATAGAAAAGGAGGAATAGCAATAGTTATCTTTCAGGGCTTTTCTGAAATGTTTTGTCAAGGATGCTTGTAATTTTGGAAAAAGAGTTCATATGAATTTGTAGTTTTTGTAGTTCTTGAGTGGAGACCGCGACTCGGCAAAGCAAGTAGTGTAGGACGCCCTCTGGCCAGGGATGACGACCTGCGAAGGACTGCGGGCAGATGCTGGATGCGTCAAGCTGAAGACGCTATAGCGCTCATTGGTGGACGCCTATATCCAGCTGTGGACTAGATAGGTAGATAGATATATAGATAGATATATTTATTTATTCTTACAAATTTGTTACAGTTTGTTGATAGCATCTTAAATCCTTACATAGGTTTATCTAGACACTAGAGTTCCCTTAACAATACTAAAATAAAATTAAAATTAATGATAGCATCGGTAATTAACGCTGTAGGCAGTCACGCACACAAGCACAGGCTATATCATAGGCTGATGATAATGATGATAGGTCATCAACAGGCGCAAAAAAATTACATTGAAAGTAAATTGTTATATTTTTCAAGCTTACGTAAAATGGGAGGTAAGATTCTCATCACATGAATATAATTAATTATGTAATATTTCCTATAAAGTAAAGCATAGCAGCGCAGCGGCAGTGGTGCTCCCTCGCAACTAAACCTTAGTTGATTAAGTCTGATTTTTAGCTTTAAATCCTAACAAAAGTTGATTGTGATTTCAGAAAGAGCTGTAACACGTAGCAGTACCTAACCTACTGCTAAGGGTATACGTAGGCTGATTATGTAAAAGCAACAGCAACAGCGACGCGACCGCGACCGCAATTTTAGCAAGCAATTTTTAGTTCACCGATTGTCCGGCAGAGGGAAACCTAGTGCTCGATTGCTGGGTGACGTAGTACCTGGTGTCATGTTAGTACAAAATTGGCTTTTGACAGCACTGATTGCTTAATTTTCGCCTGTCGCAAACCGGTCGCAGTTACATAATCAGGGGGCCGGACTTTACCTTATGTTTGCTTCAAAGGCCTGTGGATCAACTCAGATGTATTCTTTGTCGGTCAATTTAGATGTATTATTTGTCTGTCAATTCAGTTAGTGAGTGCATCACTCAGACAGAGGTACTTTTTCCGCCGCTCCTTATTTCATTTTTTATTCGTAACTAACTAGCGGACCTTCCCGGCTTCGCACGGTTTTAGTACGGATCCCTAACTTTTTTGAAAACATGATATAGCCTATGTTCACCGGGGATAGTGTAGCTTCCCAACGGTAAAATAATTTTTCTAATCGGTCCAGTAGTTTCGGAGCCTATTCAGTACAAACAAACAAACAAAAAATTAAACCTGTCCTTTTTATAATATACACAAACCTCAATCCACACGGCGATGTTCGCATTGATAGAACGACAAGTCTAGATGAATAACAACCTTATAATAGAGATGCTATATGTACGGTCGGAAGTCAAGCCATCGTACCATCCGTAATTGAATGTCAACCACACGATCCGCTGAGATACACAGACATATTAGTTGTCTAGTCTGTTTGGTAGTTGCGATTGAGTCGCGATTGAAGAGGTATTGACGGAAAATATATTGTCAATCTTTAAGGCCTATGTTGAAACCTATTTTTATTTTAGACGTATTGATCTAGATCAGTTGAGCTACTTCTAGATTGTTTACAACAGTTTGCTGTTTGCTGTTTGTTGGTTGAACTGTTTTAATTGTAAATACGAGTACTAGTTCTAACTTGTCTTATTTTATCATATAGCTTCTTTGAAACAGATACAAAAAACAGACCAAAAAAGACGTTGTTTTTAATAGTATATACCTAAGCTTGATCTGCTTTTGGTAATCAAGTATACCAAAACTAGCAAACCAAGTTCATAATTCGCGGCTCGCTCTGCTCGGCGATAAAGTTTAGAATTTTAGTTTGGGTCCTCAACCTCCCCCCGAAATGAACTCGTGGCTTTGGCCCTAACTAACGACTTTTTATTGTAAATTTTCAGTAAACACGGGTGGATAAAAATAATTTTAATATTTCTCATGAAATAACGTTCAAGTGTACGGTGAGTTGCGGAAACTTTTTTATTATAGAAGTTTCAGTACGTTACTCGAGTGTATTGCAGAATTGCTATATTTGTTTACAAAACTGTTCGTATCTTTCAAGTGATAATATTATTAGCAAAGAAAATTACAATTACAAAATTATAAACAAATTAGAATTAGTTTTTGCTATTGAAACAGCTGAGCTTAGTGCAGATTGTTGCAAACAATCTTAGCTCAAGTGATCCATAGTGATATCATTATCTATCTACGGATAGATTTTTTAATTTTTCACTGGGTATGCCCAGTGATTGTGATTGATGAGCGACAGGCGTAAATTAAGCAATCAGTGCTGTCAAACGTCAATTTTGTATTAGTTTGACACCAGCTACAACGTCAAAATTGGTATAAACTGACGGCACTGATTGCTTAATTTACGCTTGTCGCAAATCGTTCGCGTTACATAATTCCATACCGGTCTATGATTTGGTAATGCTTGTCAATAAAGAAGACTGATGCGATATACATTTTTACAACTAATAAATTAAGTGAAAGTCATTTCATAACATGAAAAGTAACTAAATCAAATGCTATTTTTATTACAATAATGCAGTTCATCAGCATCAATCGGATGTTATTTCTTGCTTAAAGTATGTATGTGAGTTTATTGTTTTGCTGTTTTATAAGTTGTAAAGTCCAACTGTAAAGAGACTGTATATGGATGCTAAGTAATTAAACTCATTAGTCTTAACGTTCCTGGATTGACGTGGTAAACAGTCGCCGCAAAAGTGATAAATGTGTTGTGAGTCGTGGCTCATTATTTTTAACCAACTTCGATAAAAGGAGGTTTAGAATTGACGGAGAAATCGACGAACATACTTAGAAATATCATACATACCCAGAACATGGAAACTCGCCCTTTTTTGAAGTCTATTGAAAATATTTTTTTGTTAACCAATATTATAATGTAGGTACAATAGCATTCAACCTTAACTGACCCCCCTGGCAGGTTCCAAACCTCGTAATTACATCAGGTTTGGTTTTATAATAATTAAATTTCTTATTTTATTTTATAATAAAACGGAAAGTAACAGGGGGTCCAGCTAATAATGAACGCTACTGTACAAAGCACAAACGGATAGTAACAATTACGGTACCCAACAAACTGTTGTGAGCGCACATAATCACATAATAATAATTAATAATTAATTATGTGATGCGTGTAGTAGTATGACTTATTCATACTACTACGAATTAATGTACTCGTGGCATATTACTACAGACATTACTACGCCTGCTTTAAGAGGCCTGCGGAGGACGAATTCCCCACACAATCGTAATACCAAAATTATTTCTAATTAAAGCATATTTCCACTATAATATTTCTTGATTTATATTTGAATAGTATTAATCTAGGTCCTGGATAGTTTTTTTTTCAATTCACATACCTAAAATTCAATGAAAGCATTTTGCAATTGCATTTCTATGCGAAAATGGACAAGTTTTTTTCCTATTTGTTTCGTATTCAAAACAACACTATCTTACGAGTTGTTTATTAAGGAACATAGCTTATATTGTCTTGTAACAGAATAACAATACTTTGTGAAGAATACAAAAAGTTTTCAATCATAACTTTTGGTATTACGGAATCCAACCAAATTCATACCAAATTTTGAACGGCTAATATTGCTATCGCGCACACATGGGGCGGGGCGCAAGGGTTAAACAGGGACAGCGACATTCAGAGCGATTTTTGCAAGCGCCTCGAATTGAAGTTGGGAGGGAGGGTCGCCGGACCCTTAACAGTCCATAATATTTAAGAGTCAAAAGTTATGCAAACTCTATCAAATAATTTGTTAAGACTTTTGTTCAAGAATGGGCTAGTTTATTATGAGGCGCCGTTCAGGGGGAGGCTTGTGTCCAACAGTGGACCAACAAACGCTGTTTAAGTGAGGTTAAGTGAGCTAGTTTGTTTGTATTTCTCTGTAAATCGTGCATTTTCTATTTCTGGATTATCCATAAAACCAGAACACACTCGTAATATGAATATAACGGTAACTTTGTGAACCTCGAGACGTGTTTCGAAAAGCAATAACCATATTATTTGACTTACCTGCACGACTTGCTTAAAAGGAATTCATACCCTGCGATTGGCAAGTCTAGGGTTAGTTTCTTGAGTCCTCTTGGTGTTTGTGATATTGTGCTCTGTTGGGTCCCTAAAAGCTATATTCTTGCCTGTCACGGCGCATTACAATAGGTGCATATTGTATACTCAGCTATCTGTTCAAATATTATGCACATAAGCCATATTATGCGACACACGTATTATATAAATATAGTACCCTGGGCATGGGTTAACAGGTTTGAACTTCCATAGAATCCAAATATTCTTACTTATAAAAGGGACATTTACCATAATTTGATAAGGAATATTTATGTTTTATTAATTACTTATGTGTCAATTACCATGATAGTTTCAAAAGTTGTTTTCCTACTCATAATTTTTTTGGATCAACGAGTGTTTTTAATGAATGACATAATTTAATGAATTCACTCACGTTGAACTGTGAATACAGGCATTATATTTTCTCCTTTTAGACCAACTAAAAATATTAGAGAATATGTGTAGTATATACATAGTGTGTGTGTGTGTTATTATTTTTAGTCCAGTTATATGGATTCATTTTACGATTAATTTTAAACTATTATCGAATTGATGTATTTTGAATGTATTATAATATAATTAATATTCTTAAAGAATTATAATTATTATTTGATATTATAATTAAATATTATATGTATACAAACAAAATTATACTTAAGTATAATAAGGATACCTATTTGACGTGTAATAATAAAATTATATTACCAATAAATGAACTTGAACTTGTAGACCCATGATCACCTCAATCAACGCCGGAATATGCAACGTAAGAGATGGAATCCCTTACGTAGTATATTCACGCACGCCTCGAAACGGGTAGCGTTCACATCAGCAGCGAGGACCCCTGCACCATAGGTAATGTTCATAATCCACTTTTGTATGCGTATTCTCCGCGTGTTTTAAGCTAGGTACAGTCAATATTCCATATTTGTAACTCCTTTATGCGACATCAATGCAAAGTGATAGGATCTTGCCGCTAAGCCGTGCCAAGTTTCACTAATCTACCAATGCTTATGTTAAATTACACTTTGAAACTAGAAATGAACAACACTAGCCTACCAAGACCGCCTTGGCATTATCTCACTGTAATTAAGGTGATAAATAAGTGCTTAGATTTTCTTAATGGGTTATAAGTCTTTTCTTTTGACACTATCTACATTTATAATAAAAAGCCATACTGCAAATATGTAATGATAGGATTGTAGTTCACACAGAGTAATACATACAAGTCACCATCAATAAAACCACAAGAGGAGTAGTAGCTAGGGGCTGCCCCCCAAGGCAGTGGCCTATTATCGTCCCTACTATGGAATATAGTTGTTGAGGACATCCTTAGGCTAAACGGCCACGGACTGGAAACTCTATGAGAATACTCTATGTGACTTGATTACACTCGCCTTAAAAACCATTGAAGCATCGTGCAATGACCATGAGCTATCAGTCAACCCTACAAAAATAGAACTAATAATGTTCTTCAACAAAAAACAAAAATTTGGAAACCTGAACCTATTAAGATTATTCAACACCGAAATAACTCACTGAAAAATCAACTTAAAAACTAAGTAAGGTGGCCTGGCAAAGATCGCTCATAGCTCATAAGGCCGCCCATTGTACAACACATTCTGTATTTGTCTTTTTCCTATCTTGTGTATTTGTTTTTTATTTGGTGTGCCATAAAGAGTAATAGTATTGTATTGTCAAGTATCCTAGGGGTCATACTAGATAAATAGCTTCTGTGGAACAAACACCTTGACTACAAACTGCAACGAGTCACTACTGCCTTCTAACAATGTAACAGAATGCTGTAGAAAACATGGAGTCTCTCTCCGAAGACATCCATGTAGCTGTACACTGCTGACATCATATCCGATACTTAGATTATGGAGCCATCATGGTGGTCACCAGAATCGAGCTGAACACGGGAATAAGCACACTGCACCGCTTCCAACGATTGGTGTGCTCAGCGATAAATCTCATCTTTCCAAAGAAAATTGATCAACAAAAACAATCAAACAAATCAACATAAACATAAAATTTAGGTAATGGAGCATAAACCACAAAATTACAGCAAAGTCAAGACATTCAATATCCCTTAATAAAATTAATAACTCCCAAAATGTCAAACAAAGCTTGGCGAGCCATAAACTTGGATTCCTGTCTTTGGAAATCCCTGGAATGTATCATAGTAGTAAGGACACAAACCATTTAAATTGGCTGGGTCACTTTTTACAGAGCTTTTTCACTAGGTACATTAATACTAAGTTTATTTAGTTTCAATATACATACAGGAACCTTGAAGGTGCTTGTGAAGAGGAGGCAAAGCCAACCTGAAAAAAATTAGACCTTTTTGGGGCTTATCTGTTTAATTTAGAGTAATTCGTATTTATAATATAATAAGTTCTCAACACTTTTGGGCACCGTGTTCAAAATTGAAACAATTTCATAAGTTATTTACTGTAATAAAGAGAGGCAGTTTTTATAAACAGTTTTTTTATGACTGACCAGTAATTTTAAGATTTGTTCAATATTTTTTTTGCATTTTATCATGCCTAGTTAAGACAACTCTGGTTTAAAAAAATATACTTATGTTATAAAAACCTTGGATGTAAAACAATTTCAAGATTATTCTGATATTATGCGTTAACTCTTTTTTATTTAACTCTCCACTTATTGCCAAAAATAACTATATATTTTTTTATTTATGAAGAAAATCCACAGCTCTTAATTATAAATTAACTTATCTTATGAATATCACTAACAGCCAATAAACGGATTTACATTATTATTATTAAGACAAATAAGGACGACATCACCAAAAGTACCATTATGGAGGCCAAGAAGAATATAATAAATGAATAACAACTTAAAGACGTAATATAAGAAAAAGAAAAATTTTAGCTTAAAATTTGGCACTCATGCAAAACAAAATAGGTATCAGGAAATTACCTATAATATGTAATAGTTCATTTACTCCTACCATTTCACAACATTTTAAACCACTTAAAATTACAACTATCTCTGTAATGTATGTATTATGTATATCAGTTATCTAGTACCCATAACACAAGCTCTGCTTACCATGGGGCTAGATAATGCTGTGTGAATTGTCCAGCATTAATTATTTATTTATATATTTATTGCCATGAATTTGACTTAGTCTTTTTGAGTCTCATGACACTAGAAACTATAAATAAACAAATATAAAAGATTATCCTTTCTAACAAAAAAAAATAATAATAGTACACCTCATAAATCTGTGATCCCAGCCTCGCACACCGGTTTAGCAATAAAACTCCGAGATGATATGTGCGTCTGCGTCGATATGTGGGGTTTACTAATCGATGAGCAATGAGGAAAATAGGTATACTAAAACACAACTGAAATAACTTTTTCTAAAATGAGAACTATCTTAATAATATAGAAAATTATGATTCAACGGAGAGTAAGATAGAGATACAATACAATACAATACAAAAATACTTTATTGTACACCAGTTACAGATCATTATAAAACACATCACATGATACAAGTACTTACAATAGGCGGCTTTATCGCTTTGAAGCGATTTCTTCCAGGCAACCTTTGAATGGAAAGAATTATGTGAATTTAAGAAAGGCAGGGGGTGTACCAAAAATAAGCTAGAATAAATATGAACATAACATATGAGATAGAGAGACCCCACTCTTGGTTTATTCAGTTTGCTAGCTTAGACTAAAGATTGCACTGCTTAAGACAAAAAAGGGAATTCAAACACAACATCAGTGTCAAGTTGGTTGGCTGGTCTCGCTACAGCCTACGAAGCTAGGACCGAGTAAAGTATGATAATGTCACTTTGCATAATAAAATATTTTATGTACATAATACCCACGAATAAGTAGAACAAATTGTGGAGGAGAATGGAATTAGATTGAAAGTTATTGGTTCAGCCTGGAAGCCACGAAACGTGTGGTGTGCGTTATGTTCTTGCTAGAGTATTTATCTACCTATACATTTGTGTGTATCTAAAAGGATTAATTTTCCACAGTAAATTAGTTGAATCGTAAAATGAAACGTATCAGGATGACTTACCACTGCAACAAAGAAAAATATAATAATTTTGGTGTTTTAAATAACAATGAAAATTTAAATTAATTAATCAGAACAAATAAGAACTACTATTTACGATTGAAACAGTTGAGCTGTAATATTTTTATTTCTTGACTTACGAAATATATAAGATTAGTTAGCTGGTAACCTACTTTTCTAAAAATATTTCTTGAAATGTAATGCTTGGAGACTAGCCGAAATATTTTAACAATTTTCTTTTTAAAAAAGTTACTAGAAAGGAAATCCGTGCTATGATTAAGCAGTCCACAATTCTTGATATATACCCTTTTATGAGTTGTTTAATGTTTTAAATTATTATTTTATTTAGGTATATCAAAACAATTTGCGAGCTCTAAGAGAAAATTACACGCAATTTTCCCTCCCTAGAGACATTCAAAATACGGGTTTTGTTATAGCACGTCGTAAATATGAAGTCTTATTGGATATAAACATGTATTTATGTATTTGTATTGTATATAATTTATAAACAACATTAGTCTATAATACGCCACCGTCATACCTGTACTTTAGCTACGTGTCCATCCAAAGGTTGCCTGGAAGAAATCGCTCATAGCGATAAGGCCGCCCATTGTGCATCTGTATCTTTGTTCTTTACTGTTTTTGTTTTTCTGTGTTTGATGTGCAATAAAGCGTATTTGTATTGTATTGTATTGTATCTACTTTTTGGAAACAGAACAAGCAACCCAGATAAAGTGTAACAATATGTTATTAATTAATCATTTATCATTCATTGTTTGGATCGAAGAGTGAATTATTTTTTAGTCAGTCATGATTATTTCTCTCAATGCGCTTTGATGACTTCCTGAGACGTAGTCGATGTCCTGAGAAGAGTTTGCACGTACAGTAAAAATGGGTTGTTGGTTTCTTGCTGGAGTTCTGAACTGAGTTCAAAAAAGTGCAAAAACTAGCCTTACGTTGCAAGAATAATGTAGCACCGGCAATACCATGCAATTTTTACATAGAAACTTATATTTTATGGTTTAAGTAAGAGTAAAAAAAAAGTAACAAGATGTTTATTTTGACAGACCAGATAGTATACATACTCTTATAAATTAAACTTAGATTAACAGAGAACTGACAAAATCGGTCTCCACTCAGCATGTGCTATCGAAGAGCAGATCATATTATAGCGCTGGTCTTCCGTGGAGACCGTGCGTAAGGTTGCAGTTTACAGTTGTGAATAAAGTAATTTTTATTGTACGTTGCATTTTTTTGTATCGTATGATGTTATAAAAAGCTATATTTGTAGTTAATAAATTTTGTACCCGGTGTTTAGATGTTTCTGTAAAATTTTTGCTTTTAACGAATTTTATGTTTCATATATTTGTAGGTATTCGTCGAAAATAAGCATTCGAAAACCAAGAACAGAACCACTCCGCCAACCTAATGGCGTAGAATAAAAAAGTGCTTTTCACACGATAATCCAAAATAAGACAACAAAGAAAAGTCAACCCGACAAAGGAAGTAGTAAGAGTGTTATAGTAGAGTTGGTTCCGGGTAGTTACTTGTAGATTTGTGAGCACGAGCTGGGCAGCACGCTTGGCCGAGCAAGACGGCGCCCGAGAAATCAAGGTAAATTACTGGATTATTGCGTTATTACTTGCTTATGGATCATTTAGAATAGAATAGGGAAAAAAACATATACCTATCATACATACATTGAGTTAAGAAAATTCAGAAGGAAAACTCAGATACTGAAACATAGCTTCGTGAGCTTATAAGTGTCCATGTTTCCCAAAAGTTAAGGTGTGGAAAGATACTAAAATCATTTAAAGCGGGATATTATCATAATATGAAATTATAGTTGTGACAATGCCCATGTGAAACAAAACAAAAGAAATAAGTATTTTAATTACTTATTTAGTTCTAAAACACTTTTTCGTCGACTGTATCTGGTACAAATGACTTTTATTCTGACGAAATCGGCTGTTAAAACTTAATTGAAAATCGGGGGCCTCCATGACGGGGGCGTCACACACCGGGGGCCTAACCTACGAACCCTAAAAATCTTACTCTGACAAAAACAGCACTATCCTTGTAGCAAATTAGCCGTACACTTACACAGCTACAGCTTGCAATCAGTAGGTATGTTGTTCTTATCGACATGAAGGCACAATTATCAGTTAGCTAACTCGACGGTACACGGCTGACTACTCACATTATCCTCGAGTGTTCTATGTGAAAAAACACGATAAAAATAAACCTTACTACTCGGCAATAGAATCGGTGGCCGAGGTGAAATATGAAGTAGCTAACGGGTTAGGTCGTACAGGAAGCGTGATGTGTTGTGTGAACCAATTGACCATGAACGTACTCCGCGATTTGAAAAAGTTGCTGAATTCTTGCCGTAAACAATGTTTACCAATACGGTGACAAGACGACCGACGACTTTGCTGTATTGACTCAATGAATACCTAATATTATTATAATGTTCTGGTTAATATTTACAATTAACTCAATTTCCAAGGACCTTTCGGCAATTATGTCTTTGATACCCTTGCCCTTTTACACTCAAATACAAACCCATCAATCGATATAATTCCAGTTTACCGGTAAATATAAACTATTAATTCTAAAGCAGCCAAAGCTGAAATGTACTATTTTCATCAAATTCATATTATAATCAAAATAATACTTTTGTTAGACGTGGGCTATGTTAAGATTAAATACAAACAATAAGGTAACTTGATACCTTTTGACTCAGCCTTTTGAAGTTTGAGCACTGATAATAATACAGTAATCCATGGTTTGTGGAGGCTCTATAGTAAAACGAATAGTAAAACACTTTCCGCTTTCAATCAGGCAATGGGTCCATCCGGGTAATAATAAGTAAATTAAGTCTCGGCCTCGTACGATTCATATGAAACGTTTCCGATTCCAAGGACTAACATAGGTTGAGGATGATGATGTTTGATACCAGGCTACATCTATGCAAAAAAATATCTGATCGGTATGGTGATTATGTAACTCGCGACCGGTTTGCGACAGGCGTAAATTAAGCAATCAGTGCTGTCAAACGTCAATTTCGTATTAGTTTGACACCAGCTATAACGTCATAATTTGTCAAAATTGGCGTTTGACAGCACTGATTGCTTAATTTACGCCCGGCTGTTCAGTATTTGCATGGCGTGAAGAGGTAATAAGCACCCATCCATTAATACATCTAAACTTTTGATTTTATAATATTATTGTGATTATTCTATATCAGCTATTAAAAGAATTTAGTTATCTGACCATGACTCAGCATTTCTAGCTTGAGTAGTATTTTACAGGACTAGTAGCGATTTTAAAGACTGAGGTAGGTAGGTACTTATGAATCAATATTCATCAAAACATTATGAGCAGTGTAATTATTATTCACGGGTGTTGGTCGCGTTTATTTATCTATTTTTGTCAGTCATCTCGTGACCACGACACCGTGTAACCCTTTTGAAACGTCGAGAAATACCCGTGAATAGTGAATAATTATAATGTGTTCTGAAGATGAACTTGTTCGTTAAGTAAGTTCAAACACTAAGTATTTTGTTACTGTGAATATAGCGGATAAGGTTTCGTTTTCCACGAATGTTAGGTATGTACGGTGATTATCCATAGTTAAATAGATAACGACTATACTTACTCTGCCACGTTTTTTCTATACAATTGTATTTCATGGATAGCTAATTAATTACCTTTGAGGCAATGATCCCACAATCATTTTCCAATTGTGGTTTTTCTAATTAACATTATTGAATTACATATTGGCTCAGTTTTGGTTTTGTCATTAGATGATTGCGTACCTACCCACCAAACGTAATAAGGAATAAAACATTCTGGTTTGAATAGAATAAGTATAAGTTTTTTTTTTAATTTAATTATCCTAAATTTTTACAAATAATAAATTGAAATTCATGTATTTTTAACCAATTCACGAGAATTGAGATTAATATCGCACCTTGGACTTTAATTTCATATAAGAAGCGTAATGATAAAAAAAGGGAATCCACTGTTGGAAGTTAATGTGAATTATCATTGAAAAAGAGTCTTGGGAGTGTTCCCAATGGAGTTTCAGGAAATCACATTAAAAATTCACCCAAACCTCAGGCGGCATTCTCGCTCACTCCTTTTTTCCTATTGAAATGAAGGTGAAATTGGAACCGTTCTGCAAATGTAACTTTTCATGATGGTATTTTAATGTTCAATTATTTGTAATATTTCCATTAACGGATGTGAAAGCAGATTATCCTCCATATTGCCATCCAGTTGGCTTGCGCTGAAGGAAATTAAAAGTTTTCAAAACTGGTGTAAAGCCGGGTCCGGACGTATTTATAGTGCGTAAGCGTAGTAAGAAGTACTACAATATAAATAGACCGATACAATGATGCGATTCTAAAATGAAAGAAAAGTATATCTATACATGCATGCGATTTTTAACCGGTCGCTTATTATGTAAGCTGGAAATGAAACAAAACAGATAGGTTCTTGGTTACTAGCCTCCGATAAGAGACCATTTTTTCTGTTCCGCGCAGGTTCCCGCCTAACCTCTGCTCGTAGCTCTCAAGCTCGCAAGTGAGTACGTAGCTTTCATCGCCATCTGCTACTTTCTTAAACTATTTTCTACTATTTTCATGTATGTTGTTCAGACTCGATTTCTGGTGTTGCGTTCTAAAGCGGAATTAGTAGTAGCTTTTATTAGTAGCACAAGTCTGTCAGTGTCGATGTGAAAAGAGTCCTAAATTTTAGCATATTATAATTTCTACTTACATTCTACTTACTGTTTATTATTTTTATTTTACTATTAATTTTTCTTTGTTTGTTTAGAGCATATCTCTTTCATTATCCGTGATGTGACTAAATAAAAAAGATACAAACTGAAAATCAGCGCTGTTCCGCGCCATGTGTGGTTCAGCACATAGCTGAGTTTGACCCTTTTTGGTCAGCAGGTTAGCATGTTTATTATTGTTTCCCTGTAGGTTATTTTATTTATTTTTATGTTTGCTGTGTTTTACTGTTTTAATGTATTATTTTATTGAAACCTGTCTTTGGCCAAATAAAATTATTTTCTTTCTTTCTTTCTTTAATACACAGTCTGCTCTTGAAAACCTAAATTTGAACACTAATTTGGCTGATTTCATAGCGATTTTGCTTTGAACTTGGACAGAAAACAAAATAGCTAGTGCGAGGTTGCCAAATGGAAAGGAGCCGAGTTTTTGCGAAAAGTTTTCGTTTTCTACAGCTCACTTGTCACTGTTGTCAAAGATTTACTGCCAAAATACAACAACTCACTCAATATTATAATATTTAATAATCAATAAATTATATTTAATAATCTAGCAGGTACGTATGATACAACGCGAATTAGATTGCTGTCACATTATGAAAAGTGGTATTTCTTCAGTATCAGGTGTTTAATGTCTGGAATGAAGCGAAAAATTTATGGTTATCTTAAATAATGCATAACTCATCATAAGGCCTCTGGGAAGCTAGTGTACCTGTAGCATTATTTCTAGAAAACGAGTCATCATACATCATAAAATAAAAGGTAACCTTACGAATCATCAAACTAAATTATAAGGATGATTTTACAATGAACGCTAGTAAACCAAATATTATCCTTCTCTCCTTATCTTAATAATTGAAACAAAAGAGAGTAATTTAACACCTTCATAAAGAAACTAAATAGAGCTTTCTATTCAATCTTTTAGTGCTTTGACATTGTCATCTCTGAGCTACATTTTTTGCAACTACATAGCTGGTTACTGACGTAAGTAAAGCTGGTGTTACTGTAGTATACCTAGCTAGAACAATGAGGAGGAGAATACGGTAGGGGATCTTTCAAAAGACAAAGTTAGGTATCTTCAACTGCCTCTAATGTAGGTATCGTGACTAAAATAATAAAACAAAAACTGGAACAGGACTCGTATACACCTGAAAATGCTTTTAGAAAGTGGCTCTTTTAGACATGGAGTACCTATGTCTAAAGGACGAGATAATTAATTTCAACGAATAACCTGAGTAGCTAAGTTAATAATGAATAGCCATTTTTATCTGAAACATAAAAATAATCAAACAACATTGGTCACAAAACAGGAATAAACAGGAAAGGTTTTATTTATTTTTCAAAAGCGCAGCAGGAAATTTCAAAGCCCACTTCGCTTCCTTTGATACAAGTAATATTACCTTACAGGACTTGCTAATAAAGTACAATTTACAGTCAAATATTTCGAGAAACTGAAGATTTCATACAGTCGTAAAGCCTGTGCATCTGTATCAGAGCACAGTGGGTTTCATTACAGAAGGACTTTCGCGGATTACAGCGGCAGTGCATTGTTCGCGACACAAAGACGCGCACTCAAGACGGCTACCCTACTTACTGCTGCATAATCTCTGTCACTTTCTTACTAACTGTTACTTACACCATGGATGAGTCTGTACTAACTTCAGGATAGGCTGTGGCTACTGTCGCAATTACATCTCTTGCTTCAGCGCTTTTAAATCAGAACGAGTCCTGGGGCTTGTTAGTTCCAGAAATGTTTGCTATTTGGTACTAGCTGTACTGTAAAAGCCTCAAGGCATGGGTAAGATTATATTTTCATATCTATTGCAAAAGGACGACTTGGTTCAAGTGCACTCAAAGGTGGTGTTTTCTATAAGACATTTTTAGCGGGCAGTTATGAGTTTTTAATCCATTTTATAAGTGCACCGCAATAATCTTTGCCACGCAAATTTTGAATTTGGAACATCTTAGTGTTCAGCCCCAAAGAAATCGAACGCAAATATTGTTTGAATAAAGACTGGCTGGTACGAGGGCCCATAGTCGCGCCACCGCAGCCGCGCCGCCTCGCTACCGGCTGAATAAAAAAAAAAGAAATCAAATTAAAAACGCGCGAACTACAACCCGCGTTTTCGTAAATTTTCACGGATTGTTAGAAATTCATGGTTTTGTTTTGAAAAACGTTTCTCGTTTTAAGTTTAGTTGTTACTCTATGTTTTATTAAATAATCACTACGCCCGGGATTCTACTTTAGAATCCCTCACTTCGCTCTGGATTTAAAAAAGCGCCCTCGCCGTAAAAATATTATTTTGCTCCCTTATAATACAATCTACTATTGTATACCCATTTTGGTATTTTGTGCAGCTTTTTATTTATTTTTAAACGACATAAAGCCGCTATCTTACCGCCACGCACGGAGAGGCACACGTGCGTAGCTAGACACACGTCTAGCTACGCTTAGCAAAAATACATACATTATGTATATAAAAACATCCACTGCAAAACACGAATACGCTACGCACGAATGTCAGATTAATGACGTCATTGCTACATGCATTGCTTACTCGAATGTGGAACCTACCCAGCTCAACGCGATAAACGCTAAGCACGCAGTAATGTAGACCCAGGTTGTCAAAGAAGCGAACCCACGCAGCTAAAATGCGCCACGTGGTCGTGCACAGCGTGCTCAGCGGTAGGATAGCGGCTTCGTGTAGCCCCTAAGTAAGCCATGATTTTGTAGTTTTGCTACAACCATACAACACGTAAATTGTTATTGTCTTTGTAAGCACAATTTTGTTTCACCTACTAACGTATAATATTTCGCATCAGAATAAATAAATAATAATAAATAAATAATGCCGGACAATCCACACAGCATTATCTAGCCCCATGGTAAGCAAAGCTTGTGTTATGGGTACTAGATAACTGATATATATAATACAATACATTACATAGATAGATATATTTTATTATACATAGAAAACAACCAGAACACCCGGAACAAATATCTGCAGATCGTACACACAATTGTTCCGAGGCGGGAATCGAACCCGCAACCTCCTGCGTCGCAGGCGGACCTTCGCCCACCGCGCCACATCGGTCGTCATCGAAAAATTATGAACTTGAAAGAAACACCCATTACTTATGAAACTTTATACTAAGTAGGCAATTGCTATAGTAAAACCAAAATAATTTTCAAATATTTTCAGGGAAAACATCCATTGTGAGCTATTTTGAATAGAATGGGTTATTATAAGCGCGAGGTAGGCACCGAAGAGTCTCCACAAATTTTTATGAAGCTACTGGACCAAGTACAAAAGGCGCAATTAATGTTTTATCGTCACCCCAGGGGAGAGTCGTAAACCTGCTGATTTTATATTGTGCTCTGATTTTTTGATAAAAGAAGAATGGACGGGCGTTGAAGCGGTGTTAAAGGGCCGATATCTACTATTAAACCATAACATGTGGGAAGATAGATACAAAAATGTGTGATAAGAAAATTGCTTACGAAAATTATAGTGAGGAAAAAGGAGGTATTTTTACATTTTTAGGACAGCTCCGTGGTAAAATGCTGAAATATAAATTGCACTTCCGATGGCTTCCCGGTAAAATTGCCAAGAAATATAATTGGAGGGGAGGTCTATGATAATTTCCAATAATTTCCATCCACTTATTCGCTAAGCCATCTTGTCGTCGTTTGCTATGTTGGTATTGCAAAAACCTCCAAAATCAAGTCAAGACTAACCATAACTCTGCCAACAAATATTATTCTTATTTTTCTGAGAGTCTTTAACAAAAAAAAATAATTATTCTGATATTCATAATTATAAACTGATAGGGCATAGGTAAGTACACCACAGTCAGCTTTAAGCAGTCAGGATCGACTGCTGCATGCTTCGACTGCATAGTGAACTATGCTCGAGCGGTTCCGTGTGTGTATTTTTAACTAAAACACTAGTTCACTATGCAGGCGCAGCTTCAAGGAGTCGCATCCTGACTGCTTCAAGCTACCCGTGTATGTAAGACCCTATTCCATTCACCCATCTCACGTTAGCCGCTTTTCGCAAGGCATTTAGAGCGGCTACAGTCCTAAACATCCTTGAAACGCCTACTTATTCTCTTTAGAATAGCTTATAATAACAACGTAAAGATCATTCAGCACTTCAACTGTAGGAAGTTGAGAGGGCTGTAACGATGGCTCTGGGAGGCGTAATGGCGCTCGCGCTAATTGTGGACGCGCGATAATGACTCCCCGGGCAATAACCGTAGCTGTAATACTGATATGTGCTGTACTGTGTCGTTTACCCGGTAATAGTTATACCGATTTATAACATTGCTGCTAGGCATCAGACTGGTTCAATAACTTGGAAGACTATCTACTTTAATTTTAGCTGGAATTTAGATTTAATTAATTGTTTATCTTTTAGTTTTAGTATTAGTTTTATACTTATTTTCTATTGTTATATTTTAGTTTTAGTGTTAGGTATATCTTATTTAGCTTAATGTGTTTTTTTAATGTAAGTTTGTCTTTATTGTGTGTGCTAATAAAAGTTTTCTATTCTATTCTATTCTATTCTAAAATTAATATGCTCGTGACATTGCACACAGTTTTGCAGAATAAAAACCCAAAGAGTATATTAAACTACATGTAATACTATGCTTGCTATGCTTGGTATTAGGACCTACATATCTAATAAAAAGCTTGTAGTCCTTACTTTTAGTGAGAAGATGGGAAATTTGAGCTAATTTTGTGATTTAAATTTATTGAGAAACCAAAGATAAAAAAGTGCCCCCCCAATCATAACCCTAGCAGACAAGTATCTCTAAGTTTGACCACCTAATTTATTATTTGTTAAGTAGCATGATTTTCTTTAAGTAAATTTAGGAGTTGTCACAATTTATTACGCTTACACAGATGATTTGTGCAAGTTAAGTTATTTTGTGATATTACAAATACAAACATAAAAGATATTACGATTTAAAGGTGAGATATTGGGTCATTTTCGAAATAACGTTAATAAATCATATCTTAGCAACCGTAACACTTATGACATTAAATCTCCCGGAAAAATAACTCCTCAAAAAATTACGTTGGTGTCAATAACCCCAGAACTACTTCTATACATCTTGGTCTGTTCATTAATTTTTGCGCAACAGACATCGATTGAAATATCTAAATGGGGCAAACTATTGCATATGAGCGTGATGAACAGATATTTAAAAAAATTTGGTATGGGGCAGAAAGTGAATGCGGATATTTTTGTCCGCAAAATTTGGTATAGGAGAGAAATTACAACCATCCAAAAAATAACCTAGTCATTTCTGACATCTATCATTACACCACACTATCCAAATGGACCCGGAACTAGGGACTAAGGTTTACTAGCAAACATTACAGGTCTCGACAAAGTCTAAGCATTAGACCCTAGCTTCGTGGATTTAAAAATATATAATATCTGAGAGCAGTCGAAGCGATGCGGGACCCGAGAGCTATTGAGTATCTGGCGCAGCACATCAGCATCACCAAACAGCGCGGGGCAATGCAGGCGACTTGGGGACGCTTCCGACTGGTAAAGATATTATTATTATTATATGGATCAGTTGAACAACCTGCACCTACCAGTTTGTTTGCATCAGTCTGTAGTTAGTTTAATTGTTTCAATTATAAATACGAGTTCTAATTCGTTAAAATTCTTTGATAGAAATTTCCTCATTCTTTGATAAGATAAGAAAGCATAACATAACAATGTATTGAAGTGAACTATAATATATGACGTGTCTACATAAGTGCTTATTTGTAAGCTTAAAGAAATAAAAACTTTTCATTTTTTTTTTCATTTTATCTACTAACCTACTTCTAAATGAAGACCCTGAAATCCTTATTCACTCCCTAACTCATCACTTATTAGGTAGGTAGGAACTTCAGTTTGTACTCAGGCTTACCAAGTAGCTTGGCAAATGGTATTATTTCACCTGGCAGAATGTAAACAAGCCTTGAGTTCATGAATAACAAATTATGAAACAATTTCAAAAGGTTAAAGCTAATGACTCCCGCGAGTCAGAAACAGCTGCCAAGTAAACCAAATTGAATTAGTAATGATAAGAAAATGTAGGTGAAAGTTAAATAAACTAAGTTTAATAAATAAAAATACTGGAAATCGAATTACTTGATCCCTAGATAAGGGATATTTTTTTGGTTTAGGCAGCAAACAGTGAAATTAGTTCACCGTTTGCTGCCTAAACAAAAAAAAGATTTGCTGATGGTCGACAGTTATCTTACTGATGTCCTGATTTGTTGGTGTTGTTGCCAGCAATAGCCAGTACCTACAGGTACTACTTCCTTGACATCAGCAAAATAGTTCTACCTCTCTTTACCATTCTATTATACAAATTCTCATACCCATGTTTTTCTGTTTGGTTTCTTTTAATTTCTCTAAAAACAAGAACCATATTCCTTAGTTAAATTTTCCCACAGCAACAAGGAATATTTTCGCATGTGTCTGCTAATGTATGGTATGAGCCTCGGATTAATATTAGTAGCATTTGAGAGTAGATGATCTGGAGAACATCTAATAGAGAAAATTTTGATACCTTGTTTAGGCATCCTCGGAAAATTTTAATTAGCCGTCAGCAAACATACACTGGTCTATCCAGGCAATTTCTATATCTGCATCTAAATATTTGTAAACCTAGCTGGTAAGTTTCTCCAAAATTCTGTAAGTAAGTAAGTAGAAAGCTCGAATTTCCGGCTATTATTAAATAGTATACGGCATGATGCAATTGATATTATAGATCTATAACTTTGCAAACCCTTGCAACTGAGAGCAGATGATGAGCTCAAACCTCACGTATACCGTCGAAAATTTAACAAAATAACGAACCCTGTGCTAGGAGTATATTTTATGTCTTTTTCAGGCTTAAATTGACCCAAATACCTATATTTCACGATGTATGGATCATTCACATTATAAAAGTTATTGGCTATCCATCACTTGCTTGTTACTGCGTCATTTTACGATCGCTATGAAATAAACAAGTTATACGTTTACTTTACGCGATGCGAAGCTTGGAAAAAGAAAGGTGTGCTTATGGATTCAGAGCAACAAAGGATTCATAGCAACATTTAGCCGCAATATGCATATTCCCCTTTGCAAACCTTTACAAAACCACATCCGCTGTCTCAAAATGCATCGCTTTATAGATAGTAGCAACTACGGAACGTATCTACGGCCATTTTAGTAGGTTCTTTTTTACTCGGCCTATTCAAACGCCGGTTTTTGAAAGTTTTGATTCGGTTTTAAATATTTGTAGAGTAATTTAACTTCCACTTTTTCTTGTCGTTAGCCTCAATAGCCATTATATTTATTATTAGGTAGTACTTTAATAAGTACCTAACCTTGAGGATTAAGGGACCGCCGGAGAGACGAATTCTTCATACAAACGTAATACCAGAATGATTTCCAATTTAAGCATATTTCCACTATAATATTGTATTATTTGTATTTGAATAGTATTTATCTAGGTTCTTAAATAGTTATTTTTAAATTCTTAAAATTAAATGAAAGCCAATCGCATTTTGCACATTTTTATGCGAAAATGGACAAGTTTTCTTGCTATTTGTTTCGTATTAAAATATCAATATCTTACGTTTTATTTATAAAGGAACATAGCTTATATTGTCTAGTTACAGAATAACAATACTTTGTGAAGAATACAAAAAGTTTTCAGTAATAACATAACGGGCGCGGTGCAAGGGTTAAACAGGGACAGCGATATTCGGAGCGATTTTTGCAAGTGAGGGTCGCCCGACCCTTAAGTAATCTAAATAGTCAAAAATAGTTGAGTTCACCCATGTTGTGGGTACGGCATTGTACAATAAGCTACCTGACTCCGTCTGACGTTGCTACAGAATCTAGGTACAATCAAATTATAATTGATTGTAATGAATTATTTTCTATATAATTTAACAAGTCTTTCATTTATATCTATTACTAAATTTAATTGTTTACCGATATGAACAACACGATTGGTTTTATAACTATTTTTATGAAAACTTGACATATAAATGTGCCACCTCTAACCTCAGTGCGTGCCACCATCCGCGGATAGCCGTCCCTAGCGGCTGCGTCTGGCAGGCTCTGGCAGGCCCTTATGAGCTAAGCTGAGCTTGTGGCTTGCATCCTAATGGAACCTCGTAGAAATAGAGCCGTAAAACTACGCTTTTCTGTCTTTTTCTAAGCTGTCTAGAATGATAGAATAATTAATTGGCTGTAGTAGGTATTTCAACTATGTATTTTCATTGCAACAAACATGAATCCTTCGGAGTTTATACCATAGAAATACTTCTCATGACAAACGGAGGGTTGCCTGAAGACGATGCGGCCCGTTTTACAAAAGCTTGTTCACTCATCGTTAATTACGTATATATAAATGCGTAAGGCTTAGATTGATGATTTAGGCTTGATCATGGACATTACATACAGGGCGTCCCACAGCCATGCCACATGGAGGGAAAGTACCTTAAATATTGTAGATAGAATTTTTTTTCTGGAAGAAGACTTAATTTTTATTTTAAAAACAATTTAAACTGCATTCAAATATTTTTGAATAATCGCCTGTCTGAAACGGGAATCGAACCCGCCAAATTGTAAAAAAAAAATCACACCTAATTTAAATATACCAATCAGAGTGTTCAATCGTAAGTAGTTTTATTTTCCAAGTAACATCATCATCAGCCTATAGCAGTCCACTGCTGGACATAGGCCTCCCCCAATGAGCGCCATAGCGCCCTGTCTTCAGCTTGCCGCATCGAGCATCTACCTGCAGTCTTTCGCTGGTCGGAGGGCGTCCTACACTACGTTTACCGAGTCGTGTTCTCCACTCAAGAACACGTTTGCCCCAGCGGCCGTCGGTTCTTCGCGAGATATGGCGGCCACAGATAAACGGCCCACTGCCACTTCAGCTTGCTAATTCTTTGAGCTATGTCGATAACCTTGGTTCTCTGTCGGACGCATTCGTTCCAAGTAACATAGCCTATTTTAAATAAAAGGAAGACCATGAAATTTAAACATGATGAGTTTAAACTTCATTTGGGACTTAAGTGAAGATACAACGTAGTCTGAGACTAGAATACTGACGAATTAATAAATTATATTTTATAAAGCGGATTATGAAACTTTATAAAGTAAATACCTAGATTAGATGAAACTATGATTTTTTAGTATCTGTGCTGGGCGCCTTCGCCGCGACGACTAAATGGTAAACTGACTAAGAAATGGACTCTTTTCTTGCCGTGACAAAAAAAAGAAAAATGTGTTATTATTCTATCAATCTAATTATCATATAATTTTATATTTAATTTAATAATTAAGCAGTAAATTTTTGAGCGTAGCAGAATTTAGGGCAAATATGGCGTGACGCATGCCTTGTCGCTTATATTCGTACAGGAAAACGGAGTGGTGCAGATTTTCAATATTTTAAACAATCTTCACCCACAACTCCAAAAATAAATCGAATTACATAGAAACGTATTGAAAACTTTACAGAAGACTTAAAAGAAACAAAGCAGATTTCGTTTAATTTAATTAGCGAGCTTAAGGGTTAAAACCTTTGTCTTTCGAGTAAACAAATTATCTTGTCAGCAATACCAGAATTTCTTACACTGAATGACAATTTTTTATACAAAAAAAATATTACAAAACTAGCGTTATCTAGGAATAACATCTGATAGTTGGGAAAAGTGGCAGCAGGCAACCCTATTACCCGCCGAGTTGTCGGCTGTTAAACGCCCTCAATCGCCCGCTAATCGTATTTCTTACTGAGTGTGCCCTACATGAATGACAATGTTCGCTTTACTGGCTCCCGAATATCTTGTTTCTACTTTGCAAAATTTGAATCCTATACGCTTTACTACTACTGAAGTATCACATATTAATAAAAACTGATGATCCGCAAATAGTTTTCCACGAAAATAATAGCTTTCGAGCGGTTACCTACTCGGGCAGAAGGCGATAAAAAACACATTAAGTATTTTTTGGGCTCTGCATTAGCTCATCTGTCTTCGAAAGATGAATGTGGGTGCTATCAAGAGTTCCCTTGCAAAAAGAGTTGCTTCATGGAACTTAACAGCCGGAAAAGTGAAGAAAATATTTTGATAAACACATATTCAGTGGGGCCAGATAAGTTAATGTAAAATTATTTTTTAATATTTTAATTCATTATAATTATTTAAAAAAAATTATGTAAAGATTTTATTAAGAAACTAGCGGCCCGTCCCGACTTCGCCCGGGTGGTCATTTGTTTCGGGCAATTTTTTAAATTTCTCTCTCCGTAAGAACCATCCTCGTGCTTCAAGGAATATAAAAAAAAAGAATTAGCGAAATCGGTTCAGCTGCTCTCGAGATTTGCGCTTAGCAACACATTCAGCGATTCATTTTTATATTATAGATTGTTGATGCGTGTCACTATTTGAAAATCACTACATCAACTTCAATAGCATTGTTGTACTACATTTTCATATCGGAAAAACAGGTTTAGGTAATCAATTTAACTTAGAGGCAAAAATAGGAGAGGGCTTGTTTAGATGACAGTGTTCTTGACCACCTCAAAACGATATCAAGTTATAATGAAAGGTTCATTAAGTTTAAATAGATTCCGCCCCGATGTCGGTTTTAACGATACTTCCTCATCCGGCAAGTTTCCCCTTTCTACCAAGGTACTATAGTGAGCGGGTTGCAAAGAAATTTATGTAGATTGCCCTGTAAATAGCGGAATAATACTGAAAAGACTCGCGGCTCAGAAGAAACTTTCTGAAGGAGATAATTTTCAAACGAAATGTAAGAATATTTAGTTTTTTTTTCGTGGAATGATGGTTGACGTTATACACAAAATACTTTTAAGTTTTTTTTTTCAAATAAAAAACGACTTTTTCGACAATGGTCATTCTCCCGACGTACTGCAATTTATGAAAAAGAACAGGTATCAAAAGACATAAAGTTATAACCCGATATAAAGGGGCAGCCTCATAAAACCTAGAGCCTCTATTCTCCTCATCTCAGTATATCTGTAATATTTCACCATGAAACATAATAAGCGACTCTCATAGCAAAAACTAACCTCATAATGTGACGGCGAGACGCGATGGCCGTGGTATTTTGTACAGAACTTTCTTTGTTAAGGAACCACTTGAAAGTTGCAGAAAAAGTTCTACCTACTTTGTAGTCGTGTAAAAGTTTGCAACACGTTGCCGAAAACCATTTTATTTTACAAAATATTTAAATTGGAGCGAGAATGTCGCATAGAAATAGTCAAAGGCAGAAATTCAGTGCTTTTTACCTAACCGATGCTGGCATGACCGTGGTGAAAAATAACAAAGTGACAACCTCAAGAGACGTCCAGCCATTTTGTGCAATTTTGTACTGTGTTACAAACGTGCACTAGAGTAATCAAGCTCTACTGTAGTGCATGTTTGAAACATTACTAATCTAAATGAAATCGAAAATAGATATAGACATAGACATATCATTTATTTGCCACTACATATACACACAATATAAATGAACAATTTTAAATTACAAATATAATACTTAATATTATTTACACAATAAAAATGCATAAGAAACTAAATAACAAAAACAAATCAGTCGCTCAGTAAACATATATAATATGCTTAAACATTATATGCTTTAAATTTGGCTTTGAATTTTATTATAAATATTTTAGCTTAAATTTGGTTCCGAAAAAACTTGAAGAATCGCTATCGTCTATAGACAAAAGCTGTGCGACGTTATGATCCAGCAAACTCACAACTTAAGTCTAAGATATTTCCAAAAGCACCTATACAAAATGCTATCTAATTACAACCATTTGACCCCATGATTCAACACAACGTACCAACAAAGTTTAACTGTAAAATACATTTACCGCAAGCTTTATAAACCTTTTGTGAACAAGTTTCAACAACGATACCACAAACAACAAAGTAGATGCGTTTGATACTTTCGTGTAGTGCACCTGACAAAGATGTTGGAAAGTCGTTACTTACGGCTGAAACTTTCTTTCGCTAACTCAAAGAGGAAATACTTTTGAATGATAGCGGAGAGTTTTAAAATTGTTTTAGATTAATAAACTTAATTGCTTTCAAGTAAATACGAGGGCTTACCAAAAGGTTAATGTAGAACATCATTGGATAACGAAAAGTTAAATAAGGAACAAGGTTCTGCTTCTGACTTTACTCACGAGGTATCCTTATACAATTCTTTAATATACTGCTCAAAGATCATAGATAAACAAACTTTCAAATAACAAAATCAGAATGATTATCATTAGTTACACATTTTGGCTTCAATTGGTTATAATGGACAAGGTCTAGCTAATATCCACTCCAGCACGTGAAGTTAAAGAAAAAGAACTTGGTATGCCTAATATAAAGTCGGAAGTCAATAAATTTATTTCTTTGCTTAGGTACATGAAAATTAAATAACTAGCTGCGCCCCGCAGCTTCACCTGCGTGGTTATTTCTGTGTCAAATGGAGAATAATATGGATATCCAAGATTGAGATTGATGTTTTTTGTCTTATTTTCACGCGGGACAGGATTCAAGCGTATGCTGAGCTGTGTCTTCGGGATTGTCACAGTGACAATGACTGACAATGACATCTCTCAGTTTCCCTTTCGGTGATACGGCACAGGTACCTCCCAAAACAAGATAATATTAGAGGAACTCTTGGGATCCTGCTTACTTGTTGGACTGCTTGTGGTAGTAGTTCTGATCCTGCTCAAAGCTCTAGAGTCAGCATCTTATTTGTTAAAAATCTAGCATATCTCAGGCTAACTCGCTAGAGAAATGTACACTGAGCAACGTATATCAATACTCAAATTTCAACGACTGTAACTGTTAATTCAGAACATTAAACAAACATTACATAAATTAAAACACGGTACTTTGAAAATTTGTTCAGTGTAATTCTAAGCTTGTAGCAATGTTAACAGCCAATTGTTGATTCCAATTCCTTTCCAGGAAGTGGTGTTGATTATATCCTCTCTGAGAAGGCGCGACGCAGAACACAAATGTGTACAATATTATATCGATTCAATCAAATCCGAGGACGAAAAATTCAAATCCATCCCCAATGTATCCTTTGGGGATCTGTGAGTATTTATCTATATTTCCATTCAATGTCGTCATTACAAGCTAATATTTATATATAATAATTTGTTTAGACATTCTTAATGCTTATCGGCGGATAAATATTTTTGGCATCTAAAAAGGGTACTTGCTTGAATAAACATCATTTTTCAATAAGTAAAATAGGTAGTAGGATAGTAGTAAGACGGCAAATTCTTCATTACATGTGCACAATACACGTTCTAACGACTCCACAATACGTCATGCAATCTACCATTCTTGTCACGTTCTACAAATTCCGTGGCAAAATGAGTTCTGTAATTAGATTTATCATAACCAGTTTCTCCAACATGCTCGATAAAACGACAGTAATTGTGAATGTCGTACTTAAGTTTTGTAACGTTTCAACTTAGTAACTCAACAGAGGTTTCTGCATTGTGAACTATGATACAGAGATCGGCGGTTCAGCTCCGCCCAGAGATGCAGAGCCTCAGCGTGCCGTGTTCATGATGTTTGGTTCTCTTGTTTCGATGGTTACTGTTGAGCGCTTGGGAAGACGGGTAAATATTGTAAATGACTTTTATTATAATAACATAATAATAAAAGTCATTAGTTAGTTTTAAAAGTTTTATGGATAAATATTATACTAATATTATGTTACAAATTTAAGTCTTCACGGGGTTTGTGTTTGGGGAGATCCTTTATAATGCTGACGATGACGATATCTATAGTGAATTGTTAAACATTTATTGTATGAACTTGACGACCACTGGTTCAGTTTCTAAACACCGTGACTGCTTGGTTCTTGGGTCGTTAAGGTAACTATTATGCGGCTACATGCTATTTCTTAGTCAAAGTTTAAGAGATAATTTAAAAAAAATTGTTTTAATTTTGACTTGTCTGAGTGCATATTAGGGGAAGGTGGGGATCATTCGTACACTTTTTAATGTAAGCCTTGTAAAAAAAAAACTAATTGCAATTTCAAAATAAATTCTATGTTTTTGAGTCACCTATATATCTGGCTATAATAATAGGGTACATCCATAATGATATAATGCAATCTAACCAAGTAGTGGCGGTTTTCCCAAAAGATGGAAATCATACGAAAGCACCCCACACGTGGGGTAGATTCGTACATAGTGTGGGGCACATTCATACACAGTAAATAAAAGCGCTATTTATACATAGGTAAAACATTTTTATTCATTAAAACAAGCTTCTCATATACACTTGCAGTTTTTGCAGGTCGTCATCCCACCTGGTCGTGGTCTCAACTCAAGAACACGTTTGCCCCAGCGGCCGTCAGCACTTCACGAGATATGGCCGGCCCACTGCCACTTCAGCTTGCTAATTCTTACAGCTATGTCGATAAATTTGGTTCTCTATCGGATGTATTCGTTTCAAATCTTATTCTTATCCCACAGCATGGTTCTGAAATAAATAAATTTATAAATTGGTAAATAAACACTCATGTATGACTCACAATCCAGTACATTCGCAGAGTACGAATCTACCCCAGTTACTACTGTATGAAGGTACCCTAAACCCAAAAATTTAACAAAATGATTCAAAATAAAATAACATTTAATTTAATACTAAAATAAATACGCACACCATAAATTAAGGCATCAGTACATCATTTACAATAACTTACTTTTACAATTTGAGTAAATCTTACTAGAACTAAACACTTTCAAAGGTGAACCCAAATATTACTTACGAGAAGCGAAAACACGTATCTTGTTGTTGCACGTAAGCCGTCGGCCGCACTGCCCCGCCTCGTCGCGCGGTTACATAGCCGCGGTAGAGGGAAGGCACACTTCAAGTATGAACGCGCAAACGTTTGTAATCGCGGAGTTTTTATGAATGTACGAATGCTCCCGCTGTACGAATGGTGGCGGTTTTCCCCTAGGTAATAGTAAATATATAGGCCCTTATTATGTACGCCCATAAAAAAAACTAAGCTGACTTCAGTCCAAACTAAAACAAACACTCTGTATATTTTATACCATAAGTTGAGTGAGACGTCTGTCCTATAATAATGCCTTTCAAATATTTACGAGGCCCCCAGAGAAAACATTATTCTTTCATCTTTATTGCGATTGTGGACTCAAGCAGGTAGGTTCTAGTGTAATGGAAAATTCACAAGCGAAGTTTATGTAGTGGAGTGGACTGACTTTTTGTCTTCAAAAAGTTTTTTTACGCGGCTTTGTCACAAATTGTCCGATTCTGTCCTCATCGATTTAAAGGTTTATCGAAAACTTACGACAATATATGATATACAATATATATACAGTGTGTTCCTAGATAAAGTGCAACCCCACAAATAATCGGCAAAAAAAAAAGAAAAAGTTTATTAAATCTTTGTTAGTGACGCAATATCTAATTGTAAATAATAATAATTCTAAAAGATAGTATATTCATAACGAATACATCCGACAGAGAACCAAAGTTATCGACATACATAGCTTTCGGGGAGACATGTTCAGTTCAGTTATGGACCGGTATTTGTATTCACGAGTAATACTAAGACAGCTAAGCGTTACTTATCTAAAGAGGTAATTATGTAGTTATCCAATGCATTATCGATCTGCCGAACAAAGCCGCAAAGCAAGCGGTAAAATCGATGTGCTCGCTCCCAGAGAGTTAACGGGTAATCACTCCGTCGCGTCGATCCTTAAACTTTTTACTATTTAAAATTTTTTCTACCTGTTACCTTCCTAAGTACTAACTTTAGTTTTCATATTTTTCTATTTTGAAACGAATGCTTTTATTTAATTTGCAAAAGAAGTTGCTTTATAATTTTTCTTGTAAAAAAAAACTTGACTAGTATCAGTTTCGTGAAAAAATTAGTTTTAGAATATCATTGATTTGCGATACAAATAATTAAAAATATTCCCAGAACAGTGATTTTATCGGGATTAGTCAAAATATCTATGACAATATCAAGTGCGAATTATCACCGACAAAAAAAATCACAGAAAAAAAAACTTTTATAATAATCTCTATCTAGGAACAAAGTGCTTGGGGAGAAAAATCAACGAATCTAACTCCTCGGAATTAATTGGTTACGTTTAGGAGTTCCTGTGGCCGCCGTCTATCTCCATCATCTTACCAGCTCGATCGTACCATGACATTGCATTGTCACTAAACTTACATAAGTATGCCCAATTTTAGTTCTATCACTTGAGGATAATTGGTCTAAAATTCAGTTGCAAGATTTGTCCCACATACATATACATTAAAAACCTAAAACTAGCAGGGCAAGTAGAATAAAAGCTTGTAAAAAAGTTTACTCAGTTTTTGGCAGAAACTTTATAAAGTAATGTACTTTTGATTTGGAAATAAATGAATAAATATTCACTTATTTTTTGGGTACGTAACAATATTCTAAGATATTAATAGTGAAAAAAAGACCATCAGGGTAAAACGAGTAGTAGGCGACTACTCACGCTGACTGCAAGGCACATTTTGCCAGGCTATGAAAACATAGAACACAGATTCATGGTCAAGGTCCTATTGCCTTGTCACTGGTGGACTTTCCTAATTGGCACACTTATTAACTGAGGGTCTAGCTAAGCTAGCGTAAAGATGACAATCCCATAATAAGAGTTAATAAGCAAACGCAGGTCTAATTCATATTCGTATTTGAATCCTAATTAAGTGATACTGATTCAGGAGAGTCCTAATTTAAATTTTTCATCAGACACAGATCTCATTGCCATATCATCGGTGTGTGGTGATGAAAATAATGAAGTTGAGGTGATTTTTTGTATTGGAATAATAATGAAACAAACAATATTATAAAACGAATATTTTTGCCCATATCTATTTCGAATTTACCCAGATTTTAATCACGTACCTAAATTCCTTTTGGATATTTCTAAGTTTCATTAAAAATGATAAAGCATTATTCATTTTGACAACGACCCTCCTAATTAACTTTGGTATGGTTTTAATAAGCTTTGTATTTGGATTAAAAATGTCGAAATCATTTTTTGCTCTCCAAAATCTTCACAGCGAGTGTCCTTTTTCATCGTTATAGTTATCGCTCATGAATCATAACTGAGTGACAAAATAATGGGCAGCTTGCAAAAATTAAGCCTCTAATTTATCAGATGCCGGGAGAGCGCGATGAAGCGGTCCCCACGTCCGACATAACACATGCCTTAGGGCCAAATTATGTTTGCGCAAAATACCGTATTTACTCCTTTTTATGTCGGCATTCCCTTCCTCATTATGTCGTATATCAGTATGATGTATGGCCGGCACAATATCACTGCCCTGACAACTAATGTTTGACCAACTAAAGTAAACAACTCATCTCGTCTTATCCCTCGAGCTTACGGTTCAATATCCTCTGTTTCAGTGTTGGATATGGTGGAATATTACACTGTAAAAGCCTTTTTGTTGCCAGAATGGTGTGGCTATTGTTTCTAGTATACAAATCGGTAGTAATGTTCATTATAGGTCGTAATAATGTGTCGCAGTATCAATTTAGTTCGTTTTTGGCGTGAGAAATTAAATTTACGATTGTGTGGAGGAATGTACAACAAATTGAAAAAGAGTAAACGTGAATTCATTTAATTTAGCATCAATAATGGACTGAATTTGCGATAAATTAGTTTTTTGGAATTAAGATTGTTAAAATACACATTATTTATTTACCAGCGGCCCTTCCCTGTTTCGCACGGGTATTTCTTATTATTATTATTCATAATTTGTTCGCGGCAGTTTATTTCTTAACTTAATCGACTTAGCCGAAAGGAGTAAACGGCTACCACGCGACTTTTTTCTAATACTTATATTTTGGAACTCGTGGTATCTTTCCAATGAAATGCCTGAACTGAATAATAGTTATACATATAAAGTTAGTAAAGAAGTCTTAAATATGAAGTAATTTATTTTGATAAGGATTCATATCAAGATACAAATAAGAGCCTTTTCTAGCGACGGCATTTAATTTTGATTTAAATTTAAAGAACACGTACATATTGTGACTCAACTATAATAATAAGTTAGACATATGCTATGTCGATATTTTTGTAGATAATGATATGTTCTGTAAAGTTTAGTACATTATTTTGTACAATAAAGTTTTCGAGGTGCACGCGATGTAAGGAATTTTTTTAGGTATTTTTTTTACACCCTGGATTATATTATTGGAGTTTTAGTATGGATTCCTCACTTTTTTTAAATATTATAAAGCGTTCACCGGGGATAGGGTAGCTTTCCTACGGTGAAAGAATATTTCAAATCAGTTCAGTAGTTTCGGAGTATCTTCAATGCAAACAAACAAACAAAAAATCAAATCTTTCCTCTTTATAATAGTAGTATAGATATAATGTCGAAATTGTGATATGCCAGCACTATCATCATCATTATCACTAAAATCGGAATACTAGGAATCAATATGGTTTTATCAGGAAATCACTCGAAGGAGATTTTTGGTACACCGATCTTTTTGATATAATCCAATTCAGTGCGTAAAATATTCGTAGCACTGCACTCGCATTTATAACTGATGACCGCAAAGACGAAACTCAAAATAATAAATGAGAAAAGGATTTTACAAAAGCCTGTAAAATGTAAATTCGATTCATTCAGATAGCGACGTAAAAGCCTGTATTAAATTGGAGCGAAATTTTCCACAGTTACACAGTTACTCTCGTTTACGTATAGGTACCTACACAGTGCGAGTTACAGTTCCTGGCAGTATTTAATTAATGTGTAAGTAAATACAAATAATTGCTCGCAACAAAAGCAGCAAATATCTAGGCCAAAGCTTGCGATATTCATATTCCAGTTGAGCTACCTATAGATTTATTTGCAGTTAGCTCAATTGTTTAAATTGCAAATACTAGTTCTATTTCCCATTGAACTGCAGACTTTTGCAAAAGATACTCACCAAGTCTGGGTTTACCGTCGCTTCGACCAGATGCTTAGATAGTTATTTAAAAACCTGGATAGCTCGAAGATCTAAGATTTCGACTCCAAGGGTAGTAAATGCATAGGCTCCATCGAGACCTACATATTTGTGACTCTGCTGCCGCACCAGCCCTAACGAATGTTTTCGGAAGACGGAAAGGCAAAAGTGTTTCGACGCATGTAGTGTTCCACACAACAGGCCTCCCAACTCCCAAGGTATGGTACTACAGTCATACCGTCAGGCCTCTTACCAGCGTCACGCAACATTGGGAACAATGTTACTAAACTAACACCATAGTTTGGCAATTTTTCGTTCCTATATATTTTTTTAAACTTTACTTTTGTTCACATAATAGTGGAAACTACTCACTAACGCTTATCCTGGTTTTAAGAGGCCTTTTTGTAGAGCAGACATACTGTAGATAAAAACGTGTTATATTTTTGACCAAATATATAATTTTGTTTGTCTAATCCTCACTTTTAACTCCAACAACCTAGTCAGCTTTTGCAGCTTAGGCTGCACGGACATCTAAGTGAACTTAATTGAACTCGTTGTGAGAGCTGATGGATTCTAATTGAAACCAATTCCGAAGATTCAAGTTACTCAGCATAGACAAGTGTATGTCGTAAGATTTCATAGAAGCTATAACATACCAATGGAACCGTTTGGATCAAGTTCAAGAATGCATGCATATGCTCTATCCCTTGAGTTGAAGAATCTGAAAATTTGATCTTTTTAGCAGCCTCAGTGCGTCCAATTCGGACAGAACTACGTGCGCTTTAAAATTAAATTAAATCGGACAAACAGTTACAAGATTTTTCGTGTAACTGTTTGTCCGATTTAATTTAACGAGAACCAAAATAGTCAGCAAAAAATCAAGGACGTTCAGCTGGTCCGTAACGCAATTAGCACGAAATTGTTTAAACGTTGTATTTTTACATTTTATCGCTTTGGCCTTTCTGTTTTTGACGCCTTTAAATTGGCGGGGGATTCGGTGTGTGACAAATAAATGTTCGGTGGGTTGGACGTACTTCTTATCACTATTTATTTATGTATTTATAAGATATTTATGAGACGCGAAAGGTTACATAGTTCTGGTTGTGAACTTCGAGCACTTTTTTCTTGTTCTAATCTACGAGATCCTGCACGTCCACACCTCATAATATAATTTCCTTTGGTATTCACGGAACTTTTTCATAAAGTCGGATTAGTAGTGGTGTAGAGCTGAATTAGGTCACATACAAAAGAAAGGAGTTGGCCAAAATCGTTCTCTCGTATATACTTACGTATGTGGTATACAAATCTTGGAACTGAATTTTAGACCAGCTATCCTAAACCGAAATTTAGCATATTTGATGACAAGCATACATATTTTGACGACCGATGTGGCGCGGTGGGCGAAGGTCCGCCTGCGGCGCAAGAGGTTGCAGGTTCAATTCCCGCCTCGGAACAATTGTGTGTACGATCTGCAGATATTTGTTCCGGGTGTTCTGGTCGTTTTCTATGTATAATAAAAAATATCTATGTATGTAATGTATTGTATTATGTATATCAGTTATCTAGTACCCATAACACAAGCTCTGCTTACCATGGGGCTAGATAATGCTGTGTGAATTGTCCAGCATTATTTATTTATTTATTATTATTTATTTATATTAGTAAAAGCTCGTTTTAAACAAAAATTAAATAATTAAAGGAATATCTACATTGATTTTTATTTACTTACATACGATTCCTGTAAATTTTTTACTATTTAAGTATATTAATTACCATCATTATCCCCATCCTATATGTATACCTATCCATGTTTACTGTTGCTGCTATGGGTAGTGAATACCGCTACCCAGAGCAGCGAGAGTATGCGGTAAGATGCAAAGTGCCCGACGGGATGACACGCAAAACTGAGCATCTTAACTATTACACAACATCCTTACCTGTGTCCTTCTGTGTGTGTGTGTTTGTGTGTGATTATTGAAAGTAATAATACCAGTTACCAGTAAAATTCCTTGTATGATGTCAAAAATGATGTTGCATTTATGGCAACAGTTTTTTATGGATTTTAAGAGTAACCGCAAACTAGCGTACTTACAGTTCCAGTGCAAAAAAAAAAACATCCTTACCTAACGAAGCTTAGAGTTACCAAACGAAAGAAGACTATTATTAATAGGCAGGCCAAGTTAATAAAGATGTCTCACTGGTTTTTCATCTGTGTAGCTGGTGACGTAATATTACGAACTACGTGGGAACTTGCAAATTAAAGCATATGACTTATGCGGTGTACGAATAAGCATTCACATTGTACAGGCGAGTGGTCGCCTTCATATTAATTAAACCTACAACAGACAACTTTTCATGAAATTAAATGTGAGTACCATTTCTTCGTCGGTTTTGGAGTCAAGAAAAAAATATTTGTGTGGTTTTTGTTGCACCGTTTGTATTGTTGAAGTGAAAATATCTTTAGAAATACTTTTTATGAACTATGAACTGAACTGGAATGCTCATAAGTCAGTAACGCTGAATCGTGTATCGTCAGAGCTGAACCGTGTATTACCTATAATAAGTTATAGAAAGAAAGAAAGAAAATATTATATTTTTAACTTTTATATGCCAACCTAAAGTACTACTTACAGAATATGGTTCAAGATAATGATCACTATAGTCACGGAAAGTACCACCTACAACCTAATATTTAACAGACATACATTTAGGAAGTGGACAATTTTGGAAATGGTAAAGTGAGGAAGTGGACAAGTTAGGAAGTGACGATTTAGGAAGTGGTCAAGGTCGTCCGGAGGGGGTTTATCCGGTCAAGTGCTGAACCGAGAACAAGAGCTGTTATGTCACATACTAGGTATTGTGTATTTGAACTTGTGTACTAGATTGTTGATGCGTGTCACTATTTGAAAATCACTACATCAACTTCAATAGCATTGTTGTACTACATTTTCATATCGGAAAAACAGGTTTAGGTAATCAATTTAACTTAGAGGCAAAAATAGGAGAGGGCTTGTTTAGATGACAGTGTTCTTGACCACCTCAAAACGATATCAAGTTATAATGAAAGGTTCATTAAGTTTAAATAGATTCCGCCCCGATGTCGGTTTTAACGATACTTCCTCATCCGGCAAGTTTCCCCTTTCTACCAAGGTACTATAGTGAGCGGGTTGCAAAGAAATTTATGTAGATTGCCCTGTAAATAGCGGAATAATACTGAAAAGACTCGCGGCTCAGAAGAAACTTTCTGAAGGAGATAATTTTCAAACGAAATGTAAGAATATTTAGTTTTTTTTTCGTGGAATGATGGTTGACGTTATACACAAAATACTTTTAAGTTTTTTTTTTCAAATAAAAAACGACTTTTTCGACAATGGTCATTCTCCCGACGTACTGCAATTTATGAAAAAGAACAGGTATCAAAAGACATAAAGTTATAACCCGATATAAAGGGGCAGCCTCATAAAACCTAGAGCCTCTATTCTCCTCATCTCAGTATATCTGTAATATTTCACCATGAAACATAATAAGCGACTCTCATAGCAAAAACTAACCTCATAATGTGACGGCGAGACGCGATGGCCGTGGTATTTTGTACAGAACTTTCTTTGTTAAGGAACCACTTGAAAGTTGCAGAAAAAGTTCTACCTACTTTGTAGTCGTGTAAAAGTTTGCAACACGTTGCCGAAAACCATTTTATTTTACAAAATATTTAAATTGGAGCGAGAATGTCGCATAGAAATAGTCAAAGGCAGAAATTCAGTGCTTTTTACCTAACCGATGCTGGCATGACCGTGGTGAAAAATAACAAAGTGACAACCTCAAGAGACGTCCAGCCATTTTGTGCAATTTTGTACTGTGTTACAAACGTGCACTAGAGTAATCAAGCTCTACTGTAGTGCATGTTTGAAACATTACTAATCTAAATGAAATCGAAAATAGATATAGACATAGACATATCATTTATTTGCCACTACATATACACACAATATAAATGAACAATTTTAAATTACAAATATAATACTTAATATTATTTACACAATAAAAATGCATAAGAAACTAAATAACAAAAACAAATCAGTCGCTCAGTAAACATATATAATATGCTTAAACATTATATGCTTTAAATTTGGCTTTGAATTTTATTATAAATATTTTAGCTTAAATTTGGTTCCGAAAAAACTTGAAGAATCGCTATCGTCTATAGACAAAAGCTGTGCGACGTTATGATCCAGCAAACTCACAACTTAAGTCTAAGATATTTCCAAAAGCACCTATACAAAATGCTATCTAATTACAACCATTTGACCCCATGATTCAACACAACGTACCAACAAAGTTTAACTGTAAAATACATTTACCGCAAGCTTTATAAACCTTTTGTGAACAAGTTTCAACAACGATACCACAAACAACAAAGTAGATGCGTTTGATACTTTCGTGTAGTGCACCTGACAAAGATGTTGGAAAGTCGTTACTTACGGCTGAAACTTTCTTTCGCTAACTCAAAGAGGAAATACTTTTGAATGATAGCGGAGAGTTTTAAAATTGTTTTAGATTAATAAACTTAATTGCTTTCAAGTAAATACGAGGGCTTACCAAAAGGTTAATGTAGAACATCATTGGATAACGAAAAGTTAAATAAGGAACAAGGTTCTGCTTCTGACTTTACTCACGAGGTATCCTTATACAATTCTTTAATATACTGCTCAAAGATCATAGATAAACAAACTTTCAAATAACAAAATCAGAATGATTATCATTAGTTACACATTTTGGCTTCAATTGGTTATAATGGACAAGGTCTAGCTAATATCCACTCCAGCACGTGAAGTTAAAGAAAAAGAACTTGGTATGCCTAATATAAAGTCGGAAGTCAATAAATTTATTTCTTTGCTTAGGTACATGAAAATTAAATAACTAGCTGCGCCCCGCAGCTTCACCTGCGTGGTTATTTCTGTGTCAAATGGAGAATAATATGGATATCCAAGATTGAGATTGATGTTTTTTGTCTTATTTTCACGCGGGACAGGATTCAAGCGTATGCTGAGCTGTGTCTTCGGGATTGTCACAGTGACAATGACTGACAATGACATCTCTCAGTTTCCCTTTCGGTGATACGGCACAGGTACCTCCCAAAACAAGATAATATTAGAGGAACTCTTGGGATCCTGCTTACTTGTTGGACTGCTTGTGGTAGTAGTTCTGATCCTGCTCAAAGCTCTAGAGTCAGCATCTTATTTGTTAAAAATCTAGCATATCTCAGGCTAACTCGCTAGAGAAATGTACACTGAGCAACGTATATCAATACTCAAATTTCAACGACTGTAACTGTTAATTCAGAACATTAAACAAACATTACATAAATTAAAACACGGTACTTTGAAAATTTGTTCAGTGTAATTCTAAGCTTGTAGCAATGTTAACAGCCAATTGTTGATTCCAATTCCTTTCCAGGAAGTGGTGTTGATTATATCCTCTCTGAGAAGGCGCGACGCAGAACACAAATGTGTACAATATTATATCGATTCAATCAAATCCGAGGACGAAAAATTCAAATCCATCCCCAATGTATCCTTTGGGGATCTGTGAGTATTTATCTATATTTCCATTCAATGTCGTCATTACAAGCTAATATTTATATATAATAATTTGTTTAGACATTCTTAATGCTTATCGGCGGATAAATATTTTTGGCATCTAAAAAGGGTACTTGCTTGAATAAACATCATTTTTCAATAAGTAAAATAGGTAGTAGGATAGTAGTAAGACGGCAAATTCTTCATTACATGTGCACAATACACGTTCTAACGACTCCACAATACGTCATGCAATCTACCATTCTTGTCACGTTCTACAAATTCCGTGGCAAAATGAGTTCTGTAATTAGATTTATCATAACCAGTTTCTCCAACATGCTCGATAAAACGACAGTAATTGTGAATGTCGTACTTAAGTTTTGTAACGTTTCAACTTAGTAACTCAACAGAGGTTTCTGCATTGTGAACTATGATACAGAGATCGGCGGTTCAGCTCCGCCCAGAGATGCAGAGCCTCAGCGTGCCGTGTTCATGATGTTTGGTTCTCTTGTTTCGATGGTTACTGTTGAGCGCTTGGGAAGACGGGTAAATATTGTAAATGACTTTTATTATAATAACATAATAATAAAAGTCATTAGTTAGTTTTAAAAGTTTTATGGATAAATATTATACTAATATTATGTTACAAATTTAAGTCTTCACGGGGTTTGTGTTTGGGGAGATCCTTTATAATGCTGACGATGACGATATCTATAGTGAATTGTTAAACATTTATTGTATGAACTTGACGACCACTGGTTCAGTTTCTAAACACCGTGACTGCTTGGTTCTTGGGTCGTTAAGGTAACTATTATGCGGCTACATGCTATTTCTTAGTCAAAGTTTAAGAGATAATTTAAAAAAAATTGTTTTAATTTTGACTTGTCTGAGTGCATATTAGGGGAAGGTGGGGATCATTCGTACACTTTTTAATGTAAGCCTTGTAAAAAAAAAACTAATTGCAATTTCAAAATAAATTCTATGTTTTTGAGTCACCTATATATCTGGCTATAATAATAGGGTACATCCATAATGATATAATGCAATCTAACCAAGTAGTGGCGGTTTTCCCAAAAGATGGAAATCATACGAAAGCACCCCACACGTGGGGTAGATTCGTACATAGTGTGGGGCACATTCATACACAGTAAATAAAAGCGCTATTTATACATAGGTAAAACATTTTTATTCATTAAAACAAGCTTCTCATATACACTTGCAGTTTTTGCAGGTCGTCATCCCACCTGGTCGTGGTCTCAACTCAAGAACACGTTTGCCCCAGCGGCCGTCAGCACTTCACGAGATATGGCCGGCCCACTGCCACTTCAGCTTGCTAATTCTTACAGCTATGTCGATAAATTTGGTTCTCTATCGGATGTATTCGTTTCAAATCTTATTCTTATCCCACAGCATGGTTCTGAAATAAATAAATTTATAAATTGGTAAATAAACACTCATGTATGACTCACAATCCAGTACATTCGCAGAGTACGAATCTACCCCAGTTACTACTGTATGAAGGTACCCTAAACCCAAAAATTTAACAAAATGATTCAAAATAAAATAACATTTAATTTAATACTAAAATAAATACGCACACCATAAATTAAGGCATCAGTACATCATTTACAATAACTTACTTTTACAATTTGAGTAAATCTTACTAGAACTAAACACTTTCAAAGGTGAACCCAAATATTACTTACGAGAAGCGAAAACACGTATCTTGTTGTTGCACGTAAGCCGTCGGCCGCACTGCCCCGCCTCGTCGCGCGGTTACATAGCCGCGGTAGAGGGAAGGCACACTTCAAGTATGAACGCGCAAACGTTTGTAATCGCGGAGTTTTTATGAATGTACGAATGCTCCCGCTGTACGAATGGTGGCGGTTTTCCCCTAGGTAATAGTAAATATATAGGCCCTTATTATGTACGCCCATAAAAAAAACTAAGCTGACTTCAGTCCAAACTAAAACAAACACTCTGTATATTTTATACCATAAGTTGAGTGAGACGTCTGTCCTATAATAATGCCTTTCAAATATTTACGAGGCCCCCAGAGAAAACATTATTCTTTCATCTTTATTGCGATTGTGGACTCAAGCAGGTAGGTTCTAGTGTAATGGAAAATTCACAAGCGAAGTTTATGTAGTGGAGTGGACTGACTTTTTGTCTTCAAAAAGTTTTTTTACGCGGCTTTGTCACAAATTGTCCGATTCTGTCCTCATCGATTTAAAGGTTTATCGAAAACTTACGACAATATATGATATACAATATATATACAGTGTGTTCCTAGATAAAGTGCAACCCCACAAATAATCGGCAAAAAAAAAAGAAAAAGTTTATTAAATCTTTGTTAGTGACGCAATATCTAATTGTAAATAATAATAATTCTAAAAGATAGTATATTCATAACGAATACATCCGACAGAGAACCAAAGTTATCGACATACATAGCTTTCGGGGAGACATGTTCAGTTCAGTTATGGACCGGTATTTGTATTCACGAGTAATACTAAGACAGCTAAGCGTTACTTATCTAAAGAGGTAATTATGTAGTTATCCAATGCATTATCGATCTGCCGAACAAAGCCGCAAAGCAAGCGGTAAAATCGATGTGCTCGCTCCCAGAGAGTTAACGGGTAATCACTCCGTCGCGTCGATCCTTAAACTTTTTACTATTTAAAATTTTTTCTACCTGTTACCTTCCTAAGTACTAACTTTAGTTTTCATATTTTTCTATTTTGAAACGAATGCTTTTATTTAATTTGCAAAAGAAGTTGCTTTATAATTTTTCTTGTAAAAAAAAACTTGACTAGTATCAGTTTCGTGAAAAAATTAGTTTTAGAATATCATTGATTTGCGATACAAATAATTAAAAATATTCCCAGAACAGTGATTTTATCGGGATTAGTCAAAATATCTATGACAATATCAAGTGCGAATTATCACCGACAAAAAAAATCACAGAAAAAAAAACTTTTATAATAATCTCTATCTAGGAACAAAGTGCTTGGGGAGAAAAATCAACGAATCTAACTCCTCGGAATTAATTGGTTACGTTTAGGAGTTCCTGTGGCCGCCGTCTATCTCCATCATCTTACCAGCTCGATCGTACCATGACATTGCATTGTCACTAAACTTACATAAGTATGCCCAATTTTAGTTCTATCACTTGAGGATAATTGGTCTAAAATTCAGTTGCAAGATTTGTCCCACATACATATACATTAAAAACCTAAAACTAGCAGGGCAAGTAGAATAAAAGCTTGTAAAAAAGTTTACTCAGTTTTTGGCAGAAACTTTATAAAGTAATGTACTTTTGATTTGGAAATAAATGAATAAATATTCACTTATTTTTTGGGTACGTAACAATATTCTAAGATATTAATAGTGAAAAAAAGACCATCAGGGTAAAACGAGTAGTAGGCGACTACTCACGCTGACTGCAAGGCACATTTTGCCAGGCTATGAAAACATAGAACACAGATTCATGGTCAAGGTCCTATTGCCTTGTCACTGGTGGACTTTCCTAATTGGCACACTTATTAACTGAGGGTCTAGCTAAGCTAGCGTAAAGATGACAATCCCATAATAAGAGTTAATAAGCAAACGCAGGTCTAATTCATATTCGTATTTGAATCCTAATTAAGTGATACTGATTCAGGAGAGTCCTAATTTAAATTTTTCATCAGACACAGATCTCATTGCCATATCATCGGTGTGTGGTGATGAAAATAATGAAGTTGAGGTGATTTTTTGTATTGGAATAATAATGAAACAAACAATATTATAAAACGAATATTTTTGCCCATATCTATTTCGAATTTACCCAGATTTTAATCACGTACCTAAATTCCTTTTGGATATTTCTAAGTTTCATTAAAAATGATAAAGCATTATTCATTTTGACAACGACCCTCCTAATTAACTTTGGTATGGTTTTAATAAGCTTTGTATTTGGATTAAAAATGTCGAAATCATTTTTTGCTCTCCAAAATCTTCACAGCGAGTGTCCTTTTTCATCGTTATAGTTATCGCTCATGAATCATAACTGAGTGACAAAATAATGGGCAGCTTGCAAAAATTAAGCCTCTAATTTATCAGATGCCGGGAGAGCGCGATGAAGCGGTCCCCACGTCCGACATAACACATGCCTTAGGGCCAAATTATGTTTGCGCAAAATACCGTATTTACTCCTTTTTATGTCGGCATTCCCTTCCTCATTATGTCGTATATCAGTATGATGTATGGCCGGCACAATATCACTGCCCTGACAACTAATGTTTGACCAACTAAAGTAAACAACTCATCTCGTCTTATCCCTCGAGCTTACGGTTCAATATCCTCTGTTTCAGTGTTGGATATGGTGGAATATTACACTGTAAAAGCCTTTTTGTTGCCAGAATGGTGTGGCTATTGTTTCTAGTATACAAATCGGTAGTAATGTTCATTATAGGTCGTAATAATGTGTCGCAGTATCAATTTAGTTCGTTTTTGGCGTGAGAAATTAAATTTACGATTGTGTGGAGGAATGTACAACAAATTGAAAAAGAGTAAACGTGAATTCATTTAATTTAGCATCAATAATGGACTGAATTTGCGATAAATTAGTTTTTTGGAATTAAGATTGTTAAAATACACATTATTTATTTACCAGCGGCCCTTCCCTGTTTCGCACGGGTATTTCTTATTATTATTATTCATAATTTGTTCGCGGCAGTTTATTTCTTAACTTAATCGACTTAGCCGAAAGGAGTAAACGGCTACCACGCGACTTTTTTCTAATACTTATATTTTGGAACTCGTGGTATCTTTCCAATGAAATGCCTGAACTGAATAATAGTTATACATATAAAGTTAGTAAAGAAGTCTTAAATATGAAGTAATTTATTTTGATAAGGATTCATATCAAGATACAAATAAGAGCCTTTTCTAGCGACGGCATTTAATTTTGATTTAAATTTAAAGAACACGTACATATTGTGACTCAACTATAATAATAAGTTAGACATATGCTATGTCGATATTTTTGTAGATAATGATATGTTCTGTAAAGTTTAGTACATTATTTTGTACAATAAAGTTTTCGAGGTGCACGCGATGTAAGGAATTTTTTTAGGTATTTTTTTTACACCCTGGATTATATTATTGGAGTTTTAGTATGGATTCCTCACTTTTTTTAAATATTATAAAGCGTTCACCGGGGATAGGGTAGCTTTCCTACGGTGAAAGAATATTTCAAATCAGTTCAGTAGTTTCGGAGTATCTTCAATGCAAACAAACAAACAAAAAATCAAATCTTTCCTCTTTATAATAGTAGTATAGATATAATGTCGAAATTGTGATATGCCAGCACTATCATCATCATTATCACTAAAATCGGAATACTAGGAATCAATATGGTTTTATCAGGAAATCACTCGAAGGAGATTTTTGGTACACCGATCTTTTTGATATAATCCAATTCAGTGCGTAAAATATTCGTAGCACTGCACTCGCATTTATAACTGATGACCGCAAAGACGAAACTCAAAATAATAAATGAGAAAAGGATTTTACAAAAGCCTGTAAAATGTAAATTCGATTCATTCAGATAGCGACGTAAAAGCCTGTATTAAATTGGAGCGAAATTTTCCACAGTTACACAGTTACTCTCGTTTACGTATAGGTACCTACACAGTGCGAGTTACAGTTCCTGGCAGTATTTAATTAATGTGTAAGTAAATACAAATAATTGCTCGCAACAAAAGCAGCAAATATCTAGGCCAAAGCTTGCGATATTCATATTCCAGTTGAGCTACCTATAGATTTATTTGCAGTTAGCTCAATTGTTTAAATTGCAAATACTAGTTCTATTTCCCATTGAACTGCAGACTTTTGCAAAAGATACTCACCAAGTCTGGGTTTACCGTCGCTTCGACCAGATGCTTAGATAGTTATTTAAAAACCTGGATAGCTCGAAGATCTAAGATTTCGACTCCAAGGGTAGTAAATGCATAGGCTCCATCGAGACCTACATATTTGTGACTCTGCTGCCGCACCAGCCCTAACGAATGTTTTCGGAAGACGGAAAGGCAAAAGTGTTTCGACGCATGTAGTGTTCCACACAACAGGCCTCCCAACTCCCAAGGTATGGTACTACAGTCATACCGTCAGGCCTCTTACCAGCGTCACGCAACATTGGGAACAATGTTACTAAACTAACACCATAGTTTGGCAATTTTTCGTTCCTATATATTTTTTTAAACTTTACTTTTGTTCACATAATAGTGGAAACTACTCACTAACGCTTATCCTGGTTTTAAGAGGCCTTTTTGTAGAGCAGACATACTGTAGATAAAAACGTGTTATATTTTTGACCAAATATATAATTTTGTTTGTCTAATCCTCACTTTTAACTCCAACAACCTAGTCAGCTTTTGCAGCTTAGGCTGCACGGACATCTAAGTGAACTTAATTGAACTCGTTGTGAGAGCTGATGGATTCTAATTGAAACCAATTCCGAAGATTCAAGTTACTCAGCATAGACAAGTGTATGTCGTAAGATTTCATAGAAGCTATAACATACCAATGGAACCGTTTGGATCAAGTTCAAGAATGCATGCATATGCTCTATCCCTTGAGTTGAAGAATCTGAAAATTTGATCTTTTTAGCAGCCTCAGTGCGTCCAATTCGGACAGAACTACGTGCGCTTTAAAATTAAATTAAATCGGACAAACAGTTACAAGATTTTTCGTGTAACTGTTTGTCCGATTTAATTTAACGAGAACCAAAATAGTCAGCAAAAAATCAAGGACGTTCAGCTGGTCCGTAACGCAATTAGCACGAAATTGTTTAAACGTTGTATTTTTACATTTTATCGCTTTGGCCTTTCTGTTTTTGACGCCTTTAAATTGGCGGGGGATTCGGTGTGTGACAAATAAATGTTCGGTGGGTTGGACGTACTTCTTATCACTATTTATTTATGTATTTATAAGATATTTATGAGACGCGAAAGGTTACATAGTTCTGGTTGTGAACTTCGAGCACTTTTTTCTTGTTCTAATCTACGAGATCCTGCACGTCCACACCTCATAATATAATTTCCTTTGGTATTCACGGAACTTTTTCATAAAGTCGGATTAGTAGTGGTGTAGAGCTGAATTAGGTCACATACAAAAGAAAGGAGTTGGCCAAAATCGTTCTCTCGTATATACTTACGTATGTGGTATACAAATCTTGGAACTGAATTTTAGACCAGCTATCCTAAACCGAAATTTAGCATATTTGATGACAAGCATACATATTTTGACGACCGATGTGGCGCGGTGGGCGAAGGTCCGCCTGCGGCGCAAGAGGTTGCAGGTTCAATTCCCGCCTCGGAACAATTGTGTGTACGATCTGCAGATATTTGTTCCGGGTGTTCTGGTCGTTTTCTATGTATAATAAAAAATATCTATGTATGTAATGTATTGTATTATGTATATCAGTTATCTAGTACCCATAACACAAGCTCTGCTTACCATGGGGCTAGATAATGCTGTGTGAATTGTCCAGCATTATTTATTTATTTATTATTATTTATTTATATTAGTAAAAGCTCGTTTTAAACAAAAATTAAATAATTAAAGGAATATCTACATTGATTTTTATTTACTTACATACGATTCCTGTAAATTTTTTACTATTTAAGTATATTAATTACCATCATTATCCCCATCCTATATGTATACCTATCCATGTTTACTGTTGCTGCTATGGGTAGTGAATACCGCTACCCAGAGCAGCGAGAGTATGCGGTAAGATGCAAAGTGCCCGACGGGATGACACGCAAAACTGAGCATCTTAACTATTACACAACATCCTTACCTGTGTCCTTCTGTGTGTGTGTGTTTGTGTGTGATTATTGAAAGTAATAATACCAGTTACCAGTAAAATTCCTTGTATGATGTCAAAAATGATGTTGCATTTATGGCAACAGTTTTTTATGGATTTTAAGAGTAACCGCAAACTAGCGTACTTACAGTTCCAGTGCAAAAAAAAAAACATCCTTACCTAACGAAGCTTAGAGTTACCAAACGAAAGAAGACTATTATTAATAGGCAGGCCAAGTTAATAAAGATGTCTCACTGGTTTTTCATCTGTGTAGCTGGTGACGTAATATTACGAACTACGTGGGAACTTGCAAATTAAAGCATATGACTTATGCGGTGTACGAATAAGCATTCACATTGTTCAGGCGAGTGGTCGCCTTCATATTAATTAAACCTACAACAGACAACTTTTCATGAAATTAAATGTGAGTACCATTTCTTCGTCGGTTTTGGAGTCAAGAAAAAAATATTTGTGTGGTTTTTGTTGCACCGTTTGTATTGTTGAAGTGAAAATATCTTTAGAAATACTTTTTATGAACTATGAACTGAACTGGAATGCTCATAAGTCAGTAACGCTGAATCGTGTATCGTCAGAGCTGAACCGTGTATTACCTATAATAAGTTATAGAAAGAAAGAAAGAAAATATTATATTTTTAACTTTTATATGCCAACCTAAAGTACTACTTACAGAATATGGTTCAAGATAATGATCACTATAGTCACGGAAAGTACCACCTACAACCTAATATTTAACAGACATACATTTAGGAAGTGGACAATTTTGGAAATGGTAAAGTGAGGAAGTGGACAAGTTAGGAAGTGACGATTTAGGAAGTGGTCAAGGTCGTCCGGAGGGGGTTTATCCGGTCAAGTGCTGAACCGAGAACAAGAGCTGTTATGTCACATACTAGGTATTGTGTATTTGAACTCGATAGCTGTTGCAAGCTGAACTTAGTTTGGCAGCTGAGCTCAGATGAGCGGAAAAGAGATGTGTTTCAAAGAACCAACAGAACGTCTTGTATCATAATTATTTGTATGCTAAGAAACAAAGAAAAATCGAAGAGGAAATGTGAGCTACGCCTCGCTAATGTATTCCGCCCATATGACAACTTCGACGACGAGGTCTCAACTCCTTGGAATCGAGGCTCTAAGTCCGTGGGCTACCGAGGCGTTCCGGGTTATTAAAGAATATTGGTTAATTTTAATCGTATAAATTATTCAATACACAAATTAAAATTCAATTCAAATTAAAAAATATACATTAATTCAAAGAAAAGCTATCGTCATCTAGTCGTCTACACGCGACGCGATCCGAGGCATCTAGAGAAGCAGTGCGTCGCCGCAAAGAGTTTACATATTATAGTAAAAATTTGTATCTTTTTCTGTAAGTAAATAATGTTATACAACTTTTCACTCTCATAACAAGTACGACGTCCCCCAACTTTTTTGATGATTTATGATTTAAGTTAAAGGTATTGATGATGTTGATACCTACCTAAAAAAAAACAGAATAACATAAAATATGTTCTATTAGGTTAATTCTCAAAGTTAGTCAAATTCTGCCCACAAACACCCCACAAATCGCACATTACCGTTAGATAAATAGCAAATTCACGCAAACAGAACTAAATTTACACAAAACTAAATTGTTTGTATTCGCGAGAACACGTAGATACAACGTAAATAAAACCGTTACACGCTTTTGGTACAGGTGGTGACACCAATCTCACCAATTTCGAAGGTACTTAAACACAGCTCGATATCCGCGAACACCTTGTTTATGAAAAGCTTTTTCTTAAGGTTCCATACCCAAAAGATGAAAAAGTGTCCATATTACCTCCGCTGTCTGTCAGCGGGATGTATGACATAAACCAATAGCATAAACCGTAAAACGTAGACAGTTGAAATTTTCACAGAATACATATTTATGTCGCTATGACGACAAATATTAAAAATTAAATACAATACAATACAAATACACTTTATTGCACTTCAAACATAGAAAAAAACCAGTTCTTTATGTTTTAAATATATTTAAAAGATAAAGGGACACTTTTGTCGAGGCTGTATGTCTTGAACTGTAATAGGTAGACAGTTGAAATTTTGAAAGAATGTATGTAGATTACTATTGCCGCTATAGCATAAAAAATTATAACAAATGGGCCCAATGTCCATGTCTAATTGTCCATACTAAGTCAGTAGGTACTTGAATGGCTGACCATGTCATGATGGCTTTTTAGGGTTCCGTACCCAAAGGGTAAAACGGGACTATATTACTAAGGACTCCGCTATCAGTCCGTCGGTGTATCTATCTGGCTGTCCGTCTGTCACCAGGCTGTATCTCATGAACCGAGATAGTAAGACAATTGAAATTTTGACAGATGATGTATTTATGTTGCCGTTATACCAAAAAACACGAATAAATAGAATAATATAAGTATTAAAGGGGGTTCTCATACAAAAAACGTGATTATTTTGCTCGTTTTTTATCTATATTGATAACGGCAACAGGTAGACGCTTGATATATTCACAGAATATTTAGTTATAATATATTCATTTAAAAATATATATTGTAACATGCATCAAAAGCAACTCATCAAACGACACTAGAAGTCAAGCCAAGCGCAAACAAATCGGGCCGTTCCTTAACTAGATGTCGCTGCTAAAAGTGCGCGAGCGCTAGATCGCGCTGACGAGAACGGACGACTTTGAATGACGTGGTTGTGTAAAATTTTGTTCTGTATCCAATCTTAGGGCCTCCATACCAATTATTCCGGATCACTCGGCTATTGGTATTGGTAGTTTTTGGGTAACTTTAGCTAACGGAGAGGTGAGACTCGGATTACTCGGCAACCGATCCGTTTGGCTAAAGTGGCCATCCCGTCCACTCGGGACAAACCCCTGTAACCGCGTTCCTTGTTTGAATCAACCGCGTCTCGACGAAGAGTTGTGTTTTACTGGTACCCCGTCTAGCCCCCCTCGTTACATTGGCGCCCAACGTGAGCCCGGGAGTTCATGGAAGACGACACGCGAACCCCACACGGACCTACTCTCCGAACGAGGCCTAGACGAGTAGTAAAAACAACATCATCATCATCGAGGACGGCCAAACAAAGAATGGCTTCTGGCGGATATATGTTTTCGCCGGAGCAGTTACAGGGACTGCTAACATCCATAACGACGGTGGCAACCCAGGCAGCGACAGCAGCGGCTACACAAGCGGCTACTCAGGCTGCTACACAGGCTCCAACAGCTTCAGCTATACCGCCCAAGGCATCAACGGCCAGTGGAGACGGATTAGCAATGACGGGATCGTTTTCGGATCGGACCGCTAGCTTCGGCGGTGAACGGAGTTCGACCAAGGTGGAGGAATTCTTGGCAGCGGCGACGATATTCAAGAAAATTCACCATATCAGCGACACGGATGCTATCATGAGTCTGCCACTTATACTAAAAGAGGAAGCGAGTACCTGGTGGCAGAGCGCGAAGAACCAAGTCCGGACATGGGAAGAATTTGAGGAAAGTTTACGCCACGCCTTTGCTCCGAAGAAACCAGCCCACATGCTTTATCAGGAGCTGTTCGCGACAAAGCAGGCAGCCAATCAGCTAACAGAGGTATTTATAGCGATACAAAGGGCACGACTGGCTCAATTGCCACCTCCGGCCCTGACCGAGGAACAGCAATTGGACATGATCTATGGCCTCCTACACGTGAACATACGGGAACGGATATCGCGTGAGTTGGTGACCACATTTGATGAGATGTTGTCTGCTGCGAGAGGAGTAGAACAACTACTAAGGGAGAAGGCTGGGATTACAGACACTGAACCTAGCCTTAAAAAGAAAGGCCGTTGTGAGGTCTGTAGGCGTTTTGGTCACGCAACAGAGAATTGTCGCAAAATTAAAAAGACTGAGTCAGCTACTGCAGCAACACAGGCTCCTTCCCCTTCGCAACCCACTTATTCCTGCTATGGCTGTGGTACGCCAGGGGTTGTACGTAGCAAGTGCCCGAAGTGCGCAGCAGCTAAAGCTAACCAAATGAGAGAAAGGGACAAAGTCGACTTTTGCGCTCTCAGTCTAAGCACAGATGTCCGACCTAGACCGCTCATTGGCATAGGGATTCTAGATATAGTAGGTAATGCTTACCTGGACACATGTGCGAAGTCCAGCGTCGCCTCATATGAGCTATACCAGTGCCTGAAGAAAAGGGGTCTGTCCTTCGCAACGCAGATGGTAACCGTCACCCTGGCCGATGGGGTGAAGAAGAAGCAGGAAGTATTGGCTACTCGAGTACCAGTGAAGGTATGTCAACGTGTTATCACAACCACCTTCATCGTATTTCCGAACGCCCGTGACAACAAAACCTTGCTAGGAGTTGGTTTTATACAAGATGCGGAAATTGTGATCAACCTAGCCCAAGAAACGTGGAATTTCGCCTCAGATATGACGCAAAGGTATGAGCTCCTCATGGAAGATAGCATTGGAGGCCCGATCACCGGCGTTTTCGCTATAGAAGACAACCCGTACGTGAAGGTGGCACCAACAGTGGAGAAAAAACCAGCGGCGGGACCGAGTACCGAAGAGGAGTCACCACGTCATGCCGATAAGAAATACAAGCCCACGATCTTTGACGGCTATGAGCCTTTTGTGGACTTTATGTACGATGACGCGCGAAGAGCAGTGGAAGAAGATCAGGGTCCTTTGTCACCATCGTCAGCATCCCTGTTCCCAAGATACACGAGTGACGACATCGGAATCAATGCGCTCGAGCTGGAAAGCAGCAATCTTGGAACCGCTGACCCCAGGGAGAGACAGAGCTTAGAGGAACTGTTAGCTAAGCACCTAGAAGTCTTTTTACCGGGAGATCAGCCTACCACATTAGCTGAGCACGTTATCGACACTGGTGACCACGGACCCATCGCCGTACCCCCGTACAGACTGTCACCAGCACGCCGCGACGTACTGAAAACGGAAATTGATAAGATGTTGGAACAGAAGATCATAGAACCGTCCAGCTCAGCCTGGTCAGCGCCGATCGTAATGATACCCAAGAAAGACGGTACCGTACGGGTGTGCGTAGACTACCGACGCCTGAACGCGATCACCGTCCCCGATACATATCCGATGCCCAGGATTGATGACTTGTTACACGAAGCCAAACCTACACCATACATGACCACGTTAGACTTGCGCGCCGGTTATTGGCAAGTACAGGTTAGGGAAACTGATCAGGATAAAACGAGTTTCATTACGCCATTTGGGATCTTCAAATTCAAACGGATGCCATTCGGGCTACGCAACGCGCCAGCGACGTTCCAGCGCTTGATAGACCGAGTGAAAGTATCCCTCGAGGGCGTAAAGATCATGGCCTACTTGGATGATCTGATCATACTATCATCAACCTTCGAGAATCACGTAGAAGATCTTGAGAGAGTTCTGAAAACTCTCAAATCGCACGACCTATATGTAAATCCTGCCAAATGCCGGTTCTGCTGTGATAAAATAAAATACCTAGGGCACTATATAACCCCACAAGGCCTGCAGGTAGACCCAGAGAAAGTGTCTGCGATAACTGACTTACCTCCTCCCAGAAACCTCAAGCACCTGTTGTCTTTCATACAGACCTGCTCATGGTATCGACGATTCATTCCGGAATTCGCGCAGAAGAGCGAACCTCTGACAAAACTGACAAGAAAGAAGGTGGAATGGACATGGGGCGGGGAACAGCAAAATGCATTCGATTGTCTTAAGAAGTGTCTGACTACGGCTCCGGTCCTGAAACAGGCAGATATGGCAAAACCGTACGTACTGAGAACTGACGCCAGTGACTACGCATTAGGAGCGTTACTGGCCCAAGAGGACAATGGTAGAGAACATCCAATTGAGTACGCCAGTAGACTCCTGACTGCAGCAGAGAAGAATTATAATACTACGGAACGAGAAGCTCTAGCTGTGGTCTGGGCGCTGAGCAAATTTCGAGGCTATATAGAAGGCATACAAGTAACAGTAGTGACAGATCACCAGGCGCTTAAATGGCTGATGACCCTGAGAACACCTACCGGCAGACTAGCAAGATGGGCTCTAATCTTGCAGACCTACCAGTTGAAGGATGAAAACATCGCCAAGATTATAAACGCCCTGGAGATCGGATGCGTGGAAGACGCAACCTATTGGAGCGGGAAGGGTTATGTGATGAACAATGGGGTGCTGTACAGATATGATCCTTCTGGAGATACTGAAAATGTACTTCTGCTAGTTCCTCATCATGAGTGGACCAATGTTCTGTCCACCTACCATGATAGCCCGCTGGCAGGGCATTACGGCGCCCAGAAAACCTACCAGAAGATAGCCAGTAGATACCATTGGAAGGGTATGCGACGATTCATAGACAATTACGTCAAGGAATGTGTGCCCTGTCAGAGGTACAAACCCTCCAACCTGAAGCCTGCTGGACTACTACAAACCCATGCAATAAACCAGAGATTCGAAAGCGTGGCATTTGATTTATTTGGCCCGCTACCCACAACGCCGGATGGGAAGAACTGGATTTTTATAGTTGAAGACATGGCCACCGGATGGGTGGAGCTGTTCGCTCTGGACAACGCGAGTGCCGAAAGTTGTGCCACCACCCTCATCGATGAAATCTTCCTACGTTTTGGACTACCGCGACGACTGCATAGCGATAATGGTACCCAATTTGTATGCGCAGTAATGCAGAAGGTTACCTATTGTTTGGATATCAAACACACCTTTACGCCGGTGTACCACCCAGCCGCTAACCCGGTGGAACGAAAGAACCGAGATCTAAAGACCCAGCTTGCAATCTTAGTACAGGATGACCATAGAACCTGGGCAGGCAAATTAGCGAGTATACGTTTCGCCATGAACACCGCTACCAGCCTAGTGACGAAACATACACCTGCTTATCTAACCTTCGCAAGGGAATTAAGAACCCCCGATGACATCGGTCATGACCTGAGGCAAATCATTCAATCGGAAAACTTCGTACCTGAGATAACCCCTCGGCTTCTATTGATAGCACAAACCCTGAGCAGAGTACGGGAAGTAAGAGAAGGTAATGAAGAGACACGCAAGGAACAAGCCGATAAAGGGCGCAGAGCCGACCCTGGCTATAAACCTGGAGATTTGGTCCTGGCAACAATACATGCAGTGAGTAAAGCATCCCAAGGCCAGAGCGCAAAGTTTGCCCCGCGTCGGGACGGACCGTATGTTATCAAAACCCGGGTAGGAGCCACCACATACGAGTTGGCAAACCCGACGAACCCTGCTCTGACCGTCGGCACTTACCATACCTCAGCCCTAAGGGCTTACACGGGCGACCCCACCAGCGTTCCACTACCAGTGCAACCCATAAGGAAACGGGGACGACCCAGGAAGATAACTACAGAAGCTCCAGCACCTCGGCGAGGAAAGGCTAAGAACCAATAGCTGACATTATTATTTTATTCATTCCATTATATATATTATTTTTATTATGTTCTATTCGTCGGGACGCCATCATGAACATAGGGGGGGTATGTAACATGCATCAAAAGCAACTCATCAAACGACACTAGAAGTCAAGCCAAGCGCAAACAAATCGGGCCGTTCCTTAACTAGATGTCGCTGCTAAAAGTGCGCGAGCGCTAGATCGCGCTGACGAGAACGGACGACTTTGAATGACGTGGTTGTGTAAAATTTTGTTCTGTATCCAATCTTAGGGCCTCCATACCAATTATTCCGGATCACTCGGCTATTGGTATTGGTAGTTTTTGGGTAACTTTAGCTAACGGAGAGGTGAGACTCGGATTACTCGGCAACCGATCCGTTTGGCTAAAGTGGCCATCCCGTCCACTCGGGACAAACCCCTGTAACCGCGTTCCTTGTTTGAATCAACCGCGTCTCGACGAAGAGTTGTGTTTTACTGGTACCCCGTTAAATTGAAATAAAACAAATATTTAAGAGGGGCTCCCATACAACAGACATAATTTTTTGCCGGTTATAAAGATAATGGTACGGAACCCATTGTGCGCGAGTCTGACTCGCACTAAGCCGCTTTCTCGCCGGTTTTTGGCTATATTTTCTTATGAGGTATTTACTTTGCTATTTTTTTTATTAGTCTTAGGGTTTCTTTTGCGAAATAGTTGTATGTGTGATGGAAAGGAACCATCCGTGTGCGAGTCGTCTCGCACTTGGCCGGTTTTATTAGGTCTGTGGAAAACTTTACTTAAGTTTATATGTATTTGTGATATTAACAAACCACTCGACAGATGTAGCAGATTAAGTTATGAGTCAGTAAAATAACTATAAAACTACCAGTCAGTATACAGAAAGAAAACCTATGCAAGTAGGTTTGTTTCTCATACTTAGTTAACTTAACGTGTTCAAAAACATGCCTTGCGATTATGTGCCACTGTGTATTAAACACAGTATTAAAAGGGTGTTTTTTTTTCGAAGATCACTTGCACGAACACCTCTTTCGTCGTTGGAAATATTATTTGAAATCAGTGTTGCTTACGACTATACACCCATATAGGTGTATAAGTAAGTAAGATAAGGAAACTTGAGTAAAGTTACCCTACAACTCTGCACCTAGGGTCGTTTATTTACAAGGGGTTTCAGGTTAACGCTACTTACCTATACACGTATAAATATGGTTAGCCCAATAATTTTCGTTACGAAATGTACATAATAATAACTATACTAGTAATGGGTTACTACTATAGTTATATTATGTAGGCCATGGTACACACGCACACGTGTACACGTGTAACAGTTTGTCAGCAATCCAAAAAATCCTAATTAGCATGTTTTATTTACCTTCTCAACAAAGAGCTCACATTACAAGTGCTCTCTTATTTACGGAGACGGAGTTTTTGCGCCGACCCGACATCTAGATAGTAGAGATAATAGTCTACAATACGCATTTAGTCTCTGCGCCCTAAAGAATATAATCCTAAGTCCGAAGAAATTATAATGACAATTTTTTATTATAAGTATTAATACAACGGGTATATATCGCGTTTGTCAGCCCGTGACCACCTGACCGTGACCGTGACCTGAGTGTGTAAACCTAATGAAACGTCGGGAATCATGGGTAAATAAATGAATTAAATACACGTATCAATACTTATAATCATGTGTTCAGATCGCGTAAGTTTAAAAAGATTTTTTTACTAATTCCTAGTCTGCCTTATCCGTTAACTACACTCCAAAAAACCCACGCCAAAAACCTATTGACTACAAACCCCACGATCGCCTATAATAATTACAAATGCAGGTTGCCTTGTTTCCGTTTGTTTATCTTTCCGGGAACCGGACAAAGCGATTACCGCCCAATCTCAAATTCAGCCCTTCAGTAATTGTTTTCGCATTGAACGGGATGAGTTTGCCCTAATCTGCAATTTGCTGAACAATGTGACGAGTCGGCCTGTTTACTATCCTGGCCTCTTTGGATGATCAGATTTTTGAAAGAATAACCACAGTGACGTTATTTTTTCTTGTGACCGTGAAATAAAAATTATTTATGGTTTTTCATATGTTTTATAGTTTGACCGAAACCGCTGTACCGCTCCTTAGGAAAGTGCGGCGAGGTGGGGGCGAGGAAAAAAGAGCAAGAGTACGCGTTGACGGCAGACTGATGGATCGGAGCGGCCGATATTTCCCCCCCGTCTCGCCGCTCGCATACCTCAGGCGCGGTACAGCGGTTTCGGTCAAACTATAGTCCGAAAGACAAACACATACAATAATCCAGTAACTACTATGGCTATTGTTCTCCTTAAAAGTAAAAGCATCCATTTAAATATCTAAGGGAGTTCCTAACGTTTTACGATTCTATTTAATCGGTATAAAAACCCATCGCTGTGAAATTACAAGGTTTAGGCACCATTTTCTTCTTTGAATATTTGTAAATAATTAATACCTAGTCCCAGACTAAGCAGAGCTCGTGTTAATGGCACCATTAAGGTAAATGTTTTTTGTATATAGACTAGATAAATAAATAAAATCATTTATTTCAGACCAGTTCCATATTAAAACACAATTACATATTTAAATAAAATAATAACATTACACACAATCAATCTAACTAAAATAAACTAATTTTATAAAATTAAAAACAAAAATTTGAAATTAAATAAACGCTGTGGCCTAACCAGATCATTGAGCCACCAGCGATGATACTGGTCTCAGCATCATCATCCAGTGGCCCAAGATGCTGGAGTGGAGGTTCTGCGCCACGGCGGCCAGGAGGCTGTTTGAGCTGCCATCATGAGCAAGCGACGCGCTTGCTCATGATGGCGTGGAACTCGTCTACATGTGCATCCGCAAACGTCCCCGATTCACTACAGTAACGCTAAAATAAAAAACAAAACCTCTTGTTCTGGTTGGCCGAAATAAATAATTGCAAATCATGCAAACATTAAACATTTAAATCATGCAAGCAGCGCGTAGTTACATAATTTGTATTTTAGTTGGATTATTTGGTAAAGAATTTAATACCTTCCTGATGTATTTTATATATTTTTGTTTGCGCTGGCAAAAAGAAACAAAATAAACATTAAGAAAATATCAAATTTTAAATATTACACGGGGTCCGGGATCCATCGTAGACAGTTAATTTATATTAATTTATATCTACCCTCTCCTAAACAGGCCTGACTATATAATTTCAATGGCAATATAAAAGTAAATTGATCTTTATCTAGGTGTAGTAAGAGTCGATGTCCCTTGACGAGAATAATTCTATTAGCGGTGGAAGAACTAAATCTCTGAACTAGGATTTCTACTTTCCAACACTGATTCTTACTATTGTAGTTTGGGTCTCCTCGAAGCTTAAATCAATCGCGAACCTGTCTTTCACGTATAGTTAGTAGTTGAAATTAACAAAAACATACATAAAAATAACATGTATGATCGAAAAAAATATAAGAATTTATAGAATAAATATCTAATAACATTCAGAGTTTAGAGAGTAAACACTATAAAAACCAAAAACTTTCAAAACTGTATAAAGTAAAGATGCCCTATTACTTCAAGCATGTAAACAAAGATGATCACATTATTCAAGGAGAAAATACCAAAACAAGAAGAAAATGTAATCATTAAAAAGTCTAGGGTCTAATCTAAAGGCCCCACCCGATTATTTCCGTACAGGATAGATAGCTGTTTCTCGATCGCAACGAATCAGTGCTAGAGCATCCGGCCAAAAGTTTATTGGGTTGATTTTGAACTTATTTAATTTTGTCAGTCTCTAATCATTGATTGTGAAGTCCCCACCACAGGGAAATAAAGAACAAATATATATTCTTTAGTTACAACACTTATCGAAATATGCAAGTTTAGCGATTGAAAGAGTAGACGTTTGGCATCATATCGTTGGTGTCATTCTAAGAATTTATATGATTATCTCAAAAATTTTGGACCTATGTAGATGGCACTTGTGTTGAGAAATTGCAAATACTGGAAGCCGAAAATAAAAGTAAGCACTATAAAACTTTGACACTGGTCAAATTTACCAATGTATGGCTTTAAGAATGGCTGGTGCAGACAAGACATTACATAGTGATGGTTGTTTTTTGATAAGTACATAAGTAAGTATTCTGTGCCTGGGCTGGGCAATATTTTATTTAAACTAATCATTTGTAACAAAAAGTCAGTCTTCTAGTTATATCTGCGGGGCTTAACTCTACTAGTCGTTTTTCTACTTGATATTATTTTCCAGATTAATTCCAGGTATAGAGGTAATAATATAATGATTAATTTAACACTTGAGTGCTGAAATCACACGGTATGTGTTTTCTACAAGTGACTAATATGCGTAAATCCACACTAGCGCAGCTGCTGAGAAAATACAGATCTTGTGACTCAGCACGGCCGTAATATTTTTCGAACGAAACGCATGTGCGGCGCAACACAACCGCTGTGTAGAGCGGCAGCACGAATTTTTTAGGTTAAAAAAAAGATCGCAGTCGTCCAAAAAAAATTGCAGTCAAAGTGTTAAATAATTGATTTGCGTAAATCTAAAATGTTGCTCGTAGCACTTTGCTATGAAGCTCCAAATCTTCGTAGCTGGTGTACGCGTAGCTCGTAGATCCCACTCGTAGCACATTGCTACGAAGGCTGCTTTAATCAAACAAACGGGCGTATGGCTAACCTGCTGTGTTCTGGCTTAGATTCAAATACCGTCTGGTATAATGAGAATAACTATGTTTTCTTTGGAAAGTAATTTCGAGTTCACGTTATATTTACTTTTCAGATTGTTACTACGTACAGGTGCTGGATTCGATAGCTGGACTGGAATAATGTTAACCAGGCATTAAGTACACTGGACTTTTAACTGAGCATATTGTCTCCATGGCGGTCGCGGCAATATAGTTTTTCGGTCCAACGCATGTCGATGTCGTAAGTGTAACTAAAGCAACCTACAAGAGGAAGGGCACCAGCTTCCCTCCGTAATGAAATGAAATGAAATGAAAGTTTATTTCTTTAGGCATACAAATAAGCACTTAGACAAGTATTTTATACTATTCATTATTATATTGATGTTCAATTAATTTTTTTTTTCCACCAGTGGAAGAAGTGAGAAGAAACCACTAGTATGTTCATAACTTATGTGTCTAGTACATATGATTTGCTTATCTGTAAGTTGTTAGATTTTGAGTTGGAACAAAACTCGTTCCAAGCTTTTTTATCTTCTCGATAATCTGATATTTCGTAATAAGCATTTTTACAAAGAATATGCTTCACAATATTTTTAAATTTATTTATTGATAATTTTTGCAACTCACTTGGAGTCTTGTTGTATAGCGCATACATTGCCCTTTTAAAAGATACACTTATCTTATGTAGTCTAGTTGTGAGAACAGCGAGTTTATTCTTATTTCTAGTATTTACATTATGTATATCGCTTTTTTTAGTGAATCGATTTGTGTTTTATGAGTGTACAACAAGTTTTCATAAATATATTGACATGGTACTTACTGTCATTATGTTTATTTTTGACTCCTGTAATCCATCCATCCATCATGTCATAGTCTTCTCATCAATTTGCCTAGCAGGCAGGATAGATGAGGTGAATATGACACTTACCCCGTTTGGGGAATCATGTGCAACAGTGGACTTGTGTGTGCTGATGGGAGAGGTAATGATCCCTGTCATCTATCAACTTTTTTTAAACTTGTTTTTGAATAAATAAACTGAAACCTAACTTATTAAATATTCTGTTCTAACAATTACCGCAACAAAGCAGCATTAAGTTGTTAAAGTCTAGGATATAATGTGCTGCTTCTTAAACGAAGAACCTTATTAAGCTTCATTAAGTTTCTAAACTTTAATTACGGATATATGTATACTATAATAATAAATAATAATAATAATACTGGACAACTCACACATCATGTAGCTTCTAAGCTAAGCAGAACTTGTGTTATGGGTGACTGATATACTAAATTCAATAGACTTAAATCGATACATATTGTTTATTATACATAGAAACGACCGAAACACCCGGAACAAATATCTGCAGATCGTACACACAATTGTCCCGAAGTGGGAACCCGCAACCTCCAGCATCGCAGATGGACCTTCACTCACCGCGGCGCGGCACAGAGGTCGTCAAGAATATTCAACTCAAAAAAAAAAATACTTAAATCATAGTAAAAATATTCATCCATAATACATTATAAAAATAATCTTTTGTAATCTCAGAATTGCGACGTTCATTCCGTAAAATTTTCCCGAAATCTGTCCATCAAAGTATAAATCTACCCTACGGGATAATATCTACCTCCCAGTAAATACCTACCTAACTGGTAGGTATTTTACCGGGATGCAATCTGGCCTGATTTATCGTAAGCATTCCAGTCTTAGATTAAACGGTATATTTTAATGATAAGAGATTGCTTGGCGGTCTTAGATAGATAGATAGATAACCTTTATTACACCACACAAAACAGAAAATAATACAGAGATAAAAACTTAGAATAAAGGTATAAAGGACGGCCTTATCGCTGAGAGCGATCTCTTCCAGGCAACCTTAGGATGGAATGGACATGAATGAACAATATAGACGGTGGCACTTTATTAAATAATTATTAATAAATACACTACATACCTACATTACAAACATTATAATAAACTTACATAGACATAAGATAAGGCTATCAATATTTCATATGGATAAAAAATGCACTAAAACTATCATCGTTACACATATTTTATTTAAAAAAATAATTACGTGATGGGCATGCGTGATGCGAATAATATTGTTCTCTCGTTCTCTCATGTTTTGAAAAAAGTTAACTGTTACTGCGCACTGAAATGCCAAAGCCCGATACCAGAATCGTATTATCGTGCGACCGAAAGATGCATTTCTGTTACATGAACAAACAATAAACGACCAAATGAAATCAAGAAAAATCGCAATTAAAATGTCCTTGTTTTTTTGTTAGATACTTCACTAAAATACACAACACACACGATGCAGAAAAAATATTACCACAAAATGTATTTGTAAGGAAGAGCAGGACATCCTAGCACAAGTATACTTACATACATAAAAGGATGTCCTAACAACTGTCTAGCATGTAAAGATACTTTGATAAAAATAAACAATTTTCAATTTCAATTTCAAAAACAACATAACAAAACTGTTTTCTATTGTTTTGATACAGAATTCATGTAGATGTATTTAAAATGAAACAGCTGTTAAAATTTTATCGAAATTCACACCAGATTCTTCAATTAATGAAGCGCGACGTAAAACGTTATCAAAACGCATCGCCCTCGGGATTTTGGCGTGAAAATATAATAATTAGCCAGACTATTTTAATAATAGACCGCCGGGAGATAATTAATGGCGACTTTAGTAATGAATTGATATAAATTGTCGTTGTCCGCGCCAGCCTTACCAGGGATGCGTGCGAGGAGGGTCTGACATCTTATTTCTAATTATAAAATAGGTAGCACCTTATGCTGGTAATACCGTGTATTCAAGTTTTATTTCAACATACCGCAATTTAATTTTCATCCATACCGCAATGCTTGATAACGAAAGTTTTCAACCAGTGCGTCCTACCCGTTATGATCTACGGAGCTGAGACGTGGACACTCACGATAAGGCTGGTCCACCAGTTCAAAGTCGCTCAGCGAGCTATGGAAAGAGCTATGCTCGGAGTTTCTCTGAAGGATAGGATTCGTAACGAATACATCCCACAGAGAACCAAAGTTATAGGCTGATGATGATGATGATGAAGTTTTATTTGCTGCTGTGGTATTAATTCTCACATGCTTACGGACCCTATAACTTAGTTTATTTTAACAATAATAATTCTCTAATAAGAGATATATTTTTTAAATCTTCTCAAACGAAAACTCGGAGTAATAAATAATTTCCACAGCTTTTAATTAGCGGCTTAATTAATATTCATTATGGCGGAGCTGTGTCTGACTGCTTTGACTTAATTAGGATCTAGATTTGGCCCGGTTTTGATTGGTCAGAAATTTTATGAAATAATACAATTAAAATAAAAAAAATTAACAAGAAAATCTTCATTCGTAGTAAATTTACAGTAACTCGTTTGTATCTTGAAAAGTTGTCGTTTTCACCTTGTTGTAAATTAAAAGCAACTTATTCGCGCAGTTACGTAAATATGCCGCGAATATGGAATAGTAATTAATATAGGAATGTAGAGAAAATGTTTAAAAAAAAACAACAAATAATAAAACGACTGTCAGGCAAATCATAATTTTATAATTAAATCATCAGGCAAAGGTTACATTTTTTTTAAAAGTTTTCTCTTGTTTTGCCTCTTTTAAAAGTTCCTTCAACTCGGATTGATATTCAGCAGTGGCGTTAGTTATTCTCATCTGGGCTATTGCTCATTGGGCTCCCCCAATGAGCAATAGCCCAGAGCCTATGTTCAGCAGTACTATAGGCTGATGATGGTGAAGTGATGTTAGTTATTTGCCTTTTGAAAACAGGACTTCTATCCATAGATGGGTTAATTTTCATGAATAAATCACAAACTTTATTTGCCATGTAAAAACAGATATCTTAAAAACTGTGTGTAAGTTAAAGGACGCCTTTTCACCGTGATATCCATCCATCTATGGCAAATATGAATGCAATTAGCCAAGGCGTGAAAGAAGACATGAGAAAATTAAAAAAAAACAAAGAAAAATCTTTATGAACCTTGCAGTCCACAAACTATTGAGGTTTTTGATCAGCTTTGAAAAAATATTATACATAATTATATTTTAATTAGAGCTAAAATATTAGACGGGTTACAAAAAATATTTTAAATTATTCCGAAATCATCAACAGGTACAACACATTTAGCCTCTTAACTAGAGTCTCGATTTTATGGTGTTCCATTAACAAAAAACAATACAAATCATTTGAATTTGTTTTTGAAAATGGAACTGAAAGCGATAGTTGTTGGATTTTATAAGAAGTGTGATTCTTCCGACATGGTAGAATCGTAGGTCGGTACTCTGGGTTGCGCGTAGCGAAGACACAAAATAGTCGGTATAAGCGCGAATACTCTCTTTTTTTTTACTAAAAATCGAACTGAAAGTGAACGTGGCTTATTTAATTGAAAATATCATCAGGCTAAAATAATATGTAAATTGAACAGAAAGGCAATGACATAATTAGTATGATTCTATCTGATGTGGTCAAAATCAACAAAGACACAACAAATTCATGAAGTAGAGAAGTGAAAAAAGTCTGTAATATTTTATAGAAGGTTTAATTTGATTGTTTTATTTTCTCACAATCTAAGTGAATAGTAGGATTTTTTTACTCGGACCAAAACAGCCTATTATAACTCCGTCTTATTATATTCCCTCGCTATGCTCGGGAGTGTAACAAACTCGTCTGCTTGACACCCCACCCCTTGTAAAAAAAAAATATTCTAGTTCTAGTCAATCCTCAAAAACCGAAATGGTATTTTATTTTACATTTAAAATACGATCTCTCGGATGGTTGATCCATAAAACATTCTTCGAAAACTTTACCAGGGGAACGGAGATCGATTAGTGATGCGCACTGCGCAGTGTCGATATTGTTTATGAAGAAAAACAGATATCGAATGATACAATTTCTGTTTATGTACAATTAAAAAACCTAAGATTTTCATTATCGCGAAAGCCGTGTCTTTCCGATTGTGAGTAAAATGGTTTAAATTTACCCACAGAAACGACGAACACAACGACGAAATACTATAAGATCAAACTTAGTAATTTGTACGATGGATACAATACAATACAAAAATACTTTATTGTACACCTGATGCAGATCATTCATTTCTATTTTCCATTTACATTAATTTTCATTCATATCTATCAAAATTATGTTGGCCGCACCACAATTGCTCAGTTATTCTTTTAAATAATTAAGAATAACAAATGTATCGATGTATTAAAATTTACTCATTATAGTCGATTCCCATCCCTCTGCGCTACTCGTTCTCTTGGAATCCGATAGACCTCCGTGTCAACGTTATGAATAAATGATTATCAGCATTCCTCCTTTGTCGCATTTTTCCAATATAAAATATTGTTTTTTGTTCTGCTTTTTGATTACATCTGCGTCGGGATTCGTCACACGAATGATCAGAATTTGCAAGAGTATTTTGATTGCGGGTTACATTTTGGTAAATAAAAATCTCCCTCTCAGAACCGAACTAATTGTAATGTCTGAACTCCTGAAAAACTCATTGAAAATATGAGACACTTTCAGTGTCAACATATTTTTGTTCGAAATTTTATGGGTTTTCGGGGGCGTCCTTTAGACAATAGTCACTTGCAGAAGAAATAGATGAACATACTTGTAACCAAATACTACATACAGATAATATAATAACTATATAATGCATGTACTATAAACACCAACCACCTTCACCGTAGCAAAAAAAAATTTAAATTCGATGTGTCAAATGGTTTATAAACCTTTCTCTTGAATCACTTTATCTATTAAAAAAACCGCATCAATATCCGTTGCGTAGTTTTTAAAATCTGAGCATACACAGGGACAGACAGACAGTGGAAAGGGACTTCGTTTTATACTATGTAGTGAAAGTGGGTAGTGTAGTAGTAGTTAGGCTCAGACTTTTGCTCAATCTGATAAACGCTTGGATTTTTATTTCAGGGAAACTGCCAAAGTTTTCTTGTTTTGACCTATGTATGAATCAAATAGGAAACTTACTCACAATGTCAAAAACTCTTTTTTGTCCGATATAACTTTTTCTAAAAACGTTACGATGTTATGGGGTATCCTTCGTACCTATTATCAACTATTGTATGTGATCGACATCGCCTCGCCTAATCACCTCGCCTTTGAGGAATTTAATATGTATGTTCGTGTAAGGCAACCGGTTTCAACACGAAATATCTGCTACGTCAACTACGGAATCGTAAAATAATCGTAAAATTCTAGAACAGTCTAGAATAAAGCCATTGGAGGTAATTTAGATACCAGAGAGCGTATATAAATTGTTTTCCAATAGGCAAAAAAAGTATACGACGCCATTATTTTAAAACTACATATAAAACAACTTTGGACCCCCATCAAAAGTTTGACCCGTACCAAAAACAATTCGTGGGTCGTAAAATATATTCAATCCACCTTATGGGCCTTTTCCGAGGTAAACAACTATTCAGGATACGGACATTTTAGATGTACTCATAAATCCTTTTTGGGGCGGGTTCGCCGACTGTTAGGCAGTTTTTATCGGGACCTCGCTACTCTGTTTAGTTTTGTGCCGTTTATGTTCTGATTGTATACGCGTAGGTATATAAAACACTTTTGATGTATGCATAACCTATGGAAGACATTTTACTGAAAGGGCGTTCGAAGTCAAAAATCAGTGTAAAATAATAAAACATGAAAACTTCTTTTAAAAAAATCCAAGTCACAATGAATTTAGTTTTCTTTTTAAGGGTTTCTCAGTTATTAGACTTTTCAACGATACACGATATCACAAATCATTTATCAGGTGGTTAAACTAAGATATACTTGTCTGCTAGGGTCATGATTGAGCACTTTTTAATGTTTTGTTCTTCTAAATAAATTAAAATCACTGCTCATATTGGCAACCTTCTCACTTCTTGCAAGAAAAACAACCATTGTTTAGACCGACAACGATGTGATCCTGGATACCCCTAAAATCGACATCTTACAAAATATATCACTAGTAAGAACCGTTACTTAAACTAGCTAGTAAAAATGCTCTGTCGATTATAAAACCAAACTAACTTCCATGAAAACAAAAGTAATTTCCACGTTCCGAGAATGCAAGCCTCTTCAGTCACAAGTAAAAGTTCCTGAAGTCCATCAAACAGTAAATTTGCGCGTCCATAACATCTTATAGGTACACTTTTTCCTGATTGTAGCTTGATACTTGCTACTGGCACGAGCCCAAACAATATACCGGATTTTTCCTGTAATATCGGGAATAGTTTTTATAACATAAAAATAGAATGTTGGAAAAGTATCACTTTTAGCCAGAAGAGGCAAATAAGGAAAAATGTAAGAGAACTGCTGCATTCGCTTCTATTTATCCTTATTTGCCTCTTTCTATCTGCAATATTACAAAAACTCAATTTTATTATTAGGCAGGTGCTGGCTAATTTATTTTGAATGTTTATTTTACTGCGCAGCAACACCTACCTAGTCTTGAAAGCAAAATGAATTCTTCGCTCATAATAAATATTCTGCATTAATTGCGGCCGAGTAAGACTCATTAAATATGTCATAGCGCGCCCCGCTTCTACAAAATAGGCATCAGTTGGGTCAGTCCAAAAATATATGGTCAAAAGTGGGTAGTATTTACGTTACAGTACACTTGAATAACCCTTGGCAACAAAATGAAAATGTGGTCTGCTTAGCTTTATTATTCTATCATTGTGAAGGTCCGCCTACGACGCAGGAGGTTGCGGGTTCGATTCCCGCCTCGGAATAATTGTGTGTACAATCTGCAGATATTTGTTGCGGGTGTTCTGGTCGTTTTCTATGTATAATAAAAAATATCTATCTATGTAATATATTGTATTATGTATATCAGTTATCTAGTACCCATAACACAAGGTCTGCTTACCATGGGGCTAGATAATGCTGTGTGAATTGTCCAGCATTATTTCATTTCATTTCATTGTAGCACAGTATACAATTTTCTTATTTATAACCTTTTTTTTTCAAAATAAATAGACATAATTTCCTTGTGGTTTCTTCTTCACTTCTTCCACTAGTGGACAAAAAATTGAAGTGAACAGTAAAATATTTTTTTTTGATAATTATTTAATGTATAAAATATGACTTGTCTAAGTGCTTATTTTGTAAGCCTAAAGAAATAAATGATTTTTTACTTTTACTTTACTTTTTTTTTACCTTCATAAAAATAATTTCAATCCAGTATTGTTTTTTAGTCTCCAATGAAAGAGTGAAACGGGTTGTGAACATTTTTTAATTAAAACCTAAAAAATATTATGTTTCGTGAGCCACGATAGCACAACCTTCTGATTCCTTCTAAAAGCTTGAACACATGCTTTTTGTTGCCCCACATTGCCCGCAGGTCAAGGGTGACAAATTATTTCATACCACTCACATCTATTTTCAGACCTTTTTAAAATTTATGTAAAAGGGGAGGGGGAGATGTATAATTTTCCCTGTACGGAAGTTTTAGTAACTTTTTATAAACTTTTATGAAATCGTTTGAGTATAATGAAGCCGAGTAATTTATTTTTATTATTATCCCGTTAGCGGGGTGAACTTTCGCATGAGAAGAGTTCGACCCTTATTTACAAGCTGAGTTTAGGTTAATTTTGTGAAGTTAGTCTCTTTATTATTTAGTTAAACAGAACATTTTTGAGCACTTAAATCAGTATCAATGTAAGTTATCCATTCAAGTAGCCATTGTATACGTTTATTGGATCAAAAAACACATAGACTAAACATTTATTAAATTTGTTTTTCAAACTGAAAACCAGCGTTGTTCCGCGCCACGCGTGGCTCAACACTAAGCTGAGTTTGACCCTTTTTGGCCAGCAGGCTAGCACGGTAGCCATTTATTATTATTATTAATGTTTTGTTTAATTTAATTTTATGTGTACTGGTGTATTAGTTTGTTTTACTATTTTCATAGAAACGAAAGTTATCAACCAGTGCGTCCTACCCGTTATGACCTACGGAGCTGAGACGTGGACACTCACGATAGGGCTGATCCACCAGTTCAAAGTTGCTCAGCGAGCTATGAAAAGAGTCGGAGTTTCTCTGAAGGATAGGATTCGTAAAAAACATCCGACAGAGAACCAAAGTTGCCCGACATAGCTCTGAGAATTAGCAAGCTGAAGTGGCAGTGGGCCAGCCATATCTCGCGAAGAACCGGCGGCCGAAGGGGCAAACGTGTTCTTGAGTGGAGACCACGACTCGGTAAACGTAGTGTAGGCCGCCCTCCGACCAGGTGGGATGACGACCTACGAAAGACGATAGATACTGGATGCGGCAAGCTGAAGACAGGGCGCTACGGCGCTCATTAGGGGAGGCCTATGTCCAGCAGTAGAATGCTATAGGCTGATGATGATGATGATGACTATTTTCATGTGAAACCTGTTTTTGGCCAAATAAATGTTTCTTTATCTTTATCTTTATTTGACTGGAAACATTGTGTGCGCTTCCATTAGTGGCATTTAGTTTTTCCATTTTAAAACACAGGGGTCTGTTGGTAACATTTAACATTTCCCTGTGGAATACTCGAGCGCAATTTCAAGCACTAATGCGTAAGGAGTGGTGTTACTAGCAGGTTTATGTAATTTTTATTTTATAATCCGATTTAGTGGTATCTAGTAAGGTATCTCGCTGTTTCGATTTTAGAAAATCTTTGGATGCAGTTTTATGTCCTTTTGATAATAAAGGAACGTTTTCATTAAGTAAAAAGATCTTTCTTAAAAATTTAATTTGGTTTACCTTCGGGGCCCATTGATTTTTTCGACCCTGTTGTATAGTAGGTTTTTAAAATCTTAAATGTTTTTCTAAATTCAAATAAATGGCAACACGTTTTATATTCTACCAATCTTTGGATTTTTTTTCTGCTTGGTGTTTCAAATAAATTTACATTTTAACAAGAATATACATATTAAACTAATCCCAAGATTTTGCATCGAATATTGTTGAGTAGAACCTACATTATACATATATGCTCGTGGTTCGTAAATTCGCAGTTAACTAACCAATGAAACCACAACTCAAATTAACGTCGGTATGAGTAAATAGCTGATGATTTTACAGCTTGATCATTAAAATAACTTGCAATTGAATAATTTATAAGTTCAGATAGTATAGCTAATTACCAATACCTATATAACAGTACAATTGTTTGAATCTCAAGTCTGTCCTCAAGTTTTCTGAGAATTGCTAAGTCATTACAAGCCTATGGGCATTTATCTACTCGCAGTGACGGCGGCACCGGCTTGGCATACAAGGAACAGAAAGTTATGAAGCCGTGCAATTTCCGGAAGGTGGTGAAGGTGCCATATTATTCCATATTTAGACCTCGTCTGATAGCTTGAATAAATCATGCAGCTTTTAGTACCTTCAGTTAGTGCTATAGCTCGTAATTTGAAACGGGCGCGGCCATCTATTGTTTTTCCTAAACTGTGACGTAGCGACATCGTAACGCAGTAGATGCAAGAAATCTATAAAAATCAGAATCATTCCCTGATTTTTCACTATCGAGTATTTTGATACGTCACTTCTCGAAAATGCTTCTGCCGCTTGAATGTTTCGAGTGTTGAAAGTGATATCAGATATAAAACTCGATAAACATAACTTGCCTTGCCAAGTAAAAATATATTATCGCACCAGCTTTTAAAACTTAAGAATAAGAAAAATATTTCTAGCTTTAGTAATTACTCCTTCAATAATGCTACTTAACAGAATGTGTCAGCCGTTTATAACAAAGCTAGTAAGCACCTATGGCATGGAACTCATAGCCGCTCTATCTAATTAATCTCGCTGCGTATGCTACATCGTCTTGGTTTCTGATTAAATTTTGAACAAGAGAAATCTAAAATTGTGTTGGTATCTTGTTTGTTTATATTGCCTCTCTCGGTGGCGTTTGTGTCTAAGGGCTCTGGATTTTGTATCATGCAAAATAGAGTAAGAGGTCCAGAATGAAAAATTGCTGTTGTATAAACGTGTAATCATGGAGCAAAATGCTAATTCTAACGAATAATTGTTTTCCTTTTCCATTGTAGAAACGGCACTGAACTGAAACCAATGAAAATATATTGGTTAGTTAGTGCTCTAAACTATTTTTACGATGTCGTTTTTGTGATGTTGCTTTTGAGGAATAATTTAGCCCGAAAATGTTCCTTTCCATTGTTATATGAAATTGTCTATAGGTGAAAATGACAGCCGCAGAATTACTTAATTTAGCCCACAATGAGTGGCCGTTATGAATGGTTTTGTTGAGAAGGTTCATCTTTCTTTTCGGATTAGGTAAGTAACAGGCCTAAATGTTCATTTACCTGGATAAAACTAAGGTAGAATGTAATTGTTAGCAACCTACTTTTTAAACTTTTTACTAAAACCGAGTATCACATTGTGTGATGGACCCTCCGGTGGGTAAACATCAAATATAAAATAAATACCCATTGAAAGATTTCCCCGAAGTGCCAAAGCAAATTTTATTACAAAAGCAATAAAATCTGCTTCTCTTAAAATTTAAATTGCTCGTTTTATTATTCACTGTTCAATTTGCATTTTTATGAAAATTTATGGGTATGTAAATTTCTTATATAATTTCACAATTACTGAGACGGAAGCCAAATCGGAAACCCGTTTAAAAATCTTTCATAATAAGCATTAACCTCCTGAAGATCATCTTGACAAATTGTATTGCTTTGGCTGATTTATATTTATTTAATCTTACTTTTAGGAATTGAAAAAACAAACTATGATTAAGTTTCTTACGTCTGTAATAATTTGTACAAATAATAATTCATGAGTATTTATCGTGTTTACTTTTTATTGATTTTCAGTTTTCAAAACGCTGCCTTGTTCACAAGAAAGTCAAAGGTAAGTAGAGGCGATAGACCAATAAGTTTCAATGAATCAACATTTTTTTAAGTTTGCCGGTATATTCCAAGGCATTTGTACACACACGTCTGTCTGTCCTTATGTATGCTTAGATCTTTAAAACTACGCAACAGATTTTGGTTGCAGTTTATATATATTATAATAGCTAGAGTGATTCTGAAGAGAAAGGTTTGTTATGTATATAAACCTACATGCATTTGCAACCGTGCGAAGCCGGGGCGGGTCGCTAGTCTTAAATAAAAGGAAGTCTACTACTACTAATAAGGTAAATAGAGGCGATATACCAATAAGTTTCAATGAATCAACATTTTTTTAAGTTTGCCGGTATATTCCAAGGCATTTGTACACACACGTCTGTCTGTCCTTATGTATGCTTAGATCTTTAAAACTACGCAACAGATTTTGGTTGCAGTTTATATATATGTATATTATAATAGCTAGAGTGATTCTGAATAGAAAGGTTTATTATGTATATAAACCTACATGCATTTGCACCCGTGCGAAGCCGAGGCGGGTCGCTAGTCTTAAATAAAAGGAAGTCTACTACTACTAATAAGGTAAATAGAGGCGATATACCAATAAGTTTCAATGAATCAACATTTTTTTAAGTTTGCCGGTATATTCCAAGGCTTTGTACACACACGTCTGTCTGTCCTTATGTATGCTTAGATCTTTAAAACTACGCAACAGATTTTGGTTGCAGTTTATATATATATTATAATAGCTAGAGTGATTCTGAAGAGAAAGGTTTATTATGTATATAAACCTACATGCATTTGCACCCGTGCGAAGCCGGGGCGGGTCGCTAGTCTTAAATAAAAGGAAGTCTACTACTACTAATACTGTAATTTAATTATGGCTTTCTTGGTCAACGTGAATTTTTTGTTTTGTATAATTAATAGCCACAATCGTTTTAGAACGAATGAATTTCAGCCAAACTGTTATACATCTGAGTTAATTCAAATTTAGGGCCAGGCACCTCAATTCCATGAATCATAAACGTAAATAAAAGTAATTACCGTACTTGTGACGACTGAAGAGGTTTTTTTTTGTTAATTATTCTGGGACAGGAACCTGTTGTCCCAATTAGTACTTTTCATGTCAGCTTGTAAATTGGAACGAAACCCGAACTTTATTTTTAACTACTCGCAGATGTTGGAAGTGAGGTTCACATTATTACTAAAAGGGCAAATATAATAATGGCTTGTAATATCTTGTGTCTATCTATATAGATATCAATACTCCTTCCTTCTCTGGGCTCTGTAAATATTATAGATAACTATTACTTTTTCTTTTAATTTTTGTTTTTACCTTACGTTCAAACTTTCTGTAATTGTTGTTTAACGTCATTCTTTATTATTATATTACACGCACCTATTATTGTTATATTACATTTTTATTCTCTCGTTTATTATTATTATTTTTTTATAGCATCTGTTTACTAGACATATACATATTATACTCTCCTATTATTCTACTTTTGTTTATTTGTATCAAATATTTTTCTCTTTGTTATCACCGAATTGTCGTCCGTGACTGCAACTAGTAATTAAGGTATTTGGCTGAAAAACAGCGCTGAATATAATAATGTTCAGCACACGCTGAGCCGACCCCTATTTCGGCGCAGGGTCATGGAGGCAGTCTTATTTTAGTCTTAATATCACCTATTTGTGTCGTTTACCCCCATGATATACTTCTTTGTTTGTTTATTCTATGCCTGTATTTTGTACCTGTGTCTAAATAAATGTTTTTTCTATTCTATTCTATTCTAATAAATTGCCCAAATTTTCATTCATAAGAATCTTGAAACAATCCGGTTGAGAATATTAGTTCCGGGGCTATCTGAATTTATTTTTATTTAGATTCGTAGAGAGGGTAAAAAATGTATCCTTGCATTATCATTCCTTATGATATGCGACTTTACACAAACATAACAAAAAAAAAGCACACATTCACTAAATACTTTGATTCCCATGATACAGGCCCAGCCTAGTTTGGGAATCATTAGCACTTTTGTTTATTAATTCTCTCTACTTAAACCATACCAAATCTGTATTAACTTTAGTTCTGTTTAGATGTAGTAATAAACATATTTTCATTTCATTTCATTTTATTATATTTCATTTCATTTCATACACTCAACGCTTGGATTCATAAGCCTATAATTTCATGCTTTTATCAAATTCAATAATAATTGCCTCAGAAAAATCAATTGCATAATTCATACATAATTTAAGTAAAGACGTGTCAACGGCGTTAAAGTGTCCTCCGTTTACTGCTCTCTGGTCAATGAATATTAACGCGATGGTAATTATTCGGTCCCTCACTTTACGACCGGTGTTTCGTCAGTCAGGATTCATCGGTATTAGAATATTGTGTCCATGCGAGGTTTTGTTAATGCTTTCGTTTGGGATTTACTAACAAGAGATTAAACGATTGGGAGGTTTTTGCTATGGGAGAACTTAAAACGTAGACGATATTTAGATGGATTTATTGCAAAAAAATCGCTCAGCTTTATTTTTATCAAGCTATGCAAATTTCTACTAGTCAAGTCAGACGAAGGTCGACGCACGATAAAAAATCTGAACATTCAGATTTTTTATCGTGCGTCGACCTTCATTTGACCGGTGGGGTATTATTATATCTGTCATTTGTTTGTGTCGTATAGCGAAGAGTTATTTTATTTTTATTTTGATGGAAAACAAAGAGCTTGTAAAACTTAAATGAGTTGTAACAATGATGATCTTACTAAGGCCTACAGTATCCGCTTACGTATGCTTAAACTAAAATGTATACCTAATATACGCAGTAGAACAACCGCAAGTGTCGCGAAGAACCGACGGCCGCTGGGGCAACGTGTTCTTGAGTGGAGACCACGACTCGGTAAACGTAGCGTAGGACGCCCTCCGACCAGGTGGGATGACGACCTGTGAAAGACTGCAGGTAGATGCTGGATGCGTCAAGCTGAAGACAGGACGCTATGGCGCTCATTGGGGGAGGCCTATGTCCAGCAGTGGACTAATATAGGCTGATGATGATGATGATGAATATACCCAGTAAGTACAATAATTAATGAATGCGTAAACTCCGTTTAAAGTGGTTTGCCTGTTCGTTATAAACTAGCTGTAAACGTAGTTTTTAGTCACATAAATCCAGATAACAAGTTATATTCAAATTCTGGAAGGAATCCTCTTTACGGGACTAAAATTTCAAGCTACCGGTGAGGGCGATAACTATTTTCTTCTAGTCAAAACTAAATAATTTTACTCCCACTTCTAAAAGCCAATAAGTATTTCGTCTCGATAAATGGATTCTGTGATAGAAATTGGTTTTGCAACATGATATTCCGAGCATTCGCAATGTTAATTTATTAATCTTTGTAGATCCAATATCTTTTCAATTCGTTATTTCTGGTAATAATTCGAGCTTATTCTATGCTGTTTCGGAATCTGTAACTTAAAAATAGTATTGCTTTAGGAGCCTGCTACAAAAATAAGCGTGAATTATTTGGTTATAATGATTTTCGTGTTTAAATTTTACTAGGTTTCCTCATTTTCATGTAAGCGGAAATTAAATCTTTATTTGATTGACGACCGATGTGGCGCGGTGGGCGAAGGTCCACCTGCGACGCTGGAAGTTGCGGGTTCGATTCCCGCCTCGGAACAATTGTGTGTACGATCTGCAGATATTTGTTCCGGGTGTTCTGGTTGTTTTCTATGTATAATCAAAAAAATCTATCTATGTAATATATTGTATTATGTATATCAGTTATCTAGTACCCATAACACAAGCTCTGCTTACCAGGGGGCTAGATAATGCTGTGTGAATTGTCCAGAATTATTTATTTATTATTTATTTTAACTGATCCATATTCATACCAGTCGGCGCGTCCCCGCGACGCTGGCTGCATTGCCCCGCTGCTGTATGGCAATGCTGATGCGCTGCGCCAGATACTCACCAGCTCTCGGGTCACGCGTCGCATAGCTGGTCTATGCGACGCGTGACCCGAGAGCTGGTGAGTGGACCAGGGTTGGCATGATTAAAACAAGTTGTTTAAAAAAACAAACACTAATTATAGTGTTTGTTATCTTTTCACGCCAAAACTACTGAACGAATAGTGCTGAAATTGGCATACGGTAGTTCTAAGTGTGGAATAAAACATAGGGGTACTTTATGTACCATAAATCAGTTCCCATGGGAAACAAATACAATTTAAAGGTCGCATCCGAAGTCGCAGGCAGAAAGTACTATGTAAATATGTAATACAGGTTTAATCTAATCTAAGAAGCGCCCAAAGAAAAGTAGACCATGATCACTGTCGGTAATCAGTTCGCCGATTATATCTAGCAGCGAATAAAAAGATTCAGATATACAAACTACCCTCCCCAGTCAGTCCCTACCTACCATGTTGTTATATTGTGCCAAATAAAGTAGTTCCAAATCCGCTTTTAATAATAATCTCACAGTAAACTGAGAGATTGTTAATAAAAGCGCTGATTGTCTCCAAATTGGCAATTTACGCGGAACCAACATCAAAGGCCTTGGATTCAATTTGTGATACGCTTTTGTCGTCAGTTTTAAGGCCACGTTATTCGAAATCATGCAATCTTAGATTCAGTTTTAAACCATCAAATATCCTTTGTTTTGATCGGAAAAAAATATATGTTGTAGTTGGATATATACTATAGAGCATTCTACGGTTCAAAACACGATATTTATCACTTCACCTGATGATAAAAAATCTCGAAAAAAGGTTAGTTTTTATTTGGTTTCTCGTTGTACTTCAAGTGTATAAACGTTGTACTCTCAAAAAATATGTCAGAAAATAGGCAACGAAGTTTAGAAGGGCATTCTCCGGTTAGTTTTTCTCAAAATAATTTTGTATTTTTTTAAAACGAATAATTATAGAATATAAGTACTCCGCGCTCAAGCGGCCTGCTTCAGTAGCCCGCCGGGCCTTGTTGAGGTAGGACCTGTGTCGCTCTTGCCGGCTCCCAGTACCCCCCGTGAATCGATCGATTTACCGTTTAAGAAAGAATTTAAAAATGGCAAATAAATATAAAAGTATCCAGACGAAAACTACGGAATCTTAAAATAGAAATAAGGTTATATATATATTACATATACTTATTTACTATCAACTACCTGAAACAGTCAACAAAAGGAGGGTAGCGTACAGACATAACAGTAGCGCAACTGTATGATCATTTTTGTTCAGTACATTTTTAACTTTGCAGCTCATCGATGCCAAGATACAAGGGCACGTTTAAAAAAAACAGCAAGTGAACAGTAATTAACTACCTACTAGGTACTCGATTAAATAAAAAGGTTCTAGGGCTTTACTATACAGGGTGCTACGGACAGGGTCTACTAAGCCGAAAAGGGGTGATTCTGGACATCGAGGGGGTCAACGTTTGTTCTAGGATTTAAAAAAAAATATAGTGTCGGTTTTTCTTCATTAGCTGGATTGCCTGTGACGTCACAACCTGTTTGACATAATTGTTCTCCTTGATGGTAAAGGGGGAGGTATATTTTTTTTGCGGAATCGTGTAGGTGGTGTCGGAATGACCTAGGAAAAATTCCGACTTTTTGAGATTTGCCCCCCAGAACCCCCCCCCCCCCCCCCCATAGAGGGGACCCAAACGGAGTCATATTAACTACTATTTTCCAAGGGGTTGTATAGAGGGGTACTAGTGATATTGATTGCAAAAAAGTTGTTGCCCCCTTTGGCCCCCCAGAACCAAGGGGGGTTCTGGGGTTGAGGTTGCTACCAGATGCCGTCGTGATAGGGTGTTTATTGCGGTATAATATAAAGGGTTTCTTTTGTATTGGAGAAAAAAAAACCCTATCGCCCCTATTTTCACCCCCCCTTTTGATCTCCCAAACGAAGCAACTTAGAAGACAATTTTTTTCACAATCATATAGAGAAAGTCGAGTAATTACGAATTCAAAAATAAATTTACGTCCCTTGCCCCTTTAGACCCCCCCCCCCCTTTTTTATAAAAAAAAAACAAAATTTGGCCTATTTTTGAACTTTTTTTCGTGTGGAGGCGAGCCGCAATACGACTATGGAGAACAGACTAATTTTTTTCGACTAATTTGAAGATGAGGATTTCGAATCTGACGTCGGCGGGGTCGAATTACGTTGAGCGAAGCGAACCGCAATTCGACACCGCTCGCCTTGCTATGTGACAGCACACACTGATATACATAACGAAACAAAAACGAAATATATTACATTTATTTTACCTAATGTTAAATAAGTTAAGGCTGATGTAAACGTAAAAGGAGAAACGTTAGAATCACCTTGGTTAGATAATAAACATAAATGGGACCCGCATATAGATAAGCTACCGAAGAGACTTAGTTCTGCGGCGTATACCGTCAAAAAAATCCGTCACCTTACAGACGCTGATATTTCTAGACTAGTCTATTTCAGCTACTTCCATAGTGTTATGTCTTATGGCATACTGCTGTGCGGGAACGCTGCAGATATTAACAGGGTCAGATCCGGCATTGAACCTGTTGATCACTGAGACATCTCTGAATATGTGCTTGCTATCTGCCATGATAAAGTCGATCTTATTTTTTGTCAGTTTCGGGCTTTCCCATGTCTAAGTGGACACGGCTTACAGGGTAAACCGAAGTTTACTCTGTAAAACGATAAATGTGTTATTTTATTAAGAAACTATAAAACTGATTAAAATTCTTGATTTTATTTGAATAAAATTATGCTGCAATCAGACCAAACCCCAGTCTAGCTGCTGTTGTGTGTGTTGAATTGATATTGTATTATTTTCAATCAATGTTAAAAAAATATTCTAATATTTAGCGCTAAAAATATAAATTTTATCGAATAGTAAAATTAAACGAATAGTGCAAATACTTGTTCTACATTTTAAATAAAGCAATTTGTGTTATTTAATAAATGAATTTTAATTTTTATTACTATTACTTTTATTTATTTACTATTTATCTAAAGACTACAAACCTTAAAACAAAATTGGTCATTTGAAAAAACTATGTAATCTTACTTAAACTTGTTTTCATAATTTATAATTAATAAATTCGCATTTAGGGACTGGTACATTGGAGTTAAACTACTGTTACAAATTATACTGTGCACGACAGCGTGGCGCGAGCGGCGCGGCGCGAGGTCAGCGAGTTCATTTGAAGTTTGTATTCGCGCGACTTGCCACGCGGGGAGGGAAGTATCGTTAAATGCCTACTGCGCTCAAAGATCCTGGCCTTAATAGGTTTTTGTCACCTCTTGCAGCCAGTAGGGGATATACATTACAGGAATAATGTAATTATTAGTTGATACTTATGCTGTATAAATAAAATTGTATTTATTGTTTTGCTGGTTTTTTCTTTTTTTTCGGTATATAGATATGTATAATATATGTACTAACTGCGCCCTGCGGTTTCACCCGCGTGGTGATAGATATTTTGGATAATATACAATATATCTTTATAAATTGTAGCCTATGTGTTATTCTGATGTATAAGCTATATTATTGTAAAGTTTCATTAAAATCCATTCAGTAGTTTTCACGTGAAAGAGTAGCAAACATCCATCCATCCATACCTACAAACTTTCGCGTTTACATATAATATTAGTAGGATATATTTATTTTAGCTTTACCTATATAAATATAAAAATGTCGTAAACATTGATACTACTTGTATGTATTTCTTTATGTAATATTAGCACGCCAACCCTCATATATTAAACATGTGTTTTTCCGGTCGGCAGGAAGAAAATGCCTCAGCATTAAGCCCACCCTTTGTACCTTTTGTAGTGCAGTTTTTAAATAAATAATTCTAGACTAGAAGAAGACTAGAAGAGTAGGTATTTCTGAATTCGTGGAATATGGCTTGTACTTGCTCCCTTTCGGTATTATAAATCGATTTTAAATTGAGGAGATAAGCTTGTCAATTAAAGCTGAAACAGCGCTAGTGTTCCGATATTTTATTAATATTTCTATTATTATGACGCACGACGACGATTTTAAGAAACGTAGAAAAATAAATGAACTTCCATTGCTGTATTTATAATGCTTCAAAAACAAGTGGAGGGTTATTTAAGTGTCCGTTACATCGTAGCCAAAACACATTAACAAATTTGTATTTATAAATTAGGTAATCGAATAAACAGGCGTAAGACGCAATAATAATTGTGGTCGTTAATAAAACGCCTACATACATAGAAATACTACAATCAGGAACGTGACTTTGTTTCCTCCCGAGGGATCAATAAATCACGACAGTTGAGAACTCTCGCAGCAAAAACGATCTAAGTTTGATGCTCGGTATAATTAACTTAGGTAGTACCTACTTAAAGTAGGTAACCAGGGTATGGCTCTGAAATGTAAGGTTTTTTGCCGAAGGTTCTGATCTTACTGAAGAGCTAGTTAAAGAAAATTCTGCTCACACTGACGTGAAGTTTTTTGCCAAATTGCAAAAAAAACAAAAAAGTATGAAAAAAGTGAGATAGTGTAAGTAAATTAGAGCATTCGGTATTTTACACACAAAGAACAACGGATAATCTGTTTGCTAGAACTGTAAGTACATCGGGCGACCACAAAATCAGTATATCACACAAACCGGTTGCTTCCTATACATTAATGGTATTAATTCAGTTATCTAGTTTCAGCGTCGATCAATCGAACAACTATTATCATACGTTAAATGTTTTGGCCGTCATATGCCTGCCCATGGCCTGTGAACCTTTACCCTTTTTATAACGCTTTTATTAGCTTCACCTGTTTGTTTGTTTGTTTTCCTCTGAGTTTTGCGGTCTAAGCCTAGTTGGAGCAGTTGTAAGTTGCCGTGACGTATGGAAGGCATACCGCAACTGAGGTGAGGTGAGCAGCTGCGCCGGGCAGGATAGCCACAGAGAGTTGGAGGGCGCAGCGGGAGAGGAGTGCCGGTTTGGTGGTGCGCCGCTTTCGACTGCCGCCGTCCGTTAGAGGGCGGACGCGGTGGGGTGAAGTAGTGTTGGTATTTAGAGGTCCGCTCTCCCTATAGTCTGTGGCTATGTGGGGGGTGAAAGCGCCACTTGACAGTACCGTTGCAGACGGACCTAGGGCGTTCAGACACGGGTTCATCCGGCACCCATTTGGCAGGTTAAGTTCCCGAGGTGGTCGCGGCGGTTCATAATATGTTTCTCATGCGTCACGAAGGGGGATGATGGCGCCCATTGTGGCCCAGTATCGGGCATCCGTGGTTAGTTTGTAGAAAAAAGCTCGGTAGTAGATTACGATATGATTTCCCTCAGGATAATAAAAAAGGAGGACACAATACACTCCCATGCGAGATGTCAGTGCAGATCTTAGTTCCCCACTTAGAATTATAATAATGAGAATGTGCAGCGGACGAACTGTGTACATCCACAACTTATTTGTGGTCTAAAACTCGTTTGTTGTTATAGAAGTCATATAAAAGTACAATTTTGTTGATGTGATAAACTGAGCATCCTTCGTTAGTGGGTGTTAGAGAATCTTGTTAAAAAGCTCGCTGTCTGCAAAGTTTTATGTTTGTTGTCTAGCATTTCTTATCTATACTCCTACATACGAGACTGTACAACTTCATTTATTATGATTTTTAATAAAGTTTTAAGAGTTTTGTCTAAGAATTATTTATCTTTCATCTTTAAATTCCGAAACAGGAGGCGTTGTTACAACAATGATCACAGATAAAATATTAATGTATAAAATCTTTAAATATTTTTTTTTTTCGATGAAGATATCTACGTCAAACTCTACCCATGGTAGATAAGTAAGGTAGATAAGTTACTCTTTATCTTAAATTCGAAATTCCCTTTGAAAAAGTTGACTGAATTAAAAACTGAAATGCCAATCAATAAATTTAATCGTCATTCGTTTTATTTACAATCTTAAGCTTGAAATGCTAATGTTAATTTCACCACTTCCACTCGAAAACGGTTACTTTGCTTCTTAAAATAGTGAGCAAAATCGGTATTTGCTAACATATGGAATAAAGAATAATATTCAACTAATGGAAAAAATAATAATGTATAAGAGTAATCGTTGCTCTATGGTCAGCGCCGTAGAAAATAAAAACAACGTGATTTGCTTTCACCAGGGGAGGTGCCCTTTTTACTGAAAGCTACGCCATTTTTATGAGTACCTTGACAACATGGCTTGTGAAGACAATTCTTATTGACAGATAGCGCCATCTTTAAATAATCTCCCAAGCAACAGGTTTGGACTTAATATGGGAGTTTTGTGTGAGCTGCACTCATATTAGCTTATCGAAGGGAATGAGATAAATACAGCGTTCAACCTTCATAGTAAAGAATAATTTCGTTCGTTCGCAATTTGAAAGAGGTTTACAGCATTTTAATCCTTTATTGTTACTGACCAAAATGAGTTTCTGGCATCCTAACAAGTTTCTAAAGGAAAATTTTGGCTATTTTACGGCTTCGAACAATCTGGTCGATAGCTGAAGGCCGGACTTCCACCAGAAATGGACGGCATTCAGCACAACTCTTTGTGATTAAACATTCTGGGATCAAAGTAATTTTGAGCTTTAACGACGAGATTTTTTTTCAATAAATTCGCAGTCCATTCACATTTTATTAATTGTTCTTGGAGGTATTTATACAGTTTTACCTAGGACATCCATGATTAATATTTGAATTGTGACTGAAGGTCCACTTATTTTTTTAGGGCGCAGTCGGTACGTACAGATAGTGATTTATTAATTTATTTTATTTAAAAAAAAAGGTCTTCTTAACGTTTTAAGTGTCCAATTACGGGGACAGCGCGCCGCCGCCGCCGCGCCCTCTACAAGGGGCCTAAGAATGACATCTGCGTCTTGGGCCATGAAAGTGTTAATATAGTGAAAAAATACTTTAGCTTCTATTTTAATGCCCCTATAAAACATAAATTAATAAAAAATAATAATGCGCTACATTGCACTCATGCCCCCAACGTATGCAAAGTTCTGTGAACATAAAACTACTCGTGGAATTAATCATGGGTGCTGCCAGTAGGCCTCGGAAATGAATCGCTCAACGCAGAGCGGGGCGCCGCCGACGGATATTGGATCGTGACGCCACCATCTTGAATTCTTGTGTTAATCAGTTCTAACACCTTAAATATTTTTCTAATTTTGTAGTGGCCAAGATATACAAAATACAATGTGTTATTCAGACTATGCGTGTGAAGTCAAGGCTACCTAACTTACTATGTTATTATAGCTTCGTAAAATCACCGTGCGGTTATCAACGTGATATTTTGTCCGCATAATGTATTCGTGTTAAACAGAATTAATTAAATAAATCAGTTGTTCTATCAACGTTGGAGTTTTCCTATTATATCCTGGTAACCTCTAACAACTCTATTATAAAATATGACGTGCTTCGAAACGACGGCGGCTAAGGCGCAGGATCGTTTGCTTCCTTTGGAAATATTGCCATAATCTGCAGGCAGCCGTTTTTATAATAAACACATAATCATAGAAATTTAGTTTCAATTGAACAATAATTGTAGATAAGTGGTAGTGTTCATGCACGAATAGGAAGGCAATTTTATTTGTTTACTACAGAAAGTGTCACCTATGCTGATCACGTCGTTGGTCACGATTAACTTGCTGAAGTGTCGATATTTTGTTTAATTTCAACTTTCCTTTCATAACGTTTGGGTCACCCTGTAGACAAAGCTCTCGATGGTTTATCGAAGCGCGCGTAATGACGATCTCAATAGCACTCGGTCTCCAACCAAATCATAAAAGGGCTTCGAATCCTTTCAACTAACTAAAAAATGTAAGTACGAGTCCTCTCTTTTCACATATTTACACGGAGCGAGTATATTTTATATATTTATTTATTGAAATACATAGTGGTCATGGAGTTTTGTTTCTTCGTTTTGTTTATAACCGACTGCGAAAGGAGGAAATTCTGTGTTCAGCTATATATGGCTGAACAGATAATACTATAATATAATATTATTATGTAATAGCTATGTATTTTCGTTGATTTCGTCAATTGTGGGGCGATAAGATGATTTTGGTATTGTATAGAGTATAATCCCGGGTGGTCCCATTTTATTCCTGCGGGATTAATCCCGCAAAACTTGAGAATCATTGTAAATTGATACGAATTCGAAGACAATTTTTAGTTTTTGTAAAAAACATCACATTTATTCTATGCCTGCAAGGTTACCCCGATTATTTATGCTGAATTGGATCTTTTTATGATTTTGGATCTTCTTACATCTTACTTGAGTGATAGGATTCAAAGAGTTGACATTAATGGGAAACGATCTAAAGGGTCTGTAGTTACAATGGGTGTACCGCAGGGCTCTATCTTGGGTCCTTTCCTATTTTTAGTTTATATTAACGACCTGCCTCATCTTGTAAAGAATGATCATGAGATTGTATTGTTTGCTGATGATACTTCATTAATTTTTAAAATGAAACGACAAAACCCAAATTTCGACGATGTAAATACTGCAATCTCAAAGGTAGTCCATTGGTTTAGTATCAATAATCTTTTGCTTAATGAAACCAAAACAAAATGTATAAGATTTATTCTACCTAATGTAAAACAAGTTAAGGCTGATGTAAACGTAAAAGGAGAAACGCTAGAAATTGTAGACAATACCGTATTCTTAGGAATAACCTTAGATAGTAAACTTCAATGGGGCCCACACATAGATAAGCTATCGAGAAGACTTAGTTCTGCAGCATATGCAGTTAAAAAAATACGTCACCTTACAGACGTTGATACTTCTAGACTAGTCTATTTCAGCTACTTCCATAGTATTATGTCTTATGGCATACTATTGTGGGGGAACGCTGCAGATATAAACACCGTTTTTGTGTTGCAGAAGAGGGCTGTTCGTGCGATCTATAATATGGGTCCCAGAAAATCCCTGCGTAATAAATTCAAAGATATAAACATAATGACAGTACCATGTCAATATATTTATGAAAACTTGTTGTACACTCATAAAAACATCAATCGGTTCGCTAAAAAAAGCGATATACATAATGTTAATACTAGAAATAAGCATAAACTCGCTGTTCCCACAACTAGACTACATAAGATAAGTGTATCTTTTAAAGGGCAATGTATACGCTTCTACAACAAAACTCCAAGTGAGTTGCAAAAATTATCAATAAATAAATTTAAAAAAATTGTGAAACATATTCTTTGTAAAAAGGCTTATTACAAAATATCAGATTATCTAGAAGATAAAAAAGCTTGGAACGAGTTTTGCTCCAACTCAAAATCTAACAACTTACAGATAAGCAAATCATATGTACTAGACACATAAGTTATGAACATACTAGTGGTTTCTTCTCACTTCTTCCACTGGTGGACAAAAAATTGAAGTGAACATCAATATAATAATGAATAGTATAATATATGACTTGTCTAAGTGCTTATTTGTAAGACTAATAAAAAAAAAAAAAAAAAAAAAAAACGACGATTGATGTGGCGCGGTGGACGAAGGTCCGCCTGCGACGCAAGAGGTTGCGGGTTCGATTCCCACCTCGGAACAATTATGTGTACGATCTGCAGATATTTGTTCCGGGTGTTCTGGTCGTTTTCTATGTATAATAAAAAATATCTATCTATGCAATATATTGTATTATGTATATCAGTTATCTAGTACCCATAACACAAGCTCTGCTTACCATGGGGCTAGATAATGCTGTGTGAATTGTCCAGCATTATTATTATTTATTATTATTACACCGCATATAATTAAATTTTGATACCATCCTACCTAACCGAAATATTAGCCGTAGGGCTAGCAAAATCAATTTACGCAGATCTTTCATAAGAGATAACACGATATTAATTTGTTTACCCCTAGGTATTTTTGCGTGTGCAAACATATATAAGTAATTTCCAAATTTACACAGAATAAATTCGATCCACAGAGTAAATACAAATTTAGTCCCTTGAGATTAATTTCATCACCAAACAGCAAAGCCAAACATTGGAATAAGAACCCGCTTTATGGATATAAAGGGAATGTTGATAGAATTAAATTATTGTTATACTTTGTTTTATCGGTAGCGCGGTTTTGCCCGCTTAATTAAAATAATATAATACAGTATTTGACGACGGATGTGGCGCGGTGGGCGAAGTTCCGCCTGCGACGCAGGAGGTTGCGGGTTCGATTCCCGCCTCGGAACAATTGTGTGTACGATCTGCAGATATTTGTTCCGGGTGTTCTGGTCGTTTTCTATGTATAATAAAAAATATCTATCTATGTAATGTATTGTATTATGTATATTAGTTATCTAGTACCCATAACACAAGCTCTGCTTACCATGGGGCTAGATAATGCTGTGTGAATTGTCCAGCAATATTTATTTTTAGTATTTGTTCAAATCATTTATATATTTGCAAAAATGTGATTAACCATGATTCTTACTCTAAAATATAAAGGGTTTCACACATTTCCCAACTTTTTACTAAATCCACCCATAACTAAATCATCACATACATAATGAGATAGATCTCTCCGCGAACTACGGAGATAGAGGAGATCGTTAGATTTTTCGACTTTTTAATATATTTCAAAAGGTATAAAAAACCTACTGTTTTACATGTACAATTCTGGTAAACACAGTTTTTGATGATGTAAAAATCAGCATCACCAGCCTACGTTAGTTCACTGCAACAACTGCTGGACATCATCATCATCATCAGCCTATATTAGTCCACTCCTGGACATAGGCCTCCCCAATTCCCGTCGACTTAGAATCATGAAAATTAACGAGAAATCTTCGTGTCACGTAACGAGGACAACTAAAAATCATATTTATAATAATATTCATCATCATCAGCCTATATCCAGTCCACTGCTGGACACATAGGCTTCCCCATTGAGCGCCATAGCGCCCTGTCTTCAGCTTGACGCATCCAGCATCTATATATGTACCTGCAGTCTTTCGCAGGTCGTCATCCTACCTGGTCGGAGGGTGTTCTACACTACATTTACCGAGTCGTGGTCTCCACTTAATACGTTTGCCCCAGCGGTTGTCAATTCTTCGCGAGATATGGCCGGCCCACTGCCACTTCAGCTTGCTAATTCATAAAGCTATGTCGATAACTTTGGTTTCTGTCGGATGTATTCGTTACAAATCCTATCCTTCAGAGAAACTCCGAGCTTAGCTCTTTCCATAGCTCGCTGAATGACTTTGAACTAGTGGACCAGTCCAGCTATCGTGAGTGTCCACGTCTCATAGCTCTTTCCATAGCTCCCTGAGCGACTTGGAACTGGTGGACCAGCTCTATCGTGAGTGTCCACGCCTCAGCTCCGTAGGTAACGGGTAGGACGCTCTGGTTGAACTCGTCATTCATTCCGCAATGCTTGAAAACGAAAGTTTTCTCGAAGACTTGACGTAGTTTCCCAAACGCTGCCCAGCCTAGCTGGAACGGACTTCTTTCTCGTAATTGTTTTTACCTAACTGCAGAAAAAAATTGCAGCAGATCTAATAATCATGACAGGCAAATTTCGAAAAATATATAATCCAACTAAGTTGTTCAAAGTGCGAGCTTTTTATTGCGGACTCTTTGTTGATTCAATGTAATAAATGCTTGCCGCAGATTTTCATAAAAGTAAAATAAAAACAAACAAATGAAAAAATACGAGTGTACACCCAAACACAAAAACGAATGTAACTTCGCTACGATCTGTAGAACAATAGGCAATCAATGGAACGTAGGCACCACCGAGGGATTGGTTCCCAGGTAACATAGCAGATGTTGCATTTTTGTGCACACGATCGTATAACTGCACTGAGTGGTTAGTATGAGTTTGCACAGCACCAACATGTTTTTTTTTCTTTTACTACCACTGTCTTGTCAAAGTTGTACTACCAAAATGCTACAAATCACTTAAATTATTATTTTCGAAAATATAAATTGAGTACTAAATATAAATTGAGTACGTAATTCTTCTCAGTATTAGTTATCAGGCGTTGCATAAAGCTAAATAGGAATCGAAAACTTATTTACTACTACTAACTTATACTTATTTACTACTACTACTATTGATCTCGCTCAGATATAATAAAACTGTTTTCGTAATATATTCAATATTCATACTAAGGCCTCTGAATTTAAATGGGCGAACGAAACTGTATACTCGGAGGAAAGGGTTTGGGATTATGGTTTGTTATTGGCAAAACTCAGGAACTGATTGTGTCTTTGGTTCGATTTTACAAATGGTGAGCTTAGTCTTGTATCATATCCCGAGCCCACGACTATTTTAGGTACTTCACGTGCTTGGCATTGTTTCAGATTTAATTGTTAGCAATATTTATTAAAGGGTAGATCTCAAATCGACATGAAATGTCAAATAGGTAAAAAAATATATGGCAGCCAAAACATTTCTTAGGGCGATTTGTTTACAAATATTTCACGTCAAATGTGGCTGAAGTATGTAGTTAAAGTGCCTTGTTCAAATAGAAGAATTTTAAAGTGAGCTATTTAATGCAAAATCTTTTCTGTTCCATTAAAGAAGCTTATTATACTACCTACGTATTTTTCTATTTACTGCAGTAACGTCAGGCAATCTAACTATAACAACTCATGGACTTGCTCCTCATATACCATTACTATTGTTACCTTTATATCATGTGCTGCAGTGAGTGTCAAATAAATGCATTATCTATATATCTATCTATCTCATTACGCCGAACATCGTCATCCGATTTTGAGAAGCTATTCTGCACAACACGCCATAGCTCCTCATCAGATCTTCAACAAATTAGTAGACAAATTTAAAGATACGTAATAAAAAACAAAATGAAAAATCCTCTAGAGGTCGTAAGTAGGCCACAGAAAATACAATGAAAACTGATTTATTCAATCCTATAATGGAAGTTCCAAATCAATTAAACCTACAAACAAACAAAAAAAAATTACTCTTTTTTGTCGAAGTTCAAACGAAGTTCAAACCTTCTTCCCTAATTATAATAATTATTAAAATTAGGAGAATAATTATTAGAAAGGATAGTATGACCTACTAAATCATGACGTTGCCATTCTAGATCCGAATCACTTTCAGAAAAAAAAGGTCAAACTTGATCAAAAATGATCGTCTGTTTGATAAACTGGCCAGGACCTCACTGCTCCTCCTCACTGTTCCTCACTGCGCGTAAAATAGTCAAATTGGTTTAACTATCCCAAACTACACCAAGCGCAATTTTATTTTGGCAGCTCGGCAAAAATAACAAAGTTGTATTTATTTTCCGAGTAAGGAAAGCTGTTTGTTTTAGCACCTCAACACGATATCACAACGAAGAAAACGAGATAAAATGGCAGTCTACAGACTGTATATCATCCCAGGGGTAGTTTGCCAACACGTCTGCCAACAGGAAGACAAGGACAAAAGCGCATAAAGTAAGTACAAAATATGGAAAAGAAGCTGCATTAGGAGTTATTTTGGCGTCACATTTAGATCGTGTACCAGTAAAGTGGCCCGTGCAAGTACTTGCTATGAGTACATACCACAGCAAAGGAATTGACCTTCTAATTCGCCGCGTTGGCCGCACAGTTGCAGTCTGATCCTCGCTCAGCAAACGTCACCGGGCCGAGTGTGTTTGCACCTGAAAATGCCTGGATTTGGATTTGATCATTATCAGTGTGTGAGCGAATACGAGTATTTACTAGTCAGTCAGTGGGGGAGTATTGTAAATGCATTGATTATTTTAAATCTGTGATCGTAAAGTAAAACTCAAATCGAATGATGTCAAGGTGCGCTTAGACCAAACGAAGAAAAAACTAAAACTAGAACAAGAACGTTTTTTAATTTTCTAGCTTATAATTCACTGGCTTTAAACAAAAATAATTGAACACCAGATTGAATGAGCATTTGCCCGTTTGGTCATCCTCCTTAATATTATTAAATGAATAAGGTTTTTATAGAACAGAAAGATAAAGTTTTCACATCGGATCGGACGCAGCTGCGTATAATCTTTAGATACGAAAACTTGACGGCATTTTCTTTTATAATAATAATAATATTCGTTTATTTCAGGCTAAAAACCCATATCACATAAAATACAGTTTTAAAAATATGCACAAATAAAATTAATACAATGTAAATTCTACTCAAGTTTTTGATTATATTCGGATTTACTTAGCTATACATACTCAAATCTACCACTAGCTTGACGTAAACAAATCTGCAATTTATATATATATCTCGAGTTTTCAAACTGAGGGATAATTAAAAGAAAACGCTAGAATAACTTCTACTTTTTGATACGTTTGCAGGAAAAATATTGAAAAGAATATTATTTTAAATTTAATTACCATTTTATTTTGCAGGGATTATAAAGAGTATTTTACTCATAAAATCATAAAATATATTTTTTTTAGATAGCAATAAAATATATAATAATAGGCATAAAAACAGTCAAAATTTTAGTTTTAGTTCATAAAGTAACAAAATATATTTAAGGATGCAATTCAAAATTTTCAGTTTTACATCTTTTTGAGAGCATGAAATAATATGAAATGTTAACTACGTCATACGGCTCAGTACGTAAACTAAACGTAGTAACTGACATCGGCAATTTCAGCGCATTTGCTTAGGTACGAGTACGTACTATACACAAACAACTCCCGTCATGACTATAGAGCAATATGGCGTCCAGTCACTCCAGCGTTTTGGTCAAATTATGCGCAAAACCAGAAAATATAACTTTTTTTAAATTTGACGCTTATCGAGTTTATAATTTTTTTTTTTATGTGAGTTATGTTTTTTTCTATAGTATTAAGTTAATGCTTATTAGCACCAAATAATGGGCATAATACAATATTGCGATAAAAGCTTCGCTTGATTCTTAGATTAGTAGGTTCTGATATGTACTAGGTCTCAAGCAAAGCTGTGCCACAAACATTTTTGGGAAATCTGTCCTTACAAGATTAATAATCTTCGCGATAAAAATGAGAACAATTTTTATTGCTCCACTAAAGTGACCACCCCAACCATCCACCTACAAGGTGCCGCGTTATTGAGTGTACTAAGCTAAAGGAATATTTCTAAACACCAGTTAGTCGTTTTTTTTCAAATGAGGAGACATTCTACAATAAAGAATTCAAAGATTAGGTGTTGAATTATTTATTTATTGAATTTTCCTTCAATTGCATAAGAACTCTACAGTTAAAGACGTTTTTTTTATTCGCTCATATCATGATTTTATTCTATATACTAGAAGTAATTTATTTGTAGGTACTTGTTGTAATTTTCTAATGAAAAAATGTAACCTTCAAATATATTTTTACTTATTGTTTTACATTATAAAAAAATTAAGAAATTTTAATGGTAATACTTCGACATGTATTTTATTATTTTTTATCAATAATATTTAGTCTAGTGTTCGTCATCTGCCCCTTTTGGCTATGCGTATCTATTACGCGGCACCTTGTAAAGACCTCGTTAGATTTTTCGGGGGCATTATGTGAATTTATGTTTTTATATAAAATGTTATTGTGCCCTGATGGTTATTGGATGATAATAATATAATGGCTCTCGAAGCACAGAATTACATTTTGTTTTTACAAGCTAGACTTTAGAGTGTTAGATTAAAACAAGACCTCGGGTGTGTATTTAAACTTGAGGTTTACCTACAGAATATATAGGTTTGACTTCTAGAGGTGCATAAAGTTATATTTTAAGGGGATATTTATCATGATTCGATTTTTTTGACTTTTTCAATTATGGCGCATAAAACTGTGCCGAAATATTGGAAAACTCAAAAATCAAATCACGATTCATATCCCGTTATAAATTTGTTTTTTGTTAATAACATCCTGGTTATAAATTATAAGTTTCAAAAGTTTTATCGTACATAAAGTTACTCGGTGGTTTGTTAAATTTACACCGAATACAACATTTGAGATCAAGCAGAGATTTCAGCACGTCTCACAAGTGACAAATTTTTGACAGATTTTCATTGATAACTTTCTATAAATCGGACACAGGTACTAAATACAGGTAGTTCTCTACGAAACTGTCCTGGCTTACTGACTACTACTGCTTGGAACATGCTAGTTCTTTTTACATAAGGCTAAATTATTTTAAGCTAGCATTATTGCAGTGACTGAGGTGACCACACGTCCAAACTGAACTGCATGTGAAAAAAACCACAATTCGACTGTACAACAGTTACTTCGAAAACTGTGTCAATTCGTAAAACACGAAGTATTGTGTATATTTTAATGAATTACGAAAATGGGTGTGGACAAGACCGTGGATATTAAGTTCTTGAGTAGCCACCTTATTAAAATGAACTTATGTAGCGGAGAGGTAGATGATTTTATCAACAAATGAATTCACATTATCTCAGGGTAATGCTAAAATTAATTGATTTTTTTATTTCCAAGTCTCCGCGACATTTAAACTTGGCAATACAATTATGGTTGTTATGTTGGTTTAATAAAACTTTGGTTCATTGTTTAATCAAAACATTAATCCCGCGACGGAAATTGAACCTGAAATTTTGAGTTTCAGTGTGGATGAAATGCGAATCTTACCACAAAAAAAAACAATATCGTAAACAAACGGAAAGCTTTGTCTATACTAATATTATAAAGAGGAAAGGTTTGATTTTTTGTTTGTTTGTTTGTAATGAATAGGCTCCGAAGCTACTGGACCGATTAGAAAAATTCTTTCAGCGTTGGGAAGCTACACTATCCCCGGTGAACATAGGCTATATTGTTTTTTCAAAAAGTCAGGGATCTGTACTTAAACCGTGCGAAACCGGGAAGGTCCGCTAGTTTTACTATAAAAATAAAACATACAAAATAAATAATGTAGTTAGGTACATACGAAATTTGAATAATAAGTTTAGATGTTTGAATAGACGTACATATATTAACTCTTCACGCCAAAATTACTAAACGGATCGAGCTGAAATTTTGTATAATTATAGTTCTAGACCTAGAATAACATAAAAGCTGCTTGTAAAGCCGAAAAAACGCGTCTTGTTTATAGTAAAACTAGGTTCTGCTAGTTTTACGACACAGCCACTGCGAGGGAGGCTCAGCCCACTTCCCAAATTGCAGCTATTATGTAAATGAACGTATAGACGGTAGTCCCCCTTTCCTTCCGTGACTTATGTAGGCTCCAGGCACAATAAACATACAACACAGTAATAACAATCAAGGATTCAGGTTATTAGCAAGGTCAACAAACGATAAAAAATCAAGACTCTGTGTGCCTACCACCATAAAAATGGCGCTGCTGCTCTTTGAAGCACCAGGGAAAGTGCACTTAGCACCTCTCCTGTTGCAGATTGCGTAGTTATTCTTTTTTTCAGCTCAAACCCATATCACCACCGAAATTTTGTAGAACATTCTGAATACAAATAACTTTTTTCATCAAGTTAAAAAAATTACCTCCCTCATACTCCCATTGTTCCTTTATTCCGTAAGCAAAACTCGGTTTTGCTCACCGTTTTTGGGGCGGGAGTATGAAAAAAAATCAAAATAGACTCAGGCCAAGAACTATTTTGTACCATCTATATATATTTTAAAAACCAACGCCTCAACTAGTGCTCCATTACCGTGCACTTTACACATTGTGCCAACTTGGTTATATGTAATGTAGAAAAAAAAACATTATTTAGGCGCTACACGTTACCGAGGCGTAATAACAACGTTCACAAAATACAACAGCTTGTATTTTAGGTAGTTTAAGTACCTAGTTATAAACGTTTAAATGTTACGAAATGTAGGTTTACCAATCATTTGAAATAAACGTATGTTTCGATCGTATATTTACAGTGGTAAACTAAATTATTATCTTTGTGTGTTTAAAGAAGTAATATTTATTATAAAATTATCACAATCTATGCTTTAGTAGCTTATGCCATACAAAATCATTACTCAGGCATAGATCGAACTCTGAGCAAGCCTTTTTAATGGGGGCCTTAGAATAACTGGCATTTAGACTTCACTACCTTCACTTTTAAACTATTTATAATATATCAATATTTTTATAATCATAAAGAATATATCCCACCCAGATGCTGGACGGCCTTGCTTCAGCCTCCCGATGTATCGATCTTGGCATGAATTTGGATAAAACGTCATGATCAATGGTCACATTGATCCAAGGCCGGTGGTCGTACATGATCACCTTCTCGAAATCGTTTCCGAATAAACCTACCTCGGGCAGACTCTACAGCTAGGTAAAAACAATTTCGAGAAGGAGGCCAAAAGGAGGATCCAGCTAGGCTGAGCAGCATTTGGGAAACTACGTCGAGTCTTCTCGTCATCCATACCGCAATGCTTGAAAACTAAAGTTTTCAACCCAGTGCGTCCTACCCGTTATGACCTACGGAGCTGAGAGGTCACTCACGATAGGGCTGGTCCACCAGTTCAAAGACGCTCAGCGAGCTATGCTAAGAGCTATCTATAGCTATAGCTTCGTAACGAATACATCCGACAGAGAACCAAAGTTATCGACATAGCTCTAAGAATTAACAAGCTGAAGTGGCAGTGGGCCGGCCATAATCTCGCGAAGAACCGACGGCCGCTGGGGCAAACGCTTTAGTGGAGACCACGACTCGGTAAATGTAGTGTAGGACTCCGACCAGGTGGGATGACGACCTGCGAAAGACTATTTATGGTCATATTAACTATTTTTTATCCATAAATAATCCACGGTCAGACCCTAATAAACAGTGACTAACTAGTCTCGACTATAACAAAACCAATTCTAGTACTTTGGTTGAAGAGCTGTGCTGAGTGTTCGCTGCTGTTGCATTGTTTTTACAAATGAATAAAAGTTTGTCAATAGAACTGCTCGTGTACTAACTCGTTGTCTTCAACTGTGCATCAAACTCGTTGTTTTGAACTATGAAACTCTATTGAATGTTTCTAGGACACGCTGAGGGTTGCAGTACAAAAGTCGGAATTGTATCGGTGCTGTTATATGAATACTGTGTTTTGTAGTTTGTAGTCAATGAAGTAAAATACTAATGTAACTTTGTACGCTACCTTGTCCCGGCTTGGAAAGAGTTCCACTGAGTTACTACTCGGTTCGGAAAGTCCACTGTGTTACTTTCCGTTTTCAATTAATTCATGACCTGGAATATAAAGTTGGATTTTATCCACGAACAAAACAAGTAAGACATTTGAAATTGTAAGTAGAACTTATTTAATTTCATCCTTATAATATAAAACAACACCAACAAATAACAGATAGTGCAATGCGCAACCCGAATAAGCTACAACACACCTCCATAAACTAATCGACCATAAAACCTTTTAGAAAATTCCCCCCTCGATTTATCGAGCACCGTAGAGTGTAACGCACACTTACGTCAGACAATTCACTCGTGAGAATCCCGCATTCTCGTATGAATAAATCCTTCAATTGTTTATAGTCGTGAAATGGACAATTGGAACGCTGGGCGTTCGCAAAATGCCATGAATGGAGACGAAGAGGGAACAAAATGTGTGGAATTTATGACCTTCATATTTCTCTTCACGTAAGTACAAGTTTTTCACACATTCTAAACATCAAATGAACCTTAAACCCTCAATGGTTTAAGGTTCATTTGATATTTGAATTCGTAGAAATGACTTTGTTTAGTTGAGTTGAGAAAGCTGATACTGAAAATTTTTGTTAACCCTACAAAAGGAGGATTTATTTTAGACTTAGACATTTATTCAGTAATAAATAAATAAAACAAATTAATAGTAATACCTTCTTATCTAAAATTCAATCTTAGTGTCAGAAATTCCGGTGGGTTGATATTATCAAACCGAAGTGAATTTAACTAGCGTTAAGAGAATTAATATGTACCTACGAGTACAACTAGGTAAAATACTCGTACAAGTATAGTATACAATACAATATACAGGTTTGTTCAATTCGTCAGTAATCTAATTCAAAACAAAAACACTTCGTGGAACACGTTTGAGATGCGGCCCTTTAAACGGAAATTTCAGATTATCAATTTTAAAGCATGGACTTTTTCATAAAACTGTTCTGGGTCTATAAAATGATAAACACTCAGATATCTTAAATTTCTCGATGCATTTTTATCCTTCCGATTCCTAGAAATATTCTGAGCATGTTTCGTGCAATGGACTCTACGTGACTGCCACCGTGGGCGCAGCACGTTCTTAATTTCTGCCTCAGCTCAGCCTCAATGCAATCCGCTTTTATGAGACCTTAATTCGATTTTATATTCATTATTTTTAAAATGAGACCTAAAACGGCTGGTCATGCTCAGAATAATAAAATGTTGTTTTGTGGATTTTGTAAACTTTAAACTAGTTTATCTGAATTTTCTTGAATTAACTAAATTTATTCTCTGTTAAATCCGGCTATAGTGATTTTAAGAATAAGTGTGAGTGACAGTAGCTTTAACCCTTCAGCTAGAGAAGAGCGGTTCCGCACCATTTCACGAAAAAATGGTTGTCCTCCCACCATTTTTCTTTTTTGATTTACGATTTCAATACTGATGATGACCTTTGTTCACCTGAAATATATTGAAATTGAACCTTAAATATACAGCTCTCTCATAGGTAATTACCTACCTTTTACCATTCTTACTAAAAATAAAACAAACACGTCAATAAAAACAAAGTTATTGGATTTTTTAATACATCAGATGTTGAATTACTGGTTATAGTTACCAAAATATTTAAAAGGTGTTCGTAAATATAAATTTTTCTTTATACATTCCAATTAAAAAACATAGGAAATTGTTTAAATTGCGGGCACAATTTTTTTTAAATTCGTGGTCAAAGGTACGAATTACTCTATGTTCGAAAAAAGTTGAATGGGCAACAACCGGCCAACAAACGGGCGTTGAATTCCCCCAAAAGCACCTTCAAGGTTATCCACTCATTATGGCACACCCTGTATATGCTTGCCTTTAATACAGGCTTCTAATACAGATATTAAGTAACTTCGATGTAATATGCCAATCGATTAGTTTAGGTTATTTGTAAGTCAAGGTTAGCCATTCAAAAAAGCCAAATAAAAACCGGTACCCTTTTCTCTTAAAACTCCCTGAATTACAATAGGCTTTCTCGCTAATCTGAGCATCAGCTCTCGGAAAGTTTCCCTTTTCAAGAAAATGCAAACAACCAAACCGAAATTATACAAATTATTTAAACATCGTCAAGCAAGGGTTAAACAGCTCGATTGACATCAGACCGGCCTGCAACAGGTTAGGATTAGCATAAATAGCTTTACATCTTGTGTTAGATTCTTAATATTTATTTAAAATTTTCATGAAATAGGTACCTAAAGTAACTAAAATTAGATGGCTCCCAAAAAAATAGACGCAGCCTAACAAAAAAAAAGAAAAATTGTGCGCAGTCCGAAATTCAAACTTCACGTGCCGGCGACAACTCATCAGCTACTGGCATGCCTGAATCTTTCAGTCCCCCGCGTCCCCCCTCTAATTGCGTACCAGTAAATCAAATCGCTTGCCATCTTGTTGCTTGATCTAGATACAGGCATGCCAGTTAGTATATATAAATTACTAATATTTCATTACAAATAATAGTAATGATATGTGTATATCGGCTTATCTCTCGTGTTTGTACTTAAAACTCTCTTTTGTGAGTTGTGTATAATTTAAATGTACCTACAAACATTGAAGGTATACAAGAATTATACAAATCTCTCAGATACAGTTATTTCAGTTTAATGAAGATACATAAAAAATATTTTTTGATAGAACTTAAAACCGAGTGCAAGTTACTTAGTATTTACACTGTTTTATAAGTTACGACCACCCCTTTATCATTCTCCCTACAGTAGCAAAATAATTTTCGAATTCGGTACATAATTGACGGAGAAATCGACGAACGATCGAGATATGGCCGTCCCACTGCCACTTCAGCCTGCTTTTTCTTAGAGCTATGTCGATAGCTTTGGTTCACTGTCTGTATTCGTTACGAATCCTATCCTTCAGAGAAACTCCGAGCATAGCTCTTTCCATGGCTCGCTGAACGACTTTGATCTGGTGGACTAGCCCTATCGTGAGCGTCCACGTCTCAGCTCCGTAGGTCATGACGGGTAGGACGCACTGGTTGAAAACTTTCGTTTTTAAGCATTGCGGTATGGATGACGAGAAGACTTGACGTAGTTTTCCAAATGCTACCCAAATAATTCCTGTGTACACAAAAAATTATACACATCTCTCAGAATCAGTTTATTAACAATAGTGAAGCTGCAAAAAAGAACTAAATATTTTAGAAATTTATAATGGTATACGCAATACATATAAAAAATGACGATCATTCTCAAATTGAAGCAAGCTCACAAAAAACTTGACTGTTCAGCTAATTTTAACACGAGGGTTGTAAAGCTCGTTATAGCTGTACATTCGAATGAAATTAAAATTCATTCGTCTGCGAACCACGTCCCAGGATGAATAATGTATTGTAGAGCAGTTATGATTCCGATTCAAAATTGCATGTTGAGCGGTTACGTTCATGAAACCCACATATTCATTTAACGGCGCTTATAATATATCAATATGCTTTCTTTCAAATTATTGTAGTCTTGACAACAAAGATAAAAATAACAAATAACTTCAATCCTAATTGATCTAAACTAAAATCTCATTGGCAGGCTAAACCGGGCTAATTATGGGGCGGGTTCAATCCCGGCCCGGCACCTGCGACGCAATTTATCGCTTACTTTACAACGGCCTGGCGGCGTGCCACTCGCAACATTTTCAGAACCACTTTACGTCGCTCCAGCATAACAGACGAAAAAAATTGAGTACCTAAAAATACAATAAATGTAGTAGTATTTAAGCTGGGTTTTCTTAAGGGCTACCTGTTATGCTTAATAAACCCAGTTTGTCCTGTCAACTCAACCAATAGAGTTTTGATTTTATGACGTGATGGATACGTGCTGTTAAGTTGCTATTGGTTGATTTAGTGCATCACTGCGATACTTTGTTTATTATTTTCATGACTTCTGTTGTAGCGCAGCGGGCAAAGGCGCTCAAAAATGTGGATTATCTGCCCGCAGGTACGTAGTATTTGTAATCGCAGGCTAATGTATATCAGTCAGCTGCTACCCTACCATTTTGCTATTGCTACTCCTTAATACTTTGAGTGCTGAAAACGCACGGTATGAGTTTTCTACAAGTGACTAATATGCGTAAATCCACACTAGCGCAGCGGCTGAGAAAATACAGATCTTTGTGACTCCGCAGAGCTGTAATATTTTTCGAACTAAGCTCTTTACTGCCCTGTCAAAAAAATCCACCCTGTTTCTAAATAATGGGGTTCAAAATTAAGGCAAATTTTAATTAATAAGATTGGTTTTACTTTTGATTAGTAACGTACATGAGTACGTATACGTCTACGCACGTCTCTACGCATTATGACGATATCACAAAATGGTCACAGTGCCAGAGACCAGATTCTAAACCATTCTGGATAACTGTGGCCGGAAGTATGCAATATTTTGAACACTTGAGCCCATGTGGCTATCCATCTTTGGGAGAGTTACGTGGGTTATCACGGAACATAATATATTAGACACCTCACTCAATTTATGACGGGTCACTATGCCAACCTGCCAACAAACCTCCTCTACCCTAAACCTTACCTCATAACGTTCCAAATCCTACAACATCCGTTACCAAGAAGATTGCCAGGTGAAAAGAAAAACCGTCGCTTAGGCGAATTTGTGCCAGAAATTGACCGTAAATTCGTAGAGAAATCATGATGCTGCGAAACGGCTCGGAATATTACATGAAAGTATCAATTTTTGATTGCGTTTCATCGAAATTTATGTGTCTACGCTTTTGGAATGTAGAACCTACATGAAGCCCTTGCAGAGCAAGCCTCGTAGAAATGTACAATCTTCTATGGTGAAAACCTGTAAAACCGAAAACGACTGGAATGCGTGGTAGATTTAGCATACAGAACAAGTTTGTGTTACCTCATAGCTAAAACAAATATACATAAATAGGCTACAACCCAAGTATAATAATGAAAAATTAGAATTCCCAAAAATCACTTTACATAGTTAGATAATATAAGTGAATAACAAATAAATAATATGTTTTCGTTAACGTGCAAGTGTGTTATTTGTTCGTTTGTGAGTTTATGTAAAACGTGATTTATCAGCTATATTCAAATATCAATCCATTTACATAGAGTTTGGGATTCAACTGGGCATTCGTTAAATTATTCACAAGCCTCTTAATCCAATTGCTTCGGATTGAGTGCTGTTTTATGACCGAGTAAAAATCCGACGCCGTATTTCTGAATCCATATTTTTATTAACACGAAATAAGATAGTTTCCAAGGTTAACAATTATTTTTTTTATTAATTTTAAGCTTAATCTGTCCGGTTCATCAATAATTTGATAGTATTGTTGTCCAGTTCGGAATGGAGGCAAAGGAAGAAAACGGAAGTTAAAGGTCGCTCGCCAACTAAATAAAATAACGGTTTGAGAGCTGGGTCCATGGTCGCCTCAAATACTGCTCATATAATAAAGCCATTCCTTACCATGAACGTTCTATAAATTACTAGACGTGTCTAATGAACCCCATCTACTTCATAGAAACCTATCAAATATCTGTTATTTACAAGAAAATAGATAGTGTCATCACAATAATTAGCATCGACTCATACAGTGATTATTCGGGCGGCCATACAGTGCACTAATTTATTCAAATCCGCCATCGGATTAGGTATTCACTTATGAAAACTGAAATTGATTTCAGGATAGGTCCATGTTATTTCTAACGGCTTTTTGACTGACGTTCACGGAATAACAGTAGCCGCTTTGAAGTTTGACTTGGGAATCACTCAAATCAAATTTATTGGCATTTCATTAGGCACGCTTTTCACGGGGAAGTCAAGGCAAGGTAGCGGTACATAGTACAAAGCAATCACATATAGACACATAGACGCAGCCGATCGAGTACCACGCCAAACCAAATTTAGACTGCCAGTGACCCCGCTCCATGAATTTCGAAGGAAAATTGCTACTTAATTTTTTTCCGGGATTTTGCCTCTTTTTTGAGCTAATTCGACTGGGCTAAAACGCAAAGATGGTGTTTTTGTTCAGCTGTGGTAGACGAACCATAAAAGTTGCAATGCAACATCGCTATACGACTGCGATAAGTTGAGTTGAATCCCTCGGGTCGGCGTTTAGGTGCAAATTGCTTTGTACCTGCAGGTGTCGGCCGCAATGGCCGTATTTTCAATATTGGAGCTCTGGGAGCAACTCTTGCAGAAAACGATTGGAAATAGCTACTTTGAATGTCGTTATAGTTCAGTGAGTGTCAATGGGCTGACAAATGATGACTGCTTTGTAATAAACCAGCCAACGGTAAATTCAATCAATGTAAAGTTTAAAATACTTCTATTATTTGGTTAAAAATAGGTATTTCGGTATAGGTGGTAACTGTTAGGTATTTGTTTATATGAGATTTTTGTTAAAAATCAAAACTAAACGCAAATCGTTATTTATTATATTTTTTGTAACAAAAAAATAATCCTGGGCTAGGTCCCAGGGTTCACTACATACTCGTAGGTATTTTATGTCGTCCTGATCGATGATGTTATATATACGTACATAGACACGTTGTACCGAGGTCTGCGTGGCAAAACGAAAATCAGGTAATTGCCTGAATTGAACTCCGTCCGTCCTGCTCCTGGCCGCGACGCGGTCGTACGTTGAAGCACGACATTGGATTTCGGAAAATAAATAAAACAAACTAAAATGCCAAGTTGTGTGTCCGAAAGTGCAATACCTATACTACGACGGCTGTAAAACGCAGAAAGGTTGTATATTTTCATTTGTAAGTACTGTTTATCTGTTTAAAATGTAAAATCATAAATATTATTTTACTTAACAAGCATTGCCGCTGCGGCGTTGCCGCTTTGCCACCTACATACACGAATGAGACAAGTAGTGCGATCCACTTATGAGTGACAGAGAGAACGACATAATGTCGTGCGTAAAATATCGCCATGTTTATATTTCTTTAAAATGAGTATGACGTCTCTATATATAAAATCTCATTGTTCCTGATTATTATTTTATATTGAGACTAATAAGTTTGAACTTGATACCTTGTTCCTGAAAAAAGGGTCTTGACTGACAGATGAACTTTTGAGGTACAGGACCCAAAAGTGTTTATCTCCGATAACGTGCATCCTGCACGTTTAAAAAAAGCGTTGTAGTAACTACAATCTGATTCGCTGAATGTCTGAAAAGTGCCTCTCGAAAGCGCTCAGCACTCCAGAATTCATTAGAATAAAAGTTTTAAGAGGAAATAGCTATTCAGTTGCTTATTACGATGGTAATGGAAAACAGCTTTGTTTTATTCAGGTCACCGAAGTTTATGGAAAAGAGACTACAAAGATGATATACATAATATGACTTAAGACGGAAATGCTCATAGATTCTAAGAAGGACAGGGTTTGAAACGAATATATCCAACAAAGAGACCTAACTGAGGTACTGAGGAACAGAGGTTGCGCCAGCTTGTTGGTTCTTTGAGATATACTCATATTGGAAAACTAAAAAATCAAATCATGGTAAATATCCCGTTTTAAATGACTTTAGTATACTCATATTATAATCTCAGTGAACCCTAAAGGGCCGGCCGGCCAAATAACGCGAAAAGCCGATAGCCACCGGGGTTTCAAACATAATGTAGGACGCACTTCGATAAAGGGCGATAAGATGACGGCCTAAGAAAGACTGCAGGCTTAGGGTTGATTACGATGATGATGATAATGCAAATTAAAAACCATAGATACTCCTAAATAAAACATTTAGTTAAATCCAATGAAACCTCCAATCACTCAGCTAGTGTTTAATACGAGTAATGAACGGAAAACCGAATTAAATGAATTAAACATGAAACACGACGCCATTTTGTATGCCATTTATTCCGCTTTTTTCTCGTCTTAAGTTAATAGGATTCGTTTGTTTATGTTACAAAAGTTCGAAGATTGACCTCGACGATAATATAAGAAATCTATAATATTAATAGAACAGCTAAACAGATGTTCAATCACTCCTACAATTGTATTGTATTAGTATTATATAGAGCAAATTATCCTCAATACAACCTTCAAACTTATCCAATCTATGTAGTGTAAGTTAAGTTTGAATTAATCTAATGTGTCGTCGATAAATTATTTAATTGTTTAAATTAAAATTTACTTGATATATCAGTTTTATTTAGCTTAGTGGACGCGATATGAACCTGCCTCGCTGGACAGAGATTTTCTTAACATCCCCGGATATTCAGTTAACAAAATTTAACGTTACGTTTTATGTGATGTATGGGCTACTTATCCACATATATTATTCACTGTACACTATGTTAAGCCTACATTATCTTTTAGAATAAAACTCAAACACAAATCTCACCGTATTTCATACCGCAGCAGTGTACGTACTGCAGTGTATTTACAGTTAAGGTAACTTAAAATTCAATCCGTACTCAGCAAGAATAAGAATAATTTTGAAATAAGTTGTGTAGGTCAGTAAAAACAGTTTTTTAATTGAGCTCTTTATTTTTGTATAAATATTCCAGGTTAACCTATACACGAGAGCCTAAGTTTCGATGAGGCAATCCAACTGCAAATTGCAGTTCAGTTGCAGTTTGAATGCAGTTGACACGACTGCAATAGAACTGCAAACCAACCGCTCAGTCCGATTGCAGTTCAATTGCAGTCCGTCTGTCTAGAGCCATAAGCTTCCCATTTAATAGTGATGCCATAATTAGCGATCAGTTTACCATAGGAGTTTGTACTCCCACGTGTATTTATTATTATGAAATCTGAATGGAAATGTATTACATTCACAGACTGTCGTCAGTCGGCACCTTACTAAAGTTCTAACGCATAGAACCAACACTAACTTTTTGTTAGTTACTCAGCGGACCAGATATGTGTGTGCTCCCAAGCTGATACCTCGAAACCACCTACTTGTCTGTGATTTGACATTTTGAGCACGATGCTTACTTACAGTTTTAATCTTCTGCTAGTTTTCAAAAGTAGATATAAAAACTTCACAATTTCTCAGATCATCATAATTAATAATAATAATTCTTTGCAATAGTCTCTACATATGGCGGATACCATCTTTGGGTGTATCATATTGTGCACCCGAGAATGATACACGCTATGTGTAGCCATCACCTTTAGAATAACTTTCCCAAAAGGGCCTCTGTGCTGTTGGCTTCGGCCCCACGCAAGCCTTCCAAAGGACCGGGTTACTTTATGACCCGATATCATGATAAATGAGAGACATAATAATAATAAAAAATAAATAATGCTGGACCAATTCACACAGCATTATCTAGCCCCATGGTAAGCAGAGCTTGTGTTATGGGTACTAGATGACTGATATACATAATACAATACATTACATAGATTTTTATTATACATAGAAAACGACCAGAACACCCGGAACAATAATTTTTAGAAACATTATGGATCACTGCGGATTTTTTGATTCTAATACATAGAAAAAACTCAAACACACATTATCTAAAAATAAACGACTTGGAGATACGCCCAAAAATCTCAACGGACCCGTGAAAAAAGAGCCTAATAACCTTCGCTGGCAAGGCTTCGTACTAATCCTACTGCAATGATATGTTTGTCCGTAAGTCCGTATAAGCAGATGTATAGCGTCTCGTTAGTTAACTCTAGGGGTAACTAACCACCATCGGTTACTCACCACCTAGATGGTGGGTATAGCCGATATAAAAACCTCGTAGCCGCGCCACTTCCTCAATTAACGTTTATAGGCTGCGATCACGTGACGAGGGTTTGTCAGGAATTTGGGCGTTGAATGAATGGGAATTGCTTCAGGAAGGTAGGTGAAAAGGTATTTTTTTTTTTTTAAATATTTAAAATTATACTGACAAGCTTATTCCACTAATCCCCCAAAGAAGGAGGACTAATGGCGGTCTACTTTGAAAAACGAAAGAAGTTGTCGGATTACGTCCATCGCACGGATCGAAAACCTTACCACCAAGTGGCTTCGGGCGCATCACTGATCTTCACTGACCTTTCTTTTCGGATCTCTAAGAAATAAATGTCAGAAACATAATCATGTCAGAAGTAAGGCACCTCAAAAACGTGATCACCCCAAAGTCGTGGTCTCCACTCAAGAAAACGTTTACCCCAGCGGTTGACGGATCTTCGCGAGATATGGCCGGCCCACTGCCATTTCAGCCTGCTAATTCTTAGTGCTATGTCTCTAACTATCGTAGAACTATCTACTATTTCGGTAGTTAAGTAAAAATAAAATGAAATAACCCCAAACTTTTGCGATGATACCTATCGACTCTCCCTCCAGATCTACTCATCGGCCATCTTTGGTATGGGATTCTTCTTTTGAGTTAGGTATAAAATTTTAAAAGCGTTAGTGTGACCTCAGGGAGGTTCATTATACATGACCTATTACTACCCCAAGGAAATAAAATTAAATGGAATTGATATATTTTTATCTCACATAAGAATATTGTATCATATCAGAATCACAGAGGCACGATCGAAATGGTGTGATACACGTGTCCATCAGTCATGCCCTAGGTCTGCGACTCTTTATCACTTTGATTTACAACGCACAATATTTTACGGAGCTCCAACGCCTGCTGGGTCGCGATTCATCAGGATACCTGACGCCAACTAAATTACATATTTCGGTGAAAGAATTATTTATGGTTAAGTGCACGTGTATCGTTTTACATGATATACACGAACTTTATTAAACTGCCATGAAATATCAATAAAATTCATTCAGTTATCATTTACCAACCAGCTTTAACCAGCGGGGCGTCAGCATAGGTCACTATGTATTTAGATACTTACTCCTTGTTTGTTACTTACTTACGATTTTAAATAAATAGTATTTGCGGAAACCCTTGCACAAGGAGTTCGGATAGGCAAAATCAATGGCAGGAGTCTCTGGGGAGTCTAGTAATATGGTCTCCGTGATGACTCGGGTTGAGAGACGAAACTTGTGGACTACTAGTGTACATTGTTTTTTTTTTTATCCGTTGATCTGCGAACTTACAATAACTAAATTCAATCAAGTGCAATTTAAAAGCATCGCTTTCATATTAATAAACCGAAAGAATCTAGTCAACTTCGTATTCAAGAAACGTATTGAGAAATTATCACAATAATGAAATTCTTCGGAGTACGTGACTGACCGAAGATTGTTGAAAATTTTCCTTTCCATCGGATTTTAGAAATGAGGTAATGACTTTAACTAGATAAACGACGGATCGATCTTCTTTTTTCTCCCCCAATGAGTGCCATAGCGCCCTGTCTTCAGCTTGACGCATCCAGCATCTGCCCGCAGTCCTTCGCAGGTCGTCATCCCACCTGGTCGGAGGGCGTCCTACACTACGTTTGCAGATACGCGGTCTCCATTCAAGAACATGTTTATTACCCCAGTGGTTGTTGATTCATCGTGAGATATGGCCGGCCCACTGCCACTTCAGCTTGCTAATTCTTAGAGCTATGTCGATAACTTTGGTTCTCTGTCGGATGTATTCGTTACGAATCCTATTCTGCAGAGAAACTTCGAGAGCGCTCTTTCCATAGTTCGCGATCGCGTTTTCTTATTTTTTTTTTCTTTATTCGTAAGACAAACAGCTTTACACGCTTAACAGATAAATTCAAGAAACGAATTTGTGTCCGTCAGTTTTTATCGTGGTTGAGACCGCTTTCCAGCAAATTACGTTCAATGAGTCGGATGAATGTGGTTGAACTCAGTGACGAGTGCACGATCCTTTGTCAAGGAAAACTCGAACTAACAAACTTTTTGAAATCAATCCAACGTAGATTGTTCTAGTTCTCTTTAGTTTCTCCAACTATTGTAGTAGTGTTCCGCTGTAAGTTTGTTACCGGATGGACGTTAACGGACTTAGCCGTTCTCCTATTTAGACTTTCTTATATTCTTCAGTAACTAGGTTTAATTCGATCATAGATACATATTTTATGGATTCTAATGATTTCAAAAATTATAGAAATATTGGTAGAAAATAAAAATGTACATTGGTATAATCGGAGCAAAACGCAAAATATCAGAATACCATATTCGCAAAACTTAAAAACAGTGTAAAATGGGAACGGAATCCGAAGTTAATTTTGAGTTTTTTCAAAACAATCAAGTTATTAGTGAAATAATTCATGTGAAATAATTGTTGTTGTTGTTGTATATTGTTGTTTGTGAAGTTGTTTCATTTCTTGACATAACATTTCTTGGATTCTAAGACCAAGTTTACCTGTGTACATACAATAAAAAACAGCAAAAAACATCACCCTCTAAGTTTTTGCCGTGACATGTTATATTTTAAGAGCTCTTTATAAGCCAGCTGGTTGAATGATAGAAGGATATTGCAGCCATAATAATAATGTTGCCCGAGGCCTCGCAACAAGGTAAACATACCAGCATTATGCCACGACGGTCGCAAAGGTAACTTATTTCGTGTACCTAAGCTCGAAATTGAGTTTTTAATAAAACCAACCAACATTTTCATCACTGAACATTTCTTCTCATAACAAACCAAGATGTTAGAGCCGAGCTTTTAGGATTTATTGCCGTTATTTCACTCCTGCTGGAAAATGTTTAGACCTGGAAGTTTAACCTGCATGGTGCATTTTGGAACAGCGCGGAGCAGATGGGAATGGCATGAGGCTTGTGGTGCAATCTTGGCGTTATTTCATTTTAACCTTGTATCGATATTAAAATTCATGTCTTATTGTTGTTTGAAATCTTTGGTACGTATTTTAAACAAACTGTTTTGACACAAGAAACAAAATTGCTAAACTCAATTGCAACAATAACTCTTGTACAATAATAAAACTTAATAATTGTAAGGGGAAGCACTCACTACCAAACCACAAGTTATTCTCAGAATAACTTATATTGGTAATGAGAGCCCTAATTTAGTGTCATGTACTTTTAAAGCAATCAAGTTTTTTTTTTTTTTAATTAATTTTAATTGTCGATACAAAATTTTTACAATAATAGTGACTGGCTATTTACAAATTTTACAGTGCTTAGTAAAAATGTTTGTATTGTCAAATCTGAGAGGTCTGCATTTACATTTTACCCGAGAGAGTTTTTCACTGTCCATGTCCTCGGTTTGTAAGTGCAAGCCTGGAATTGTACTTTCAAGCGCAATAAGATTAAGCGCTTCAGTGCCGCGAGCGCTGAATACTTTTTATGCTTTGTAGCGCTGCATTATATCAAGTTAGCGCTCTACCGCTGATTTATACTGACCGTAGTAGTGGGGAACTCGTGGTCTGCCATTTGTGTTATTCTATTATATATTGCGTGCTTTTGCTAAATTTGTAGAACGCCACTATTTTCAGTAATCTATTCCACTTAAATGTAACCTACGACTTAAGTTGTTATTTAAATTCTAGTAAGAAATTTTATATATTTTTCTTATTTTCATGCTTATACCATCATACGGCTTTCAGTTTCAGTGAGTTGGTAAAATAAACTTAAATACTTCTTAGTTGCAATCTTTTAACTCCTCTTGAACAGCTTTATGTCAAAAAAAGTTAATCCATACCATACTGACTTACGTCCTCCGAGCTGCGCACATCATTTGTCTCAACGGAGCTACAATGACATGTGCGCAAATATACTGCTAATCGTAGAACCTTAGTTCGATGCGACGAATTAATAACCTCAAAGTTTGAATGTAATTTTCCCGCCAAAATGTTGTAACTTGATACTTTGTCAAGTTTAGGCATTTATTTGAGACCACTTGATTCTTTCTAATACTTGGTCTATACCTTTATAGATTCCGTATAGTTTTCGCTTTTTTATGGTATATTTTTTTAGATAGTGAGATATAACGATTTATGTAAATAATGGGACGCGCTCGCGGCGCCGTGATTTTTGTCCGCGATGCTCGGACATACGAGTATAGGGCTATATAGTTGATTTGCTCGGGCGGTCCAGTGGATAATACGATGAGAACGCACACTAATACAACAGCCAGGAGAGGTCAGGCAATTGACCTATTGAAACTATTTAAGTGACAGATTCTGTCGGTCTGACTGTCTGATTGGGTTAAGATATGAGTTATTCTATTCGAGTTACTTCGAAGCATTGTTGTTTAAAAGGTAATTGTACCGTGCTTGTAGCCTGTGTCTTTTTGCGGTTATCAGTTTTTTATGAAATTTAAAGAGGAATAAAAGCTTGATTGCATCTGGAGGTACTACAAGTACTCACAAATCATAATTGAAAAGGGAATGGAAATAACGATATAGTATTTTTTTCTGCAGGTCACATCACTTCCTATATTTTTTTTGCACCTTATTTATTAAACAAATATTTACAATATTTTTTTTAAACAAAATTTAATAGTACGTAGTTTATATGAACGTACTAGTGGTGTTTTTTTTGCACTTCTTCCACTAGTGGATTAAAAATTTAAGTGAACAGTGAAATAACCTTATTTGATAATAATTTATAGTATAAACTATGACTTGTCTAAGAGCTTATTTTTTAAGCCTAAAGAAATAAAATATTATGAGTTTTAGTTTGAGTCATCTATGTGCTTGGGAAGACAAATTCAACGATTCCAAACTCGACGAGGTTATGTCGTTTCGTTTAGGAGTTCCTATGGCCACCTTTCTATGTGTGTGTGTCCGTCATCAGACCAGCTCGATGGTACCACAACATTGCATTGTCATACACTACCAAAAATAATTAATTATGCCGACGTTTCCTCCAAAAACTATTTACCAACAAGCTCCAGCCAACAACACGCTCTTCCAACAACCAAAGCTTTCATTAAAATTCAATTGCTCCGTCTAATCCACAATTGTTCGAGTAATTAAGTTTGATGTATGCAAGAGAAGGGGACTAAGAACTGTATTTAGATGTGAATCTAGGCCCCCAAATACTCAACCGCAAATTAGATTTGAGCAGATTTCAAGCAAGTCACGATTACAAAATACTAGAGATAGAAACAGTTTCAAATAAAGTCTGCCAAAAATGGTCGGCTCAATCCAAATCAAATTCAGCCTACGTAGGAAAACAAAGGATTTTCCTGCGGCTTACAGCTTGGGCCATGAGTGTGTATATTCGATCATAATAGTGTTATTAGTTTATTGAACTGCGTCCATTTAATAAATACCTAAAAGATAGATAGATATTTGGTTTACAAACATAGACAGCACAAAAAAAATAAACAAAGAAAAGTATTAATTACTAATAAATTGTTTTATTTAAAAAAAATGATTCGGAGCTTTGTTTGCAAAAAATCTTCTTTGCTCACAGAATACAGGTGATTTCGTATCTAGGCTTTGTTATTATTTCGTGTAAATATTGATATACTAGTCCACTGAGGTTACTATCGCATGACGTCCTAAATTCACCCGAAGGCAAAATTTTGCATCATCATGATTTACTTTCTGAAACAGCAATCGATGAAAACTTAAATAAATTACTTTTCACTTGAGGATCGAAATTATAATGACCTACTACCGGATCTTTAGCCCAGGAATTCCCATTATGCGGTGCTATGGACAATGGATGGAGTGGGGTCAAAATCAACTATCCAACAGCGTGGTGTCAAAACACACTGTTAGTTATTTTAGGACAATGTTATCCGGTTATCCAGGACGAGTTTCTTTCATTTATGCCAGAACGTATGCAGTCGGTAAAATATATAGCGTTTAAGCAGTGCGATTCTTTGTCATAAAATTTATTCCGACCTATAAAAAACTGAACCGATGTTGTGAAACAGAATCGGAAACAAAAACGGAATCCAATGGAAACGGAAGATAAATGAACACTAACATTTACAGGACATTGTTTACAAATATGCAAGCCCGGAGGTAAAAGTTTATCGGCCGGCGTATTGGAAACGATACGAAGTTGCGCAGTGTAATGTTGCATCGACTATCGACTGTCGAGCTATCGACGGATGCAGCGATAGGTCACACTTTCCAAATTATAATCCTTTTGTCGTTTGAAACGTCAATAGTTCGATTACATGTATCATGATTGTATTGTTTTCCCTAGTACTGCCTACGGGGTTCTATGCCGGGTTTAATAAAACCGAGTAAAATATTTGAATTAATTCGAGTGACTACGTAGCAACTATTTACATTACACTAACCACGGCTTTTAGCGCAATGGGGTATCAGTAACTTATGCTTTTTTAAAAATATTTATCAGGTATTTAACGCGTACCTTTTGTTTTAATTTCCCCTACGTTTCTATAGCGTTAAAGCGACCGTGCACTGAAAAAAAAAGTGTCGTCTTTACGTTTGACTTTATTTATTGTGTTTCTGGCGTAGTTTTTAAACGTGGCGTCTTGGTAAAATAAGACTCTGCAGCAGAGTTTTTTTTTGTGAAAGTTTTTTGTCTGTCCGACAAAGCTTCTTTAGACATCGCGTCACATTAAATTTTGCTTCTGTCACTACGTCAATGGAAGTTGTCCATACAACAATAGAGGCTGGCACTACAACAAATCCTAAGAATCCGTTAATGGCAAAAATAACTGCAACGTGTTAATTTAACGGAATGACAAGTTGACACACACAATTACAAAGTTGACTTTTGTCTCTACGATACAAGATACACAGAAGCATAATCAAAATTAGCTTAGTGACTATGTCATAGAACGTAGTCACTACTACATAATGAGCTTTATGTAAAAGATCGTTTGTAAAATTATAACTAGATGTTGCCACAGGTCAAATTTGAAGGCGCTATCGAAGCGTTTCACGTTTTTGGTGACTTCTGAACCCATAATTTGTTAAAGTCAATCTCATCTGCTACAACTCTCGACGCGACGTGGCATGAACACTACTTCTACCCTTATTGGGATAGTGTTCTGGTGTGGTGGCTGGCACCTGAGTGTGTGTCAATACACAGGTAAACGCAGGGACAGCAATCATCATCAGCCTATAGCAGTCCACTGCTGGACATAGGCCTCCCCCAATGAGCGCCATAGCGCCCTGTCTTCAGTTTGCCGCATCCAGCATCTACCTGCAATCTTTCGCAGGTAGTCGGATCCCACCTGGGCGGAGAGCGTCCTACTACACTACGTTTACCGAGTCGTGGTCTTCACTCAAGAACACGTTTTCCCCAGCGGCCATCGGACAGCAATACTCTGTCACAATTACAATACACTGTAAACGTAGAGACAGCAGTACATAGTCTCCTTGACAATACACCGTAGACGTAGGGACAGAAGTACATTGTCTCCTTGACAATACACCGTAGACGTAGGGACAGAAGTACATTGTCTCCTTGACAATATACCATAGACGTAGGGACAGAAGTACATTGTCTCCTTGACAATACATCGTAGACGTAAGGACAGAAGTACATTGTCTCCTTGACAATACACCGTAGACGTAGAGACAGAAGTACATTGTCTCCTTAACAATACACCGTAGACGTAGGGACAGAAGTACATTGTCTCCTTGACAATGCACCGTAGACGTAGAGACAGCATTACACTGTCAAAATGACTGAGTTGCGCATATGAGACGACAATAATCCATCTCTAAGTTTCTTTGTCATTGATGACAAAAAAGGCTTACCGTTCAAGTTCCCAGTTATGTCCTATTTGTTAAGGGATTTTTGTCACCAAGTTAATATTTTTTTTGAGTGATGGTCATGGATGTACTCATAGTTACAGCCGAGATTTTTTTCTTATGTAATTGAAGCTGGTTGGTGGTTGTATCCGCCATGTACTATTTATACAAATACATTTAAATATTTGACCGAAAATATTCAATAACGAGTTGAGATAATATTGTATATATTACTAGCTGCACCCCACGGCTTCGCCCGCGTGGAAATCTATATATCAAATGGTTTAAAAATCTTCTTCTTGAATCACTCGATCTATTAAAAAAACTGCATCAAAATCCGTTGCGTAGTTTTAAAGATCTAAGCATACAAAGGGACAGACAGATAGCGGGAAACAACTTTGTTTTATACTATGTTCAAAGAAAAAGAAGTAATAGTGTCGTCGGTTCTACTCGTTTTAATTACCATGAAATTACTCCAACTAATAAATTAGTTGATGACACCCAACTACGTAGAAAAATTAACCCTCTTCAGCCTAGAAAACTGTCAAGTGGTAAGCACCTATTTAACCCTTCCAACTTTTTACAAAACAACTTTTGTGCCAGGCGCCTGCCGGATTAACCCAAATTTTACGATGCTATATTTTGTCCCAAATGTGGGTTTCACAAAAGTTTTCACGTAATTTGACATCGCATGCGCCTCTAGCTCATGTGTATGATATAGGTCAGTGGTGGAGCGTTGTTAAATGTTTTTGCATAACATAAACGTAGCCACATGAAACCCCGTGGGCTATTATTAAAGCCACTGTTTCCGTTATTTATGGCACAGCAACGTTGTTATACTACGGTACTAACCGGACCGAATTTTGCTTACCAATCGCTTCACTATGACAACCATTGTCATAGTGAAGCGATTGGTAAGCATCGTTGCAGAATTATAAAAAAACTTTAATTATTGCTTGCGGTGCTGTTTGCACGGAGATAATGATATAATAGTTTCAACCTTGGCAATTTTTACACGCGCGCTTCCCTGTAGTTCATCATCTGTAGTTTTGTAATTCTGAGACAAGACTGATACAATTTGACAGCATAGTGGAGCTTTTATAATAATTTAGTGGAATTCGGCCCCGGCTTCTCTTGCTTTCATCATGTTATTCATCAGCAAATTTTGTTGAAATACTGCATGCATCATTAGAGTCTGAACGGTTTTGGTATACTTTAAGTTTGGAGAACAGCTGCAGCGCCGTTACCGAAACAGGATCAGTTTTAAACGAGACCGCCAGCTGTTCCTCCCTTTGTGATAGGAGTAGCGATATTAATTTGATACAACACTAAAAACTAAAAGTTGTACGAAAAAATTGTATGAAGTCAGAGTCTGTTTGCGTTTTTATATAAGGGATATTGAAAATAAATTCTAAAGGGCTTACGTACCTACAGCACAAAAATTTGCATTTACATTATGGCTTAAATTCGTAGACTATACAAGTATACATAATATATATATATACATTTTAAGGTGACGGTATTAAAAATTAGCCAACAAATTTTAAGTGAGGTTGCCGCAAACTAGTCACTTGCTGGTGGTGGACGCCTTGCTTCAAGCAAGCCCCGCGCATTAAGAAATGTGTACGATAATGATCATAATATCTTTCTGCCAAACGTGAATGGACAGCATGCGGTTAACGTGTTTTGAGTCGGAAGCGTGCGGGTGCTGTGCGAGAGTGATACTAACGCTTCATAATTTGGTTTTACAGGATAAATAATAATCTCTCTTCAATATTTTTGTTACTTCCTCGTGCCAAAACTACTGAAAGTTTCGTATACTATATTTCTAGACCTGGATTAACACAGGCTTATTATCATGTAAATTATCCCATAAGAAATAATGTGAAAAATGTGTAAAATTATGTATCGGCTACTTCTTATTCCAGATTCGATTTTGTCAGTTTCTGTCTTCTGTTAATCTAAATTTAATTTATATAAAAGAGTCTCTGTTCTGACAAAAAAAAATATTTTTACTTTTACCTTTACATATAGTTCATATAACGTGTAATTTCTAAGATTGTGGTATATAGTAGCATAAGAAATAATGTCAAAAAAGTGTATAATTATGTATCGGCTACTTCTTATTCCAGAATGAAACAGGCAGAAGCTACCTATAATTCAAATGTAATTCTAGTCAACGCTCAGCACTGTAAACTCTTCCTCTACCAAGGCTCCATCTAGCAGAGTACAACTGCGATGAAGTTGTTCGGTACTCGCGAGTTGGTTTGGACTGGAGCCCAAGTTAGACTAACTTCATTACAGTGAATGGTGGTTGGGTGAGCTGGTTGCCTCTTTTCGTATTCTATTGTATACTAGCTGTTCCCCGTCTCTTATACTATGTAAGTACATACAAGTCTGTTTACTCTTTCAAAAAATCACTCAAAAAAGATTGAGTCTCAAAACATACATTTAGTTCAAAAAAGTCGTTGTTTGCCTTCAATTAGAAAAAAAATATATAAATACATATTAATAATTTCGTAGTAGTTTCAATAGGTTTAAGTATTTTATTTTATTTGAAATGTACAAAGATAATTCTAGAATTCATATATATACGTATTATAAATGGTAAGCAATTATAAGTAATAATATGAATAATATTATTTACATTATGTAGTTTTAGTTTCTGTTTAATTAACATTTTAATTTTGTTTCTTGTTGTATTAGGCCACCTTGCGCACCACGGTCTCCACGGAAGACCAGCGTTATGGTACAATCTGGTCTACCATAGCAGCATGTGCTATGGTAGACCAGATCGTATCATTCGTACCATTCGAGTGGAGACCGATTTTGTCAGTTTGTGTATACTTTTAATCTAAGTTTAATTTATAAGGGTCTCTGTTCTGACTAAATAAAAATGTTTTTACTTTTACCTTTAGATATAGTTCATATTACGAGTAATTTCTAAGATAAATAATAATAGATTTCTAGATAAGCGATGGCATGCCTCGTGCGAAAGCTAGTAAAGTCCTGTTACACTGTCATGCCACTAGCATTTTAATCCTTTCGAAAAAAGTGCTAGAGCTAATCATCACATATCCTGTGTGGTATGAGTGTAAGAGAGAGAGAGCGGCGAGCATTGTAAATAATGGCAGCTTTTTTATCCCAGGAAAAAAAATACATGCTAAAAGAAGTACCTACATGTTGTTTGCCATGTATAATATAAGCTAGGAGTTTGTTTTCACCTGCTCACACACCGCAGGAGTTAGTTAACTCGCACTCAATATACGTACGTAAAATTAACTGATATGAAAAATAAACCACAAAGACTTTAAGAAGCAAACAAAATCAACTTGCCTCTTATTCCAGTCAGTAGCGTTCACACAAAGTGCCGACGGTCACATAAACGTTACAGCTGAATAAAACTGTGAAATAAGTGCGACTATCATTTCAGCACGATAAACCCCCATAAGAACATTACATTGTAGCGTAATAACCTCATCTGTCGGACAATAAAAGTCTACCATAAAACTTGTAAGGATTAACTGGAGCTGAATCGTGGCCAGTGGGCAGTGAAATGATTGAACTTTGCTTCAATTCTTTATTTTTGGATTATTATTCCATTAGAATATGATATTGGTATTTACCTCTCCACGCTCCTTCACGTCTTATTTTCGTCACCTCCCATTATCGAGTTCACGGAAACAAAACGGTTAATGAAATAAAACCTTTCATGATAAGCACATGCTAGCTAGCTTCAGCCCAGCGCGATGGGATTTGGACTAAATAAACATAAACAAAAAAAAACATTTATTTCTATCACAAATAACTCATAAAACGGTACTTACAAGAAATTATAAAACTAATTGGATAGGTATCGCTTACAGCGCCTACTTAGGGCCTACTATTGCCAGGATAAACTGTGTTGTTGGAACTGTGACTTAACTTTATGTTACTATGGCTATTGAAGTTCAGCTAAGTTGAAAAACAATATTCTTCAGAACAGGATGTAATGCAACGTAGAAAAAATACTTATTCACATATACTCTTCTACTACTACGAGTCCTTTTACTTTTTCCCTGATCATCCTATAAATTCCTCGGGATGCGAATTTTATTAGCAGAGATTTCAGATGACAGCTGTTATGGGCCACATGGTCGATGGCTGAGACGACTCGTTAAAAAGGTGAAAGTAGGGTTTTTATTGCTGGAAAACATTTGTAAGGGGCCGTATTGTAAGTTAGATCCCACCAAAACATAAATGTAAAAAAGGAGAGCCAAGTTCAATACAAAAATTATGAATGGCTGTGGGCTTCCCCGCAAAAAGAATGGAGATATAAATGAGTGCCAAGTCAAATCTATGTAGGTTAGATTTGACTTTGCCAGTTTTCATTACATCACTCATATTATAAAGTTATTCAACGTTTTAATTCTGATAAAAACTGGCCAAGTCAAATCTAACCTACATAGATTTGACTTGGCACTCATTTATATCTCCATTCTTTTTGCGGGGAAGCCCACAGCCATTCATAATTTTTGTATTGAACTTGGCTCTCCTTTTTTACATTTATGTTTTGGTGGGATATCATTACTTTTTGTAAAGAAAACTAGGCAGGTATTGAGATTTAATGTTCATCTTATCTTAATCAAGTAAAACACCTCAGAACACTTAGTGTCGGTTTATTGTACCGAATACATACAACTACGCACTTATTACAAAGTCACTGCACTGCACCCTAACAACTACACTGTATTCTATGGCGCAATCGGAGACGTTAGTACCTACTATTGCTTATTCTATGCAATGCTTCGACATAGGTACATAGCTAGGTAGGTATTATACGGGCCGGTCCCTAAAAACTACACTGTATTCTATGGTGCAATCGGAACGTAGTACTATTGCTTATTCTATGCAATGCGGATCTATTTTAATTTAAACCTTATTCCATTGACATAAGGTCGTCGTCGCCAACATTACTTATTTTTTGACTTTTTTTTATTTTTTGATTTTTTCCTACGTTTACTCACAATTACCGAGCTGGATTCCAAATTTCATCCTTCTAGGTCATCTGGAAGTAGGTTAGATTTAGGTACTATATATATGTCAATCAGTCAGTGTGAATTTTTACGACTTTTTGACCTTCATATCTTTATAACCGTTTGAGCTAGCTTCATGAAATTTGGGCTTCTACATGTCCTTATGGATATAACTAAACAGACGTAGTTTTATGTGTTTACGTTAAAGATGTTTTGAGTTATAGAAGGGTCAAAAGTGGCACCAAGTGGTTCGTGTAATGATACACTCGGCGCGTTCCTTTGCTTGAACTTGGCTTGAACACGCTGCCGCGTGTTCTAATGACACAATTCAAGGGATTTGGAGACGGGTTTCTATATTGAAATTAAAAAAATATAAAGTATAATAATAAAATTATAAAGGGAACGTACATTTTGTACTATACCCACCTATTGTCGGTGTAGTTACCCATGTTCGTTCATTGGAACGCTATTGACCTTTAATTGAACGATAAATTGATTTTCTTTCATCTTCACTGCTCTTTCGTTCGTATGTCACCCATGCACTGTTACTGGTATAGACCACCTTACATTTTTGCCAGCTTCTGTGTATTTTGCTTCCAGGTGTGCCCAACGAGTTTGATAATGTAAAATAAATATTTAGGTATTCCTTCAGATTCACCTGTCGTAAAATGGTAGATAAACGTGATCTAAATAATTCCAAACTCCGAAACTCTAATGATGATTAATATATATATTTGGTTCAGTGTACACGGAGGATTAATAAACAGTACCGATTTAATTTGATTACTGTGTACATAATTACTTATTAAGGGTAAAGTCATAAATAGAAGACTAGTCATACATATTATTCTCATACATTACTACAGATAAAGTTTCTCCGTTTATCGTTGGTAGTTTATCGTCTTCTACATGCGAGGATGCATTTAATTTTTAGTGACTTGCTCAAGACTCCTGTAAAAGAAAATACAGCACTTGATTGATATTATTTGTTATTTGACGTACTACTGACTATCTCCTCCAAACATGGCGGGTTTCGCCGTAACCACCAAGCTGGCAGGCGGATTGGGGATCGCAGTAGAGGTGTTAAAAATACTCAGAAGGAAGCTCATCCTGCTCTTCCGTTGGTAGGTTCCCTTAGTTGACTCCAACGACATTGACATTCCACGGGCTGAAGTAGAGGGGCAGATTCTTACGATGCAACCGCCACGGCAAATATATTTGCCTATGTACCAATAAGCGTCGCTGTTTCTTCAAAGTTTTCTCTTCAAATCATCTTTTGTCAAATTATCTATTCTCCAAAACGAACAACGCAGTTACTAATTACATTCATAAATGGGAACCGTCGCTCGTCTAATTAATTCATTGTTAAAATGTCGTTTCAGTTTAAATAACATTACAATGTTTGTTTATTCCCTTCGTCTTAACTTTATCTGTTAATCGAATTATTCAATTAAAAATGTTTAATAAAGCGTTTAATAATTGTCATAATTATAAACAGGAACGGAGTGTGGGAAGACTTCCCACCCGCTGAATCGACAACATTGTAGCGGTTGCAGGTAGTCGATAGATGGAGGCGGCTCAGGAGGGCTATTTTAATTCTCCAAAATATGCAATTGGTTGTTTCGTTACTTATTTTTGTACAATTTGGTACCAATTGGTCGTGTTCAGCCGGCTCATGTTGTAAAATTAAAAAAGGACCTAAACTAGACTATTAGTTTTTTCGTTTAGAGGAGGATGTTCAACATTGGACTTATACCAACTGATGATGATAAATAGAAAGTAATTAGCTCAAACACGATGGGCTCTGGTAGCCCTTTAGATTTACTATAGCCGCATTTAATGGTGCCACCTTCAGGCTTCATCAACAGTTAGAAGACCTGATACTTGTCTAGACGAATAAAACGAACCTAAACTCGATATTAACGCATCAATTTATTACAAAGTTTCCATGGCCATCCTCCTACGCTATCATCAGATCAACGCAACGATAACATGCATCATAATATTTCATTGTCGTCGATTTTCTTCAGCTCAATCGGAAACTGGTAATTCACGTTGTGTACAGATAGACCGGCACCGGACAAGTGAAAGTGAAACTAAATAAAAGCTTCTAAATATATGAATTATCCTAACAAGTGAAGTAACACCCCCTAACTGAATCATATCGAATCATCGAAAGAAAACATGACTCAAAAAAGAGATGCTAGTCTCTATATAAGTGAATTTTCTTTATAAAATACGCGGCAGATAATAAAACAAACCGTTTAATTAAGCTTAAAAAGCCTAAACGTTTCCTTTTAAGGTGAGATGGATTTTTTCCGAGTCTCGTTTAATTTGTTTGTATTTTTCCCTTAACGTGTCCCTCCTTAATTGCTTTTCTTATTTACGACTGTGTCACAGACTAAAAGCAACTTGGCTTCACCACAAGATTTTTTATTTCACTTTGGTTATTGCCTCGCTCATTCAAGTCGCGATGGCCTAAACCTGCTGAGTTCTTCTCAGTCTGTGTCGAGATTTAGTTATAATGGCCAAAATTTTCAGTGATATCATACGAGTTATTTTAGGTCTGATAAACAGAAATAGAAATAAGTTACTTTGCTAACGAAGAAGCCTGTTTATCCTTAAAACTGTCTCAGTCTGAAAATAACGTTAACTTCCTGTGTTTTCCTCTCTAGAGGCTGTCCACTGTCCAGGCTTCGTTTCTTATCTATTAAATATTCAGACCCAGATGCTATCTACCTTTTAATATATTCCCCAAACTGAAGAAGAGTTTTTTAATAAAGCCTGCCCAGAAACTGACAAGACAAGCAAGTACATTATATAATGATTTAATGAAGTATCCAAATGTAAACAGTCGTTTACGACCTGGGCCCACCTGTCAAATTTAGTGAAAAAATTTGAGATTTAAAATAGAGAGTCGAGACACGGAATCGAATACGCAACCTCCAAGGCTGCGGGAGAAAAGAGTGCTCGCCACCACTGAAGTCTTACGGCCCAAGCGAGAAATAATGTACTAGACACGTAAGTTATATGAACATACTAGTGGTTTCTTTTTCACTTCTTCCACTGGTGGGCAAAAATTAGAGTGATCATTAAAATAATCTCATTTAATAATAATTAATAGTGTAAAATATGACTTGCCTAAGTGCTTATTTGTAAGCCTAAAGAAATAAAAACTTTTGGTTTTGATTTTGAAGAGCTAGATTCGGGTGATAGGTTCCCTATCTTCTGATTTTTCTGTTTTCTGAACCTCAAAATAATATTTTAAAATAATTGAACAATCTGCTTTTTTAAAGTCAGTAAATTATTTATATAACTACCGTGCGTTAAAAATTCCTACTAAAAATAATACTTACCTATTTAGTCTCACCTAAGATATTTCCAATGAGGTAAAATATAACTAGAGAAGACTGTAATCCAAAAAAAGAATCTCATCTTCAACAGGTGCTCCATAATCCATCTAACTTTGTTACCATGATATATTTCAAAGATTTAATATAATAACGAGCGATCCCAGGGTATGCGACCCATACCTACGGGGATGTTTAACTGAGACGGGCTAGAGAGGAATCTGTTCGATGGAAACCTAACCACACACTGGCACACTGACCCTTTACACCCAGTCCGAATCCCAATAAGAATAAAACCAGTTGCAAGCGATGGAAACTTAGGGGAGAATAAAACAAAAGGTACGCGATAAATAACCGATAAATAATTGTGTTTAATATGTTAACAAACAGCGAAATTTTAAAAAGTTCTATAGTTTTTCGCTCGATCCTAATAATAGCTAAATATCTTGAATGTGATGCATGACTTTTTTAAAGTGTGTAATAATTTCACTTGTTCGACATTCATTTTAGGAAAAAACTGGCAAGTACGTGTCGACTCGCACACGAAGGGTTCCGTAAATATGTACTTCATACAATTTCACAAAAGAAACAAGAGATATAATCAAACAGAATTTAAATGGATCGCAAAAAAAGCAATAAGTCACTCATCCAAGTACTGATCGCGTCCAACTTCGATGACAATTAACTAGTTAAATTGATAATCTACAAGGCTTTTAATCTTTGTAGGGTTAATCTAGCATCAAGGATAAAATAAAAACTACATGTCGTTTTAAGTACGGAACCCTTCTTTTGCGAGTCCTACTTGCACTTGGCTGGTTTTATTTAGTTCTCATTCGGCGGCATTCCGATTTAGACGGTATCTATGAACAATCTAATAAGCCAACATGATGTTAAGTTAATGTAAGTTAATTAAGTTATTTTTATTCAAAATGTCATACCTACTTTAGCAAAACCGCGGGTACAAGCTAGTACAAAATAAAAACATTTCTGATAAGAATAGTTATGGTTATGATATAATATATTACAAGCTTATGCCTTTTATGCCTGCCAGTACATTTGATAAAAAACATCTTGACCGGGGGCGTCGACCACAGGTGCGTCGATCACTGGGGGCCTAAGCCACGAACCCGTTTATGTTTTGTACTGCAGCAGCAAATAAATTAATGTCTATGTTTATGTCTATGTTTTGATGCACTATACATTTATTTTTGTAAGTTGTGTTGTAAGTGGACAGTAAGGATCGTGAATTAGCCTAAACCGGTTACGTTCCTGAAGCGGTACAACAATGAGTAAACCATCATATAACCGACATTTACTACAGCCACATCTGTGGATACCGGGCAGAGGTTACCAACTGTTGGACCATCTGGCTGTAATAACTGTTGGGTCGAACGGCTGGGTCAAATAGGCAGATTGGCCACGCTCGGGTGAATAGGAGAGACGAGAATAAACGCAAACTTATTATACCATGGATCAATTTTACCATGGACGACCACCTTATTTCACTTCTACGGAAATGAAAATTGTAACGTCCTTTTTGAAACTGTAAAGGTGAACTACTAAAATTTTTGTCAGTACAGACGAACATAGAGCCTCCCCCTGTTTTCAAAGTCAGTTAAAAATCGCAGACAAGATGATCGGTTGATAGGTGTTTACACGACTCATACGCTATATAAACATACACATCCCAACAGCGGCGACTTTCCGAACTTTTCCCTAAAACTAGAGGAAACATAGAATAGGTAGGTATAGGTACCAAACCAGCCTAATTCAGCTGATCACATAAGTACGCTGGTCCTCATTAATCAGCGGCTTACAGCGTCGACGGTGAATTAGCAGTCACATTGATTCTCGCAGTAAATACATCGACGTACTAGTACCAGACGTACTAGACCTACCTTGTAGTGGTTTTGGGTAATTGATTAGTTGATGTGTATGTGCGGATTTGGTGGGTGCTTTGGAGAGTAATTATACATATTAATGCAATGCGCTGTATTTGATCGATCAGTAGGTGCTGGAGGACGGGCGACCACGTCTAAGGCAGTAGATGCTTGTAAGGCAATCAGCTGGTCGATTGGCTAGTCGTTGTTGATTGTAAGAAGCGTTGTCGTAATGTACATACGTAGCTACAAGCGAATATGAGACTCGTATCGTTTATTCGTATAAAACCTATTTGGATGAAAGTTTTAAATAAATAAACAATAAATTCTTTAAAGATAAAAAGTACAAATTACTTTCTCTGAAGTCTGATTACTATGTTTATCAATTTATCAACAAAAGTCACTATCTGGCCAATGTTTTCACTCATTTGATTTTTCAAGGACTTGAGAAGAATTATTTAACCCTCAAGATGTAATAGCAACACAAATAAAAAACTAAATACGACATAAAAAAATTGTGACGACCGATGTGGCGCGGTGGGCGAAGGTCCGCCTGCGACGCAGGAGGTTGCGGGTTCGATTCGCGCCTCGGAACAATTGTGTGTACGATCTGCAGATATTTGTTCCGGGTGTTTTGGTCGTTTTCTATATATAATAAAAAATATCTATCTATGTAATGTATTGTATTATGTATATCAGTTATCTAGTACCCATAACACAAGCTCTGCTTACCATGGGGCTAGATAATGCTGTGTGAATTGTCCAGCATTATTTATTTTATTTTAAAGGTTTCTTGTTCGCTTCTTTACCTTTAAAAGATTGAAGTGAACTAATTAATATCAAAGTTATCACTTTATTTTCTTGTTTAATTAATTTAATTTGAAATTTGTGACGTGTCCAAGAGTCCAGTAGTGTCTAAAGGGAATAAAGCAGTTTGATATTTCATAATCCTTATACTAATGCTCAGCGAGCTATGGAAAGAGCTATGCTCGGAGTTTCTCTGAAGGATAGGATTCGTAACGAATACATCCGACAGAGAACCAAGGTTATCGACATAGCTCAAAGAATTAGCAAGCTGAAGTGGCAGTGGGCCGGCCATATTTCGCGAAGAACCGACGGCCGCTGGGGCAAACGTGTTCTTGAGTGGAGACCGCGACTCGGTAAACGTAGTGTAAGACGCCCTCCGACCAGGTGGGATGACGACTTGCGAAAGACTGCAGGTAGATGCTGGATACGGCAAGCTGAAGACAGGGCGCTATGGCGCTCATCGGGGGAGGCCTATGTCCAGCAGTGGACTGATATATGCTGATGATGATGATGATACTAAAGTACACGTAGGTACATAGCACTACAAATGTCCTGCCCCAAAAGACCCAAGACACATTCACGTCACAGATACTTTACAACACATGATCCTGAAAGCTAAAATGGTCATCAATTATGCATAGAGCTTGGAAGGGGAAGGGTCACTGCCGGGATTTTGCTCTTATTTGGGCGTTATTTATACCGTCACGGAAATATTCCTATTAAAGTTTCAGGTACTTTATCTAGTGACTTAACCTAGATTTATGGCATGGACTTTGAGTGATCACCTTTAATGATTGCCTAGGCATTGGGAACGTTGGTTGTGTACCAAAACCATCTTGTCTGATACGTCTATCCATAAAATCTAAATGCAAGCTAAAATACCGAAAAGCTCATCTTTAATTGAGTAAGGTACGGATATTTCGAACTAGATGGTTTTTAAAAACGCGCGTTACCAAAGCAAACGCTTCGAAACGTGAACGTAGACCTTAAAAGACTATTCTAGAATAAGTACAGCCAAAGAATTAGGTATCCAGGGTAAAGTAGATCCGATAATCACGTCCCATGAATAACTAACGTTTCAAAAGTGGATGATTTCGTTATCGCTTATTAAAAGCTCACAAAAGTAACTACCTCAGTGACGTCATCTGACGTCGGTAATTAGGAGATTTGTAGAGACGCCTTTATTGCATCCAAGTAGTTACGAAAGTGTTGTGAAAGTGAAGTTATGAAGTTGTTTCAAATACGTACTTGCTCAGTCGCGGCGCTTTTGAGACTTGCTAGTAAATAAAACTAGTTATGTCGATTTGTTTAAGATCGTTTCGGAACTGTTGTTGTTCTTCTTTGACTTTGAAGACCGATGTGGCGCGGTGGGCGAAGGTCCGCCTGCGACGCTGAAGGTTGCGGGTTCGATTCCCGCCTCGGAACAATTGTGTGTACGATCTGCAGATATTTGTTCCGGGTGCTCTGGTCGTTTTCTATGTATAATAAAAAATATCTATCTATGTAATATATAGTATTATGTATATTAGTTATCTAGTACCCATAACACAAGCTCTGCTTACCATGGGGCTAGATAATGCTGTGTGGATTGTCCAGCATTATTTATTATTTATTCTTTACCTACTATATTGGTCGGGTGGGACGATGCAATCAGCTTTTTTCGCTCACACATTTTCCGCAATTCGAACCAATTGTTATTCAGAACACCTAAAATTTTAATCCAGCTATTGGGTATCTGGGAACCTAAAACGTAATGCGTCCAATGCGTGATCCGCCGTCCATTCCAATTCACAATCCATTTATATCCTCATATGTATGAGAATGTGCAACGGATTTGAAATTTTTCTGATCTGATAACTCAGAAGCAGTTGTTGACTCAGAACAATGAAGATACGTTATATTTTTTTTCTACGTCTGAATATTTACAGATTTGGAATGGATGCAGAGCGTTAGGTACGCTCTGTGCACATAAACGAATATACAGATGAGTGATGAATTGCAGACAAGAGATTGAAAGTTAGAAGACTTTGATCGTCATTCGCTCGATGGTTTTTAAAACAAAACTAATTTATAACGAGTTTTCCATAGTTTCATGCATCATGATCACGGAATAACTGAAGACACTGCGAGTGAACTGTTATTGGCAGACGATTTCACCTAATTATTTGTCTTTTGCTACGAACGTTGCCACTAATCAAATCACGGTAAATGACATTGGAGCAATATCTAATTTAAGACTTATTAAAGCGGCTTTACAAACGAGACGCCAAGCATTTCGTCGGTGACGCTGAAACTAGGTGGCTGTTGAGTATCAAAGCGCTTTATTTATAGTTTAAAAAAAATCTTTATTGCATAAACAGTACATGACACTTATTTGGGGATCTCATCACCAATATAAGTTATTCTAAGAATAACTTGTGGTTTGGTAGTGAGTGCTTCCTTTAGGCCTTACAGGACTCTATCGTATGTACCGAGATACTGGTTTGAAAAGGAATCTACTTTTTCAATATGTTTTCTTTACCACAATGGACCAATACACTGACTGGGCCAGCATGTTGGGCCAACTACAAACAGCCCAACAGATTTCATTAACTCATTTATTGTCGGGTACCTACTGATCATTCTGCATTGGCACTTCAACAAAGATGGATGTGGAGTGAATTGAATTATACATAGCACAATTATATAATAAAATCACGTGATTTTATTTATATTGATAATGTACTTACATTGATAATAAACTTTTTTTATGCGCATTTATAATACTATAAATGAGCATAAAAAGAAGTGTATTAGCAATGTAAATATGTTTTATTATTTAGTTGTAAAAGCAGATTTGTATGCAAAATGTTAGTCTAAATATGTCTCCGATCCATATCGGAGGGATAAATACAGTATAAACATAAAAAAACACAAAATAACATGCGTTTGAGTTAAAGCCTTAAATCATCTAGCATTAAAAAAACACAGCCCACATTATTTTCAAAAGAATACCTTACGAATTACTAGGTAATACCACCTATGTCTGCATTCGTTCGCGGCCAATTTCCACGTAATATCCGCGTTGGGAGCGGAACGTTTCCCTTCACTAGTGGAGCGTGGCCGATATCGCACCAGCTTGTTAACTGCTTAAGGGTGCATTCCTATAGAAGCGAAGCGTAGCGGCATCGACGGACCACAATGGTTGAAATAGTTATTTCTAGTTTCTGATTGGTCGATACCGCACATTCCAAAATCAAAGAACCAAACTTGACCGGAACGAACCACACGAAAAGAAACCCTCTTTCAGCTTCGTACACATGCGTCGTACACCGACCAACTGTAGAATTATGTATTTTCCATCAATGCTGACCAGCGATGTTTGAAATCTACCAATCGAATCTGGAATACTGGTTATAATGATGGCTGGCTATAGTGTTGTGCCAGTTTCGCCAATAGTATGCTATTGGCGGATTTTGCACAATATCTTCGCTTCGCTTTGATGCAGTGGAAATCAATCCTTACACTGAGATTGCTAAATAAACTGGTTATGCAGAATATTCTCAATACTGGTCTCATTTCAAGTTATCGCAGGGTTAGGCGACTGTCCCACCGCCACGCAGGTAGAGGCTACGCACGTGTGTCTAGCTCCGCTTTGCTAGAGATGTCACGTCCACTACTACACTACGGCTATACGCTAGCTTAGTCGAATGTGGCACCCACGCATCTGAAAGCTTTATTTATTTATTTATTCAGAATAAGACTTACAGAATAATATACATTCCAAAACGTCATACATTATAAATTATAACCTAAGGCAGGTAGGTAAGTCAATTTGCTATGCACGCGGTACACACGTAAATCGGTAACATAGACCCACGTTCTAAAAAAAAGGAACCCACTCTACTAAAATACGCCCAGGGTGGCCGGGTCGTACAAAGCGTGCGTGTATAGTGGGTGCCACAGTGAAAACATAGACCCATCTTGTAAAACAGCTAATATGTGCCGCGTGGTCTTGCACAGCGTGCGTGGCGGTGGGACAGCGGCTTAAAACTGCAAAAGTCTTTGAACTGATATTGTGGTTACTTTTTTTATATTTATTTTTCATGTTGTTTTCGTTTAGTGGCATTACTAAAAATCACTGATGATGAATTCCTTTGTTTCGATAGTTTTATACATTTACAAATGGAAATGAAACCCAGTTGAAGCCTGAAATCACGTGAAAAGTCATCGTTGTCACTTTGTCACATACCTCGATGTGATAAATGATTGGAGGATTCACTAAAGAGAAGCGTAAATTCTGAGAATCGACGCCAATGATGGCTTGCGATCACGAATCAAACATGCGTTTTAATATTACTGGAACATTAGAATTGTTTTCCAATAAAATTGACAGCAACAACCAAAAACGGTTAAAACATTTGACATTAGTGAATTACAATCCAAACAATAACTTTGCAGGTAAGTTGACCCAATTTGTATCGAACTTTTTCTATTGTGATTATTGCTACGACGTAGGCAATATTTGCTTCGTGTTGTAAACAAACGTTCAGATGATGTCCTACGAAAAAAATTTATCATCAGTAGGTACGAAAAATTGTTGTCTAGATTTTTTTATTTATTATTTATTAATTGAGATAATAACATCATAACAGGTTTTTTTATTAAGCCCTAAGGCGATGTTATAACTACTTATACTAAAAATTACATATTTTTGTACATACACACAATACTAAATAATTTATAATTAGTAATTATTTTTATTTATATTATTTATTGTTAGTTCTATTTATTTTTTATTCAATGTACCTATGTCGAAATTATAAGACTAAGTTATTTCATTTTCATTTATCCTCTGCAAGCAAGCAATTCTGTAGCTACTATATGCGAGGACACATAAATGGTTATAGGTTTTTTATTTAAGTTATCTGTTAAGTTTGTAAAACTGTATGTCTTCCAAATAAAACAAAATAAAATAAAATAAAATAATTTTGTTTCAATAACATTTTGTGCCTTTTTCATGGCTTTCGGCATGTTTTCGTAAAATATGTCTACGCTGTTTTTGGACAGAACATTGAGTAAATATATAGCGAGTGACATAGGGGCAAACTTAAGTAGGTTGGTCCTACAAGTGGGCACCTCCAGCATGGCTGTCATGGTGTGGTGGCTGAAAATGCTTATATTTTTGCAATATTATGACTCTGTCAATCAAATAGCGAAGAATTTATGGGCAACCCATTTTGTCATACAGTAAAATATAATGAAATGATAAGCGAAACTATATACCTAATATGAACAAACATTCAACAACAATTCGTGTTATATATGTAGAGTAAGTATATGTTTTAGAATGAGATGTTCTATTACATTATAGCTTTTTGTCGTTAGCCATTCCGTTAGAGATTCTATTCATTATAAATTCAGTATGCAGGTGCCATAATATACAATAAAGTACTTATGGGTCTGAAGTTTCTAATTTACTTATTCAATTTCGGTAGCTGGGAGTCGATGGATAGAGGCGGTTCAGGGCCACTATTCGTGTCGTTGCATGCGAGAAACCTATGTTCAGCATTGGACGTATATGTACTCATGATTACAGTCAAATTATTCCAGGGCGATAAAAGCCAGGTTTTATTCAAGTTGATTTAGGTTGGGAAGCAAAGCTGCGGCAGAAATGATTACCTACTAAATTATAACATGTTTCGTGTTATCCATTGTTTTATTTAACGCTGTCTGATGATGTTTTGTTCGTCAGCAATTCACCACTTTTTTTCACTTTTTTTGCAAAATATGGGGCAAAAGCCAAGAAAATATATTATTCATACATTAGAGTATTTTGATACCTAATATTAAAATTACTTACGCCGCCTTTTGGATTTTTCGAGGTAATAAAGTAAACATATAAACTAAACACAATTCAGTAACCATGCTTTTGGTCAAACGGAGTTCATTATTTTACAATGTAGTAGGTATGCAACTGAGCACAATTGGATGAAATGCCGAATAGCCAGCAGGACACTCTAATCACTGGCGGCGCGGCGCCGCCGGGGCAATGCGAGACGGATACATACGTTAGTCCGGAATGGCTTCCATGACCGCTACTATAGCACCCTGTTAGGACTCTTATAGCCAGGAAAAAAATGATTTTAATTCGTAACACCCATAATTATAAATGTATGTGACGATTTTTCAATAAAAACAGTATTAAAAAAACATAATTAACATTTTATTAATTATTGTGTTTTTCGTGCAAAAAGTATAAATAAATAAATAGTCATTTTTGTGTTTCATTAGTACCTTATTGTATTTTTTATATTTCTTTGATTTTGAGGTTTGTTTTAGAATAAGCCAACTCAAGTCTCCTAGGATCCTCCATGTTGCCTAGGATTTATGTCATAATTATGCTTTGTGGAAAAAATATCCATGATGATGTGGCCAAACCTAAATATTGGTGTTTGATATTGATAGATTTCTCGTTTAATCTTTTTTTTTTTCAAGGAACAGTATTTATAGTTTTTTCATCGAATTTCCGTAGTATATCGGCAATCGACAATGTATCGCAACGTAAGTTCAGCACAATTAGGCTGATCACTCGAGCGACCGTGTTTCGATGTCACGAATAATCTGGATAGAGCTAGAGGCCTTTGAGTGGCAATGCTGGCAAACTGGACGGCTGCGAACGATCAATGCGTGCCAGTTGACAAAAGAGTTGAGGTTGCATCATCAATTGCAGCTGGATTTTGGAAACCATTGTTGGGAAATGTGTGTCATTTACCGCATCTACTACTTTTCTTATGCAGTCTTATCTGCATCGGCTTTAACCTAATACTAAACGAAAGTAAATAATATAATGTCAGCCTGTTTGTCACATTTGACGTCTAAACGGCTACATGGATCTTGATGAAATTAAGAAATAGGTGCTATCTCGAGAAAGGGCATGCTGCTTTTTATTTAGGAATATAGCAAACGAAGCCGTGGACTGAAACTACTCCAAAATATTTAACAAATCCTCATAGTGACGTAGGTATTTATGGTTTTTGTGTAATAAATATTATTCCCTGATTCAAGTCGTTACCACACTCCCTACTTATTTTCCTACTTAATTCAATCTAAAAACAACGACCACCTGGCACATTTAATATTCCTGCAGTTACTCCAGGCAACTGGCCCAAAACTAGCAAAAAGTGACACACGGAGGTACCAAAGTGATTTATTCGCTCGCCTACTTACCGTCAAGTGTTTGAGTTATTTATAGGCCTTCCTCCAACTTGCTTGGACTAGAGCTTCAACCAGGGAATCGGAAAAGACGGAGCTTTCAGTTTCCCTCTTTGTTTTTACGGAGAACTTATTCACTACTTACTTAAGTTTTAATTGCTTCAAGCAGCTAAAGATTCTCTTATCGGTGTTACGGACTTTCAACCGACTAATTTATTCCGTAACGAATGGTGTCGCGCTTGCTCGTTACGATTAGTTTTCTGTTTTTCAACTAACATTAGGTTTTACTTGTAATTTATACGAATTTATTGTTTTTATTGCTTATATTCAGTTCAAGGTTACTTACCGGTCACGGAATATGCCAGTCTGTCCACAGTTAGGCGAAATTATAACAAACTTAATAGTTTCGATTGATTTTACACCCCGTATAAAGAGAGTCGTGCGGTAAAAGATAAACTGTTTGCTCTAGCTTTTTTGCAGTGTTAGGCATCTCTACCCGGACTTTATTCGGGTGCAATTTAGCTCTAAAAGATTCCAGTTTCGGAAGGTTGCAGATAACAATAAATTTATTGCCACGATAGCTGGGGGTGTAATTAAGCAAAACAAAAAGCTTTTAGCCAACAACTAAGTGACTTGTGAATTGTAGCGCTTAACTTGCTTGTGGCAAGAAGATAGATAGGTTATATTTTTTTTGTTAATCTTTATTGTTACACATTAAAAATTAAACTGTAACTGAAACAAAAAAAATAAAGACTGAAACGACCCTGAATCTTATTTGTGTTCTTTCAACTCAATCCTCTCCAATCGTTAATACGCTTACATCTGTATTTGCAAAAAATAAAATCATCTGTAACATCATTCGCATTGAACCACAGAATAATATTTAAGAAATGCCCTAGCCCTAAGGGATTAGGATTATAGAATACAGTTATTAGTAATTAATAATGTTATTAGTAATTAGTAATGTTATAAGTTATTAGTAATTTTACAGTTACAGTGAATGAATTCGTCTAGGGTGAAGAAAATAACTGTTGCCGAAATTGATAATTGTTCAAAATTAAGTACATACCTAAACCTAAACAGACCTGAGCAGGCATTAATCTAAGAAGAAGATCAATAATCATTTATTTCGTACATTTCTAAAGTTAGGTACACGTCACTTTTTTATATATACTAGGTTAGGTTAGGACTGGATCAAATTTATGGTTCAAAGATTTTTGAACCATAAATTTATTTTGACGTTAAAAACCTTGCACTTAACTACAGTTTGAGGAAAACAACATTCGTTGAAAGTAGAGGATAAGAAAACAACACTTTAAAACAATAAAGTCCTTAGTTGCAGCTGTGACTGTTCTTGAAACTAATGGATAGTCTCTGTCTCGAGGAAACTCAATTATTTTCTGCAAGAAACGTTATTTTGTCATATTTTATTTTATTAAGTTAGATCTTCCTTTCGATTACTTAGGATTGTGAACTTTTATGTTTTGTTTTGTTCAGATGGCGTAAGTTTAAAAATATAGTTTAATATAAATAAAGAATGCAACATGTCCCACTCGGCACATGCAGTGCGGCATGCCACGCCGCACAATCTGCACTCGTCCCTAAATTGGTTGATAGCCAGTCCCGCCACCTGAGAAAAAAATTTATAGAGAAAAATTTACACAAAATTTAATGCAATTTTCACATTTAGACGAGCTACGTAGCTAAAATCAAAGAAAAGCACCCTTAGTCACCACCAGTTGTTCAGCCATACCTTATTTACACGGTTACAAATTATATTATATATTACGGTGACGAGTTTTGCTAATATTTTAACAAAACTCGTCACCGTTTTTCTATAATTTGTAACCGTATTTCTAAATAACCTCTAAATGATAAAAAAAGAATAATCAAAATCGATTAGGAATTGGCGAAGATAACACCAAAGTAATTATTCGGTATAAGTCGTGATATTTCAAAAGTATTATCTTTTTTTTTAATGTTGACGGGATAAAGTCTAATCCCTTGGGAATATTTTTTATGAGATTATCTTGACTTATTTGTCAACGCTATAACGAAATAATGTTTTAATCTGTTTATAATTGGTGGAGAAATCGACGAACATAACATAGGTACATAAAAAAACATCATCATCATCATCATCATCATCAGCCTATAGCAGTCCACTGCTGGACATAGGCCTCCCCCAAAGAGCGCCATAGCGCCCTGTCTTCAGCTTGCTCGTCATCCCACCTGGTCGGAGGGCGTCCTACACTACGTTTACCGAGTCGTGGTCTCCACTCAAGAACACGTTTGCCCCATCGGCCGTCGGTTCTTCGCGAGATATGGCCGGCCCACTGCCACTTCAGCTTGCTAATTCTTTGAGCTATGTCGATAACCTTGGTTCTCTGTCGGATGTATTCGTTACGAATCCTATCCTTCAGAGAAACTCCGAGCATAGCTCTTTCCATAGCTCGCTGAGCGACTTTGAACTGGTGGACCAGCCCTATCGTGAGTGTCCACGTCTCAGCTCCGTAGGTCATAACGGGTAGGACGCACTGATTGAAAACTTTCGTTTTCAAGCATTGCGGTATGGATGACGTGAAGACTTGACGTAGTTTCCCAAACGCTGCCCAGCCCAGCTGGATCCTCCTTTTGGCCTCCTTCTCGAAACTGTTTTTACCCAACTGCAGAATCTGCCCAAGGTAAGTGTACTCGGAAACAGTTTCGAGAAGGTGACCATGTACGACCACCGGCCTTGGATCAATGTGACCATTGATCATGACTTTGGTTTTATCCAAATTCATGCCAAGACCGATACATCGGGAGGCTGAAGCTAGGCCGTCCAGCATCTGGTTCAGTTCCTCAAGCGACTCCGCCATTAAGACTATGTCATCAGCGAATCGCAGGTGTGAGATGTACTCGCCGTTTATATTAATGCCCTTTCCTTTCCAGTCCAGCAACCTAAACATATCTTCCAATGCGCACGTGAACAGTTTCGGGGATATGACATCCCCCTGCCTCACTCCTCTGCGCAATTGGATGGGTTTAGACTGCTGACCCTGTACTTGGACACTCATGGTGGCGGCCTCGTAGAGACAACTCAGCACCTGGATATAACGATAGTCTACTTGGCATCGCTGTAAGGAATCCAGAACAGCCCAGGTTTCGACGGAGTCAAATGCCTTCTCATAGTCCACAAAAGCCAGACACAGGGGCTGATTATACTCTTCGGACTTCTGTATAATCTGCCTCACTGTGTGTATGTGGTCTATGGTGCCATATCCTCCGCGGAACCCAGCCTGTTCCGGTGGCTGGAACTCGTCGAGTCTAAAAAAACATACAGGCGAACATTGAACCTCCTTCAGTTAAAAGTACTGCTACTTTTAACCAAATTCCGTTCAGCAACACTTACATTAAATAAAATAAAAACACATTCAGTTCTGAGGATATCCCGCCCGCACCATTTTCATGATTTAAAAAAATATATATTTGTAAAGTACAACATCATTATAAATATTTTTTGAGTGTTCATATAAAATAACAAGGCTTCAGTCCAAACACGCAACCGTTACCTAGATTAAACACGTTAGGTACTCAAACCTACAGAAATCTGTGAAAATCAAGGGACATCTATTCATATATATCTAATTTGTTATTTGTATCGGCATTATATTGTATCTGAAGATTGTCACGTAGGGAGCAAACGGCTCGACCTGAATCACAATACACACACATTTGGGAAATCTGACACTATTCAAAATAGGTAAGCAATTGCTGTTATTCCGTTGAATAAGAATGAAGTAGGTAGTAGAGACTTGATTCACGCAAACAACAAGCTCTGTTTATATATTAAGGATGGATATAATGTATACAACATTCATTGATAGGCATCAGTCCTAGATTATTGTGTTTCTCGTTAATCTTATTAAACCTAACTTCGTTTGAAAAATTCAATTTAAAAAATACTACCTATTCAGCCAATCACAGCGGTGCAAGATAATGCAGTCTTCATTCCAAAATTTAAATTAAGAATAAAAAATAGAAAAGAAATTTTGCTATAATTTTTATTTGGTTTTTTATAAATCTAAGAGTCAAATTGGTATAGGGGTACCAAAGGCCCACTATTCATTATGTTTAAAAAAAAAAGACAGGGTCGCAGACCCAATATGTTGGCTGCAGTTGCGAAATTAGGGATGAAATCTTATTGTAACTAAAATTTTACTAAAATCCAAAGAACTTGAACCAGTGAATATCGCTGAACATACAAATAGGTTAAATCGATAGGTACTGAGGGCCCTCTCCCCCCATCCACCGATGATCTACCCCTCACGTTACACCCTGTATAATAATAATATAACAATACCCGCTACATTAGAACTTATAATTAATTATGGCCCATCTTACTGTTAAGCCACGTCTATAAGCTATTTTCAAGAGTGAGTGACCAACCGTTTCGTTCGAAGGTCGCCTGGGATTTAATGGATGGAGGTGGCTCAGAACCACTATTTGTGGCGTCGTTTAGGGTAGGCATAAGATCAACAGTGGACATAATATATTAGGCTGATGATTAATCTTACTTACACAATAGATTGGAACAAATAATATAAAACAATTCTGCATTCCTTACAATAAATATATCCATGTAATTTCCTGAAATCAGAGAAGTGGAAATGATATGAGTACCGAATGTGCAGTAGAGCTGTAAAGCTGCGTGGCGTAGCTTAGCTGTAAAAGTTCTGCTTAATACCAGTGATATCCAGTGCTTCAAAGGCAGCATAGGCAATCAATTATAGTAGTGCTATCCAATTCCTGGTTGCAAGGGTATATCTTCTTATAATATAAATATGAATCGCAGAATGTGTTGCTAAGCGCAAATCTCGAGAGCAGCTGAACCGATTTCGCTAATTCTTTTTTAGAATATTCCTTGAAGTACGAGGATTGTTCTTATGGAGAGGAAAAAGAGAAAATTTTTAAAAATTGCCTGAAACAAATGACCACCCGGGCGAAGCCGGGACGGGCCTTGTAGTATAGTATATAGGTCGAGGAAATTCCTGAGGCAAACCGATAGGCTCAATCGAAGGTAGCTACTAAAAAGCTGTTGATTACGATTAATTTGAAGAAACGGTGTTACGGGGCGTAATGTACCTTTCGCAGCGAGCATAAAACGTATAAAATCTGCCCTGTTGTTCGTTGCATGCGCTTTCTTGCACCGTACAGACTGCTCGAACGCTCGCTGATTCACACCGGCCCTTTGTAGAAAAACACAAGTCCTGACTCCAAAGCCCCAAAATAAAATAGTGTTGTCAGAAATCCTAATAGGTAACTGAGTTTTAATCCTTATTTTGTGACATTAGTTCGATGTTAACGATCATTATTATGTGTTACGTCAAATTTGTTTAAACTTATTGACTATAATTATAACAGAATACACACAATAAAGTACCCATTGAGTATTGTCATTACAAAAGATAATTCCGATAATTTATTTAATACTAATTTAACAAAAAATATGGTATAAAGGAATGCAAAAAATCAATTACAAGTCACCAAAAGAATTACTTAAAAATTAATATAGTTTGTAGTAGCATTTTTTCAAGAGCATCTCTTTTAATCTTATATCAAATATTATTATTTTCTTGGTTTTTTATCTTTTCTGGAATTTTGTAGATTTTGTGTTGTGTGAAATTGAACCAGATACTTAAACATTTCCTATGTTTCGCCTATAACAGTAAAAAGTTAAGTGTAACATAAAACCTAAGCTCGTACGAATAACTGTAATGACAAGACAAGCGGTATCATGTGTACTGATTATTGTACCTATGAGTATAGTTATTCTGTGCGATCAGTTTATGATTACGAATTACACACTTTTATAGCTTTCCAGATAATTTTATAGCGGATAGATAAGGACTAAAATACTTAAGTAGCCATCAATTTAGGACTAAAATATAGGTACCTACTGACAACGGGAACTTATCAATTCAGATCTTAAATATCTTCTTTGTAGTATTCATCATTGCTGAAGGTCTTGTCTGTCTTGGAAAGTTTTCTGGAGACGCTGGAGGTCATGAACCGCTTCCACACTACTCTGTCTTAGGCCTGTCTCAGGCAAAGTGAGTCCCGGTATTGGCATAATTTGGTCAGACCAGCAGCGTACGTATAAGACAAGCCGTTCATAATTTGGTAGTGTAGAGGCCGCTTTAGTTAACGTTAAGCATCTTCATACCTACCGGCCGACTTATGAAGGTGCCTAGGATTTTTTTTTCTCAAATTCAACAGTAAAATTGAAGTAATATTATAATATACATATATATATGTATATAAATATATTACCTGGCTAATTACTATTCTAGTGTATTTAGCTACATAGCTTCTAAAATATTTAATAAATTCAGATTCAGATAATTTATTGTCATACTTCATACACATAATAAAATCACAATAATGTAACTTAAATTAAATTATGAGACTATGACTCGTCAAACACGATATAGATACAATAGAAATAGGTAATATAGAACAATTTTGCTGTGAAGGAAATTTGCTGTAAATTACTTCCAGTATAAAAAAAACCCGTAGGTACACAACAGGAATAATCCTTTTATATTTCAAAAGATAAACGAAAACAACAATAATATGGTTCCCTTGAAGAAAAGCTAAAACCGTCAATTTGACGTCCTGCCGGATAAATCGGGATTACCAGAATAAAACTACAATCCGTGGCTTTGTGGACCCCGGAAATTTGATTTATTTCTGTGTTCATCGTTCAGTTTTCACAATAACGGAGGCATTGAGGTTTTTTCGCATATAAATTAGGTAGCTTTTGCATTGAAGGTTATGTTTGTTACTTTAAATATGTAGGTACATACCTACGAGATACCGAAAAAAAATCACACACCAAAAAGTCTGCTATTACTGCTTACTATGACGACCGATGTGGCGCGGTGGCCGAAGGTCCGCCTGCGACGCAGGAGGTTGCGGGTTCGATTCCCGCCTCGGAACAATTGTGTGTACGATCTGCAGATATTTGTTCCGGGTGTTCTGGTCGTTTTCTATGTATAATAAAAAATATCTGTATATGTAATGTATTGTATTATGTATATCAGTTATCTATAGTACCCATAACACAAGCTCTGCTTACCGTGGGGCTAGATAATGCTGTGTGAATTGTCCAGCATTATTTATTATTTATTTATTACTATGGCTATATAAATTCTCTTCTCTCCTATGGAACATTGATTTGGGACAAATGTACTCGTATTAATATAGAACAGGTAGGTACCTACTATTTTTGGATTAAAAATGACGGACTCATGTAGGACCTACAATTAGGCAATATAATATTTTAACATTGACTAGCAAATACATTTTAGATATAAGTGTGTTTGTTTTTAAAAATAAAAGCATATTCCAAGGCGCAAACAATAATGTGTTATAATAGTTTCCGATCTAGATTCAAAAATAAATAGGAACACAAATCAGACTGACATTATCCTCTAATAACAGTTTTATGATGGCGATTTAAATTTACAGTAAAATTCCTGACACTTTAAAATAAATTATTATTATCAACATATAAATTTAATTTAAAAATATGGCTGACTGAAAAAATCTTTGATTATACATTTTAACTGAACTGCATGCTTTGATCTTAATTTTAAGTTAAATTGTAAACATTCATACGCTTGTAAAGGCAAGTTTCGGAAGTAGGTACCTACTGTTAAAATTAACATTAACCTGAAACCGTCCATATAAGGTTAGTAGGGGGAAATTGGGGTCCGGGATATTTACATATCCAGCATATAACCTGAATTTCCTCTATTCGTCTATTCATTTTGAGGAGATTAAAATTTATACGGTCCATCTACTTAATAAATATAATTTTTCTCTTGTCATCTATTTATTTTAGGAGATTACAATTTATATAGTGCATCCATTCAATTAATAAAATATACAAGGTCTTGGAGAGTGAAGATTTGAAATAAAACAAACTCATTACGCAGTAAACTATTTTATTTAATATTTTGAAAACACCATTTTCTTACGCATATAAATAATATATTTTGTAGACAAACTAATACTTAAATGTGACGCGCACTGTACATAAATATAGATAGACGATTTGGACGAAAAGCGTTTCGTTTTTGGTACCTAGATGATGATAATAATTCTTTCTTAATGGCAACTGTGTCTGGTTGGACACTTTTAAGTCAGTGTCATGTAATGGAAAATAATTTGCTAAATATTGATTTCATAATTTTATATTCATCTCACTCATTGGAGTTATAAAATTATGAAGATTGTTTGATATTTTCACCAGATCCTAGTTCATTATCTAGCAGGGTGTACCACGTGTAGGTAAGGTTGGCTTGGGAAACGAGATGTTGGAGTCCCCCTTACGCCCTTGGTGGCAAAAAATACTGTCAACGTTAATTGTAACGTTATGTCACTGTCGTTGTCATTTTCTCCCGCTTACTAAAGCCATCTACAACCCCGGATGTAAAAACTCCGTGGCGACCTCTGCCCCGGGTGCTCCTGTAGTCACCCGAAGCTATCACCCAGGAAGATCAGAATAGCCAACAGGCTAATGAACAGCTCTTGAGAAGCCAGCAAGGCTCTCATAGCGACAGCACATGACTTGAGGAAAGCTTTCTTCGACGTAAAAACCGGAAGAAAAAACTCTAGTTCGATTCCTGCCTGCATTCAACAACGTAAACAACAACCATAACAACAACGTTGAGTCGAATGTTGAAGACCACCTGACTGACAGAGCCATCTAGCAAGAAGTTGTATGTATTGAGTTGTTTTGTTTTGTTTGTTGTTATAGATTTGTTTGTTTGTGGCTTGTTTACTAAAGTTTAATCTTTGAATGAAATGAAATCTCTTGCTTTTAGCCACCATGACTAAAATGATCAACTACAAGTGTGTAAATTGTGGAGAACCGTGCACCGCTCTTTTCAAGAGTTATGGACCAACAGTTCTGAAGCTTTCAAAATGTGTAAGTGCTCTTGTCTGTTGGTATGCTACTTCGAAATTATATTTTTTAACTAAAACATTATTCGGCCTTTGGAAACACTGCTCTTTTTCGAGATCAATAGTATTATAGTTTATGTGTTAATTGATGATGTTTATTTTATAAATAGGTACTTACCTTTTATAGTACCAAATATTCTTCACTCAGAAACATTCAAATGTACCTAACCTATCCTATCCTATGTTTAATAATTAATCTTTTCTCTTTCTCTGTATTATTTGTTTATTTTTAACCTTAATTAGTCCTATTATTAGTTTGTAGATATGTGTTTTGCCATGTCAAGTCATCCATTTTTATGTGTTAGGTGTACCTATATACCTATATTTGGGTATCCAAACTGATGATGCCTAATGTGAACTTGTATGTGTTTTTTAGTGTATTCTCTGTCTGTAGTATCTCAATAAAAAAATCTAAGAGAGCTATCACATTACTAAATTTCGTGCAAATCCATCCAGACGGTTAAGCAGGAAGAAGTAACAAATACACACAAACATAACATATGAATGTTCACAAAATTCTTGAATAATAAGAAGTCAAGTACTAAAGTTATACTTATTCCAGGCACAACATAAACAATCAGAACACTTAGTCAATAAACATGATAAATATTGCGGAATTCAAACAGAACACTAAACTCGGTTCCGGTGAGCATAATACTTACATATGTATGTACATACTAACATACCTAACATTGTGCACACAACAATTTTTGTGAATGTGAACCCCACATCCTTTTGCCACTGAGTTCATACATTTTTACCTCACCCAGGGAAGTTGCAAAAATAGGTAAATACTGCATATATTCATCAACAAATATGAAAGTAACAGGGTAGAAAATCAGAGGCATGTTTAGGACAGTTATTGTATTAGCGGTTCCTAATACTTTCATATTTGTTGATGAATATATGCAGTATTTACCTATTTTTGCAACTTCCCTGGCATATCCTAAGTTGAACAGTCTAATACTTTCCTACCTAAGATTCAAAAATATGTAGGTACCTATAATATCTAAGGTACCAATCTCCTCCGTCTAAATATTATATAAAAGGCTACCTTACAGGTAGATTGACAAGACAAAGTCTTCCATTCATTCCTAACTACCTGGTACAACCCATGAGTAGTAAAAGCAAATGTTATATTTTTCAGGAAAAATGCAAAGGATTTGTGGACAAATATGTTGAATACGACCCAGTTATTGTAATGATTGATCTGGTGCTAATGTCCAGGGAAGCTCAGAGGCATGTGCTCTACAACACTGAGTTCAAGGTGAGCCCAATAGTTTTAATACTCTCTGTGGCACAGCTATTGTGCCCTAACTGAGACCATATTTGAAAACCATTATATTTTTTATGATCAATGTGGCGCGTAGGGCATATGTCCGCCATCGACTTAGAAGTGCGGGTTGGTTTCCCACATCAAGGAGACAAAACAAATTTCTTCAAAATTCGTTTTGGGTGTTCTGGGTGTTTCCTATCATCATCAGCCTTTGTTAGTCTCCTGCTATGTCTGACTGCTGACATGGGCCTCCTCTTATGAGTGCCATAGTGCCCTGTCTTCTTCTGTCGATGGTCGTCATCCCACCTGGCCGGAGGACGTCCGCTCGCCGAGTCGTTTCGAGTTGTCTTCACTCAAAAGCATTTTCTCGTAAGACCAAACATAGTGACAGTAGGTATCATTTTTTTTATTTTTAAATAAACAATCCACACAGCATCATCTAGCCCCAACCGAGTAAGCAGAGCTTGTGTTGTGGGTTACTAGATGACTGATATACTTAAGACAATAGATAGATGACCAGAACACCCGGAACAATCATCTGCAGATCGTACACGCAATTGTTCCGAGGCGGGAATCGAACCCGCAACCTCCTGCGTCGCAGGCGGACCTTCGCCCACCGCGCCACAGAGGTCGTCAAAACCATGTCCTCGTCCACTTCCTGTAACTCGGCTGCACACATTGTACTTTCACTGCTCCCCCACACAAAGGTTGTTTTGCCATAGTCACCATGGGGACCTTACTCTGATAACACACATCCCTTCAACAACCAGTTTATAATTATTTTTTTCTAATTTCAGGCTTATTGGAAGCTCCTTATAATCCTGATAATGTTAGAGACCTACGGGGTGTGGCGCTCTGACAGCCTGTTCAATATTGTCATCAACACTATGTGCGGCATTCCAGGCAATAGAACCATCAATGCAACATATTTGTGAGTTCCTTATTTATAACATAACATAGTTTCTGCCACCGGCTTCGTATGCGTTTTTCCGGGATAAAAAGTAGGTAGGTATGTAAATCCGTGTGTGGGCTAAAATATACAAGTACATATGTAAAATTTCAGTCTGGCCCATCAATAAGGTTTGGCGTGAAAAAGTAACAAACATATTTACATCCAAACTCCCACATCCAACGTTAATTAGGTATACACCTCAAAATGCTTTAAATATAGGTATATATTATAAATTTAAGCAGGTTAACTTTAAACCTAGTTTGTGTTGAAAGAACACCAACGTTTCATCCCTTAACTAGGAATTTATTCAGGGTGAGTGCTATCTAGATTCCTAAAGGATACCCCTGGTCAGCTACTTTTGTTGTTCACTGTACCTAGGCACTCTGTATTATAGTATTAATAAGGACAACTTAGGCTTTTGACAAGAGCCCTAACTGGACACTGTCGCCTTAACAAGCACATGTTCAAACTAAGGCTCAGGGACACACTATCCTGCAGATTCTGCGAGGAGGCGGATGAAACGCCCTTCCATCTGTTAAGTGAGTGTGGAGCACTGATGCCGCCGTGATACCAAAGCCACCCAAAGCAGATAAAAACACAAAAAAATTATAAAGTGGACACTATGTTATATAAGTATTATATTTCCGAGGAAAATTAACCACCTACTAACTAAATAAACACATTATATTTTCCACAACTTTAGTAGTAGCTACCTAAGTACCTACCTAACCACTTAAATCATTAAAATACTAATAACATGTCATTGTGATTCTTCTATGACCAAAAATGACATTTACAGTTCCAGAAACGTTCCTGTGGACATCTCTATGCCAGACTCGTGGCTTGTCAGTTGTGAGTCCTGGGCGCATGACGAAAGAGGAGATGAGGGAGACCTGTTTATCTGGGAAAAAGATTTCTACATCAAATTCACTGCTATATTTGCTGGTAAAATATTCAAAACATCCGGTCGCCGCTAAGAATCGACTACTCAATCTCACTCAACCCCTGGATTTTGTAAGATAGACTACCAGAGGAATAATAATTTTTTTTGATAATTCACACAGCAAAACCGAGCCACAAGCTAAACAGAGCTTGTGTTGTGTTAGGGTAGATGACTTATATACATAATGTATTATACAGTACATGATAATGGATGATACATAGTAATGGAACTACAATTGACGACTATCTATAGGTTCAAGTTTTCTTATAATCAGATGTTTGTCTTCCTATTTATAGGTGTTGTTGTGTTCATCTTGACTGTACAAAGTTCAATGAAGTTGATGAAGCCAAGTAATTGTGGTAAGTACCATACCAACTGATTTATTGCTTAGCTGTATCTAGGCATCCTAGGGAGGTTAAAGGTTTTCGAGTGGCGGCCGCTGTAAAACGCGAAACGGAGTGTTGGAAGACCATCTACCCGATGGACCAACGACATCGTAGCGGTCACAGGAAGTCGATGGATGGTGGCGGATCGGGACCGCTCTTTGAGGCGTCTCGCTCGTATGGGAGAACCATCGACAACGGGAGAACCTATACCTAGCAGTGAACGTGTACGGGCTGATATGATGATGATCTAGGCATTTTTCATCCACGAGGTAGGCTAGATCTTATATACAATAAAATTTCATGATTTTGTGGTGCAGAAAGGATAGAAAAATCATACCCATTGAGTAAATACTTACTGTACAAGGAAAGTAAGCGGCTATCTTCTGTATTTTGAACACTTCTACTGCGATCACCATTCCACATGCCAAGCGTGGTCATTATGTCAAAACCCTCTTTTTAATGGAAGACATCTTCAATAGTAGCCGTATGTTCTGATGACAAAACCTACCAGCCAACTATACTCACAGTAAGGGGCCTGTAATCTTTTGTTCTAGTAAGCTGGTCTCGTCTAACGAAGGCGTTTTCGCTGGCACACGTGTCGATCCTGTTCACACTACCAATACTTGTGTGGGGCACAGAGAGCTCGTGTGAAACGCGCGCGCTACAACTCGCTCTGGTCTTTATGTACAGCTTTGCTGTCTTCTCTAATGTATTTACTGGTAAGTACCTACTCTTCGTTTTCAATTTGGTTATTAAACCAGACAGGTATAACTTTATAGAGTACTTCCATGTGTTACATTTTGATCGGTTTGGTCGGGGCTTGTGGCACAGCAGATCACCAATCAGAAGACAATACGACGATTCATACCTGTGACTCTACCACCAATTTTTATTTTTACAGTAGTAGGTACCTACAATTGACTGCACGGTGCATCTGATATAAAGGCCAGAATAGCCAGGGCAAAACGGGCATTTCATAACAAAACATAAACTTATTTAAATCTAGAATATCATAAAAAGTTCAGAAAAAATTTATTAAGACATTGATATGTATATCTAGTAAGGATGCGAAACATAAACCATGACACAGCGGAATAGAAAGGATTGAGGCGTTTGAAATGCGGTGCTGGAGGATAGAAAGGATTAGCTTGACGGAGGTTACTAATAAGAAAGTGCTGTAAACAGAAAGTTCTATGGTTTTTGATTATAACCATTCAAAACAGATAGATAGACAATCCATACAGAAGAATGATAGGACATCTTATACGACATGACAGATTCATAAGAAACATAGAATGAAATGTAAAAGGAAGACGAGAAAAATGAAGACCAAGAATTAACTATGAGTTAGATCAAAGAGAAAACCACTGTCCTGTTGTAATTACAAAGAAGTAACAAAGAGTGCATTGGAAAGAGAAAAGTGTAGGAAATTGCATCATTGCACCGACAAGAGCTAGGCTCTTTAATCTAACCTACTAATATTATAAACGCGAAAGTTTTTGAGGATGTATGTTTGTTGCTCTTTTACGCAAAAACATTATGAAACTTCACAATAATATAGCTTACATATTAGAATAACACATAGGGTACAATTCATAAAGATATATTATATGTTATCATTACCACAATTTTCTATCACAATAATACAGTTGACTGTTTTTCCGTACAGTTTTTGTGGTCCAATTAACCATGGAATAAAAAATTTTGGTAATACAGTTAACTGTGTTAGCGAAAAGATATGGGCCGCGTGGACGATTTCGCTTGCATAGAATACACAAATATGTGGAAAACTAGCCTAAAATTTGAATGGGACCAAAGGGTCTATAGCCTCAGATCTATAGCCACTAGCCAGATGTAGAAGCAGTGTGTGATGGGGTCTTTTTAATTATGAATATTAGTATTTCTTACCTAATAGGTAAGCAAATCTACCTCTTCATAATTTTAATAGCCAACAGTGTCACTTATACTCACTATACTGGCGCATTGACCCCGAAGTGGATCTTGGCCTCCAATACAATAGATCGCCACCGACTTGTCCTGCGCCTCTCGTCCTGACCGGTCCAAAGATTTGAGTTGAGCGAAGGATTTAATATCAGGTATACAGTCAACTGTACCAGCGTAAAGATTAAAATTGGTGGTACAGTCGTTAGCTACACTGTACTACTGGCATGATTCGTCGTTTTCTCTTTTGATTGATTGGTCACTTATTATTATAGTATCTAATTGCAAATCAAAACTAAATTTGAATTGTTTCTATTGTTTCAGTTCTGTATGAATGTCCTATAGCAGTAACTATTCTAACATTAATGGTAAGCAACATAACTAAATATACAACTAGCTATCACATAACACCTTATCTAAAGAATTTTGTTAGGTAAATAAAACTATATTGTAAGCAATATCACAGAGTATTTATTTAAAAATATAGGTATTTGTATTTCCTTACTTTATTTTGATGCCTAGAATAGTTAGATGAGTATAACAACATGAACTACTATCATGCCACTACAGAAATAACTGCTTTCAAAATAGCGCTAGCTTCTTATGATGATCCCCATTTTATTATGAGGAGTTCAAAAAGATCTAACAGACAACTTCATATTAACAGCAAAATTATGAGAATACTAAAAACTTTTGTATACAAATCAAAGAAACCTAATTAGATCCATAAGAAAATTGTAGGGATAATGTGGACTTCAGAGTGCATAGGTACAATACAAATCATGCAATAAAATACCTTCATAATTATATCTATGCAAAGGAATCTTAGTAGCAACAGGTTGAAAGAACATTCAATTACCTACACTAAGTTACAAAATATACAAACTTACTTGTGCACTTTTACATGTTTTGTTCAAAACACCACTTAGTCTTTGGCTATGTTGAGCAAATAGAAAGAAAACTTTAGTGGCCATTTTTAAAAATGAAATGCCTTAAAACAACTTTTAAAATAAAGAACCCTTTATTGATAACTTATGACCTGGTACAATAAGATCTTTCGAGTTACAAATAACTGTGCCTACAACAACCTGCCTTTGTTCAAACAAAGAAATAGTAGGTATCCTCCATTTGCCAATAACTTTAACATACTTAAATATTACCTACTCATACTAGAAGCATAATTAACTTACATAGAAAATATTTGCCTTACTAATTTGTTTTTGTTTACACAGAGATAAATAATTTTGGTACAATGCCAAGCGAAGCGCAAAGTGTGAAATCTTGACATTATAAAGTAGTTAAAAACAATGAATTTGGAATGACCAGCATATTCACAAATAATTAGGGAATAACAAAATAAATAGTAAAATGTAACTTATTATTCCTAAGGACTGAGGGGTGGATCATCATTCCCAATCATCACATCCTCATACATGACATCATTGTTCCTCCTTTGGTTGATTTTCTTCCGGACATAATCCACCAAGTTGTATTTTCTTATTACAAGCACAAGGCCAAAGACAAGGAGCACTAAGGCAAAGACTGTGATGATAGGCGCTGTAGATCCCTGGTTGTTCTCCGAAGAAAGCGATTCGCAGCCTCCCTCGAAGAAAACAAACCCTTCAACACAATCGCAGTGCAGTGTTGTCCCATTACACATCTGGTTTTCTCCTTTACAAGCATTTATGTCGCTCATGTTGCATGGCCGGATGTAATCTGTTAAAAAGAAACTAGTTGAAGAGACCGACGAACCGGACGAATTGATTCAATTAAATAATTGTCTACTTACCGCTGGAAGCGCAGTGCATGAGATTTAACGCCAAAACCACAACGATATCGATGCATTTTAGTCCCATTTTTATTTTCATGTTACGAGTTTCACTTTTACATAAAGAAATATTAAAAATACCTACGAAGGTTTTGGGAATTAATCTTTATTTCGAGCGGTTGCTTTGTGCCGAGTCCGATTCGCAGCAATAACAAATTTTTGTACAGTGTACGTACATACAATGTCGAATCCCGGTCAAATCAATGTTGTGCTGTCAGCTGTCATATCACATTTGACACGTCAATGTTTGTTGCGTTTCGTTTCATATCTTTTGGTGGTATTTTAAACATGAAATTGAATTTTCAGGTTGTTAAAAATATAATTAATGAAAAACAAAGAAATTGTATTAAATCCTTTTCTATTTTTCTTACAAAAACTAGTAACAAAACTTAATTCCTCCATCATGGGAGAGATGGCGCTAAACTAAACATTATCTTACTGGGAACCAATTCAGTCTTAACGTCGTCGTGTCGTCCGTAGCTCGATTCTAGAAATTGTACTCCTCTCCACTACCGTAGGTGTATTTTTCAGGAAGGACGTAGTCATCAGGGTTGTGTCCAAAAGCTTCTACCCCGCCGTTGCCGTCGCTAACGCCTCCTTCCCTGTCCAAGATAAAAGTTAGCTAGAAAGGTTGCTCGGTAGGTAGAGTCAAAGGTTGCTCGGTAGGTAGAGTCAAAGGTTGCTCGGTAGATAGAGTCAAAGGTTGCTCGCTAGGTAGAGTCAGTAAGGGGAAGCGCAGCTATGGGGGAAGTGCGGCGAACATCAATATACAAAAACCGAGCAATGATAATTAATATTGCTAAAACTGCCATCTAGTCGTGAGAGGACGAACAAAATTAGTTCCAAGTAAAATTATTGAGAGCGCCACTTGAATGAAATAAGATGTGACGCAATTTTTATTATACACTAGAGATGAAATTTAACTATGGTTTGAAGCTGACACGTACCTATGCGTTGCCCTGCTCCAAAAATCGTTTTTGTGTTTCAATTGGCTAATCTATTTAAAGATGCCATATAACGTAAAACCTATTAGTATGGTTGATTATTTACTTATTAAGAGGCGTATCTAACGGGTTTGCTAAAAAAACTAGACTTTGATGTAAGTACGGGATACCCTTGGTAAAAAAGTATTATGTGGTACTTACATAAAATTCATTTTGTTTCTTTGGTTCTTCGAATGTAAAAATATATAGTTTTCATGTTATAATTTTTTTTTGTAAGTAAATATTAATCAATAAATTGATATAATATTTAAAACTTACTTCAAAGGCTCGTGGTCTTGACCGTGATGTCTTCCTTTGCCTTTCTTCGGAGGTTTCGAGTGTCCTTCGTCTATGTCCTCAGATTCCGGCTCTCGATCTCGAACCCGACCTATACGTGAACAGAAAATCACACAAATAAGTTAGGTACTTATTATTTGTGTAGGTAAGGTACCTACCTAAGTACCGCTAGAAACTACGGACTACAAGTTGCGAGAAATGGGGTTGGTTAGGCAGGCCCACGGTCTAAGTGTGGGGCCTGGGATCTCTTGCATTTCTCGCCCCTTTTTGATAGGTCGCTGATAAAAATTGTGAGTTTCTTCACAGGTAGAGTCAACTTAAACTTCAACTTCTTCCTAGATGGCTCTGCAACAGGTAGAGTCAACGACAAAAAAATGAAAGCTCTTAGGGAGGGGTAATTATTAATGAGACAATTAATTTTCCAAATCGAATCAGTAAAGCTGAAAATTAACTACCTACCTTCTTCATCCAAATCGTTATTTCATGTAATAAAGTGTATCATATCATATTATGCTAAGATGCAGTTTCAGTGTAATTTTCACAATTAAATCTAGCAGAAAAAAATCACTGCTAAGTAATTGTGTACCTAGTACCTACCTATACCTTATATCTTAATATCACCTATTTGTGTCGTTTACCCCCATGATAAACTTCTTTGTTTGTTTATTCTATGCCTGTATTTTGTACCTGTGTCTAAATAAATGTTTTTTCTATTCTATTCTATACATTGTTGGTAGTGAGTTAGACCCCAGATTCTGGCTTGGCATTCACTCGTTCAGTGGGCTACATTTTATTAAATTTACTTATGAGTAGGTATACCTAGGTAGGTAGGCCGTTCATACATTCATTCCTGTGAACGTTCCATTCATTAACCATTCGTTCTATTTCAATATGTTTATAACTTTATTTATATTATCGTGAACTGCGGACGTAATTATTTATTTTAATTAATGAATAATATTTTATAGCAGCTTACACTTAAGCTAGGACCATTTACATGGTATTTAATTTAGGTACGTAATATTTAGTAATAATTATGATAGGCTTAGAACTTAATAGCATCCTCATCATAATTATTATCAGCATACAAACTTCTACTGCGGGATACCTAATAGGCCATACGACCGAGGACGCCGTAAATAGCGGCCGTAAAGTGCCCCCCTCCATTGACTCCCTGCGATGTCTCCGGTCCATCTAGTGGATGAGCTCCCAACTACCCACTTTACATAGGAAACATTCCAAACCAACTTATAAGTTTGCCGCTGCTTTTCGTCCGATTATGTTTTAGAGAACCACCCTTATAAATTTATAGATAAACAAGGTTTCCAAAGGCTCTTCAGAGAAAGTCACGATAAGTCAAGAATGCCTTTAATCATAAGTTTTTAAGCTTACGTATCTAACGACCACGATGCGATATCTACCCGTGAAGTTATAAACTCTATTCAAACAAACCACTTCAAAAATCCTCCTAGCGAATTTGTAGGGTGTCTGAGCTTAGTAGGTATTACCTTCGGCATTTCTCTCGTGGTTGTGACTGTAAGCACCATCCTCGTCATAGTCATCTTGTCTCTGGTGCTCGTGGCTGTGTCCGCCGTCCTTCCCTTCGTCGTCTAACCCGAACGAATCCTGAAAAATAATAAACATTACACTTAGGTATTTCGATGACGAGACCAATAGGACCATGTCGAAGTTTAGTCTCATAACTTAGTGCATTGCAGCCGACACACAATTTAAATTTAAAGCACTAAGTAGTACAAAAAGAAGCAAGCAATAGGTACCTTCGTATAAGTTGTCCAAGCACATGAATTTTAGATTCAAAGATCGCGAAGGTAATAGGTATAATTTTCACCTATAGATACTTAGATAGTTTTGCTGTTGTGTTTTGTTTGTGTATGCCCCGTGGCGAATGTCTGTAAAGTGCATGAATGAAAATACCTAAAGCATCGTGTAACTAATTTATCCATGACTAATAAGAATAGAAATAACACAAATAGTTAAGATACCTAGGTATTACAAATCTCTCTACACGGTAGATCAATACATTACATATATATAAAAATAGAAATAGAAAATGTTTATTTGCGTTTTATATAAAATAATACAAATGAAGAACTAATAAAGATAACGAATTAGGAACTAATAAAAAGAATTTAAATACGAGAACACAGAAAGGCTACCGGCTCAGCATTGACACAAGTGCCAATGCAGCGCTGGTTTTCAGCGGCGGCGGCCGCGGCGGGGCGGCGCCAGAGTACCTACGTACCTACCGAGTGCAGCACTAAGCACAACACACAATAATTATCTCGGAGTAGTTTCTCAAAATCAGTCATCATGCCTATTAGCCACTTTAAGTCACTAATCTGTAGATATTGCCTACTCTAGTTCTATTCATCTGTAGCTGAAATTTTAATATATTTCTGCATAAACCACTGTAAGAACCAAAATTTCAGTGTCAAGAAGTAAAAAAATATACAGTGAAATGAAAAAGCACAACAATTTTGTACGAAATTTCCGTTTTCGATCGATTAGACTACGATTCGGACGATCTTAATGAAAGTCGGCCTCCAGTAGGTATACCAAAAACAAAAGATGATCGCGCCAGGTTTGAGTAATTTATCTGTAGCCTGTTGAAAAAACGGAAAAAAACTGACGAACAACGAGGGGTTTTCGCAACGCTGATCAAGTATTCGTCAGACAGTGTACCTACCTCTAAGTTTTTACGCACTTTTCCTCATCAGCACAAGTCCATTGCTGAACTTGCCCCACATAAGGTTCACCATAATCACCACGCTTGGTAGGCGATTTGGTGATCCCAGTCCCAGTAGAGATGTTAAAATAAACAAAAGGAAACTGCTGCCCTTCCACTTCACTCAGTTGGAGGGGGCTAGATTCGCCGCCACGGGCACGTTACTTACATACAACATCATTATTAATCATATAACCCACAAACTTACTGAACACAGGCCTCCCCCAAATGACGTTACAAAATAACATTTATATGAAAATACTTTAGTGTTTTATAGTAGACATGAAACTCCTCAGTCTGGCTTCAGACTTACCTGTTTCTCGAACTCGTAGTTGTCTCCGGCTTTCTTGTGAAAGGAATCGAAATGTTGGTAGCCTTTCTTGCCGCCTCCGTTCTTCTTGCGAGAGTAGCCGATCTCACCATCTCCGTCGCTTTCATAGGATCTGTGGAAGTTATCTGGCTGTGGACGAAATTATTTATTAAGTACCTCATTTATAATTTCAGCTGAGAGGAGAGATAGTCCCTCCCCCAATGACCGTCTCATCAAAATGACGAAGTTCGAGCCACCGGCAACCAGCAGCGGTTTCCCCATCCACCGGTCCACCCTGCGTTGCGCCAAGAAGTCCAAAGTTACGTAAGTATGTATTTAAGGTTAAAGATTGGGAACATTTTCTGTCCGATTAGCCTCCCAAACAGCCTTTTTTTGCATTTTCATTTCATGGGTTTAAAACTTTACGAACTTAAAATCAAAAATCAAAAAATGAAAAAAAATGAACTTAAAATCAAAATTGTTTATTGTTTTAACTTAAATTAATTAATATATTACAGTGGTATATATACTCTTTTAAGTAATGTGTGACATAAACCTGTGCTAGAGGGTCTCGCTCTGCAGCGCGGCTATCTTAAAGATAATTAAATTAAGTTTCATATTTAATATAGATACTTAAATATGTAACATTTACATAATAATGACAGTTAAAGTACATAAAGTTTTTCCTACAAAATACAATTAAAATGCCAGAGAAATTATTGTTCTTTAAAAGGTTTACAATAATAATAATATAATTTGTGCTAATCTTACAAAAAACAATGTATAATAAATAATCGAACGTTGAGTGAATTAATAAAATTAAATTAAAAGTAAAAGTAATATAAAGTATGGTAAAGGTAAATTTAAAGTAAGTAAACTATGCTTTTGAGAAAGTGTGTGTATGAGTTGACACTTGAATAGTATAAAATAATATTAATCCTGGACAATCCAGATAGCTCCAAGCTAAGCAGATTTAGCTAGCTTAGTACTACTATTGACATCATTTTTGAGGTTGCAGGTTCGATTCCCGCCTCTGGACAAATGTTTGTACGAGCTGCAGATATTTGTTTCGGGGTTTCTGGTCGTTCTTCTATGTATAATAAAATATATATATTGAAAAAATATATATTGTATTATGTACCTATATATTAGTCATCTAGTACCGATAACACAAGCTCTGCTTAGCTTCTGGGCTAGATGATGCTGTGTGGATTGTCCAGCTTTATTTATTTATTTAATGTTTTATTAAGAATTTTCCAGACCTTGTCTGTACTAATATTATAAAGAAGAAAGGTTTGATTTTTTGTTTATAATGAATAGGCTCCGAAACTACTGGAACGATTTGAAAAATTCTTTGTCCGTTGGGAATTTACACGATCCCCGGTGAACATAGGCTATATTATATTTTCAAAAAAAGTAAGGGATCCGTACTAAAACCGTGCGAAGCCGGGAAGGTCCGCTAGTATAAATAAATGAATGAATCATGTAAACTTACCGGTGCCGCTCTTGCCTCACGAACGTACGAACCGACGGACATCAAATCACCTGCCTCTATATCTTCCAAAGTGACTGGCAATGTTGCAGCAACGTGCAGCAATGCGATTGCAATCGTTGCTAACCTCAACGTCATTGTATCTGGAAGCAAACTATATCTACCTACTTATTAATTTGTGATAATGGTATTTGCACAATTAAGTACCTAGGTACCTTTTAAGTAATTTGGTACACATGATTATGTTCGTTACAGAATATCATTCTATTAGTAAGATTTGGCAGTGGGTACCTTTTGCTCAGCTCTAAGCTGACCCCAAAGACATGCTTAGACATACCAATCTAATCCAACGATGTAACACACAAGAGCTTTATTAAAAGGCGACCTAGGTACCAAAATATGCATCCTCCTTTTTATTTGAAAATCTTGTATTTAAATAAAAATCAATTGCTGTTCGTTTGTCCCGCTAAAACTCGAGAACAGCTGGGCCGATTTAGCTGATGTTGGTTTTGAAATGTTTGTCGTAGTCCAAGTTTAAACGGTGAGAAAATAATAATAATTATGGTAAAATTGCGCAAAAATTGCACGCAGCCGGAGCCGCAAGACGCAGCTAGTCGGAAATACAAATACTTTAATGTTTTCACGTTTAGGGATCTACCTACTCCCACTTAAATTTACAAAAAAATGTGTAGACCGAGAACTTTACAAAAACTAAAAGAAAGCTTCCTTTCACGAAGCCGTCTTAAAAGTATTAAAATGGAGCACTCTATTTACCTTGTGTTACACCAAAAAACAACTGTCAACACTAGTTCTACAAATCGACTCGTAGCTGCGGTTAAACTCTTGGTTTATATATCTCGATATTGCAAACGTATCTTTCACAACTTTGTTACTGACCCCTAATTTATTTTAAAGCATTCAGTTTTTGCCCGTGCAAAACGCGTCTGTAAAATCTACGGAACTAAAACCAAATGATCCGTGAAGCATTATCTAGCTCTGAAATCTATAATAAAATCTTCTATTTTCTATAGTTGACCGTTTTTAACTTCAGTATTTAAGTCTATCAGTTTAGTAGGTACCTAAGTAATTGATTTAGAAATAGTATTAGGAACGAGATAATTAGCATTACTCAAACGGAAAGCAATCTTGGGTGATAAGTACAAATCCGACCTCCGAATCAATATAGCATGAAATTAAACTGCAACGAAAGCAAATAAAGTAAAAGGTGCTAAGGCGTGCAACTGAGTAAATATTGAGTGGCAGGTAATATTGAAATGCCAGTCCGTAGATATCTAACCTAGGTAGGTTTCCTTCTATCTAGCATTAGCTTAGATAAGTTAATGTTACATTGGAGGAAATTTAAAGTACCTACCCACTGCTGATTGATTCAGATGTTGAAAAAACCCATTCGTGAGCGTATTTATCATTCATACTATGTTCGCCGGTCATTGGTTCACTTTCTTTTGTGGTTGTAATAGGTACCTACTTCTTTATTGACTAGCCGAAAATTTGATACCAACGTCAAACACTATTCTACTTTTTATGGTAGGTAAATTATATATTTTCTGTATAATAATATTTTCTTTTTGTAACTGATACTTTATTTTAAACAATACGTCAAGCCATTTTGTTCTTATTTATAGATAATTTTGGGATTGTTTCATCTGTGTTTGCGGTGTATACGACTATAAAATTATTTTTATCTTTCAGTGCCTCTGCTGTGTTCTTGGTATTGTCTTTGGCGTCTACGGGATCTTTATCCCGTAATATATCTGGTAAATCTTCGTAAGATAGCTGCCATTCCTTCTTTAGTTTTAACATATCCAATGATTTCGCTCTGGGAAAAAATAACATTGTAATTTTACTATAAGGTTTATGTAAGTAACACGAAAAGTGTTACTTACATAAACTAAGGCAACTAAGAAATTTGTAAATACTTACCTATACGAGGGGCGTTATATGTATTCTTAGTATCGGGGTGATTCATAATATTGAGAGTAATTAAATGTACATCATTAGTTAACGACATCTGAGGGTTTTATTATAAAATTTCATGTTGATAACTTGATTAGGTTGCACTATGGACATTATTGACGCGACAATGTTAAAGAAAATCGAGCACCGCAAAATATTTTTACAAGGCTTTATGTACCGAAATTGTAATAATATTTATTTGAATAAAATATACCGTTTAATCAAAAAGAAACAAAGAAAAACCGTACCGTACAAGTAGTTTTCATTAAAAAAATAATTAAATCGCCTTTGTTTTTGAGATACCTAGGTAGGTTAGATACTAGGTAGCTAGGTACCATAATATTTTTTTATTTTTTTGGTATGTCGTGTATCCGATCATCTCATTTCATCAAGGTTCGACAATACATTATATTATTATATTGTAGCACTTACATTTTGTTATTAGAGACATCGAATCTGATAACCGGAAATCCGACTTCCTTCCCCCTCAATATAGTGTTTTTCGCGAGGCTGCTTGTTATTTCTCCGCTTTTTGGGTTGTCTGATGGTACTATAAGGACAACCTGAAAAATACGAGTCCTCTATGAAAAACACTTTTATTTTGGTTGTCATTAGCCGCTCCGAATTCTCCTTGCAAACATCCAGGAATTCAAAAGCTAAGGGTGTCTTTCTATCAGAATTAAGCACCTACGGCGTTTATATATAGCGTTGATACGTAGTAGAATAGACTTTATTCTAAGTTTTTATCTCTGTATTATTTTCTGTTTTGTGTGTAATAAAGTGTTATCTATCTATCTAGACTTTGGATGCTTTTTATACGACACCGCGGCGAAGACACACTTGACGAAACTAGATAAGGTTCAAAACACAGCGATGCGTCTAATAGGCGGCTTTATAAGAACTACACGTATCCACGCTATGGAATGCGAACTTTGTTTATACCCATTGCAGTTAAGGCGAGAATATCTTGCCACTAAATATTTTGTCTTAAAGCCCAGTCAATGACGAAAAATCCTACCATTGAGTTTTTAGAGGAATTAAAATGTTTATGTCCATCTACTTATTGGACCAGGAAAAAAGCCTTTACTAAATTATATTTTTGAACAAACTCAAAAAGAGGTAATGAAACACTGCAACCCTTTAGAAATGTTTTCCTTACATATTTGGATGTCTGATTTTAAATTAGATTTTATTAAAGTAGAGATTGACGGCAATGATAAATCAAAAAAACAGTATGGCGATGGACAGCTTAGGTGTTATACTTTATTTGTGTTCAATATAATATTATAATAATCATAAATTAATAATAATAATCATATTGAAGAAGGAAACTTTCCGTATTACTTCGTCAGGTAACACAATTTTGTCGGTGGAACTATTTGCAATCTCAAAAGCACTGTCATATGTCACTGCCGTAGGATGTAAGAAGGTGGTGATTCTATCAGTTAGCCGGAGTGCTTTACAGCATATAGCTCGATGCGCCTCGGGGATCCGAGGTGCTTCGGTAGCTTACTCGATCCTAAAGAAAGTTTTATTTCTTTTAGACAATGACGTGCAACTCAGATTGCAATGAGTTCCTTCCCATGTAGGAGTAAGGGGAAACGAGGAGGCTGACCTGCTTGCAAAACAGGCTGTTGAGATCGGGGCTGAAGTGTACATCGTTCAGGAGTACACAGAAGTTATTAAAATACAGATATAAGGTTTTCGAAAAGTGAAAAGAATTATTTAGCGAAATATCTTGCACGAAATGGTAAAAAATATTCAGTGTCAACCTCCTCGTGTCCTCTGGTGGGTGAACAGCGGATTGAAGCACACACACACTCACAGGCTGCGATCCGGACATATTCCACTAAATAAGTTCAACCACCTTATGAGGGAGGTTGACTCCGATAATTACACTTTGTGCGGTGTTATAGAAGACATTCACCATCTCTTGGTGGAATGTGTTCGGACTCAGTCACTGAGGAATCAATTAATCGATGATTTTAATTTGAATCTCGCAGAATTAGGTTTAGTTCAAATTTTACTTTCCACCCCATTGTGCACGGCCGCTAAGGCCTTGTACACAAATAAATATGATAGTATTAGATAAAGTAAATAGTTTGTGATTGTATAACGGGACTGGCATATTCGCTAAGCAAATAAAGTCCTTATAAAATAGAATAAAAAAACAGAGTTATGCTACGAGTAAGTATGTACCTTTTATTTTATGTTGTCAATGCAATGGAATCGTTTGTCATTTTCACTGCTAAGCATCATATTTGGTGTGTTAACAATGGTAAGAGCTTCTCGGCAATGCTTTGGGTATATTATATGTGACAAAACATATCTACCTATGTAATGTAGGGACCTATTGTATGAAGTATACCTATCAGTCGGCTAGAACCCATAACCAAAGCCCTGCTTAGCTTGTGCTATATGATGCTGTGTAGATTATTTATTTACATTACATACCTACCTATAACCAATAGTTACCTGGAGTATGTTATGCACTTTGTACTTGTCATGAAGAGCAGGCCCGCGCAAGCAGTGTGCGGTGAACTGCATGAGGTTTCGAGAGCGCGTGTCTCGCACGCATCGCGCCCACTTCTCAATCGAGGAGGCGTCCCACGGACAGAGCGACGCGCAGAGAGCCAGCCCGCGGATCGTTGGCAAGCCGATACGTGGCTCCTGCTGCTCGGCTAGCATTGAGTGACCTGGTACAACACCAGAAATACAATACTGCTAACTAGCTGGCTTTTTTAGCTATTTTCACATAGCAATACTTGCACCTTGACTCATCCATCGAGCATCGAGCAACGTTGAGCATACACTGCTCAACGTGCCACACCCAAGCAAAGAAAAATTTGCCATGATCACTATCCAAGGCGGACGGAATTAGTGATCCTAATGGAGGTGTTAAAAATACACAAAAGGCTGCTTCCTCTTCTATGGCCAGGTTTCCTTTGTCGGCGCCTATAACATCCACGGGCTGACTTCGAGGGGTCGCTTCTTACGGTGCGACTACCACGGCTAAGGCTGCTCCAATTTAAAACAATAAAAGACAATCTTGGATCAGGCAGTATGAGAGTACCCAGAACACTACGTACCTACCTAGTACCTAGGCACGAGGATATCTATTTTAATAGGCATTGCTGTCGATTTTAATTCAATAATAACCTTGTGCTAGAGTTCTAGCCACGTAGTCACATAACACGATCTGTGGCTGGGCAGGCGGCGCAGCCAGGCCTGGCCACGCGAGGCGCGCGTTCTCGCGCACGAAACGCAGCACGCGCGGCACGTCATTGGGGCGTGTGCGTCTCACGCGTACTCGAGACTGGACCTCGGTGCCCTTTACCTTAAAAATTACAAAAAATTGACAGGTTAGTCGAGACCCATAAATAGTGATCTTTCTGTGGAAAGATTCAGCCCAACTAGTAAAGCCTGAAAGAAGAATCAGCTGCCAACGTAGTCCTGGAATGCGAGGGAGTAACAGCGCAATGACTAGAAATCCTCGACCACCCGAGGTCACTTCGTGAAGCATGTGAATATCCCAGGAAGATTATGTGCTTTTGGACGGAGTTAGGCTGGTTAGACTAGCAGAACACACCACGCACAATGGACTAATCTGAGTCTAAGTGCGGATATAAGAGTACACACCATAACCATAAAGCCTGAACTTGATAACTAGATTTTTTCAACATCTGCGAAGTCTTTCACAAACCACCGGATTTCTAATATTAGTATATTAGGTTATAAAGTACCTACCGCCACCATGGATTGGAATTTATTGAAATGGGTTAATATTTTTTTACTTATATTTACCAAAGATCTTTGCCATTTGCGGCAAACTACTTGACGATAGTTTGATTGTTTGAAGGAAGTAATAAAAATCCGCTTTAATAAATTTGTCTTGAAACTTGCTTACACAACAAATCTAACATACCGTCTATTCTGGTTAGAAAAAAAGGGGATCTTGCCTTTGATACCATTATTTTTTTTGAAATTTCATCTTTTTTTGGTGTGTCTGCGGCAAACGTCCGTTCTGGAATCCTGCAGTTCGTAAGGATCTGTGGTCTCTTGAGGAAAATTCTTCCCGCCAACCACTTAGTGAACGCGTGCATAGTGGGGCATCCCAGATCGATGTTGTTTAAAATGTCAAGCCAATACCACTACTATTTTCGTTTACTCATTATTGTTAATTATTATTGTTTTTTTTATAATTTACATAAAAAAAAACCATTTTGTTAAAAAATCAAAAATTACTACTGTGCTGTAGCATAGTGACGGCGTCGTTTTAATGCCAATGTCGTATTGGTTTGTTTTTCAGAATTTGAACGATGTTTCTTAACGCAAGGAGGTATTTCTAGTGGAAACGACATTACTAAAAACTTTTTTATTTGTATCAATGCACTGAACACCATCGAGATTATGCGAGATATAATAATGTTTAAAATCTCACAAACATATTCAGAAAACTAGAAGCCTGGAGATTTTTCTCCGTATTTCTCCGTATGAAAGGGTAAAACGGGATCCTATTATATTACTAAGTTTGATTAGCGGAATATGTACCGCCCTTGGGGGCTCTAGCAGTGAACGGATTTAATCAACATGTTTTATCCCTTCACTGGGCTCTAGCCCATGTAGCGCCCATGTGCAACTACTACTTAGGCCTCCATTAGATGCTTGAACAAAATGGATACGTAAATATGGCAAATGAAAAGGAAAAGAGAACGGCGCGGCGGCGAATGGAGAGAGCCACAGATTTCTAAAATAATTATAACAGTGGTTGGTTTGTTGTTGGAAACGAAGAACATACACGCCCCACGCTTTTTTCCATTAAAATAATTTCTTTTATTTATCACTCTTATACATCATTTGAATTATTTAAAAAAAAAAATCTACTTTTTAGTTCGGTTCATTTATAAAAGCTTATATTTATAAAAGTTTATTATAAAAGCGTGTTTTATTTAGTTTTTTTAAACTATTATTTATTATACTTAATAAATAATAGTTTAAAAAAACTAAAAAAAACACGCTTTTACATACACTCAAATCATGGTAAATATTCCTTTTTTAAATGACTTTAGTAAATACATCTGTTTCAGGATTTCTATAAAAACCTCTGCACAAGAATAATTAATAATTAAATAGAGGTTTCTATAGAAAAGATTTTAAGAAAAAGGAATATTTACCATGATTTGAGTGTATTATTTTTAGTGTTAATAACCATAATAGTTTCTAAAGTTTCATATGTAGGTATTTAGTTTTTTTTTTCTTCCAATATTATTGTCAAGATTTTGCTTAGGTCATTAGATGTGCAATTACACGACGACCGATGTGGCGCGGTGGGCGAAGGTCCGCCTGCGACGCAGGAGGTTGCGGGTTCGATTCCCGCTTCGGAACAAATGTGTGTACGATCTGCAGATATTTGTTTCGGGTGTTCTGGTTGTTTTCTATGTATAATAAAAAAAAATATCTATCTATGTAATGTATTGTATTATGTATATCAGTTATCTAGTACCCATAACACAAGCTCTGCTTACCATGGGGCTAGATAATGCTGTGTGAATTGTCCAGCATTATTTATTTATTTATTTAATTACAGAAAATTGTCTTTTTTCCCATTGAAATCGAGCAAAACTGTATTTCTTTATGGCATCGACCCAGCGACCACAGCGAAGAATCCGTAACCTCCTTACTCATTCTCTTACTTTCCATAATCTCATGTCAGCGCTTCACCATAAAATAAAGCTGCCAAAATTCCTACCGAAATTGACAGTTTGTAAGATGAGATAATATATCCTACTAATATTATAAACGCGAAAGTTTGTGAGGATGTATGTTAGTATGTTTGTTGCTCTTTGACGCAAAAACTACTGAATGGATTTTGATGAAATTTCACAATAATATAGCTTACATATCAGAATAACACATAGGCTACAAATTCATAAATATATATATTGTATATTATCAAAAATATCTATCACCACGCGGGTGAAACCGCGGGGCGCAGCTGGTACTTTATATTCTCTTTGGAGGAAATGTGAGAAAATTCAGGTTTGGTATATTTTTTAGTAAAAAGATAAAGTAAAAAAAATAATAAAATTTAAGTGATGTACAATGATCTGATTGTATCGGAATGAGTTTCCTGAGGGGTCTGGGCACTAGCTCGCTCAAATTGATCCATTTATCTCAAACAGCCAGTATTAACACATCGTTAAAGAGTTTCAGAAAACCCTCTCCTTGTGACGTGTGCTATCCATCTCAGGAAAAACGACCAGTACGTTTCCATCCGTAAAATAAAGCAGGAGCCTTGCAGAGCAATGGCAAATGCTTCCAGTATATTTTGATTTTGTGCCCGTGTGTCCATCATCATCATCATCAACCTATAATAGTCCACTGCTGGACATAGGCCTCCCATAATGAGCGCCATAGCGCCCTGTCTGCCCTGTCCTGTGTGTCCAGTCAATCAGAATTCTATAGATTTTGTACTGCCATATCTACGATATCCGGCTCGTCGCTTATAATATATTCATTCATTTACATATTTTAGCATGCTTACCCTTTCTTATACATTTTGACTCTTTTCGTAACTTGTCCAATAAATCTATATATATAAAAGAAAGTCGTGTTTGTTACAACACTTATAACTCGAGAACGGCTGAACCGATTTAGCTGAAAATTGGTGGAGAGGTAGATTAGAACCAGGAGTCTAACATAGGATATTTTTATAATTTAAATCATTTGACACATAGATTTGGACGGGGGCGAAGCCACGGGGCGCAGCTAGTATAATATAAACGGTTATCAAAAGAGGACAACTCTCCTTAACTTGAAATAAAAATGTGTACATCCGTTTTTAGAGGTATCATTCTTACAAAGCTACATATTGGTTGGTATCATACAACCATCATCATCAAACAACCCTTCACTCACTGCTGCACTAATCTCATCTAGATTCGTACTGCGACGTTTGCAATATCGTCTACCCATCTCGTCCAGTTTCATCTTTTAATTAGGTAGTAGTCAGTACCTACATTGTATTTGGACACCTCAACTTGTCTTTCAGTGTTTCGACTCCACGAAAGTGGTTATTGAGCGTGGAAACCAGTGCCATGCAAAGCTTATCAAATCTTTCCTGTACTCCCAATATTGGCCACGGGAGCCCAGTGTTTGCGGATTATGGATGAATTTAAACACTCCTTACCTAGATGTGCTTAGCGAGAGATTCTCTCAACAGGGTAAGAAAATTCACCGGCAATGAATATAAAATATAAAAATGAACATTTTAATAATGTCTCAATTCTGAAAGTCTTCCTTATATATTGATTTATTTATTCTTCTTGCACGATAAATCAAATAGGTATAAACATTCTTCTAGAAGTTATTACAAAGGCGAAATTAGCCCTAATATGAGTCTTAACCTATCAGTTTAATTACAAGATTTTATAAATAGTCAATGATGGATAGATGATATATAAACTACTATATAAGATATCTATTTTATTACATAGCCCTAGCCTAATTGATTTATTTATTAAAGAATAGGGTAGAAGTAAAGGGTAGTAGTTTAGGTATAGTGTAAGAACCAAAGCACTCACTATCCTATGTTATTTAATGCTAACTATAAAAATATATGTATGTTAAAACTTAAATTGATTTATCAGACAATTAACTATAAAATTGAGCTTGTCATGGAATATGTCGACATGCTGGAACTTGTGCACGAACTTGTTCAGAAATTGGAGTGCACGAACCGTTCGTTGGTGCTTTATTTCCGTGTTTTTTCGGAGGACGACGACGACGCCACGGAACAAGTGATGCCGCCGACGACGCGTACCCGCACGCACGTTATTTGATACAAATAGGATTAGGATTATTATTTACTTTATTATGTAATATGAGATAGTACCTACCTAATTGATTCCGAACTGAAGCTTACTTTTTAGCTCCAACGTATCCACATCAACCATTCCAGAGACAAAAAGAGATGGATAGAGATACATAAGGATAGTACCTATCCATACTGCATTTTATACACGTAGGTACCTACCTACAAAATGTACCTACGCTGTATTAATTCCAGCATCAATTTATATTTTGCTTCACGCGTGTCCCGCACTATGGCGAATTGATGATATAGACATTTTTGCATTAATCTCTAAAATGATTTCCCTTTATTCCTTAACAGAATTGAATATAGTAACTTTTTCATCATCAGGCGAACGATTAATAGCTTTCGAGCGCGTGGATCGTACCAACGAAATGAGGGTAATTGGCCTTGCTGTATCTACCAAGGTCTACCCGTGGATGATCAACGAAATGGAGGAATGGGCGCACTATACCACATGCAAACCGGATCAAAACCGGATGTACTTTGTAGCGCACTGTCAAAAGAGTCCCAACCTTTTCAAGAAATATGACGTAGAGTATTTTTATGAAGTGAGTTATCCGGATTGCTACTCTTTTCTTTACTTTGCCATCATCAAAAACTACAGTATCATCATCCCAGACTTCACGTCTGGGATTATGAACTTAATTATTGTATAATTCCAGGCAATTCAAAAATTTTTCGGTTTGGTTAAATAATGTTAACGTCATAATACATACCAATCTATCTATTCAGCCCGTGATTACCTACTGCTAGGTATATAGGCCTCAATTTTTCCCTTTTGGCCGGTCCAGTGCCACCCTCATCCATTCCTTACCGGCTTTTCTAACGATGTGGTCTGACCACCTTTTTTGGCTATACGGAATGACGAAAGATGGACTGGACTACAGTAACGCAATGTTTATTACCAAGGATGCAGACAACCCGCTCGTTATACCTGACTGCTTTTGGAGCATCATCCAGTTTAGAATATTATCTTCTTTTCCAGGTCCAAGTACTAGGCACGGCAGCGGAAGTCACCGGCCAGGGTGTGGCAACTAGATTACTACACAACGTACTCGCTCACGCAAAGGACACACGCCACCCACTCGTGATGTTGAACTGTCTCAGTGAATACAGGTAAGAACTTACTACCTACCTACACTTCCTATCTACAATCTACATGCCAGTGACTTCTCCATCTCTTCCCGCGGGTAAGAAGCGACTCTGGGATATACTAACTATATAACTTTTTATAACAACTCTTATGCATGTACCTATTCTATAAGTATCTTTTGTAAATTTATGTTGTTATAATTAAATGTCTTTCTATATATACCTACACAGTAGACGCACAGTAGCGTCCTGCAGAATAGACCCACCACTTTACTCCAAACTGCGATCACCAACCCGCATGTCAAGCTTTGCCATTACGGCAAACCCTCCCAAACATTGACCTTTGGGGCAGGCCATGTCCAGCATTAAGGTGCAAAAGTCATTCGGCTGAGATATTCTAAACCATCTCAATCACTATATTAATATTATTAATATTTAGTATTGATATTAATATTTAGTATTGACGCGTTAAAAAGCACACAGGTAATAACTTAGGACAATTAGGACGTAGTTACCTAATTTAGGCAAAGCTTTACTCAACTAACCGTCCTAAGTCTTGTTTAAAGAGTTTTTGAGTTCTCTTGAAGAACAGTTTACTGATATCGAGACCTAGACACTTTATAGGCGTTATTAAAAAAAAAAGTTGGTATCGGGAGGTAGAGTGAACGTTAGAGCAAACGAAAACAGTTTGTTCTTACACATGCACGTCTAAGACGCGCTGTACCAAATCTCATTCAAGATGCGAAAGATATTTACTAACATTCACTCAACTATCCGATTCCCGCGGACTCTGAAAACTGAAATCCTTTTACTGAAATTATTAATTTGGACTTTGCAGCAAAACGTGTGCCAAGCGTTGCGGTATGAAGAAGGAATGGTCGATGGATTACTCCGACTTCATAGACGAAGCTGGCCAAAAAGTGTTCTTTCCGCGGCGGCCCCATCTCACTGTTTCTGTCTACTCCAAGAGATTCGATCCCGCACTAGGCGGCCAATACCCCTGTGAGAAGCAGTATCACGAGGATGTAAAAGTAACCATACCACCGGGTACGTATTACCCTTGAATTTTCAATAAAATATATGAAGCACTGAGCTGGAAATATGTGGCACACTGTAGCTGTTGACAACGCCATCTTATGGTAGCGAGCGGCATTGTTATAACGCAGTGAAATTACTAGTTGTCGCTACTCCTCACGCTTGATTACTAGCGCCATCTATAGATGCTGAAAGATGATTTTTTGGGCGAATAATTTAAAGATCGCTGCGGATCAAAAGTATCCAATTATACCTGCAGAAACAATAAAATGACATCCATTGTGTTAAAAGGAAACGACACTCAAAAAAAAAACAAAGTTGATGAGTATCTTAATAAATGGTTATAAATTGTATGAATAAATAAAACGATGAAAATAACTGAATCCTTTTATTAAATGCCATAATTACTTCGATTGGTTAATAGAAATATAAAACATTAAATAACAATATAAATACTGAATTGAACTTACGTACTAACAATTAACACCTACAATAAAATAACATTTTTTAACTCTTCCTGAGTAAGTTTGTAAAATTGCGAGCATTAACTAAGATTTATCTTAAAACCGCCTGAAGCTATACAGAGGGCAAGCTCTGCTGAGTGCCGAGGTAAAGCTGCAAAACTATGTTTGTTTCCACTATCGAAAAAATACATATAATAGGTACTCATATATATGTACTTCCTAGGCGAAACAAACTTAATCAAAAACCACGTTTACGAAACGTTCAGACGTTTATAAATTCCATCACTTATAAAGTCACATTTGATTTTTAAGATCTCTTCATTGTATTTTCTTCTATTTATTTTAAGTGCTAGTGTTTCTTGGCATATGCCCATTGGGCCCCGCCTTCCTTGCCGCCTTTCTTGCCTCTCGATGATTCGTGTTTATGGTGCTCGTCGTGGCCTCGCTTGCCAGTGTAGCCTTTGTGGTCCGCATCAACATGGCCTTTGTTGCTGGGGAAAGAAAACGTTTATGAGCACAGAGTGGTCAGTAGTAATAATGATAAGGAGCCCGAAACGCCCCATTGTAGCTGTGGCGATCCCGGCAATGAATATAGACCCCATCCTATCATACCGAGAGGATACTAAGGCATTATAATTTTTAGGGGTATTAGGGAACTGGCAGCAGCATCCACCTAAGTACGTGGGTATTTATCACTATTACTTAGATCACAACCTATCTGCTAAGCTTTGCAGGCGGGTTAGATTCGGGCTATATGACCAAATCGTCCATTGCGCTCTTTAAGGGAGGCCCATGTCCTACAGTGGACTTTTGGGCTGATTGATGCTACTGTTCCAACTAGAATCTGAATCCAGTTGATTAAAACTCTTTAATCACCGAGCAATGCCTTACGATGATGCTTGCTTATGCGGAAGTTAAACGGTGACGAATAAAATATTATTAATTTCACTTATTAAGACTAATATTTAGGAGTACATAATTTAAATTTGTTTGTAAACTCTGAACGTTTAAAATAGTTGCATCCGTTGCGCTGCAGGAATCTGAATCTTTTCTATACAGTGGTGTTTTCATATCTCGTCCTAAATAAGTCACGACGTCTTGCACGCTCGGCTTTTAATTATCTTTAGGATTTTCCTACAAAAATATTAAAGGCGAAAGTTAAGTGATGCTAAGAACTTGTTTGTTACACAAGACCTAAAATACAGGATAGATCAAGATATTTGTCGTAGGTACGAGTAGATGAAACTGGTTACGAAGTAGCGGGACGGCGGCGCGGCGGCGGCGGCCCAGGCCCGTATTATGAAAGCTTGCTCTGTCATCGATCTATGCTTGAGTAATGCTTTTCTGTCATTAAATGACTAAGCAAGCTTTCATAATACGGGCCATAGTCTTCTATAGTGGTCACAGGACGAACATATTTCCCTTGCTCGTCGACTTATTCTATTGGATAAGCTAAGCCTATATTACATAGCAGTGTACTAAAGTTGACGACTTACCTATATCCTTTCCTGCCTTTCTCTACGTAATCGTGTCCTGCGTCGACGTGATGTGCCTTCTTCTTGCCGCTTTCATTAGAGGCGTGCTTGGCGTTGAACTTGCCGAAGCGATGGTGCTCGCCGCTCTTGTGGTAGTCGTCGTAAAACTTGTGCTCTTTGTGAAACTCATCCTTGTGGTATTTGTTGTGATAGCCTGGAAGGATGTTTATAATCTTCAATAAAAATAAAAACAGGATCTGGCGTCGATCAGTCGCATCTCAACGGAGAATCATGTGCGTGGTGGGTCATATATTAGGTACTAGCGGATCGTCCCGGCTTCGCACGGGTATTTATTATTTTTATTATTCATAATTTATTTGCGGCCGTTTCTTTCTTAACATTGACTCTTCTTGTACCCGTACCCCAGGGACGCCTATATCGCATACTTGGGTATAGTTAGCCGAGTGTGAGCCACGCCACTTTTTTCTAATACTTACATTTTGAACTCGTGATATCTTTCGAATGAAATGTCCGAATGTAATAATTCAAAAAGTTATATTAAGGTATTGAAGCAGTCTTGAACATGAAGTAATTTATTTTGATAGGGATTTCAACGGTACAAATAAATGGCCTATTCTATCGGCGGCATTTTAATTAAATTTTTAAAATAAAAAAACACTTATTGTGGCGTAACTATACCTAATAGTTAGATATTATTTAAGGTATTTTTTTTACACTTTGGGTTACATTATTGGAGTTTTAGTAAGGATTCCTAATTTTTTTAATATAGCCTATGTTCACCGGGGATAGTGTAGCTTCCCAAAGGTGATTTTTAAATCGGTCGGTTAGTTTCGGAGCCTATTCAATACAAACAAACAATCAAATCTTTCCTCTTTATAATATTTGTATAGATTATCCAAAATATTCATCACCACGCGGGTGAAACCGCGGGGCACAGCTAGTGAATAATAAAAATAATTAATACCCGTGCGAAGCCGGGACGGCCCGCTAGTAAACAATATATATTTATAAATTGTAGCCTATGTGTTGTGTTATTCTAAAAAATCGGTTAGGACGGACGTAAAAAACATAAAATTCGACAACAACAAACACAACAGTCCTTTTTACTTTATCGGTAATTTTGGACTCGACAACGTTGTAGTTGTCGAGTCCAAAATTACCTATATCGTCACCGATCGATCACGTAATAATACATGGACTGGGACTTAATGCCCTTATGGACAAGAGTAGGTAACGACTATATTGACTGTTAAAATTAATAATAATATGTTAATGCGTTCTTACATTTCTTACAATTATATGCAAAACAAACTGCGTACCTAACGTTTTATTTATAAATTCCCCATTATGTCACAAAGAAAATTAATGTTTTTACTCAGCTTCTGAAGGGTCACGATTTCACTCTATCCAATTCAAATGGCCCCTGACCTAAAGACAAGGTCACACTTATTTAGCTACTATGAAAGTTTCAACACAAGCCCACAACAAAATTCTATTACTTGAATGTACTAACCACAAGAATAACTATGGTAGGTACTTGTAACCAGAATGTTGTATAATAAAATAATGAGACTAGATAATTGAAAATAAGTCGCAGACGGGGTCATGAAAATATTATTATAGATGGTATTGCATAAGGTATCATTGACTTTCTCTAACCGCGAAGTGCATTTTACCGGTGTTTATAAACCAAACTCTTTTACCTGACCCCAGAAATAATAGATTTCTACGTCGTCTATAGATATTAATTAACGGAATAATTAGTTTAACATTTTGTCGTTATAACAGAACTTTATTAAATGAACCTAGACAATGAATGATGTGACGACCTCAGAGGCGCAGTGGGCGAAGGTCCGCCTGCGACGCATTAGTTTGTGGTTTCGTTTTCCGTCTCGGAACAAATGTTTGTACGGTCTGCATATTGAATGTGTTTGTTCCGATAATTAGCTTATATTGTTCCGGGTGTTCTGGATGATTTCTATGTACTTATAGTAAAAATAATCCCATAACACAAGGTCTGCTTAACTCGAGGCTAGATCATGCTGTGTGAACTGTCTAGCGTTATATTATTTATTTTATTTTAAATTTTCAGAAACTTGAGAACGTAATTTACCTACTCTAGGAAAGTTCTACATAAACGAATGACACAGTCTTAAGTCTGTTTAATTTGCGATTGCCAAAAACATTCTTACCTTTGGTCTTATGCCCTTTCTTGTGCCCCTTCTTCTCATCAAACTTGGCCCCTCTGTGTCCGTGAGCCTCTTCCTCGTGGTTGCCCTGGTGTCCAGCGTGGTCGTGATGCTTCTTCTTCTTGCCACCAGCTTCCTCGTACTGCTTCTTGTGAACCTCTTCAACTTTCTCGCCTTTACCGCCTTTGTCTACATAGTGGTCTTTGTTGAAGTTTTCTGTGGACTGAGCAAAAAAAATTTGTAAAATCAATCAGAAAAGATCAATTACAAACCTAATCGGTTTATAATTGATTGTTTGTGCAGTGTGATGCCTCAGGCTAAAATAACAATGTTAAAGATGAACATTCTCGTATTTTTATGTTGTTACAAAACATTATGTAGTGAGTAAACAACTTGCACTCTCATCGAGCAAGTCATGGAACATAACTTTTGTTAAAATTTACATTGAGCTGTATAATAATAATAAAAAAATCTAGCTAGGTATTACTTTAATACTAAGCTGGTGTTAAATCGTACATTAGGCATCTTAGGTACCTATTAGTGTATCGGAGAAAAAATTGGCCCCCGGAAATTTTTTATGCATTTATAGTCATTGTTATCATCAAATAGAGCACCCCAACTGTAAACTGCAATAGACTGAGAATACAACGTTTAAAACACTGACAGATAACAAAAGCAGATGAAACCAAACATCTTACCTTTTCACCACCTTGCTTATGGAACCTGGCGTGCGCCCCTCGGCCGCCTCCTTGAGAATTCGACTGCGAATGCTTATGCAGATGGTGATGACCCGCAGCCGAAGCCTGGTCACTATTCGGTGCCCTCAGCAAAGGAGACAACACGGGATTTGACGCTGATGAGGCAGGATGGAGCGTAGTGAACTGAGATGCTTTAGCAGATGGAGCAGGATGGAGCATGGCGAACTGAGATGCTTGTGCAGATGGGGCAGGATGTAGCGTAGCGAACTGAGGTACCTGGGGGTATGCTATGGGTTGGTACGTTGGGGCATGATTTGGTGCATGTACCCGGGCAAGGTAAAGAGGTTGATTGACTGTGTGAGAAAGTTGTTCTGGTATTCGATGATTGCTTGAAAACTGATTCGGTTGATTAGTAGGTTGATTTGAAGGTTGTATTATCCTGCTTTGATACGCGAGTTGATTTGATGCGATGGGTTGGTGAGCAGCGAAGTCAGTTGGTTCGAATTTTCTACCGCGAATGATTTGTTGTTGTAAAGTTGAAGCTTGATTCAATGGTTCTATTGGTCTTTGATGTGTCGGTTTGTTGGATGAAGGTTTATTTGGTTCTGCGTTTTGAGTTTGAATGGATTGCTGGAAATTACGATTAGACTGTTCCTCTTTTTCAATTTGGATAATGGGTTGATTGACATTAGGAGGGCGATTGGGTTCATTTATGGTATCTTTGAGTTGATCTTTTTGGGGACTCACGCGCTCGCGGGTGTATCTTCTACCCTGGGGTTGATAATAATTGCAATGACCCTTGCATTGTTCATCAGTCGGCAGCGGCTCCACCACTTCTTCATGAATAACTTCCGGTGCTAAATCGTTTTCATCTTCATCATCGTAGTATTCATATTCTCTAACTATGTAACTCCTCCGTACTCGTGCGACTTCTGGATCTGGTTCGTAGTCGAACTCTTCACTAGCAAGCGTGACAGCCAAAAAGCACAGCAGCAGCAGCGACCGCATCGTAAATAACACTCCACTGCTTTAGTTTTTTATGCCACCTTTCTAAGACGTCTCGATAGTCGTGGTAAAAATGCGATACCGCCAGGATTTCGTGATTTCGTTTTTATACGTCCTATCTCTACTGTATCGTGCAGATAATACTGTTTGGTTAGGTGACGAGCGCGCGCGCGCGACGGTTCCTGCAGTGACACTGTTAGACTGCACCGACGCGCGGGCCGAACTAGAAAGCGTTGATAACCACCCGATTCAGATTGAAACACGATTATCTTCGCGAAATTTACAATGAAAAGGGCCGTGAATATTTTGCTTTCACTCATCTGATTAGATTGCGTAACGAATGGCACTTGTGAAGGTATAAGAAAACTTATTTTGGAAAACCACTAACAAAGCTCAAACGTTGACTGCTACCCGCTTTTTGTGTAAGATTCCATATTTATATGCATCCACTGTGCTGCATCCACCTACAACAATTTGTTAATGTAAAAGATAAAAGCTTGTGTCAGAATATTTCCGTAACCCGATTGACCTGCCTCCTTGACCAACATCTGAGTGGTGCAAGTGGTTTTTGTGTTCACGAATGAATGTCGTTCATTTTGTCGCGTGCCTATTCTGGTAGTTCTCTTGAAAATGATTTTATTAAAACATTGTATCTTCATACGTAAACAGTGTTGGATATGATAGCTAGTGCAATGTATCTCAAAATCAAATTTAAATTCACACGTATTTTTGCCTGAAATTACAACATTTTGGTACCTACCAATACCTACCTAATAGTCAGGCCCAAACACAAACAAACAAGGTTCTCCTACTTACCTAGTAGGCTACTACCTAACTTACCGAAACGAGAAATAAACAGGTGCTGATGATGTCTCCCAGTCGATTTCGTTCGGCTACGGCAACTGCGTTACCTGAGAAACCATTTTAACACATACCTACGAGTATTTACTACAGTGTGTTTTACAGTGTTGGTTGTCTACCCTTTGGTGCGCTCTTTGGTAACTTGAATTTCATGGTATGGTACTCAAGTTTAACGAAACGAGAAAAAAATTGGTACCTAGGATGTAACTTAGGGAAAGTACTTACCTACTACGTATGCATAAATTAGAAACCGGCTTTACGTCTATTATTAGCAAAGACAAAAATTATTTTCTTACGAAAGTTCTCGAACACGATGCTGCGGCCGGTTAGCCAGAATAAGCTGCGGTCACGCACGATTGAATCCGAAACACTTTTCAATCAACACAAATTAGTGCATCGACTCAAGATAACAATCAATACCTATTGTGTAATCTTACGGTGGTACAACTTACGACTATAATCGCTGAATAAGGTCAATCTTCCAACATTTCATGGCTGTGGTCGAGCCCTAAGAATTGACCCCTACAATTCAGCCCGTAGATGTCATAAGAGTCGACTCAGGACACCTACAAAGGAAGAGCAGCAGCTTCCTTCTGAAGTCATAATATTTTTTTTGTAATCTGTTTTTACAATTTGGTGTTACAAGTTTTCACACTTTGCCCAGCAGGACGTATCTAGAATACAACATACATAACATGCCTACAAGAAAAAGTTAGAGTAATATAAAATCTCATCTATGTATTTGTAACCTCTACTGCGATCCAACTACACAGGCAGTGTGAGACGGTATCCCAGAGACGGATAAAGGCTAGGTACATTTATCATGGTAAAGAGCCCTGATAAACGAAGCGAAGCCATATGTTAAGCAAGTGTTAGGTAACACCGATAGACATCGTAGACCGTCTAATCTAAACAAGAATTATTATCAGGCTAGAAAAAATTCTGGGATCACCAAACACTGGGTATAATGCCGCATTTTACATTGCCAGGCTCAGTACCATCACACGGTAAATTTTCGTAAATTTTTACGTAAACCATAAATTAATTCAACAGCAGATTTTGTAGTGATTTTCGTTGAGACCCTTTTTTTACTGACTTCTGAATATAGGGCATTAAAATCTGCAGGTAATTTAGGTAGGTACCTATACCTACTAATAAACGTATTCCGACGAAACGTAAACCTACATACAACATTCCAACACAATAAGTCGCAAGCACAAACATCAAGCATAGCATGAGTAAAGTAAACAAATTTGTTTTTTTGTTTACAGATAGAAAATAATCTGATAAGATACAAATCATATCAACATAATATTCATACTAAATTGTTCAATAACGTTAAGACCTACAGATCTGAGACGTGGACAGGGCAGTCACGGTGGTGGTCCACCATTTCAAGGTCGCTCAGCGAGCTATGAAAAGAGCTATGCTCGGAGTTTCTAGAGAAGGATAAAATTCGTACCGAATTCATCCCACAGAGAACCAAAGTTCTCTAAGAATCAGCATGCTGAATTGGCAGTGGAACGGCCCTACCTCGCGAAGAACCGACAACCACTGGGGTAAACGTGTTTTTGTGTGGAGACCACGACTCGGTAAACTTAGTGTAGGGCGCCCTTCGAACAGGTGGGATAACGACCTGCGAAAGACTGGAGGGATATGCTGGATGCGTTAAGCTGAAGACAGGGCGCTATATGGCGCTCATTAGAGGAGACCGTCCAGCTGTGGACTAACATAGGCTGATGATGATGATGATGATGATGACGACAGATCATAAACATTTAACTATCGTAGAAAGAGAATGAAAGCATCTAAATGCATCTGGCAATGAAAGATTAATACAAACTAGGGGCTTGATAAAAGACTATGGGTTAGCAATCATCTTTATGTTGGTGACTAAAACAAGGTGGGTTCAATTTCAATGAAATCTTCATAAAACTCATTAAATTTATTTTGTGTTCGTAAACAAATTGATGAGAACGCCTAAAGCAAAAGGTGCATCTCGGTTTTACATCAGGTAGGTATGTATGCAACCACTAACATTGTGATTATTTACAAAATTAATTTGGTAAACATCAATTAACACTTTAAATATTTATTTTACTGTTATATTTATAAAAAACCGGCCACGTGCGAGTCGGACTCGTGCACGAACGGTTCCGTACCACTATCTATAATAACGACAAAAAAATCATGTCTGTTGTTAGGGGGGCCCCCCTTATGCGTGGCCCAACGCATTGGCCCAACGTGTACAGGACGCTTTAAATGATGGTTTTATTTTAATTCAACTATGTATTTTTAAAGTGAATATATAACTGACTATTTCAAGCGGAAAAAAAGTTATTATCGAGCAAAAACGATCAATAAAATCACGTTGGTTGTATGGGAGCCCCCTTAAATATTTATTTTATTTTATTTTTTAGTATTTGTTGTTATAGCAGCAACAAAAATACATCTGTGAAAATGTCAACTGGCTAACTATCACAGTTCATGAGATACAGCCTAGTGACAGACGGACGGACAGCGGAGTAATAGGATCCCGTTCTACCCTTTGGGTACGGAACCTTAAAAACGTGCCTGTTTTATCATAAACGACAATAATTTACCTTAGCCTCAGAAATGACAGAATGCATACACATACAAAGAATCATACAAGGAATTGTATGAGTATAGATGAAATTATAATAATATATGGGTACTATGGCACATTTGAATAGATATATAGGAGCAATTATTAAAATCAACGTACCTAATCATTTATTTACAATCTATATACATATATTTGGTTACATTATCCTATTTAATTGTAACATTTTCTTTCATTGACCGAAAACCTAAAACAATTATATTATTCACAAACATTTTCTCGATGTCTTATTAATTATTATCTTTAGCTTAGAGATCTTTATTAATTAATTGGTTTAAAATAAGTTTCGTTTTGCCTTTCAAGTCCTACTGTAAATTTCACGTATAAAATACACAAATATCCTAGTAAGTCTTTATAAAATGGTCTGCAAGCGGCGAAAAAGCCTCGGGATCTTTGATCTTTTTTTTCTTGCGGAGAGGACAGCTCTTCTGCTTGTGTCCACTCTCTGATTTATTATGCGTGTGCTTATATTGAGCAGATATTGATAAGCTTTTTTTTATTAATTTTTTTTGGCACCTAATTTTTTTCACTTTATCCGCGTGGATTACGTCATTATTTATTGTCTTTGCTTCGGGGTTTTGATTCACAGCCGCCGGGTGGGACTCCGGGGAGACTTCTAGCTGGCTGTGGTGCAGGCAGGTCGATGTCGACTGGAAATAATTATAAATTAAGTATTTCAGAAGGCATTTACTGTGTGGCCGTAGGGACATTCAAATAAAGATGCTAGAACGTAGTAGTTTTACACACATACTAGCAGGGTTGGAAAAAAAACAGTTTTTTTATATTTTATAAAACAAACAGTCCAAAATGTTTAAAACAAGTGTTTTTTTTTTACTTATCAATTTCAAATCAATTATAGCGAATAATAAAATAATCAATTTCTAAATTAATTCCTAATTCACATTAGTAAAAGTTAACAAAACGATAAATATTTACTTTTGTTGCATATCTCAGTACCTCTAATCTAATTATTAAAAATTGAGAGAGGAGAGAGAGCGGGGAATATGTACCGTACCCATTAATCCAGTGAATTACTTTCTTTCGACGGCCGACATAGGGACTTTCCCTGCGGGACTTTACTGGCGGGTAGTTACCTATGCAGTGTGCAGTGTATAAACGACCGACATAGGGACTTTCCCTGCGGGACTTTACTGGCGGGGAGTTACCTATGCAGTGTATAAATACCACAGCCTGTCTGTGGTATTTATACACATTCATTTGCAATTAAAGGTAGTTTTAAACCCTTTTTTTTCTTAATATAAAACATAGTTTTATGTCAAACTGTTTTAAACACGTGTTTTAAAACAACTTGTTTTAATCATGCCAACCCTGCATACTAGTACTTATAAATATATATATATGTATATATTATACATGTCAGGCTGTTTATGCCAATAGGATCATTTCCACCTACCAGGATGGTAATGTTTTCAATCGAACAATGAAGGATCGGTCCTTAGCATACAGAAAGTAGGCTTTTTCCTTCTCATGCGCGCCGCTAGCTCGTCTCCGTGCCGGCTGACCGTTGTCTCTCATTACGTGTCACCTGTATGTTGTCAGTCTCGTGACATCGTCTGTAATATAATAAGACTCACCGCAGGGTCCCTGGTGGACTTGGCGTAGACGGCGGCGCGCTCGGCGAGCTCCGAGCGCAGTCGCCACGCGCGCGCTGCTAGCTCGCGTCTCAGTGCTGGCTGACCGTTGTCTCGCACCGAGTGCCATCTGAAGGTTACAAGTTAGATTTTAGTTCTAAATTCCTGATACAGCGACACGAGTTAATTATACTTCTAAGAACCAAATAGACCCCGGATGCTGACTCCGTAGACTGTGTTTTTTACTTACAATAAGCTAGGTATCTACTTATAAAGCAGGATTTTCTGAATAACTTAAACTAATTTGTTTTAATTCACAACTATGTTTTTAGGTTATCTACGCTGGCGCGTTCCATCTATATAGGTACCTACAAAAGCTACCTAGTTGGTACATTTTTCTACACATCCAGCTCAGAACAAAATTAGTAATGGAAGTTACCGTGTGAGCAATTGTAGTATTCTAGCTTGTTGACCGGCAGATCGCAATGCGAGGGAAGCTGCTCGCAGCGACACGACCTCGCCGCGATCCGAACCGTGGGCAAACGCTACTCGCATTCCTGTTGTGTAGTACTGGAGTGCTATTGGTTGTAAACCTGGAATCAACATGATTTGATTTATCGACACCATTGCCATTGCGCATGCTGAGACGGAAAAGCCGTAACTAACTGACGTAGTCTACTTAAACTTTTAACATTTGGTTGAATGTTTATCTTACCTCTTTCATTCATCCAATTGCCATACAACACGTAATGCTCCCAGTTCCCTGGATCAAGCTCAATAAGTTTGTTAAGGATCCTTTGCTTGTCTTCAGGCTTGATCAGCAGCAACTCTAAGTACGGTAGAATGTAGCGCGGCTCCAGTGTAATGCAACGTTCAAGCATGTTCAGGGCTTCATGGACGCGGTTTTGCTTTCTGAAGTATCACCAAATTTGTTAAGAATAATGTTACATAGGTACGTAAAAAATAGTAAAGTTAAACTAAACAAAGATGGGTGGATTGTGTTAAAAATAAATGATATGACGGCTGATAGAAATCGTATGGAAGAAAACATGACGTTGTGCCGACCCTGCATAAGTGGGAGCAGGGCAACAAAATACAAACATGAAAGATGTGTTTGATGATTTAGCAAATAACAAGTCATCAACCTTTGACATTGAACCACCCGTGACGTGTTGACGCGATAACCTAATATATGTCTTGCCGTGCATTGCATTGTCTGTACAAATATTGTCGAGGAAGGCAATTGTGTCGCTTATTCGTACAAATGTGCATAGGTAGATCACATAAAGATAAAAATCGCAACACACATACCGTTTGCTATTTATGTATAGCAAATGTTAGTGATAGCTGGCAAATTTCTGTACCTACCAAACTAAACGTACCTATCTAGTTTGGTAGGTACAGAAATTTACCAGTACATTTCAAATAAAACAACTACGTATAATTTTATATTTTTGTAACCACAAAAAAATTGTATATTTTTTGTAACCTTAGCTTGTGTTTTACCTGTAAAGTTTAGCGAGGTTGTAATGAGCATTGACGTGGTCTCGGTTGTACTTCAAAGCTAGTAGAAAGTGTTGCTCGGCGCCGCCTGACGCCAGTACGAGGGTACCGAGATTGTTGTGAGCGCTCGCGTAACTTGGCCATAAGCTGGAATTATCAAAGAACACGGTCAAATTTGGGGCTTGACTTGATAGATCTTTTAGCAGCTTTTAGCCTTTACTCATACATGGCTGGCAGTGACCATACCGGTATGATCCCACTATTGTGGCACGGAGGAGCCGCGTTCCGGTAGGGTCGTCGGTCACGTACCACGTTATGTATAATAAGTGCGACGCTCGGCGGCGACGAAATATTATGTTTTTGCTGGTTTTATTATGTAAATAAAATTTTATGATATAAATCAATACATTTTTGTTATATTTAGTTCAAGATAATTTTATTATTATACTATTGCTCTAATAATTATTGTCGATTTCTGCTAATATTTTCCAAAAAATCTATTTCGTAAAAAAAAATTGTTTTTATTGCAAGCTCTATTTAGAATCAATGTTCTGCCATTCGTTCTAGATGTTGCAATCGAAAATGTCTTCTTTTCCCTAAATGAAGCCCGTGGGCAATGAAAATAATACAATACAATACAAATACAAATAAATATTTTAAATATCAATTTGGAGTCAATTTAATTGTTTAGTAATTTATATAGATGATTAATTGATTACACATTGTGACCTTGCTGTACAAATAGGCATCTAAAATAATTATTATAAAAAAATTTAAAACCTAAATATATAAAATGCTTACAACACCAAAAATACCTACCTACTTCAAACACTTGGATGTAACGGTAGTCGTTTTTCCGTAAAAAAAAAACACAAGATAGACTTACAGGTATACCTATTTAAATAAAACTAAGACAAAAGTAGTGAATTCTGCATATTGCTGTGATGCCCTAATATGCAAGCAGCGCTATTTTTCAATTTACTCGTTTCGCATGGATTTTTGCTATAAAATTTCTTACTACCTAAATCAGTTTTATAAGGTTCTTTTGCGAAATTGTTATAGTAGGTACGGAACCCTCAACCTTAGCGAGTTGAGTCGCACTTGGCCGGTTTAATTAAAATTTGTAAAACCTCACCTCAAAGCTTCCTTGTAATGTTTGATAGCGTTCTCTGGCTGGTCTACGTCTTTCAGGAAGTTGGCAAAGTTGTAGTGGAGTTTCGCGTTGTGCGGTAGAACTGAAAGGTCGGCTCTGAAACATGGAGGTTAGTTTCAACAAGTTTTTCAAATTCTTTTCGCAACTTTTAACTCTGCAAGGCTTTCGCCTCGAGATAAAGTTCCATCTTAAAAATTGCACACGTTGAATTTTAAGTCTTGCGTATGTTCTACGAGAACGAGCAAAGAAAATAAAACGGCGTGATGAGTACAAACGACTATGGATGGATTAGCGTACCTACTTTCTTAGAACTGACAATAAGTCTCTACCTAGGTATATCTTTTATATGCCTGTACGTACGTACGTATTGTTTCCCATGAATCCATTAATTCTAAGAAAAAATCGGTAGGTACTTACTACATGTGAACTATTGGGCATGCACGATACCTATTTTTTGCTATTAAACCAAATACCTGAGCAATGTCTCTCGATTTCTCCAATCTTTATTCCTAAGGTGGGTCCTGGCAGCACCAGCAGCGACCAAAACCATGGCCCCGATCACAGCCAGTCGTCTGCTGCTTGCTCTCCGCCAGAGGAGCTGGATGCCGTACACGGTGAGAAACACTGCGCCCACACTGAAACATGAGAAGCGAACAATAAAGTAGATTATAAATATGTGTAGTATATAGTAAAAGAGTGTATTTTAAGTTTCTTCAACGTTTTTAGTTTTTCATCGTTTGATCAAACACTGCGGCGAAGTGGATGAAAGGGCCCTTGAGATGCATACTTTGGTTTTGAACTAAAGGATTTGAAATATGATCTGCAAAAATGTCCTTTGTCTGGAGGATATTTGTGTATTAACTTTTTGGTGCTCATGGTGACGCACAATGTGACGATCAGTGCGGAGAGCGGGTTGGCAGCAAATTTTACAGAAATTATATCCCTTTATAACTGGAGAGTACAGGACTAAATCCTCTATTCTAGCGGTTGCCCAGCCCTAGTAACTTTGGACGACCTGGGATAAATGAATGCTGGTTCAAAGCTTAAAAGTGAATCCTGCGGGATGCGGGGAACGGACACTTGTTGGAACGTACGCTGCCTTGGAAGAAAGCAAATCACCCATAAATGCCTTATAATAACAACTCACCTCAATTCACCACTCGCCTCGATCGGAAGAATGCGTGCTTCTGGAATCGCCAGGATTCCCGTGACGTCACTGAAATGTCTTTGACACACACAAGCGGATTACCAGCAGTTGCCAGCGTAGCAGATGCGGTGGTATGCGGATTTATCAGAGTCCAACTTTTATTAAGATAAATTAGTGCGGGACGCGTGTTGGTCGATCTAATGACTTGCGAAGACTCAAAGCACCAAGATGGCGGCTTCTTGCGGTCCCCTGCATGGGGCGGGTCGGTGCAATCTATACCGACCTTTGACGGATGGTTCACCAAAATAAGTTATTAAAATAAGACATTCTTAATAGATAGGTGAAATACCATCCAATCAAGACAGCGGTATAATTATTCACATTAATTTGCAAATAATCCCAACAAGCGTAACCATTTCCCCCGGCTTGAAAGTTCCTACTTTCGAAACACAGAAGAAAAGGGATATGAAAATTGAATTGAAGGATATAATAATCCTGTATGGGAAAAAAAGTAAGAAAATCAAACCTTAGTTGCATATTGTCACAAACTCTATTGTAATCTAAAGTTATAAACAAACACAACGCGCAAGCGTTAGAGCAAGAGCTCTTAAAATAGAGATACTAAGAATTACTTAACTAACTAACCCTATAGTCTACACAGCGATGCGATGCAAGACCTTAATTTTAAACTAAGGACATAAACAAAAACTATTAAAAACCTTACTGAGTTGGCAGAGGGCACAACTTCACAACCGGTCGACTTTGTAAAATCCCACCTTTAGCCTTAAAGAAGCGACTCGAATTACCCCGTTTTTGTCCGGAAAGATTTGAGTAATTAAATCTAACGGAAATTGCAAGGGCATGACAATGTCCTGGATGGAGACAACTACCATGCCTAATGTTATAGGATTAGCTGGAGTGTTCCATTTCTCTCTGGATTGCAAGGTGTGTAAATACTCTATACGCCACCTATTCCAAAAGGAGCGGACAAGTTTATCGGTCAATTCATATCGCGAAATAAGATGCAAACAAGTTTCATTCAATTCACGAATGGGAAGAAACACAGGCGGTTTCGTATACAAGAAGTGCGGCGGCGGCAGTGTGGACAGTTCCGCAAGGTTAAAGCTTAGCGAATGCGGGAGCTTTGAATTCCACAAGGTCTCCAGTTGAGCTAACCCAGAGTTAAGCTCGTGAAGAGTGATGGTATGTAGACCAATCACTTTGAAAAGATGCGTATTTACAATGCGGTTGGCGACAAATATGTGCCAGCGCTGCGGAGTAGACCATAACTTTACCGTTGAGTTAGATAAAGCTATGACGACTGCCTCAATGGCATGACGAGCGGCATATAATAATAATATATATAATCGATTTATCAACTTTGATAAAAGGAGTGCGATGCGAATCTCATGAAGAGTTACACATTTAGTGGCGCGACCGTAACACGGCCTAAAACATCAAGACGTGCGGATGAAACAAGTGGAAGATTATGATTCTTCAATTGCGAATTATCTAAAGGCTCCTTGATGACGTCATTGTGAATAAGCTTGATATTAGGTAGCTTGGTAAGTCCGCGCTCGAGGCACAAAGAACTGCAACGAGCGACGGCGACTGAAAAGCTATCCAATGCTACGTAGCTGTCATCAGGAGTGCGATTTTTAGTGGATAGACAGAACTCTTCACTTGTTTTATTGTTCATGTCTCCAACTGCGGTGACCTTGTCAATCTTGATAGACGGACGCAGGTCGCAAACGTCATGGCAAGAAGTTGAGAGGAACGACAACGTGTCTGAAGGAGGTACCAATATAGGTGCCTCTCCCATAAGTATGTAGCCCAGCACCGTCTCGACTGCGTCAGGACACCCAGGTTTACCAGTGACGCAACCTGGTCGCAACAATTTAGCGAACAGTTTTACGCCAAGTAAAATATCAATGTTACCAGGTACATTCCATGTGTCGTCAGCGAGTAAGCTCGGATCAATGTGGTTCAACCCAGCGACATTTATATCGCACAAAGGAAGTTGAGCGGTAATTTGATCCAGTACTAACGCATCGATATGGTACTTAGGACGCGAGCGAAGTCGTGAGCGGAATGTGAGGTCGACGGAACCTCGAACAGGCTGAGAAATACCACCAATACCTCTGACGGTACTTGTAGGTGCCGCGCGAATAGACAAACCTAACGTGCGACAACAATGCGATGTTACATAATTTTTCTGCGAACCGGGATCTAGCAAACATCTGATCGTTACGTCCCTACCCTTTTTATTCACCACTATTATTTTAGCGGTGGCCAACACTTCGGTAGTACGTTTGGTCTCCTCTACCGCGGAATGTGTACATAGTGCGACCCGCTCGGGAGCTGCTGACAAGACTTCAACAGGACCAGCGGAAGAAGTAGCCGCGGGGGCAGTCACTGGGGGTAGAGGGGCAGAAACTATGGCGTTGGTTTCAGCGCACGGCGGCGGCAGTTGTTCGAAGTGAAGCAACGTGTGATGCCTGCCGTTACATTTTTTGCAACCGATTTTCGATTGGCATTTCAGCGTGGTGTGCCGGTTGCTTAAACAGTTGACACACATTTTATTATCTTTAACAAATTTAAATCTATCAAGTGACTGCAGTTTCTGGAACCCAGTGCACCTGAATAGATGTAGATGAGTGGTGCTACATAGGGAGCATTTACTATTGTCAGCTATGCCTACATATACCTGCGGCACCTTTAAGGTGGAAGGAGAGGGAGGCCTGGTCCCTGCGGTCGCGCGCGGGGGCGCCGTTGTGCGGTAAATTATTTTAATTTGTTCGCGTACAAATTTTACAAAATAGTCGTAGTCAACGAGTTCTTGATCCCTTTGATATCGCAAGGACATTTCATAATGTTTTGCTACATCTGAGTCAATTAATTTGAGGCCCAGATGGGTGAAAATAAAATCAGCAAGATTTTCTATTTTTAATTGTCTGATTCCTGCTATAATTGCTGTAAATTTATCAAACACCTTTTCTAAGTTAGCAGGTGATGTACCTGCTGACTTTAAGGCAAACAGCTGATTTAAATAATTGACAGCGAGCGCGCGGGTATCTAAGTATTTTGCGATAAGCGCATCCCACACAACTCGGTAATTTTCGGCGGACGGACATAAACCTGCCGACACATTTCTAGCCTTGCCTTTGAGACAGCCTAATAAGTAGTGGATGCGATCTGAATCCGAGAGGTCAGAGTTTGTGTGGATCACCCTCTTAAAGGTTTCATAAAAAAATGGAAAACTTTCTATGTCACCGTCAAACGTGGGGAGTTCAATTTTTGGTACCTTTATATGGTACGCACTCCTGCCAGCTGAGCTCATGGTGGCAGAGGGCGATGACACCGGCGGCGGTTCCAATAATGCGCTTAAAGTATTTTTTATTTCACAAACCAAGTCGTCAAATGAGTTCAAACTACTATAACTGACTTCATATTTCTCGTCCAGTTTCATAGATGAAAGATTTACATTATCCAGTATCTCGTTGAATTCACCGCGCAGCGCATCAATTTGCTTAGCTTGCGCAATGAATGTCCTGCGAGCGCGCTCAGTTGTCAACGCCTTGGATGACTCATAAATGGCTTGGACGCGTGCGAAACATGCGTCGCGTTTTGCGAGATAAAGTTTTAATTGGATTTTATCTTCCATATTTGATGGAATTACCTACCACACAAACAAACCCTAAGATTCAAGCGGAACCCTAATGCGTAGGGTAACAGGACGTTATTTAATTACCGTTATTTTACAAAAATACTTAGAGAGGAATAAGAAATGATGATGATCTTTAATAAATTCGTTACACGATAAACAATTTGTATCTAAAAATCAAACAAACTGCGAATGGAATCAAATATAATAAAAAGGAAACAAAACCACGTAGGTAAGTAAGTTTGTGTAAACAGGCCGGACAGGTAGGTACTTTCACCGAGCGAGGCACCTTTGTTATCGACCTATTTATCACAATAAAATAAATGCGATGCGAGTAAAAAATATTCTAAGATAAGCGTAGGTAGGTATCACAAACCACAAAGTTCACGCGATCCACAACAATTGAGTAATTACCTAGCTATACCCAAGTAGTTAGGGAGGTAGGTAAGTATAAAAAATGCTGTTAAATAATGCTATAATCGAAGCTTTCGTTTGTAATACCTTAGGAATGTAGGCAGTAGGTACAAATTGTAGGTTCTCCCTACTGTTACATCCTAGCGAGAAAAGCGTTAAGTATTGATGAACACGTAAATAAATGTTTAGGTAGGTATTAAGTTTCTAAACGAGAAATTCCTATCAAAAAATCAAGGTTATTTCATTATCCCAGAAAGATAACACAAGCCCTAAAGTGCGGAGTAAGATGAATGACTAATAATAATTCATTCAAATGCGAGTTATGAAAACAATAATGATGCGAACTTGCCTACCTGCCTATTATCGAATTCAGAGATTCCCGTCAAAAGATCGAGGAAACCCTATAATGAATGATAGGTAGGTTGGTAACGAAAGTACCTAAAACTTAGGTATAATGAAATGATTGTAGGTAGGTACCTACTAAATCATTCACATACAATGCGATGCGAACGTACTCATATACGTTTAATGATTAAATTGCACTAATTTGAATCATATGCGGTTGGAGTCTCCTAGTGTAGTTGTATGACAAAATGTTTAATAACTACTTATTCCCAAGTAGGTAGGTAAATAACCTATCTAAGAACCAAGTAGTTATTCGAATAACCTTTCAAGGTTAGGGAGCGGAATGTGGACTTCGGACACGTCACGTCTTACTACCCAGTACCCACACTTCTACATTTAACAAAAAAAGATATGCAATTTAGCGAAATACCAATGATTTTATGCCAATAAATTATTTTGCGATATGAATTAACTATTATTTAATCGTATTTCAATAATTTATGAATAAAGCATGCGAGATTACGATAATAGAAAATTATTTTTTCTGCCGGTAGGTAAGGTAATTAAACACAAATATAGACGTTAACAAGTATACAATAGAGGTGAGAATAGTGTGACGATATGCAACAATGAGATAGATTACGAGTTAAAATTCGTAACTTTTTAACCTGGAATAATCTAGACTGTGGATCTAAATTTAAGCTTATGTGCGGCCGAAGGACCAAAATGGAGAGTACAGGACTAAATCCTCTATTCTAGCGGTTGCCCAGCCCTAGTAACTTTGGACGACCTGGGATAAATGAATGCTGGTTCAAAGCTTAAAAGTGAATCCTGCGGGATGCGGGGAACGGACACTTGTTGGAACGTACGCTGCCTTGGAAGAAAGCAAATCACCCATAAATGCCTTATAATAACAACTCACCTCAATTCACCACTCGCCTCGATCGGAAGAATGCGTGCTTCTGGAATCGCCAGGATTCCCGTGACGTCACTGAAATGTCTTTGACACACACAAGCGGATTACCAGCAGTTGCCAGCGTAGCAGATGCGGTGGTATGCGGATTTATCAGAGTCCAACTTTTATTAAGATAAATTAGTGCGGGACGCGTGTTGGTCGATCTAATGACTTGCGAAGACTCAAAGCACCAAGATGGCGGCTTCTTGCGGTCCCCTGCATGGGGCGGGTCGGTGCAATCTATACCGACCTTTGACGGATGGTTCACCAAAATAAGTTATTAAAATAAGACATTCTTAATAGATAGGTGAAATACCATCCAATCAAGACAGCGGTATAATTATTCACATTAATTTGCAAATAATCCCAACAAGCGTAACCAATAACATAGGTATCTTCTTCTTTCGTCTCCGGTTTTGTTGTAGAGTGATAAGAACTTTTGAAACTACCATGCTTATAACCACAAAAGTTATTTATTGCGGGACATTTAACGTGATAAACCGAAGAAGTGATATACCTACCACCTAAGCTGCCTTTTGATACCGTCGTAGTGTTGTGTGTCGTGATCGAAATGGGTTCAAAATAATTCCGGTGGTAACGTTCGTAGCAAAAGACAAAAAATGAGAGAAGGTCAGTATGTCTGCCAATAAAAACTCACTCGCAGTATCTTTAGTGTCTCTGTGATCAATGTGATCATGGTGCATGAAACTGTGCCGTTATAAATGCCTTGCGGTGGTTAGGTCTGTGAATTACAAATAATAACCGTATACAAGTCTAAACATCATTTTACCTTGGAATGTAAAGCACCCGCTCAGCCACCACAAACCCTACGGTGACGAGTAGATTAGAAGCCGGGAGGTAAGGGATCACCAGAAGCATGAGTCCTGCGACTGCTGGATTATATTTCTGCAGCTGGAATTATACAAATAAAAATTACATTAAAAAAAGTACTAACTTCAATTAAATAAGAACTGATTTCGACAGGTGACATTATTGGAAGTGCTGGCTAGGCAGAAGAAATTGAATTAAATTGTACACCATTTATTTATTTTTATTTCAATACGCTGCTAGAATCCCTAATAAACACCAATACCCACTGAGGTTACAGGTAATACTTAAAAATGTAAAATTACCCCTAAGTCTGCTAAACAGCGGTAAGACAGTGCTAGGAGCGCCAACAAAGCAGCACAAGTAAGCAGGTTCCGTGGATCCCAGCCGCTGGTAACGAGCGGCACCGACCCCATCTGCCAGTCGTGGCTCAGCGTCCAAGGGCACAGCAGCAGCCACCAGTTGAACGCTGCTAGGTAGCAGAATGTCATGATCCTGGAATTGTTGGACAGCGTTTTAGATTATGCAAGCTAGAGGTAACTGCAGCAGGTGATCAACATCATAAATACAAAACTGAATGTACCTATTTAGATTTTCGTATAGCTAACTACATATTATTATATGTAGTTAGCTTCCCGAGGCACACTAGCGCAGCGACCTATTTTATCTTATTATTCGTTGAACAAAGGAAATATCAAAAATTTCATGGGGAATTTTGTGATACCCATTGTATTTTTTTTAAATGTCTACAGAAGTACCTACCGTGACAGCATTTACAAAAATACTTTTTTTGAGAACCATCGGACGAATCCCTCTGCTGGGCACTGTGCCATTCCTTCTTCCAACCATGGTTCGCCCCACCATTTACCTACATCGTATTTCGTTTTGATTGATTTAATCGGTGGTTGTCTTGAATAAATACCTAAGCCACACAGTTACTCTTACCTCACAACAATAGAAGGATGAAACGCAGGAAGGTTATCCTGTAGCGAAAAGGCAGGCAGCGAGCCATGCAGAAGCGCCAGCCTGACTCCAACAAGCACGACCAGTGCTGCCAGAGTTTTGGCGATACGCCCGAACAAACTGTTGGATTTCCACTGCCACTTCACTATTGTCGAGGGGCTCCTAAAACATTAAAGAATGAGCTTACGAATTTGCTAAGGAAAGATTCAATTGATTGGATATCTACGATAAGGCTGCAAGTTTATCAGCTTATTTATTTCCACCGTAGGTACACAATGTTACACTTGATGTCGTTAAAAACTATTTTAAAAGACAAATTACATTTTTATTATAACACACACTAACTTTTGACAAAGGAAACACCATAGGACATTGTGCAAAAAAAAAAAGCAGACAAACTGCAGAAAAATCATAAATGAATTTATTTTAATTTTTTAAGATGGCATCTTAAAAAATTAAAATAAATTCATTTATAATAAATTGTCACAATAAAACAGATAATAAATAATGGTATAAGTTAAATGGAATAATAAATTAGATAAAATGTCAAAGTAATCTGCTGTATAAGGGCATTGTCAAACTATACTAAAAATATTGTACAAAATTAGATAATATACAAGTAAAAGACGTAGGCATTAGGTACGAATTGTAATTTATTAGTTAAATTTGTTTACCAAAATGTAATTTTACTGTGTTCGATTAGACTCGAAATCGACATCCAATCCCAATCTTAGTTTTAAACTGTTTTTTATGTTTTGCGGGAAATATACTACTAATCCGTCGGCATTTTTTTTATGGGACAAACTCAAGATTATTATCGTCATATAAATGAATTATCCAAATTGATCCGTAAATGACGGAAAAATCACGGTGAAAGGTATAATTCCTTCTCATTATTTTTAGTTAAGACTGAAGCTTGTCATCTCCAATACTAATTAGTCTAGTCATAGGTTTTCATCTAAAAATTGGACTCGACCAGCTATACTGTAAATAATATATTGTAAACGTTGTGAATATTTTGTTCGCTTCGTAAATTATTCAAAGTCAAATGTCACAAAAATTGGTATTTTTGATCATTTAGATTTCTATAGCACCAATGATGTTAAGTTTGGCTTCTAAAAATCAGCATTTCTTACCTGGCTAATTGAGTCCAGCACCGGTACAAGTCAAAACAGATGTTGAAAAGCAGCACCGTCAATCCGGTCTCCTTTGCCAGCATGCTTAGCGCGGCCAGGATCACGCTGGACCATACTCTGTGCCGCTCTGATGCCCTGGAAAAATTATAAACATTCATAATGAATATAGTGCGTTGGGGTACAATAACCATTCAATTGGAGTCCTCACGTCGTGAGTACTGTAGGGTATAATAGGTAGGTAAATACCTACCTTTTTATTCATATCATAATACCTACTTATATTCATTTATTCGCCGTACGAGCACTAGGTACCCTTGGATACGTCCTTTTTCAAGAATATTGGTTACAATCAATGATACCTTCTTAGTTTAATTCAAAGCTATAATATAAACCAGGCATGATAGGAAACACAAAAATATGGTAGTCTGCTAACTCAATTTATTTCTAATTCTGACTTATGTCAATTAAATAGAACATAATTTGAAATACCTAGGTATATAATCTTTGAAGGAAATAGTGAACAGTAACCGATAGACAAAAAAATCTTATAAATATCATAAAATATCATATAATATAATTTGCAACAGTAAATTAAGAAAAGTAAATGAGAAACATAGATTGGTTAAATTCTTAATATGTAAAAACAATGATCCTCCATTGGTCTATTCTTGGTACACGGCATCCGACGAGTTCATTTTGAAGAAAAAACCCAATTTTCCTCATTTAATAAATGCGCACATTTACGAGGGTAATATCGGTAATGAATCCATACTCAAGTTTATCCTCGTACGATGCCGGAAGCAAATAAATAACAGAAATGAACGTTCATATCCAACACAAAAGGCTCCTAATTGATTATACTTCAGCGTTACGATCGGGGCTGTGCCTTGCCTTGCCAGATAGGCGTCTGCCACCATCTATCATATCCCGTATTTACGACAACTCCAGTACCATCATGTTCGCTAAAAACCCTCGCATTCGTTACCTACCTTCTTTAGTCAGTTGCCAAGAAAAGCCACGCAATGGCATTATTAATGAAGTTTGGATTCATCGCACGCGACTGTGTTGGCTTTTGAGCTTCATGTTTTTGCGATTATTGTGGTACCTATGTATATCGCATTATGTTGTTTCATTGTTTGGGCTGAGAAATTATGAAGTTCTTTCGTACCTAATACTTTATGAAAGAACTACATAGGTATTATTACAATACAATACAAAAATACGTTATTGTACATCAACAAATAGATATACCTAGGTACATTAAAAGAGACTACTAGACGACCTATCTATTGTGGGTATCTGTCGTTTTTATAGTTTGGGCTTGTATCTACATATGTATCAGTGTGATGTCGCTTTGTGGTATGCACAAAATATTTATGTAGGAACTTGCGTAATAGTAATGCAAAACCTGATTATGTCATGTCATTAAGAACCGTTTTTGATGGCGGGTTTATAGCCTCCTCAACTTCAACTTCTTTTTTATAGACTCCTCAAAAGGGGTTTGAAGATTTTGGCCCCTTTAAAATCGGCTAGGTACCACACTGTTTTCCCTTCAAAATCGCGGAGCAGAATGAAACTTATACAGGGTTGTTTGAGAATGGAGGTGATGGCCAGGTCCTAAACCACGAGAGTTAGAGAAAAGAGTGTAAGGAGTCATGCCCTCGATTTATAAGAAAACAATAACTACATAAGTATGTAGTTTTTTTTTAAATCTTCAAAATAAAAATAAATGAGTGTGGTAGCGAATGTTAGGCCAGGCCATAAAGGGGTTTGAAAATTATTGTATGGAGGCGTCAATACACCCTTTATGGCTACTTATACCTATCAGTAGGTTATTATTATTAAACACCTTTGGTTTGTAATTCATCAATATGGGACGCCGAGAAAAAGTCCCCGAGTGTATTTTATATCCATTATGATGATCATGAAAACAGGCCGTTAACATTCGCTGTACAGTACAACTGACCACACCTAAGAGATTTACTTAAATGTTTATTATCTACCAACAGGCATTCAATCGATCTCTCGTCCCAATTTGCCATTATTCGGGTCAATAGCAATACACAGTAACATGTGTTACGGCAATTGTGGCTACCCTTTGTTATCTACCAATATATTCCTGCATTTATGAAAACCAGTGATGGATAATATTACCGGTATTATATCCATCATGTATTATCCAGTATAAATTTAATGAACCCCCTATATTCTCTGTGATTAAAGATAACAAACCTAAAGCTATATAAATTGGGTCGATGATTAAACAACTACAGATTGTCCTAAACCCTCAACAAGACCGCTTAACTGTGCGGTATGTCTTTAATATAGCTAAATGAACTTTAGGCAACTATCGAACTAACCGATATACCTTATGGTAATAAGGACGTAATGTCGGAAAACGTTAACAAAGGGTTGTCAAATTTCAATAGCATAATATTGCAACCTCTGTGGCGCAGTGTCCAATGGGTCGTTCGATTCCCGCCTCGGAACTAATGTTTGTACGATCTGCAGATCTTTGTTTCGGGTGTTATGTTCGTTTTCTATGTAGAATAACATTTTATATCTATGTAATGTATTGTATTTTTTTTATCAGTTGGCAACGACACTACTGGTAGTGCGGCTGGTAGTGCCGTTGCCAGAAAATGGTTATCTCATTATCTGGTAGGTACCCCAAGCTCTGCTTAGCTTTGGGGATTGATGAATTTTATAACCGACTTCAAAAAGGAGGATATTCTATTTTATTCGTCGTGACGTCGATCTCCGTCAATTTATTATGAAAACGGTTCCACGAAAATTTTACTCCCAAGAGTTGTATTTGTCCCACAAAACTTGAAAAAAAAATCTAAAATTAAGTTTAATAAAATATGCTGGACAATTCACAACTTCATCTAGCCTTGGGGCTAGATGAAGTTGTGAATTGTCCAGATATGAGATGTCCGGCTTTTGCTTGGGCAAAAGCCTGTATTTTGGATAGGAGATGGTAACTGAAATAGGTATGTATCGACTGGATAATCACTCTCAGCGACAAGGCCGCCTTTTTAACGCTTTGAATGCCTTTTGAATGTTTGATTTTATACGGATGATTTAGCTTTATATAAAGGAATAAGATTTTTTTTTATTAGTAGGTTAGGTACTAAAAAGTGTTCATTAATTTAATACATTACATATTTAATACGCATAGAGAACTCGGAACAAATATTAGAAGGTAGGTACACACGATAAAATTGTCCCGAGTCAGGAATCGAACCAGCAACCTGCGTCGCGGACCTTCGCGATCTTGATTTTGCGTCAGGGTCGGCCACCGCCCCGCCCGCTGCCCCTGCGCGCCGGGGCACCATAAAAAAGTGGGTATGTTCATTAGGCATCAAGCATTACAAGACGCCACCATTTGTTTATCAATATGCTTTACCTGTTTTTATGTTGTACTTGGTAGGTGGTAGGTGGCTCCGCTTTGAGATAGGTATACGAGTACATGCATGCTGTGTCAGTAAGCTACTGGCACGCGTCACAAAGCCAAAAGCCGCGAAACTGCTCCCTAACTCCTCCACAAACTATGCGTACCTACTAACTGTCGAGGCTCGCAACAATTTGACGTGTCATACAAAACTAGGGTGCGTGAGACAGCGCAGCGCCGCCATATTGCTTTGAGTTGTTTACTTGTTGTTTAGTTTCTTTACTTTGTGTTTGGGCTAACTAGAATAAGTAGTCGAGGGATGTGCCTAACTGTTCGGGTTATTCTGAAAGTATGTAACTAGCGAGAAAGTTATGACTCGGGCTCGTTGAGTCCGTGGGGCCTATGCTGCCATCTGTTGTTTTGTCTTTCTGTTTTGTTATTTCTTCGCCTAGATACCGGTATAATGTCTTTGTCCTCGTGATACCTACAAAACGTGAAGGTTTCGCACATAGGTACGACAAAAACGTATAGGTACATATAACTGAATATGTTTGTTCAAAATAATATCATTGTAGATACCTATAGGCAGTTGTTCATTCTTACAGATAAAAAAAAATATCCCTTGTTTGTTTCAGGTTCTGTTTAGGTCAGATTCTGGTATTATACTATAGGTTACTAGGTATTATTGTACTAAATAAATAGGTGAAACTACGACCTATCTATGGACCAATGTTATTGTAATACCTAGTTTGAGATTATTTTAATTAATTTACGATCTGTATTATAGGTTGTATTTGCTATTATTATTAGGTAGGTAATTTTGCACGCCATAAGCTGTTTTAGTTGGTAAGTCATCGCATCGGGACGTTTTAGAATAAGTGCCTAGCTAGGTATTATAACCCGTTGACTGCAAATAAATAAATGATTATATTTGATTTGACCATCATGAGTATCCTATCCACTCATTATGGGACACCCTCAGGGTTGGAAAAAAAACAGTTTTTTTTATATTTTATAAAACAAACAGTTCAAAATGTTTAAAACAAGTGTTTTTTTTACTTATCAATTTCAAATCAATTATAGCGAATAATAAAATAATCAATTTCTAAACTATTTCCTAATTCACATTAGTAAAAATTAACAAAACGATAAATATTTACTTTTGTTGCATATCTCAGTACCTCTAATCTAATTATTAAAAATTGAGAGAGGAGAGAGAGCGGGGAATAGGTACCGTACCCATTAATCCAGTGAATTACTTTCTTTCGACGGCCGACATAGGGACTTTCAGTGTATAAATACCACAGCCTGTCTGTGGTATTTATACACATTCATTTGCAATTAAAGGTAGTTTTAAACCCTTTTTTTTCTTAATATAAAACATAGTTTTATTTCAAACTGTTTTAAACACGTGTTTTAAAACAACTTGTTTTAATCATGCCAACCCTGGACACCCTATATAAATAATAAATACCTGGTTATGCCTACGTTAACTTAGTAGGTCTAGGTAGGTACTATATACTTAGTTATTCTGTCTGTGATATGACGGCCTGTACCCAACCCATTGCCTGTAACTGCTAATTTTTACATAGCCAAGCATGCTCTTTTCTACCTAGGTATGTTATCACACGAAAGAATTTGGTAGGTATGCCTTGTTTTAGCTTGAGTTTGGATTTGATTCGAATTTATTTTAAATCAAGCAATCAAATCAAAACTCGCGTACCTACATTCAAGCGGAATGCACGCAAGTTTTGTACCTACTCAGACTCACCCATGATAGAGTAGAACCGAAGAAAGGAAGAAGACACAAGCTAGCACGTCGGCCCGGCCTACCACTCCAGCAACCTGAAACAAAATAAAACAGTTTTATTACCTTTCATCTAGATTCTGCCCGCAGCTTCACACGCGATGTTTCCATGGAAACGTTCTCACGTTATTTCCATCCCCTGGAAACTGATTTATGGGATAAAAAGTAGGTACCTACCTAGTTAAATGCATACCTATGTTTTTATTTCCATGTCTAGCTAGAACCACCGCCGCTACCGCTACACGTCGTCGTCGCGGAGAACAACATCTGCCTCTTGGGTCATTAGTTCATTACGATGTTAAAGAGGTAAAAAAATAAGACTGACTGTACCTACATTTCGTTAAATCTCATGGACCCATTGGGAGTTCATGTATGCAACATTTAAAATAATATTAACATTTATCATGGACCCACCATTGGGAAATAGGAAACAATAGAATCATGGACCTCTGGGAATAAGCCCAAACATCCATACAATCCTTCGCATTATAATATCAAGTGTGATAGTATCATGAGATGTGATTTAGGCAAGTTTCCTATGCTTACGGAGCAGGTTCTTATCTCAGGATATGTTGTACCTACAACGGGCAGCAGCTAATAAAATAGGTAGGTAAATCACTTCACTTACATAGAACATAAAACAAAGTCGTTTCCCGCTATCTGTCTATTCCTATGTATGCTTAGATCTTTAAACTATGCAACTGATTAGGATGCGGTTTTATTTTATAGATAGAGTGATTCAAGAGGAAGGTTTATAAATCATTTGATACTAGATTTCCACGCGGGCGAAGCCGCGGGGCGCAGCTTGTTAATAATATGACATTATTCATTTAAAAAAAACTGTAAGTGCCCGTAAAACAGACCTCAAAGAACACACACGGTTCAATATTTTACTACTATTAGATAGGTACCTTGTTTATTTCAATAGACTTTCGTTTGATCACAATCTCACCTAATGGAAATTGAAGAAAGGCTAGGGCTAAAACCCAGTGAAACCTAAGTACCTACATACGTATTTATTACGTGAATGTGGTTGGTGTAGATTCATGATTTCATGAATTTCATGGTTTTAACGGGTCTAAGACAAAAATGGCGTACAGCACTTGAAGAATTCGCGTCACATTGTGTGGTGGGCGCACACAATACGATACAGTTGAAAAGGGCTGTGTAGCTTTGGATAGAACTTTGGACGTGGATAAACTTTTACCTAGGTACCCTAAATTTTTATTCTTAAACATTGCAATTTGTTTTACCGGCATTTGTGTAGTTTGGCGTTACTTCACATTTAAGTTAAACCTGTTGGAATGGTAAACATAACCTTATGTCATTGTCAAAGTTAGGTTGAGAAGTATCACATGTCAGTGCTATTAGCTTAGACTACTGTCGTCTCTGTCTAGAGAGGCTCTCTCTTTTGCTCCCTAATGGCTGTACGTGCAGAACCGATTATAATAACTTTATCCGATTTCATCTAATAAACTGTTTGATTTCGTTCATAACCCATCAAAACCTTCGTTATTTTATTTTCAGCATAGCTTTATTTCAATTAATGAACGTTCGGTCGAGATGCGTAATCAAATCATAAATCATTTAGTAGGTAACGATATTTTGTAAATCAATTTGAATATTTAGATCAGTTAAAGCGAATGTTTTATAAAGTATTTATCTATTTAAATATTATTTATTTATTTAAAAACGTTATTACACTACAAAGGGTACAAAGGATGCCGAGCATTTTCTACCTGCCGACCAGGAAACACATGTTTAATATAAAAGGGTTGGCGTGCTAACATTACATAAAGAAATATACCTAAGTAGTAACTATGTGCATGCCATTTTTATATCTATACCTAAAATAAATATATGTATATATTATATATATCTATATACCTACCTAAAAAAAGAAAAACAGCTAAAACAATGAATAAAATAAATAAATAATGCTGGACAAACAAATCACACAGCATTATCTAGCCCCATGGTAAGCAGAGCTTGTGTTATGGGTACTAGATAACTGATATACATAATACAATTCATTACATAGATAGATATTTTTTATTATATATAGAAAATGACCAGAGCACCCGGAACAAATATCTGCAGATCGTACACACAATTGTTCAGAGGCGGGAATCGAACCCGCAACCTCCTGCGTCGCAAGCGGACCTTCGCCCACCGCGCCACATCGGTCGTCAATAATATCTACATACTTATAAATATAGCATAAGTATTAACTAAGAGAAAAAATAAACACTTAAGGGCACACCAATCAGTTACAAAAAAAATTAAAGACGTTTTCAAGACGAAAAGAGCTATTGGAAAGCAATAATCTTGAACTTTTCCTATTAGCCGGCTGATTGCAGGAGTTGTCTCAGCCGAGGTCTTAATTTGAAAAGTTGTCCTATGCAATTTATATCGTCAAAGTTTGGTCCTTCGCCCTTCGTTTTTACCGAAACCTTATAGGTACCTACTGTATTCGTTTGTTCATGGTCTGGTGTCTCATTCAGGAAAATGGTCAGACATTCGTTTGAAATTTAATAAAATTATACTTTGTCATTATTACTAACTTGCGGTAAAATAATTCATCATCATCATCAGCCTATAGCAGTCCGCTGCTGGACATAGGCCTCCCCTAATGAGCGCCCTACCTAATACTTAGGAACTGGATACTAAGAGGTAAAATCTAGGTATACCGTTTGTTCCGTAGCTCAAAGGAAAATCTAAACCTGAAAGTCGAAGTGCCTCAGTTTATTTTATTCTAAGTAATCCTAAGTAGTGCCGGAGAGAGCCGGTCCGGGTAATCTTCCCCCGATATTGGAAAATGGTTGCAAAAACATTTTCATAATCTGTTTGTTGGCTGTTTTCTTCAAAGCTTTCATAGCTTATTAAAAGTTAAGAGATTGTAACAGGTTAGCATATACTAAGTTAGTATAAGTATTTCCTGGTATCGACTCGCCATTTATAAGGTTATCTCCCAACCAAATAGGTATAATATTCCTTTTACTTTTTCTGGTTGATTTCTTTTCTCGCTTACAGGTAGGTCCCTCGTACGGTCTACGTATAAATTCAATTTCGAATGAGTTTTTGGTTGGGCCATTGCAATTGCTATAGGTACGTAGATAGGTCCAAGCTTTCCTTTCTATCGCTCTCGGCTTAAAAGCTTAAATGGTTCTGTCCTGCAATAAAAGAAACGTCGATCACAAAAAACAGTAAAATACTTGAATGTCGCGATATAATCCCAGCATCAATATTCCCCGAAATAAAATTAAACATGTTTCTGCTCTCAAAGATATAAACTATTTATTCGGGCGTTTCATTTTATTGGATTTCATGAACTACAGTGCCATGTTCGCGTCATAAAAATTTGATGGCAGTTGGAAGATGGGCTGCCTATCTTGTTCCTCTTATTATTCCAGAGGCTTCTGAAGGAATCGATACGGATTTATTGCCTTAGACGGTGAAAGGTAAAAGCAAAGTTGTGTCACGTCCCCTCTAAAAATATCTAAGAAAGTAACGAAGGGCGTATTCGATACTTTGTCATAGAAATCTGATTTACCTGATGTTAATTCTGCGCGCCTTGCGAGAGAGACCCTTCAGTGAAAAATCTTATAAGACCCTTCAGTGAAAAATCGGATAGACAATATTGAGTTACTGGGAAAAATCCTTTGGGCGCCTATAAATCGGGATTAAAATTTAAGTTACACTAACGACTGACAAACTGTCGCTAAGAATGCCAATTGTGAAGCCAATGATGATGATGCCTAGTCAATTCAGCAGAGAGACCAAGAGACTTGTCTACTACAGATCAACAACACAATTATACTACAGTGAACGCGATAAGATAAACGAACAGACAGAAAACTCAATTAAATTATTTGATCATTATTCCGAAACAAAACAGTATCTAACGGGTAAATTTCAAATTCAATTTGAGGACGGCTGTGCTATGAACCATGGGGTTCTTCAGAGTTTGGCTAACAATGGAGACACTAATCCTGTTTACTACAATTATGCTGGAACGAACATCCTTCCATGCTAATTTTTGGTCCAAGACGCATGCGAATAGCGTATAAAATGAATACGAAATTATTACATTACTACATATTTTAACAGGTATCAATCGTGTTTAATTTTTTTGTTTATCGACGTTTCAGCAGGTTTACGGTACAGGTTTGTCGTGGTCACGGGATGACTGGTGATACGAAATGGCCTATAATGGTCTTGTATAAATGCATAATATGTACATACCTAAGGAGTTTATTAGTAAGCTAACAAAAAAAACCGACTAGCGAGTCTATAACGAAACATTTAAGTCCTCCTCGTCCAATGTTGCTTCGCCGAACCTGCATAAAGGTTAGCGATAGTTCTGACTTCAATTAAGTACGATTATTTACCCATTCTCAACTCAATTGGTGTATGTAGGCATGTTGTGATTGTGACGCAACTGAGACAACTTGAGATTATGAAAGAATGAAGCCAAGCCTCAAGTAAAACGCATTTCCTCAATCAATAATCACCTTACCTACCAACCCCGTTCAAACTATCAGCAAAGCTTGTGATGTTTTGGTACTTCCCTACAACTAATAAAGCTGCAACACCGCTCACCTCCGACATGACTAATACTTTGTTTACAGACAGAGTTGCCAACTTTCCTCAACTTTCTCCTACAACTTAGGACGGCCCAGTTCCAACTAAGCACGTACGGTGTCAATACGATTTTGTCGAACTTGCTAACTATTTTATGCAGTGTTGCTCTGCGAAGCTTGCAGATAAAATCGTCAGGGCTGGATGCGAGAACATTTTGGTGAAATAAGATGAGGCGGAACTTAAGGCCGAATAGTAAATTATATAAATTATGGTGGTGTTTGATTTTAAAAACTGGTTATTGGTACCTAATTAAAAATTTAGTCAATTATACAACTGGATATTTTCACATAAATCTTGTAAACGTTAAAAAATAGGCTACTAAGTCTCTAGCTAGACAGACGGACTGCATTTCAACTGCAAATTGCAGTTCAGTTGCAGTCGGCGTGCAGTCGTTTACACGACTGCGCGATTGGTTTGCAGTGCTATTTCAGTCGTGTCAACTGCATTCAAACTGCAACTGAACTGCAATTTGCAGTTGGATTGCAGTTGAAATGCAGTCCGTCTGTCTAGAGCCTAAGCCTAACTAACTTTAAATGTCTTCCTCGAACGGCTTTATGAATATGTAAGCTGTAAATCTGTGATAGTTTAATGATTAATGAATATGCATTAATTTATAAACTAGCTTAGGTACTTCTGTTTTTGTTTCATGAAAAACAAGGAGTCAGTTTAAATCTACCGGTAGGTACGCTATATAAACGTGTGAATAACTAAATTAGAGTAAAAAAGAAAAAAAAAAAAAAAAAATTGTTAAGAATTTATAATTATAGCTATTATAATATAATATACATATATATGTATATAAATTTGAAATATCAGAGATTGTGTAGAGGTATTTAAATCAAAATAAATATAATTCGATAAGTACTTTTTTCACATATAAATGCCTTCTTAAATTAGGTACTACTTACCTACTACTTTGTGTATTTTCCACTTTGTATTTACCTAAGTAATCAAAAATAATAAAAACTAATGCTTCTCCGCCATCTATAGTAGCCTGTAGCAGTTGCCGTGTTTTCTTTCATGTGTCGTACATGACAAAACAAGACAACACAACTTGAACACAACAGGTTGTTCGGCACAACGTTTGTCTTAGATTGGAGGTAGGTGGAACCAAGTGCTTTTTTGCAAGTTTCGACGGTTTTTTTATCACTGAAAAGTCTCACAGCATTTTTAAAGATACTTTAAAAATATTAAAGTTTTTAAAGTTATTTTTCAAAATTAGAACTATTATATGCTGTTACTTTATTTGTACGACATACATTTCAATCTTACTAACTACCTATCTATATAATTAGTAAGTTCCGTTGTGGCATAGCCTAGAATGTTCTTGGGCGAGCTTGCTTTCAGCGATTTTTAATTAAAGATCTTTTACTAACTGATAAAAAATTGCAATGGGAGTTTGTTTTATTTTATTTTGTAGGGAATTCCTTGTTGTTATTGCAGTCGATGTTAATCTCTAATCAATAGGAATTATTTACGCGAAACACATTGCCTATCCATCTGTTTACAACCTTAATAAGACTACCCCAGATTCCTATTATTATTTGCACTAAAACTATTCAGCCCAGTGAACCAATAATATCTTGTAAATACGTATAATGAAGCTAGTAAAACATTTACGATTTGTATCGGGCATCATAAAGATTTGATGGGTTTCATTATGGGATGAGAAACACTATTGGAAACGACTGGGAGGCAAAAAAGTGGATTGATTCATAAATAAACTTATTGCAACTTAGATGTTTAGTTTGCTTCTTAGCTTTATCATATTTTGTTATAGGTAATAATTTTTTGAGCAAAACTCGCCCCAAGCTTTTTATACTCTAGCTAGATTATCCCATATTTTGTGGTAGGTTGCCTTTTCACAAAGGATAAAGTATTATTATTGTCAATTTGTTAAAATTTATTTATTAAAAATAATTGATTTTAAGACTGAATTATAAAAAGCTCTGCTCTGTCAGCAACAGCATACCCTGGTAACATTACATTATTTTTTTTGACAGTCTTGTTAAATATATTTGGCTTAGATTTTGAAGGTTCCATGCCCAAAGGGTAAAACGGGACCCTATTACCTCAGCTATTACTAAAATACTAAGACTCCGCTGTCTCTCCGTCCGTGGCGTCGGTCGTCCGTCTGTCACCAGGCTTTAAATTTTAAAATCGGTAAATTTTCTAATAAATTTTCTAGTAATTATGTATTTCAGTTGCCGCTATAACAACAAATCTAAAAAATAGAACAAAATAAATATTTTAGGTGACTCCCATACAACAAACGTGATTTTTTGCCGCCGTTTTAATAGATAATGGTCTGGAACTCTTCGTTCGTGAGTGCGACTCACCCTTGGTCGGTTTTTTTAAATTAATAGTTCCAAAACATCAACAACCTACGTTTTATTAATTTGGCTAAAAGCTTCGTCCACTCGCCAGCAGTTAAACTACCCTTTAGTGTTTTAAATCGTTTAGAGGCACCTCCGTGGTGCAAGGACTTTATGGAGCTCTGGCATCGTAACTAGATGTACGAGTCGAATCCATTAAAGCACTTAAATGTACTTCGATATTAACTGCTCTGGTACTTAGATCAATTCGAAATTCTAGTTGATGCTGTTAATCCCGGTCAAGTTATAACTTTAATGTTTCTGCACTTACACGTTTCCTCTTTGTTTTAGTTAATTAGTCTTATAACAAATACAATTCATTCATTCAATCATTAATGTTACAAGTATAATGGCAGACTGGCAATCAAAATAAATCACAGTCTTGAAAAGGTGCAAAAGTTTCGATGTTAAGATCTTCGGAGAGGAACCTCTGATGACATTTCAGCCATGTCATTCTCGAATGAAATGTAATTTTAGGGACGGGGTAAAATTTATTTTCTTGTGTTGGCAACTCTATAAACACACACATAATGACTGACAAGTCAAACAGAAATAGCGGACGCGCTATTGCTTAATCTTCACGTTTGATTCGGTACGAACTTCCGTCAATTTTACCTCGTCCCTGGCCGCTGGCTCGCTTTTTAGTCTAATTATTTATTATTATTTATTTTAAGCCGTTATTGTCCCACTGCTGGGCAAAGGCCTCTTTAATGTTTTTTTAGGCCTTTTTAGTCTAATAGATCGCTAAAAAAATACAATTTTTACTAAACTTTGCGACTCATTGCGGGCGGCAGCCAAATGTGATTCGCCAAAACTTATCTGAAATCGGTAGGTACTTTTGTTGGTTTGTCAACAGGGAATCTAGAGAGCTACATCGGTCACTTACCATTGTGTGGGATTGTGGTCAAACCAAGGCTACACAATAAAATAAATCGGCTAAGACCGCATCTACCAAACATAATACTATACCTACGAAGCTAAATCTATTTATTTATAAATGTTTTCTTTTCAACTAATCTGTATTCATTTACGTTATCTGCCAAGCGCGCTAAACTCTAATGGTTGCCCAACCGACTTCGCAAAACACTTACATATTATCTTTCTTGTACAGTATGTATCTTGTGCTTCGAATTCCTCTCAATCTCTCACTCACTCTCATTGCGTTCCTCTGAAATCCTAAACATAAAGTCCCTGCTCACAACACCTCTTTCTATGACAAATAAAATAACATACTGTACAAGCTACCCGTCTATGAATGCTCTCCGTCTGGACATACTCGTGAGACGTGCCAAATCACACGCTATCTTCAAAAACTGCTACATCAGCATTATTTTTCCTTTAAAAAATTGTATTTGTAAAATTATTATAATATTTGTAATGTAGGTAAAACAAATACGACTTACTGCAGGTAAGTATTTGTTTTCTTATTCTCTAAATATAATATTTATTCAAGAGCCACCGTCTATATTGTACCTTCTTGTCCAGTCCATCCTAAGGTTATCTGGAAGAGCTTGCTCTCAGGTATAAGGCCGCCCTGTATAGGTACTTCCTCTATTCTAAGTATATTATTATCCTGTTTTGTGTGGTATAATAAAACGTTTTCTATATTTTGATCTAAACACTACATGAAAACACGAGTTGGTAGTGTACAGGTCGGTACTAAATGTAGGAAGGAACTATTAATAACCCCTCACGTAACTTGGTCCAACTTAGCGTTTAACTTAGCAGACTTTGACGCAAAGCGGCCAAGTTACCTTCTGTATTCATTCCCAGTAAGCTTACCTTAGAGATATTTATGTTTCAATTTCTAATCTGTTTCCTTGTCTAATAGGAGATTGTAGAGGAAGCTTATTTCTATAGGTAGACAATGGAGGAATACGTCTTACTCAGAATAGGTATACGTACGTACCTACGTAGCTGGCTTTTATGGACTACGGCGAGTCTTCTCGTCACCCATATTAAAATGCTTGAAAAACGAAAGTTTTCAATCAATCCGTCCCGTTTCAACCAGTTATGACCTATGGAGCTGAGACATATACTCTTACGGTGGGGATGGTTCACTTAAAAGTCACTCTGCGAGCTATGGAAAGAGCATGGAAAGAGCTATGCTCAGAGTTTATCTGAAGGATAGGATTCGAAACGAATACATCCGAGCGAGAAACATAGTTATCGATAGCTCTAAGAATTAGCAAGCTGAAGTGGCAGTGGCCCGGCCATATCTCGAAGAAGGCAAAGAACCGACAACCGCTAGGGTAAACGTGTTCTTGAGTGGAGACCGCGACGCGGTAAACGTAGTGTAAGACGCCCTCAGGTCAGGAGGGATGACGATCTGCGAAACACTGCAGGCAGATTCTGGATGCGTCAAGCTGAAGACTGGGCTGATGATGATGATGTTGATGACACTTGCAAGTGACAGCAATCTTAATTATCACCAGGACAAGCAACCCTTATCGGATAAGCCTACCGTTTCATTTCGAATGCGCTTTCGCCTAGTGTAAGTTGCTAGCACCATTGTCTTAATTGAGCCGAATCAGAATAATTGTTGCGTCGATAGTGACAATTTGATTTTGCTTCAATATTTCGAGTTGCGAAATAATCGCCATAACAGTGATTGCGATGCAATATTCATACATTCACTGGCTCGTGAAAATGAGAGAAATTCGATTAACCGAAAACCTGTGATTCGCGCATACGTCAACTCTTCCAGTAAATTGTCGAGCTGCTGTTGTAAATAAATAAGGTTTTCCTTTGTGTCTCGACATCGACAACATCTTGATGCAAATGTCTGTCATGTTTAAATCAATGTATATGATTAATTATTTAGTTTTAAGTATTTTTAAGTCGTGTGCTGTATTTGCTTATTATAGTTAGATAATTAAGTTTTAGCTCTATCAGAATAAATATATTTTCATTTCATTTTTCATTAACAAAATATCCTGTCTGTAATAGAGCCGCACAAGAAGATTTTATGAACAAAGTCGAATTTCGTTACTTTGGACATTCAGATAATCAAAAAGTTCTAAAGAACCTCCTATGAAAGTAAAGAAAAAAATATTTTAAATTTGTTATATTCTCGAAACAATAAAACCACTCTTCAATAATAAAATAGTTAGATTAGAAATTGACACCACGACACCTATAAAATCTTTAAAATCAAAGATTTATTTAGTGGATAGTAGACCGTAGGTACCTGTACGGCCAACCTTTACGCGGATTTGCTACATTTACAATATAACTTCAAATGTTTCTAAAATGTTCCTAAAGTCCAATTTTAAGTTGAAATAAGTAAGAAGGTAGATACCTAGATTGGTAGCAGATTTAGTAAACTTCTCTTCTTAAATTTTGGCGATATTAATTTGTTGCAGAAACTAAAAATTTTTTTTCATGAAATTTCCCTTATTTTCTAACCAAGCTAACCAGAATATAATACAAAATGCACTTGCTCTTTGGAGTTTGACCGAACCTGAAACAGGTCAAGACCTAGACGAGCACAATACCCCGCAATCAGTGTACTAGTTGTGGATGGCACTTGTTGCGGCGAGCTAAGAGCTGTTCCGCATTTTTCATAGTCTTGTTCATTACTACCTACTCCAGTGTTTCTAAGCATTTGCTTTACTTTGCCCAGCTACAATAAGTACCTACCTATTTCATTGCTCCCGACTCCCGTCGTGTAATACGTAACTCAAATGTTGCGAGATCTTTGCATTCTTTTGTACCTATCGAGTTATTGGTCAGAAACTTTTGAATATTGGGAATAATAAATCCTTATCTTTGTAAATGAAAACTCTAAATTAAAGTATTTAAGCTCAACCATGAAAGAGCGTTTGAGCTATTTCCAAAAAATTCTTTGAAACAAACATAACACAACTTTCGAAGTAAAATTATTTAATTTTACTTGAGTATTTTGAAGGATTTTCCTTTCTGGATTTCGCCGAATCTCTAGCATATTGAATCCTTTGAATAACCACTAAACATATTCTGCGGATAATGTCGCTCTCGCATGCACAAGTTATAAAGTGTTGAAAGAATGAAGATAAGCGAGCGGCGCGGCGGTGGCGCAGCGGAAGCGTGCGCCAACGACATTAATATTTCGTATGTATCCTTAGTAGACTTATGCGTTACTCCTTAATTTTAAATACCGTCAAAGGCGTGAAAGGTTTCAACCTTAGTGTGCAGCCGCTAGCGCGGGCGGTAGCGGCGGCGGCGGTGTCCCGTGCGCCTAGCGCATAGCGCTTATAACGCAGCCGAATCTGGGCGCGCCGCAGGACGTCGCGGCTTGTGAATGACTGGCAACACGCTCAAGTAAACACGTACAAACTAAATTTGCGCAATCCAATCTTCAGCATGTCAACGATTAGGTACACAACCCACGCTTCCAGTCTTGCGCGAGCTACCATCTTGCCGTCCAAACTCATCGTCATACCTGTGCAAACTGGTTTGTGCAAGCATGCAAGTAAGACGGAGCGTGGGCTATACCGACATGCCACCACCGAAGAATGACTCGCCTGATTTCTTTACAGACAGGCTGTCCGATGGTATTGTCTCCAGAAACGTCGCTTGCGAACTCCGACTCCCACATAAAAACAAGTCGGAAACATCGATCAAAGTTATAACTTGACCAACTGTACTACGAATTCAAAAAAGTTCCCAGAAATGTACACAATGACTACTTTTAAAAGATTCAACAGGCAGGTTATTAGTGTAGGTACCTCCAAAGTGTACCTACCTCCGATTTAGTCCAGGCCCATTATTTCTTTGTAACGATATGTAGTTAGGCATACTTTACTGGGTCGGTCATAGGGCAGGTAAAGGCCTAGTTAACACTAATGGTCACTTCATTGGCCACCCGTTGTCACCATATAAAGTTTTGTGTGTTTCTCTAATCACTTGGATACTAGAGGACAGAGGGCAACGTTCAGGCAAAGTATAGTGCGGCACTTGGATACGTGGTGAAAACCATTTTAAATTTGGTTAAGAGCGTTTATTCCTAAAATGCGTAGAAACAGTACTTTTCAAACCCGTTTATATCATGAACCACTTATCTTATAGTATATGTTATTTACTAATAATTTTAGGAAATTTTAGTGTCCAAATAGTTTGACTATAAAATATTTCGATTAATATAGTATGTACGCGTTCTATCAAGATAACTTGTGAGAGGTTTTCATAATTTCCCTTTCAGCATCAGTTTCGAAGCTCAAAATAATAGAAAATACTGACATATCTAATTAAGAAAAAAATATAACCTACTGATGAGATCCTTGGCTAAAAAGTACATTAGATAGATGTTTGGTTTTGGTATCCTACTATGAGAAATTAAAATTAAAAAAATGTGAAATATTACGAATATTTCACATTTTTAAATGATGTTTTTACCGATATACCTTATTTAATTTAATATAATAATAGCCTACCAATAAAGTGAAGTATCTTTTTTAAAATCATACATTTAAAATTTTTATGATTTTGTTGCTATTATTTTTCTATAAATATTTTAAAACTACTATAAAACGCTGCGCGAAAATCAGTGTGGTCACGTCGCTCATTAAATATTTATAGAAAAATAATAGCAACAAAATCATAAAAAATTTATATGTATGATTTTAAAAAAGATGCTCCACTTTATTGGTAGGCTATTATTATATTAAATTAAATAAGGTATATCGGTAAAAACATCATTTAAAAATGTGAAATATTCGTAATATTTCACATTTTTTTAATTTTAATTTCTCATAGTAGGATACCAAAACCAAACATCTATCTAAGTAACTTTTTAGCCAAGGATCTCATCAGTAGGTTATATTTTTTTCTTAATTAGATATGTCAGTATTTTCTATTATTTTGAGCTTCGAAACTGATGCTGAAAGGGAAATTATGAAAACCTCTCACAAGTTATCTTGATAGAACGCGTACATACTATATTAATCGAAATATTTTATAGTCAAACTATTTGGACACTAAAATTTCCTAAAATTATTAGTAAATAACATATACTATAAGATAAGTGGTTCATGATATAAACGGGTTTGAAAAGTACTGTTTCTGCGCATTTTAGGAATAAACGCTCTTAAACAATTCTTCCTGGAAGGGAAAAACACTGAAAAGTGCAATAGTATAAATCACCATATAAAAGGAAAATTCCAGATGAAAATTGATTTTAGTTGGTATGGTACCTAAATTTTGGAAATCTAATAACGCAATAAGCCGCTGCATCCTCTGTTCTGTGGCTGCATCTATCTAATATTCCAAAAGTGGAATACCTATTTAGTAGGTTCCTCAATAAATGCGCACGCCTACTAAACTTTTCAAAAGTGTCAAACTTTCGAAGGGGCCCAGTTCTACAACAGGCTACCTGAAGACGTTAAAGGCGCGCTGAAACGTCTGGCGTGTTTAAAACCAAATTGCATAGATATATTACTTAATACTTGAGGATGTAACGCTATATAACTACTATATAACTTAAGTTTATCATGTAAAGTGTGTGTGTAAGTGTCTCAAGCAACATGTAGTATGTTGTAAACGAGAAATAAATATCTTTGAATTGATGTTTATGCCTATTTCCAAGACAAATTCACATTATGTCACGTTTTTTCCATGCTCGTTCTGAGGAATATTTACTTGAAAAGTAATTTCTCTTAAATTATAATAATGTTCAATTCGGCAACGGTTCCTATTACCCGGCAAATTTACGACGACACCCGTTTTATTAATTGATTTGTGAGTGTACAATATTCTGTCGTGGTGTAATTGGATGATAAATATTTTTTGGAAGTAGACAGGAATCTGGCTTTCGAAAATCCCAACAATAAGTATTTATTATTAACGTTACGACGTAATGGACTTTTAAATTTATGGTCTAAGTATAAAACTTTGTAAATTCCTAATATTTAATTTACTACTTGCCGAGCTATAACGAGCAAATAATACATTATATTTTTACTTGTATTCACTCACTTTTTTACGAAATTTTATACCTTTGTTCACATGATTGGGCACTACGGCTACAAATTAAATAATTTATTTTCTTTGGAAACAACCGAGAATAATTGACCTCGCCATCCGCGCATTACAAAATCTTCTATCTGCAACTGTTTGTTTTTCCTAATTAATAAAAAATTCAAATTAGTCTTATCGATTTTTTTATGATAAAGTTTGAGCACCTGTGGTATAAAAAAAAAACGTATGGAGACTTGAATCTGTGTTTGAATGGCCCATAGCTAAAAAACATGCCCATCATTAAATAAATTGTAGTGCATGGGGTTGGAATTATGTCAAATATTTAGTTTTTTTTTTTTTTACAAGAAATTTGCAGTATTATAATGTTCAGGAGTTACGAAACAAAAGTTACGTATTACCTAAAACGTGAAAAAATAAATAAATCAAGACGGAGCGAAATTGTTAATAGAGTGAGAATTTGTATTCCTACTACGAAATCGGACACATTTTGAACTTTAATTTGGCAAATTAAAGTAAACCAATTGTAATATATAAGACACTTTCTCTCCATGTGGTATAGCCGTGTGACGCCCTGTAGGAATTATGTATAACATAGAAAGCCATATTAGAGCTCATGATAGAAAAAAATCCGTGATTACCTTAGGTCGCCGTCATCGAAATCGATGAGGAGGCCTATTGTATGTATAATATTTCTCTTGTTAAGTGTACCAAAGTTTTTTTGGTAAATTAAATAATAACCCTATTAATATAAAAATCGATTACAACTACGGAATGGATCGGGCTGAAATTTTGCATATTACCGTACCCGGAAATTCGGTAGTTCTTGGCCTAGAAAAAAACATATGCTACTTTTTAAGACAGAGAGTAATTTTTTGTTAAATATGGTATGCCTTACTGACTCCGTTTCAAAAAGTAGCCTATGTAGAGAGTTTTGTATGATAGTAGGTACTAGTACTACTCGATGATTCTATCCATCCAAGGTTGTCTGGTAGACATTGCTCTGAAGCGATAAGACCGCCACTTGTCACTTAGTTTTCAAGTTGTTTTTGTATGTATTGTTTCTATCAATTAAATAAAGCATTTTCTATTCTTCTTTCTACTAATATTAATACAAAAGTTATATTCGATCATTAAATTTAAAAATATTTCACCAGCTTTGCGGGATTTTGATGAAACCTATCTCGTCGATACAAAGGGCACCAATTTTAGGGCAAACGCAGGCAACCGAGGCAAATATGCCACATCCCCGATGACACTTTTTCAAATCGTTCATTCAACCACCTGGTTGAATTCTCAAAGCAACCACCAGACCAGCAATAGTGACGTTGCTTTCGTTACCAACGGTGGAATAAAAAGTTGGATTGGAATGCAATTGATTCGATGTTTTGAATTTAGTTTTCTGAAATTCTTTAACGACTAATTTCTGTGAAAGTTTCTGTAACGATAAACAAAGGATTCTAGTTTATTTGTCCATGCCAAAGCATTAATATATTGTGAAAAATATAGTTTACCACAATAACTCAGGTTGTAGGTAGGTACTTATTACATTTTATCCTGGTAAAACGCGTGTAGAAGCAAGTAGCAAGTATAACAACAAAACGAATATGTACAATTTTATTCTATAACATATTCGGATTCTAAAAATAAAGTCATTTAGACGCTTGGCTGACCTACCTAGGTCTGTGAAGGTTGAGCAAGAATAACAAAATCGATCACAACTTCTTCATAAAAATTCATCGATTGATATTAAATTTGAAACTCCACGGACATGTATAATTAATTGCATTGTAGTTATCAGAGAGAAAATAAATGAGTAAAAATAGGTAAATGATATGAACAATTGTGATAAAAAGTTGATCTACTGTTGAAAATACATAGTTAGGTACACTAACTTAAAAATGAATTATTGAATGCGGCTTATTTCGCCATTAAAAATGTCATCATATCCTACGAAAATGAGCTCTCAAATCCCGGATGCTACTTTTCCGACGAAACTCAGTTAACTTGCTCATTTTTACTCCTTTTGCTATGCTAAGTGGCCTATGTTGCAATAAAGAGCTGGGATAAAACGACAAAGTATGCACGAGGTATAGAAGAGTATATAATAGTTTATGCCACCTTATTTCGTCCCGCTACCGGGTAAAGTTTAGGCTACTGCTAATTAATGAATCAGACAGGTAGATTAGATATAATACAATACAATACAATTCTTAATTCATAACGCCAAGTAAAAAGTCAAAGGTAAACAATATTGTCCATAAATAGTATAGTACCTATGTCATATAAATATTATATTTTAATTAATTGTATATTATAGTAGGACACAGTGTCGTTTATTGTTAGCTGACCCCTTAAATATAAATAAATTTGTTTTTGAAAACAGTTAAATTGTTTGCTTTATTAAAATATAAAAAATCGACTTTTAAAATAGGTCTTCATTCAAATAAATTTACTTCAAACGTAACTGTCACCTGACAATGAACGGCTGTATCTATCGGTAGGATAATAGTTTACCTAACTGAAAGGGAAGAAGATAGCTTTACAAAATTTCACAACAGGGTTGACAACCCCATGAAAATCTAACATAGTGAGCATTCATCGATAGTTACCGGTAGTAGGTTACCCGTGTCGTACCAACATTAATTGAACAACCTCAGATCGTGCCGGGATCGTGCGGTTTAAATTAATGACATCTCCACTACGGAATTTGGTTTTCTAATAATTTTGCCGAATATTGGTTGGTTAGTTGACGAATCTGAATAACGCAGGAGGTTGCAGGTGAGATTACCGCCTTGGGAGTAGGGCCAAATGTTTGTAAGATCTGCAGATGAACGTCCAGAAGTTATGGGTGTTTTCTATATATAAATAATATACAAAATATTTATGATAATCATACCTATATGACGGAGACGAGAAGAGACGTTTTTTGCAGGGTGTCTCAATCGCAGCTGTGCGGAGGGAGATGCGCACTGGCTAGACTTGAGGGCAGATGTGTGGCGGCTAGAGCGGAACAGAGTTGCGTGCGGCGAGGAGCGACGGATATTTGTTGAGATTAATACACTACCGGCGCCGCTCACTGCACGCACCGCTCACATCTCTTCGTCTCCACTGCGTGACGTCGAGGGCTTGCAATGCAGCTTACATCTCCACTTCGATCTTTCTTTGTTTTCTTCGTATACAGATATGATAGGTACATCTCCGCTCGGTGGTATCATCCACTTAAGCTGATCGGAGACGAGTGTGAATAACGAAGTTCTATTGGTTATAAAAGACATCTCCGCTCGTCTCGTCTCAGCTTTGGTTGAGTCAACCCCTAACAAAGGTCACAAAAAAAGTACCTAGAGTACCTGGTACCCGGCTTTGGATTAAACAATGTAGTTTGCGCTACAGCACAGCAGTTCTTGCAGACTAAGGCATTGAAAATTAATGTTATTACGCTATCACTTTGGAAATCTTGATAGTTTCGCAACAGCAAGCCTTACCTCTGGTAGGATTTTACTTTAGCCACACTAGTAAATATGGTGACTGAAAGTTAACTTTTGATCGAAGGTCACGCTTAAATCTTTGAAAAGTGTGTATAATCAGAATAAAAAACAGGATCATTATTGAATACACCGTTGCTCGTATTACAAGCGAAGCCTCGGCATTTAGTATGAAAGCTTGTTCAGTTAACAACCGATGCCTGAGTAACGCTTTTCTATGGCATAAACGTAACTCAAGTATAAATCGATGACTGAGCAAGAGCAAGTTTTCATAATACGGGCCTTACTAATTCTCAACCAGTTGTTAAACAATGAATCGGTTTCAGGCATTTAATGGGTCCTTTCATCTGCTGTAGTCTGAGGGTAGGGACGGGCGTGTCTAATTGTCTGCGACGCGCTGAAGACGTCAACACTTTTTATACAATCAAATTAGGAGTTCTTGTCACGCTTTTGTAAGAATTGGGTAGGACCTACTTTAGGAGGAGAAACGGCCGGCCGAGGCTGTTATTTAGTGATGATGCATTCATTATTATTATTATAAGTACCTACCTACTTTTATTTAGTCTGTAGTATTAGGATTTTTTTGAAATGGTAGGGAGCTGTGTTTATGTAGGTACATTTATTTAGATAAAAGAGAAAGATTTCGAAAGAACTTAGATAAATGTAGGACTGTAGGTACATTACACTTACAGAATTAACCATAGGTATGATTTCAATTAGCAATTTCAATTCTTTATTTAGCTTAAATAACATTAATCTGGTACAAATACGTATAAAGATATTCACAAATAACAATAAATATTACTGCTATGATTTTAATTTTTTGTGAATATCTCCGAAACCTAAACCTTAAAAAAATTATGTTGTAGCACATTTTTATATTTTGTATAAGTGTCCTTAATCTTAATTCCTAAACAACATTGTGTGCCGCGGTTTTGAAAAAAAAAACAGAGTGGTAAATTTACAGCTAAACCGAGATGTTAGGTTCAAAATCAAACAGTTTTGGACGGAAATTAGGTAGGTATATTAAAATCTCAAAAATCTGTTAGAGTTATGTATGCATTCTGTTCATGACTAAACAATTGCGTAATAAAACAGCGGTAAAGTTAGCACATTTCGTTTGGTTTTTATGTTTCGTCGACGAAAACTGTTTAAAAAGTCAACAGCGAATGGAGTTCGTTCTCATTACCGCCCGATGTCGTTTAATATTTATTACGTAGGAAGTTGCTTAACGAGAACACACTTGAACCATAAACCAACATGTTCATAACATTAATTTTGCGTAGACATTCGCGGTACGATTACAGAATTCGCGGAAAGCCGTTGTACAGTTCGGGTTGTACAGGTCAGACAGACTCTATACTATAGCACAGTACACATATAGAACAGTATGGAAACTAAGCCTAGTTGATGAAATAAATACCTACGCTCCATTATAGTACTAGGGTTGTCACTTTTCTTGTTTTTGATATATATTTTTTATTAAGACGATTTTTTATTCTGTAGTGATCAATAAATGGAATTGAAATAACTAGCTTACAAATGTAGTCTGGTATAATATAATAATATCTTCGACTGGTCGAAGCGACGCGTGACCCGAGATCTGGCGAGTATGTTGCGCAGCGCATCGGCCAGCATTGCCATACAGCGTGGCAATGCAGCCAGTGCGTCTTGGGGACGCTTTCGACTGGTATTGATGATGGATCAATTGAGCTACCTGTAGATTATTTACAACAGTCTGCAGTTAGGTCAATTGTTTTAATTGTAAATATTAGGTCTAACTAATTAAATTTTCTTTATTAGTAAAGTATTTGCTTACAAATACAATTTAAATAGGTAATCTCATGGCGTCGCGTGTGAGCCGCGGTTGGACGTAAACGTTTTGTGAGCTCGTCGGAGCGGGCGCACGCAGACATTGTAGCGCAGGCAGCGCGCGCGCAACGCTCATGAGCGGCTGCGAACTGTACCGCGTTTCAAAATGCGAGTTGATAATTTATAGCAGCCGCCATCTTGGATTCACATTTTGACAGCAGTATCGGCTTCAGCACCCTGTAAAACCATGAAAATGACACCCATGACGGAAAACATTATAATTTATAGCAGCCGCCATCTTGGATTCACATTTTGACAGCAGTATCGGCTTCAGCACCCTCGAAAACCATGAAAATGACACCCATGACGGAAAAAAATATATTTTATAGCAGCCGCCATCTTGGATTCACATTTTGACAGCAGTATCGGCTTCAGCACCCTCGAAAACCATGAAAATGACACCCATGACGGAAAAAATTATAATTTATAGCAACCGCCATCTTGGATTCACATTTTGTCAGAAGTATCGGCTTCAGCACCCTCGAAAACCATAAAAACGATACCCATGATGCAAAATTTCATAATTGATTGCAGCCGCCGTCTTATATTTACATTTTGAAAGTCTACAATCTAGTTTAAACAATGATGTTATATTTACTCAAAAATCAGTGCCGCGAGGTTGCCGCTTTGCCACCTACACGAACGAGACAAGTAATGCGTGCGTTGCGTTTATGAGTGACAGAGATAAGGACATATGCGGCGGCGTCTCGTCTGTTCGAACTAAAATCACTGCGCTGTTGCCGCTTTGCGTTGTCTGCTCAAACAGTGCTAGGTAGGTTCTTTACAATGAGTATGACGTCTCTATTTGTAAAATCTCATTAAATAAATAAATAATGCTGGACAATTCACACAGCATTATCTAGCCCCATGGTAAGCAGAGCTTGTGTTATGGGTACTAATAGATAACTGATATACATAATACAATATATTACATAGACAGATATATTTTTTTATTATACATAGAAAACGACCAGGACACCCGGAACAAATATCTGCAGATCGTACACACAATTGTTCCGAGGCGGGAATCGAACCCGCAACCTCCTGCGTTGCAGGCGGACCTTCGCCCACCGCGCCACATCGGTCGTCAATTGACTTTAAACATCCTCAAAACCGCCGCCATTCTTGATTTACATATAAGTTCACGAATTCATTATGTATGATCGATCACACGGACTCATTATTCTATAACAATCATAATAATAAATTATTCTTACCTTTCAAAATCAGCCGGAAGTTTAAAATACGATAGCTCCGGTTTTGATGAAGCCGAGTTCATACAGCCGTATGCAACGCAATATCTGTTGCGGGTCATTTTTCACTTTCACGCGACCGCACGCCTAGACGCGACAACCGCTACTGAGCATCCCCGAGAATCACCCAGAAGCCGTGTCGATGTGCATGTTTGTGTGAGTGTGCCGTTTCGAGTGTTTGTTCCTAGTTTCCGTACTGTATATACTTATACTAAGACTATAGTCTTCTTTCGCACGAGAGCTCAAAAGGCGTATCCGTGATGGTAGCGTACACATAATCGAATCACGTTTGTTGCTATACTATTATTATGCGTAGCAGAGCATAAATAGAGCATAATTCGTGCAAAAATAAGATAAAAAATCGGGAAACCTACCATGGATTATAAACACTTAGCTCGGTAAATGCGGTAAATTACAAGTAGGTATAAATACTTGGAACTTTATGAATTTTCAATTTTACTTTAGTCTAGTCATTCATAAATTCATTATAACTGAACAACAAGAATTATCTGGAACGACAGAAGGGTAAGTGCGGGTTAATTGGACCGTTCTCATTTCGGAACAAATGAAATTCTAATACAATAAAAGCAAATGTTCGGTACCATAACAATAACCGTGGGCTCTGCCGAGAATCGAATGATTATTTTATTCAGAAAGGATTTGCTCAAAGTTCGTGCGGAACACCACAGAACAATAAATTTGTTGAATAGGAAAGTCAAATGTTTTTTGGCAGTAAAAAATAGTGGCCTAGTTTATTTTCAAAAAACTATGTAGCGCAAACTACATTGTTTAATCCAAAGCCGGGTACTAGGTACTGTACTTATTTTGTGACCTTTATTAGGTGCTGTCTCAACCAAAGCTGAGACGTAAACTCGAAGTCAGTTCGTCTGTATGGCACCAGCACGAAAGCACCTGCTTAGAGAGTGCAAAACCGTTTCTCCGATTCCTTTATAAGCACTCCGATTCCTTTTCGGATACTACCATTTCATGTATCTGACTCGGTTCCTGTTGGTTATAACAGCCTAGGGGTCAGAAGAACAAACGACCAAATCATAACCATGCTAAAGATTCTTCGAGGAAAGATTTACGCAGCCATGAGCAGCATTATATCCCAGTCTACTTTCGTAGTAGGAAGCATAGGCTTTTTGCAGTGCTGATGCCCACGGGCAATCACTTACTACACATACCCTCTTATAACTCAATAACCTCTTGATGCGAATCCTAAATGCGAAGTATTAATTTGCAGAAGCCACTGACGTTTGCAAATGCCTGACTTTTTGCGAGTTAGAACTTTTTTAAAATGTTTCCGACATTAATTATTATTTTTATTGCATAACTCATTGTAGTACTTATTATATTGATTGATTTATTTAAGTTTATAAATAAATAAATAATAAATAATGCAGGACATTCCACACAGCATTATCTAGCCCCATGGTAAGCAAAGCTTGTGTTATGGGTACTAGGTAACTGTTATACATAATACAATACATTACATAGATAGATATTTTTTATTATTATTAGAAAACGACCAGAACACCCGGAACAAATATCTGCAGATCGTACACACAATTGTTCCGAGGCGGGAATCGAACCCGCAACCTCTTGCGTCGCAGGCGGACCTTCGCCCACCGCGCCACAGAGGTCGTCGGTCGTCGGTCGAGTTTGGTATTTATTCATTCTTTTGACATGAAATTTTAGTTATTATAGTATCATCAATTGTACCTATCAATTTTATTGTAATTCCTGTACTTATGATTATTGTTATTGGAAACGTATTTCTCTTCTATATCAATAAATAAATAAATAAATCCCATGGGAACTGATTAATGGGATAATTAGTCTGTTTTTTATTCCAGGCCTAGAACTACATCTATGTAAAATTTCAGCTCGATCCGTTCAGTAGTTTTGGGGTGAAGAAATAACAAACGTCAATCCATCCATTAGTGTGATCAGTATGATGAAGAATCTTGAACCCTGAAAATTAGGAATTATATTGAACTTTTTTCTTTAATAAAATAATGGTAAGCCCACACACGCGACACACAATCCTGCAGATTTTGTGAGGAGGCGGATGAAACGCCCCTCCATCTGCTAAGTGAGTTTGGAGCACTGATGCACAAACGCAGCATCCATCTGGGCAAGCATTTGCATAGCCCAGACGAGCTGAAAGACATCACCCCGAAGAAAATCCTACAGTTCCTAGCAGCTGCAAGGGTTAGTGGCGAACTATGAACGCCACGGCTTCGGGACTGATGTAAAAGTGGCGATCACAATAGGCCTATCATGGCCGCAGTGATACGAAAGCCACCCCAAAGCTAATAAAAAAAAAAAATGGTAAGCCCAACAGTGAGAAGAAGCGGGCTGAAGGCTAAGATATCAGAGACAGAATATATAATATACCTACTTGTCTCTGGCGTCTATTTGTTAAATACTTTTAAAAAGATGGTGGTAAATAAAGCAACGTACTGTAAGTAGCCGTAAAATACCTACCAAATCGCAGTTTATTAAGTTTTGATAAATCGCGCTCCTAATGCTCACAATCACAGCGCTCGGAAGTTCACCTTTATGCTCCGAAGGCTTTGTTTAACTCACCCAACGCTCACAACTTGGTATAAATCAAAATTAAACACCAACTTTTGTAGTCCACCCTATTTAGGAACATGACTAGGTACCTACGTTGATATATAATATTATGATGTACCTACCTATTAAACATTCATTGGTTTGGAAATTTTCAAAGACGTCAAAGAGAAATAATATTGGTCTTTATTATGGAGCGAGACAGCTGTCGTATACTCAAATAACACTGAAACAAGTTCATTTTATTAGTAAGTACTGAGAAAAATACTTTACACAACTTCTCGTTTTTATGGCACTCTCAGTAACCATTATCATTCATTCATTGTCAGAGTTGTGAGTTTTGAGGATAACATTTAGCAAAGAACATTTCGAGAAACATTTGCCTCAGTTATCATGAGGAAGCTTCGATGTGAACATAATCTGAACTTTGAAAAGGGACACCTAGTGCCTGAATTTTGCGAGATTACTGGCACGTTTGGAAACATGACCCGACCGAAGCAGCCGAGTGTTGTCTCGGGCACATAAATAATGCGCTTGTTTTAGGACCTCGTACTGCAAATATTTTATGACACTGCCATAGCATAAATATCAGTTTCCCCTTAATTTTCGGTTGATGTTACTATTCTGCAAAGATTAGTCGTATCACGAATGTGACCGTGACCGTTCACGAATATGACGCAAATAAAGTAGAAGCTAGGTGGTAGGTATTACAGAAACTAAATATCATTGCTTATGTTGACTTAGCGCTACGTTCATGGTATTTATTACATTTATTTTATTTATTTATTTCGGAACACCATCAGCTTCTATAATATCTATAGACTTAAAAATGACAACAGAGAAACAGAGAGCTAATAATAGGTATTCACTGATAGAATCTAAATAATACTAAATTATGTGTGAACACTAACAACATTGTGACAAGAAAGAAAGCGTACTTTATGGGAAACCATAAAGTGATCGTACTTAAACTAGTGATAAAAATAATAGAAAACATAAAACAGAATATAACACAATTATCAAGAACCGACCTACATATTGAAGATCTCCGACCAGGTGGGATGACGACCTGCGAAAGACTGCAGGTAGATACTGGATGCGGCAAGCTGAAGACAGGGCGCTATGGCGCTCATTGGGGGTGGCCTATGTCCAGCAATGGACTGCTGTAGGCTGATGATGATGATGATGAAGATCTCCGAGCAATGTGACCTACAAATTACCTATTACTGATCTGACATGAATGAGTCTTGTTATAAATAAGCTACTACTACAAATTATTTTGTAAAATCTCCGTGACAGCTTCAGTTCGTTGTCACCATCGTCAGCCATTGTGATTCATTTAGTTTTATAACAATAGGATCCAAGTTCTATTATACACTTACTTGATTATTGATCCTGGAAACGATTTTCCTTGTAAGTGTGATAAAAAGATGTGCTCCGTTGTCCTCTTGTAATTCCGCAAATGTCAGTAGGTAGATGTAGATCCATTATGACTTTCAAACGACTACGATTATTTTTCACTTCTTTCAGGAGATATGATCAATTATACTGTATATGACGACCGATGTGGCGCGGTGGGCGAAGGTCCGCTTGCGACGCAGGAGGTTGCGGGTTCGATTCCCGCCTCGGAACAATTGTGTGTACGATCTGCAGATATTTGTTCCGGGTGTTCTGGTCGTTTTCTATATATAATAAAAAATATCTATCTATATAATGTATTGTATTATGTATATCAGTTATCTAGTACCCATAACACAAGCTCTGCTTACCATGGGGCTAGATAATGCTGTGTGAATTGATCAGCATTATTTTACTAATTTTACTAATACTAACTCAATATTACAATATCTTTCAAGAAATTTAGATCAGCTATTCCATAAACCGATAGAATTTTTCACTAGGTATGGTATATGCAGGCATGCTTCTCATGTCCAATCCAATAAATCAAAATTAAGTCAATTCATACTAATATAAAGCTCTCTGTCCAGACATTTAGACAAGATACAGCCTAACCAAGTATCGTAGAGACTTGAAACTTGCAGTTAAGTAGGTCTTGGTACGAAAGTGAGCGCTGAAAAGAAGGAAGAGGAATTTTGGAAATTCGTTCAAAAATTGGGTTGAAAGTTTGAATAAAAATGCTTTGTATGCAACAGCAGCAGAATTAAAAAAATGTATAGGTATGTCCCCTTGCAAAACTAACGCACATATTTCATATATCGTATTCCGAAATTCTGAAGGTGTTTTACTATAAGTAAGTTTAAAAAATACTAAAGTTTAAAGAATCTCAGCAACCGTTAGAAATATAATAACAGAATTGTTTGGCATGTTATTAAAGTAGGTATACCTACTTACCCAAAATTAGGTAAACTTTATACTTCTCCAAAATTGTACGACTTCGACGTTTTAATAGGCGGATAGTAGGCTAGCACACTGTGTTAATATGACGGGAACTTCAAAGATTCCTAGAAGACATTATATAAGTATATACATATATTCACGCCATGTTCACGCCTAATAATATCTAAATCATAATTTATCGGATCTCAGAACTTTTTAAGTCGCTAACGAAGTTTTAACATAATAAATAAATAAATAATGCTGGACAATCCACACAGCATTATCTAGCACCATGGTAAGCAAAGCTTGTGTTATGGGTACTAGATAACTGATATACATAATACAATACATTACATAGATAGATATTTTTTATTATACATAGAAAACGACCAGAACACCCGGAACAAAAATCTGCAGATCGTACACACAATTGTTCTGAGGCGGGAATCGAACCCGCAACCTCCTGCGTCGCAGGCGGACCATCGCCCACCGCGCCACATCGGTCGTCAGTCGTCAGTTAATCTGAAGGAATCCTATTAAATCCTTTAAAATTATATATCACGATACGCATCCACGCACAAGTCTGATGGAAAACCAACTTTAGACTTTCGGAGCATCAATTCCTGCCGCTTAGATATTTATTCCAGTGTCGTGACCCGGCGTGTGTGACACATCGATAAAGGGTTCCAGCAGAACTATTGATGTTTATTTGATCGGCTTGATCGGGAAAATGGATGCAAAACGTTTTTAGTGGTACGAGAGCGCTTTATTTGTTCGTGTCTTGTTTGAGAAACGAGGGCGTAATAAAGCTTAAAACTCTTTTAAATCATGTAACAATGTTGATTGATTGTTGTTTGACTCGTATATGTAACAATACTCGTGTAGTGAAAAAAAAAGAAGAGTAAAATGGAGTAAAATGGGCCTTTTTTGCTTATTACAAGAAGACGGTATTTATTTTGGTACGGAGTGTGGGATCGATTGTGGGTAGAGCTATCTCTACAATAGTACATATAGTAAAAAAAAATTGTATTAAATCAACATAATCACAAGAATATTATAAATGCAAACGTTTGAACGTATGTAAAAGTTCACAGTAAGAAGCAATTCTCGCTGACGCCCGCATAGTCTCAAGTTTGTCGATTATTGTGCGACTTAACTCAAATAGAAGTTCTTTGTTTGCAATATCTAATTGTTTAACGCCTTAGAAAGTTTGAATTTGGTTGAGTAGGTCGGTAGCTTCGTTTTGTCTCAAGTTTCGATGGTTGGTGACGATTTCCAAAACTATATAAAATGTTCAGTATTTTAATTTTGAGAGGTTCGGCATCTCAAAGTCGACATTGTTTGAGAGTACTGGGTAAGTTCGTAATGACTCGTTGTGATCATGAATTATCCATCCATTTATCGAAATATCAATGGGCACATTCATCCGGGATCGATCGTGGTGTAACATGGCCATGTTTTAAAAAATTTTTCCGAGTAGGTACTTGGGTAGATTCTGCAGGTAGGTACCTTTAACCTATTTTGAGAAGGAGGCCAAGAGCAGGATCCAGCTAGGCTGGGCAGCGTGCGAGAAACTACGTCGAGTAGGTGTTCTCGGCATCCATACCTCAATCCTTAAAGACGAAAGTTTGTAATTAGTGCCTCCTACCCGTCATGGCGTACGGGGCTGAAACCCTTATTTGAATTGGTAAACTTAGTGAAGGCCCTCATGCCAGGTGGGATGTGGATCTACGAAAGACTGCAGGCAGATGCTGGCAAGCTGAAGACAGGTCGTGGCCTATAGCACTCATTAGGGGAGGCCTATGTTCTGGAGAGTATTTATATAGGCTGATAGATTAAATTTTTCGTTAAAAGTGAAATAATAATATATATATAAGATTCATTTTAAAATCAAAATAAGGCAGCGAAGCGGACCCTGTAACTGCAGTATGTATCTAAAAAACAAAGTCGTTGCTGTCTTCTCAAAGTGGTCGGTTATTCCAAGCCCTATGTGCGACGAATCCGTACATCACCGAATAGCAGACATTATGCTGTCCACATACTGGACCCATATATCACGACCGGGACCATCAATCCAGCATTCGAAGCCAGGCGCGGACGCGATAAGCACGTACATACGAACACGCGATAACGCCAGCCTAACGAACGATGTACGGCGGGCGGCGTTATCGGCCGGCTCAATTACAACCGCTAATTTGCGATAAACAAACTGTTTAGTGTATTTATCCAAAGAAGGTGGTTTATTTTTGGTCTTTCAATTTTATTTTCCTTCTTAAGATGTATGTATGTAATAGCTTGTGTATTTTGATGACTTTGTAGATTCCAGTAATTTTTTTGTCTAGGAAGTTGTAATTCACATCACAACATCAAAGTGCTTTATTTCCTTAAATTTTATTATTATTATTTCCGACTCTTGGACAAATTTTAAATGGTTTTATGTAAGACTAGGAAATAAAGTGATCACTTTGATTTATGGTTCTCTTCAATCTTTTTGAGGTAAAGTAAAGAAGCGATCAAGAAACATTTAGATTGTTTTATTGTTAGTTTTCGAATTGAAAAAACTCGTCCCAAACTTTAGGTATATCGTCTAGCTTGATAATCTGATATTTTGTAATAATACTTTTTACAAAGGATATTTTTGAGTGAGTGTACAATAAGTCTTCATAAATATATTGACATGGCAAATATCAATGTTATGTCAATAAGTTTATTTCTTTGAATTCATCACGTAGGGATTCTCTGGGAACCATATTATAGATTACACGAACACTGAACAGCCCTCTTCCGCACGTAGGTATGGTGTTTACCCATATACCTGCGGCGTTCCCCCACAGCAGTATGTCAAAAGATATAAAGATATAGTAGTACTATGGTAGTAGCTCAAACAGACTAGTCTAGAAGTATCAACGTCCGTATGATGACGGATTTTTTTGACTGCATGCGCTGCAGAACTAAGTCTCTTCGATAGCTTATCTATGTGTGGGCCCCAATGAAGTTTACTATCTAAGGTTATTCCTAGAATATGGTATTGTCTACAATTTCGTTCTAGCTACGCTACGGCTAGAACTGTCAAAGGCCATGTAAATCATTATTCCAAATCAACCGTCGTCAGAGCGACAAATACTCGTATAATGGTACCCATTTCAGAATCGCTTGTCATAGAAACACACTCTATTCCGTAAAATCAATTCAAACTAACAGTTCCCAATCAAACAAACATCGAATTAGAAACAACAGTATAGGATATAACCCTCGTTATGCAAACTTGTTGTTAACCGTCGGTCGTTACTACAAAATTACTTTCGCTCATTCTCTATTCACCGCCGTAATGACGAACTGTTTGATGCGTCAACACCTTGTGGCTTCCGACATTGCCGACTCATACGTAGAAACTAACTTCCACATTCGTCGTAGCTTGAATCATATTGCTAGTTGATAAAGTGTGATTTTGCTTGGAGGATATAAAGTTTGATTTATTTCAGAGTGATTGCTGGGTCGTATCGCGGGTGAACTAAACTACGGCTGTCTGTGAGATGCTTCCTCACGTTTGTTGTGTTATATTAGTTTTCTAAGTGTCACATACGTGTCACGTTGGAAGTACAATCAGATGTCGCGTTGCCTTCAGCGTGACAAACGTCGGGCTCAGAGATTTGGTATGTTAGTGTGAGGGATTATAGTAATTATGCTACAGAGTGGTTTAGTAAATATAGGGATGGGTTCATAATAGTTTTGGTAATTTGAAGCGATTACCCAATGCATACTAAGTGCTTGCCTACTACACGTTTTATGGGGCTGAATTCTGCTAACCAATCGGTTTACTATCGTTTTTATGCAAGTCTTTGTGGTGCAGTTTAATGATATTTCATTTGATATTGACAGCTTTATCGATATACGTGCTTTAAAAGTACACCGAATTGCTATTTGAATTTACTGCTGAAACATTAAGTGAACGGTAAATAAAACTAGTTGTACATTTTCACAAAATGTATGATTCGAGGATCGTTTACTCAAATAATAACTACATTTGAGCGCGAAGTTGAGCAACAACTACAGTTTAGAGTTCAACCGAACACCGCATAGTTGCGACTTGTTCTTGAATAATGTGGACTGCTACAAAATTCTCCCTTTGCCAGCATACGATTCAAGTTTTAACACACTTTGCTAACGCCGAACTGAGTCGCTCGGATGTGCCTAGAATGTTAATTTGAAGCTCTGGAACAGTCCTTAGGTGAAAATGCACGTTAACTTTATAATTAGTCTGCTGAAGCCTGTGAACACACTGAAACTATTATCAAATTGCTGAGATGACACGCTTCTGACCATTGTATTACCTGTCCATTGACGCGGAGTGAGACAGCGGAGCGGAGCGACGGAGTTGCGGATTGCCGATTGCTTGCAGCTTTTGTATGACTTCCGCTCTGTTCCCGCTTTTGTATGAATTTTTAAACTAGTTTGCAAAGCTTCTTAAGCGGAGCAAAGGTTTAAGGCGATTGCATTGGTTAACGACAACCACTGAGGTAAACGTATTCTTGAGGGGAGACTGCGATTCGACAAACTAAGTATAGGATGCCCTCCGGCATGGTGGGATGACGATCTGTAAAAGACAGCAGGCAGATGCTGGATGTGGCAAGTTGAAGACAGGGTGCTGTGGCGCTCATTAAGGGAGGCCTATATAATATCCTGCCGTCGACTAATATAAGCTGATGATGAAATTGGTTAATATTGGCACAATCCTTCTCAGCTCCTCTTCTCTCCGCGTCAACGGACGGGCATACTTACGCGCGCGAGTTGAGTGTTCGCGAGTCTGTATCAAGAGTCTGTGTCGAATAATGACGTCGGATCGCACTAAACGAAGAATTGGCGATTCGTTCCTGCAGAGACCTTGCCTATGAAAATGATGCGGACATTATAAGAGATTCGAGAAACGAGACCACTTGGTGGTAAGGTTGTTTGATCCGTACGATCGACGTGATCTGTCAACTTCGTTAGTTTTTCAAAGTTAGACCTCTACCTTCTTAAATGCTTAGGGACAGATGCGTACGCCTCGTGAAATTTTATTTATTTATTAAAAAGCGTAGGATGTCCTTTTAAAATTACATAAAGGCTAAATGGTAGGAAAGATACCTGTGATAGTACCCGAGATCACGGCTGAAAGAGGAGAGTAGAAGAAAAATACATGTTAGGCCGACCCCACCTAGCGTGGAATAAGGACCGGAAGAAGAAAGCTGCCGTGTACAGTACAAGCACTGTACACTGCAACATCTTATAAACTACCAATGTGTTTTAACTCTTATGAGGCCACGCGTGCACAAATGTGTTTCTAAATTAAACGAAACATGCCTGAAACACTACTCGATCATGGTGAAGAACAACCAGCTAACAGTTATCGCTGGTTTAATGAAAAATGTGTCGATCTCAGCGAGCTCAACTCCTTACGCTACTGCTGATGAAAGATAGTTTGAGGATCATGTTTCAGGGAAAAAGTATCGCAGACCTAGTAAAAGTATCCACTTTAGTTCGATGAGCAACATGAGTGAAACAATACTTGATTATTTCCCTTTACTGAGGATCAACTCTTCAAATTTTAATGTAATTGAAGCTTACTTAAGGGCAAGATGCCGTGTAACAGAGCATCAGGCTCGCTTATCTAGTAAGCTGCAAACTTGCATGAACTAAGTTCTGTTGGCGTACACTGCTCACGGACGGTGCGGTGGCGGCGGCGGTAGGAACTGTAAAGTTAGGGCAAATTTCTGGAAAATTGTGATTTTCTCGTAGTTCGTTTCATAGTCTTGGGATTACATCCAGCGATTTTGACTTAGATTTTTATCTGGTGTGCTCCCGGAGTTGTGTCTAACTATATTTAAATGTTCGTTTTTAATTGGAGCATTTGTTCCGCAGAATATTGCTAGCAAAGTAAAATATTTTACCTCTATTTGGTCCGTTCTCAATATTATGATAAAAATGATAGCAACCAAAAACTTCAGAATAAACATGCAGGTCCCTAAAGGTTTCTACATTAACTGCTGTTCCTTTGTTTTATTTTATGATTCAGCATAACCCTGCGGCCTGTGAGGTCTCAGTAAACCCAATAAAGGGAGTTGCGGCAAGGACATCTTTCAAGCAATAAAGCATGTTAATCTCGGTTCATTCCACTCATTACCGCTTCGTCCAGAGCGGCCGGCCGACACTACGCACCCCTAATACCGACGGTCTCCCATCCCCAGTTAATCGTCCCAAAGTGAATTAAACAGATAAAATCTGCGACGAACACTTGATTTATTACCCCCTGATTAACCCCGAGGTAAACCTGATTTACGAGTTTAAATGACACCTCACTGAAATGTACATAAAATATGATAGGGAGTGATTTAGTGCAGTTCTGAAGTCCTGTAAAATCTTTGGTGCTAAATTTTCGAGTGGATATACTTTTTATGTTCTTGAATGGGAGGGGAAAGAGTGAAAACGGCGAGTTCGCATTTAATCCGGAACGACCGTCTTTTGCATTAACGTCACCATTTTCACTATTTTAAATTCAGTTAGTGTCTGAGACTGCGAGGTTTCTATCTGTCAATATCTAGACACTTAGGTAAATTTGGTAAACTTATTACCCGACTTCAAAAATTAAAAAAGGAGGTTTATGTTCGGCTGTATGTTTTTTATGCATGTTTTCGTTTACCAACTCTGTCAATTTATGGACCGTTTTCAAAAATGATTTCTATATTGTACCTCTATAAAAAATTATCCAGAGGTGTACACATCAATTAATTATATATTTTTAAAAAGTAGGTTTTGTATTTACTTCTCATTTGAGACAGGAACTACAAGTCTAACACGATACTCGGGCGCAACATTTTCTTTTTTTTCATGCATGCAAAATCAATCCTCAATACCAAAATATATCGTACTTGGTATATAGTAGAGAACAGTCATACATTTTAAGTTGAAGTTGTCTTGTGCAAAGATTGCCAATGTAGTATGTAGAAGCGCGTGAACCGAAGACCTGCACAGCTGGTCATCCAATATCCTCCACAGACGGTTTGCCATAAATCTTCAGTAATCTAGACCGAAACTACGCCCACTTGAAATGCTATTTCATCATCTCCGTTAAGGTTTAGTTTAGTTGTTTCTGTCAGCACAGTCTGAACATGAATTTTATTTTAATATATTTGGACCAACTAACACGTGATACAGATAAAAGTTAAACCAGGAAATTTTATTATTGGTTTAGAGCGCTTGTGCTCAATTAATTACAGGCGGAAATATGGAACAAACAATAATGATATCCAATAACGACATTAGAACAAAATTATATTAGGACCTTGTCCCTTTTACCTTGTTGCTCACCGCAAGCATTAGTCATGTAGTATTCCAAGATTCGTCTGTGAACATTCTGTATTTTTTTATTGTAAAGTGGCGTTCAACGTTACCACCGACCACTGACCACCCTGGCAGGTTTCGAGTCTCGTAATTGCAACAGTTCTGTTTCTATATTTTATTATAGCAAGCCATTCTTTAAAAAACAAATTTAAAAAAAATTGTTTTTTAAAGAATGGCTTGCTATCATTTTAACACTTTGACTGCGATTTTTTTTCGACGACTTCGATCTTTTTTTAACCTAAAAAATTCGTGCTGCCGCTCTACACAGCGGTTGTGTTGTGTCGCACATGCGTTTCGTTCGAAAAATACCTGTGCTGAGTCACAAAGATCTGTATTTTCTCAGCCGCTGCGCTAGTGTGGATTTACGCATATTAGTCACTTGTAGAAAACACATACCGTGTGATTTCAGCACTCAAAGTGTTAACGAATGATTCAAGAACCTATTAAAATAGTTATGTATTTATAGAAACAGACTTCAAACGTAAACGGGAGACAGCTAGTATTTTTTTTTATTTATTTATTTGTACTATGTACCTACAGCTACTATGCGAGCTTAACCCTGAAAAAGATCTTTCTTCCAGGAAATCTTACAGTTAGATATACAAGCGATGGAACAGATAAAGTAAGTGTACAAATAATGAATGGAACAGCAGATAAACTAATAGTAGGTAGATTATACCATACTCATACATAACTAGAGTTAAGACAGTTTTCATTCTTCAATCTATCTCTGCTTTTTCACAGAATAGGTAAGACCATCATTCAGATACGACGTGAACTGAGACAGGCCTTGGTTCTAGCCTTTTGTTCCAATAATGTCTTCGCTCAATTGATTAAAGGCTTTCTAATAGTCTCGCCACATAGAAGTGGCCACCGGAGCAGTTGCGTGGGACAAAAGAAGGTATTCTGTTACACTGTCTTACACACCGTGACAACTTTAGTTTCAATCAATCGTTGAAACAATTACGAACACAATCCGAAAACTCGACTAAACGACAGAACGGGATACATTCTATGGATGTTTCTAAAATACAGGGCGGTATGAATTAGTTAAATTTCGAATCGAACTCGACATCGGATTCTATATTCGGATTCAAAGCCTTCGCTCGAATTTAATTTGCCTTTAGCTACGTGTTTTTACTTTTATACGCGCTTGTAAAAGTTTTATTTTGTCAACGATTTGCATTTTTAAAAACTGAAACGTCGGAGGACTGCCCTTACGAGTTCCGAAAAACATAATTATAATTATCGCCTAAGTGCTTTGCTTATACGCCAACAAAATTATTAAAATAATTTGCTGAGACCATTACGTGCAAAAGAAATAGTTGACGTTTTTTAATATTTTAATCTCAACAGATATAGAACCATTATTATAAACGTAAAATGAAAAAGAGGAATTTTTAAAACTCAATTTATCATCTACCTAACCTGCAGAACAAGATAAATTATTTTAAATAAATAAGGCGATACGCTGTGCCTAGCATCTGTCTGCACAGATAACAACTCTATTATTAACTCCATCCTGTGAACCGTTTACAACCAGCCAGTGACACAGTAAACAATTCGTGCTAGACTGCTTATACGAATCGCCCCGAGGCGAGGCGCTACGAAGCTCTAGAGAACTACTATAGATACGCGAATGCGATGCTGCGAATCGCAACGAAGCTGTTAGTAATTTGCATTCCGCGCTCACGTCCCAGCCAGATGCGCTGAAATTGGCCACGTCTCGCCACAGGAAGATGGCGTAACTGCTACTAATTTAATGACGTTTATTAATTGCTTGGAAGAAAAATCGCCGTTTTACTTAAAACTCGTGTGGCAGGAATATTCTACTATGTAAGAAAATAACCACACATATTAATTCATTTCCTATTTATCTTATGACTTACCACTGGACATTAGAAAAGCAGATACACGTGATACTTTCAAGGAATCGGTGCGAAGGCTTTTTCATGAGAGGTTATACAAGCATAGCTCTTCATAAAACGTTTCTATTTTTTTTTCTTCTTTTGATTTGATTTGATACTTATGCTATATTTGGAACTGTATATTTATTGTTTTAGCTGTTTTTCTTAGGTATATAGATATGTATAATATGTATCTATATACCTAAGAAAAACAGCTAAAACAATAAATATACAGTTCCAAATATAACATTTTATAATTTATATATATAAATATATATAATAATATATATAAATTATAAAATGTCATAAACATAGTTACTACTACTTATATTTGTATGTAATGTTAGCACGCCAACCCTTTCTTTAAATCATGTGTTTCCTGGTTGGCAGGTAGAAAATGCCTCGGCATTAAGCCCACCCTTTGTACCTTTAATAGTGCAATAAAGTTTAAATAAATAAATAAATATAATTAATTATAAAACACGACTTTTATATCCAATTTTAAACTTCTTATATATTATATGTACAAACCACTCTTAACACTGCTTACATAAATGATGCGGCGAGTTGTAGCGGAAGTACTGGTAGGTAGTCATAAGATGGTGATTGTAGCTGATTAATAAGATTACAATTGACTTTTTTCGTGATTGCCTGCAGTTTACTGTTTAGGTGGAGGTACTCTGTATGTCCACATTTGGACTCGAATCGGTGTAAGCAGTTATTTATAACGTGCAGTTGGTAGGTAGGTAGGTACCCGTGTGTTTTAGACCGGATAAAGTGGGCATGCCAAATCACAGCACAGCCTGCAGTGGGTAGTAATTTGCGAGACGGGAGCACCGAGTGCCAGATGGGATAGCGCGGAATTGGCCACGTCTCACTTTCATTAAGGAGATTCTGTGATTTAAACGCTTATTGTGAAATTGGGAAGCGTGAAATTTCGAGTTATAACTTTAGTATTTACTCAAATACTAAGGACGGGTTTCCCGAATTATATAACTTAATTCTTCTTTGAGTATTTATTTATTTAAGGTATACCAACAGTATACATATTGTGCTTATTATATTAAATGTTAGTAGGTATAAAACAAGTTTTAATATATATATATATATACTTTTAAAAGGTTTCAATACATTCAATAATCTTATAAGTATTAGGTATTTACTAATATTACCATGCAGTTTAACGTATCCAGCTCTTTATCTGGACTTGAACTGGGTTTACAAGCAACTACAACGTTTGAATTGGCCATGATTTTGAAATGGCCATTATTCCAACATAATAATATAACTCACAGTAGTTCCTTTTAAAATTATCATCTTCTTTCCCTAAAAATAAAATTGGAATTCTGCAAAAAACTACCGAGCCAAAAAACACAGACTAAAGTGTCACTCACTAGTCATAGTACCCTACCTACCTAACTTAGGTAAATTTTATAGATATTTTCAGAGGTAAATATTTTTTCCCAGAAATTCAGGATCTGTCAAAGCAATACACGTATTTTCTTTTATCTTTTCAACTGAAATAACGTATTCTCTTTGCAATGCTGTGTCCATTTCATAACAAAAGCCGTGTTATGCTTACCTTCGCCGTTTTATTTTCCAATAAGTAACGTTCGATTCTATTGTTTGGTTCTTCATGCTTTGCTTCATGAAGTATTAAAGTTACTAAAGAATACATTTCATTCAAAATTATACATAGATAATTTTCTGCCTAGACTAGAATAGTAGGCACAAAATACATGAGTACTTTCTATAGTAAGTACTTAATATTAATAATATTCTTCTTGTAAAACCAAAACGAGATCGATTCCGATCGTAAATCGAGTATGCGCAATAAATGCCTAATGAGCAATCACAGCTGCGATTGTGATCGCAGAATCACAGCGATTGGTCCTAAGCTGGAATCGATCAACCGCGAAACACCCTGTACCTACCTTATTAAGGGTAAAGAACCTTGGAAAATTTCGCCAATTAGAAGCAATTAATGAATAAAATACACAATATGATGTGGTGCTTCGTGGTATTATCGTCGTTCCTAGTTAGCAATATCATCTTTTTCATCTCTAGATACTTCCTGAAAATTACCTTCACATCAGAAGCCATACACTTTTCTGTGCCACTCACCAGAACCGTTGCTCGTGCCTATTCGAATGAATGGAAGAATACAATGTTGATATGCCTTAGCTTTAAAAAAGTGATAAATAAAAGGATACCTACCTGGTTGTTTTGTTTTTATTTGATAAATTTATGCGTGTAACCTACAATTATTTACATTGCCACTAGTTATAGTTAGTATTAAGATCCTTTAGTATTTTAATATATTTTTTTTCTATTGATGGTGCAATAGAGGTATATTGTATTGAACTTTATATAATTTATACACCTTAAGTGATTAATGTAAGCGATTAATGTAACAGGCCAGATAATGCTGTGTGAATTGTCCAGCATTATTTATTTATTTATTATCTTGTTGAGACTCACGTTTAAGTATACGAGATTCTAATCTCTTGCTGCTCCGCCATCCTGCATGATTACCGAATAATTACCAACACACACGGCCAAGTTCTTCTCGGGAAGTTTCCGTAATATTTTAAATATTTAAAACGCAATCCGTCTTGAGTCGAAATCTGATTCAGGCGAAATATTATGCTAACGTTGTTCCACGGAATTCTCGGGATTTCAAGTTGTTTTAAAGTTTTACAAAGCCCTTGCCAGATCATTGTATTTTACGAACCTTTTAGCAGTAAGGCTCGGATATTTACATAAGTGAAGATTTTTATATTTATATATTTTAATTATTATGCTCACATTAATTAGTTTTTCCTTCGATATCAATATAATTGTTCAGTGACAGATATCTAATCCGAGCCTTTGTATCGAGCAGCTTTGTAGGTTATACCTAAGTACCTGTATTTTCAATTCACTCTTTAATTATTTAGGTATAAGGCATGTCAATTATATTTACGTCTATCTACTCTGTTTCTACCTCTGTTTTAGCCTGTTGTCAAGTGTTATCGCAAGGCAAATAAAATGTTTGGATCTACTTTTTTCCACTCGTATAGCAATGCCGTGTTTTCTTTCCATATAATCAACCAGGTAGTAACTAAGCTGTATTAACAAATAAACGGGAAAAACCACTCAGTGCAAAAATACCTAAAGAAAAAACTAAGACCATTACAATAACAAATTCAAGTACATTATTGTAATTTTTGCGGGTTTCTTAAAAGTTGCAGGGGGGATTTCTTTTCTTACTCTACACAACCAACTTAAGGGCTACTGTGCCGTTACTATTCAATTAATTAAAGTTTAAAATCACCATTGAATAAAGATTAACCTATTAAATACGTTGTAAATTCCCTGCACAGGGAAGCCGAACGGGTGCGACGCGAACCACACTCACACCGATAAAGTCCCTCAATAAGGGATGAAACGTTAATGTTCTTCAAACACAAACTATTAACCCGCTTTCATTCATAATGCATTCATCTACCTACGGTAGTTCTTTTGGTAAAACTTGCTATTACGCTGTAATAGGTAGCCTGTCAAAATAGATATAAATGAAATTATGCACCGAGGTACAGCAGTGTCATGTTACATCACGGGCGTCATTGAAACGCACCTTATACGTCAGATTCAGATTTATTGTCATTCTTCTTAATATACATAATAAAATAACAATAATGTAACTTAAATTAAATTATGAGACTATGACTCCTCATGTTACCCAAACCGAAAAACTACGATTATTTTTTATTCTACATTTCTTATTTAAATAGCTTACACAAACAATGTAAAATATTTACAATGGCCAGATATAAAATGAGTAGGTACCTACGGCATTCCCCTCATTTGCATTGTTCCCCACAAAACTACAGAACCTACCTGTAAACGAAAAGACAATAAATGGTACCGGAAACATACAGAAGAACATAAAATAGAGATAAAGGACACGCCGGGGAGCAAGACGCATCTCCCACATTATTTCTGAAGAGCAATACATTCCCGACCTTAGGTTTCAAACAAAAGGTTCAAGTTAGCGAGTTTGGTATAACTTAAGGGTGCATTTTACTGAGATATCATTATTCTACCAGCGCATGTGGTTCTTCACTGCACATGTTGTTTTAATATATTTTTTTTCTATTAAGGATTTAAATAAATAAATAATGCCTGACAATTCACACAGCATGATCTAAACCCAAGTAAAGCAGAGCTTGTGTTATGGGTCCTAGATAAAGGATATACATAATACAATACATTACATACATACTGTTAGGAAGATTCTGCGCTTCTGGACGGAGCTAGGCTGGCTATGCTAGCAAAATACGCATAAAGGACCAACTGGAGTCCAAATGCGGATAAAGGAGTACACCCACCTGAACCTGAACCTGATACATATTGTTTTTCATTATAAATAGAAAACGACCAGAACACTAGAAACAAATATCTGCAGATCGTACAAACATTTGTCCTGTGTCGCAGACGGACCGTCGCCCACCACGCCACAGTGGTCGTCTCATTAAATTGTAGGTAGAGATAAAATTATTCCACCAAAGAACAATGCCGCATTACCAGCTTTTAATTACTCAACAACGAACATTACGAATGCAAAAACCATTGCAAAAACATGTGATTGGTTGAAGCGGTTTTGCGCGGACCAATAAAGCGCCTCGATTTCCAACACAGTAAACTTTATCATAACTATTTGTTGTGTGTGCATTTAAATTTGGAATGTTGTAAGAGTAAATATTTGGTTTGGCAATAAGTAGGTATGTGGGTACTACGCGCACAAAATGATTCGTACAAACTGATGCGTGTCGCGTTTGGTCGAATGACAAAAAAACTAATTTCATTTCAATAACGTTCATTTCGTATAACAACGTTTTACATAATGAGCATTTGATATAATTTTAGAAAGTATAATACTACAGACGATATAAAATTTATTTGCTATAACAACATAACCAATAACTCATCGACGATGTGGCGCGGTGGGCGAAGGTCCGCCTGCGACGCAGGAGGTTGCGGGTTCGATTCCCGCCTCGGAACAAATGTGTTGTGTGTACGATCTGCAGATATTTGTTTCGGGTGTTCTGGTCGTTTTCTATATATAATAAAAAATATCTATCTATGTAATGTATTGTATTATGTATATCAGTTATCTAGTACCCATAACACAAGCTCTGCTTACCATGGGGCTAGATAATGCTGTGTGAATTGTCCAGCATTATTTATTTATTTAACTCATAGATATCAGGATCATTTTATTTGTTATCATTTTAGACGATTATAACTTTATAACACACGTTTCATAAAATTTTTATTGACATAATTTTCATTTTGTATCAAATTCGTAATTATAAAATTGGTCGTCATTCGACGAAACAACCAAACGGATTCGTAGAACGACTGCCAACGGAAATTGTTTTTGAATTGTTAATTTTTTGATTAATTATTGTGGCCGAACGCTATACACGCTGAACGGGGTCATTAATTACATTCTGTGGTTTTTAAAAGCAAATGATGCAAACACTTACTTTTATTTCATGAGTTGTATTGAATACTTACAATAGGTATAATAAAATAAGTCGTTGCAGTTTTTAAGTACCATGTGTGAATGATAAATCTTAGTAATCAGTGATTAGAAAAAAAACTCCGTTTTCAAGCTGATTTTACAAATCTTCTTCTTTCTGCACCCACACTTTGAGTGCTGAAATCACACGGTATGTGTTTTCTACAAGTGACTAATATGCGTAAATCCACACTAGCGCAGCGGCTGAGAAAATACAGATCTTTGTGACTCAGCACAGCCGTAATATTTTTCGAACGAAACGCATGTGCGGCGCAACACAACCGCTGTGTAGAGCGGCAGCACGAATTTTTTAGGTTAAAAAAAAGGTCGCAGTCGTCGAAAAAAAATCGCAGTCAAAGTGTTAACAAAGTGTAAATGTACTAAGGTACATACCACACTTCAAGAAACATTACGCTTTTAAGGTGTTTTTAAAATGTGGTAAGTAGGCACCTAAATAATCGCAGATGTCATGATCAATGGTCACATTGATCCAAGGCCGGTCGTACATGGTCACCTTCTCGAAATCGTTTCCGAATACACATGCCTCGGGCAGATTCTGCAGTTAGGTAAAAACAATTTCGAGAAGGAGGCCAAAAGGAGGATCCAGCTAGGCTGGGCAGCGTTTGGGAAACTACGTCGAGTCTTCTCTTCATCCATACCGCAATGCTTGAAAACGAAAGTTTTCAACCAGTGCATCCTACCCGTTATGACCTACGGAGCTGAGACGTGGACACTCACGATAGGGCTAGTCAACCAGTTCAAAGTCGCTCAGCGAGTTATGAAAAGAGCTATGCTCGGAGTGTCTCTGAAGGATAGGATTCGCAACGAACACATCCGACAGAGAACCAAAGTTATCGACATAGCTCTGAGAATTAGCAAGCTACAGTGGCAGTGGGCCGGCCATATCTCGCGAAGAACCGACGGCCGTTGGGGCAAACGTGTTCTTGGGTGGAGACCACGACTCGGTAAACGTAGTGTAGGACGCCCTCCGACCAGGTGGGATGACGACCTGCGAAAGACTGCAGATGTTGGATGCGTCAAGCCGAAGACAGGGCGCTATGGCGCTCATTGGGGCATGCCCAGCTGTGGATTAATATAGGCTGATGATGTAACGCAGAGGCTAAAAGTTGTAGCTAGTGGAACATAACGTTGCGGATATCGTAAAATATGATAAAGAGAACTATCTCGGTGCACACAGATTAAAGCTATGCGATTATACTGCGGTTCTCACGGCTGCAAAGAAAATGTTTTCTTACTTTTTAAGAGCACCTAGAACATAAGAAAATTCACTAGCTTAATATTCCCCTATGAACTGTTCAGATTATTTTTTGTTTATTTAATAGCTAGGATATTACGCTACTCCAACCTTTAAATCTTTTTACATATTCAGATTTCCGACAATTAACTTATTTTGTTTGTACTAAGTAGCCAACCGTTTTTGTACCTGTCTTACTGATAAACTCGTATTTCAAATCAAATGTACTAGACACATTAGTTATGAACAGTGATAGGAATAGGTAGTGCAATTTGCCGAGACTTCATGAAGATATCTTAATATGGACATGCCACAAGTCCCAGGAATTTAATAAGAAAATGATATTCTATACTGTGTAAAATAATATTTGAAAATACATGCCATTGCCATTGCCGCCACAACTAGTTATAACAAGATAGGACACTTGGCTCGCAGCGACATCTTATTATGTCAAATATTTCGATGAAATAAAAACTGTTTTATCATACCTACGAAGAACCGAAGCAGTATCAACTATGCGAAAAATATACTGAATAAAGAAAACATAAAAACTGATTTGGACTTCATCAACGATAATTTTAACATACATTACAAAATACACATATTTCTATAGTAGGTTCTTTTCAAATATTCGACGAAGTCAGGATGTTTATAAATTGGAGTAAATGTTTATCCATCGAAAAGAAATTAGAAGCGGTCATGGATCGTTATCCGGAATTAGATATTGTTAGAACGTATTCAGACCATATAGCAAACGGCTCGGTGACGTGTGTGACGATATTTTAATATTTAAATATGCCCTGTTAACATCAGTAGAAGTTGAAATGAGTTTTTCAACTTATAAATGGATATTGAACGTCAAAAAAAATAGATTAAAAGAAGAAAATATCGAAAAACTAATTGTAACTTATTTCAATTTCATGGAAAATCAACCAACTAGGTCAACTAATCAACATAGTTGGTTGATTTTCCATGAAATTGAAATAAGTTCATCCATTTCAGATTTTGAAAGTGACGGTGAAGGCGAAGATTGAACCAAATTTAACTTTTTGTTAAATCTTGACGTTTAATATCCATTGTTTTATTCACGATGAGTTTCAATCATCCCATTTAATATCGCCTTGAAGATTGGTATCACTGTAATATTAATATGTATTAAGTTATGGTTAAAATAATTTTATTTATGTCTGTTGCGAATATTTATTTTAATTGTTATTGATTATTGTCATATTTTATAAAGAAATAATAAAAGCATAATTAAAATAAGGTTTTTTATCGGAAATTTGTTCCGACATATATTTCCCGATCTTTTTCCCGGAATCCCGGGGCGTATCCATACTATTGATAATGTTTGAGGTCATTTACCCCAAATTGCACTACCTATTCCTATCTCTGGTTATGAAACATACTACTGGTTTCTTTTCACTTCTTCCACTGGTGGACAAAATATTGAAGTGAACATTAAAATAATGTTATTTGATAATAATGAATAGAATAAAATATGACCTAAGTGCTTATTTGTAAACCTAAAGAAATAAAAAACTTTTAATTTTCTTTTATTTCTGGTTTAGTTTCGTCCTTACAATTATGTTTGTACAAATTTTAAATAAATAATTAGCAATTGTAATTTCGTGTCAAATATTCTTTTTCATTTCATTTAATTATCTATTGCCATCAGCCTGTATCCGTCCACTGTTGAACATAGGCGCCCACAAATTACGCCACGAATAGCGGTTCTTAGCCGCCTAGTTATAATGTATCTAATACTACCTACCAATTTATACTAATTTAAGTGTACTCGTTTGATTGTAAAAATACGACAATTCAACACGAATCCGATGATAAAAAAGGACGTTCAGTAAAAAACCGTTGAATTATAAGGGACAGGTAGGTAATCGTGTTAACGAGCTACCCGGCTCGGTACTTGTTCAACATCCGGCCTCTCATAACCGGTTTGTATACAGGATGCTTTAAACGTTAAGTGTTTAGAAGAAGAGAAACAACAAGAGTCCCAAACTAACCTATATTTCATGCGTTGTGATTTTTTTATTCGAGTGTATTTTATTTTGACTCTACTGGACTTCTTTTCGAATAGATTTGACAAAGATTCTACAGATATAGGTGTATATAAGAAGAGCTGTGATAATCAGTAAAATATGCGGTTAACAATAGCGTTGCGCAAATAATAATTATAATTACTTCAGATAATTATAATTACTTCCCCTTGTTTGAGAGCAGCCTGTAAACGCTCTGGCCCAGTTATAGGTCCGGATAAATAACCGCTGATAAGCGAAGCGCTGGCGGCTGCTTTGTGCGGATAAATCGCCGGAAAATTGAACCGGTTCCCGCGGGGATAGGAATTAACCGTACATTTTGTTTTGCGGACGGCGGCGCGCCAGTTTCAATGTGTGCTCTTTTTATTGGCGGGGTATTACGGGCTGATAGCCTCTTTGTATCGCAGTGCTGCCTTAATGAACCCTCGCAGAGAACCATTGAACTTTTTCTCCTATATTTGAAGATATTTGAAGTCGATTTTCAATCTATTTTGGTAAGCTGACTTAGCTTTGAGATTTTGTCTGTTGGCACACAAAGCCTTCTGTTTTTTCCTTCTAACTTTAAATATGAATAGGGCGGTAAGAAATTATATGTGGGAAAGTGTCCAGTAGGTATTGTGATTGAGTGATCTTTTTTATCTTCTAAAAGCATTGATATTTGATAGAAAGTTTTATTCATTTGTTGTGTCAATTTTACCTGAACAAAAACAAGCGTTATTTCCCATTTTCCTGCCATCCAATCACAGTTGTACAAACACACAAAGTTATTCTTTTTTGAGCCACTATACAAATATTGTATATCTATGCCAGAGGAGATATTATCACGACACTAATGTCTGATATACCTGATGTATGAACCAGATCTGATGTTTACGTAAAATATATGGAAATTGTTTTTTTTTCTAGTTCTTTCAAACCGATTCCTCAGCTAATTCAAAAAGTACCATTTCAGAGTAAAAAAACTGTCGACTTAACGGCGTTTTTTGACGCACAACGTTTAATACGGCCGTAATAACAATGTGTGTGTCTAAATGCGTACGTCATCAAAACAATTAAGTAATGAAATAACCTACTCGTATCATAAAGATTAACGATGATACTAAAAATACCTAAAATAGGTAAAAAATCTTGTTCTCCCTTTATCTTAAACGCGCCCCTTTTGAAGTAGTAGATACTCAACAAACCCTCAACCAAATTCGGGCGAGACATCTTTGCCAAGCACTTACTGATACAAATATCCATTGGTAAATCACTCTCGCCGCCACCGGCGAACAAACAACAATGTTTAAACATTCTACGACTCGATATAGGAAAAAATGAGAAAGCGGCTGGATAAAGACAAAAATACAAGATCCGCTGAGTTGAAAACAAATCTTTGATTGCTTTTATGATTACCGAAACGTGTGTTTAGGTAGCCTTTGAAAATGAATTCGCTTGACTTATCTCAATAATATTCGGCTTATGAAAAATTATCAAAAAGCTTCCTCCTCTCTTTAAACTTACCTATATCACAAATAGTGAATAGTGTTCTTGAGTGGAGACCGCGACTCGGTAAACGTAGTGTAGGACGCCCTCCGACCTGGTGGGATGACGACCTGCGAAAGACTGCAGGTAGATGCTGGATGCGGCAAGCTGAAGACAGGGCGCTATCGCGCTCATTGGGAGAGGCCTATGTCCAGCAGTGGACTGCTATAGGCTGATGATGATGATGATATCACAAATTTGGTTTAGCAAAAAAGTTTTTTGATTTGGATCAGTCGAGCCAGTTTTTGCAACAGATTGTAAGCAATTTTGTATGTAATACAATAATCAAATTTTATTAACACATTGATAGGGACAGGTATTTGCGATTATGTAAAAAATATGGACTGAGGACAAACACAGTTAGATCATGTGTATGTATTATTAGATTATGCTGACTCCTGTTTTCTTGATGCCACGGAGGAAATGCTCAACAAATTAGAACGTCTGCAAAATTTATGCAACCGCTTTATTTTCGGTTTGCGTAAATATGATCACGTCTCAATGTTCAGAGATCAGTTAAAATGGCTTCCAATCCGCCGCCGGCGTGATTTGCATGTTCTCTCACTTCTGTATAACATTCTGAACAATCCTCTTTCCCCTTCTTACCTTCGTGAGCGTTTTGAGTTTCTTTACCCTCGTGATAGACCGTGTAGATCTTCTTTGTCCCTTCTCCTTAAATTTCCTGCTCACTCATCCAGCCGCTACGGTGGCTCCTTTACTGTCGAATCGGTCAGGATGTGGAATTGTCTCCCACACAATATTCGTGCTAGCCCCTCACTCTCCATTTTCAAGCGTAAAGTCAAAGAGCATTATCTATCTCATGATTCTGTTGTATTTTATGTATTTATTATATGTATTATATGTAAGTATAGAATTTAGCAGTATATTTAATAAGTAAGTCAAAATTTAATCTTCTGTCTATTTATAATTTTATTTATGCACATTACCCACTTCTCTCTTAACTTTATCTCTCTCTCCCAATAAGGTTTGCTGGAAGAGAACTCTTTTTAGGGTTAAGTTCACCTTTGTATTAATTTTCTAGAATAGGTTTTGTATATAATTTATCGTGTAAAGTATAAATAAAAAAAATGTATTAACACACTGTTGAATGTTAATACGTACACAAGATGTTTCTGAAAGGTACTTTCATGAATTTTTTTGTTTATTTTGCGCTGAAATTTGTACTACAATTCCTTCTACTACAATTTAAGGACACAAGGACTCTATAAAGTGGAGAGCAAGGTGCTATGAAAAATTGCTTACGTTAGGACTGATTTTCAAAACACCTTGTTTTCGATACACCTGAATCCCAAAAAAACCTTTTCCCAAAATGACTGAATACTGTTATGCCCGAAAAGTTGAATGACAGATTGATATACAGTCAATGAAAAAATAAACATTTTTAATAACATATTTTATTTTCTACAATATGTGTACGTTAACGTTGCCCTAACCGTTGGCACAGGCTAGAAAATTAAACCATAGAGTGAGTACCTACATCTAAACTGACAGATATCTCCCACGAACGCGAGTTGAAAGTTATTGTTTAGACGTGCTTTATCGCGCTCTTTGCACTGTGTTTGTGACTGAAGAGACATCTACGAGCTTTTACTGTTTGTCCAGAAAGTCACGATTTTAACTTTCGTGAGCAGTACTAGCTTTAGCAATGCTGATGATAAAAATCTAGTTATTATCATCAGCATTGCTAAAGCTAGTATGCTCACGAATTCATTAAAATATAATATAAGTTGGAATTCAATATTGCCAGTGAAAATTAGGTAGTTTTTCTACTGCCCATTTCACACCGAAAAATTGGACCTTTGTTCTTACCTTAAATTATTTTAGTAAAATATTCATTAATCATTAATAATAAATAAATAATTATGGAATAAAAGAAGAAATATGTGCATAATTATGGTGGTTGATCTATGAAAGAACACCGTTGGTACAGGTTTTTTCTATATCGTAGTTATCTTTGAGCAGGTATTCCAAAAATACCCTACCCTGCAAACGTAAAATTTGTATTCGGTATCAGCTAAACCCAGCATCTGTGGGTTTATAAACCGATGAACCAACACAAGCGAACCTAAGAAAAGAAAAATAATTAAATGCATATCATAATAATTCCATAAACATCCAATTCACGACGATGAATATCGTCGAATTACATTAGCCGGTACAAAAGGCCAGCAATTAGAGCGAAACTTGAAAGAACGGACTTAGGGCGGCCTTATTGTTTAGGGGTATAAAAGACCTTTGTCTGCTTAGAGGATAATTCGGCTTTAAACTGAGAACAGAGCAATGCGTTAAAGTGTTTTTCTTAGTTTAGTTATCTCTGAACCTAATAGGTTTTTCACTTTTTTCCTAAGCTTTGAAAATAAAAGAAAATGAGTTCTAGAACAAGTAAAAAGCGAACTATGGGCAAAGTTTTTTTTATTATCAGAGAACTTGGTTATGTTCGGAATGGAAACCTATAACTTTACAAAAGTTTTAATTCAATAATAGTTTTTTCTTTTAGCCTTAGCTTCGTAGCAATAAGCATGATGACTGAATTTGAGAAACTACTCCGTTATGTTTTTAGAATTCTACTGACACAAAATCATGTTCTCAGCTTTTAAAAATGCCATTTCATTATAGAATACTAGCCTGTCAGCTTCTGTCTATGACGTCACCGATGCACGAACATAATCTGATGATACACAATGGCTTATTCCCGGAGGTATTGTATTACTCTATTGTTCTCAAAAAAGTAAGGTTCATACATCGATTCCCAGCGGGTCCACTTTAAATTAAGTAATATTTCCTTTCTCAACTGGTCCATGGAATTGTTTGGTACAGTTAGCACGAAAAGCTTCGATAAGATAGAGAGAAGAAAGTCAGACGTTTTCTACATAATTATTCTGTGCTTTTACTTTATATCGTTGCTCTGATTGGTGTTCAACGTGTCATAGTGCATTGCTGTATTTTGTAGTTTTATTTTATGAACATATAATAATTATTCTCGATCAAGGTATAATTTAATACGTGTTGGTTGTCTAAGGCTCGGGTACAATTAGGTAAATACGTCATTTTGTTCAGTTTTAGTTACTGTCGTCATCTAATTAGAAGACTTGTAGCTGTTTCGTAGCTTCGTAGCATTTTCGTAGCCAATTTTGTAGAGGTTTCCTTGAGTACAATACGATACGCTTTATTGCACACCATCATAAATAACAGATACACAAGACAGGAAAAGAAAAAAACAAACACAAAATATGTTGTACAATGGGCGGCCTTATCGCTATGAGCGATCTCTGCCAGGCAACCTTTAATAAATATTTATAATAGTAAATTAATTAATTAATTGTAGGCTTTTTGAATGAGTCTGTTTTCAAAGAATTTATCATTTCCCTGAATCTTCCCTACAATTCGTGTTACGTTCAAAGGAAATCTCTACATGAATACAACCGCTTGACTTGAATACAGTTCACCAATTAGGAACATGACTTCATCATTTGTCATCATTAATTTTATTAGATCATTATACGAGTAATATTAGTACATACAATCAATTTGTCAGATCTTATTAACAATTTCAATTTCAAAAATTCTTTATTAAAACCTTAAATAACAAATAGTAGCAAATATATCAGAGACACACACAATAATTTATGTACTAATTTAGGGTAGGAATAGAAGCCCTACGCAAAAAAAAAACAATTTAATAGAATTAAAGTTCGCAAGATGGAGAAACCTTAAGTGCTTTCTTGATATATTTATTTGTAGTTTGCACTTAGCCGGCACTCTGTACCGGAAGTACAGAAGGCTTTATGTGCGGCCTGGTTCGGAATGTAGGGTCTTACTGACGGAACTTATAGGTATGTGTGCAGTGGCGTATGTAGCTAGGTGGACAAGGGCCCCGATGCATAGAGAAGGAATCAGGCCCTTACCGCCCCTCTTTACAGTTTCCGCGTTACAATGAATATCATTAGAATAGATGCAAAGTAAAAACGAATGAAAAATTAACTAAAAAATTTACGGGTAGGGAATAGTTGAATTGATCTCACGACCATCAAGGGCGTCAAGCACGTGAGCTTATCGCTAATACACTGTGCTACGGACGTACTCAACCAAACTACCAAATAACAATAACAAAAAATAGATAATTCTGTGATTGTTGATGTTCATTTAAAATCATTAAAAAAACACTTGTGAGCAGGCTTGAAGCATAGCTTCGCTGGCTGGCTGACCCTATCTTTTCAAAACTTAGATTAGAGGGCCCCCTGAGCTCCAGGGCCCTGGTGCACTGCACCGCCCAGCCCTACGATAGCTACGCCACTGTATGTGTGCTTAGATTATATTATGTACGTACACACATAATAATATACAATTACAGTTAGCGCCTTTGTTAGGCAACTGTTTAACAATGAGAAAATATTTTAATTTAGATTAAATAATAGACGATCAATTCATTTATTTTCATATTCATTTCATTTACAAAAAAAAATATTTCTATTATTTATTTAACGTAATGGTTGAATTTCATTCCATTTATTAATTCCACATGTAGGTATATGATGATATAGATACTTGATGTCGTTTAATCTAATTTACAATTATACATAATATAACTTAATTATTATTCTTTATATAACGGAAGATTTTGAAGTAGGAAGGAAACACCATAAAGGATAGTATGGAGAAGTACCTAGAGATAAAAAATCGGCCAAGTGCGAGTCGGACTCGTGCACGAAGGGTTCCGTACGTTACATTACACTACAGTACATTATCTATAAATATATGGGAATTTATATTTGTTTATTATTATTATTAAATATTTGTTTTATTTTAGTTATTAATTTTTAAAGTGAATATTTTAATCATTATGGCCCGCTCGTAAATCATGATCATAATAGAATAAATAGAATCGAAATATATTTATTTCGACATTAGTGGTCGCTAAACATAAATGTTCAAACGATCAGTCCATTGTGAACTTACTTCAAGATCATTTATTTAGATTCGGCAACCGGTAGACGCGGTTGCCGTTATCAAAAGCAAAAACGACGTGTATCACGTAATTTTTTCACCAAAGGTTTTTTTCTTTGCACATTGCATTTAAGTTAGCCCTTAAATATTTATTTTATATATATTTTTTGTATTTATTTTTATGGCGCCAACATAAATATTTCAAGAATCTAAATAAATGATCTTGAAGTAAGTTCACAATTGTCTGATCGTTTGAACATTTATGTTTAGCGACCACTAGTGTCGAAATAAATATATTTCGATTCTATTTATTCTATTATGATCATGATTTACGAGCGGGCCATCATGAAATAAAGATTTCTCTAAAAGCGCGGCTTACTGAAAGCTATAAACAAACTTCGATAAACACTTAGCAATATTGGCAGCAGTTTTATCAAATCTTTCCTATGGCAATGTTTTTATATTATGAGAGCTTAGCTGACGGGGTTTTGAATTATTCAAAGGTTTGCTTTACGACACGTTATAAATATTGCAAGTGCTAGTCAACTTTCTGAATCATTTTGATGCATGAGGCGCGCAGTGCATTTCACCTGTCGACTTTGTTTCTGCTACTACTGTAGGTTACACGTCGTGGCGTTAGGTCAGGTAAGCCCGGCTTTAAAGGTTCACAATGGCAAAATACGTTTTGAAGGTAAAATAATTTTAGACAGGAGAAGGAATTCACGATGCAGTTTTCTAAACATTTTAAAGGTACGTTAAATTAGTATGGCAATTTATATTAGTCAAATCCTCAAATCCAGTAAGTGAAACTTTAATAACAAATAGCGGAAATTCCCGACTTCGCACGGTTTTAGTACGGATCCCTAACTTTTTTGAAAATATAATATAACCTATATTCACCGGGGATAGTGTAGCCTTACAACGGCGAGAGAACTTTTCAAATCGGTCCAGTAGTTTCCGAGCCTATTCATTACAAACAAACAAAAAAATCAAACCTTTCCTCTTTATAATACTAGTATAGAAGAAAGTTACAATCAAATAATAGAAATATATTAGAACAAGTATTACCGTTAAAATAATTAGGCTAATTGCAGACGTAGATCTTATGATCCATATAACCTTCATAATAAAATAGTCGGAAGCGTCCCCAAGGCGCTCTGGCTGCATTGCCCCACTGTATGACAATGCTGATGCGTTGCGCCAGATAGATACTCCTCACCGCTTACTAATCCATATTTATCACACAAGTTATTGCCATAACTACAAATTAAAAGATTTTTTTTTATTTAATAAATATTATCGTGCAACTATTGTCAGCCACTGCCAATAAAATGAACAAATATTATACCTCGTAGCGTAGCAAGTACAGGGAAATCTAGATAATGACAACATTTCTCCATTTGACAATGAACATTGTGTAACACTATCATGTGGCATACTGCACATTAGAGCAGTATGTGTGTGGAATCCAAGTAAAGCTGCGTATACAGCCCTCACCTGCAGCGTCTACGGAATATTAATGGTATTTTTACGGAGTGCACCGTCGGCTTTATTATATAATATTGTGTGGGGAATTCAAGATGTGCAGTGCACTGTTATTTCTGATACGTATGAAATGTAATTCAGTGTTTGTTTCCGTTGTTACGCGGTGCTGGAAGTAGTACTAGGATTTAGATTTCTGTAATTCAAAATCTTTATTTATTTAGGCTTACAAAATAAGCACTAAAACAAATCAGATTTTATAATAACTAAAAAAAAATAATAATGTGTTTTTGTGACAAATAAACAGTTTCATACATTCATATATCGTTTAAGTGTCTTATACCTACTTGATTGTTTTACCTATCTAAATCTAAATATAATGCAATATATATATCAATGTATGTAAACGTAAACACAACATTGAATTTTTTACATACCTACTATTGTCAGTGCGGAACTGAAAATGAAAAATGAAAATGAAAAGTTTTTATTTCTTTAAGCTTACAAATAAGCACTTAGACAGGTCATATTTATACTATTCATTATTATCAATTAAATTATTTTATAGTTCACTTCAATTTTTTGTCCACCAGTGGAAGAAGTGAGAAGAAACCCCTAGTATGTTCATAACTTATGTGTCTAGTACATTTGATTTGCTTAACTGTGCGACATAATATGGCCAAGCAATAACATCATTGATGTCATCATCTATAGAGTTTTGTTTTATGTAATGCTTAAATTTACGAAAAGAGAGCTCAGTTGCTTCATATATTATGATTATTATATGCCCATAAATGATTTCCCTACCTAAAGTAATCAATATGATGGGATGTGTAACTTTGTCTTGTTTCTTGAATTTCAATGTGAACAACTTTTTCATAAAGCATTTCATAAATATCTAAAACTTTTTCATAAATATCCTTTTTGCTTGTAACTACAAGCAAAAAGCGTATATACATAAATATATACCGTATAAAACTTTATACGGTATATATTTATGTATATACATATACTTAGAAAATGATGCTTTAATATTTACAAATTTCCTACATTTGTAAATATGTGTTTTGCGCAGATAAGACTGAAAGTGTCGGGCTTTTTTCTACTTCTAGGTAGTTGGTTAGAATGGTTCCGCAAAAAAATTTTTCATCTTTGTTTTATGTCCCAGTCGAATTTTTCATCGATCGTGTTATGTCAAATGTTTTTACAAGCTTATACCAACCACAGTGAGCACTGAGCTGAAATTTGGCATATCTACTTATGTAACACATGCAATATTATAGTCGCCATAGAGCTGTTCTGATGATGGAGACGGTGGCCATAGGAACTCCTTACGAGTTTGGGTTTGTTGTATGTATTTGTCTTCCTAGGCACTTTGGTCCGAGATGATTATACAAGCTTGTTTTTCAAATTTAAAATTGTTTATTTACATAAGATAATAACATTACAGATAACTCCAAATCGTTATGCCTAGTACATTTTACCATCTTAAAATATTAACTCTTTTTAAAATATTAAAAACTCTGTTTATTATAAACTCAAATTGTGCAATTGAAATGCTATCAATAGTGAAAATCTCCAAAAAATAATTCGAAGACGCATACAAAAAGCTACAATAAAATATATTTCTGAATTAAACCTTTGCTAAATTGAGATGCCAATTGAACTCTGTATTAATACAGTTCTAGTCTCTGTTGGAAACCTACGACACATTTCCAGTATTGATACCAATCCACGCGAGGACAGTAGTTTGTGCCAGTTGAAAGAATATTATGTGAACTGAAAATAGTGCAGGTAGATTACTTTAAAGAGGAATCGGACACTAAAGAGACGATAAAGTTTTACTTAAATTCAGCCATTCAATTAAATCAAGGTTGTTACTTGCTGCAGATTACTATTGTGGTGGATAATTAGTAGTTGCTTAATTACTGCTTTTAAACCTACTGAACCACGAATAAAAATCAAATCATCAACGACAGAGAACGAAGACGCGAAGCCTAAGATTTCCGAAGAAGCAAATCTGTATTCATCGCCACCCCGCAATCAAGTAACTTGGCTCGTGTGTAGGCGACCTAACAATCCGAGCTCTGCAATATTGGAGTTTTTAGTGCGGTCTGCTCGGGCGGAATCTATAAATGTGCTTTATTGGGTAGCCAGCTGACATTGTCTGTGACACCGCGGTAATCACTCTTGTTCGAGTGCTGTTCTTTGCCAACATCTATTACAGAACTTAGTTTTGTAACTGCTGGGGTTAGAGGAGTTCTCGCCTGCCAAACGAGCCGGAAGCTCGAGGACCTCGCTTAATAAATCAATCAAAATTTATCTTATTCTTGTGGCTATCAATAAGAGTCGTTTCAACTTTGTCTTTGGTAAAAAAAAGTTTTTGTACGTTTCCGGAACAGACTTGAGTCCATTAGTATATGTATATTGTCTATAAAACCTAGAGATTTTATGAACACATAGAAAAATAAGATGCTTTTGTTAGATAAAAAATATTAGGTCTCGTGAGTATTTTGGGCATAACAGATACAGGGGGTTCATCATTTGTGTCATTTATATCATTTTAATTTTAAATTTTAACCGACTTCAGGAGCAGGTTCTATGATGGGCTGTATATATTTTTGTACGTATGTGTGTTCACTGACGTTTTTGTCAATAATGGAGCTATTTAAAAAAAAATATTTCGTTTAAAAAATGATCCCGAATAGGTTCCATAAAAATGTATTGCTGATATTTTTACTTACGAATAATCACGACTAGCAACAATCAACTTGGTGAATGATTCTTTCGTTGCTGTATAAAAGGAATGGAATCCTCTCATTGTGACAAATGAGATGATAATATAGCAACAAATGGTTTCCATGGCAACGCGCGTAAAAAAGAGGTATTTTAATCTATGTGTCATCCATCATTCATCACATCAAATTAAATCAGACTCGAATTTTAAGTAGATGTCGCCACTTGAAAAATTTAATCGCGCTGTCGAAACCCATTTTCAATTTAGTAATTTGAAGTTGTTTTAAAGTTTCTTAAACACCTCAAATTGTTGTTACGTAAGTGTGATGCTGGCTCCACAATAAATGACACGTTTATTCTCATGAAAATGCAATTCCAATTCACTGAAGTTCGCTAACAATGCAGGCATTTCAACCGTCTGAACTTGCGCAGATCTCAAACAGCAAATATTCCAGGAGACAGTTCTTTATATCCGAGCAGACAGATTTGAAGTTCCAAGTAGACAGATCTGTTGTGCGATGTGCTCCGGCGGTCGTTTGCCACACAGACCCGTCATGCACCCGGACGGCGCGTGGAGTTGACAGGGCCGTGTTCCATTGCTGACATTTATACAGGCTTGGAGTATTCTGTTCAAACATAATCGGATGATCCTGCAGTTGTCTTCGATAATACATTTATATTATATATAATAGATTATGCCCTGGAAGAAAGACGGAGACGGCTTTATACACGAAGAGAATTACTCTAATCTTCACTCTTTCTGTGAGTAAATAGTAAAATCGATATGGATCAGTCAGTGAGCTACTTCTAGATTGTTTGCAATAGCCTGCAGTTAGCCCAAATCTTTTGATTGTAAATACTGTTCTAATTTATTTCTTCTTCTTAAATTGAAATTTACATTGTTAATAAAATCTATATTGATAAAAGTAATATAATAAATCTTATATTAAAACTTTTGAAAATATCATAAGTTTTTATGGGCAGACATACCGACCTACCCAAATTTTTTGGTAAACTCAAAAATCAAATCATATTAAATTTCCCGTTTTAAATGACTTTAGTGTTCAATATACTTCCTCTATCTATTCCATTGCCACTCCTGTAAACCTAAGGTTTGCTGGAAGAAAACTCTAACTCAGGGTTAAGCTCGCCTATGTACATATCTTTTTAATTAAGTTATTTTTAAGTTTTGTATGTGTACAATAAAGAATTAAAGGGAATTAAAAGGAATATATTAATTATTTTCTTGGTATTTAAGGGAAATGTTTCTGTTAGCTGTGCTACGAATATATGTAGACTCAGGAAGATTGGTATAATTTAATGGACTTGCTTTGACTATAATATGTCAAAAGTGTTCCAGTTTAATTTACTAAACAAATATTTCTAGGAAATTTCCTTGGACTTTCTAAACACCATCATACGTAAAGGAATACAACCAGCCAAATCTTTTGAAGAAATCTGCAATACTGTTTATTGAAAATATCTGTTTCATTTCAACATAAAAGCAATAATTTCTACAGAAATTCAGCTGAATCAACATTCCTTGGAATATATTTATAATGGGAAATATTTCGGCAAAATTAATGTAGGCCGCTTGAATAGCTGTTTCTGATTTATTAGCTGCACTGATACAATAACGGTTATTAATGGTTACCAATTAGACTTAATAGGAACCCATACTAATAATTTAAATTAAGTTAATACCTAAATATTATCTACGTGGGTCTTTCGTAGAGGTCCTTACTTAGTTGTACTATATCACAATAAGTTTTATCAAAAAAAATCAAGTCTTTTTTTGTAAAAAGGGTTTTCAGGGTTTTTAAAAGGGTTTTTAGGGTTTTCAATTTATGCGTAGGGTTAATCTTTGGAAATTGTTTCATTCATAACTTTTTATTTCTAAAGAAAACTTTTCTAATATTTCCATCAACCGCCCTTGAATGAAGATTAAAATTTAACTTCAAGACTTTTATTATTAGCTATGTCTTTTAAAACGACCTAACTTGCCTTGAAGTGTGTAAGTGATACTTTCTCATTTTATGAAGTCAGGAAAAACCCGGGCTTAAAGTGCTAGCAAAATTTCAAGTTAATAAGTAGGTACGTAAGTAACTGATTTTCTGCAACAAGATCATAAATCGGTGTACAATCACCGTGAAAATCTATCTGAAGCCGTGAGACCAGTCCATAAATCGGCAGGCAGCTCGAACGGCGCAATTATGCGGCGTGTCATCCCCGGAGACACCGCGACACTTCGCCCCGGTAATTCCACCGTGATACATCGCCTGTCGATGCAATCATGAAAAAATCTTTGTTGAGAAATTTATGACTGCGGCTGCACTGTACGATTTTTATAGACATTTTTACATACAACGTGCTATTCTTGGAAGAAAGCAATGTGATCCGATTTATTCCGGTACTTACCTAAATTTTTTTTAGTAATATGTTTGTTTAGAGTTTTCTTCTGTTGTACATTGTGATTTTTAACGTGAATTTATACAAGTAATTAGAAATGAAAATGAGATCACCTTTAGATGATCCAGAATAAATTTATCGACATTTAGTTTTAAAATCCTTGCCAAAATCTTGGTTACCTAAAAGCGTACTACGTAAAATATAAACACTTACCGCTTCGGTGTGTACAGGGTGTACCGCGAAGAGCAGCGCTGCAAGTGCTGCAAACGGTCGCTGGAGCCGAGCGAGCACTACGCCAGCGCGTGCAACAAGCGCGCAGCACGCTGCGTGCAGAACCACGTTGCATGCGTGCCACCACCACGGCAACAGACCGAATAACCGGTGGTTCAGTCTGAAACAACCAACCGAAAGCTACAGAAAATCCATCTTCTACAGAAATTGGTAAAAGGTAAAAATTAATAGGAAATTTATAGGCGGTATGATGTCTCATAATGGTCGTGACCATCGACTCGATGGTCGTGACTGACCCCTCTGGTCTTCACTGAATATCAGTGACTGTGTACACTCAGCACTGATGAGTGAAACCGGTGAAGGCCATATTTTGCTGTAAGCACTGCTACGCCCAAGTTAAATTAATTATGTAATGAATGAACTTCGTTTTTAGACAATTACATTGTGTGTGTTTAAAAGTAAATAAAATTATTTTATATCTTTTTTTGTCAGATAAAATATCGTTTTACTCGAAGGGGGAAAACGGCACCCTATTCCTAAGCCTCCGCTGTCTGTCCGTCCATGTCTCAGCGGGCTGTATATATATATCAGAAACCGTAAGAGGTAGTCTATAAAAATAAAATAAATAGTAAAATGAAAGACTGCTCCCATACAAAAATACCTGCCTTTTTTGACAATTAATTGTCCTCTATGTTTGTCAAGGTTGTAGGTATCTCTTGAAACAGGATAGGTAACTAGTTACAAATCTTAAAGTGAGTAGCATTACTATTGCCCCTATTACAACAAGTAATAAAAATATATTAAACTTAATAATTAAATGGGCCAACGACCCTACTTCGAAATAATAAGCCACGATATTGTCTTTTTGGCCTTCCACAAAAGAACGAACAAAATTGTATTGGCAAAAGTCATTGCTTTATTTTTACTGAATCAATTTTGTTCTGGGAAAATTATATTAAATTTTTCCGTGAACTCTAGTTAGCAAATTAAGCAACGTTGGGCGCGGTCGGTCGGTACATGCTTGGATGGGGAACCGCGACATGCTGGCTTTTCGCATTATTTTCGATCCATCAAAAAAGTCTGTTTTTAAAGTTCTTTTGCGAAATAGTTTTTTCGGTAGGATGGAACTCTCTGTATGCGAGCGGACTCGCACTTGGCCATTTTTATTTATATATTTTTTCCCTTGGAACATTCGGGTTAAATGGTTCAACTTATATAGTGGTCTTAAAAACATTATTAACTTTCACAACTTAAATCTAGCTATACCATCAAATTGAAAGGACAAAGGGAAACTTGTTGGGTCATCATCATCATCATCAGCCTATATTAGTCCACTGCTGGACATAGGCCTCCCCCAATGAGCGCCCGTCTTCAGCTTGACATCCAGCATCTACCTGCAGTATTTCGCCAGCAGTTCGTCATCCCACCTGGTCGGAGGGCGTCCTACACTACGTTTACCGAGTCGTGGTCTCCAGTCAAGAACACGTTTGCTCTATTATTTACCCTTTTGTCTGCGAGTTCATAAAACATCAACATAAATTTAAGTAAACAGAACGACTCAGACAGAATGAGCAAACAATAAATTACAAATTATTATTATCTGCGCACTCAACAAAACAATTGTTAAATTGAGTGAACGTTTCCATTTCTATTTAGCAAGTGCCTCTTGAATCCAGAAACAAAGAAATCATGAAATAATATTGTAACTTTGGTTATAAGCTGAACTCAACAAGCTGAGCCCTTTGTTTAACGAAGCTTAGTCAAAGTAGGTACAAAACAGTAAACACTTAAAGTTAATGGGTGTGGAAATTAATACATTTTGTAGTATTTACTTTGAATGTGATTAAAGCGTGCGGTGTTTCAGAACTTAGAAGTCTAGACAGTCGTTTGGAGGGTGAATGGTAGGTAACGGTGAATTTTAGTATTGTTTGAATCGATATCATTGAGGTGCTTGAAATTCGAAAGCCCTGCAAAAGTTAAAGTTTACTACTAGTAAATTTTGACGACCGCTGTAGCGCGGTAGCCGAAGATCTGCCTGAAACTCAGGAGGTTGCAGCGCCTTGGGATACAAGTTTGTACAATTTGCAGATATTTGTTCAGGGTGTTCTGGTTTCTCTTTGTATAATAAAAAATATATATCTATATAATGCATTGTATTATGTATGTATATCAGTTATCTAGTACCCATAACATAAGCTCTGCTTAGCTTGGGGCTAGATAATGCTGTGAGAATTGTCCGGCACTGAGTATTGCAGCAATCATATTTTTTTGGGTAGTAGTAGACCTATGTTCCGAAAATTAAATAAATAAATGTTTATCAAAGTACGGCTCTGACAGTCTTACGATTGAATCTAAGTCCCTTAAAAATAAAAAAAGCGATTTTTAAAAATGATCTTATCTATATGTACTTACCTTAATTTATTTAGTATCGATAACTAAGAAAAATTGGGAAAATTGCTCCAGTTGGAATACACTTACAGTAGTAGTAACAGAAATGTAAACAAAAATTACTGAAAACTAAATTTAAATAACTGCAAACCGAACTCGTTTGTTTCTTATATAAATAAATAAATAAATAATGCTGGACAATTCACACAGCATTATCTAGCCCCATGGTAAGCAGAGCTTGTGTTATGGGTACTAGATAACTGATATACATAATACAATACATTACATAGATAGATATTTTTTATTATACATAGAAAACGACCAGAACACCCGGAACAAATATCTGCAGATCGTACACACAATTGTTCCGAGGCGGGAATCGAACCCGCAACCTCCTGCGTCGCAGGCGGACCTTCGTCCACCGCGACACATCGGTCGTCAAATTTCGATCTTCAAAGTCAATCGTCAATATTCCGTGCAAAATTTGAACGTATCTAAGGTTCCATTTCAATTAAACGCAAACAATATAAGATAAACTCCGTTTAGCGCTTTAAACGAGATAAGTGCAGTTTACCGACATGTTTTTGATTCGGTTCAAGCTGATCTTAGTTTAATTACTTTCGACATTAAATTTAGCTAAACCGAGTTCAAAGGCTGTCATTTTATACAAAATGTACTTTTTACCGGTGTGAAGTAAACCGAGATTAAAAAAACATACAAGTATGAATGTTTAATATATATATATATTTTTTATATATTTATTTATTGATGGAGTTTTGTCACAGAGTGACTTAAAATTTATAAAACAAAACTTTGTTTTGGTGGTCTATGGTTTGGCAGCGAACGGTGACATCGGCGTTTTGTGAAAGGACGAATCGTTTTCAAATCTGTGGTTTCGAACATCGCTAAGCGGAAACAATTATGTAAGGTCATGCGTACCGAGGCTTTGAGGGGACCATTCGCGGTTGCGCCTGCTGTTACCGGTGAAATGTGGACGAGGAACAATATTGGGAAGCTTTTAAGTGGTTGGCTTTGAAGATCTAAATTTTCCTCAATAACTTGGTAAATTGACAGTATTTAATAGGGTTTCGGGTTCAAAGGTATTTCGCTAATCGAACCAGTTATCATACAAAAACAAATTATAGTGAGTTTACATGTTGCGTAACTCCAATTTTACCCTCTCCTAGAATTTCGGCCAAGTGGCTAGGCTCAACGGAGACTAGCCAGGTGTGCAGTACATATACGAGTATGTATTGTATACGTATATAGAGCACAAGAGAGCACGCCTACAACGGTGGACTTCTCATCCCATAACTAAGAATAATGCTGGAAAATTAACACAGCATTATCTAGCCCCATGGCAAGCCGAGCTTGTGTTATGGGTACTAGATAACTGATATACATAGTACAATACATTACATAGATAGATATTTTTTATTATACATAGTAAACAAGCAGAACACCCGGAACAAAAATCTGCAGATTGTTCTCACAATTGTTTCGAGGCGGGAATTGAACCCGCAACCTCCTGCGTCGCAGGCAAACCTTCGCCCACCGCGCCACATCGGTCGTCCCAAGTTACGTAAACGTTAGGCCACTGTGCGTAGCTATTTTTAATGGCTCATGATGATGATGTACTTTTTAGGGTACCGTACCCATAGGGGGAAAACGGGACCCTATTACAAGACTCAAAGGGGGGTAAACCGTTCCGGGCTTCTATTTGTGGGGTTTCTTGAAGATTTGTGGTCTTTATCAACAAATCTCAGACTCTTTAAGTCCTCAAAGAGAATATCCCTCGGAGGAATATGTAAAAATGATAACAAATAAACACAGTCCAAAAGCAGAGCTTAACTTTTTCAATTATTAAATACAGTCAAAGAACATCGGGTAATAATTAATGCGCAGCCTAGTAGGTACTTTGCTAGACAAGTGTAGAACTGTATTTTAATGAAAATAAAATCAAATAACTTCTTTTTGAACCCTGGACAAGCTACCGTTGAACACTAGACCACAATACAGGCACTAAATCAAAGTCAAAATATTTTATCTCTATAGGCTTACAAAATAAGCACTTAGACAATAATAATTATATAATTAGGTAAACCATGATGCCCCGGTTTCCCATCACAATCATATCTAAAATCTTCTATGGATGGAATGAGACGCAGTGACATGTGAAATCTCAAGATCTGCGTGATACCACAAAGAACGCCACACAAAGGTTGTGCAATATCATGTTCTGCGCAGATAGCCAGCTTCTGACATGCGTGACAGCCTTTGTGCTATCGGGTCACCTGCGGCTTTGCCTCGCCCTGCCTTGTGTTTTACGTCTGTCTAATGTGCGAGATAGTCTTTGCTTCAGGCGTTTCTCTAGCTGAAGCATCAAGTCTAAAGCCGCTGCCCCACCGCTGCGCATGGAGAAACTACTACATGTGCGTCTAGCTCCGCTTTGAAACATTCATGTAACGTCCACTAGGACGCTACGGACGAATACGAGATTAATGACGTCATTTCATTTATTTATTGTATCATTATGTTACATAACATTTATCAGATCTTAGTAAATAATTAATAATTAGTACATAGAATATGTACCCATTTAAGGTGTTGCAATGGGAGACGTCATTGCTACACGCGCTGTTTCTCCATACACATCATCTCTCTCCATGTTGGTGAAATAAATCCGTGCGTGAGTGATTGTATGGACCTTCAAGCAGCTGGTTTACGTGTACCGCGTGCATAGCATGTCCCACGTGCGTAGCGTTGAAACCGTTGAGCTGCGTGGGTGCTGTAGCTCGAGCAAGCCACGCATGTAGAAATGATGTCATTATTCTTGGACGTTATCACATGCGAAAATAGACACACGTGCGTGCGTGCTGGTGGACAGCGGCTTCATTACCAGTAGATAATCGTTCCCTTTTGTGACGTCAATATCGCACACGTGCGTCGTCGTAAGGACACCTGACCGAGCCGAACGCGCCAGGGAGTCGGATAAATCGAATGTTAGAATTAATTGTACGAAATCGTATGATCGTCCACTTTATCACCTCCGACAAAATACATTTGCTTTATTCGTCTCCCGCGGAGCGTTCGAAAGATTATGTGATCAGCTTTTATCAGATACTGCCAAGCATAGAGATCTGTGGTGCCATGCATCAGGGAGTCCGTTTGTAAAGAGACAGTGGCACACTAACGTATCTATCACGGGCGGTAGTCAGTGCCAAGTCCAGTAATTATGATCTGGATAGCGAGCTCGTGCCAGCTGACTGATATACATACAATGCGACTCGCGCCAACTGAGACCGCATTAAAAATAAACGTTTCAAATGAGTGGAAACTTTCCACTTCTTTGTTGAATTTTATATTCAGCTTAATACTTATTTTGGTCTGATAATCTGAACAGTGTGAAATAAAATTGAATCCTGAAACCTAATACCTACAGTGCTCATGAAACTTGAAAATGCCTTATTTTACTTCCACTCATACCTTTAGTTAGGTACCTTTTATTAATCCCAAATGTTACATCTCATCTTCATTTTTTTCTGAAATGAAACCGAAGCCCAAATCAAAATAAAAAAAAATCTGTTCTATGTTGTTCATTAATTTTATGCAGACCATTTATTGCAGAATAGTAAATCCGGCAAGCAATATCACTTTATTTGGGCGCCAAGTAGAGACATAAACGCGAATTAATCCCACAAGTTGTCCGAGAGTTGCTCAATAAATTCCGCAGCCGCTTGAGCCAACAGTTGAACTCCTCTACGTGACTGTGCTGGGACAATACGCTCTAACTAGGTAGGTTTCTTTTTCTATTCTTTACTTGGGATTAAAATGATTGAATGAAGATAAGCAAATAGCACTTTGGGAAATTACCTTTTCAGTAAAAATAATATGAAAGCTTATTAAAATAACTTTGTTGAAATTAAATAATCAGCTCCTAACAATATTCTCGTACTGTTTTTAGTTCATTCTTCTGATTTCATAAGGATCGAATAACAGGGGTCTGTCTCGAGTGGTTCCGGAGTTATGACAGTTTGAAATACCGAGACGTATGGTGCAAAATATTATTTAATTTTTAAATTTGTTATTATAAGGAAAATCAATAAAAATGGTATTTTTATACTTTTATTTGCTTTCTACTTGTTCTAGAATGTTCAGAGACCTCTTTTTTGTAGAATGCGGTGTACGAATTCGTATTTCAAAATAAAACAATTGAGAATTCAATCTAGCTAACAAGAGCTTTCATTTGGTAGTTTCATAGTCCGAAATATCCGACCTCCGTTCATATTATATTTTGGATTATTCAAAAACCTATTTAAACGGGCTCGATTTATTTGAAATATACTCGTGTAGGTATATCTTTCCCAAATTTATTTAATTGACTGATTGTACCCGTTTGGATCCTCTTGTCTCAAAAGTCCCTCGACGGATTTGGCTTTACTAAGATACAAGCATATTCCACATGTATCATATGTACACCTATCAAATTTCACGGAAATTGTATCAGCGGTGACCAACCGCTGGTTATGCTCGAAGTGACTATTTCACCATACAGTCTAATCACCCAAGCTACCAATGAGATCTTCGTTCGTATCGCTCACTCGATCAATTATATCCTATACCTTACTTCAGTTTCTACAATGGAAATTCCCTAATTGTATTGTTAAGCTACTTAACTTACCTTGTACCGAGATGAACAAAAAAGGTACCCAACTAAACCTAAGCCAACTAAAACTTTACCTACTGGTTTCACGGACTGCATCCAAAGCTCGCTATTTTGCTAACAGTCTCTGTTACTTGGCTTGTTTGTAACTGAATAATATTATTCTCATCTTAGGCTCACATTATTAGGAATATGAGCAAGATTCTCAAATATCTAGTCTGGATTAAATATGCTCAAGTCTCTAGATCTTTTATCTCATAAATTATGCTAGTCACCGTATAATCCAACTTATATGGTAAAGGCAAAAGTTAGTAAATAATGTGTGTCCAGCATCTGGTTTAGCTCCTGTAGCGACTCCGCCATTAAGACTATGTCATCAGCAAATCGCAGGTGTGACCTTTCCAGTCCAGCATCGAAACATATCCTCCAAAGCGGATATTAGATCGAAAAAAAAATTAAATATGTATATTTACTTCAAAAATCGCATGCGAAGCCGCGCGAGATACTTTGTAGTCTTTGTAAGAACCAACGTCTCACAAGAACAAAAAAGTTAGTTTGTATATTCCAGTAACCTATTTACGGCTTAATAAGAATAAAATGTACTTAGGTAGTATTAAGTAAAGTTATCCAGTTGTAAAATGGCACCTAAATGAATACTAGTTTAGAGAAGGACAACGCATACGAAGTAGTTTAGCTTTTTGTATATATATATGTATTTCTCTTTACTAGGTTACTGTGGGTTGGTTGAAATAAAAGAGTATTTGCACTATAACTGAGTCTATTCAGTACACAAATGTAAGAAGTTACATTTATGACAATTTATAATCCTTAACAAGGATATGTGTGATCGAGGCGGTTTGCTGTATTTTTAGTTACTTTCATGCCTTTTATATGCTAGACTCTATCTAGCATGTACATTGCATGAAAAAACTCGTAGTCTTTATTCTAGTCTAACATATTGTATAAAAACTGAATGATTTAGGAGGGACGGAAAGGGTCAAGTCCATAACACACCCTGTACAAATTGTAGAATTGAAACGTTAACAGGACAAACAACAAGCGAGATAAAAATGGAGAAAAACCGAACAGAAAGAAGCTTTTAAATGTTTCAGCTAAACTTTTTGAAGTTTTTTCACAATTTATTAATTACCTACCTATGTATTTCATGTTTATTACATAACTGCGATAAATAAAATTTCATCATTCAATCTTAGCAATGACGCGCAAAATTTCAAGTAAAGTTCTGGGGCGCTGTTGCATTTTTTTTGGTCTCAGTAAGTTATTTTTACTGTGTAACCTGAGTTATTTATCACGAGTTACCCTCATACCCAAATAATTCAGGTCAATCCATAAGTTTCTCTGAAAAAAGTTTTTTAAAGTTCTTACAGTCCATAATTTTTCCTGTGGTCAAATAAATCCGTTTGCTAGACCATATCCATGACCAGAATATTACATTAAATTATTAAACTTTTAGCAGAACAGTTCGAGTGGAAATCAGAAAATTATCTTCTAATTCTTTACGGATTCCATTAGCCCTTAAAACTGCCATGCTGCCAACATGTGGATTCACTTATCGATTATCTGAAACAATTCTTCCCAAACAATCATCATCGTCCGCAACCTTCACCTACTGTTGGGTAGGTATAGACATAGAGATACAAAAGTGGCACTGTAGTTTGGAGACTAGATGTAGCTAGCTGTAACCTGGTTTTTCTCTCTCTGTCTCTCTTCTCTTAGATATTATCTACCTTTCTCACCGCTGGACGTTCAATACTTCTATAATCTAGACGCTTTTGTGACCTTGAAACACCTAGATTACATAAACATGGTTGATAAAAGAACTTTAGTCTATATATATGAAACAATGAAAAAAAATGTAAACAAATATGACAAAATAAACTGTTTTTGAAATAAAAAGAGTCATTACTTATTAAGAGATCTACGTTGGACAATACTTGACAAAGTTCTCAAATGACCACGGCTGTCATGCAATTTTAGGACCAAATTTAAGGTAGCTTTTAGGCTACGTTAAATCGGTCCTAAAATTGCAACCAATTGTCAATGGAATTTACCCAGGACACTAATAAGAAAACGATTATCTCGCAGGACTTACCTACTAAATCCAGACAAACAATTTTCTGAGCTAATAGAAACCAGTTTTCTTCGACAAACACATAAATTACCTAATTTATTATGCTCTCCCAAAACTCGAGCATTATTTACCGACTCTTAAACTCATAAGGGTGGGGTTTCACGGTGGGGTATATTATACGGGAAACTGTTTCTAGGAAAATGTGATCTCTGAATAGCTGCTTAGGATTTACGGCTGCTGCTTGCAAGCTGTCATTACGTTCTAGGATACTGATAATAGATTTCTAAACATCATTGTGGTACGAGTATGTATTTCGCGTGTTCCGAATTATGAATAAAAGAACGTACGGCCAAACGACGCATTTTTTTCCGCAATGATCGTCCGATGGTCGAATAGTTGTCCGAATAGTTCGCCCTGTGCTCTCGCGATAGAAAGAAAGAAAATTATTTATTAAACACTAATACAACACACAAACAAGTTTAGTTACACATATTATAATATAAGACTACATAGTACCTTCTTAGTAGAAAACACATAGCACAGACAAAATATAAAAAAAGTGAAAAGGTACAAAATGTAAGTACTAACACAAGTAGCATTTGGTACTAAGTAGCCCTCACAGCAAGTAGATAAGCGCGCGTGTGTAGGTCTAATAGGTCCTGACTCTGCTTGTTGCTCTATCACAATAACTCAAGGTCATTTATGAAAGAGCGCTGGTTTTCCTTCAGAACCCGGTAGAGTGACAGACAAGATCTCAGATCAGATCCAGCGCACACAAGACATGGATAGGTAGGTATGCAAATACATATTTATTGAAGAAATGACAACACTGGGTATTTGTAACGCGCAAAACAAAAAAAATCATAGGTACATTGCATCAAAAAAATAAATAATAATAATAATTATGAGTAAATTATATACAAGCTAACAGTGAACAACATAATAAATTATATTATTTAATAAAAATAAAGTTAAGATAATTATACCTCTGTATGGTAGGAAGACCCTAATACATAATTCAAAGCAAAAAATTATGATTTTGTTCGTCCAATATTACAAACAGTCATGCCGCAAAACCCTGGAACTGACGGCGAGAAAAACCTGGGTTTTCAGAGGTTTTTTCTGTCATCCACAGATTTACAGATTTTCATCATTGGATTGGGAAAATTCGAGATTTACTTATTTACTGCGCAAGAGGCAAGCGCTGAATACCGCTCAGTTGAGTACCGAAAATCCTGATTTTTCCATTAAACTTAAATATTATGTGCATCGTTTCGACCAACGCGCGATGACGTGTGTGCTTCAATTAGGACTAAGTAAAGAGATTAGTGTATTCAATGTCGTCGTGTGACGAAATTGCATCGGTTATTACGATCGTCGCTAATACGACGACACCTTAGTTTGGTTTAGAAAACATAAGTCGAGTGACGTTTTTTTTCTTAATTTTAAATTATTATTAATTAAAATATTTTTTTACAATTTTGTAACCTAATCTTTCTACAATCTGTTTAGTTATCTTATAAACGCAAATTCCATAAATATGAATTCGAAACAAAATTAGAGAAAAACAGCCGTGAAAAATTCTACAAAATTTTTCGATCACAGTTAACCAAAAAATCCATGGCTTCAAAAAATACGAAGGCTTTAAAAGCAGTAAATATCGGTTAGTTAACGGTAACCTTGTCTAGTCTGGAGGTGAGGACCTAATGTCGTTACTCTGTTTTCAGGGTGAAATAAATACGAGTGTGCCAACCGAATAACGATGTACAGTCAGAATGAACCAGTTTAATTGCCCAAATCTTACGTATATTTGGGTGCAACGAATAAAATGTAGACGGTTGTTAATAAAGTTTTTAAAGTGTTTTTGAAAATGGTCTATGTAGAGTAATTTGCGTCATAGTACTGCGAAACAACAATGAAATTATGACTTTGTAACTTGAATCTTGGGACTCTAGAAACATTAATATAGTCTGAAATAATATTTGGAAGGCCTTTGAGAGTTTGTGCATGATAACATAGTGGCAAAGTTTGGAAGATGCTATTCAAGTACTAACTACTGTACTGACTAATACTTACCATAAATAAACTCATTGGAACCATTTTCTAATAGGACTACTATTAGAAAATGGTAGAATATTGATACGGTTTGCTTACAGACACAAAAAATTATGGATTCGAAAATAACAAATACTAAAGTATAAATAATCACAGAAAAAATACAATAGCGAGATATTAAAATTTTTGAGTTTTCCAATATTTCGTCATTATATTATTTCGTCGTTTATTGGTCACCATGAACATTTCTACATAAATAATGAACCTCGTGGTCGTCCGTAAACTTAGGTCGACAATGACGAATTATAGGCGATTGTGGATATCCATTTTCTTCAAATTGTCAAGTAGATGCAGCAGATGTGTACTGTGTAGAACTAAAGGCAATGATGGCCATTTTTGGTCAATCGCTCGTCCCCACTGCTCCTGCACGACAAAGCGCAACCTCACACTGCACAACATTCTCAAAAGTCTCCAAGTTGCAAGAGCTGGGGTTGGAACACCTCCGTCAGTCGCCGTACTCACTAAACTTACCGCCGACTCTTTCCTTTTCCCTTCTTTTTCTAGAATTTTGATAACTTTTTGGCAGGACATAAATTCGAGAGTGGCATTAGATAATGATTTTAAAGAATTTGTTGCCTCCCGTATAGACAATTATTAGATAGATGATTGAGCCACTGCGTTGGCAAAAATGCATCGATTGCATGGGTGATGACTTATTGATTAATAGAAATAAAAAACAGAAACTTATTTATGACAGTAGGTAAGATAATTACATGTACTCATATGTTGACTTAAAATAAATTTTTATTTATTTTAAGTCAACATTGTTATTCTGAGTAAATAAAAGTTCGTTAAACTGGACCTGATTTCATATAAACGGCAATTTCATAGGAAAGACCTATTTACTATATAATATTCAGACTAAGCTTTATTTACTCAGAATAACAATGTTGACTTAAAATAAATTTTTATTTATTTTAAGTCAACATTGTTATTCTGAGTAAATAAAAGTTCGTTAAACTGGACCTGATTTCATATAAACGGCAATTTCATAGGAAAGACCTATTTACTATATAATATTCAGACTAAGCTAATAAAAGTGTAGCAAGAAGAACAAATAATGAACTGCAGCACTGATAGTGCTTGGTTAGCTAAGATTGTATTAGCGGCCAAAGAAAGCCGAGCTCAATTTAATGCATAAAACTACCGCATCATTCAACTGTAACGAGGAAACAGCTCCATTTTTCACGCGACATAATTAATGTTCACTATCCCGTTCCAGCCGGTAATTACATGCAATCTTAAACCTTATGGCTATTAATTTTCTAATTTTCCACGAGCATTTTCCCCTGCAGCCTTCTAACTTCACATTATGGCTCTGGGGAATTTATCTGAAGACAGGGCTCTGCCATTTGTTCCTATTACTATCTAGGACGGACTGAGCCAGGCCCGGCTTGAGGATAGCCGAGGCGAGACTTATTGCGTTTTTACTGCAAGGACTTTGCACCTGAATTGTGCTTTACGAGATAACTGTTGAATATATCCTTCTTAGTTGATTTATCTGGGAAAGTCATATAGCTTTATCTTTGCGGCGGAATAGAAATATACAGTGGAAATGGAAATGATGTACGAGATGGTACTCTTAATAATGAGTTTTAGGCAAGAACGGTTGATACATACCTACAAGTTATATGGTTGTAAGAGCTCTTTGTGTAACTCACGAAGATAATTATAGAAGAAAAGATCGAAACCAGATAATTATGAGGAAAAAGACTAGGTAGAAAAATGTTGCGAGTATGTAAACCGTCGTCGTCCAAACCTTCTAAAAGTCTCAACAAAATGTTCGCTGACGTCTCTCCAATATGTACAAGAAATGTGCCTATTCGCATTATAAAGATGTTTCACATTTTCATAAGCACCATTCTCTTTGTAGAACATAATAACATTATTTTGTACAAAGCTAAGCGACCGACCTCTCACTTTTTGCAAGAAAAACCGCAAGCCTGCCCGCGCCGCCGCCGGCCTCGATGGAATAAAACGGTACCTATATAGAAGGTAAACTCTACCTCTACTTTACCGAATGTGCCTGTTGAAGCTATTAGTCTTGCTTATCATAAAAGAGATTAATGATAAGAGAGAAGCAAAAATTGTGCTTTTGAAAAGATTTTTTAAATTTTTCTAAGATTAAAAGATAATTAATAGCAACTTGAAAAATAGTTTACTATGAGTGAAACAACTGAACAGTTTGGGAAATATGCAAAATTACAACTAGAAGTTATGAGAGTTGCATCTATACGACAATAACCATTACTATTTATTCGTAGCCAGAGGCAAGCATAACAAATTCATGCGAAGTAAATACCAGCGCGAAAAGTACTTACTACAATGCGAACACGAATTCCGGCAATAAAATTTTATTTGCGAGCACTACGGGGCGTGTTCCGAAGCATTCGTTAACTTAACGTTTTGTGACGTGACGCCGTGCTTGTCTCACTCGAGGCATCTTAAACAAGCTTTATGGTGGCAAATATGCCAAAATTTAATGGATTCCGCTGTGCACTAGTTTCTATATAGAAATGGTCCACTTAAATTGGGGAGAAGGCTATTTGTACTTGACTGCGTAACAGACATTCCCACAAAGTATATATAAATACGCGGGGCGCTAGTTCTAATGTTTAGTAATGAAATGTTCATTAAATGTGAATGTGTCTTCTCCCAGTGTAATCCTATACTTAGACACAATCTCTCGATGACGTCTCGATACTATCGAGAGACCAAACTTAGGGCTCAGAACACCTGGCAAAGTTACAAAAATGAATTATATTGTGGGTACTTCTACATTATTTCTGAACGAACCTTTTGGTGATACGTGTTCTTGTAGTTTCTGTTACATTGTGGTCCTAGCACAGTATAGCCTAATCTTCTGTACCTCTAACAACTTTTGTTACTATTGACGAACGATGTGGCGCGGTGGGCGAAGGTCCGCCTGCGACGCAGGAGGTTGCGGGTTCGATTCCCGCCTCGGAACAATTGTGTGTACAATCTGCAGATATTTGTTCCGGGTGTTCTGGTCGTTTTCTATGTATAATAAAAAAATATCTATCTATGTAACGTATTGTATTATGTATATCAGTCATCTAGTACCCATAACACAAGCTCTTCTTAGCTTGGGGCTAGATGATGCTGTGTGAATTGTCCAGCATTATTTATTAATTTTATTTATTATTTATTATAGCTAATCTTTGTCAGAGTGAAAGAAAACTGCGACTTAACAAATATAATGTAAACTGGGGCCAGGCAACGATGCCATAAACGTTGGCACGGCGTCAATTTAAATTTGAGGAAGACCTTTTAAAGAACCGTTTTTTATTACAATACTAAGAAGTCGGTGGAATCGCCTAATGAACAAACTGGCAGTAAATTGTTCGCAGTAAAATGCATCGTTTCAGTTTTGTATCCTGGCTTTATACCGGTATGCTAATTTGAGGCGTGTTCCAGGTTTATTGGGGCGATCGAGGAAGTATTTGAAGGGCGGATGGTAATGTTACATCTTGTTCTGGAGCCGGGAACTGATAGAGACTTTGGCAACTGATAAGACCCCTTATCCTCGCAATTTCGACATTGGACGGACGTAACGTTTCTTTTACTATCTCTCCGTAAAGTAAGGTCGAATAAAAGGCACAGTGAAGTTTGGACAGGTTCCTATAGTTTTTATGAATGTAGTTTCCTGTGTTCCTTGTAAGAAAATGAAAAAGCTCGGATGTTAAAAACATGGGTTCGTGGGTTAGGCCCCCGGATAACTACTGCATTAAAATCAAAAGTAATAATAAGAGTGGACATACAATTTCAGACTATTACTATTTACTATGGGTATTCAGTTAGACTAGCAGCCCCCCCACCCGACACGCAAAAAAGGCCCACCGGCGGCCAAGTTGCGGAAACCAGTCCAGAAACAAAAAAAAAAAGGGTATTCAGGAACGAAGTGTCGCTGTAAAATCATGCATTTCACGGTTGATGATGGTTTGTTTACGTTTTATGTTTATATTTGTAACCCGTTTTTGAATGAACGTTAAATGTTTGCCATGCCAGATTCCTAACTGGACTCATTTTTCAGTGAAGATAGATATACCATTTATTAACGACTTAATACACACGAATACAAAATACAACAATGACAATTACACTGGAAAACAAAAACATAAAACATAGTTGAATAAAATAAGAAAAAGCAAACAATTATTAAATTAGAATAAATATGGGTAAGAAGTGTTTGCTGCAGTAGGTATGTTAAAAGACCTGGACTCAGCGTTATATTTTGCTAAAGAAGCAAAATAACTAATGTTCAGCCAGACCTTTTGAGAGGAAACAGAACGAGTTTCAATTCAATATGTACCTGGCTACTAAAAGTGTCTGTGTAGTGTAAATGAAGTCATTACTTATAATGTGGCGTTTCCTACCTTGTAAGGTGATGTACAGATGGTAGTTTTATTTTTGGCAAACGAATATTTAATAGAAAAGTGTGAAAAGTGAAGATTTAACAGAGCTATTCAATGTCTCGTTTTTTTACATTGACTGTTTCTTATAACTGTTATAATGACTGTTCTGGTCATACCAACGGAACATATTGCAGAGTTAAAAAAGCAAAGAGAAAATTTAGTACTTAGTTTTAACTTAATATGTAGGTAATTATTTTTTATATTATATTAATATTATTATATTTTTTGTTATGTAAGTATAGGAAATAAGTTTATATTCTGAGAACTATTTATTATAAGTGTACATATGTTATACCTGACTGTCTAGCTAATAGAAAATATCTTATAAAAAGTAAGTCCGTTTTTGGCCATAAGTTTAGATTTTAAGCATGTTTGTTATATTAATTAAGGGCTGTGGATTTTGTTAAATAAATAAATAAAATAAAATAAATAAAAAATTTAATAAAATAATATGTAACTATCAAATAACATTGCAATTCACAGACATTGACAATTTGGACAATTTAAACTTATAATTAAACATTCTATAAAAGCCATGCATTCCATAGTATTAGTGAAGTGAATTTATGTGTAGAAATTTAATGAAACCCCTTTTTACGAAATAGAAGGGAAATTATTTGAAAATGAATGGAATATTATATTGTGTATTATTAATGAATAACATAGTTTAAATTACTTTTTTGAATGATTAAGAATCTTGCTCAAATTGTACAACATGACCTACCTTTTATAACTCCCAATGTTATAATGGTGAATAAATACAAATTGTACAAAATAGCTTACCAACCACCTATAATCTATGGACGATGCAAGTTAGCAGAATCCTGAAGAAAATACTTAACTATCGTCAGCAGCACAAGGGAAGTGTATCCGGAGCAGTAATGGGCTCCGCGGCATTTAACAGTCTCTGCGTAACCGCTCGCCGCTCAAACACGACTTTACTACTTAACTGGACCTTAATGGGACCAGCTAACCCCAACATGGCTATTTGAATTGCTGATGGAGAAGCCTTGAATGAGTTTGACGGCACACAATAAATTTAGATATATGTACCTTATGTAGGTACATATATCTATGAACATTTGCATTGAGTGTGTTAGTTTAGTTAGCCAGCGATTCTGGCTGCAGCGGTAGCCAAATATTATTAATTCCGCTAAAAATCCCCTTATGTTGCGTATTCTGTGGACAACGAGAACTAGGTTGATAGTGCATTTTTCCATGGAACGTGTGAGATTTTCTTTAAACTTACAAAAAGCTGGCCCCGCTCCCACACTCGCTGTCATAAAAACTACGTTACGCAGAGCCACCAAGAAGTTGAAGTTTCAAATTACGTCAAGACATACGAAAGGTTCCAGGTTCATTCGTAGCGCGATAGTAGCATGGAAGGATTGAATAGTGTACAATGATTTCTTGGAATAAACTTCTAAGTTATTACTGGACAGACTTAGCTGACAGCTATTTCTTTGGCAAGTAAAAAGTAGCCCTGGGGCCTATATTCAACCTTATTTTTTTGTTGGTTTCCACATCGATAGGTAATTGGTAATAACGATCCGTTTCTTCTTCATTTCACCTATTTATCTAACCACTTTGAAAAGAGGGTAATGTTCTTCCGAGAAGCGAAGTAGAAAGGCTTCGCTAATTTATGGAGGAATTTAAAAGTTTCAGTTACAATTGAGCGCGCGTTCTGAACGTTCGCTTAAAGTGCCTAGTTTTTATTCATTTTGTATTGAACTTTGCTGGCTGCATTTCTTTTCACAATTTCAGTGTATCAAATTTGATTGGCAGCATATTGAATGAATATCTAAAGGTACTGTTCAGTATTCTGTGCAGGTAAAGTAGGTAGTACCTACAAGGAAATAAATCATTCGAGTCTATACTCGTAAGAGAGTGAGTTCAGTGTATTACAGGGTGTGGTATTGGGACTGACATATTTTATTGAGGATCGTAGGTGGTTACGGGCTACATTATTCCGGTAGACTCAATGTTCTAAGTGTCACGTTTGCACAGATTTAAGTAAATATCTAAAACTTTAAATTTTTTAGATATTTAGTATATAAATATAAATAAATAAACATAAATAATGCTGGACAATTGACACAGCATTATCTAGCCCCATGGTAAGCAGAGCTTGTGTTATGGGTACTAGATAACTGATATACATAATACACTACATTACATAGATATATAGGTATTTTTATTATAGATAAAAAATAACCAGAACACCCGGAACAAATATCTGCATATCGTACACACAATTGTTCCGAGGCGGGAAAAAAACTACAATGCATATTGAATTTTGTTTTCTTTTAAAACGTTTTTCATTTATCATCCTTTCCAACTATATGCTACATCATCATCATCATCATCAGCCTATATCAGTCCACTGCTGGACATAGGCCTCCCCCAATGAGCGCCATTGCGCCCTGTCCTCAGCCTGCCGCATCCAGCATCTGCCTGCAGTCTTTCGCAAGTCGTCATCCCACCTGGTCGGAGGGCGTCCTACACTACGTTTACCGAGTCGTGGTCTCTACTCAAGAACACGTAAACGAACACGACTATATGCTACATGATTCATTATTTATTTGGCACAGGAATGAGCGTTTATTCTTAAAATGCGCAGAAACAGTACTTTTCAAACCCGTTTATATCATGAACCACTTATCTTATAGTATATGTTATTTGCTAATCATTTTATGAAATTTTAGTGTCCAAATAGTTTGACTATAAAATATTTCGATTAATATAGTATGTACGCGTTCTATCAAGATAACTTGTGAGAGGTTTACATAATTTCCCTTTTAGCATCAGTTTCGAAGCTCGAAGGAATAAACGCTCTTAATAACCACCCATAATCATCACACGACTCTGATATTTTTGTATTTTTTTTAAAAGATGCACTAAAATAAATTTAAAAAATATTAATTCAGTACTCGTATTAGGATTTGCAACAATGCGAACCTCTATAGTGGCTGTAGACCAAAAACAGAATAAATTTTCTTTGTAAATAAATAAACATTTAAAGCTACAACTTCGCTCGCTAGTTAGTAAGCTGTTTAGCATTCCTCTAGTTCGCGATAATTTTCACTTTTACAACAAAATGCTAGTTATAAAGTTAAAACACGTAGTTCTCTGTTATGGAGGTTAGTTTTGGTTACATTATTGTGGTTATTCTAACTTCGCTGCTTTGAGCGCCGCGCGCCGACCAACTTTAGAACAGGCGTTTACATTGCAGCTTCTCTTTGATAATGTGGTTTGGATTCCTACATCATTATTTATGATGGTAGTCTGGGCAGAAGCATTATGGATTCTTTTTTGAGTCAAATTAAAATATCTATGGATTAAATCAAATCAAATTAATTTATACTCGTAGCATTGAAATACTTGTTATAAATGTTGTTATAATATAATGGAAATTCCATTATATTATAACAACACACAATATATACAAGTCTATTGGGTGTGCAATGTATTAAAATTCACATTTAATAAGTAATATAAAGAAAATAATACATCACATTCAAAGACAAATAAAGAAATAATCATAACAATAATACTAGTCAATGTTAAATAGGTACCTACAATTTATAGGTCGTCAATTCATTAAAGAAATAATAGCATTTTTATTCAGTCACTCTCCTCCGAAACAACGCACAAGGTAATTCTCATTTAGACTCAGTTATTATTATAGACGTAAGGCGCTGAGCAGAATATACTTTTACGCATTAAGGTCGTTTTAAAGTTACGAGTAACACCTAATTAGGTTTGTCACAAAAATTATCCCCCTCCGTAAATGCCAAGCAAGTTCTGCATTAAGTTCCCGAGAAAAGGAGCGCCTATTAAACCTGCGCAAACATGATGTAGTCTATGAAAGTTATTATTACCTTTAAAATCGTTTTAGAAAGAATAAGCTTCTGGAAAAGCTTCTTTCCACTGTGAGTGGTTTCCAGTAAGCTCGCAACAAATTAATTCATGGAAGTGCTTTAACTCCACTTACGAGTACGCTCCGAGTAGAATTGACAAAAAGATATTGATATTGAGGAATCAAATTCGTGATAGTCTCGAAACTCTGCGTTTTTGTTTTGTTATTTTTTTTTGTTATTCTGGGGTTAGGCTATGCAATCAATGAATATAAAAAATGTCCACCTGATGAAACCATCGCATATAAATATACATATATTGCTCTGTTGCTGCACAACAATTGAAATAAAGAAATGAAGATTCATAAATGTGTTCAATTACTCTGAGCGTTCCTACCGTAAGTTGATCTTGGTAGACTTTGTTTCGCAATGTAAAACCAGCTTTAAACCCAGTACAGAATACAAAATGAATAAATAAGCAACTTCCGAACCCTTCCGACTAATTGCCGGGAAATAATCATTTCTCAGGTTATGGGCCTAAGCGACTATTTGTACGGGGCGCATTAATTTTCATGGGCCATGTGGTACCTGCGTAAGATGTCCGTGTTGATTAAATTAGACCCTCGGGAACGGATGTGTCGGCGGTATTTGCGAACAAGGAGTAGGAACTACTTCTCTACTATTTAGTGAGAAGTGGTAGGTTATGTGTAACATGATTATCCAGTCTAGAGGTGCAATTACAGCAGGAAAGGAGAACGGGTAGCTATACAGTTTTTCTAATTTCTTGATCTTAGTTTTCAAGCACATTTAATTTTACATACTTATTGATTAATGATCAGGCACACCTGCAAGTAGCGTGCTCTACTATGCACCGTCTCGCATCAGTCATCTTGAGGCGTGAATGTTAAGCTTCATCATATCAGCCCACACACGTCCAGAGCTAGACAAAGCCTATGAAGAACGCCATTTAACGTGTAATAATTATTTTACCAATAAATTAACTTGAAATTGAATGCCAGACATAGTGGTCCGGAGCCGCCTTCATCAATCGACTTCCTGTGACCGTTACATATTGTGACGTAGGTGTAGAGTTTCAACACTTCACTTCACTTGAGTTTCTCACCTTTTTATTTCTGCAGGCACGAGACTTCTCGAGCATGATTTGTTGAGAAATTTTTAAATTTATAATAAAACACTCGGGAACCTTCTCTCTCCAGCGGTTATCAGTAGCGGCGTTAAGCCTTTATGGTAAAAACTGACAGAACGATTTACTGGGACAGCTGAAGTTTAAAATTCGAGAATACCTAATTGTCGATATCATTTCACAACCCGAAACGCTAATGAAATAGTATCAATAATATTATTGGTAGGTAGTGCATTTTTTACTTGTGTTTCTTTTACACTTAAGTTTCGCAGCTCCATAGCACTATAGTTGGTTAGCTGCTCTTCGCTCTCTCATAGTAACATCACAGAATAACGTAACGTCCGGAATGCCAAGATGTTATATTACTCGGTTGCGTAACTGGGGATTTACGCGCAGGTGGAATAAGTTACTTCATATGTAGGTAAGGGACAGGATAAAACATTTTGTTTTTACTATGCCCGTCCATAGTTGTACATGTTCGGTGGTATTATAAAGCTTTTTTGTTTTATTTTTGGCACAAAGGTACAGACTGTCAAATAAATGTATTATCTATCATCATTATATCTAGTCTGGAGTCATAAAAATAACCTAAAATATTCTTCAGTTATCTAGAAAAAAGTATGTTTAATAATAAACGAAATAGCAACAAATAGACACAAATTAGAACTAGTATTTAAAATTGAAATATTATGGCGCCTCTCCACTATCGCTGTTTATAGTGAAGAATACAATCGCCAATGATCGGCAAAGAAATTATCAAGGCAATCATGCAAGCACTCACACTGTTGTCTGTGATCATCACATTTATTGAGCAGCATGACACCAAGATGGAGTCTATTATATTATATTATAATAATATATAAATAATGCTGTACCGAACCCGCAACCTCCTGTGTCGCAGGCGGGCCTACGCTCGGTGTCCTTTGATGAATTAATGATTGGCGATAGTGTAGATACGCGCACGCAAATACACGTGAATTTCCTTTCATGCGTGGCCGAAAATCTGACAATCCACTGATCATTACAATCACACTGGCGATTACAGACGATGCTCGGCGACTACACGCGAATATGCCCTCCACACTTTCGTGCTCGCGTTCAATCGATAAGCATCGGCTATAGTGAAGAGGCTAAGATTTTGTTTTGCTAATCAATACCAATTGGAAGCTTCTCCCAAACTCTGGCTGCACTACTTCTACTAATAAAATCTTGTTTGAAGTTTATTATCATTGTTTAGTAGGCATGTAGGTATCATTTCACTTAAAAAACGAAGCACCTATTCACCAACTTCTGTATAACCAAAACTAGAAGGTTTAAGTTCAAATAGAAAATGAAGTTCATGACTTTCATTATGAAAGGTTCTCGAAAGTTGATCTCGACGTCTTAATCTCAAGTTTACATGCAGTTTGAAATTGCATCGCGACTTAGATGAGTTATCTAAGTCGCGATGCAATTTCAAACTCGGCAGCGACTTAGCAAGATTGAAGTTAAAAAATTTCAACGCGTTTGTAAGTGTAGGTGTTAAATACCATGTAGAAATGTAATTTTCTAACACTAGAATCTTATGTTACTTTCTTGTATATAGTTACCAGTAGTCTAAAACTGATAAAAATGGTATGCAGGGTGATGTTTGTGAGTAACGAAGCGTTTTTATTTGAAAATTTGTCATACAAAGATTTGTGTCTTTTTTTTACAATGCAGCCACTTACTCGTAGATATAACCTAGTATTAGATACTATACATATATTTATTTGTCGTGACGTCATATTTTTGTATAAGATTGGCGTAGTTCAACTCAGACAAGATTTTCAGTTCAATAATAAAAACTCCAATAAAACTAATGGCTGCTTAAGTGGTCGTCTTTTGTTTTTTATAATAAAACTCGAATCAAACATAGACTTCTTAACACGCCCCCGCCCCGTGTAATTACTAAGAAATGATGAGAATATTACGTTGCTTTCGTCGTTTTTTTTTTCACTTTTTGGCATCTGCCGGAAAGCTCATAAATCGTAATACAGCAATTGCATTTTTGACGTGCGGATGTATGTATGTTTTAAGAATAAAACATACATACAGCCAAACATAGAACAGAAATTAACGAATATAGGTACATAATGTACATAATAATCGACGATTTTTCCTGACCTTTCAATATTATAATATTCCGGAAAGATAAGCCGGAAACTGAATAAGAGTGTAAAATGTATAGAGGAGTCTGTATATTTTTTCATCGAAAAAAGTAATTATTAATATTGTTTTATATTATCGTGGACACTCAAGATAGGGCTGGTCCACCAGTTTAAAGTCTCTCAGCGAGGTATGGAAAGAGCTATGCTCGGAGTTTCTCTGAAGCATAGGATTCGTAACGAATACATCCGACAGAGAACCAAGGTTATCGACATAGCTCAAAGAATTAGCAAGCTGAAGTGGCAGTGGGCCGGCCATATCTCGCAAAGAACCGACGGCTGCTGGGGCAAACGTGTTCTTGAGTGGAAACCACGACTCGGCAAACGTAGTGTAGGACGCCCTTCGACCAGGTGGGATGACGACCTGCGAAAGACTGCAGGTAGATGCTGGATGCGGCAAGCTGAAGACAGGGCGCTATGGCGCTCATTGGGGGAGGCCTATGTCCAGCAGTGGACTGCTATAGGCTGATGATGATGATGATTGTCGGAATAACTCACTTCACACACAAAGTCGGCGCGCGGGTGGTTGTGAAATTAAAATCCAAATCTAGAGCAATATATTGTTTGAAATTTTCTAGATAACAATTTTTATTCGTTTATAAAAGTCATATACTGGCACTCGATGAGCCGTAACAAATGCTCTTACAAAGCTATAAGAGCATTACAAAAACAAAATTGGCAACTAATCTGAAATAACCTATTAAAAAATACCGATATTGCTGCATAGAATAGAACAAGTTATAATTAGAGACATGTGAAACATTTCGATTTCCCTTTGATGTTGAAAACTGAGTCAGAAGACTTATAAGTGAGTTATGATAGATTCAGGCTCACTTGTGGCTCATTGCCAACTGAGCTGAGGGAACTGCCGTGAATTGCCACTAACTCACCATTTTTCTAGAAACGATGTCTTAGAAACTGGATTTGTGGACGGTGGAAGAGTTTTTAGTATGCCCAGCGGCCTTATATCAAAGATGTTTATCATCCACGTAGCTTAGGTACTAAGTTCAGCAAAAAGATTTATTGTGATAAAATTACGATAGCCTAGGTTGAGACTAGAAGAGAAAAAATTATGGAATGCATGATTCATATTATTTCGAAGCTAAACAATAGATGTACAGAATCATTACATGCTTGTAGCTCTAAAACTGAAAAAAACTATTCGTTACCAGATATTATAATTACCCCAGCATGGTTCTCCCGTTACCCGCTACGTCAGAATATTAAATTATTTAGATCCAAGAATCAAGAAATTTCAGTAATTTCATCCTGAATCATGTATTCCAACAAGTCATTATTCAATAGTAGTCTGATTATTTCAAATGGATTTCAGGCAGAAGGTCAGAAAAGTTGTATAAAAGGATTTCCTTTGACAGATCCCGCGGGGCGAGCGTAAGAGCGGCAGGGAAAGGGAGGGCGAGTTATATTCATAACTCGAATCGAGAGGGATGCTAAAATGAAAGTTATTCCCAACTCAAGAACTTTCATTTAATTGCGAGGTACGTATTTGGGACACAAATAAACCGGTTATACAATTCTGAAGCTTAATACCCTGTGACGAGAGTTAAAATCATGAAATATTTGTTAAAATTAATGTGGTGTGGATACTTACTGGTGAGCAAATAATACTTTACAGAATTCATCCAATTTCAACCTATTCCAGTTATTGCTAGGCTCAGCATTCATAATTAAAAAGCAAAATGAGGAAATTATGTCGAAAAAACTATACAGAGAAATGCTACAACCAACAAACTATTTCATCACTTAGATAAAATACTTATTTAATAATATTCAATTAAAAATGATATAATATAATTTATTATATATAAATTAGGCTGGACCATTCACAAAGTACAAACAATAATGGCAAATAATTTTTCGTCAAATATTTTGCTTCTATAAATCAACTATTCCTTTGATAATAAAATGACAAAATTAATTATAATATATAAATTAATAATATATAATTCAGAGTTTTATTAAATGATGTGGATAACTGGCCGTCCCGAGTTATTCGGATCGGAGTTGTCTAATTATTAAACCGTTTCGAAATTACGCGGGCATTCGGACCCGCCGCCATGGCCGGCGTGTTGTTATAATTATAACGGGAACCCTTCGAGTGCGCTGGGTTAAAGAGGGCTGTGTACTTTAGATAACGCAAGGTATCCCGTAGGTTTGCATAAAATATAAATTGTTTTAAAATATTTGGATTTTTGGGTTAATACAACAATCCCTTAAATTTAGAAGATAACTACTCAGATTATAATGAGAATCTGTGTGTATCTTTGAGGGTTCGAGGAAGGAGGTCTTGGTTTGTTTGTAGGTTTAAAAAACCTATTGGTGTTTCTATAAAATCTTCAATAGCAGATCAGCTGAATGTTATTCTAGAGTCTTGCCTAATATCTCTGTTCCTTTATGAGCAATCAGTATGAAATGTTGCATAGCTCGAACGCTATTTGTAGCCTTTTTGTGTGTAAATTTCTTTGCGTTTCTTATCAGCCGTTTTAGAGTACGTAATCATGTGTACTGTTCACACTTGCTTGATAATTATGCTAGTGTACACACTAAGCTAAGAATGGTCATTATTTCTTTAACCAAAGAGGCACTATTTATTTTATTTTAGCACTAGTTATTCTCTTTTTATTAGGAATAACAACAAACGACCAAAGACGTTATGACCTACGGAGCTGAGACGTGGACACTCACGATAGGACTGGTCCAACAGTTTAAAGTCGCTCAGCGAGCTATGGAAAGAGCTATGCTCGGAGTTTCTCTGAAGGATAGGATTCGCAACGAATACATCCGACAGAGAACCAAAGTTATCGACATAGCTCTAAGAATTAGCAAGCTGAAGTGGCAGTGGGCCGGCCATATCTCGCGAAGAACCGACGGCCGCTGGGGCAAACGTATTCTTGAGTGGTGACCGCGACTCGGTAAACGTAGTGTAGGACGCCCTGCGACCAGGTGGGATGACGACCTACGAGGGTATGCAGGTAGATGCTGGATGCGGCAAGCTGAAAACAGGGCGCTATGGCGCTCTTTTGGGAAGGCCTATGTCCAGCAGTGGACTGCTATAGGCTGATGATGATGATGATGAACAACAAACGTAAATGTTATTATGTGAACGCTACCATCACGGACACAACTTAGTTACTTATTTTCATTGCAAAGTATTTTTGATATGAAAAATATTTTTTATAATCTGGTGGAAAATGTTTGGTTTGAAATCTGAATATTTCAAAAGCCGTTGTTCGCATGAGTCTGCGTTGAACCGTTCGAAAAAGGCTGGAATAATCCGAACAGAGGTTTTTTATTTAAAGTGGTTATTAACGTCGCATTGGCCAATACGTTATGCCGAGGTTTCGACAGGATTAATCAAACACGCACACTTAGTAAGTTCCGACAAGGTAGAGCCACACCTTATTCCACGAGAGCCATCTCCATGAGCACGAATTCCACAAGACTGATGTCTATTTTATGACATCGTATGGCCACCCAGATTGCAGGATCTCAACGGGTAGATATCTGTAGAGGTATAATAATAATAAAAACGACATTTTCCCACCGGACTAGAATACTTTTATTCTACAACTGAATTTTCCACGGAATGTATGACAATTTTTTGGTAAATTATATAAAGAACGTTTTTTACAATGTAGGTAAAATTATACAGGAAAATTTACACTCACGATAAAAAAAAATTATTACTCCTCTTTCTTTTTTTGAGAGACGAGCAACATTTCCTTTAGGAGACATCAAAAGCAATTCAATTTAAAATAATAAACTCCGAGGATCAACAGTAATTAATAAGATTAATCGGAGTTTTTATACGAAGCGAATCCTCTGAGACAGATGAGTTGGACTCATTCGGGAAAAACGCTCATTTATCAAATTAATGTCAACGCCATTTTCTTAACATTAGTACCGAACGAGAAAGCTTATGATTCATGACAATTATCGATCCTGTGTTTATCCACCTAAATACTTCTCTGACTTTCTTTGGACTGGTTAGTTGGTTAACACTTTCCTGGTCCATGACTCATATGCAGTAAAAACTGCCCTGGTATATAACATCTAGAAACTGAGAAAATTAGAGAAGAGTGTATTTTTGGTTTATAGTTTGACAAAGCCTGCCTAACATAGAGGTTAACACTTTGACTGCGATTTTTTTTCGACGACTGCGATCTTTTTTTTAACCTAAAAAATTCGTGCTGCCGCTCTACACAGCGGTTGTGTTGCCCCGCACATGCGTTTCGTTCGAAAAATATTACGGCTGTGCTGAGTCACAAAGATCTGTATTTTCTCAGCCGCTCCGCTAGTGTGGATTTACGCATATTAGTCACTTGTAGAAAACACATACCCTGTGATTTCAGCAGTCAAAGTTTTAAAGATCACGCTCGCGTGTAATCAAGTTTGAAGTGTTGTTCATGAAAGGAAGAGAGGTTGTTACCAACATTTATAGAGTCAATAAGTCAGCATCATACCCACTAATCCAATTAATGAACGTCAGGTAAATCGAAGGATAGCGCGAAAGGGATAAATGCTCGACTTTCCGTGTCCAACATACGAATACACCACCATAGCACTTAACAAATATCAACGAAACTAGTAAAAAAACAGCTAACCTGGAAGTTTCAATACGGCCGACGTGGCGCGGTGGGCGAAGATCCGCCTGCGACGCAGGAGGTTGCGGGTTCGATTCCCGCCTCGGAACAAATGTGTTGTGTGTACGATCTGCAGATATTTGTTTCGGGTGTTCTGGTCGTTTTCTATGTATAATAAAAAAATCTATCTATTTAATGTATTGTATTATGTATATCAGTCATCTAGTACCCATAACACAAGCTCTGCTTAGCTTGGGGCTAGATGATGCTGTGTGAATTGTCCAGCATTATTATTATTATTATTAATACGAATCAGCTAAGTCACTTTCTTCAGAAGATTGGTGAGTAGGTACATAGATGATTTCATTGGAACTGTGATAACTATTTTGGACTCTCTATAACGGATATTTCGTTTTATTCTTTTACAAGAGACTTGGAAGGACAACATCAAATGTGGCAGCAACTGATCTTAATCTGCCCACAACAGAAACAAATAGAAAAATTCTAAGGAAGTCCTTATCCGGTTGGCAAAGGTTATGAAGAAAAAACTCAATCAATGCAACGTATTTTGCTTTGTAGGATACGGTTTCAGCGGACCAGCCATTTTTCTCTGCCTACGTCAAACGCAGAGTCATGTGATTGACGAGAGCGCGTTCCCGTGAGAGCCTGTGGGGAGTGACCAAGGGGGATTGATTAATTCCTTTAATTAAAGGGGGGTATGTTTGTATTTAGAATCTAAATAATATCCCTGGCAATTTCTCGCAGGCACGTGCGCTTTGATGTTATTAATAGTGGACCGATAATTAGCCAGGATTGTGCCGATATACGTTTGTAAGACTAGCTTTGGGCTACAGGCGTATTCTGTATCGCAATTTTATGCTAATATGATTCTTGGTTAGAATTTAATATAGTGTGCCTGCAGCAACATATTTTGAAAAGCAAAAAAGCCATTTTGTACATTATTATAGTAAGGGTTTCTGGTAAAGAAAGGCTTCGAAAACTATTAAAGTTAAATACTTAACATAGTCATAAGACCGCCAGATTGTCACATGTTTTGTATTTTATTCTGTCTTGTTTGTTTTATTTTGTACGAGTGCAATAAAATAATTTTCTATCTATCTATCTATCATAGGTTTTCTGAAATAAATTTTAAAAGCTACATCTTTACATTTATGCAATATGTGAAAATAAAAATACTAACTGATCTAAATTGTAAAGTTCGCTAACTTTATCAACTTTTATTTTAACTTTTGGATGAGCATCCTTAAAAACTGCTGATAAAACTTCCAAATGGAAAATGTAAATACAAGGCTCAAAGCCTGGACCCGCTTCTTTAAAGGCAGGAATTTAAAACCCATATTTTATACGCTTTTACGTAACATTCGCGTAAGTGCTCTTGGATCGCATGAACATGTTACCGTAGCTTTTACAGCGCACTTGTAATAGAAGCGTAAATCTAATGTATCATATGATGGCTCTTAAAAGTCCATTAAAATGCTTAGAAAACGATATCCTGCCGTAATGAATCACATTTTTATACTCCTCCGGATCTTATGCTGTATATTTAACCTAGTTGTGCCCTTACTCGAACGTGTGGGACTCACAAACGGATTCGATTCCCAGTAGGGAATAAAGTTTGCCTAATATACACTTACTTAAGCGGATCAGGGTTCTGGGATCGATTCCCACCGCTATAAATATATTTTGTATGATTGTTCTGTAATCAGAACCGATTAATGGAAACTTTGCTAATCTTACGACTTAAAGAGATTACCTTTAATATTTATTATATATTTTTTATATATATGTATTTGAAGGAAAACCGGAGCTTTATAAATAACAGACTAATAATAATTGATTAATACTAAAAAGACGTTTGATGGTTCTCAGGGATAGAAATGTTTGTTTCCTAAATACATTAAAATAACCCTTCTTTCCCGTGGTTCACCTATTTTGTCCACCTGGTGGACCACGGGTAAACATATTCTTCCGTGGTCCACCATAATCTGCAAGTATTCGTTCCGGCGTGGTTCCGGCCAATAAAATTTCTCACTGTGTGTCCCATGACATAAAGCTCAACCTACACGCGTACGAGTATATTGGGCCTGAATGATGTTGTGTGTAATATCTATATGTAATTTTTATTTACTTTACAATTTCTCACGTATCAAGAATCCTTGTATTATTTGTCACGTTTTATTTACTTGTTTGTTTTCATACACCTCGGTAAAATCAAACACCAATCTCTTCTACTCAATCTGTAAACAACAACTCATTCTTGTCTCGGTCTGACAGTTCCTGACAAATGACACATGCTGTCACTGCGACGTGACGTCATTAGTATTGCGTCTTCAGAGCTCAACTAGGCTTTGAACATAATGTATACTTCTATGGATTAGGTTGCTGAGAATATCAGTAATTGGCTTGTTTTATTGTTTTGAATTAATTTGGCCAGTTTTTTAAACTATAAACCGACTTTAAATTCCTGTTAAATAAAAATCGGTTAAAAAGTCGTTAAAAACCCGGTCCTTTGTTTTATGCGATCCGTAATCCATCAACTTTGAAGAAGAAAGACCTCTTGTTTACGCCCGTTGCCATGGATACCATTTGTTACCAGTGATGCAATTTATTGAGAAACTTATTATGTGATGACGTTTTAGATACGTTTTACGGCGCACATATTCCTCGAGGGTCAAATATTTTATGTGACCACCTCAGAATCTACGTTTATACAACAACTAACGAATGGTCATAATCAGAAGGCTATCACCAAAACTTATCCACTCAGCGGTCCAGAGCTTGCGAGCGATTTTAGCCCCAACTGTCTGCGCGTTTTCGTCGCATAATAAGGCACTGACGCGCCGCGACCTTTTCGACAAAAACCTTTATAACTTAAAAACTACTACAGCAATAATGTAATAAAAAACACTCACTGAAAGATAAAATAATGCGTAAGCTAATTCAAATAAAACGGTTCGATTGAAGAACAAAACGTGCATAGAAGCTTAAATTTAGCAATTTGAATAAATTTTTAACAATAGCCGTGTTACGTCATTTTTACTTTGAATATTTTTACTGTTTTGTACAACATAAGGGTCCAAAAATAGTGACTCTTTTGGCATCTTATGTAGTACATTTTTTGAATCCGTTATGATCTATTTATATATTATATTTCTTGTGCTTACATACGAGTATTTGTTATGTGTCGTGCTATGAATGGTTTCAAATAGTTGTACATATTTTGTTTTCACTTTTTTCTTCTTATATTCACAACCGCTATTTAAGATCGTAATAAATCAAATAAGTGAATTGTACTTCAATTAAAAAAGAACAATGATAGCAAACTATTCACGCGTAGAAACTCCGTAGCAACTCCGTAGCACTCTCGTAGACCCCCGTGGTATTCCGTAGCACTTTCGTAGAATCTCGTAGCATCTCGTAGCTGTATACAGGGGTACTCGTGCGGTTGTATACAGGGTATACACTAAACAGCCCTACGACAAAAGATGAACCCGAGTGCGAGCTGAGAGATAAAGACGTTCATTTAACGTAATTACATCGTCTGAAATAAGATATAGCCTTTATATTTCACGGAACAAACATTAAAATAAGGTTGTGTTGTCATAATGGATGTCGTATAACATGAGATTCTCATTTCATGTTTAGCACTAGCTAGAGACAAAATACCTCCATTTTATTCGAGAAAAATGCGAACTTTATGATGATTTAAATAATATTACAATATTTCTTTGACATGATTTGGTACAACCAAACAAGGTAAGTTCTACTTTTCGTTTCTTCCCATATTTCATTTTAGGTGTTTTTTGACTACGTGTCATGTCAATCTAAATGGGTTTGAAAGTATTGTACTCCCCGGCCGCCACCGCCAGGGACAGCCTGTGGAACTGATGTTCCGAAACACGCTAATGTACTTTTTGCCCTAAAGGGTTTTTAGGTAGGCGCAAAAATTTTAAAAAGAAGAACCCTTTAGAATGAAAGCATTAAAATATTTATAAAGCTGTTTCCATTACCTTATCAATTGTAAAATCATCGTTAAAAGCAAAATATAGCGTTCGGAAATGGTTATTTATCGCGGGAAAACGTGAATTTCGAAATAGGTCCGTTAATGGTCGTTTTATGGTCTCGTTAGGATATTTGCTGGCGATTTTATATGTTTCAAAGGTTTTTGGATAAATAATATGCTTGATTTACCCTTAGTGGATTGAAATATGTGTTTCCAAGGTGGGAATTCCTGAATTGAGAGAATCTTTAGAGGTACGTTCGAGTGCTTTCATAAGAGCCCACATTGGTCTGTTGATATATTTGTAGTAACGGTAGCATGCATGTTGTCTCTGGCCACAACTTGCTATATTCTAAGCATATCTGTTTTTTTCATTGGGTAGTATTAAAAGGATTTTCTATCTATAATAAATATACATATCTAGGTGTACAAATACAGACGTCTTTGTTGTGGTATTATCCCTGATGTTCGGTCCACTATCTCACCATGTATACGGAACGCTACTTGGATTCAAGCAATAACAATAATTCCTATGTTTTTGTTGTTTCCAAACATTGCTGAGTCTAAGAAGACAAATCAAATAAAAATTACGTAGATCGTAATCGTAACGTAGGCTCTGTTATGCTTAATATTGACGACCTCTGTGGCGCGGTGGGTTCGATTCCCGCCTCGGAACAATTGTGTGTACGATCTGCAGATATTTGTTCCGGGTGTTCTGGTCGTTATCTTTGTAATAATAAATATATCTATCTATGTACTGTATTGTATTAAGTATATCAGTCTTCTAGTACCCATAACACAAGCTCTGCTTACCTTGGGGCTAGATGATACAGGGTGGATTGTTCAGCATTATTTATTTAATAAATTTGTTTTTTTTTTAAGTTCTCTCAAAAAGTGGAGCAATATGTGCAAAAATAACTCCCGTACTTATCATAACAATACAAAAGATTCAGGTATTACTATTTGAAACTATAACAAATCTCTGAGGTCAATACGGAGGATAAAATAAATTTGGCGAAAAGAGGGTTCGAAAACTTTTGCAAGTTTCCAAGTTATTTCGGGGCGAAACGTATGAGTGCCTCAAAAAAAGCTTCTGTCCACAAGGGTCAGCTTTGTGTGAAAACTTTTTGAAATCAAGCATTATTTGTTTTCAGCGTAGTTTCAAGCTTGTCGCATATCTGAAAAGCATCGCTGCAGCGAAGAAGAAAATTGTGCTTTCTGGGTGTTGGGTGGTAACGGTATTGTAGTAACTACTTTAGGAACAAGCATCATCATCATCAGCCTATATTAGTCCACTGCTGGACATAGGCCTCCCCCAATGAGCGTCATAGCGCCCTGTCTTCAGCTTGACGCATCCAGCATCTACCTGCAGTCTTTCGCAGGTCGTCATCCCACCTGGTCGGAGGTCAAGAACACGTTTGCCCCAGCGGCCGTCGGTTCATCGCGAGATATGGCCGGCCCACTGCCACTTCAGCTTGCTAATTCTCAGAGCTATGTCGATAACTTTGGTTCTCTGTCGGATGTATTCGTTGCGAATCTTATCCTTCAGAGAAACTCCGAGCACAGCTCTTTAAACATACCTAAATAAAAAAGTGAACTAGAATAAAACATAAAAATTGAGAAATATGAACGTCGTATTATTCATATTTTTTGCTTGATAGTGAGTATGTATTGTACCTATATGTGTACAATCACGTCTAAAATGCTATTACATGCTATATTTTCCACAGTCAGTGGCATATTTAAGTTTTAAACTTCTACTTTAGCAGTCATGTGATCATAAATTGTTTAGATTTAGCACTAATTAACCACTCACAAGCTGCAGAACATCATAACGCTCTGGTGGAGTTGCAAGACATTCAACTCAGTTTATGAATCTAATATTTAGTCAGAGTATTTGGTTTAGAACATATAATGGATGAATCAAACATTTCAAATGTAGAAATCAGATATGGAAAACAAATTAATTACGCCACAATAGAAACTTAATACCCATTATTTAAATCTATACAATTTTTTTTATATGGATGAAATGTTAAGTAAGTGGAATGGGGTAATTTACGAAAACTTCTGGTGCGAAATTTTAAAACATCAACATCGATTTTATATCACTCATTTTAGCATTTAGTGCTACAGGCAACTTTTTTATATGTTGGTTATATTTACCAAGTAAGTGAAACCTAGGGCAAAGGCATGTTTTTGTATGCAATTATGAGTCATGCATTTAAATCAAACCGTAGGCCGTGGTGGTGGCGGCGTAAGAATCGACCCCAACTTAGCTCGTGGATGCCGTCCGAAAAGGCCGAAGATCCGAATAAGAGAGCCTACCAGAAGAAGAGCAGCAGCTTCCTTCTGTGTATGTGTGCTAATGAGGCATACCTCATTGAATGCTATCCTATGGGTTCTAGTAGGTACTAGAACCACGAAGTTATAACTTAGTTTTGCATAAGATTATCATCAAATGCATCAATGCTGCAGCTAGTGCTAATAAAGGGACAAAATCTGGAAGTAAAGTTACTAATGGACAAAATAGAGAATGAGTAAGTGGCGGCAGTTCACGCCGGCAGGGGGCGCCGGCAGTAAGGGGCTGCGCCAATCAGGTGTTAGCGCGGGAAGGAAGCGCGGCGCCCTCTCATTACCTTCGATATCCGCTCTGAATAAATTTCAATTGCCCCGCAATCTGTTTCCGAACGAATTTCACGCCATTTTCCCGGCCGATATTCAATAGTGATCCTATCAGCGAGACAATACTCTTTATGAATTTTCTCTTTTGCCTGAAATGAGTGTAGCTATTTCTTTTTTTGCATGTTATTAAGAATAATAGAGTAGGTAGGCACAAATAAAAAAAAACTTTACGCAGTTTTAAAAATATTTTATTGCCCGTTAGTGTTACATTTTGAATTACTAAAATAATTTGATGTTCTAACTTATTAACCAAGACTCACATTTAAAGAGTTGAAAAGTCGTTAAAATGATGAATGGGTGGATTAACTTACACAATAATCTCAACTTTCAATACTAAGAATTACCAAGTTTTCACATTCCAGCGCCTTTTGCGAGGAAATGTGCCTCAAATAATATGGATGCTGCGTGTTTCCTACAATTATTTTGCGTAAAATATGATTCGGGGCCTTCTGAGCGGAATAATTTTTCACTCTCCCCTTTCTCATTTCTTTTGTTTATAAACAGCGCGTCAGGGACACGTTTTGAGTATCAACCAGAGTCTGCATTATACTAGTAAAGACAAAGAAGTAATTAAGAGATTTCATTGACTGTTAACTTGCATTAAAATAATGAAGATCATATATCATGCCTGCTTCTCTCCCGCCAGAATCATAAAAGTCAATTACTACTTAGGTATGTATATACTACTATACATATTAGGTACCTATTCTGTGGTAGGTACTGGTAGCTCATTTGTATAAATGCAACCAGTATTATGTTTACTGGTACGAGTATGTACTCGTATACACATATGAGCTACCAGTACAATGATCATGTGATAGCTCACACCTTTCATATCACTGTACTGGGCTACCAGTAGTGATATGAAAGGTGTGGTTAAAAGTGTTAGGTAGCGTATCCGCAACTTCACAAAAGTTTTGCCTAAAACATCGAAAAACTACCGACATTTTAAAGTACTACGTACCTAAAGGTTATTTTTTTTAAACTCAATGTATTTTCTGTTTGTAAAACGTACTGTGTCAGAGGCTTTCACGCTTCGAATGATGTGAAAAATAAATTTATGCCACATAATTGTAGAGGTGGATAATGTTGTTTGCAGGGTAATGTGCGAACACAGTAATTATAATACAGAACATTATACGCCTGCCTAAGTTTACGCCTGTAATGTTCACGATTATAATTTTACAGACATTCTGAAACACATAAACAAACAGATAGCCCATAGCAAAATATGCCTAATCTTCTCAAAAAATCCCTTATTCATTCCTCAAATTGCTTATCAAAAATTCTTAGATTCGTACTTTTCACGTAAATAATTTTACTCCGTCAACAAAATATCTTATTTATTTTGACTCGAGGGGAAATCCATCATCGCAAGAAAATGAGACTTGTGTCGTATTCAGGTGAATTTAAAATTAAATCCAGCTGCCAGGCAAAAATCGACTTTATGATGTATGACTACGATACGGCTTTCGTGATTTGTTAATCATGGTTATAATACTTCAGTGATTACCTGCTTCAGTACGAAGTTCAAAAAAGAACGATCCTCCACCTTCTTAATATATATTAGGTAATAGACCATCGTTCACGCTTAATCCAGCCAACGCTATGACTTTGGTTCTTGAGATACGGCAACTAATTGGATACCATTACTTATACATATAAAATCACGCTATCTGTACTTAATTTTTCAATAGTAAAGACTGTTCTAAATCTATTGTACACTGTATGCAATAAAAAATTGTACAAGTTTAGGTACACTAGCCCCGAACTGACCAAAAAATCGGAAAATCACCGTGAACTTATTCATAGAATCGAACCAGCTCAATCAATTCTCAAAATTATATTTTTTCACGAGTTCCTATCAATCATTGCGTTTAATTTACACGAGAGATTTTTCAGACTCATAGTACTGTCGTTTATCAAGCCTTGAGCTTTGTCTTGCGGCGTAGAGCTTTGAAGGGGCTCTTTATAGAGGAGTTTTTATTCAAAGGGTAATTTTTGTGAAAGCAATTATAGCAAATGCTACAGTTTTTTTGGTCAGAGCTAATAAATAAATATTTCTAGACAATTTACCCAGCACCTGCCTCAAACCAAGCAGAGCTTGTTATTATATACTTGATTATAGTACAAGACATAAATATATATTTTTAGTATACATAAAATATCTGCAGATCGAACAAACATTTGTCCTGAGCCGAGAATCGATCCGCAAACTTCTGCAATGCAAACTTCGCCTGCAGCGTCATAGAAGCCGTTTTATTCAGTGTTTGCAGCAGGGAAGCACAGATAATACCCGCTGCGGGAGATCTGCTTTGAATTGAATTAGCATGGTTTGATGCGTCCATCCCAGCAACAAGCATATAACTCTGAATTGAAATACCCCGCGGTGATGTTTATTTGTGCATAGTTTGAGAGTGTAGTCGTTAAACTGGTGACATGCCAGAATATAAACTGTTTGAGAGGAAACAATATTTACCTACACTGTTTATTAAGAGGTACATACATATCTAGGATTAAAATTTTGGATTTATGAGATAATCACCGAAACTTTAGTCTTTTTTTGTAAACATTCACTAATATAAATATCTAAATGATATATACCTATTGGTGTATAGATAACTACAGGAGCGAGTCCAGACGCTATATTCAGGCATTATGTCAGACGTAGACTAAATCGTAACTTAGAATTGTGCAAAGAATCTTTATTTTCTAATGTGAATGTGTGTGATCTTTTGTTTCATTTTATCGTTTGAAGTTGCTCATTGTCGTATAATGTGTTAGAATAGCATAGCTATAAGTAATCACCTAAGCGTGTTGAATCGAAGTTTATAGTAATTTGCATTTGATACCTATGCAACAATACTACGTATAATGTAACAATACCTGCAAATGGCCTGAACTACCCATTAACGTATAGTATGCTAATGGTTTCCCTAAAAAAATACTTTTTAGAGAGAATCGCCCTGAAATAAAATAAAACAAGTTAAATATACTGAATTGTTTTATCAGGTTTTAGTAATTTAGCTATAGGTAAAGCTAACAAGTCATTTGATTGATCTGGTTTCCTGTATCGACGTTCACAACAGCGCTTTTACAAACTATTCTCGTGGAATACATCGGAACATAACCGGAAGTGAACAAACAACTGGACCGAACACTGAAGCCTCCGATAATTACATCCGTTTGAAATACAACACAATCAGCACAGTCCATCGGCAAACAAACATACATCAAATAACATCATAATTAACTTACCAATCATTGCCGCGCTCTTGGCAGAAAGAACAAACGTTTTTTACAAAAAGGGTTCCATAAATGTACCCCAATCATTACCACGAAGACAGGATCGATTCGGCTCCATTAAACCACAATATGGGCCCGTACAATAATAACAGTAATCCTACAAATCTACATATCACACGTTTCATTTCCCCCTTTCATCCACACAAGAACTTACCCCATCTTACCTTACGTACAACGAAAAGCTCTTTAACCTTTACCCGTTGGGATAAAGACCAATTTTCTCTAACAAAAAGATTGACAACTGAACGTTCGAGTTGCAAATAAATATTCCTTCACTAGATAGAAGACATGGCAGTAAAAAAGGGACAAGAATCGTGACGGTAATATGGGAGGCAAAAGCAAAAAAATCGTACGGCCCTTTGTAATCATGTCAAACCTTCGGAAAAGGTTTAAAATAAAGATAAAGTAGCTATCAAAGATCTTGTTCTAACAAGTGGCCTGATAGTAATCTACTGATTTGTGACGTACCTAATGACGATCGAACATAAAACTTTCAAAATAATACAGTTTCTGCACGCGGCTTCGCATTCATTGTTTCTATGGAAAACTTTTGAGGTTTTTTCTGAGGGAATTAATTTATGGGATAGAAAATATATAGATATTCCTATGTTTTATTCCAGGCCTAGAACTATTTTTATGCAATATTTCAGCCCGATCCGATCAGTAGTTTTGGCGTGAAGAAGTAAAAATCATTAATCAATATAATAATGAATAGTATAAAATATGACTTGTCTAAGTGCTTATTTGTAAGCCTAAAGAAATAAACTTTTATTTCATTTAAATCCATCTAAACATCCAAACTTACGCATTTATAATATTAGTATGATGTGGTTCTCTTGAAGGTCAGGCGATATCAATTACTGTAATTTAGAAGTAGCAGACAAAAAGGTAAGGCTCAATTATATCTTCGAAGTTCCGAAGTTAATAACAGTGATAGCTCTCACATATTTAACTTAATTTACTAAACTGCCTATGACCGCTAACAGACCTGTAGCTGTGTTACATAAATAATTATTTGAAAGTTGAGTTGTTGAAACTTTTAATCGATGATTAAAAAAAATAAACTTCAGCTTAATACCTACTGCAATTTAAAACAGAGCCTTAAGTACGGACGGAAGAGGTGTATGACATTTACATCTTCCGGCCCCGCTCCGCACCGTAAACGCAACCGATGGCATTTTCTCGCTCAATCTTTTACAAGCTTTATTCTACTTGCCCTTATAGTGTGTGTGGGAAAAATCTTGCAACTCAATTTTAGACCAAGTTATCTTTAACCGATGGAGCTGATATTTGGCAAGGTCGGCGACAATGCAATGTTATGATACCATCGATCTGGTATGATGATTGAGACAGAAGGTTTTTAATAATGGGACAAATCATGCAACTTAATTTTAGACCAGTTATCCTCAACGGAAATATGGCATACTTATGTAAGTTCGGTGACAATGCAATGTCATGGATTTAGGCAACATGATGGTACCATCGAGTTGGTCTGGTGATGGAGACAGATAGTGGTCATAGGAACTCCTAAACGAAACGACATAACCCCATCGATTTTGGGATCGTTGGATTTGTCTTACCCAGGACTTTGGTCCTATTTTTTATTATTACTTCTTGTTTAGTTTATCTTATTTCTAGAAAAATATTTACTAAAATTTACACGTCCAGTTTATTTCCAAATCATACGTCGCAGTGCAGTGACACGACGCGACCGGTGACAATCGCGTGACTTACTGTCATTAATGGCGTGACGGCATCCACGAACCTCCACTAATAGAGATGTAAACGGGATCTAATGGAATCGCGATGATTCCTTATTTTAGAGTTTTATGATTAAAATTTACAATTTAATTAAACTACCATAATATGGTAGTTGAAATACGTACGACATAAACATAATTTTGTCGTTAGAACTTTATTTTATAATATAAAATTAGGTTCCAACGACAAAATATAGACGGTGGTGTAACTAGAGGGCTAGGGGGTGGGCGACCTATGTACAATAATTTGCATATTTAATGATTGATTTAACGTTATAACGCGTTTATATTATAATATATAAGAACGATGAGATACATAAATCATGTCCTTTTCACATGCATACGTTCACGGCTCAATCGCCGTTTTGTGTAAAGTAGAAATGTATGGTACGGGCGACACACGGTCACAGCAGCGGTTGCCGTGCCATGAATGCTGTCGATTTTCTTAAACATTTCTACTTTGCAGGCCATTTTTCGCCATTGTTGACGTTTTTCTAGCTAGTAACAATCACAGGAGTCAGGAAGTTAACGGTGTTACACCCCTTGCCTTGGAAGGCACGTCAAGTTGTTGGTTCCGCGCCTGACCTCTCACCGGCCGAGTCGATCTGCCGTCCCCTCGGATTATGGGAGTGAGGTAATAGAGAGTGCCTGTGTTTGCGTATACGTTTGTGCACTATAATATGTATGTCCTGCGCACTTGCCGCCGTGACTGAAATTCGGTTAGGAGGACATCATCATCAATCACCATAAATTGTGTCTTTCTATTTTTTACTGTTTTATTATGATCCGTTTTGTGTTACCAAATTAAAAAATAATAGAATAATGCTGCTGCTGATACTGGTGAATATAAAGTACTTAGTGCGTAAGCCTGCTGCTGATGTGGATACAAAGCAGTTATCACATTCAAAGGAGTTATAATTCTAACTAACTCCTTTGAATGTGATTGATAGAGAGAGTTGACACATGTTTTTCAATCTAAAGAAAAATCTTTTGGCTTCACTTAAATAAATCTCTTACCTGAAGTAACGTTGCTATTGTTAAGTAGGGACTGCGACACAAATGATTTACAAGGGCCACTCTCAGGGACGTCTACCTTAAGGGGCTATGTAAATCGAGAGGTGAAGTGTAAATAAAAACATTGATAAACTTGCTTTGTTGGAGTGATTGAATGTAGATGGGATAACCTTTTTCTTTTCAATGTGTTTTACTTAAACTGAAAAAATAAAGTGTCTTTTGACTATTAATTCTCGATGCCGTTGTGTATGTATGCTAAAGATCTTAACTGTCTAGCTTACTGGAAAGGTATGTTTGGTGGTAGCTAAAGGTATATCTTATGTTATTTTCAGCAAAGGTGTACTTTCAGCGCACATGCCGTACGATAAACAGCGTGTTAGGCTGAGTGAGCAGTGAATAGATAAATCAGAAGCTCAACTGGCTGTCAATGTTGACAAATGAAAACGACGACGTTGGCCATGTTCATTGAAATCGGTTTATTTAGATCATGATTCATACTATTATAAAAGAACGTTTAGCTATGAAAACCAAGCTACATAGCTGTTTTGGTACCAACGAAAGCCAAAAGTATTGTACAAGTCATAAAAAGTTGTTCCATTTTATTTCGCCAACACAGGCTTTTGCACGGTTATCGTGATGAAATCTGACGGAATTTGCAATATTTTCGCTATTCCGTAGATATTTTGTTTAAGGCACGTTCGGACTGCTAAAAATCTGATCGGAGTTACATAAGTATTGTGTATGTCGGTGAGTAAACTAGTTTTATTCTATTTTAGTCCGGTGAAAACCGAAATAAAATAGCTAATTTTCTCAGAGATACTAACCCGGCAGTAACAACTTAGGATTACGTTTTAGCTGACAAAGTATTCCCATAACTTATGGATGATTATTTTAAATGAAAATGAAGTGAGTAATTCTTGTATTGGTGCTTCTATTTGATTTTCAGTCTGGGGCAGATCGCGAACTATAATTATCTAGAACTAGCTTAAGATGTTGATGAGTCAGTTTTTAATATTTGACATTTTTCAGACCTCAATATCTCAAGAACAAGAAAATAATACAAATAAAATTTATGGTATTTCTAGTCTGTTCACAGATCTTACTGGACATGCAAAATTGCAAGCCTGTCGGTTATAATGTCTGGAATATAGACGAGACCAAAAGCGTGCCCAATGGTTCGTGTAAAGAAAGAACTCATTTATTAAAAGCACGGCGGCGCCTGCACCACCGATTGCCACAGTATCAAATTTTTACGTCTCATTCTGCTCGCCATTGTCAGTCTGCTTATTTTTGATATCGTAATTTTTTCTGTCGAGTGACTGAAAAAACTAGAAATGTTTCACTAGTTCGCTTCGTTGTTGCCGTAATGTCTCTTGTTTTAGCTTCCCTAATTTATAAGAAAACTCGAATCTTATTACCGAAAACCGAAAAAGTTTCGCGATTCGTTTCTTTCTTAAACTTTTATGTTATGGGCTCACTATGCTCAGCATAACTTCACTTGTCGAAATTGATTACAAACCACTGAAATAATTCTTCACCTGCTATTGTCTTTTCTAATCCAGTAGAAAACAGGTGAAGGGTAGGTATCTAGCTGTCGTTACACAAAATGCTACTTATAGCTTCTGGAAAAAGACATCAAAAGTGCAATTTATTTAAGTACTCACCTGAAGGAAAGCGTAGTGAGGGGACGATACGACTTGTGACTGCTTGTATCAGACATTGGGGTCCCCCAAAAGTCATTCGTGAACACCTTGTACACATTATTTCGTCCGTTGACGTCTCCGTTTGAGACAATAGCTGGAATGTCATCGTGCACGAACTCGCCATTCAAACTGTTCGCGTATATCAACGCACCCACGGATGCCACGAGTATGTATACCACCCAGTCACTCTCACACACCACTTTCCAGTTATTTTTGGTCACTTCTTCCCGCACTGGGGGGAGCGGGCGGCGCTTCATTTTGTCACTGATACTACCCTTTCTAAGGAATGTTTTGGTTTTGTTCAGCACACATTTTATTCGTATATGTTTGAACCTAGGAATCTACTATAAATTTGCGAATAAGCTGACTGAACTTTCTTTTAGATTTTTCGCTATAAATAAATTCCATTTGATTTCTTTGTCACCTTTGCCTCGGCATCTTCAGATCGGAAATGTGGGCGTTTAATAACTAAAGTAAATTTCTAAAACTTTCAATATTGCCACAAATATTAAAGTCATCTCGGTGAACCGGTTGCTGGCCCTTGCCGACTATGCCACAGAGATTTGTAATAGTTATATATTTGAGTTTGTAAAACCTAGTTCATATAATGTACTTTCATTGAATTCCCATTTAGGTAATTTTCTAGAATTCATATGTAATAGTTCAATGCTAACCTGTGGATCTTTAGCACTCTCATTAAAGATTCTAGTATAATCTTACTCGCCCGATAGCAGAGAGAACTACAAAGCTTAAGTTTAAAGTTTAATTGTGTAATAATCTTGTATTTCTTAAATAAATAAAAAACCTGAATAATGTAATGTAACGAAGTAGATACAGTATTCTTTTTTCCTAAAAAACTCGTGCATTGCTGCCCCAGAACCTAAAGCTAAATCATTAATCATATTTGACTATAGTGTTCCTAATAAAAGCCCACTCTACACAAACTATATGCTTACCCAAGAAGTTTCAACAAAACAAATATAAAATTATTACATTCTGACATGACAAACCACTATCCATCAATAGCAATATATTCATAGGCTACAGAAGTGGAACAAAGCAATCTTCCTAGAAAGCAAACGTCTGCATTGTAGCTCATCGATTTGATACATCGCCACTCTGAGCTTCATGCATACGCAATTGGCAAACAACTAGCTCTGCACGAAGGTTCTAACCTGCTCCAGCAAAAGTGGGCCTTGTCAGTTCCACTTTAGGCGGGAAATACACGGTCAGTTATGTCTCAGTTAAATGCAGGAACATAACCGGTAAGTTTATCTAAGAACGTCATTCATGAGTTTCATAACTAAGGAGAATACAATAATTATCCAATACAACCTGGCTAAATATATCCTTTTTTTATGAGGTATATTATATACTTAATCCTAACATATTTTGTCTTTTGATGTAAGACTCAGTTATGTTATTTCTTCTAAGTCTATTTTTATCAAATGTCACACTGATATGCAACACTGCGCGTCTGGTCCCACTTTACGCTAAACACGCATTATCACCGTCGTTGGTAACCTATGAATGAACAATCAAATAATCCAAGTCAGTTCAGTTAAGTATTTTACAATAAAAATGAGTATTTAAATTTATGTTTTAAGGATCAAGCTCTCAGAATGTCCGTCTATTTTGTCTTTATCTCGGCACGTTTGATGGATGTGCGTCGCGGAATAAATCTCCGTGGCACGGCGAGGGTCAGTCAAACCGCTGATGTCATATTCATGAGTCTATGCGCTCCGTAAACGATCCAGTATAAGTTATTTTTTACCCAACCCGACCCTTCTGTAATTCGGATTTAGGGTTCTGCTGTACTATAAAATCGAAAACTTTTTCAGGTAATTTCAAGGTTTTTGTTTAAAAGGCCGCGCTCAAGGTAATCTTTAAGAAATTAAATATCATATTAGGTTTATCATATTATAAATACCATAAAAAAATCAATTTCGGTGGGACTCAAACCCGCGAACTTCCCTTTGTCCCCTTTTTGGGATATTATTTAATTTCTTAAGTAACTTTAAGTCAATTAGTAAGATTTTTTTGCAAGCGATGTGAATTTAATATTGGTCTTGTAAGTACCCTACTAAAATAGGCTGACAAAATATATCAAATAACTGATTCGTAATGCTTGTGGTTACAGGCAGTACCAAAATATAACCAAATCCCGACTATAATGAACAGTTTCTTCAAAACAATAACAAAAAAACGTAAAATCTAGGTATTTAAAAACGTTTTCAGTCGTACTCTCACTTGCCTGTATATTTTTTATAATTCTTGGCTTGTAGTCGCGGTTTTTTAAACGTTTGATTAATGGCCGCCGGCGGGACTCTGAAACAAAGACAGTGGTGATTTATAAACATTGCATTGTCGTTTTCTTATTACGTGAGGCTTTATTCTAAAAGGCACGCACACTTTAGAGGATTTTCTGAATGCGTGCAATGCGGTACCTAGCGGTGTTTGCTGAATTTGTAAGTAACGGCAAGTCATGCTTAAAATGTACCGTATACGTCGATTTTATCGGCCCCGTATTTTCTGTCAATCGTTGATTGGAATTTACGTGCTCGGAGTTCAACTCTACGGGCGACTGAATCCAGGGCGATAGTTACAGTGGCGTGACTTCTTTTACTCTGCGAGCGTCTTCACTCAACGTTAATATTGAAGTTTATTTTCTTCCTGTCAACCATTTCTATCATCACAATATAAGTGAGAGTCCATAGTTCTTAATTTCAACATTGCAAAACAGGCACAAAGCTATACGAAATTTACCATTTACAACTTAATCTACAATTTTAAACTACATAGTATATATATGTATGTACCTATTATAAAAAATTACATTACATGTAATTTACTTGTAGTTAAGTTTATGATATTAACCGAAACTTAACTGGTCCAATTCTAATATTATTTCATAAATAGGTATTAGGTAACTTATACCGATGCATGTATTGTATTCAAGTTCAACGTGAGCTAAACTAATAATTAATATTCTGTCTTGGCAGCCGCATAGATCACGAAATAACAAGATGGAGTTCTACGTTCGAAAATATCAATCAAAGTTAGTAATGCAACGTGGAGCTTGGGAGCTGAGCTGAGCTGAGACGTGTCGGATCATGAGAGCACATCTTAGATTGCGCCGAACAAACATCTCTCTGCACACATCTAGTCACTGCATCCACAGATTCAGTTACTCCCACTGAATAAACTGGTACTGATAAGTTCGGAAAGCTATATTAAGGCAAACCTGATCTGCTCGGGTAGCTAAACATTCAAGTGTTTTAGAAAAAAACACTTCCGTCTTATTCGTAAAAAATGATTATAATTCCCTATACTTTGACATCATTTAAGTAGGTATCATGCATTATTTACCTCCTTCAATTTCATGCTACGAGCTTATGTGTAAACTAGTGGGATGACCGATGCTGGCTGCGAAGCAGGAGGTTGCGGGTTCGATTCCCGCCTCGGAACAATTGTGTGTACGATCTGCAGATATTTTTTCCGGGTGTTCTGGTCGTTTTCTATGTATAATAAAAAATATCCATCTTTGTAATGTATTGTATTATGTATATCAGTTATCTAGTACCCATAACACAAGCTCTGCTTACCATGGGGCTAGATAATAAGAAGAGAGAACAACTAAATAATTTAAGGAAGAAACAGATGGAAGAACTGAAGAAGACAAAGAAGAAAGATGATGATTGATTCAATTTCAATAAGTATAAGTAGTTATAACATCGCCTTAGGGCTTAATAAAAAAACCTGTTATGATGTTATTATCTCAATAAATAAATAAATTTCACTCTGAAGAAATTTCACTCTGAAGATAATGCTGTGTGAATTGTCCAGCATTATTTATTTATATACTATTTCAGTAGTAATCCAATATTCGAACATGGTAGCTTCAGTTATAAGAACTAAAACAACAAAATTAGAACTATACATTTTAGTTAAACTCCGAATGCTATGTTCCCCAAATTCTCTGGCATAAAATTAAAATCTCGATGGCTCTATACCATTATCCTTGTATTTGCGACGTTGAGAAATTCAGTGACATTTCATTTCCTACTTGAACAATTTATTCCCGGGTTGGGGCTAAGTGCGTCTTCTGAAATTTCGTCGAATCTCTTGAGTCTGGTAGGTACGTTATAAAATAAGTTTTTATCTTTGAAGAGAATTGATTTTATAATGATTTTTTGTGGAATTGGTTTAAAGTAAGTTCCATAAAAATCAAATTCGACATGATTGAAATAAAGCTCCTAGAAAAGATTTTTTTTTTCATTTTACCATTCTGGGAACTGACATAAGGACAGGAGACATATCGGACAAGGGGAACTACCGGCCTCTTTCTGTTGCCACAACCATAGCTAAAGTGCTGCACACTTTGCTTGAATCTATGCTACAAAAACACCTTAACCTACATTTCGGGTTTTGACTCGGACTATCCACAGAAAGCGCAATTTTAGCACTCAAGCGTACTGTTCAATACTATACAAGTCGCAGCCGGCGTCCTGCGACTTGTATAGTATTGGACAGTACGCTGTTTCCTCGACCTATCAAAGGCATTTGATCTTGTCAGTTATGACTTAATTCTGGATGGAAAATTTTATCTAAGTATGGTTGGAATGTTCTTCCCGTAACTTGTGATTCCATAAGATATAATTGAGTCTGCTAACGCGTTATGCATAGACAACAGGACTTTTAAACTTTTTTTAAACTTTAAGATACGACGAGAAGACTCTGCCAGGATAGCCCGTAGCTTATTTCAAATGAGGTCGAAGTGGTAGTTCTACTGAATCTGCTATCAACAACAAGTCCTAGATAAGTGTATAAAAAGTAACTTTAATAAACATAGGTCATCTACCTATGTTTATTAAAGTTACTTTTTCACTGAAAATTATTATTATACACTGGTTATCATTAATTTAGTTCCAAAATCTCGTCAATTTACCTCATACAAATCACCACTTCCTGCCACTCACAGCATTTTGCTGGCAGAATCCAAATCGTTCAAACAACTCATGAGCCTAATTACCCGACATTGCAAACACAGGCTACGACGACAACCTATCATCAATAACCTCCAATAAAGGCTGATGGGAGGCCAGTCCATTGACAAATATTGGATTAATGCATGATTGATTAAACCTACCTAAAACTTCAGAGCGATTCATAAAGACACTCTAAAAATGTGCTTGTGATTTCTTGATGAATCGAATTTGGATAATGAATTTAATTATTTTATACGTCTGACAAAGTTGGCATTTAAAACTTTGTCATAAGTTTTTATTGATATAAATTTACTTGCCAATATTAATAACTGTAAGGAAATGGTGAATAAACAAAATACTGTAATATCACATGACATTACCTGATAAATTACACTGTCCGACAATATTATAAAACGATACCTACAAAGATAAATTTTATATTATTTTATTATGTTATGACGATATTATTTTATTATGACGACCGATGTGGCGCGGTGGGCGATGGTCCGCCTGCGACGCAGGAGGTTGCGGGTTCGATTCCCGCCTCGGAACAATTGTGTGTACGATCTGCAGATATTTGTTCCGGGTGTTCTGGTCGTTTTCTATGTATAATAAAGAATATCTATCTATGTAATGTATTGTATTATGTATATCAGTCATCTAGTACCCATAACACAAGCTCTGCTTAGCTTGGGGCTAGATGATGCTGTGTGAATTGTCCAGCATTATTTATTTATTTATAATCTCTATGTAGGTATCATAAAAAATATTTAACAATGCCATAATATTGTATTAAGTACCCATCAAGTAACCATCACACTAGCTCTGCTTAGCTTGGGGCTGCTGTATGGTCCAACATTTTTGTATACATATATTTTATCTATTTAAAGATATTTATATAGAAAGATCATTTATTCTTAAAAATTGTTACTTAACTAAGTAAGCAGTGCCTTAATGCCTATATTTATGCTGTTGGTATTCATTCTGCTATATCAAAAATAATTAGAAAAATTCCACGTACCTACTACAGTAGAGTGGGGGTCTACTGTAGCTAATTTTGACCCTGATCTGAATAAAATAAAAAATATTGTATATTATTAATATCTAACCTTTGTTTGAAATTATAAAAAGCATGAGCTTGTTAATGAAGAAGTCCTTCGGTCATGTCGGAAACGCTGGTGATCATCTGACATAAACAAGGTTTGTAGGTAGTCTGGCGGGACTAATTACAATACAATACGAATAGACTTTATTGGACATCAAGACAGAGTAAAAATAACAGTAAATAACAAACAAATAAAGATACCGAGCACAATGGGCAGCGTTGTCGCTAAGAGCGATTTCTTCCAGGTAACCTTTGGATGTACACGTAGCTATTGTAGGTAGAGGTAGGATAGACTAGAGGTATGTACATAGATATACTACGAACTAATTACGTGCCGTGTGCTGCCGGCTTAGCATTTGCACAATCCCAACTTTTCCGGGGTTGTCATAAGAGGCGACTAAGGGACATATATTCACCGGGGGGCGGCCAGCAGCAACTCCAGCAGAATTTTTCAATTTACCACCGAAGTGCGACCCCCACCCCGCATGCCCAGCTGCAGCGTGGTTATTGCGGGTATATGACATAAAAGCAAATGAAGCGATTATCAGGGGGAGGCCTGCGTCCAGCAGTGGACCAACATAGGTTGTTGAGGTTGAGGTCATTCACGTGATGTTGAGGTTGAGGTTATTCGCGTAAGGGTCATGTGGCCACGTTCTTGTTTGCAATAAATTATGACATCCTGGCCTAGATGCAATACAAGAACAAAATGTCAAAAGCATATTCACCTGTCACTTACGGACATAAAACAGTTAAAACTTTTGAAACTATCATAGTTATCAGCACAAAAGTATACACATTTATAACGTGAAAAAAAAGGGATATTTACCATGATTTGATTTTTGAGTTTTCCAATATTTTGGCTCAGTTTCAGGCACCATGATCAAGGGATAACACTGTTTGTTCGGATAGTCTAAGACCTGCGATCAAACAAAGTACAAAAGACGGTGCGAAATTTATCAGCTTACCACAGGCAATGATCCAATAGGGAGTGTCCTCTATTGATTTAGTAATAGTGCGATTAGACCACGATTGACGAGTCTTCTGGACGTGTAAGCCTCAGATTATAGCCGCTCATAATATTTACAAGGAATTACGCCAGCTTAGGACAACTCGGAGGAACAGACAAAATGTTGGATTAACGTCAACGTGGGTGGCGATGGCGATTGAACTTTGACAAAGTTGCTGCGGGGTCAGGCGGTTGAGGTGGGAAACGTTAATTTTGTTCAGTTTCCACTTTCACGACGCTCTATGTCCACTGTCCGCTGCTAAACATCACAAAGTTGAAGTCGGTATCTTTAAATAAAAAACGCTTCTGCAAAAAAATCCGAGAAGTTAATTTTTTTTTTAAATCAAAATTGTAGAAATCAGCATTTTGTTTTATTTATGCAGTCTGCGTCTTGAAAACGCTTTCGATTGGTATGATTATGGATCAGTTGACCTCTGGATTATTTGCAACCAGTAGTTAAGCTTAACTGTTTCAATTGTAAATACAAGTCCTCATTTGTTCATTATTTCTAGTTGTAAATTTCTTTGTTATCAAAAGGAAGTGAATTTATTGGTAGGTATTTATTTGAACGTTTGGTTAGTCAACTTCGTACCGCTGCGCTGCCAATGCAGTAACGGTCAATGCTTGACAGTTACGAAACCTATGAATATTTTGTATGGGAAAATGTTTATTCTTTATTTGATCGTCAATTTTCCAATGTTTTAACGGAGATACAACAAATGTTGTATTTGTTGTATCTCCGTTAAAAACATTGGTTCAAATAAATACCTACCAATAAATTCACTTCCTTTTGATAATAAAGAAAACCAAAAACCATGACATCGGTCCAGCCGTTCTCGAGTTATAAGTGTTTGAATAATGAGTTGTACTTTGTTTTATATATAGAACAGAATATAGATACATAAATAGATATTTGGCCAGCCGGAATAATCAGTGTTGGTCGGCTGTAAAATAAAAACTACTAGCAAAACTTGGTCGGCAACTTAATTATTATTGATCAGATAATAAATTGCTGTTCGATCGGAAAAAGTAATGTTTTGGTCAGCAGGATTATTGTTTATTAGCCAATAAGTGGATGTATGCAAAAATGTATTCAATAACAATTCATTCGATAAAATTTTGCGAATTTAGTTTATGAGAATTATGTTTTACAAAATTCTATAGTATTGTGTTCGAAGATAAATAATATTTTCAATAGCTTTTATAATTAGCCAGTTTAATCCCAATCTGGCAAAAACTTCACTAATCAACCTTTGGCACATGCACGGGGGTAACTGGCATTCTAGTTTTTTACTATTCTGCAATACAAAACTTATACATGGCGGATCGTCCGGCAAAACTTATCATCTCACAAAATATGTTTAGGTACCTACCGAAACCCCAAAAATATTTCATATGCTCTTACAACTCTGGCTGGATACAAACAGATCTTTGTTTTACGCAGAGCTCTACAATTTTTACGGTGGGTTGAATCCGGCAAAAACGAGATAATTTTTGGAGGAATATTCCCTGAGGCCCTAAACCTTTTAGGTCAACTTCTCAACGTAGAAAATAACATAATACGCGTAGAAATTTGGAGAAATGTTCTAATATACTCGATTGGCTTTTTCGTTGCAAGTTTAGTTTAAGATTAGTTAAGATTTCAAGAAGGATTAAGACCCAAACATGCTTAATAACTTATAGCGTAACTAGGTACAATACTGGTAAGGTATACCATTCCAGGATAGTACCTTTACTCCGATTTAGAAACCAAAATAATTTATGTCAACTAATATATTTTATTTAAAAATCAAAAACTGATAAAAAAAAACAAGGTAACAGCAAGGTTATCACTAAAACAAAAACTTCAACCACGCATAATCTCACTTAACGAGCGAAATCTTTTTAAATTTGTATTAAAAAACGATAGAGATCAATTAAATTTCAATTTATTTATTAAAAATGAACAAAGAATTATCTCTAAGATACAATGGAACACTGGAAAGCGCATAAGTATAAAACTGTGTCGCACCTCCCAGCGCTCAAACTCAGGATAAGGTTAAGGCCGATCTCACCAAACAGAAAGCATGGTTTAATTTTGTACTGTAAATCTTGATTAACCAATTAGTACTTATGGCAATTTGTTTGGCGAAATCGGGTTCTAGGAGATCTGACGGTAGGTATACAAAATAATAATGTAAAAATAATTAAATGATGAAGGAATGCTTCTAAACCAAAAATTATTGTGAGTTTATGTGCTTTGCTCGATGGCATTGGTTTGGCCAATGTCGTAACATTGGCCCAACCAATGTCATAGACCCCTTTGTATGCAAAAATATACAGGTTTTTGAATCGGAGTAGTTAGGTACGGTAATGAATTGGTGATGAACATACGTTATATTATCCTACAAACAATGATACTGTTCTACCACCGACGAGTAACAAAACAATGCGTATACCACCACCTAAACGTATTTCTTCCAAACTTACTCAATTTATTATTCCACAAGTTGTTCTTGTTTCTTGACTTATCCTGAAAATCGTTAAAAACAGCTGATCAAGATTTGGAGCTCTTGGTGGATGGGCAAAGTTCTGTCCCGCTGGACCGTACCACTCAGATAATAAAGTCTCTGCTAAACGGTTAACAAACTAGGTAAATACTGAATCTTAAATTTGGCTGGATTTACCTACAAATTGTTCTTATGGTCAGATGTAGGCTCTTTATACTTTAGTGAATGAATATCACGTTTGTAATGAAGTGTTCTTTTATTCATACATTTTCAGCTAGGTATAACGAAACATTCGATAAACTTCAAAACAGATTATTTCCGGGCAGATTGTTGAAGAAATGCGTGGTTGGTAGAAGCGGTTAAGTAGGTACTTGGGCAGGTAATGTCGGTGTCTTGTTTATCTTTAGCTCGTATAGCTGATTGTTATCAAGTTTAGGGAGAGGCCACCAACAGCTAATCCCCGCTTCTTCCTAATTCGATTAAACTTGCCAGAGTTCCCGAAACTTGCCAACTCTTGCCACACTCTTAATTATGTTTTCGGTTCCCAGGGCGCCTGTAGCAACGTCACGCGATACTATTGGTTGCTATCGATTTGTGGCAACCTTGTAATAACTAGATTACACTTACGAGCATCTTCATATAACTTTCGTAGCTTTTACAGGCGGATTCGATCAATTACGATTTTAGAAGTTATTCCAGGTCGCAAACTCCATGCAACTAACAAGTTTCAGCCCGATCCATTGCTGTTGTTTAGTAAAGATTAATACAAGCACCTAATTATACTTATACTACGATAAAATAAGTGTGGAAATAAGAATGTATCGATCTTATGACCAGTGGTAACATAAACACACAGATGCTTTCGTAAATAAAATGATAGTAAGTTGGTATCGTCAATGTACCCGTTCCAAAACGTATTATTTTTATACATCATAGCATAGATCGGAAGGAAGTGAATACAAACTTCACAGGTAGAAATTATAGTTAGCTGGGAAAAACTGTATCGATCATAATAATACCCACGCGACATCGATAACCAACGTTTTATCGATGTCGCGTGGGTATTATTATGATCGATACAGTTTTTCCCAGCTAACTCAGAGTCGGTAAATAATTGAAAACTTGAATTGTTACTTGTGGAAAGAAAGTTGTTAACATTTTGATTTTTATTTACCAAGGGTCGGTTAAGAGGTATAATGGTTTAATTTTGAAAACTACAAAATCATTTTAAAAATGAATTATTCTAACCCAAAATATCTTACCCCACTTCTTGTTTAGCTTTAAACCCACTTTTTTCAGTTTTATCCTTAAATAAATTTTTACAGCTCACAAAAGCCGTGAAGCTGAGAACGAAGAAGACTTACTAGATAACTGATATTTTTAGATGTAAATGGGCACGGGCTTTAAACAGATTGCCTTTCTGTCAGAATATTTTAGTTTTGGCTAACGCGTGTAAACAAATGGAATTAGTCAGGACACGAGTATGTTTTTATCATTACGGAGCAAGTCAACACAAATTTTCGTCGGCTTTACTTCGTGACAAATTCGATTATGAACATAAATGCGATGTTGCTTTTAGTCGTAGTTTCGGTGGTGTTCGTTTTATTACAGAAATACTTCCTACACATATTTTTGTTTGAAAGACAAGATACGTACCTTATGGACCCGGAAGCCTTACAAACCTGGCAAGAGAGTTTATGGCAGTAGGTACCTACATGGAGGGTATTTTGTAACCCTCATAAAACAACGAAAGAAAAGCTTTTTTTATCTTGTATTATAATTAATGTAACACCAAATGGTAATATTTGAAATTTTGTAGAAATAGGTACTCAAAAAGAAAACAAATCGGATCTATACCTCCTTTTTACATTTTCAGAATCGCTCAACTCTGTAGCAACATCAAAGCCGAAACCTTAAAGTTAATTCTCTTAAAATTATTTTTCTTGAGACAAAATATTTCCATTCAAAAGCTTTTAACAAGATTGTGGGCGAGATTTTTGGCATTTTATTCTTTTTTAGAGTATCTGGGAAGCTATTACGAATGAAAGCATTCATAAAAAAAACTGTAACTGTATTCCCATATATGGAAATAAGTATTTATATTTATTGTTATTTTCCTGTTTTAGTGGTATAATAAAGTGTGTTTTATTTATCTAGGGTTATCCATCGTTCAGTTAAAGTCGAGTTTCCGATATCCAAAACTGATGTTCAGCCAAAGGAATAAAAACCAATATTGAATCGTCAATATGTAGATCTATAGTTGCGCCATTTGAGTAATATTCTTAACTTGACATTTCAACCTGTTTTAGGATCAATGGCATTAAGAGTGGTCGATTGGATTTCTCATGAGGGTACCTTAAAGGCAAGAAGATAATCCTCTAGGTGAAACATAAACCAATTTCAACGAGGTACCACTTGTTTTATGGAAATAGAAACACAGTGTATTCAAATCTAATTTGGTGAACATTGCCCGAATGCTTCGCTTTGTTCTAGCCAACTATCATAGTGTTTAGAAATGCTGATCTAAAGACTGTAAAAAAACATTATAGTTTCCTTATTATGATTAATAAAATAAACGTTAAAGATTAACAACTTTGTGCCAAAACATCCTTATTTCATACCGACTTCAAAAAAGGGGAGGTTATATGTTTGGCTGTAAGTTTTATATACGAGTGTGCTCGCCGATTTCGTCTATTTTGAACCGATTTGAATAATTCATTTATTAATATATAGAGAATGATCTCAAATGGACTTATTAAAAAAAAAAATTATATCTGAGGAATTCGTATTTTGTACCGAAAAACTGAAACCAACAAAACTGAAACGTAAAACTGTGAAAATATTAAATAAAAAATCAAAATTATCCTAATTCAGTTCACCCAATAGCATTGATTAAGAACCTACCAATTGGTTAGTTCCGTTAATTTTATTAAAGAAGAAAAGAGGGCAAATAGCTGGTTATTTGAACAGGGTTGTGTTAATAACCAAATAACCAGATTTTTACCTCATTAAACCCAAGACACAATCGTTCGAAAGCCGATTACCAATAATATGTTCACATGAGAAAGCTATTACATAAAACGTCTCAAATAATTTAGTGAGTCAAACGTTTATCAATAATGCCTGGATTTTCATACCAAATTTAACTTCGAAAACCGTCTGTTTGTACTATTTTTAGAGCAGTTAGTTTCCTCTTTCCCCGAAGTTAAAATAAGAGCTAGTTAAGACGCTTCTTAATGAAATAGACAAGTTGGTACAAGTTCTATAAGTGAATTACATAAAACTCGATAAAGATAGTTGAGGATGTGCTTGAGCTTGTAATTAGTTCCCGAAGGACATAATGTGACCTGATGGCGAGTGAGCACGTACTGAGGTGCACGTTTACTTACCCTGATAGCGCTGCACAAACCAGCTCTTTAGAAACTTCATTTAAACTATCTAACTATTCTGATAGCGCATTCACATGGTGGCCTAATCATGGTGAAGTTTGACTCGCTTAAACTGGAACGAGTATACAGAATTAAGTGAAACAAACGACGTTTGTCATAACAATATTGTTCGGCTTTAATTTGGACGCTCTATTAAGGAGCCTATTAGATCTTTGATCGAGATTGTCTAGTTTTTATCATATACATTCATAAAGGTATTTTTAAGATTCTAGAATCATGTTAATGACATACATTATATACATGTTAGTTTATTTATTATACTTCTTGCTGTAGTTTTCTCTGTAATTGGACTTATTATCTAGTTTAGTTTATTTATAGCACGACCATTTATTTTGTTTGTAACGTAAAGGTAAAGGTTTGGAGTCTTGTGCGGTAGATAATGCCATCGGAATTATGACCACCTTATGTATACTTTTGTTAAATTTCTGCCATAAACTATATAAATAAATAAAAAGACTGGTCCCCGTCTATCCAATATGTGGCTCTGGGTGCACATACAATGGACTGAGGTGCAATGGCCGGCTAATTGATCGAGTAGGTATTGCCAACAGCTACACGCTCCGACTGAGATCAATCTAGAGATATTAGACAACTGTTACCTATTTTTGTTTTTAGGGGAAGATTGAAGATATTTTTGTACAATACACATTCTAAAATATACATATGTGTGTACATATGTAGTACACACGTACATATTCTACAGATTTTCAACATTTTTGCTTCCTGCAAAAAACTGTTAAATAATAAAATAATATTGTTTGACACTACATGGCTAGTAGTAGGTAGTGTCCTAGTATTGGCCCCCGCCCGCGTGCCGAAATTCGACTACGATTAGGTACATCATTTTATATAATTAATGCGAGGAAGTGGTGACTTACCAGGGTAAATAAAATTTATCAACAAGATTATAAATTGTAGGGTTGGCTTATACAACCGAACGTTAGAAGTGTTTGTGTGTAAAGCGCAAACAGTATTGTTCACGCCATCAATGTCAACGTCACGCACTGAGCATTACATCTACTTCAAAGGTTGTAACTGTCGTAATACGTGATAATTACTCAATTTAAATGCAAAGCCAACACCTGGCTAATCAAAGGTGACTTCTAAATCTATCCATTAGTACGTGTCGAGACGAAGACTTGACAATAACAGTTGGCAACACAAAACTGACTTTAGTTAAGTAAGTTATTGTTCTGATATCAATAAGACACAGTTGAACTCAGTAATTTGGCGTGTTTTAAAAAACTATAAACCGACTTCAAATTCCTAAATAATGAAAATTGGTTTTAAACTTAGTTTTAAAAAGGGAATATCAAAATCGGTTGGCGCGATATTGAGTTATTCGTCCAGTTGTCGCGCACATACATACATAGGTACTTAATGCAAATTTAAGACTTATATGGTTTTCTCATGGATGCCATGGTCAAACTGAAATGGGACCACACAGGAAGCACCAGCTTTCAAATAAAAAAATAATCATTCAAATGGGTTCACCCTGTCGAAAGTTCTGAAGTAACAAACTAAAAAAACAATATATTTTTTTAGTTTGTTACTTCAGAATTGAGAACTTTGAGAACTTCCTCCTTTTTTGAAGTCGGTAAAAAAGTTAAAGATTTTTCGATCTTTCCCCTGTAAAGGGGACAGATCAATTAATAAAAGTTTCATTTGGCCACCTTTGATGCAAAAAGGGGGACAGGTCGTTAATATTTTTTCCCACCCTAGGGGACATATATGGTGAACCTTATGCCTATGCCTATGTCATAATATGGTGAAACTTAAGCTAACAACTTTAAGTTCTCTGAAAAATCGAAACTTTTATTGCTTAGCAGCCAAAATCTTCAAGCACAAAGTTCGTGCTATGTTTCAATTTAAAATCGGAAATGTGTTTACTGGCAACGAAGCACAATCATTGTTTGTTCTTTTCTAGTCAACTACAGTACGTACAGGCGCGGCGGAAGCGCGGTCACGTATTGAATTAGGATGGGCCAACACCGATGCCAGAATTGTACGTATATGGTGTACATTTGTACACGTGTCTACTATTACTTATTAGACCGTCTGTATTCTATCTTTTCATAGTCTATTTTGTAATTTACAAGGTGAATAAAACAGTTTCAATAAACGAATTTTTATTAGTTTTAATGGCCAGAACTTTTAATCTAACAGATTCTTGAGTAATCTTGAGTTTGATATTGACTGTTGGATATTTGCTACTACAACTCAAAAGGGCGAAGCATGCCGCTACTCTGCGTCCGCCTGTCTGCCACTTTCCAAACACGCTCCAATATTTTTATCATTTATTGAATCCCGAACGTTTAACTTACACTCAGACGTGTTTTTATCTCGCCTAAATATGGGGTGTAAGGGGGTCCTAAGCCAACCTTCTTAGATAACAAACTAGGCTCTGGTGAAAATATCAAACAATTTTCATAATTAGATAATTAGATAATTTACAATTATATTCCATTACTTGACACTGGCTGAAAAGTGAAACCAGAAACATATTGTTTCCTTGTTAATGGAACAAGGAATCATAATCTGTCAAATTTTAATCTGTCCGAGGTAGGTGTATTCGGAAACGATCTCGAGAAGATTCTATTATATTCTAAATATTATGTTTATGACAAATTATTATTTTTCTCAAATCAGCCAAAAATGTCGTGAACTGTCGGGAAATTCCAGGAACCGGGAATTGACGGGACCAATCCCTACCGTAATGCTGCGTACGATTCCGATGCGGTGGACGCACAGCTTTAGAATGTATCAAGTATATAATGTTGCCGCTGGATCGTACAATCAGCCGTTTGTAGAGTGGCCAGGCTGAATGCAAAACGGTGGAAATCAATGAATTGCCTATGCCGATGGTTGAACGATCAACAATATGGTCAATAATGGGACAAAACATTAAAAGACCGGATATCCACATCTATCCTATTCGTCAATCATCAGTTATCGCTAGCTTGGTGCTCTCTTTTAATTTATGCCAATTTATGAAGGTGAATTGTCTTGTTTTCCAAATTAAAATTACGATAAATATTTCTCAATATTCTACTATCTATAAAAAAAACTCATGTTCTCCTTGGATTTAGAACTAAAATATATAAAAATAGCTGAAAGCTCTTGACGACCTGTCGTGGTTTCTTTAGAAAATTCTTCAAAGGATTTTACAAAAAACAGAGTCCTTAGAAGATCTTACCCGTGGGAATAAGCAAAGCTTCTTCATTATTATCAGGATTAAACTATGTAGTTTCAACAATGAAACCGCTACGAAAACGGCAAGTACCCCACTAAATTACGAATCACCACACAGGTTGTTCTACAAACGGCGGGTTCCACATTATTTATTCACAAAATACCGCCTAAATGTTCTATCCGTAGTTATATAATGAATTCATTGCTTTGCGCGGGATTCCGAGCGTGAATAGATACAATATTATAACGCAGAGCCTGGGTCGAAGCCGACAATGGGCTAGCGATTTTATGCTCGGCGAGATAGTAGGGGATCGCGGAGTTTTAGGCGAGTTTGCAAACATTATTGGTGATGTTTACATTCATAATTGATAAATTATGTTGACCTCACTGCAACTACTACATCTTATGGGAAAGGCTTGGATTTCACCTGATTACAAGTTCTAGTTCAGAGGGCGGAAGTCTAGCCTGCTTAGGAAGAATCAACCTTCGCTTAACTTTAGAGAAGAAACAAGTTTTAATTAAACGGTATTCACTCTGGACAATATCTCTTTAATCTTCCTTCGAAAAATAAAATAATAAGAAAGACATGAGAAGTCTATTTAATACATATAAGAACTCCCGAACAAAATACACGTTTGTTTGATCCTGTTTGAACGGAACACTCTGTATGGTGCTTGGTCATTCGTATCTCCACTATAGGTAAGTTTTATTTTTGATAGTTACCTAACTTTTATAATTTCAAAAATAAATTACATTCCGTTCCAAAATTTTAGCGTTATATTTTGATCTTGAACCTTTTCCATCCAATTCTTCTTGATTTTCACCAAATTATCCATATTTCAACAAGATTCCATTCTATTCTGGTTCTTACGACACCGTATTTGAGTTGTAATCGAACTGGCAAAGTAGTGAGTACCCGAGACAAATATCGGATGATCGATTGCGGAGGAATCGCCCCGACACTTGTAATACCCGTAGTGGTGTCGAATTATATTTTGTTGATTCAGTTGATGCCACGGGAATCAGACAACTATTGCGAGATCAAAAATTTAACGGGTTCAACGACATTGGTCAAGTCTGATATTCGTCAAATCGGGAATTCGCCAAATTTGATATTTGTCAAGCTGTATTTTAACAAAGCGTCTGTTTGTCCAATTATGAAATTTGATAAATACGCTACTGGTCAAGTAATTCCACCCTTAATCTCCGATGTTCTACAACTACATTGGTGGTACTATTACAGTATATCCTTCAATAATATACTGAAAGAGAAGTAATCCTAGGTTTGTGGTTAATCTAAACATTTTTTTAAATTATCGTCAGTCGTTTTTTTTTCAAATAATCGTCAGTCGTTTTGCATTTGTTTTTTTATAAATTGCTTGATTAAAATGAAAAAAGCAGCCCTCGAAAACAAGAACATTAGGGAAAATGTTTTTTGCAGCGTAAGTAGTAATCTTATTTCGGAAAATTCACATCATGCTTGAATTGAGGGCGCAAAACCGAGAATACTTTCTCTTAGGTTTGCTGAGTTTTATTAGGCAAGAGAATAAAAAATGGGAATAATATTGGTGCTTGTTCTTGTACTGCCAACTTCTACGAGTATTGATAAAAGTTGAAAAAAGGTTCGAAAAGGCTTCAAAATTGCAAAAATCTAATCCGTAAAAATGTCGTGCAATCCGATAATAAAGTTGCAAATCAAAAAATAGGCAAATCTATTGCATAAGAATCTACAATCTGAAATACGAGTACAAAATACGTATCAAATACACAACTCTCCGAAAGTTGCATAAAACTATACCCGGTTTTATTAGAATTTCAATAAAAAATGCAGCACGAACACAAAGCTGAAACTAAAGTAAAAATTAAATAGGCAGTATAGCCAGTGGTCTAAAAGAGGCCGATAGCTCCACTCGAATAAATGCCAGCGAGTGAAGTGTAGTTTTGCAATTCAAACTTCACCTTATATCGGTTTACGGATGGTTGCTTTGGCGCTGTGGCTCAAGTTAAAAGAGACAGCGTGGTTTTAGGGGCGTTTTTATCAAATTAGGGAATCGGGGGAGTTTTCAGCACTACTGATTCAAAAACATAAACTAACATTTTGAAGTCCTGATCCTTCTGGTTTTCTGAATTTTTGGCACTACCTCGACTTTTGGCTTTAAACTCGCTCGATTAGAAAACTTAATTTAATTAGGTATTGATTGCGTTTATTTACCCCCAAGTTAGTACCATAAGATTTTTGAAGAAGACGAAAGAGAAAAATAAAACCGGCCAAGTGCCATTATCTATAAAAACCAGCAAAAAAATCACATTTGTTGTATGAGATCTAAATATTCATTGTATTCTGTTTTTTAGTTGTTTGTTGTTTATTGAAGCTACAACAGAAATACATCATCTGTGAAAATTTCAACAGTCTAACTATCACGGTTCATGAGATACAACCTGGTGACAGATGGACGGACAGACGGACGGACAGCGGAGTCTTAGTAATAGGGTCCCGTTTTACCCTTTTTGGGTACGGAACCCTAAAAATGAAACTTGATTTGAATCATAATAAAGAATTTAACAGAACTACCTCCTGAAATTCAAAATTTCCTCTTTGGGCCACCCACGACGTTTGACTTTCTGATACAGTAGGCACGCTGCTGCTCATAAAGGAGGCGCGAATATTTGTGTTCGCTGTGAAACACGACCGCTGGCCGTCCAGCGGATGTAGGACTACTCGGCGCTTTCTTCGCTATTATACGAGTATGTCATGCGGCTTGTGCTGCACTCCATTGAAAGCGCTCCTATTGTTGTTCTAAAGCCGGACGTTATGTTGCATAATAATAAAGCGATCTTGATTTGTGCTCTATTGTAAAAGGCTGTCATATTTTTATTCGAAGGTAAGTAATACATCCTTTAGTTCCCCGATAAATAAAAAAATTGTATTATATAGATATTATGGTAGTAATAAAAATAAAGTCAATAACATGTAGGTATTATGTGTACCCTACCATAAATTATAATTTCTAGTGTAACGTTTTGGAAGAAACTAATAGTAATAACATTTTACTTAACCGACTCATTTATTACTCATTTTACTTACTGAATAATGACGAATTCGCTTCAATTCGAATATATTAACCAGAATCAGCTCAAATTATAATTTCTAGTGTAACGTTTTGGAAGAAACTAATAGTAATAACATTTTACTTAACCGACTCATTTATTACTCATTTTACTTACTGAATAATGACGGATTCGCTTCAATTCGAATATGTTAACCAGAATCAGCTCAATCCCCTCAAAGGAACAGCTATCATTATTTTATTGAGTTGTTCAGTTAATCCGCCGCTGAGAGAACACTGATTGACCAGTTGGGCGTTAGGCGGGCGGGGCATAGCGCGGGATAGGCGGACGAGAAACCATTCTAATTTAGTCGCATTAACATTGAAACTTTGATATAGTTTCATATTAGTACATTAACTTTTTTATGAGTAAAAGCTGTTACTGGTTCCTTAGGGAATAAGGCTCATTACGCACTAGCATTTGGCTGCATAGGCGGTTCGTTTGAGCGACCAGCCGCCTGACGCAGTTAGAATAACGGACCGCTATGAAGGCATTAACTACCCAAGAATCCCTAAGAGCCGCGGTTGACATTTTTTGGCGATTAAGTGCGTATAATTTTTAAACAACTTTTAAAATCGGTTCTCTATTGACGGAGAAATCGACGAACATAATGTTAGTATATAAAAAAATAGATACACCTAGAAACTCCACCTTTTTGATTTTTTTAAGTCGGTTAAAAATACTTATAACCTTTGTTTACGTTAAAACATTTAGTTGAGAAATGGCCCATAGCTCAGCTTGATGCATTTACAGCAAGTCGCCATGTCGCGCTAGTATTATTCTGATATTTACCTCACGTAGGTATGTCACCTACGATGAACGGTATCATTATGTACTACTATGCGACCTCTTAGTTGCGAACAGCGTTCAAGGACCGTTGTTTTAATTTGCTACTTATATTTCTCAGATTTTGTGTTATATAGAGACATCCCGATAGTTACGCGAGTGACACACCAAAGAAATTAGTATTAAAAATCCGAAGCAATCAGTTTATAAAACATTTTGCGTAAAATAGGTCAATAAGCAATTAAAACCCAAGTGACTTCGAAGAAAATGTACTGTTTGGAATTTCCAATATTGTTCATCCAAGAAACAATGAATATGATAGAGTCCTACTTGACTAGTTAATATTTTGACTTTAAGGGTTGATACATATCTGGCGGAAAAGCGTATTATCGGTCGCTTTACGCCAGAACAGGCGTAACATCAGCGGAGATCGTTTGTGTACCTACAGGCTATTCGAACTGACTAAACGCGTAAGGTAAAGAAATCTAACTTCACAACTTGCAAGTAGCACAAAAGTAAATCTTAACGTTAGGTTCGTTTAAGGTTAGATTATGATTAGTGTCGTAAATTATCAACAATCTAGTATATATATGTATATATTTGACCAAATAATATTACTAACAGACTTCAAGAGTTTATAGAAATTATTTATGTAAGTAGAACATTATTTTATTTTAATGTAATTCCTGGATTGGATGACAACGTCATTTCAGAGGAAACCATGCAATATTAATTGAATGCAAATCAAATAATATTGCTAAAATATTTATTCATGTAATTATTATTCATAATACTGGTAAATGAAACTCGAAGGAAATCTTGAAATAATATTCACGTTAGAAAAGTCAAAATAAAATAAATTTATTCTGTGTTACAGATGATTTACGACGACCGATGTGGCGCGGTGGGCGAAGGTCCGCCTGCGACGCAGGAGGTTGCGGGTTCGATTCCCGCCTCGGAACAATTGTGTGTACGATCTGCATATATTTGTTCCGGGTGTTCTGGTCGTTTTCTATGTATAATAAAAAAATCTATCTATGTAATATATTGTATTATGTATATCAGTTATCTAGTACCCATAACACAAGCTCTGCTTACCATGGGGCTAGATAATGCTGTGTGAATTGTCCAGCATTATATTATTATTATTATTATATATTATATATTTACCTTTAATACTGGTCCTAAGTTTTCTATGCGCATAGTTCTAATCTCAAAGGAGACTGAACAAAAGATGTTGGTCCTTCGTTGACTAAATATGAATTATTTTACGAAAGTCCGCCTTCTCCAAAACATAAATCATTTTTGGAGTTACGATAATAAAAATTGTACAACCGTTTATACAACGTTTATCTGATATTATTGTCCTTCCTAATACAATTTAAGTGTGTTTTTGCTTAAGAAATGCAAAAACTAGTGAGCGGATCAGGCTTAATAAATCCCGTAATTCTATATCTCGATATTTTTTACAGGAAAAGCTCGTTCCTATGTATGAGCGAAGTTCCTATGTATATATATAACATATATAGGAAAGCCTTCATAATATTCCCTTTAAAAACAAGTAGTCTTATTTAATCCGCACCAAGTAATTATTCACATCCGACTAGATAAAGGCGATTGGCGATATATTGTATCGGAGGCCAAAACCCACTTCGTGGTAGACGCTCCGGGATACTAAGTAGTTAATAAACCCTACAAAAACGTATAGATACGTATCAATATAAATATAGAATATTTCTGAAGTGTACTTTTCGTCAAAAATTAGCACGGAACCCGGTAACAAGGCCTCGCACTTAGCTACTGTATTCGTAATGTGCGGCAAGCGCGGGGTTTCAGGTGAAGCAGTTGATTGATGAGCCGGCTGACTTGTACCGGTTTCCACTCCATCAACGATGCCTTACACTGTTCTGTATTGGTAAAGGGTCATTTATACATTATTTCTTTGAGAGATCGGGCAGGGTTTCTACAATAAATATTAATCAGTGCCATTATCTATCTCAAAGACAAGTAAACAGGCCCATAGATCAAAATAACATTGTAGAAAAGAAAAAGCACAATGTCCCACATGACTATAAGATACATAAATATAGATAGATTATTAATTTACTTTAAAATATATATTTATGATAATATTTAAATAATAACTAAGAAATGTATATTATTTTTAATATATATATTTAATTTTTTTCAAACTAACGTGTTTCCACAATTTCATAAATATATCCCATTCATTCATTGGTTGGCCAATGTTCGTAAATAAACCCATTGAAAGGGCTTTACATTTCGCTGACACGAACAAGAATGTTGAAAATTGCCTTCCAAAGAAGTAGGCACCTAACATTAATTTGTTCACGAAGGTACCTTAATTACCTCATTACGGAGTACTCATCTTTTAATCCACGAAATTCATTAAATACCGCTGTAAAATCTGGCGAGGAATTTCCTCATTCAGTTTTTTACTTTGGTTTATCCAAAGGAAGGAAATTAGTACCAATTTTCTAATACTTTGGTTTTGTTAGAGACTTTGTGTGTAAATTAACTCAGATTAAACCTTTGTGGTAAAAGTTACACCACACGAACAAGAAAAGAGGTAACGATTGTAGTCGATTAGATTACATAATTAGTAAATTAACCATTCTTGTTTTCGTTGTAATATTAGGCATACAATACAATTATTTATATAAAACACCAAGTTACAAGTCAAAAAGGGATACAAAATATGCAATAAAGTATAAAATATTGACTCTAAATAATAGTATCACATAGTTTATTAATAAAAAACACGAATAAATAAGAAAAACAGCGCTGGGTGTCAATTGCTCAGCACATGCTTTGCCAGCACATATTTCGGCACAGGGTCACGAGGGCAAAACTCGATCTGACGCCCATTCTTTTTTGGAATATAGTTTGTTTGTATACCTCCATGTTCTGTTAAGTTTTGTTTGTTTTATGTACTTGCTAGCTTCGCCCCGCGGTTTCACCCGCGTTGTGATAGATATTTTGGATAATATACAATATATCTTTACGAATTGTAACCTATGTGTTATTTTGATATGTAAGCTATTTGTGAAGTTTCATCAAAATCCATTCAGTAGATTTTGCGTGAAAGAGCAACAAACATCCTCACAAACTTTCGCGTGTATAATATTATATAGTAGGATAGTAGGACGTATATTTGTGTCGAAATAAATGCTATTCTATTCTAAAATGTATATTAAACAAATTTTTAAACAAATTAAATCATAGACTCGACTACAGTGTAAAAATAACTCACTATGAGCCCTATTTTTAAATCTACTTTTAAACTTTACGGACTCAAGCAGTAGGTTAAACAATGCGTTCGACAGGCAGAAACCCTGCCAAACCCCAATAGTGATCACCAGCTCCACTGACTTTGAACGACCTTGGTCTGACCACTATCTGCGTACGGTGCGACATAAAGTGCCGGGTCGCGTATGCTATAGAAATGAAGTTTTTTAGTAGTATCGAGCAACAGTTTGCAGCTCAGCAAGGCAACGTGCTGGGCAGTCTCGGGCGCGCTCAGCACGCGCCACAACACCTCTCGCACCAGGTTTGTTGTTGTGCGCCTGGCCCTGTACGCGTAGGTATTGCCTGCCATCATAAGTCCCACTTCGAATATCAACCTCATCTCGGGTTACTAGGGATAATGGCCGGTAGGACTTCATTTCCGACTTTTTTAGGTATATAACGGACATATTTAAACTTTAAGCGTTTAAGAGTTACAAGAAACACCCGCTCCCGGATGCAGGCGATGAATGGGTAGGCAACAACTTGATTGTGAAATTTAACGACGGTACGGAGCAGGCTCGACGATATTCCGTATAAATCCGTGAAATTTCTTGGAGATATGTGTAGCTTAACTATTTTACCAATCTCGTCCGCAGGGAAAAAATTAAATCGCAGCAAGGTGTCAACTGCTGTTGCGTTCGCGCTCAAACTCTTACAGGCACTCGTGATGTCGGCCGATGGGGCGCCGCTCTTGCTGGCGGTAGTCGTAAACTCAAAGTTAAGTTCTCTATCCTGCTGCTGCTTTGTGCTAAAGGATGCCCCGACAGTCTTTCACGAGATCCGTATAGTCAATTCTTTCGCGGTTTCTTCGTACGAGTTCAGTTTTTATGATGCTCCACATACCTACTCTTCGCTTTATTCGGATTTTACAAGCGTGTTAAAAGTCTGTAATTTTGCAAGCTTATGAGTGTAAAATTCTAGCCCAGACGACCTAGAGTCCTAGACCTGGTAGTTATAGAATCTAACGACAAAATAAGCGCGAATCCACGGGGGTTACTTCTAGTAGTAATATAAAATACTTTAAAATGTTATTCTGAGAGCTAAATATTTCACGCGTTCACAAGAACAAGTGTCGAATGCGAGCGAGCAAGGTCAGATAGGCTCTGGGGGTTGATTTGAAATGCTAATTTGAGAACTCCATCGAGATTATGGAGCTCAGTTAATAGTACTCCTCCCTTCGCCAATAGGATAAAGAGATAAACTTATTTGGATAAAGGACACCACAACTTTAGTGTTTTCTTTGTGATAAGAAGAAGCTAGTATTCTAAAGCTGGCGAATGAAACTAGTTATTACTAGTTAACGGCATATGCACGTAACTGGCACACAATGTATTCATTTGCAAGTTAAACGCCATGCAACTTGCGTTTTTGCATTATCAGTTTATGGCTGGTTTACACAGTGTCTCGGTCATGTGTGTCACCTCAGTGTGGCATGCCTGTAGCTGTCACGTACCGTGCGTCGTAGTCCCCGCGTCCCTCATATTGTATCCTTAGGGATATCAATTTGCTTGTGATCTACTTGCTTGTCAGATACAGGCGTGACATTTTGTACACATATACAATTATACACATGACAATAAATGGCACGTCTTGAACTGTTATGCAAGTGTGCGTGCTATAGGCATTAGGGATGTGTATTTGCGGCTTAAAAATCGAGGTAAAGAGATGTCGGGAACTTGTGATTGTCAAGCAGAAACTTCAAGGTTCAGATTTTCTATTTGAAAATTCTTGTTGAATTCTTTGTGTCGCCATTTTATTAGTCATGTTAATAAGTCTTTTTATCAAAGAAGGTACCAATATGCTTCATCATCATCACCATCGTCATGATACCAACCCACAAACGTCCACTGCTGGACATATACATAAGTTTTTTTTATAAACGAAATCAGCATGCTTCAAAGCCTGCATTAAGAAATATAACTTTCTGAAGATTTTTCTTAGGTAGCTACTAAAATTTCCCTGTGTATGCTAACCGGCAATCTGTTTTACGTCAAATATAGTCAATATCACTTGAACAAGCGCCTAAACCTGTTAGTTATAAACGATGTTATGAGTGAGCCTGTCATCATAAACGACGCTTGTGGGTTCTTAACAAATTGATCCACCTATGGGAATAGATTTATAGTTTAGGAGAATAGCTTTTTGAGTTTATCGACCAAGAACTAACGTTAACTGCACATATAAAATCATTTATTCTTAAGGCTAAAAAATAAGCACTTAGACAAGTCATATTTTTTATACATTAAATAACAATTTGCTTATAAAACTTGCCTATAGTCAAACGTATTTTTTTCGTTTGTTTTTTGTGCAGTGATGAAATTATTTCTAAAATATACAATTTTAGAAATAATTTCATCTTTGTTACCTTAGCCATCTATCGTATTCGTAACCTTTTTGGCAAAGTGTGTTCCAAACTCCACAGGAAACGTTTCGTCCCGGTACTTGGTAAACATCTGCTAAAAGCGTCTAAGTGTAGGTTCTGAAGGCAGTGACGAAATCTCGCTTCCTATTTTACTCACGCAACTTGTAAATTAGCGTAAAGTACGTCGGCCTAAAAGCTTCAGAGATCGATAATATGATCAAGAAATGCGAGCAAGTGAAGGATCGGGCTCATGGGGTAGAGCTACTTTAGTGCGAGCAACTCGTAACTCAGTAACTTGACTAAAAGGGCACATTCCGTATTGAGCTATAACCAGCCTGTTTAAAGTCAGTTCAAAGCAATTGTGAACAATTTACCGATACTGTTGATATGTTTTTGTTGATACTGATACGTTTCATATTTTTCATGTATCATTTAAGATAAAATATATTAAAAAGCTCGGTAATGTCTTTCTTTTTTTTTCAATAAAAATAGTAAGGATGCGAATGCAAACCCTGTAAACCCAGGTTTTGTTCTATCTATTATTAAATATTTATTAGTGTCTTAAACGCTAAACGAATCAACGAGTGAGCCTTTTTTTATCTTATGTATCATATTTTAGAAGAAGTTTTAACCATTTTATAAATGTATTTTGCAAACTCACGGTAAACTTTCTACATGCGGTGAATACCACGGAAATGCCGGCCGCTGAATTCCGGTCGCGGCCACCTTCATTCAAAATATGTTCGCTGTTTTTCACTCATGATGAAAATGTGTTTCATTCACAGCGCATCTACATATTAGCTAAGTCAAAGAATCGTGCCGAGTCTTGAAACAACGGAACAGTTTTAGTTACATAAGGCTATTTTTTTGTTTTTGGAATAAATTTATCTGAAGCAGATCAAAGAACAGAGCTTGCTTTAATCCTCTTTATCGAATTCAACGACTATATTTAATATTTTTGGTATATGCATGACTATGAATTTTCCCAATTGTTGTGAGTGAATGAGGACTGAATGACAGAATAAAGTATTTCTTAGACAAAGTTAGTTTTGACCGACAGAGATGTATGTAAATCTGTCTATACTTGAGAAATTTTGGGGTCCAACAAAAGTTTAGATTTTTATCGAGCCCACATAGTATGTAACAAAAACGTGAAGTATAGTATAAAAAAAAAATTATACCAGTAACTCAATCTGTCTTACTTTTTATAAAAGAAAAACCCATGTAATGCCGCGGGCAGAAGCAGGTAGCAAATAAAACAAAAATTACTGATTCCAATATTAACGTCTTCTATACGACTCAGTAAAGTATGTAAATAAAACAAAATGTTTAGCAACATATCAAAATCAATTACAAGTTTTTAATCAATAAAAATCTGTTCATAAAAATTTCTAATCCCTAAGCACACGGATACCAATACCTATTGAATTGTCTGTCGAAGTACCAAAAATAAAATAGTTACATGCAATAGATATTGTGTCATTTCAATGGTTCGGCGTGATTTTAACTCAGAAGTTTTTGTACAAAACAAATAGGTCGACCTACAGTAAAATATAATTACTCACTTCAAAACAAGATCCGTGAAGTGCTAGTGTAACTCGGGCGCCGAGGGTTTCGGTTTCGAACGTTTGTTATTTATAGGAATTTGCACTATTAGCACAGAATAACTATAAAGGGCACTGAAGGGACCGATGAATACCTCAAATTGTAGGAATAGGTACCTACATTTCCGATAGATCGCTATGCAAACTTCGTTCGGGTAGCAGTCAATTTTTTGACTTCGTCGTAATTTAACGTGATTTCGTCCGCACCAGATTCATATTAATTATATCTTTGCCCTGCTGTTCCATTTGCATATTATAATTGTCACTTGATGACATTCCCAATGAATTTAAATAAGACACGTTCGTTCACCTTTAATTCAATGTTTAGTAAACATAAAGATATTTCACGCTATTACTTATGACCTGTTTTTGATGTCTTTGTTACGCGCAACGCAAAGTACGCATTCTACCATGGAGGGAGAATCACCCTTCCTATAAACATCCAACGATCAACAAGAAGGCGCTTTCAGTACCATTTCCAAAAATAAATTCAAATAAAATGTACTTATGTTCTTTGTTGATAAAACACCAAAAAGTCGACTCTTTATGTAAGAGGACAAAATATGTCTTGTACTGGCTGATGATTTCAGACAAATTAAATAGAAAAAATAAGTACCTACTTCTTAGTTCACGCTCTAGGGCATAAACGTATTATACGCCCGCTAACCGCTAAGTAAAGTAAGTAATTAAGTTGAAAAACGTTCCTACAGAGGTACTTTTCATCGATCGTTATTTTACACACGTTGAAATAGCCGTGGTTTGGTTGTTTGTTGATTCGAATGTTGATATTTCGATAAGTTGTTATGGTCACCAATCAATCAACACTCGGTTAAAAGTATCTACTAGTAATAAGTAAAAACTGACCATAAAATAACGACCATTTGCGGTCGAAAGTTATATAATTTTGCGCGTAATTAATTTATGTATTTTACACATTTCACTTTACGCGCCGTTGAATAATTATTTTAACTTAATTAATTGCTGTCGTTATATGTTGAAACAAATATTGGTTCGGTGAGTTGATTGAAAGCTTTTCTACTGGTTTTCAGACCATGATTCCTACCCGTGAATTGAGAGACCTCATAGTAAGCAGATGTATTTAAGTAACAATATGAATGAATTAATGAATTTTATTTGTTAAAAGACTTACACAGAAACTAATAAACTTAATCTAAGAGGAAACGTGTAAGTCCAGTAACAAAATGGCTCTGCCTCAGCAAGAGCTGGATGACTAGCAAGTGTACTAGCTATAGTAGTGATGTTACTGAGATAAATAAGGTAAGTTATTGACAATTTCGCATTGAACGACTTATTCACACAACTAAATCAGTAGGTACTTAATCAATGTTTTATTAGTTTGCACAAATATATTCTAAAATAATAGAATACATCAGATTTATGGCTTCACAAATAGTTCAAGTAGATTATCTTAGAGTAAATTTTTAGACTTGCGATTATTTATTTAAATTGTATGGTTTAAAATGAGACCTAATTTGAAAGAAAGTGGTTAGAATGACTTTGAACTGTATCCCCGACGATTAGGCTTCATTTCCGCACCACAAACGTACCCGCTCGCATGGTCGAGTGTCCAGAAAACGCAACGAAGGGTGGCGAGGCCCATGCTCATGATAAATGACCGTCCGAGCGCCCCGTCCATACCACACACAATCCATAAGAGTATAGGAATCTATGTATGTATGGTATACGGCGGGTATAATGAGAGAAAGTGAGAAACGTTTATTCTCCTTTGCGAATTTAGAAACTGTTTTAGAAAAGGTAGCGCGTACGATAAGAAATATTAAAAAATACTTTGAGGTAGAGGAACGTTTTATGAAAATGTTTGCCAAAATATTCGATTCCAATGCGACTTGCACCTTTAAATTTATTCTTAGAAAAGTGTTTGTTACACCCTATACAGAGTGTAAAAAAATGTAAAGACCAAAGTTTCATAGGTAATTCAGACTCGTTCATAGAACCGAGGTAAATAAATAGGTCAACAAAATCCCGTCCTGAAGGTTTTGAAAAAATAAAAAATCTTAATTATTACTAGATAGGGCAATTACTGATGCAATATTTGAAACTTAAACGGCCTACGTTTATATATCTTTTAAAAAACAACTTCCACGCATCTATATTATTATAATAATAATTTCGTACCGGTCTACGGCAGACTCGAACGAAATGCACATCAAACTGAAGAGCGTAAAAAATTAGTCGATCCGAGTCGACAACTTATAGGCGGAAAATTCGGATTATCGAGTTTTTTCAATCTAAATATTATGAATAAATTGCTATACAATGTGTCTGGTTACCGGTGTCGAAGACTTTGGGCTTTTGACTTTTTTGATTAATATTTTCAATAATTAAAAGTAGGATTATTTCTAAAGTGTGCTTTGAGAAAATGTGTGCTGTAATGGAATATTATAATAAGATATGTATATAATGATGATAAGTTAATGTGTAGACAGGATGATACCAAAACCTTTTTGAAACTCATATTCAACTTATTAGAAAACTTTAGTGAGCTTGAGTAACTGAGACCATAATAATCTGTATTTCGCCAATTTATACAATGTGTATTGTCGAACCTTGATCAAACGAGATGTGCGAATACACGACATATGTATATTTATCGATAAAAAACAAAAACTAAAAAATTATATGTTACCTATCTCAAAAATAAAGCCGATTTTATAATTTTTTTAACGAAAACTACTTCATCTGGTTTTTTCTTCGTTTCTTTTTGAGTAAACGGTGTATTTTATTCAAAGTAGCCTCATTTGAAAGCTAGATAGTCTATCTAGCTAAGAAAATAAGAAAAAAAATACAATTTCGGTACATTAGCCTAGTAAAATCAATATTATTTAAAAAATTTGCAAAAAAAAACAAATTTTATTTTATTTTTGATCTGTAACTTTAAAACTGGGTTATTGAGGTGTACTTTTTTGCAAATTGTATTAAATTTCATAATTGAATCTACAAATCCTCCAAAAAATTTGGGTCTATCTCTTTTTGCTGTCATGTTATTCACCATTTAAAATAGGTACTATACTATGAAAGATTTCTTGAAAACTACATTATTATTTGCGTTCATTATGCGTATATTGATTCATTACGTGAGGATGTTATTTTTACCAAATATGGTTTCTACGCTCCACGGTTGATCAGACTAGACCGTCACATTTACAAATGACGTGATCACAAATACCCTTGGTCTTTTGTATGATATGTGTGTTTAAAATATGGACACAGTTTCGGCACTTTGCTTTGTAATTTGTTTGTAATCCATTATACGCTTGGCCAGAATTGCCTTCTCGGAGAGAAAAAAATAATAACAATTGTGGTTTGTTAAGTTGACACTAGAAAATATATAATGTTCGTTATAAATTTGAAAGAAAACGATTTATGAATTGGTGCGCGTGCGATCAAAATAGCGGGACACCATTTCAAATTAAATCAAAGGAGCCATATCTTGCATTTTGATGATAATCCAGGTGTGGTGTGGTCTTTGAAATGTAACGAAAAATTAAATGTTTGTTATGTCAAGGTGCCTTCTTTTTAGTAAATAATAGTGCAAATCTTACTCAAAAACTTGGGGAAATATGATGATATTTGGTCATACGCTTTCTTTCCAAGTTGCATGAATAAACATGAATATGTTCGTCCAGTGACGAAATTGTCACTGGAATGGGAACGAATTTCGCCCGTACGTTTCTGATTCGCTCAAACACGTCCAAATAGAATTTGCGATCACCGAAACAGATACGACCAAAGAGATCCGATAAATTTTCGAATGACTAGGTTTAGCAATTACCTTCCTTCCGAAATCAGCACGAAATGGAAGTAGAATTTACCCTGCAAATGCTCGTGCTGCTAATTATTAAATCATTGCGTTGCTGGCTGACTGACGAGCTATCAACGTAAGCATATGGAGCTAAGTTATTTTAGATGCTTAATGACAGAGAATTACACTAACATTTTAATGCGAAAGTTTGGATATATGGATGAATGTTTGTTATTTCAACATGCCAAAACTACTGAATGGATCGAGTTGAAATTTCGCATAGGTACAATTATTTCTGGGCCTGGAACAAAATATAGGCTACTTTTACCCATTATATCAGTTGCAACCTTTAAACGTTTCCATCATACAACGCGTGCGAAGCCGCGTGCTGAAACTTGTAAAATAATACTAATACCATATGGGTAGAGTATAAGCCTCGTTACTAACCTTTTTGTTTTAATTGTCAATTGTGTTAATAACGCTTAAAACAAGACCCTTTTACACTGTCCGTCACCTTAATTGTGTTATCGAGTTAAAACTAGAAGTCCTGATTTAAGGCAATATCGTGCCCTCTTTGTCGCGTGGAACCAAGCCTGACCCTCGCTAGATAATTTAGAGGAGTTTTTATACTCGAAGGAGATTTTCTCAAAATATTTGGTGTAAAAAGTAATATGAGCGAATTTCAGGTATCAGTTTGGTAAATGTGGTTTTTGTTGAAATCGTTTTTAATCGACAAAAAACACACGAGATGGTTTTTTTGAGCTAAGTTCACCCCATTTGCTTCTAAATTAGCCATTAGGTACATTAATAGTTTCAGTAATGGCGATGTCTTCTATTTGGACCACGATTAATGTCAAAATTGTGAAAGCACCAAGAACGACAGAACAAAAACGTATAGAATGTTTGATCAATAAGATTATCGTCTGTTATCAAACAGGAATCCACCGGTCAACTGTTACAAAAGGATACTTAATCCCACAGTAGCGATAGCGTATTACCGGATACTCAACATCCATTTATCCCTGGCTATCCAATAAGATACCGTCCTCACCACATTTTCCCAAACAATAAGCAGATTTGCGGCTCAACGACAATAAATATCGGAGCACGCGTTCGGTACACAATGGCGACGGACTCACTTAATTTCTAAGTCCTATTTATGTTGGACCTTCGGGCCCTTGGGTTTAATAACTCCTTCTGGGACAACCGCATGAGTGATGCGCCCCAGGAATCTTGGACAACGCAAATTAAAACATGAAAGGGCTTTAAGGTATTCAGGGCATCGGTTCAGGCAAAGGCATAATAACAAAATAATGTTGCTAGGTAATTTGGGTGTTTTACTTACTTATTCTTTGCGCTTCTTTGCGCTTCACGTAAAAATATTTACTAAACATTATCCAAAACCATGAATTCCATTACAAACACAGCCAATCTCCAAACCAGTAACGCAAAACAAATTCAAAGAAAAAAATACTTTCATCATACCTTTTCAATTATTTGCGTCGTAAATAAGCGGCAGGTAAGAGGCAAAGTCAATCAAGGAATTCATAAAAATACGCGAGTTCACCTTCATGCGAAATTGGGCCGTAAACCGCAGATTATTAAACAAACCGACTTAGCCCGAGGCTTGCTCTCGTTGCCTCGAAATTTGCGTTTACTTTGCATCATTCGTAATTTTACACAATTTGTAGGAACTTACAATTTCCATCACTGAAAGCTTTTACTTTCATCATATCTTCTTAAATAAGGTAGAATAGGGAGGTTGTATTGTATACTAGTATATTGCAATAAATGTATATGTAGTAATATAGTCCTATGGTTATGTGTAGTAGTGGTTATATATCGGTTGTGTATTAGTCGGCTTATAGATTTTTAAAACATGCCAAAGTGTAAATAGGTAATGACAGTTTTCCGTTTGTAACATGCCATCAAACATAAAGCCCACATGACGTACTAGCAGAGTGTATCTTTCTTTTATTCACAGGTTTCAAGGTTTGTCCAATCCAATGAGGGCAATTAGTTTTTATCCGACCGAGGATGGGTTACACATTACACGATGTCGTAAACCTAACTCCGGCAACCGGGTCAATGCGTTATTAACCGCCTCATGCGTGCCCCTGCCTGCTATGTGGTCTCCGGGACAACCTTTGTTTCTTGGTTTTACTGTTATCTATTGTCATATTTTACTTACAAATTGTTGAGCTATTTATTTATTAATGTTTTTGATGATTTAGATTTTGTAGGTACCTACAGTCAATATCCAAACTACAACCCATTAAGCTACTTTGCTTTGAGAAATTTAAGGACTAAATTTCTTGTAAAATTATGATGGAGGCGTTTTAAGACGAATAAATATTATTTTAACATAGCATTGCTTTTATCATTGCCGACCTTACGAAAATCCTGAGATAAAAATAATTTCCTCCGGTTATCTGGCAGTACGAAACTTGGGCCACCAGCACCCAACCGGGTAACCGAGCATAATGTCCGGATGTCGGCCCGGAGATAAAGAAAACCTATTGAAAAGGGCCAGGTATGCCCTTAATGGGCTAGGGCTCAGACGCGATTATTCAGAATTAAATTACGAGTACTTCGCCTGTTTACAATGTTTTATTTATTGCTGTAAAAGTTTAAAGAATAGGTTGAAGAATAGTTTTTCTATTAGAAAATTTATTGTTACGCTTGATCGACGCAGGCATTTATGACTGAGATCTATTGAACCTAAATTCTGTTATCTGTCCAATGTTTACGCTATGATATTTTTTAAATATTAATTTATAGCGCTCTAAGCTTTGTCGTTTTTTTTTCTAATTATTCTGAAGATACAGGTCAACAAAATTTCAGGTAAGGTGTTATACATTATAGAAATTTCAATGGATTGGATAGTAAGACAAAATTCATGGATGACCTTGGAAATTCCCATAATCGCGACTAATGAATGACACATGAACGCAGTCCTACAGCCACTCAGACCTGTAAGAGTAAGACGCAGTAAGCCAGACAGAGAGAGAAAGAAGATGGATAATATTCTTTTTAAGGATATTCACGGGGAAAAAAATTGAAGCTTGTTTTTGATGCTGTAATCTATCAGGCAATGTTTGTTTGTACAAATCACACGTCCTTGAAGGTTTATTTTTATGGGATTTTTCTACACTTTACCCAAGTATTTACGGTATGGTATTAACGCAATGAGAGATGAAATAATTTTTGTTCACTTTTAAAATGTTTATTTGGTTGTTGGTTTTAGGAAAATCTAGTTAATCCTGTTCTGAAGATTAATGATGAAAATAGCTGTAAACGTAGTTATTATTCTCGCTATAACTGGGCCTGCTAAATCATCTGGTTAAACATTTACAAACACATCAGCGAGATTTTATCGCGTCACTCCCACTTTGCGCAATCACAATGTCAGCATCAAATATTGTCAAAACAAGCATGGCGGCTGTAATGAGTATTCGGGTTGATGAAACCGTACTAGGTACTTTTCGTAGTAATGATCAAACATTTTAGAGTGTATACATTTTCAAGCGTACGAGCGCTTAAAATTTTACTTATGGGAGCGGCAATTAAGCCACAATGAGTACCTACATTCCTGGTCGTTGATAACTAAAATGATTGCTAAAGCCACCTTGACACGATGAGAGTCTCTCACTCGGAATGTACTCGGACGCAACTCATACGTATTGTGCCAACCCTGGCAGATTTCCTAAAATGTAAGTTTTTTTTTTGTAGGTTAGGTACTCTTGATGGAACGACCTGTCGACTTGACCGACTTTATTGTACCATACACGAATAAATTACTCTAGGATGGTGCCAACAGGTTTGATTTCAGCATTTTTTCCATTTCCAACAAATTATTCTCAGTTCTATGTAGGTAATGTAGGTTATACGTAGTACACTATAGTTATTCTGTGGTTATGCTAGATAAATTAATACGATAAAGCACACTTTCTTTCATTTCATTTCAATAGCCGATGGGAAAAACAATGCGTTTGAGGAGCTTTAATAACCACCCGATTTTAAGTACTAAGGACAACAATCAATATTTTTATTGTATTTCTTACGGTAAATAGTCAAAATAAACTTCCAAATACAAGTGGTTCTCGAGTCATATACGGTCTTTTATTTTCTCAATTCCACCTGAATTGACCTGAAGCAGCCGTATTGCGAGATGAGTACCGATTGGTGCTGCGGGGACTTGACTCTGCTACTTATGCGACGTGTTATCTGGATATTGACTTCTTCAGATTTGATGAGATATTATGAGTAGGCGAATGTTCGGCTACTACATAATATCTGATACGCTCTCGCCTTACCATATGTTAGGTCTAAAGTAATTTAATTATGAATCAACCAAAACCCCTTTTTAAATCTGTTTTATTATCTCACTTGTTTTCTCACATATAAATAAAAATATACATAGTGTACTAAATATACCTACATATTCTGTGTCAATTTTGAGTTATGTAGGCCAGGTAGGTGAGTATGAAAGGTGTACCTTTCATACTCACCTACCTGGCCTACAGTTGGCCAGGCTGACGCTTCATCACTAATATAAAAAATGTTAATTAAATCTGTAAATTTTTATAATAATAATATTTTTAAAAGTCTGTCTGTTACGCTTTCACGCCTAAACAGCTGAAATAATTTGATTAAAATTTGGTATGAAGATAAAAGTTATCCCGGGGACGGATATAGGCTACTTTTTAACCCGATAATGAGCGCAAAGCCGTGGGCTGAAGCTAGTTGCAAATAAAACCGTGCCCGCAAGGGCCTTTGAACCTAATTATAGAAGAAAAGATGACACGAGCTTACACAAAAAAAAAACGATGTAATAAATGTATGATTGTAAAACAAAGAGCGGTACCTACTAATTGACCTTCATCAAATAATTCAACGATGCTGGTCAGAGAGCCCTTGACCTGGAATACCGTGGGCAAGTCCTTATTGCGACGAGAGATGTGGCGCGGGCGAAGGTCCTCCTGGAGGTTACGGGTTCGACTTCCGCCTTGGGACAAATGAGTATGATCTGCAAATGTTTGTTCAGATTGTTCTGGGTATTTTCTATGTATAATAAAAAATATTTATCTATGCAATGTATTATATTAAGTCGTTTCTTTTTCACTTCTTCCACTTGTGGACAAAAAATTGAAGTGAACAGTAAAATCATCTTATTTGATAATAATTTATAGTATAAAGTGTGACTTGTCTAAGTGCTTATTTTGTAAGCCTAAAGAAATAAAATATATTGAATATTGAATTTTTTGAATAGACAGGATTTATTTTAATCTTACTTTTTTTTAAGTGTTCGTGATGACGGGAACCTGCAGTTTACGCAGAGTCAGTGAATATACATTATTATGTAGATATAACTATAATGTTCAACTGAGTAATTAATTAGATTTCTGTCTTATTCTAGTATTATTCCGAACCTCTCAAAGCCCAGTTTGCCAATCCAACATCAACAGCAGCGCCCGAATACTAGATATTATTCGGAACTATGGAGAGTTCTTACGCGGAGGGTTCTCAATGCAAACTGGCCAAGTTTCGCCTAAGCCTGCGCTCATCTGCTCCCTACGTGTTCGATGGAGTGGTAGATTAAATAGGTATGTTCAGAAGCAAGGGTATAAAGTATTGTGTAAGGTAAAAAGATCATTCAAAATGGATTGACAAATATGTAGTAGAACGAGTAAGTAACTCGCATTTTTTTTATATATAATCAATGGATTTTCGTTTGACCGCAATCTCACATTGTGGAAAGTGACGACGTGGCCGATGATGTCTCTCGTCTCTTGAAGAGTCCCAGGTTTGTAAATGATCGGAAAAACAGAAGTATCCAGCTTCCGTGTAGGTTTTTGTTGAAGTGATAATTCAATGTTATAAAATAAGTTCAAAAAATATTCAGCCTTCTTTGACGATTCTACACAGAAAGAGCGCAAGATAACAAAGACCTTTCATTTCATTCAAATACCTACCTGTTATCATTGAAAGTCGGTCATCGAAAAACCAATTTAATATTGGATTGCAAACACGACTCTATCGTTTCGTAGAAAATGAAAAAAATTCATGAATATCAGAATTCAGAAGTGACCTTGGCAGTCCCAAGCCAATGTAACCCAATTTACAGTCAAAGTATGAGGCGCCCGCGGGACCGGCGAGCCAGCTCCAACAGACACCCGTAACAGCCTATTATTTATTCAACTTGTTGTGTGGAAGGATGAATCTTACGGTCCTTCGAATACCTTTTAGAATAACTGAAGAACAAAGAGATTTCGTTATAATATGCCCCATTTGGGGCAAAGCTGAAATGAAAAGGATTCCTGAAAGAGATTACACGCTCTGATAGTGCATGTAAATGACATGAATTCATTTAGCGTTTAATTTTATACCATTAGGAGTTAAACGGTGGTGCTCTGGGACTCTGTGCTTAAACCACCAATATAGAGCGCGCCGCCGCCGCCGGGTCTGCAATTTTAATTTTACAGTAATAATATGAGTACCCACGTAGGTAACATTGTGAACAGTTACCGTCCCACAGCACTCTATGCGCTGAACATAAAGTAGGTTTTGGCACGTATTCTTTAAATAGAAAAATAATAAACTCTAGGAAAATGGGTTGAAATGACGTTGCGCATGGTCGCCGGGGTCGGTGTGGTTCAAAATTGCACGCATTTCAATTGAAACGGTTTGCTAGGTGTAATAAATTAGGTAGGTAACATCATGTTCTAGATATTATAAAATAATATACGTTTGGTGTCAATAACTTCTCTGAAGGTAGGTAATAATATTAGAAGGTAAGATCGTCTGTTTTTCCCGTGAAATTTTCATCGCTCTGACGACACCTCGATGGTAATGTCATCTTCCACATCGATCAATTATAACATTTTTGATTATTTTCTTTGATTTATCAACTTCAAACAGAAAAATTATTAGATGTTGTCCTTCTTGATTTACTTGACACATGAATGTATAGATCTAGCTATGTGATTCAGTGCCTATTTATTATATTAGGCATTTAATTAACTTAAATAGGCAAGAAAGGAATGCTACATGGACGTAGTAAGACACGCACGCATGATTCGAGTTCAATGAATTCTATTAGCTGGCTAGATTCATATCATATCAAACATACGTTTGGTATGCCAAATGCATGTTCGTTATGGCATGTTAATTGGCTTCTATTATTGGGGGCAATTATAATACCTATCAAATTTTATATTTTTATTTACAATTTTAACTCCTGTATAAAAAAAAAACAGTTAAGTACATCGCCCAATCTTACACTTTTTAAAGGTTGTAGCGCCTTCTGCGCTTGCTAGTCAGGTAACAATTACATAGCCATCTGCGGCCAACAGCGTCATATAAATACAATAGCCCATTAGAAAAAACTTTTACTTACACTGACTCAAATTTGAAGTATAAAACAGTAAGAAGTAGAAAATAAGTAAAGAAGTGAGAGTCTAGTAAGAGGGTAGATTTTCATAATTTTCAACCCTAACGAATATGTTAATGCTTGAAGCTGTGCGACAGTGCAGCGTTAAAACTGCGAATACTCGACCGGCACTAGGGTGGGCGGAGTGCGGGCGAGCTGTATATATACTTGCAATGCCATAAGAATAAGAGCATTGCAGTGTAAGAGGTATCATCTCACTATAAGTGACTTAAGAGATTTGAGAATAAAATTGGTGAAAAAAATATTTACTTTTTATATGTAAGTACTAAATTATTTGAGACAATCGTAGGATATAAAATACCCACCAAAGAATTCCCCTCTTATGATACCTTTGTATCATTTGCTGCAGTGTCAAATAAATGCATTATCTATCTATCTATCTTTCACTTATAACATACTTATTTTATCCTACAAATTAATCGCTTACGCTTTAATTAGGACCACTCCCGGCCCGTATGGCATGTGTGTAAATTCAGAGAGCCGCGCGCAGCCTGAGCGTTTAAGAACATTTTCATCGTAATGCTATTTTATTCAAATAATTTGTTATAGCATTCCCTTTACTTAACTCAACTTAAACTAAAGGCATATGGTAAAGAGTTTTACCGGTAAAACTACTTTTACATACATAGAATATAAAAGATACGTAGGTAAGTACCTAGTTTAAATGAGCTCTGTTAGGTACCGGGAAGGGGAAATCGCTGGATACATTGAGCGCAGGATTGATCATTGTAACGATGACACTGTGATTATTGTGAATAAACTAGGCAAGAAAGAGACATAAGACAACTTTATGTTTTCGAGGATTTAAGAGGTAAAGCAGCGGTCAAAAGTCGCGTACACCCGCGGCCAGACCGCGGATGTGTTTATCCAGGTCCAGATCTTCATGCAAACATTGAGTCTGTTATCAAGCAATGTATATTCTCATTTTACAAACATTGTCGCATGTTTGGATGAGAAAAGAATATGTTTTAGAAAAGACTGTCAGTTTATATTAAAAAGCAGCATTTAAAAGAAATAAACCGCCCGGTCAGTGGTTAATAAACTTGTCGTTAACCCCTAAACTGCTCTCACACTTCGCAAATCGGTAAGTAAAAGCCGTTTAAATTGAATCCTTGCTATAACTACGCTATTACTGCGCCATAACGAGTCCAGAACGCGAAGGAGGTTCAGTTGAACATTCGGCCCACATGACACGAATGTTAAATAAAATTATACGGCTTAAACCGTATGAATACTAGAACAAGTGGTTTATTCAATGCAGGAAGGGATGAACATGAAATAGAATAGATTTTTAGTTTCATATCTTACATTGTGACCATCTACCTACTCAATGGACCGACGACGATGTAGCAGTCAATGGGCGTCGATGGCTGGAAACGGCTCAGGACGCGCCTATGTCCAGCATTGGAGGTATGTATGTGGTCTGATATGTTGAACTTATAATTACTTAAATCACAGAACAAGTTAACAGAATCGCAAAACAAAGGTTGAGTTATTATTATTTCGGGCAACTATAAAAAATATTGAGGCATTTGAAATGTGGTGCTGAAGAAGAAAGGAAAATGGATTAGCCGGACGGAGAAGGCTACTGACTACTTAGGCTGCAAAGAGTTAAGAAAAAAAGGTTTTTCATAAATACCATTCAAAACAGAAGAGTGAGAACGACATCTTTAAACGACATGATAGCTTCATTAAAAACATCATACTAGGTAAAAAAAAGGAAGGCGAGGAAAAGGAAGACCATGAATTAACTATATGAGTCTGATCAAAGAAAAAGCCCCTGTGATATCGTATAAAACCGCAGTGGAAAGAGAAAAGTGAAGATTTTTTTTATTATTTATTACAAATAACTATGTAGCAACTCGTGCTCCTTTAAACGAACTCAAAAAAGTTTTGCTGTGAATAAAAATAACATCTTTCTCAATAAAGAAAAGAGACATGGCGGGTTCTATCTAGCTTAATAGTTAAGGCATTCCTCGTTCTGCAGTAAGCAACTTATGCCCAGCATCTTTGTGCAAGCGGAACCTCGTCGTACAATGGCAGGCACAAGTTCAAAGGACCGCTTTGAATTCTTAATTCTGCAGACTTGGATTACCTTACTTCATAGTTGTTTCACAATCTTCGGGAATACTAATCACAATGTTCCTAGGCGGCTACGTGACTTTCTTTTCAATAAGCCTGCATTGCTGTATTTAACCCGGGGTGAATGAGGCGAGATTCTTTTACACCAACTATTGTATGAGCAGGGGATGCCCCAAAGTAACTTTATTCACTAAATTATCAAGGAACAAGGGCAACGTAAAGTAGATAAATAAATAATAATGCTAGATAATTAAAACAGCTTTATCCAACCCCAAGATAAGCAAAGCTGTGTTATGGGTACTAGATAACTGATATATACATATAATACAATACATTACATATAATTATCTTTATTTAGAAAACGACTGGAACACCCAGAACAATATCTACAGATCGTACAAACATTGTCCCGAGGCGGAAAGCTAACCCTTCGTCTTAAGCGGGCGGCCATCATCGCTCACCGCGCCACAAAGGTCGTCATAAGTTACATCATATTTTCTCCTAAAATTCAGAGAAACCTGTAACTTCTTTACAGGTTACAGGTATTTAAAGTTTTTCTAACAATTATCAATATACAACTATCTAAAATTACAGTGATATTGATTATTTAAACTTCTAAAAGGGGTTTTGCGTCATAGACTTGACGTACCCAAGCCGAGATTCAAGCGCCAACAGTAAGATCTAAACATATGCGTCAAAAAGTTCTCGGGTATCACACACCCGAAAGTACACTCGCCGGGTTAACTTTCTTGAAAAAAAGGGATTCGGTATTATTTAATGGACTACTGTATCGCCGTGTTCCTTTTCTTGTTATGACTCTTCTTCTTCTTCTTCATCGTCGTTGTCTTCATTGCTGAAGGTCGTGCCCGTCCTGGAAGGCTTTCACGGTGACGCTGATGAACCGCTTCCACACTACTCTGTCTTCGGCCTGTCTCAGGGGTGCAGGCAAAGTGAGTTCCGTTAGAGCCTTAATTTGATCAGACCAGCGGGTAGGTGACCGTCCTCTTGGTCTTTTTCCCTCTATCTTGCCCTTATATTACCATTAGTTTCTGAGGTTGTTTGGTTGCCTTCTGGCTATTATGGCCAAAATAGCTGAGAACTCGTTGACAATTTGGTTCTGATATTCAGTTGGTCGAGAATGGATCTGTTAGTTCGTTTTGCTGTCCACGGTATGCGTAACATTCTCCTGCAACACCACATCTCAAAAGCCTCGATCTTTTTTCGGTCTTGTTATGACAGGGATGACTATTTTAACGAAATCCTTTTGCTATCCGATCCGACTGCTCAACTAAGATCTGTCTTAGCAACTTATTTTCTTTAAAAAGTTATAAAAACATCTTACAAAAGCTCTTATTAAGCTAAAAAGAGAGCTTGTGTCATACACATTTTGTTTTGTTTGTTATATATGTACATTATCTTTTGTTTAAGCATTAATAAAACAAATAATGGCCTTTTGTACCCGAGAACAAGTATCTCGTTGAGGCGGCCATAGCTCACGGCATCGGACGATGTGCGCCATCCATTACCGGCCTCGGCGGCGAATCGCACCGTTTTGTTACACAAAACAGGCAATCTATTACGGTGCATTCGATTATAGCATGCAGGTAATTGATAGGATTGAGTGCGGCTTGCAAAGATTGCAGCTTCCATTATCCGTGGAAGATTTTAATAATTTTGTGATTATAAAATCAATCAATCTCGGAGTAGGACTTTAGTTTATCAAATAACTCTATTACGGTAAATTAAGTTTCAATAAAATCCGCTTTAGCGAATACAGTAGATATACTCCGAGACAAATCTAATAAATAAAAGCTGTTATTTGATTCAACTTTTTTTTTCTTAATAAAAAATACATTCAAATTAATAAATCACAATATTAAAATTAATATAATTGTTATAATCACTATTTAATATATTAATATAGTTGTTCTATTTACTTCGTTTCTCTACGTACGGTACAGGAAAAAACGGCGTAGCGTAGGTGCTTTTAACTTACGTATACCCGAACATAATTGTCTAATTGATTTTACAAAAAGCAGGTAGACATGTTTCTCTAATCAAATACTAATTGGTTCGAAGTTAATTGGATTCGATCAACTGAATAATTGAAATTCACTTTGATCAGGGTCATGTTCTCTACATCAGGTCAGGTTATATATGAGGAGCATAGCATGGGTTTGCTACGTTGCCAATATCTCGGCGAATGAGACTTGGTTAGCGAGCCGCTTCTTTTATGTGGATTTTACCACGAATAACTTACAGAACCCGTGACAGCCCGTTACTTGGCTGTAATCCTTGACGTTTGGCGAGCTAGCGTATATTATATTATCGTTAAAACTATGCTACGGGCACGACCCTGTCACTTGGGACGAAGGCATCCCACATCAATGTCACCAGATAGAAATGTGAGGTGAGCTTTCGGATATTTGCGATCAATATGTGTAAGGTTATGTTGTACCTATCTACTTTAGGTGTACATGTTTAGATTAGGTAGGATTATCTAATTTCTATCTAACCTATTATGTAGGATAATAGGTTAGATAGAAATAAGATAATCTTGTTCGCACTAGTGGTTTAACGACGTGGTTAGCGGCTGGGTAATTATGTAACTCGCGACCGGTTTGCGACAGGCGTAAATTAAGCAATCAGTGCTGTCAAACGTCAATTTTGTATTAGTTTGACACCAGCTACAACGTCAAAATTGGTCAAAATTGGCGTTTGACAGCACTGATTGCTTAATTCACGCCTGTCGCAAACCGGTCGCGAGTTACATAATCACCATACGGTTGTTGGTAGTAGACGCTTGTTATTATCCGCATGAAGCGCATCAATAGCTAATAAAATAAGCTATTATTATATAGTTACACACTTTGTTTAGTATTTAGTTACCTAGCTGTTAGTTTTCCCAAAATTATAAAATAAAATAAATAAATAAATTATAGTAATAGGCAATTGCATAACTCCTTTTTTTTCATTTATTTAAACGCACAAAACATAAAATAATCACGAAATATACAGAATTTGAATAATAAAGGTTTAGAACTTGATCATTTCACAAATTATGTGCATACTGAGAATCATAACAACAAAACGTGTAGAGCAAAACGTATCATAATAAAAGCTTTAAATAGAAAAAAATCAACCGGATAGGTACCTAGATCTATATATAAGTACACTTACATGTGCTCATGCACCCACGTAGGTACAATTACACATCATTATAAGCTTAGGATCAGGAAACTTAATCTAATTTAACTGATTTTAAAGTTCGGGTAAAACTATTATTACGGGATTTCTTCATTGCCATATAAAAAATATTCGTTTACTTATTTTTTTTACTTAAGTTTTATACCTGTGCTGTGCCTTATATGTGCTTAATAATGTGTAAAGATAGTCAACGACTGAAATCACCAGGGTCAACTCAAAAGCGGTTGTAAGGATTTATTTTCAGGTTGACTGCGTGACATTCGACATCTAGTGCATATAAGCTCGAAGGTAAAAACCTTGATCGTGAATAGACACGTGTCTATCCCATTCGATAACGGAAAATTTAATTTCCGTTCTGTTTTTTTTGATCGACTGCTGCGGTTTAATTCCTCTCCTCAATGTCCGTTCTACCAACGAATTTATATGCATCGACGATATAAGAAGTCTGAAATACAATTTTGTTTGTTTGATGAAATTGCATCAATATCCGCCGCTGCCGTCAGATTATATACCTATATGTATGTATGTACATATGTATGGATGGATCCGAAACAACAGATGTTATATTTTTAAATATTACCTCTGTTGTTTGCTTGTATTTTAAATAAAAACATAAATTACTCGATCTTTCTTTATAATCATTATTAACATGGTACCTATGTTAACTGACATGCTTCGCGGTGGCGACTGGAAATTGCAGTCCCCATTATGGAAATTAGAGCGGACATTTTTGCCGTTATCATTGGCATGGGTGACAGTTGCATAGGTTAGGTATAGACAACGGGCAAAAATCTCGACATGTCAATTTTCCAAAACGCAGTACGAATGTCACCTAAAGGGTTCGGGAACGTTAACCATATTCAGTTATTTTGTCGTTGTATCCATAAAATTCATATAAGATTATAGAATCATGTAACATGAACCTAACAGGTTCGCGGCCAGACGCAGGTTTGAATTAAATATCAGATGAGGCCGCGGCTGATTTGTGAGGGGATTGGGGTAAATCCATTTTTAATCTCTGGTCTTGTTTAAAGATTTAAAATAAAACAACTGGCTCGACGTTTATCATCATCGTCATTTCATCTAAAAGACATCTACTGTTGGTCATAAATACCTGCCTCAAATACGCCACTTCAATTAGTATCTACTGCGCTACCCGCAACCTTCATCAGGTTATTGGTCCAACTTGTGGATGGTTTGCTCTGCCCACGTTATGGCGTAGCAAGGAATTGCTACCACTTAATTTTTTTTTTTATTTACGAAAATGACTTAACTTAAAACTAAATGACCTACTTAGCTGCCTCACAAAAGAAATTCCTGCACTAGTCCATAATAGGTCACCATATAATAGGGTTTACTGACATTTAAACAAAAACAATTATGAACAATAAGTTACCCAGTCTACACCTTAGGAATTTCATAAATGTAACAGATGTTACATTTCTGAAATTATATAATAGGTATTTAAAAATATATTAATGACGTCAAGCCTCTGCTTGACGTACCTAATACCAAACGTATAAATTATTACAGCTAGCTAGCTATAACTGTAGTTAAATTCTTTACAAAGTTTAGCCGGAAAATTCTTATAAACGAAATTACTTTGGAAGTTTTTTTAGGTTACTTACCTACTGTAAGCAAAATCAATGACGAAATTCGTACGAAACCATTTCATCGTATTATCTTGTAGAAGGCGCAGATTAGGAGTTTTTGAAAATTACTACATGCGCATTGCTCATATTAATAAATTGTCTGAGATTAGATGAAGTCTTGAAACTTTAAACGCTTTGGTATCGAAATAGCTTAGGCACTATTGGCCCTTCTGCCCTTAACAATTTGATCTCCACTAGGCTTTAATTGTTTAGGCTTGCTTAGCTGCCAGCTAATGGATCAAAGTTGTTGTAACTGCGCCCATTGTAAACTCTGTAAACGATTGTTGGGGGCCGATAACAAATGTCTGCGATCCATTCACTTATGATTTACAGCGGTCCGGGATAAATGTGTTTATTTAATGTTGCCAAATTCTCGTGAATTACTGCGGAGAATTGTTGCCATAAACTATTTTGTTAGAGCCTAAGTTATTTAGAATCGCTAGATCGTCTTTAAGGTATCGAACTTAAACTTGTAAAACTTTTTTACTTTGTCTTTACTAATATTATAAAGAGGAAAGGTTTGGTTTTTTTAAACTACTGGACTGATTTGAAAAATTCTTTCACCGTTGGGAAGCTATACTACTATCCCCGGTGAACATAGGCTATATTATATTTAAAAAATAGTTAGGATCCGTACTAAAACGAAGCGTGCGAAGCCGGGAAGGTCCGCTAGTATTTCCAATTTCGCAGTTATTTCCAATAAATATTATTGTCAATTTAATGAAAATACGAGTTGTTGTTACAGTAGTGTCTTCCGTGTCTTCCTGATTCCATTAGGTTACTTATGAAGATTGCTTTGAGAATAATCGAGAATTGGGTCATCCTTGCGGCAGACAAACTGACGCACAATATTTTATGAAGATACTCGTCGTAGGTCGTAGGCCTACGGCGACTATCTTCATAAAATATTACAAGGTGTTATATAAGGAAGTCATCTTGAATCTTAAAACAGATTAGACGATCTAATTTCCTTTCTATGTTGATTATCTATCACACTAACAATATTATTGAGGTGTAAGTTTGTAATGTGCGTATATTTGTTATTCCTTCTGGTTACGCTTGTTGGGATTATTTGCAAATTAATGTGAATAATTATACCGCTGTCTTGATTGGATGGTATTTCACCTATCTATTAAGAATGTCTTATTTTAATAACTTATTTTGGTGAACCATCCGTCAAAGGTCGGTATAGATTGCACCGACACGCCCCATGCAGGGGACCGCCAGAAACCGCCATCTTGGTGCTTCGAGTCTTCGCAAGTCATTAGATCGACCAACACGCGTCCCGCACTAATTTATCTTAATAAAAGTTGGACTCTGATAACTCCGCATACCACCGCATCTGCTACGCTGGCAACTGCTGGTAATCCGCTTGTGTGTGTCAAAGACATTTCAGTGACGTCACGGGAATCCTGGCGATTCCAGAAGCACGCATTCTTCCGATCGAGGCGAGTGGTGAATTGAGGTGAGTTATTATTATAAGGCATTTATAGGTGATTGTTTTCTTCCAAGGCAGCGTACGTTCCAACAAGTGTCCATTCCCCGCATCCCGCAGGATTCACTTTAAGCTTTAAACCAGCATTCATTTATCCCAGGTCGTCCAAAGTTACTAGGGCTGGGCAACCGCTTAGAATAGAGGATTTAGTCCTGTACTCTCCATTTTGGTCCTTCGGCCGCACATAAGCTTAAATTAAGATCCACAGTCTAGATTATTCCAGGTTAAAAAGTTACGAATTTTAACTAGTAATCTATCTCATTGTTGCATATCGTCACACTATTCTCACCTCTATTGCATACTCGTTAACGTCTATATTTGTGTTTCATTACCTTACCTACCGGCAGAAAAATTAATTTTCTATTATCGTAATCTCGCATGTTTTATTCATAAATTATTGAAATACGATTAAATAATAGTTAATTCATATCGCAAAATAAGTTATTGGCATAAAATCATTGGTATTTCGCTAAATTGCATATCTTTTTTTGTTAAATGTAGAAGTGTGGGTACTGGGTAGTAAGACGTGACGTGTCCGAAGTCCACATTCCGCTCCCTAACCTTGAAAGGTTATTCGAATAACTACTTGGTTCTTAGATAGGTTATTTACCTACTCGGGAATAAGTAGTTATTAAACATTTTGTCATACAACTACACTAGGAGACTCCAACCGCATATGATTCAAATTAGTGCAATTTAATCATTAAACGTATAAAAGTACGTTCGCATCGCATTGTATGTGAATGATTTAGTAGGTACTTACCTACAATCATTTCATTATACCTAAGTTTTAGGTACTGTCGTTACCAACCTACCTATCATTCATTATAGGGTTTCCTCGATCTTTTGACGGGAATCTCTGAATTCGATAATAGGCAGGTAGGCAAGTTCGCATCATTTTTGTTTTCATAACTCGCATTTGAATGAATTATTATTAGTCATTCATCTTACTCCGCACTTTAGGGCTTGTGTTATCTTTCTGGGATAATGAAATAACCTTGATTTTTTGATAGGAATTTCTCGTTTAGAAACTTAATACCTACCTAAACATTTATTTACGTGTTCATCAATACTTAACGCTTTTCTCGCTAGGATGTAACAGTAGGGAGAACCTACAATTTGTACCTACTGCCTACATTCCTAAGGTATTACGAACGAAAGCTTCGACTATCGCATTATTTAACAGCATTTTTTATACTTACCTACCTCCCTAACTACTTGGGTATAGCTAGGTAATTACTCAATTGTTGTGGATCGCGTGAACTTTGTGGTTTGTGATACCTACCTACGCTTATCTTAGAATATTTTTTACTCGCATCGCATTTATTTTATTGTGATAAATAGGTCGATAACAAAGGTGCCTCGCTCGGTGAAAGTACCTACCTGTCCGGCCTGTTTACACAAACTTACTTACCTACGTGGTTTTGTTTCCTTTTTATTATATTTGATTCCCTTCGCAGTTTGTTTGATTTTTAGATACAAATTGTTTATCGTGTAACGAATTTATTAAAGATCATCATCATTTTTTATTCCTCTCTAAGTATTTTTGTAAAATAACGGTAATTAAATAACGTCCTGTTACCCTTCGCATTAGGGTTCCGCTTGAATCTTAGGGTTTGTTTGTGTGGTAGGTAATTCCATCAAATATGGAAGATAAAATCCAATTAAAACTTTATCTCGCAAAACGCGACGCATGTTTCGCACGCGTCCAGGCCATTTATGAGTCATCCAAGGCGTTGACAACTGAGCGCGCTCGCAGGACATTCATTGCGCAAGCTAAGCAAATTGATGCGTTGCGCGGTGAATTCAACGAGATACTGGATAATGTAAATCTTTCATCTATGAAACTGGACGAGAAATATGAAGTCAGTTATAGTAGTTTGAACTCATTTGACGACTTGGTTTGTGAAATAAAAAATACTTTAAGCGCATTATTGGAACCGCCGCCGGTGTCATCGCCCTCTGCGAGCTCAGCTGGCAGGAGTGCGTACCATATAAAGGTACCAAAAATTGAACTCCCCACGTTTGACGGTGACATAGAAAGTTTTCCATTTTTTTATGAAACCTTTAAGAGGGTGATCCACACAAACTCTGACCTCTCGGATTCAGATCGCATCCACTACTTATTAGGCTGTCTCAAAGGCAAGGCTAGGAATGTGTCGGCAGGTCTATGTCCGTCCGCCGAAAATTACCGAGTTGTTTGGGATGCGCTTATCGCAAAATACTTAGATACCCGCGCGCTCGCTGTCAATTATTTAAATCAGCTGTTTGCCTTAAAGTCAGCAGGTACATCACCTGCTAACTTAGAAAAGGTGTTTGATAAATTTACAGCAATTATAGCAGGAATCAAACAATTAAAAATAGAAAATCTTGCTGATTTTATTTTCACCCATCTGGGCCTCAAATTAATTGACTCAGATGTAGCAAAACATTATGAAATGTCCTTGCGATATCAAAGGGATCAAGAACTCGTTGACTACGACTATTTTGTAAAATTTGTACGCGAACAAATTAAAATAATTTACCGCACAACAGCGCCCCCGCGCGCTACCGCAGGGACCAGGCCTCCCTCTCCTTCCACCTTAAAGGTGCCGCAGGTATATGTAGGCATAGCTGACAATAGTAAATGCTCCCTATGTAGCACCACTCATCTACATCTATTCAGGTGCACTGGGTTCCAGAAACTGCAGTCACTTGATAGATTTAAATTTGTTAAAGATAATAAAATGTGTGTCAACTGTTTAAGCAACCGGCACACCACGCTGAAATGCCAATCGAAAATCGGTTGCAAAAAATGTAACGGCAGGCATCACACGTTGCTTCACTTCGAACAACTGCCGCCGCCGTGCGCTGAAACCAACGCCATAGTTTCTGCCCCTCTACCCCCAGTGACTGCCCCCGCGGCTACTTCTTCCGCTGGTCCTGTTGAAGTCTTGTCAGCAGCTCCCGAGCGGGTCGCACTATGTACACATTCCGCGGTAGAGGAGACCAAACGTACTACCGAAGTGTTGGCCACCGCTAAAATAATAGTGGTGAATAAAAAGGGTAGGGACGTAACGATCAGATGTTTGCTAGATCCCGGTTCGCAGAAAAATTATGTAACATCGCATTGTTGTCGCACGTTAGGTTTGTCGATTCGCGCGGCACCTACTAGTACCGTCAGAGGTATTGGTGGTATTTCTCAGCCTGTTCGAGGTTCCGTCGACCTCACGTTCCGCTCACGACTTCGCTCGCGTGCTAAGTACCATATCGATGCGTTAGTACTGGATCAAATTACCGCTCAACTTCCTTTGTGCGATATAAATGTCGCTGGGTTGAACCACATTGGTCCGAGCTTCCTCGCTGACGACACATGGAATGTACCTGGTAACATTGATATTTTACTTGGCGTAAAACTGTTCGCTAAATTGTTGCGACCAGGTTGCGTCACTGGTAAACCTGGGTGTCCTGACGCAGTCGAGACGGTGCTGGGCTATATACTTATGGGAGAGGCACCTATATTGTTACCTCTTTCAGACACGTTGTCGTTCCTCTCAACTTCTTGCCATGACGTTTGCGACCTGCGTCCGTCTATCAAGATTGACAAAGTCACCGCAGTTGGAGACATGAACAGTAAAACAAGTGAAGAGTTCTGTCTATCCACTAAAAATCGCACTCCTGATGACAGCTACGTAGCATTGGATAGCTCTTCAGTCGCCGTCGCTCGTTGCAGTTCTTTGTGCCTCGAGCGCGGACTTACCAAGCTACCTAATATCAAGCTTATTCACGATGACGTCATCAAGGAGCCTTTAGATAATTCGCAGTTGAAGAATCATAATCTTCCACTTGTTTCACCCGCACGTCTTGATGTTTTAGGCCGTGTTACGGTCGCGCCACTAAATGTGTAACTCTTCATGAGATTCGCATCGCACTCCTTTTATCAAAGTTGATAAATCGATTATATATATTATTATTATATGCCGCTCGTCATAACTCAACGGTAAAGTTATGGTCTATTCCGCAGCGCTGGCACATATTTGTCGCCAACCGCACTGTAAATACGCATCTTTTCAAAGTGATTGATCTACATACCATCACTTTACGAGCTTAACACTGGGTTAGCTTAACTGGAGACCTTGTGGAATTCAAAGCTCCCGCATTCGCTAAGCTTTAACCTTTCGGTACTGTCCACACTGCCGCCGCCGCACTTCTTGTATACGAAACCGCTTGTGTTTCTTCCCATTCGTGAATTTAATGAAACTTGTTTGCATCTTATTTCGCGATATGAATTGACCGATAAACTTGTCCGCTCCTTTTGGAATAGGTGGCGTATAGAGTATTTACACACCTTGCAATCCAGAGAGAAATGGAACACTCCAGCTAATCCTATAACATTAGGCATGGTAGTTGTCTCCATCCAGGACATTGTCATGCCCTTGCAATTTCCGTTAGATTTAATTACTCAAATCTTTCCGGACAAAAACGGGGTATAATTCGAGTCGCTTCTTTAAAGGCTAAAGGTGGGATTTTACAAAGTCGACCGGTTGTGAAGTTGTGCCCTCTGCCAACTCAGTAAGGTTTTTAATAGTTTTTGTTTAGGTCCTTAGTTTAAAATTAAGGTCTTGCATCGCATCGCTGTGTAGACTATAGGGTTAGTTAGTTAAGTAATTCTTAGTATCTCTATTTTAAGAGCTCTTGCTCTAACGCTTGCGCGTTGTGTTTGTTTATAACTTTAGATTACAATAGAGTTTGTGACAATATGCAACTAAGGTTAAATTTTCTTATTTTTCATACAGGATTATTTTATCCTTCAATTTCATTTTTATATCCCTTTTCTTCTGTGTTTCGAAAGTAGGAACTTTCAAGCCGGGGGAAATGGTTACGCTTGTTGGGATTATTTGCAAATTAATGTGAATAATTATACCGCTGTCTTGATTGGATGGTATTTCACCTATCTATTAAGAATGTCTTATTTTAATAACTTATTTTGGTGAACCATCCGTCAAAGGTCGGTATAGATTGCACCGACACGCCCCATGCAGGGGACCGCCAGAAACCGCCATCTTGGTGCTTCGAGTCTTCGCAAGTCATTAGATCGACCAACACGCGTCCCGCACTAATTTATCTTAATAAAAGTTGGACTCTGATAACTCCGCATACCACCGCATCTGCTACGCTGGCAACTGCTGGTAATCCGCTTGTGTGTGTCAAAGACATTTCAGTGACGTCACGGGAATCCTGGCGATTCCAGAAGCACGCATTCTTCCGATCGAGGCGAGTGGTGAATTGAGGTGAGTTATTATTATAAGGCATTTATAGGTGATTGTTTTCTTCCAAGGCAGCGTACGTTCCAACAAGTGTCCATTCCCCGCATCCCGCAGGATTCACTTTAAGCTTTAAACCAGCATTCATTTATCCCAGGTCGTCCAAAGTTACTAGGGCTGGGCAACCGCTTAGAATAGAGGATTTAGTCCTGTACTCTCCACCTTCCTTTCTTGACGGTCAAACGGCTCAAACGAATTTGGATAAAATTGAGTACCTAGATACCTTATATCCTGGATAAACACATAAGCTTACTTTGATCACGAAAAATAGCAGTGTTCGTGTGGAATTATCAAATGAGTAATTCAAATACAAACTTAGCCGGGTAACACCGCGGTGCATGCAGCTAGTGAAATAATCAATTGAACAAGCTAACATACTAGTAGGTATAATTTATAGGGCTACTTAATTATACCCTTAAGGGCCCATACAACCTCAACTTTGTGTGAAAAGGCTAGACATATGATTTTGCGTTCATAAGAGCGGGACAGGGCATTGCAACGCAAGTCCAAAAATCAAGTTTTAGCTTATTACCTATTAATTAGGACATTATTTGAAAAAACCGAAACACATAACATTTTTATTTATACTTAATTCTATTACCACGCTTATTGTCAAGATCTGAACTTCTGTATTTATTGAGAAATTTAGGCTTTAGTAAAGATTTAGAGGTAACTTTGCGATTTTTTTCTATCGAGAAAATTTTATGGAATCGTGTTTTCGAAACACATGATCGATAGATTAAGTCCTGAACTTTACCATATATCAATTTCAAAGTTAAATATTCAGTAGTTTAGACGATATGGACATCCGGCCGAGTTGAAAATTAGCAGTTTGAGGTAGTATACACTCTTAACGCGTTCAATGCCAACTGCAAGATTCAGCAAAGCGGCCCAAACGTGCCCGCGCGGGCGCGCTTTGTTGCGTTCTTATCTTCGATCACCAATACAACTAGATAACGGGTAACATACAAAATCAAAGCTAAAACCTATCTGCCTGAATATATACTTATACAGCTACATTTGTTTTCAAATGAACTGAGACAAAGGTTTTAAAACAGTTAAAGTTCAACCTAATACCAACCAGTGGTGGTAGGTGCCACCTAATGATCACAAATCTTCAGAACATGTCGCATACTGATCGTTCGTCACAGAAAGCGATTGTCATTTTCCATCAGGTGAGATTGTGGTCAAACGAACGTCTATCGACAATTATAAAAATAGACAGTATCTGTGGATACGACAGAATATCTGAATGATATAAAATATATATTATGCTAAACCATCCACACGGCTTAATCTAGCTCCGAGTAAGCAGAGCTAGTGTATGATACTCGTAGATATGGTTAAATATCCGTTTTAATATTTTAAATACAAAGAAAATATCCCGACTGGATAATTTTGAGACCGTAAGCTTTAACAGCATAGTTAGGTATTTATCTGTTGCATGAAACTTTGCCAAAATCGATCTACAAGAGTTCATTGACCGTTGTTTTGTGCAGTAGCCAATTTTAGGTGCCTATTTCACCTTACGAACTTGTAGTTTTTAACGTTTTGTGAGGCGCAAATTGCATAATTCTTAAGTTAAGCTAAGTTATGATTCTGATCAAAGTTAAGATGCTATTCAATAATTAGAACAAAGATTGTTTATTAAATAAATTTAATAGAATAATATAAAAAGATTGAATAAATTAAACATTGCCGTGTGGTGCCGGCTTAGTATTTGCACCACCCCAACTCTTCCCGCGGGTGTAGTAAGGGATATCCACCAAACTGCGATCCCCAACCTGCATGCCCAGCGTTGGGATTATGGGCATTACCGCCCATGATATTTATCTCATAGGTGGTAATGCCCATAATCCCAGCGTTTAAGCTAATAAGGTGCTTATCAAGGTGAGATCATGCGTCCAACAGTGGCCCAATATAGGCTGTTGAGGTGAGGTTGAAGAAATGACACAAACGAATATGTTTACCAGTAAACCATTTGATTAAGTTATGTTATTCTGTAAATGTGTAAATGTATTATTTACTAATAAAATCTTGAATCTTGTTAAGATCCAAGTAACCTAGACGCTGGTGTTTCACTAAAACCACATTTTAATTTCCAACAATAAATATCTCGAATTATAAAAAAGCCTTCTATGAAAACATAAAATTGAGCAATTAGATTTTATGTAATAATGTTTATCCAAACGTTTTGGTTTCGTCACTGGTCGAGCACTCAAACATTCAAACATTTTATGCATTAGGCAAGTGTGAATGTGTTTATCATGCTTAGGTATAAATGAGTTTTTTTAATGTAAGATCTAGGATAATAATTAATATAGGTTGACTTGTATTGTTGTCAGATCGTTCGTTAACTACAGTACCTAGATTATCAATTTATTTTTAAATTAAGTGAGAACTATAGTGAGACAACCTAACATAGGCTTTAAGGCACTATTATTACTTAATGATGTAAACTATTTGTATGAATAAATAATCTATCTATCACTGCCGGCTGTAGGCAGGGATGGAATATTAAAAAAAAAAAAACAACGAGTAAATCAAAACAATTATGGACTGTGTAAGCTGTTTGTCAACATCCGCGCTCTCAATCGTTGTAAGTGACGCTTTATTATGATTTACATCTCCCAGATTAATGAACTTCGCAGTTGGGGACAGTATGCCTTTATACAGCAACGCCCTCCCTTCTTTTAGAATTTATTTAAAAGCGGCCACCGCATTTTGACGCCCGTATGATGATTATGTAACTCGCGACCGGTTTGCGACAGGCGTAAATTAAGCAATCAGTGCTGTCAAACGTCAATTTTGTATTAGTTTGACACCAGCTACAACGTTAAAATTGGTCAAAATTGGCGTTTGACAGCACTAATTGCTTAATTTATGCCTGCCGCAAACCGGTCGCGAGTTACATAATCACCCGGCTGGTTTGGTTTCAAAACTTAACAAAATAAGAATTTATAAAACAACAACACAAGATTTCGTAGTTAAGAACTTTCTACCAGAGCAGCTATATTTTGTGTACGTGTATGTTTCATCGAGACACTTTATAGGTTTGTAGGATTTCCTTGCCGTCAGATAGCGGTCGTCTTTTCTTGGGCATTTTGTGGAAATAAACATAATCACTTACCCCTGGGGGACGAAACCTTTGGTTCGGAGAAAAATGGAAAATCTTTTTGAAGAAACAATCGTTTAGGAATTTATTATAGTAAATGGAAACGGGAATAAGGTTGAGGCATTAGATGGAAAACGTTATTCATTCGGTTCGCGCGGCGGCGGTAACCTACTTCCACTTTATTATTTGCATTGGTGGTAAGTAGCTGCTGGAGGAATTCAAATAAACTTACCTATGTCTTTTTACTAGACCTAAACAGCATCATAATGTATTGGTAGGCAGAGTGGAAGCGCGACCCGCTTTTCGACAGTATTTTCAATGATTCGTCTATTCCGCGATAGCATTTTACGAAAAATACTACCATAAGTGACCTTCATTCTAAGTTTTTATTTCTGTATTGTGTGGTATAATAAAGTGTTTTCCATCGATCTATCTATCTCTATACTATCATCATCATCATCATCAGCCTATAGCAGTCCACTGCTGGACAAAGGCCTCCCCCAATGAGCGCCATAGCGCCCTGTCTTCAGCTTGCCGCATCCAGCATCTACCTGCAGTCTTTCGCAGGTCGTCATCCCACCTGGTCGGAGACACACACAAAAATACACCTACACTACATAAAACATAGTCATGTAGAGAGGTCTCCGAATAATGATGACTGTCATTAAAAAAAAATTCTGGTGAATAATGATGACTGTCATTAAAAAAAAATTCTGGTTCTCTTGGTGTTCTCACCCCGAGGGAATAAGAGGGAAGCAGCAAGTTACAAGAGTCGCCGTTAGCATGTCCCCACGTTACATAAGTAGACGTTCCTAATTGACCACCGCGGTTTTCTAAAGATTTTTGTTATCCTAGCTAGCTATTACAGATATTTACAAATTGACATAAGCATTTTTTTTATGTCATAGAAAACCATAGAGTATAATAATCCTTTAAAAAACCTAGAACCAAGGATATAAACTAGTAATTGACAGAAAAGTTTTGAAACTCATAGAAGTCTATTGATTTCAAGATAATATGATTGTTCCGGAAAACTTGAAAGATATTTACAATCATGAGCCTACCGATCGGTATATATTTTCCTGTTTTTCATGGGATAACCAATTACTTCTCAGAAGTATGGTACCCATACTTTAAGGGACTTGGCAGCGCCTGGGTCACTTTAACAAATAACAAACCGAAGACATTTCAGCGAACTTTTGGCAAACGAGAAGTAGATCCCGAGACCTTCGTATTTTCGCAAACATGGGTCTCATAGGTCCCTAATTATTTACCGACCCTATCCTTATCAGGGCAGAGTTGGCCCTAAATTAACAGGTCGTTAGCGGCACGAGTAAGTGGCCATTCAGCGAGTCGCTTCATTCTGCTGAGGAGTCTCGATTACTGGAGGCTGTACTTATCTCTATGTACCACATAAGCCAGTAATTTTTCCCTTTTTCGACATTAAATGAGCGGTTTCAGTTTAGCTCTTCCCTTAGATACATGTCGAGTAAATTAATCTAGCCGTTGTTGCAGAGGTTTCAAAAGTAATTATTTTATTAGGTTAAAGTATTTTTTACCCAAAAACCAACTCAATATTTTTCAGTTTTTATAGGTTCCTACCTATAAAAACTGAAAAATATTGATGTAGTGTTTTTCGATTTCGATTCCGCTTTGGTCAGGTGACCATAGCGTATTCGACAATCATACGAAACATGTTTTGTTTCGTACACTCCATCACAACAATGAAATGCTTATATACAGTAAAAGAGCTTAGTTAATTAATATTCCTTACAACATAAACTTCTTAACATAATGTTTATGCAAATAATTAGTGGGGGCAACCCAACAAGAGCCTAACAACACGGGTGTATAAAGTGATTTGAGGCCGTAACCGCATCTTACACTTAACCTCCTCCCAAACTTTGTTGTTAATCTAACACTCACCTAATTTTCCTAAAACAGCTTACATGATAAGTCCTTTACAAAAAAGTTTACACAATTTTTCATGTATACAGATTTATTTACACACGTCTTTCATTCAAGAATTGCTACGTAATGTTACGTAGTAGGTAAGAGGTTGCGCGGCCCAAGTCGTGCACCCCGCGCGAGGGTTGGAAGCCTACTGCGGAAGATGTTGGAGCTTGTTCCATCCCGCATCAGCTCGGCGGAAACGCGCCTGCGCGGAGCAGGAACAACTTAGAACGTGCGAGTCAGCTGTCGGTGTAACTAAGGTCACTATGTAAAAGAAAATGCTCTTTTTTTATTCGTTAGCGGCGACCAACTGGTGAGGAAGGAACCACGCGGATGGAGCCCTTTGACTCCCGATTTATTCATGGCTTTGACGGAAGCGAAAAACATAAACTTGACACTGCATCCTTTCAAAATGCAAATTGGATTACGCGATATTACTATGCAGCGGTCTACCTTCAGCGAAATTGTACTTTTAAAGCTGAAATTCTTAATTTACGTTTTTGGTTATTTTAATGTTGAATGCTAGATTTGCATAAAACAATTTTGGCGTAAAGTCCGAGAACCGATGAATTTTATGATAAATTCTGGGCATCTCTGCAAAGAAAATAGCAATATGCATTTGGCTGCATTTTTGCCGTGGCAGATTACAGTGAGCAGAAGTGTGGCAGTTTTTAGATATGTTCAAAAAGGTTTCCAAAGGTTTCCTTCGAAGAACACTTTGCATTGAAAACGGACAAAAACCCATCAAATATTGCACTCCCACTGTATTCCTAAAAGGCATACATAGAGAGGTTCTAATCCCCAGAAGCCAACGCCTAAATTTAAATTTGATTTGACAGCTGTTATTTTGGATGTGTCGCAATTGCTTGCGTACCGTATTAAATCACTGTTTTTGCTTCGTTTATCTCAGTCTCGTGTCGGTTGTTAATGATAATAAAGCGGATGCGAGCTGCTGCCTCGAAGGAGACCACACTCATAAACTAGCAGACTTAGGCACTGCATCGCCGAGGATGCCTCGACCTGCTGCCACTGTGTGCTTTACGAAATTTACGGGTAGCTTACATGTAAATGGGTTGTTCAACACCTCGCTCAGCTCTAGATGTACCCACCTACCTTATTGACACCTAGTAAATAAGAACAAGTTTTTATTGTCTTATTCTCAATATTATAAAGGGCTTTGTCGCACACGCGATTATGTCGCCCTGGTGAGTTTAACAGAAAAACACAAAATCAAATCTAACTAAAATAAAGTTAACTTAGGTTGTTAAACCAGGTTAACACGAAAGCAAAGCTGCAATTTTTTTACTTTTTTACTTCGATTTGAGGGCTATTTGCCATAAAGATCGTTTATTGTTTATTTAGATTAGGAGGATGCTTTTAGGTCATACTTTCATGAGTGAACCTGTCTATCACTTTTCTAATGGTATATATATCACCTATACCATAACACCATAATATTATATTACCTATTTTATAACTCTACCTCATAACTTATTGGGCATGATTGGCTTCAACCTATCCACCACCGCTAAACAACGTCGCGTAAATACAATGAAAGCGTTATACTGCGGAGGTATTTTGATTCTACTGTGCATAAATCAACTGCCAGATGCGAACACCATATAGATGGAATTGATCTACCAATATTTTGCTTTGCCTGACAGAGTGCTGTCTTAACTTAGCACCTGTTTTTTTTGTGACGGTGAGAAAAACTACTACCAGATAGATCTGTAATAATATGTATATATACGGCCGTCATTTAACACAGCCGCTACATCTTATACTATAACAGCTTAACCTTCATAAAAATAACAAAGATTCTCTTCCTAAGAATAATAACAATAAAGCGGCATCCACTATAAAGGCTTACGACCACTAAAGCGAGCGAACTGTGTGCTAATGAAAACGCTAACGATATTAAAGCCCGGAGATATTAAGGCTAGGTGGTACTAGTTGACATTGGTTTAATGAAAAATTTCATAACGATGCGGAACAAAAGAACCAAGCCAGCGCTGGCTGGAGGCCACCAGCGTTCAAAGTGATTGAGAGCCTGCAGTGACCATCGCAACACACGTGCCACCGCGACACCTTACAACGCTGAAAATATGGTATGCGGCAGTGTGCACAAATTAATAAATGAACATAATTATGAACGTATGTGTTGCTGGCAGTCAAAATAAAAAAGCTTTAGACTATAGCCAACATTTTGCTTAGCTTATGACCTTGAAGAGCAATTTTCAATTTTTATAAAGTGGAGTGAAGTTTTGCACATAGCTTGACACATAAAAGAGCTGAGATCTTATGTGGCAAGTTCCATAGCAGCTCTTTAATCTTTAATCTTTTTTAGTAATTTTCTATCAGTATGTAATAAAGTGTAAATAGTATATAGTGTATTGAGTAATAGAGTGAAATGGAGGTCGTAATCAAAGTCAATCTTTCACCTTTAATGTAATGACCCTATGAGTTTAGTAACTATAGGTAACTAATATTACACAAATTTATCGACAAAATTCTTCATTTCAATGCCTATTTCGTAGAAGATCTAGAAAACTTAAGACTTAATGAACAAAGAAAGTTAGAATCAAATCATAGAAACAAATCAGAACAAGTATTTACAACTGAAACAATTGCGCTGACTGCAGACTATTGCAAACAATCTACAGGTAGCTCAACTGATCCATATGCCCCGCTGTATGGCAATGCTGATGCGTTGCGCCAGATACTTACCTCCTTGGTTCAAGCGTCGCTTCGAGCAGGCCCTCAGATAATTTAAAAAACAACAAGGATACTGCAATGTCTGACAGCCAGAACCAACAACTTTTTGTTAAAAATGCGCTAATGAGTCCGATAAATCATTATGCATACCCACATATTTAAAATGCTCTGGTCGCTGAAATTACCCACATACCTGCTCTGGATTGTTTGTTTCCAAATCTTGGAATCGACGTCATTTTTATCCGACATGTTTTTAGTTTATTGAATGAATACCTACATAAACAAAGCTGACTACATCAAAGAGATTTTACATATAGAGACGTCATACTCATTGTAAAGAAATAAAAACATTGCGATATTTTACTATAGCTACATACTTAACGTCGACGTTCGAACATACAACGCCGCATGGCATTATCTCTGTCACTCGTAAACTTAACGCATTGCTTGTTTCGTTCGTGTTGGTGGCAGTGCGGCAAAGCCGCGCGGCAATGATTGTTGAGTAAAATAAAATTCACCATTTTACATTTTAACATATTAAACAGTACTTACGTATGAAAAGATACACCCTTTCTGGTTTTTATAGTCCTTGTGTAGTTATTGCACTTTCGGAACACACAACTTGGCATTTTCGAGGTTTATTTAAGTATATTCCGTAAGTAACCTCGTGTTCAACGAACGTGCACGTCGCGGCCAGGAGCAGGACGGACTGAGTTCAATTAGGATACGTACCTGATTTTCGTTTTGTAAGGCAGACCTCGATACAACGTATCTACGTATATATAACATCATTGGACTACATACCATCATACCATCATAATGACGACCGATGTGGCGCGGTAGGCGAAGGTCCGCCTGCGACGCAGGAGTTTGCGGGTTCGATTCCAGCCAATTGTGTGTACGATGTTGTGTTCTGGTTGTTTTCTATGTATAATAAAAAATATCTGTCTATGTAATATATTGTATTATGTACATATATAGTTATCTAGTACCCATAATACAAGCTCTCCTTAGCTTGCAGCTAAGCAGTAAGCTGCTGTGTGAATTGTCCAGCATTATTATTTATTATTATACTGAATACTGAAACCACCACCAATGTTGCATAACGTAGTTTTTATTTATTTATTACAAGGAAAAACAGCAGCACATACAGTAAATTAAAGAACAAGAAAATAGAAACAGAAGGCTATTAAGAGGTTTTCACGACTAAGAAGAATATTAGATACATAAAAAGTATGAACAAGCAAAGAAAACAGATGGAAAATATTGGTGAAAAGGAATCCTAAATAGTTGCGAATATAAAATAAGACTTAGTGCTAAACGTTATTGCGCACCGAGGGTTACGTAGCAAGGTACACAGAAACATTACCTTATCTTATGTCGATGTATTATAAAGTTTGTAATGTAGGTATTTAGTGTATTTGTTACCAATTATTTATTAATGTGCCACCGTCTTTATTGTTCGTTCATGTCCAGTCCATCCCAAGGTTGCCTGGAAGAGATCGCTCTCAGCGATAAGGCCGCCCTTTATACCTTTATTCTAAGTTTTTATCTCTGTAATATTTTCTGTTTCGTGTGGTGTAATAAAGTGTTATCTATCTATCTTTATTCCTTATTTTTTACTATAAGTACTTTATGTAGCGAGCCCCTTACGACTGAATACTCAAACTTTGATTTGAGCCGGTCTCAAATAACGATTTTTAGACAGATTTTTATTAAAAACTAGGAAAACAAATCACCTTGAGACGTGCTTTAATGCAACTTGCGTTAGAATATTCGTGGCCTTAGAAAGCACTTGAAGTGTTAGAGCGATTCACGAATCAATTTGCACAAATATAAGAAGTCTTTCTTTTTCATTTCGATACCTACCTTAGGTATCGAAAGTTTGCTTTAGAAGCAAGCATTAAGATATTACCGAGTAGGAGTTGTTGCCATAAACCCGACATCATTTTCCAGGATCAGAGGTTGTCAAAGATGACCAGGCCTCACATAAACTGAATTCATCACGGCATAGACTCAGTAAAAAGGTCCAGTTATCGCCCCACTCAACCCTAAAAAGTAACCGGAAATCCACTCAGCTTTAATGGCACGATAGTCGCCAGAGTTTTGCATCACCATCGACCGTTTTTGTCGTTGTTGCCCTGTAATTCGTTTACTTATTTCTTTCGGCCATTCTGTAGATTGGCCTGTCGTGTTCCGAGATCGGCAACACAGTGCATCCGATCACATTCAAACAGTTTCACTACTAACCAGTAACAATGCTTTAACTAATAACATAATCGTCATATTCCAGTCTAGACCCGTCACAAAACTAAATGTATGAACTTACTGTATATAATTTTTTTTAAAGTAAATTTTTAAAACTTAAATTGGCGAACATTGTTGTTTGGCGCTTTACCAAGAGAAGGCATCGTCAAAAAGCCCATGTTTTCTAACGCTTCTTGCGTTTACCCTAATCAGCAAATTCTGCAGGCAGCTCACTCAAAAAGAAGTGTCGCTACTGTTTGTAATCTGGTAGATACTTTCATTTGGATTCTAGTGCCAAATTCAACGGATTGCATTGGAGCGTCTTTAAATAGCCGGCTCGGATTAAAAGGAGCCAGACACAACTGAAATCGTATTTTTATTCCATTTCGAACACAATGGCAAGTTCTTTAAAATATTGTGATTAAATTTTCGCTAGTCGTATTGTGATTCTTTTGTAGTTTTACTGGTGGATTCTTCTTTTTTATTTTCTTCCAAGTCCAAGTTTTATGTAATTGTATCGAAATAATTGCTCATGGCAGGTAGATAAAATTAAAAGTTAACGAGGCTGTAGATAATTTCCAATTTTAAGTATTTTCTATAGGAACCTAAGACGGAAGACGGTTTATATGTTTGCTAAAATTATAAGTTTTTGTCATCATCATCATCAAGCTATGATAGTCCACAGCTGGACATAAGCCTTCACTAATGAGCGCCATAGCGCCCTGTCTTCAGCTTGCCGCATCCAGGATCTACCTGCAGTATTTCGCAGATCGTCATCCCATCTGGCCGGAGGGCATCCTACACTACGTTTGCCGAGTCGCGGTCTCCAACTCAAGAACATGTTTACCCTAGCTGTTCTCGGTTCTTCGTTATTTATGGCAGGCCCACTGTTAGTAGTTAGTTGTTTAGTAGTATTCAGGTTTATTTTCGTTGTCTTGAAAATTGATCTAACTTGGTCTTACAGCTAGAGGTTGTCCTTCCTACTAGAATATTCCAAGAGCTAACAAGTCTCTGAATGCATGTCGTTCAACTAGCTCTAACAAGGCCCACTCGACTGGTGTGTACTCCCCTTAGTGCAGTGTGGAGTGCCCTTTGCGTCCAAATCGCCACCTAACCGCTTTCTATGGAAATAATGAACCCTAAGCTTGGAGTCGTGTGTAAGACGCGACTACAAGTCGCAACTCTGTTACTGATTGCTTCTTGATTTAAACTTATGTGTCAACATTACAGTGATTTCAACAATACAATCTAGATTTTTTGCTCTCTACTAGAAAAAAAACAAGGTATGTAGGTAGGTCTATTACGTAGGTCTAGTCTAGTGCGTTGCGAAACAGCTGGTCAAATCTGTTTTATTTAAAACATACATATAAAAATCGACTCTAGGTCAAGGTCGCTCGGCAAGCTATGGAAAAAACTATGCTCGGAGTTTCACTGAAGGATAGAATTCTTATCGAATACACCCAATAGAGAACCAAAGTTATCGACATATGTAGCTCTAAGAATTAGCAAGCTGAAGTGGCCGGCCATATCTCACGAAGAACCGACAACCGCTGCTGCTGTGGTAAACGTGTTCTTGAGTGGAGACCGCGCGTCGGCAAACGTAGTGTAGGACGCCCTCCGGCCAGGTGGGATGACGACCTGCGCATCCAGCATCTGCCCGCAGGCAGATGCTGGATGCGTCAAGCTAAAGACAGGGCGCTATGGCACTAATTTGGGGAGGCCTATGTCCAGCAGTGGACTAAAATAGGCTGATTATGATGATGATGTTGAAGAATCGACTAAGGGAACCTACCAGAGAAAGGACAGCAGTGTGGTGGGCAAGCCCCCCCTGTTTGGGAAGGCACGTTCAGCGCTGGAGATACGAGTGCTGCTGAAGTAATAATTGAAATTATAAGCTTTTCATTGCATTTTCTTGCGACTAAAAGTCGTAACTTTTCCATTTTACGTCTATTTATAGAGCTAGTTAACTTGAAAGCTGCGCCTCATTAGCAAATCTTAAGGAAAGTCTTTGTAAAAGAATCCAGCATTATTAGTACTTATCTTCCTTCTTAGTATTTTATTACCTTTGTCGAAGTGTCGTTGGTGTCGGCCTCTGTCATCGGAAACTTGCTGCTACAGAAAGGATTGGCTAAGGTTAGTTCTGCACGGTAATAATAAGCTGCTTTCGTTTTAACACTTTGACTGCTGAAATTACACGGTATGTGTTTTCTACTATGACTAATATGCGTAAATCCAAACTAGCGCAGCGGCTGAGAAAATACAGATCTGTGTGACTCAGCAAAGCCGTAATATTTTTCGAACGAAACGCATGTGCGGCGCAACACAACCGCTGTGTAGAGCGGCAGCACGAATTTTTTAAGTTAAAAAAAAGTTCGCTTTCGTCGAAAAAAAACGCAGTCAAAGTGTTAAAGTAAGCTTTTTGGTATGCATGTAAATGTTTTGCTAGCCCATTTTTGGGTTATTGTGTGGTATCTGGGTACCTAGTTACGTAGGTAGTAGGTTTATATTCTATTAATATTATACACGAGAAAGTTTGTGAGGATGTTTGTTGCTCTTTCACGCAAAAACTACTGAATGGACTTTAATGAAACTTCACAATAATATAGCTGACATATACAATGTGTATAGTCGAACCTTGATCAAACGAGATGTGCGAATACACGACATATATTTATCGATAAAAAACAAAAAAAAAATTATATGTACCTATCTCAAAAATAAAGCCGATTTAATAATTTTTTTATGAAAACTAATTCATCTGGTTTTTTCTTTGTGTCTTTTTGAGTAAACGGTATATTTTATTCAAAGTAGTCTCATTTGAAAGCTAAATAGTTTACCTAGCTAAGAAAATAAGAAAAAAATACAATTTCGGTACATAAGCCTGGTAAAATCAATTTTATTTTAGAAATTTCCAAAAAAACACGATTTTTATTTTATTTTTGATCTGTAACTTTAAAACTGGGTTATTAAGGTATACTTTTTTGCATATTGTATTAAACTCCACAATTTAGTCTACAAATCCTCCAAAAATTATGGGTCTATCTCTTTTCATTGTCATGTTATTCACCATTTAAAATAGGTACTTTCTGTCTTGTACAAAGATCAACAGGAATATCAACTGATTTAATCTACATAAATTATGAAATAAAACAAGGCAAGATAGGAAGAAATGGAATAAGGTCATAATGGAATTTGCCCAGCAGTGGGATAGTAACGGCTCTTTAAGATAAAGATTTAGTTTTTTTTTTACTCTAGAAAACCATTTATTCTTTAGTCTTACAAAATAAGCACTTAGACAAGTCATATTTTATTATTATTATATTATATTAGCCCGGGGTGTCCCACTGCAGGGCAAAGGCCTCCCTCCCCTTCTTCTACTCATCTCGGTCCTCAGCAAGGAGAACCCACTCCTTATTGTATAGGTCGAGCTCATCCCGCCATCTCCGCCTAGGCCTTCCACGTGGCCGTTGTCCGTCCGGGACCCAGTCAGTAGCGATCTTCGCCCACTGCTGGTCTGACATACGCCACACATGTCCAGCCCAGGCCCACTTGAGTTTGGCGGCTTTTTGGGCAGCATCGGCTATTTGCGTTTTGGAGCGCAGTAACGTGTTTCTAATGTGGTCTGTAAGTCTGACTCCCAGGATACTACGCTCCATAGCCCTCTGGCACACCCCGAGGCTGAACTTTTGGCTCTTCGTTAATGATCAGGTTTGTGCACCGTATGTGAGGATTGGGAGAATGCACATGTCCATGAGTGTCCGTTTTAAGGACAGTGGTGCCTTTCATTAGATGTTTCATGGACCAATAGCTCTTCCAAGCGTTTTCCGTGCGTCGTGCAACAATATTTTATACATTAAATTATTATCAAATAAAATTATTTTTTGTCCACTAGTGGAAATAGTGAAAATTTATAAAGATATATTGTATATTATCCAAAATATCTATCACCACGCGGGTGAAACCGCGGGGCGCAGCTAGTTATGTTATAAATAAGAGATAGGTATTTCCAACCGCATTTCCCGCTACAGTTGCCGCTGCTAACCAAAAATGTGGCCTCATTCGTGAACGTTTTGATATTCGCATCGTCATGCCATGATGAAATATCAAGGGTGTGGATGTAAAAGTCAGTTGCAGGGTCTGCAAGCTTGATAGCACGCTTAGTTTGCAGTTTCGTCGATTACTCAACGTTTATTTCCCCTGAGCGTACCTACACAGTAAGCCCCTAGATAGCACTTCGCATGCATTGCGTTGGTTTGTGATAATGATAACGAATTGTAAGCTTGGTATGGTAAATATCACAGACATTACCGTAAAAATAATATCCCTAGCTATGCTCCTATGCTATGCTCGGAGTTTCTCTGAAGGATAGGATACGAAACGAATGCATCCGACAGAGAACCAAGGTTATCGACATAGCTCAAAGATTCAGCAAGCTGAAGTGGCATTGGGCCGGCCATATCTCGCGAAGAACCGACGGCCGTTGGGGCAAACGTGTTCTTGATTGGAGACCACGACTCGGTAAACGTAGTGTGACCAGGTGGGATGACGACCTGCGAAAGACTGCAGGTAGATGCTGGTTGCGGAAGACAGGGCGCTATGGCGCTCATTGGGAGAGGCCTATGTCAGCAGTGGACTGCTATAGGCTGATGATGATAATGATGATGAATATACCTAGGTTAGGCACTTACCTATTTCAAATAATGAACATTTTACATTTTATTTGGTAGTTAGTAATTAACACTTTATTGCACACTACGAAAAAATTAATGGATGGATAGGTCAATTGAACTACCTATAAATTGTTTGTAACAGTCTGCAATTAGCTCAACCGTTAGAATTGTAATTATTAGTTCTAATTTGAAATACAATATTTAGTTTTTTTATTTGTTTATATTCTTTAATCTGGTGTGGTGGTGGTGGATTATTGTTGGTTCGTAATTTGTTTCTCCTATCAATTGAAAATTACGATAACAGAATAAAACAATAAGGTACACTTAGTATTTACACTTATAATATCTATTTCCTAAAAATCTAAGCCGTCAACATAAGGCAGAGTGCACAGAATGCCGGCAGCATTGCCACGTTGAATGGCAATGTTAATTCACTGATCAAAATAAAACAATTACACTTAGTATTTACACTTATAATATCTATTTAATAAAAATTAAAGCCGTCGAAATAAGGCAGAGTGCACAGAATGCCGGCAGCATTGCCACGTTGAATGGCAATGTTAATTCACTGACCGAAATAAAACAATTAAACTTAGTATTTACACTTATAATATCTATTTCCTAAAAATCTAAGCCGTCAACATAAGGCAGAGTGCACAGAATGCCGGCAGCATTGCCACGTTGAATGGCAATGTTAATTCACTGACCGAAATAAAACAATTAAACTTAGTATTTACACTTATAATATCTATTTCCTAAAAATCTAAGCCGTCAACATAAGGCAGAGTGCACATAATGCCGGCAGCATTGCCACGTTGAATGGCAATGTTAATTCACTGACCGAAATAAAAGGCGGAATTCCAATATTCTGCGGACTCTGTTGGAATTTTCTGTTCGATTTTGAAGTTAACAACCACTTAAATCTCAACAAGGTAGGTGCATGTCGAGTTAATCATAGGTATGTTAACTGTAAATATGGCGCTCTTTGGGGGAGGCCTATGTCCAGCAGTGGACTGCTATAGGCTGATGATGATGATGATGATGATGTTAACTGTAAATTTGTGACGTAAATAATTTCCAAAAACGTATTAAAACTCACAATCTACGTTTAGATAAGCCTGCAGGTAACATATATACAAATCTAGCTCAAATAAACTAACCTCAGAGAATATAGTTATTCTGTGCCTCAGATGCAGTGCGAGCTCACGTCCGTTATATAAAATAAATAAATAATGCTGGACAAATTTACACAGCATTATCTAGCCCCATGGTAAGAAGAGCTTACCATGGGGTAAATATACTAAAGTGTAATTGTTTTATTTCGCTCAGTGAATAAAATTTCATATACTAAAGGTATTGGTCCTTCTATTTATTTAATTACATCCATATGTATGCTTAGTTTTCACCGTACCGCTTTAAGTGATGCATAAGGTCAGAATACACTTAAAGTGAATTGAGCAAATTTTTGAAGAATTTGTTATCATTTTGGAAACAACGCATTTTGTAAGTTTTAATTTGAACTGTCCATAAATCAATGCACAAAGCGACATACCTACCTACTGGCGATAACACTTTTCTTTTTGCCAATTCCTTTTAATTCTTATAATGCCACTAAGTTATAAAGTCAAAGTCAAATATTTGTAAGTGCCATTCAATCTCAGTTATCAATAATTAGTAACTTTGTTGAATCCGACAAATATAAACAAAAGATCTAACTCCTACGATATAACTCATATTTTATTTTATTTTAATGCTAGATTGTGAGTGAGTGCTACGTAGTTCAAGACTTAAATAATTCCCCAATAAACATACATAGAGTATTGGTGCTATCTCCTAACAAAGGCAGTGAAGAGTCCGGAACAAAGCCCGCTCGAGGGCCATCGAATGTCGGGCGCAGGCGATAGTCAACTTTCAGTGTGCTTCTCTTCGAAGGCTATTTATGCACTAGGCATGATGTTTATATTTTAATAATATTATAAACGCGAAAGTTTGTAAGTATGGATGGATGGATGTTTGTTACTCTTTCACGTAAAAACTACTGAATGGATTTTAATGAAACTACAATAATATAGCTTATACATCAGAATAACACATAGGCTACAATTTATAAAGATATATTGTATATTATCCAAAATATCTATCACCACGCGGGTGAAACTGCGGGGCGCAGCTAGTCACAAATATTACTTTTAACCGACGACGATACAAAAACAAAACCCCGCCGCACCAGTTTAGGTTCTTAGGATTAGTCTTTACAAACAATTTTGGTTCTACATGGTGAATATAGGGCCTGATTATGGAGCCGGAGTGGGAGTTGGTGCTAGATACATAACTATGTTTGCGTCGATGATACTGGCTAGGTGACCTGTAAGAGAGCCAAGAAGCAAAGAAATGCAAAGCTTCCACTTCCACTTCGAAACCGCTTGAACCATTAGCTAAAATGTACTAAATAATGATTAAAAATATCACGCATGCCTCGATGGCAGTTCGTCCAATCTCGGTTTTCCACTTCTCCGTCAAGATTCAAGATTATTGCGGAATATGTTGTAAAAGTGCTTAAAATTAATACCTATGAAGCCAGCGGACGAAAATATCATCAATAGCTGCATCAAGCAATACACGTCCATTGACAGAAAATACTCAATGCTTACTGGAAATAATAATTAATCCTATTTAGTGAAAATTCATGTCCATTAATAAATTAATATTCATGTTCCAGATGAAATTCAATGGATGAACAAAAACGTGAAGAGCTTCGTTTTATTACCATTTTTCAATTAATTGGACAAAAACTGTTTGTTCAATGTTCGATTGGAGCGTTAATGGAAATCAGGTCGAGTTCTTCACAATTTTCAGCAATATATTTTACATTTAGATCAGAGAGATTTAGACTTCCATGAAAGCAGATTTTTTAATACTTCTGTTTGATTGAAAGCATCATCATCATCAGCCTATAGCAGTCCACCGCTAGATATAGGCCTCCCCCAATGAGCGCCATAGCGCCCTGTCTTCAGCTGATTGAAATAAAACTAAACAAAAAACCGTTTTAATTTTTTTCTGAGTAATCATCAAAAGCGACTCCGTTGCCTATGTCCAACCTACCTAAATTAGTCTTGGGGTGCTTTCTCACTAACGCAATGTTTAGCAGCGGCGACGACGTTGAAATGCACAAACAACAATATACCAGCCAGCAGAGAAATAGGCCAATTAAATTGAGAAAAAAAAATGTTTAAGAATACTTAAATACACATAAAATAATTTTGATACACGAATTTAATGAAAGAAGAATAATGATAAGAGTATTCAAAAAAATATTGTACATCAAAAGTTGATAAAGAGGGCTTCAGAATCACATCCTCTCGGCTTAGTACACCGAAATAAATAAATAAATAACGTGGCGTTTTGTATTATGAAGGCTCCTACAAAAAAGGGTTGTCTTATTTCGTTTTACTTGATTTACAAAGATAAGTAATTATGATTTACAAAGATAAGTAATAAAAAGAAAAATAATAAGTAATTATAAATCATCATCATCATCAGTCTATATTGTCCACTGCTGGACATAGGCCTCCCCTCTGGCGCTCAATGGCTGCAGCGCCCTGTCTTCAGCTTGCCGCATCCAGCTAATCCAGCATCTACCTGCAGTCTTTCGCAGGTCTCCCACCTGGTCGGAGGGCGTCCTACACTACGTTTACCGATTCGTTCCTAATTATACATTCATATATAAAACTCTACAACCTAGGTTTCTTAAAAAACTAGTCGTAAAACTTAAGAATACATGAGCACTTTGATAACTTTACGAATAAGAGCCCGCACAAAGTTTCCCCACAACAAACAATTTAAAACAAAGCCAAAAAATCCGAGCCTTAATAAACTAAGTTTTATTACCGCTTTCTTAGGTTCCCGCAAGACGGCATTTACAACTTTTACAGAGTTTAAAATTTCTGCGGCTTCGGAGTTCTTTGGTAAATATTGATGGTACTCAAAAACATTTTGTATATACACAAGAAATTTTATTAGACTTTGTTCATGACGATAACGCGAAACCAATGTATTTATTAACACGGATCGTTTGACGGTGGGTCTGATCTGCATTTAACACATTGCGTGCCCACAACACACAGTGGCAGTGGGCCGGCCATATCTCGCGAAGAACCTACGGCCGCTGGTCAAATCTGTTTTATTTAAAACATACATATAAAAATCAACTCTAGGTCAAGGTCGCTCGGCAAGCTATGGAAAAAGCTATGCTCGGAGTTTCACTGAAGGTTAGAATTCATAACGAATACATCCGACAGAAAACCAAGGTTATCGACATATGCTCTAAGAATTAGCAAGCTAAAGTGGCAGTGGGCCGGCCATATCTCACGAAGAACCGACAACCGCTGCTGGGGCAAACGTGTTCTTGAGTGGAGACCACGACTCGGTAAATGTAGTATAGGAAGCCTTCCGACCAGGTGGGATGACGACCTGCGAAAGACTGCAGCTAGACTGGTTGCGGAAAGCTGATTACAGGGCGCTATGGCGCTCATTGGGGGAGGCCTAAAATAGGCTGATGATGATGGCGATGAACACACTCGTTGCTATTCTCGTTCATATAGCTACGGCACGATACAACTAAATATAATAATTCGGTAAGCTCTCTACAAACAGATCATGTGCACCATCTCATGCACTATTAATAACAGAGGTGTAGAATGCCACAGGCACGGAGCGTTCATTAATAATTCCAGGGGGGTTTGAACCGCACTAATGTTGCTGCTGGAATATTTCCAATTACAACTCAGTGTGAAGGACCCCTTGTCTGCTGTTCAGATTTGCGAGGCGAGGGACCAGAATACAGCGGTGCGTTTCCACGTTTTTCTAAAAAAAAAAAAAATTAAAAAAAAAGATTATTAAATTATCGTCTAATATAAAGATCTTAAAACGTAATTCATAGCAAACAGGGATAATCTGTTGTCTATTTACAAGCTTTACATAAATGAGGAAGCTCACGGGCGATTACAATAACCATAATATTATTTGAAAAAGTGACTATCAAAAAACTGAAACCGAAAGAAAGGAAACACAATTTTATATCTATCTGTTTGTAATTAGTCTTATATTTCCAATTGATCGTCTACATGATTTAAAAACTTCAGGTATTAAAAAAAACTTCATCAATAACTATCAATATTTCCTTTCGATATAAATTAGAATATTGTAGCTAACATGGGCTCGCGCAGTAACTGGGTCAAGAGAGGCCCTATTGGACACAGTCTGCATGCACTGTAATTCCGCGCTGCAACTGACGGCCAATTTGGGACAGTTTCAGAACGCCACGTGTTTATGGACCTTGCCTTTAAGCACTTGCATTCATATTTACTGACTAGTTTCAGTTTCAATAAACAGTTTGACCGGTATTTGAAGAAATGGAACTTGTATTGGTTGAGTGGTCATATCAATATTAAAATGGCAAAAGTTTGGATGTACGTAACGCAACCGTGTTTGGAGTATGTATATTGTTTTGGCCAGAAAAATGTGCCAGTTCAATACGAGTAAGTATAATTTGTTGCACTAATATTTAATTGAAGCCAAAGTGGAGTACGAGACAAAAAAAATGTGGGAGGCCTATGTCCAGCAGTGGACTAATATGGGCTGATGATGATGTTGAAGTAAAGATGTGTGTGGCACATATTGTAGTACATTTTTTCAGATTAAACTTATTCCCTCTGGTTTAGAAGACTTCTTCGGGAAAAAATATCCAAATTACTTAGGTCAGTTAAAGTGTTAATTGAGATTTAAGTGGGTATTAATTTTTGTTAATTAACTGGACTGACATAATCAAACTAATGATTCAACTAAAAAAACTCTATTTGATATAGTTTTAACTAGATTTCAATATTCATTGTGCTCCTAATGCTAGAGAAACCTACGACTTAGGTAGGCCGATGACGCTATAGTAGGTAGATAGCTTTTAAGTACCTAACCTACATTCGTAGGTATTTCCATTACGGGCTCTGAACTCTGTACTGAGGCGTCAGGGCTCTTCACTTGAACACTCAGAGTGTCCCCACACTCTCATGATGGGATGGGGCGGATATGCTCGGAAAACGTGTTTCAGGTATTTTTTCCTAAATACACATATTGAAACATACGAATTACGGTTTTTTCTAACTGAACATTTATGTTTTACTATGATACAAATAAACGCATTTGATTTGATTTGAATTAAAGTGCCAGTTTTGCCCTGTAGCTAAATAAAAACTTACATAACATTTTCATTGTTATTGAACACGGAAAAAGGAAATACCAAAAAATGGATAGGACGCTTGCAATATAATTTTGAAACTTCACTAGTTGTAGTTATCAACTCCATTAGGCCCAGATTCCACAATATCGGAGATATGCGGAAATGTCCGTAGCGGAGACGAGAAGAGACGTTTTTCAGATAGGCTGCCTCCATCGAAGCTGTGTGATGCGTATTGGCTCTAGCCATTGGACTAAAACGGAGATGTGTGCTGGGTAAAGCGGAGATTGTGTGCTGGTTCAAGCGGCTGAGCTACGTGCGGCAAGCGTTGGATGTTTGTTAAAGAGACATAGCTCACATCTCCGCTCATCTCTCCTAGTCTCTGCTGCATGATGTCACCAGCTTACAAGGAACAGGTCATAACTCCTCTTTGATATTTTTTATTTCTTCGTATACAAATATGACGTCTCCGCTCGGTAGTCTCCGCTGAAGCTGAGCATAACGACGCTCTATTGGTTGTTTAAAACACTTTTATCACGCTCATCTCAGCTCAGCTTTGGTGGAATCTGGCCCTTATACTAGCATCATCATTATCATCATCATGTGGTAGTATTGTTTTGAAAAACTAAAAACCCTTTTTAAATAACGTAGTATATTTATGATGTTTTTTAAGTTTTTGGAAAGAAACACTAACCCCTCAGGAATAAAAATTGTATGGGATAATTTCAGGATTATTTTCTATACATTATCATTTCTTCAAACTAATATCATAATTACCATGCCCCTCTAGAACGAGACTAGTGACATCATGTGACCGGCACATCACTAGTCACTTCACTTCGCCGCAGCGACTCCTTATTTCTATGTAAATGTTCACGCTCGCTTATTCATGCCGATAGGTTTGTCTGTATGTTGAATTTCAATGTACGCTCATTTTTCTTGCTCTCACTGTGTGACTGCAAACCTGGAATCCTTGTTTGCGTTTGAAAACATACTGATATCTATACGGATTTTTATTCAATTTGAAAATAACGTTTCCGCGAAGCTTTTGACAAAAAATTTCAAAGCATTTTTATACGAAGTGTAAATACACATTTGTTCATAGACGCAGTTTATTAGTGCCTACAAAAAATACGTGTAACCGAGCGTGGTGAAAATCCTAGTTTTATAAATAGCTAGGTTCCGGCCCGGTCCAATATGTAGGCTTCATAAGCCACGTCGTTCGGGACGAAGCACGAAAATAAAATCAAGTTTATGTTTTACGTGTCAGCCTTGCGGCCGGAATTGAGTGTATCCAAACAAAATATGTAGACGGCGACGTGCTGCGTATCACACGCCCGCCTTAAATTACCCACATTTATAACGTGGGTCAAAGGAAATGGGTTTTATTTAAAAAACTGGATGGGAAGGAAGGGTGGAGTTGGAACATACGGGTGGAAAATATAAAACACTTTTATTACACTGAAACAGAATAATATACAAAAAAATCGTTTCTTTGTTCGTAGGCGTAAATCAAGAGGCGAAGACGAAGCCTACGCGTTATATCTATCTATATATTGTATCTCCGCTCGTACAGGTCTTTTAGGTTATTATCAGCATCAGCCTATGTTAGTCCACAGCTGGACATAGGCCTTCCTCAATGAGTGCCACAGGGCCCTGTCTTCAGCTTGACGCATCCTGCATCTACCTGCGGTCTTTCGCAGGTCAGAGGGCGTCCTACAATACGTTTACCTAGTCATGGTCTCCACTAAAGCACACGTTTGCCCCAGCGGTTGTCGGTTTAGGTTATTATGCTCCTAACAAAATACTTAATTATGTGACATTCTCTTTAGTTACTTACAATCAAATAATAGAAACATTACAACTAGTATTTACAATTGAAAGTTGCAAACAATCTACAGGTAGCTCAACTAATCCATATCAATAACAGTCGGAAGCGTCCCTAAGACGCTGGCTGGATTGCCCGCTGTATGACAAAGCTGATGCGGTACGCCAGATACCCACCGACCCAGCCTTCGAATCCCGGATTTTACTTTAACTTTGTATAAAATTGAGAAATCTGCATAATATTAATAAAAATACATATATGTTATTTCCTAAAATTATTTAACCACCAAATATCTTAAGCATAAAAGTCACCGTTTTATGCTTAAGATATATTGATTTCAATTCATTAAATATTCAACTGATGCTCTACCATTTATTAGTCACTAATAGGTGGGAGCAGTCCTTCACCGTGTGTGAGCCGTCTAAAAACATTGATTAATTCCCAACGTACGTGACGCACCCGACGTTTTTGCGTCTACACTCTACACTATGCCCTTAGACCCTGTAGAAATGTTTCAGTACTACAACAGACCAAACGTTTCAATGATAAAGATAATGTACGTACCAAATTTGTGGCATTATAAACTAGCACAATCAATATCGAGTGAGAACTCGGTAACTCCCTATGGATTAGAATAACCATTCAAAAATTACGTTATGCACACTCAACGAATTCTCAGTTGTTCAAAATGTATTAAAATAATTTTTGAGCATTGTCAAGACATCTTACGTTTTCGCGTGTTTGTTAATTTAATTAGTATCTTGTTTTATATCGGTCATCGAAACAATGTAAGCTCATTTACGTACGTACATAATCGTATAAGTGGTATCAATGGGAAAGATGGAAACTGTGCTGAGAAAAAGTGCTTAGAATTGAGAATAAGTTCATTTTTTTTTTTCTTCTCTTGCTCAAATAGATTATTATTATAGCGTTGCTTAGCCGGTGTAAAACTCAAGTCATAGTGCTCCCTCGCTGCGCTCACGAGTAACTATGTTTTTTCAATTTTTTTTCGAACACAAGGTCATAGTGTTTTAAAGATACATGTAAGCCGAAGGATACGACCAGCCCCACAGAAGCTGGCTTACTGTGTATCTACCACCCCAATTGACTATATCATCATCGTATATAACGGAGCGTTTTGGTCTCTTGTTAAAAAATATTCTGTCTCGATGATTGTTGAGATATCATACATTCATACATGTATGTGTTATAAATATATGTTTTTACCTAGAAAAGGTAATCTGTTCATAGTGATCACAATCGTTTAAGCTGTATCTTCAACTGGACATGAGTGGGAAGCTCTATATATATACACGCTATATATACATATATATATACGCTGAAGACTGGTCACTGAATTTTTGTATTAAGAAAAATTCGAACAGTTTCAGTTTATTTATTCAAAAACATACAACAAGCTGACTTACCACACCCTCGGCCAAAAATTCTCCCAAAACATACACATTTTAATATTCATACCTCAAAGATTCTTATCGTTTCCTCCTCGCACCAGAGGCTGACCCACGGGTGCGCCTGACCCCACTCGGGAAACCTGAAAAATCCTCTTAAAAATATGCAAATGAAATACCCCTTCTGTCCGAGGCTCGCTGAACAAACAAGCGGGGAAGTAAATGAGGTTTTGATTAATTAAGGGATATCATATTTTGGGTCCCAAAATCTGGAGGTTTCGATAAACGCCTAATTGTTTTCAGTATTATTACCTTTATAACCTTTATAAGGGGTGACAGAGGGGGGGCTTACGGTGTTTTTATAACTCTTTAACTGGTGGCCTGATTTGCTAGAAACTTACTGCGAATACTAAAACAACAAAATCATTGAAAAACTGATTCAGCATTTTTCATAATGTATTATTTTCTTTGGAATTGTATTAATGGCGTGCAATGTGGTAAAATTTACAATAAATAATTGTAAATTTTAACACATTGCACGCCCTAACGGCACAATATACAGGGTTATTGGTAATTTGACGTATTCCCGTTAGGAGGTGATAGGGGTGACTATTTGCGATAATTTTCATCCCCATGTGTTTCGTGCAAAAGTGAACCATTTTTAAGTTATCATGATTTTTAGCTTTTTGTAAAAAAAGACAAAAGTGCAACATCAAAAATTTATTTAAAAAAAACTGTCTATTTAAATCTATTTTTTTCTTCTGATTTATAAAAACGAATAAACACTGATTATTTATCAATATTAAAACAACAATTATGTTTCCAAATTTAAAAATGCGAGATGAAAAACGATATTATTTCATTGTTCATTGAGATTTTGTTCCACTAAAATGCCTTAAAAACTAAAAAAAACGTTATGAAACTTGGCTTGCAGATTATTTTAAAAACATAACGGTTTTCTTAGCTCTCCAATAATGCATAACAACTATGAACTTATTTCAAAGAAACTGAAAAAAACATCGTTACAAAGGAATTTTAATTTAAATATGAATTTTTCGTTTTATTTACATTGGGTATTGTTTTAAGTTAGTTTTATAGAAATTTTATAGAACGACCTTAGGTTTAGTTCGTATACGAATTTCCGCCTGCTTCCTTTGTAACGATGTTTTTTTCAGTTTCTTTGAAATAAGTTCATAGTTGTTATGCATTATTGGAGAGCTAAAAAAACCGTTATGTTTTTTAAATAATCTGCAAGCCAAGTTTCATAACGTTTTTTTTAGTTTTTAAGGCATTTTATTGGAAAAAAATATCAATGAATAATGAAATAATATCGTTTTTCATCTCGCATTTTTAAATTTGGAGCGATAATTGTTGTTTTAATATTGATAAATAACCAGTGTTTATTCGTTTTTATAAATCAGAAGAAAAAAATAGATTTAAATAGACAGTTTTTTTTAAATACATTTTTGATGTTGCACTTTTGACTTATTTTGAAAAAAGCTAAAAATCATGATAACTTAAAAATGGTTCACTTTTGCACGAAGCACATGGGGATGAAAATTATCGCAAATAGTCGCCCCTATCACCTCCTAACGGGAATACGTCAAATTACCAATAACCCTGTATTGTGACATTCCTTTAACAAAATAACTACATAAATAACATCAATTCGCTTACCTACATCAATCAAAAGCAATTGTGACGTATAGGTAAGTTTTCTTCATACTTTTTCACGTATCATTTTGTATCATTATTTATAAGTGATACAAAAGAAATTCAAAGCACGTTTTTTTTTTTAATATTTCATAAATAAAGGCCATTTGGGACGATAATAAATAAACAAATAATGCTGGACAATTCACACAGCATTATCTAGCCGATAATATTTGTTAATAAAGCTCAGGTCTGGGCTACTTTGGAGTTTTAGTAATAGTAAAAATCAATATTCGTTTTAGTGATAACTTAATAAGAGAGTTTTAAGAATCTGCATAGAAACTCCTTTTAACAACTCGTTTAGATATTTGTGTTTTGTGTTCAAAAAGGTTATTCCTGTATCAGGAATTAATATTATTTAATATTTAATGTTGCGGTGTAGCAAAGAGTGGGTCGAAATGTTAGTAAAAGGAAAGTTTGTTCAGCGACCTGTTGTTTGGAGTTAATATGAATCAGCCTACAGCTCACGGGAAATAGGCTTAAAGAAGATACATTATCCTAAATCGTGGGTGAAATTAAATAATAAGTAAGTGTACTTAGTTCTTGATTGTGAAGTACCAGACATTTTATTATAATTATACTTAATTGATATCGACAGCGTTACTACATTGTATTGAATCTTAAAACCGTCAAAATCACGTTCACTAAAATATTCTCCGCATGTAAAAATAACATGAAAAGCTCACAGATGTTAATAATATTTCTGACTACTACTAAGCGTGACGTTCTTAAACGGAAGTTTTCGCACATTAAAATTAACTGATGAAACACTACCGATTTTTTTAAACTTTTCTGTGTCATTATTGTGTGCTGTATTAGTTACTTTAGATTAGATCTGCTCTACTCCGTTAAAGCAGGTTACGGCGTAGCTAGTGGTCGAAAAATAACTGAAAAACTGCAGTTGCACCCAGTGACGCCGTACGAATAAAGGATGGCATAAACCACGCTATAGTAAATGTACATTCTAAAACAGGTAGTTCAAAATCCATTGGTTTCGAAATCTACTCCAACCCCTGAAATTTTCGATTTGCGCAAAGCGAGCCCTAATTCTGTTTATGAGTTGGCAACTCAACTTTTTCTATCAAAAGTTGCGCGGTCGGCCAGTTATAAAAGTATTTAATTTCCCACCAAAAGTGACATCGCACCCAATTTCAAATTCACTTTAATTTTTGTTACGGGCAAGTGGTCGGGCGTCGGATTTTTGGTTGAAACTTTATAATACAATCAACCCCGAGAACGGTATTCTGAGTTTGGTATTCCGATGCGAATACCTCTACCACAGCACAAAAAAACTAAAAATACCCTTTCCCTACCCTTCAAACTGGAGAATAGTCACTATCAATCTGTTTTTGTTGCACATGACGATGTAAAACTCTTTGTTCATTTTGACATGAGGCATAAACATAAAGCATATTATGAACTTTTATTATATTCGCTATGGTGATTATGTAACTCGCGACCGGTTTGCGACAGGCGTAAATTATGCAATCAGTGCTATCAAATGTCACTTTTGTATTAGTTTGACACCAGCTACAACGTCAAAATTGGTCAAAATTGGCGGTTGACAGCACTGATTGCTTAATTTACGCCTGTCGTAAACCGGTCGCGAGTTACATAATCACCCGGCGGCCGGATGTCCTGGGTGTTTGCCATGTATAGTAAATATGTATATAATAAAAAAATATCTATCTAAATATTAAGTATATCAGTTAATATTACCCAAAACACAAGCTCTGCTTAATTAGGGGCGAGATGATGTTGTGTGGACTATCCGCCAGTATTTACGAGTACTTATCCAAGCTAAAGATGCAAGATAACGTTACCTTTGAGTTATGGACTAGGTATATGTTTTCATGTTTTATTTTTTACTTTAAAGTTATAAAGAGTGATCCTCTCATCAAATACTGCCAACATTAAGTCGGCTTAGTATGCATAAACTGAAGCTACAAAAAGCTTTATGCTTACAAGCATTCAATAAAATTCTGTAATTTCTTTAGCATAGCTGGCAGGCTTATAAGCCCTTGCGTAACGAATTTGACTTTACAAAGCCACGTTACATAGCTCTGACTAAAAAAAACGCAATGCAATGTTTTTTCTGTGTTTTATCTTCAAGAACTACTCAGTTGCTTTTAATCGGTGTCTTAAATAGAAGAAATAAAAGTGGTAAGTGTTGCAAGAAAAAAGTACTTAAGTGTTGCACTTTCTAAACACACAACATGGCATTTTAATATTTTTCATACTTACTCAGTTGCTTTTAATCGGTGTCTTACTTGCGGTCTAACTAAATTCTCAGGTAAGTTCGCTTGCACGCTACAAGCTATAATTCAATCTCTCTCAAAATTATATATTTTTGGAGTAAAATATTGATGAAAGAAACTACAGATGGACGTACCGTATGCACTATCTAGAGGTTTTTTAATCTATGGTATTCTGTGACCATACCGTTGTCATAGTAAAGTGATTGGTTAGCAGAGTTCGGCCCCAGTACTTGTAGGTCTATTTTTTTACCATTTAAGGCGTTCGGGAGGAAAATTGTTATAGACCTGATTATATCTTCAAGTCTATTCTACCCCTAAAACACCTAGGCAGTCAAGATAAACAGCCCCGGCATAATCCAAATTTTTAACCCCACTAAAAGAGCCCTTCATTTACTTTTTAGGATCGTCCATAATTTTGGCACTTCTCTGTGTAATTATAATAAATTAGATTAGTAGCCATCAAAGCAACAAACAACAAAATTAAATGAGAGTAAGTTTTTATTTGAGTCGTGTGCCCTAAAACTCGTGGATATAATTTAGGTATCATATATCAGCCATGTACGACACATCAAACTTAAGATGTATAAACTACCAATCAATCACCTTAAACATACATAATGCTAATTACCTCCTTAATTGAGACTATGTACTCATATTTTATTACCAAGGTAAATTACAACCGAAAAAAAATTAGGAACTAGTATTTACAATTGAAAAAAATCATGTAACTGCAGACTGTTGCAAACAATCTACAGGTAGCTCGGAAGCGTCCCCAAGACGGTGGCATGACATGGTTATGAAATCAACATCATAATATCTCATTGATGTTTAGCTCGCTGGTTCGATAAGTAGGTATGACGGTAGGTATAGAAATAAATCCGAAATCAAGGATTTAAATCGTTAGATGCGCCCTGCCTGAGTCCAAAAACTGTGGCTTTGTCTTTAAATGTGTGCGTGCGTCAATACCAACGTACGCACACTAACGTGTAGGTAGGTATTTAAAATAAGTGTTTTTGCCAATAAACCTAACTTTTATCAATGAGATTTTACAAATAGAGACGTCATACTCATTGTAAAGAAATAAAAACATTGCGATATTTTCTATAGCTACCTTCGCCTAGCGTCGACGACGACGTTCGAACATAGAACGCCGCATGGCATTATTATCTCTGTCACTCATAAACGTAACGCATGCATTACTTGTCTCGTTCGTGTAGGTGGCGAAACAGCAACCGCGCGGCACTGATTTTTGAGTAAAATTAAATTTATTTTATGATTTTCCATTTTAAACAGTACAAAACAAATAGAAGAAATAAAAGTGGTAAGTGTTGCAAGAAAAAAGTACTTAAGTGTTGCACTTTCTAAACACACAACATGGCATTTTAATATTTTTCATACTCCAAAATCCCGCTTCAACGTACGTCCGCGTCGCGACCAGGAGCAAGACGGACTGAGTTCAATTCAGGCACGTACCTGATTTTCGTCTTGTTAGGCAGACCTCGGTACAACGTATCTACGTATATATAACATCATTGACTTTTATTATTACAGTTGTTTGTGCAATAATATTGCACTCGTTTTTGTGAAAAATAAATGACCTATTGCCCTGAAGTCGAAAATATTTGAATGTCAATCGTCAATCATCATTCGTGCGTACGACGGCTGTGTACGTCGTACGTACGGATTATTGACGACCTAAAGAGTATTGCCGAAAACCTAATTTTATTATTATTACCATTATGTGTGCAATCATACTGCAACATGTGTATGTAGTTTCGTGAATAAACAATATGGAATTTTGGAACGATTTTTAACAAAAATCAGCAAACTCCACGCGTTTGGCTCAAACTGTCTTCACTCACACTGTGAGTTCAAGTGAGTGAGCTAACCTATGCCGCGTGGCAACAAGGACGCGCGGTCTAACCACTGTAAGGGCACATCTTACGATTTAAATCTTTGTCCGAAATAGCAATTTTACAAATTACTTAGTTAGAATTAAGGAAAGGTATCAACTCCTTAAAAATATTACAAAAACATTGAAAAAACTCCACAAATCAAACACCATTTATCGTTTATGGTTTTAAACATTTAAGAACAAATACACAGACATGACACTCAAAAGCTATATGTGCGTAAATGTATTTGGGATACCTACTTTAATTCTGTGTTCTCTAATTATCTCGACTTTTTCGAGTATTTTCTGTGCAAAAGAACTTTGTCTCGCACTTAGTTTAATTAAATTAGTTTACAAAGCCAAGCAAAAAGTTAAATCAGTTTCACGCTGTACCTACGCAATGTCGGTACAAGAAAATTGTTTTTTCTTCAAATATTACAGCTTAGCTTTATTTCCTTTATGTACCAACTGTGCATATAGAATCGTGCTAATTAGAGATTTAGGTACTTTCATCGTTTTTCAGGGACGACTGACCGGTAAATATTTGATTGTTTATTTATGTTAAAACTGAAGTTATTTATTAGGTTTATTGAGTTATTATTATTATAATTTATGTATGTATATTATAATCCCATTCCATATTGTATTATTATATTAGTCTAATTTGTTTTTTTGTACACTTCCTCTATCTGTTCCATCGCCTCTCCTATAAACCTAAGGTTTATTGTAAGAAAACTCTCTGTTAGGGTTAAGTAAGCTCGCCTATGTAAATATCTTTTTTTAGTTAAGATATTTTTAATTTTTTTGTGTACAATAAAAAATTACATAATTGTTTATTTGATAAAGCAATCGGTGAACTCGGGTATTCATTACTCTAGCTATAATTTATTTAGTAAATGTTAGCCAGGATAAAGATGAAGAAAACCTTAGTACTGGATTAATCTATCGCCTATGAAACGAAAACAAGAATGTTTATACTATTTCACGCCTCTTAGAATAAAGGTCCTGTTAAGATATTTGCACTGCGGGGCAGACAGCTCCTTATTTATAGGGGTCCTAGTTACCCGTAATAAAAAAGCCAAAAACCATCCACCATACAAACAAGCAGTAAAACTGCTACAAAGAAAGCATTTTATATTCGAACACTACAATATAATTAACTTGAACCTGTCAGAGCGGGTAACCCTTTGACGGTTGGTTGCCTGATGACAACAGTGTATGATTACTCTGTTGTCATCAGGCAACCAACCGTGATGTAAAAGCATCCGTATTCATTCCCATAATTATCATCAAATAATTATGGGAATTAATAGTATAGAAAACTCTTTATCACTCACTCAAAGAGAAACAATTAACAAACTAAAAAATATGGCCTGTCTAAGTGCTTATTTGTAAGCTTAAAGAAATAAAAACTTTTCATTTTCAAACGAAACCAACATTATACAAAATATGTGACAATTAGCGGTCTTATCGCTCAAGAGCAATGTCTACCAGACAATCTATGTATATAATCGGTATCGTGCTAGGCCAAAGCAAATCCTAATAAATAAAAAAAAACATTTTATTTTAGATAACAGCGATCCATAATTTGTTAGTAAATACCTATATATTAATATTAAGAACTTATTACTCGGGTAAGTTTTACCTAATACTAAAAATAACATTCCCCATAAAACATTTCCACAGGGGAGAGGTGATTCTACCTGCTATTGTTTTTAAGATGGTGTAACAATGTCGAAATTGGGTGAAATGACGTGTCTTGAATGTGAACTTCTGGTTCCGCAGTGTGTGTTTCATCTATGTTTTTTTTATTTTCATGCACTACTTATTTGTCCTAATACCATGTATTTGATTAGTATGTTTACAGACTGACGGTTAAAAGAAGGGGATACAATTAAAAATTCCAGCCATTTTTATTGGGTCACTTATTATCGGAACCTATCCTATTCCAAATATGTTGATAGTTTTTTATATCAAACATGGGTAAAAAAAGGTCGCAGATTAAATTCTTGGCAACCTTTCTCGTTGCTTTTAAATTATATTATTTGAAAAGGGACTGATTTCTTTACAAAAAAGAATGAATGAATGAATGAACACTTTATTGTACTCAAAATAACACCTTATATCTAAATCTTACATAATAACAGTACAATAGGTGGCCTTATCGCTTAAAGCGATTTCTGCCAAACACTCTTTTCTATTATGAAGTAGGGTACTATTCAACTTGACTGGCTCTAACTTTAAAGCTTTAACAGTACCTTTTTTAGTGTTCCGTACCCAAAGGGTAAAACGGCACCCTATTACTAAGACTCCGCTGGCCGTCCGTCCGTCTGTCTGTTTGTCTGTCCGTCTGTCACCAGCATGTATCTCATGAACCGTCATAGTTAGACAGTTGACATTTTCTCAGATTTCTGTTGCCACTATAACAATAAATACTAAAAAATATAATAAAATAAATATTTAAGGGGGATCCCAAACAACGAACGTCAGTTTTTTATATAGATAATGGTACGAAACCCTTCGTGCGTGAGTCCGACTCACACTTTGCCGGTTTTCTTTTTCTTTAATTATAATTTAAACACGACTTCTTCAAGATTTCTCCATTCGGTCCAATTCTTTAATGCGAATTGAACATAAGCTTTACCTATATTATTATTATCGAAAATTATATTTAAATGAAGACTATACTAATAATAGACATAACATAGCATAATACATAAATCTACCAGCAGCAGAATAAAAACAGATAAAGCTGTGTTTAACCAACTTTTTTCCTATACCATTATTAGATATCCGTGTCAGATTAACATGATGCAACTAATACCTACTTATAAAGTACGTGGATTGACCTCGGATAAATCGAACCCAGCCAGCGTGTAAAAAACATCGTCAGATTATCGTGTCCTACGCCCGACAGGCTGTCACGCGGCGATGAAACTGTCAAGCTCTGACCACCGTCCACCTGAATCGAGCCCACCCTTCGTTACATTTATTTTTTGCGATAGGTAGGCTACTTCGTTTTTGGTTCTTTACACTTTGACTGCGATTTTTTTCGACGACTGCGATCTTCTTTTTGACCTAAAAAATTCGTGCTGCCGCTCTACACAGCGGTTGTGTTGCGCCGCACATGCGTTTCGTTAGAAAAATATTACGGCTGTGCTGAGTCACAAAGATCTGTATTTTCTCAGCCGCTGCGCTAGTGTGGATTTACGCATATTAGTCACTTGTAGAAAACACATACCGTGTGATTTCAGCACTCAAAGTGTTAAATATACCGGCATGGTGACTGACCCTGGAGAAGATAACAGACGATCTAAACTATTTAAGTATGTATAGGTATATAGACTTTAATGCTATTCTTACTAGAAATGTTACGTAAAGTTTGTAAAATCTAATGGCCTAACAAGCTCACTAACAGCCTGGCAGAAATACGAAGGAGTTTTTTGCCCTGCAGTGGGTGACCAACGTGTAAGTCCACGTTAAATGCAATAATCAAAATTATAATAATATTTTAATGTAAGTTGTGTTCAGCTGCGCATTCCACTGCCATATCCACAGTCCACTGCCATATCCAATTGGATATGGCGCAGATGAAAACGCTTACGCTGGCTGTGCCAGTGGAAACCCGGCCTCAGAGATAATGTATGACTACAAAAAATATTGTGGTGACACAGTGCATGATACAATCAATATGCGGCGAACGCGTTTTATTGACATAGTATTTTCATTAACTCCGGTAGTAACGACCCAGTCCTTGCCCAATCACATAAAAAAGCATTATAGAATATATGTAGATTTGTTTTGTGACATAATAACGAAGTCTCTCTCAATACAGTTCAGTTAGTCTTAATTTTCTTACATTTTATATCCCTAGAATATAAAGTAAAGTAAAACTTAATAGTAAAATGCTAAAATATTTTTTATTTAACACTTTATTGAACATAATTCACGGAAGTATGTTACATACGTGATAGGTAAAATGCCGATAGTATTTTTAAGCAACTTGATGACCCCGTGGACCTCGTATTACCGAAAAAAACTCTTGTCCTTTTTTAAATTCTGTATTTGAGCAAACAAAACTTTATAAAATATTGGTGTAATTTGTTAACCAAGCCAAAGCCACCACCGGACTGTCCAGCATTAGGTAGTATTACAATACATGGCTTCATGTCAGCAGCGGTGCAGCCCGCGGCGCGCCGGCGGCGGCGGCGGCGCCGCCGGCGCGGCGGTGGCGCGGACGGATGGACAGACAGACAGACAGGTAAGAAGGTCCTGAATTTTCACCTTTCGGGTACGGAACCCTAAAAATGGTTTGCTATGTGCAAAAAATTACGTACCTGCTTGCATTATTTTGATTTTATTGTGCGACTCTATTATTAATATTTTAGTAATTTGTATTGATAAATAGGATTGTGAATCTGAAACAGACGAGTTAATGAATTATAATTGTTTATGAATCTCAGAATAAATACAAAACCCAAAATATATTTGAACTTTCAGCCATCGCAGAAAAAACCACCTTCGGAATCCCGACCTCAAACATAGATTCATTGAATAAATACAAGCTATTTTTCGGCGAAACCCAACGCGCGCTGTCCCGGAAATCATGCCATTATTTTCAAAATAAAATGAGACAAGTTGTCATTAAAAATGCAAGCTGTATATTAAACAATTTGTTTACACTTTCATAAAATAGTCAATCATTGTACGCAAAGACCTAATTGTTACCATAGCGAAGCGGAGCGTGGGGGAGCGAAGATACAAATAAATAAAAAATTGTATATGCGCGGTGGGCGAAGGTCCGCCTGCGACGCATGAGGTTGCGGGTTCGATTCCCGCCTCGGAACAAATGTGTGTACGATCTGCAGATATTTGTTTCGGGTGTTCTGGTCGTTTTCTATGTATAATAAAAAATATCTATCTATGTAATGTATTGTATTATGTATATCAGTTATCTAGTACCCATATCACAAGCTCTGCAGTTATCTAGTACCCATATCATAATGCTGTGTGAATTGTCCAGCATTATTTATTTATTTATTTTATTTATTTTCAAAAATATTTGAAACAAATACAGTTGGAACTGTCTCCTGTGGTAGCTATATATTAAAATGTATAAAAAATCTACCAACAGAGTCTAGATTACACAAATGTACTCATGTTGTAACAGTCAATTGAGGCTATATTTCGACATAATTAGGTCCGGAATGGCTAAAAACAGCCCACACATGAAACAGTGTTTATTGGATATTGTCGATATACAGTATACAATGTATTATAGAAATTTTGATAAGCACTTATACCTACAATAGTAATACAATAGCATGCACCATTTGGCATGTCTCGTAGATTCGGCGATCTGTGTAAATCGCGGAATCGAAACGGAACGAATCGCGAAATCCAACATAAATGAAACAAAACAATCCTGTTGATCGGACAGCCGAAACTACGCCGCCATGCGCCACTGCAACCACTATGCAACATAATAAAAATTTTTGCAGCACATACAAATCGTTTTCAAAATATTGGAAAATATAACAAACGGATCTTTTCCTATAGATTTTTTATATATTATTTATATTTTATTAATGTAAAAAAATAATCAGGTTATTAATAATATATGTATGTATGTAGGTAGTTTGTATCTCAGCTCGTGGTAAATGTATATAGAAGTGAAATATACAGCTAGTCGGATTGACGATATGTTAATCTTCAAAGCATCAAGTGAACACAACAAAATGATTGCAAACTCCGACTTTGATCCTTACACACAATGAAACTTGCGTCTTTTTACAAAGATCTTAGTTTAAGCTCTCTGTAAAAATACAAAATATTTCTGACAATATTCATGTCTGATTGTGCAATTCTTACTGAATAAATTAAATAAAATATCCTTGGTTTTCTGATTTTACCTGTTATTAGCGAACGATACCTACTGTTAGGTACTTATATGTATGTATCTATATACTCACAAAAATTTAACAATAATTTATATATTTAGTAGGTATATTGGTACTGAGATAATTATATAGTATCACGAAAATACTATATAATTATAGTGAGGTAGAGAATGAAGGTTTTGAACCATCGAGTTCTACCTCACTTTGAACTTCCAGAAGTAGTTAAGCTTGTTCTCGTAGTCAGGAAAGCAGAGCGAAGTTATCAGAGTTTTCAGTTGGGCGCGACTGTTGCGATCTTATTTACATGCTTTGCGTATACAGATGTTCCGAGTTGCAGTAAAAGAAAAACTTCGAACAGCAATGCAATTTCAACTTGCTCGACAAGCTAATGAACATTTCTTATTTCCAGCAGTTGCTACCTAAAAATGTACTACTGATATTTGAGGTACTTTTTTATATTTATACTTGATGCTTTGTTTTTGTAATGTCTCGGCTCCAATATTTTCACAATGCCAGCCAAAACTACGGAATAAATGGACAGAGCCAAAATTGTCCATAGAAATTATAGTCTAAAAACATATTTACATAAATACTGTTTATCCCGGTAAAACGCTTGCAAGGAGGCGAGTAAAATTATTAGCTATATTTTAGCCAAACTCGATGTGAAATGTTTGTAAAAAAACCACGACAAAACGAAACAAAAAACTTACTTGCTTTGCGTTGAGTTTCAGATATAATGAAGGAACTCAAAACAAACATTGCGCACGAAAAGACGTGGCAACGGAGTAAATTTTAAGTTAAGTATTATTAAGTAAAAGTTTGTTTAAAAACATTGTACTTACATCCGATTTGGAGTATAGTACAAAATAATTTCATAATGGCTTAGCCCTTTTCGACGACAACTTTTAACCCTTGCCATAACGATAATAGTAGGCACTAAGTGCTATTCTCAGTTAGCCCCACAAAGACAGGTGAATGAAAATAACGTAAGGGCCAGGGGCGGAAGCAACTGATGGACGGGTCCATTATCGGGCTTGTTTTCACGGACCACGGTCACAGACAAACGGACGGACGGACGGGATGCTCTTCCTGAACTACAGTTAGGATAACGCCACACAAGGAAGAGCTTCGCTTTCTGCTTAGAGCCGAGCGACTCGATTATTTACTGATCCTTCTACAGGCAGCTAGGTGCGTCGCTCACAGGGTGCCACTGCGAGCGACTAGCCAACAGACATTATTGCATACGTCACATAGTTAGGCGCGTCACGCGCAGTCGGGCGACTTAGTATACAATACGTCTGTTCGCTAGGATCAGTCACTCAGGGAGCGGCTTGGCTCTCAGCACTAAGCGTAGCTTTTTGTAGTGTGGCATTAGCCTTAGGTACGTTGATGTTGACTGAGACGAAACAATGAAATATCAGAAATGTGTGATGAAATATTAAAACTGACGCATTACGAGCCAAAACACAACAAAATATTACAGTGTTTTTCAAATTTTATTTTAAATGATCGCAGGCCCGGCTATAATCCCTAGTGGATTAAAAACGTTTGAACTCTCTCTCAAAGTTTTTAACAACTCTCTACCATGTCACTTTGCTGTAAACTTTCAGCTTTACCAAAACTAGACCGACTCGTCTTTCTGGTCTCCCTTGCTTACATGCCTCGAATCTCATTACTCTCTCTTGTCTATTTTTGAATTAATGAGACGTTGTCGGATGGCAGGGATGACATGACACACTACCACAACCTTTATTCTGATCGTGAGTTGAGTTCTAAGATTTTTTCTATTTCGGATATATTGCAACGAAGATATCCATACCCACCTGCAAAGAGGTAAGTATAATACTTACCTCTTTGCAGTCGATAAGTATCGGTATCAGTATCCGCTTACTACACCGCTGTGGCCTCTGTTTTCGTAACATTTATTCACTGTAGACATGCAGCCTTCTTTCCGACTCCGCCGATAACTGCCTCAACGGTAAACCACTCTGAATAACGGTTATCGCGAACTGGCTTTTTACAAAACTTTTAGGATAATCTTCGCTGATACTATAAAATAAATAAATAATGCTGGACAATTCACACAGTATTATCTAGCCCCATGGTAAGCAGAGCTTGTGTTATGGGTACTAGATGACTGATATACATAATACAATACATTACATAGATAGATATTTTTACTATACATAGAAAACGACCAGAACACCCGTAACAAATATCTGCAGATCGTACACACAGATCGTACACACCGCGCTACATCGGTCGTCGACTATACACGGGAAACACGGATGACACTAGCCTAGGATCGTAAGGAGTAGCACAAAAGTATGGGCCTAAGCCCAGCAACTAGCTATGTTCGAGTTTCTATTTCTATTAAAGGTATTTCTATAGTACATACATATGTACTGATGCCTACCACCAACTAAGTACGGGTATAATAATATATCTGAATGAGTTAAGTGAGTTTTTGAGCTTTGCTAAGCTTGGGGCTAGATGATGCTGATTGAATTGTCCTCATTTTATTATTTCTTAATTTGTTTGGTAATATAAAACAACAATGACGAAGCTCCATCGAGTAATAGCAATATGATGTATTTGGTCTCGTATAAGTACGTAATCGCAATCTGTCCCTGTCGCGCCATTAATTTACATTGACAAAGCCTCTCGACTATTTTGGGTAAGCCATTGTTTCTGGGATTTGTGTGTTAACCAAAGAGAACTTTCCCACAGAAGAACTAGAAAAATCCTGACTTATTGCGCTAAACTAGACAATTCATCGATTCTATTTTTTTAGTTAAATTTTTCGCCTATTGTGCCACTAGATATTATTATTTATTTTAAGCCATTATTGTCCTACTGCTGGGCAAAGATCTCCTTTCAGTCCTCGCGATCCAACGCTGCAACAGGCCATGATGGAAGATGTACCTCGAGCTCGTCGCGCCATCTCATCCTGGGCCTTCCACATCGCCTTTAAGCGTTGATACAGTTAGTATATTACACTAGATATAGTTAGTATTAATTTTCTTTATTAGGTACTAGCTGCGCCCCGCGGCTTCGCCCCCGTGGAAATCTATGTGTCAAATGGTTTAAATGATAAAAAAAAGTATCCTATGTTAGACTCCTGGTTCTAAGCTACCTCTCCACCAATTTTCAGCTAAATCGGTCCAACCGTTCTCGAGTTATAAGTGTTGTAACAAACACGACTTTCTTTTATATATATATATATATATATATATATATATATATATAGAAGATATATTTTTTGTATTTATGGTGCTATAAAGTTATATTCTATTCTATACTTCGTCCACATGTTTAATGATAGAAGATCTAGTTATTCATTTAATATAGTTTTTCCATGATCTTATTTTATTTATTATTTATCTTAGTATATCCATTGTTATATTGTCAGCCACCTTGAAGATAAATAAAGAAGCATTTTAATATTATTATTTCTATTTATTGGATAATATCATACCACTATCTACCACATATCCTATTTACTAGTAGCCTATGCCACGCTGTCTAGCTCTCTTTCAGTCTGTCTTTTCGGGAGTCCCAGGATTTAGCATGTTTTTTTTATACTCAGTGTTCCGAATCCAAAACTGCGATGATTCCAATCAGATCCATCGACTAGATCCATGATAGATCTATATTTCTCATAAGATCCACTTTGAAATTTGTAGATCTATCGAGAAGTTTTTCCCTTATTTACTAAAGTTACACCAACACTATACATAATTGTACTTATACATATAATTAATGTTAGCATGAGATAGGTAGGTATATATTTGTAAAAGGTGGACAGAACATTGGGTGCAAAAAAAAATGGAATTTAATTTATTGGTTATTATTTATATTGGATATTTAGTCATCTGGAAAAATCAATTAACACAGTTTGGACAGCACAATGCTTTGGTTGGCTGTAAAATATAAACCACCAGCAATACTTAGTCGGCAGCAAAATTATTTTTGATCAGAAAATATGTAAATAGTTTGTTGGATTGGTCAGCAGAACTAATTATTCTATAGGCATATTATTTTATTTCTATTAAAAGTTTAATTAGTATGAATTTCATTCCACGTAGCCCACTAATCACGCAAGACCCTACGCAATCTGTTTTATTCATGACAAGAAGACGGAAGACCCAAACGTCTTCAGAGAGGTTAGACCTCTCTGAAGACGTTTGGGTGGTAACAGACCTGAACAAGCAAATCGCGAAAATTGTACGGCGCGACCTTCGGAACTCCAAGACACGTCTCATTGAAGAGTCGATAGAGCGAAACCTACAGTCTAAAGTATTCACTCAGCAGCTTGGCAGGAGCCATCTGACAAAGCTTGAAACGCACGACGGAAGGGTCCTTCCGTCGTGCGTTTTAAGCTTTGACAGTATTGTCGAAGCCGGAGATCTCTGCCGAGATAGGCTGTCTGATGACGATGATGATCCTTATCGTAACCCGAATATATTTGCAGACCAATCGTTACAGTGCGAGCTAAAATAATATTCTATTACCCCAACCCATCTAGTTGAACTTCGTTAGTTACCTATTGCAAAATTATATTGCTGTAGGTAGCTGAACGATAGATTAACCCCGTACCAATTCAAATAAAATCTATTCAGTGATTTTGATACTTTACTTCCTAAAGGCAAGTTAGTTATTCTTTACGGCAGCTAAGGAAGTCTCAAATAAATTTGTAATACCGTTTTTTGATATAATAAAATAATAAATTTGAAATCTGTAGCGATTGAAAAGAATGCGTATCCTAGCAAGCAAATTTAGTTCTGGCAGATGCATCTAGTTGAAAATAGGGCGCTATGGCTTTCATTGGGGAGGCCTTTTTTTTCGCAGTAGACTAGCAATGACTGTGATGATATTTCCAAGTATCAAGACATTGCAAGCCATGCCATAAGGGGCATTATACGGTGGCAGCACGGCTGACGACCGCGGTCAGGTGCATATTCATGAGATTCCGCCACCGCCGGGCACCGCTGAAATAATATTGTCATTTTTGGACGTTATAGGTATTTCATTTATTAGCAGCTTTCATTGTGGATTTGTCGCGGGTGAGTAAAACTCTACCTAATGGGTAAAATGGCCGCAATTTCAGAACATGCTTCCTAAAATAATCAAATTTACGCTTTGATCACAGTCACTACTCTCATAACGCTTAATGAGTAATTTGTGATCTCTGGGAATCATAAAAGGGAAGTTAGGTAAATTAAGATATTTTGCATTTATAATTACAATTTCTTCTTCAGGACTCTCAGCTATTTTAGGACATGTTGGTCATATATTAGAGCAGTTTATAGAACCTCTACAGTAATCTACAATACTCACTGTTCTCACGCTTTCCTGAGCTTCAATGTGCTGTACAGCAGTGCCAGATAATGTATAACTTTAATGTACATTAAAAAAACTATTATGCTGTAAGTATTGTATCAGCGACACAAAACTAAAATTACAGAAGTAGCCGTATTTCTAGTGTCCATTACAGACCCCATTGTAACAACGTCTTCGACAACATGAACGACTGTGAAGAAGAAGGCTAATATGCAAATAGACAAGCAATGTTCACCCAAAATAAAAGCTTCCAGTGGCCTAGCCGTGGCCAATGTACGTGAAATGACAACGAAGACGCCGGTCATTAGATAACTGAACGTCGGCATTATCTTCAGCCTAATTGGGCAGCACTCTTCTGAAGACGGGATTGAATAGATTACAATCAAATAACTTGCTTGGAGTTAGACTGCACTTAAGCCGGGGTTTTTAAGAACTTTTTTGTAAAAAGTCATTTAAATCACAAAAAATCTGTTAACGTTCATACACTCAACACCTGTTAATATAAGGTATTACAAGATAAAGTTAAGTTATAATAACATAAACACTCAGGTGTCACTTTTCATTGCGCTGGAAGGAGATCACAATTGCCGTATCATAACATTCAAAATAAACAAATATTTCTAGTATATCTTAGATCCGTGCGTAGTTTGTTATAAATCTTAGCTTGAATAAGTACAGTCGCCGACCAAATATTATTGAGAGTAAATGAAAGACTATGATTATTTTGATTGAATTTAATATCAATGCAAAATAATATATTCACAAACACTTCGCGACGAAGGGGCCGTCAAATTGTAGGATTAGTCATTTTACTTGATTACTCTTTATGAGCTGATTGTCTACCTTGAAAGTCATTTTGCATGAATGTTTTGGTTTCTACAGTGACCGCTAAACAGAACGAAAGCGCTCGGCACCAAACAACCATTAGATATTATTAAATGAACAGCATCTAGGTGGCAGCCACCCAAACCTCACCTTAAGCCAGTTCTTGAGCTCACTCGCTTATTCTCGGCATTATTCGGTATTATCCGTTAATTCGGCTTTAACCGTTGTTTTTTACGGTAATCGACCCAATTTGTGTCTGTTTACGGACGATCGGCTCCCGTGTCTAATTCTATCAGATATTCTCAAAGTTGTCTTGAACGTATTTAATTAATTTACTGCAGATTGGGATACTCTAACTTCTCGCTTTACCGTGCTAAATGATATTTAAGGACCAAGGAATTATGGCAATTTGCCAATAGTATATGCTACTGAATAGTATATCTCGCGAAGAACCGACGGCCGCTGGGGCAAACGTGTTCTTGAGTGGAGACCACGACTCGGTAAACGTAATGTAGGACGCCCTCCGACCAGGTGGGATGACGACCTGCGAAAGACTGCAGGTAGATGCTGGATGCGGCAAGCTGAAGACAGGGCGCTATGGCGCTCATTGAGGGAGGCCCATGTCCAGCAGTGGACTGCTATAGGCTGATGATGATGATGATGATACGTCCGAAATAGGAAGTAGCAGTAGCCCATCTCGTGTAACCTAACTTGTCTTTGACGAAAACATTGGAAGCTGTGCTGTAAATCTTTTAGGTTTTTTCGAATAAGGGTGGTTTTAAGGCAAGTGGCCATGTCCGGAACTCTTTTACTGATAAGGAGATTAACGTAACGAGGGCTTTATCCCGGGCTGCTCAGGGGCTATCAGCTAAACGTCGGATAAGGCGTGCCGCGATAACAACTCAAACTCCCTAGGTTTTACTGTTTTTTTATAAGCTCGTAAAAATTTTACTTAACAAGGTTTTATGCGTTAAATACTAATTGCAGGACTAGAGCAATAAATTTTTTTTTGTTACACAAAATTCGCTGAAATTAATTGAAGTTGGGATTTGGCCAGTAAATGAAGCTCTTAACTGAAAAGCTGATCCAAAAGTTTCATTTCAACAAGTAGATCGTGATCTACGACGTCATCAAATTGCTACTTAATTGTTACACTCGTGCGCTTCAAGGATATGTCGTATCATTCTTCTAGCATCCGGTAGGCGTACTGCCTTGCAGTCAGCGTATTGGTACTCGAAAGCGAAGGAGGCAGAAAGCGTCAAAGACCGCAAAATAAAAGAAAACTCTCAAAAGATAGAGAATTGTCTGTCTCTTAATAAGAGTGATTGATTATTTATTTACTCAATGATAGCACAAATTAAAGTCCTGATCGTTACCAAAAGTTACAATGGTAAATTATTGTACTATTCCAACACAGTACATCTTCAGAAAACGTTCATACTATTTCCAATATGCCCTTTGTACGCAATGGGCTCATGAATAATGTTTTGGCATAAGAATAATAATAGTAACCCGCAGGGCAGCTTGTGGCCAGCTGTTGGTGAGTAGCGACACCACGGGTACCGAGTGCTCCCGGGGAAGTTCCTGGTTCCGCTTGCGTGCGGAGTGGCATCCCAAGAGAACCAGATCCCCACCTCTTGCTTGCCTTCATTGGCCGGTCTGAGTGGAGTCGCGAGAGATGCATCTTAGGATGTAGACTCGGGGGTGGAAGTGTCTAATGGCGTAATAGCAAGGAAACCCGCTCACGGGCAGTCTTCGTGATGGTGAAATCGGACCCGCTCCTCTCGACACCCCTCAGTCGTTTGTGCCGATGTTGTTCCTCTCCGCTATTTACGCCGGCTTTTTAAGGAACCCATCCAGCATTCGGTAAGCCCCCGTCTGCCACTCTTAACATTATGATTGACTTCTTTATGGCAGACGTCCGCAATCTACCCTATAGCCCGATCACCTAGTCCATCCATTCATCACAATACCTTGGTTTTATTTCTTTCATTTTTCTTTGCAATAGTCTCTACACCTGGCGGATACCATCTTTGGGTGTATCATTGTGCACCCGAGGATGATACCCGCTATGTGTAGCCATCGCCTTTAGATTAACTTACTCAAAGGGCTCTGTGCTGGTGGCTTCGGCCCCACGCAAGCCTTCCAAAGGACCGGGTCACTTTATGGCCCGAGATCAAGGTAAATGAGAGATAAAAATCATTTATTGCCTATAAACTTCTTACCCTAAACTAAAATGACTGAAATAAATGAAATGACTGATAATAGGCAAAGGGAGTATCTATATTCCGCATTGTGCTGCATGCCAAGACATGCGGTGGTGGTTTTTAATATACTCCTTACGGGTAAGTCACCGAGGGGATGGGATAACGGGCTAAAAGGATGTTCCTATACTTATAAATATATTTTAAAATATAGCTGACTTCTATTTGTGCGAATACTGTAACCCATGATTAGCTCACTCAAGACTATATACAAGGTGGCGCAAAAATAATCATCCAATTACGTTTTTGAATAACTTTTTTCCAAACAAAAAATCTAAAATTTGACTAATGGATATCATTATTTGAACCTGTAAATTTTTTCTGTTATATGGAAAAGATGAAATCCGTCAAGTGGCTGCCGCCAGTGTTGCATATTTGTGCCCGTTTCATCGTATTTTCCATCACTTTCCGGTGATAACTGTTCGCGTTCCCGTCGAATATTCTCCTTAAGAGCTGCGATTGTCTGAGGCTTGTTGGCATAAGCCCGCGACTTCAAGTAGCCCCAAAGAAAGAAGTCTGGGATGGTTAAATCGGGCGATCTTGCTGGCCATACCAAATCGCCAAAACGGGAGATTACGCGACCAGGAAATGCTTCCTACACAATATCCATTGTGGCTCGTGCTGTATGTACGGTTGCACCGTCTTGTTAAAGTGTTGAAACCACATGTATTCTGCAGCTGTCTAGTTTACAAATGTCAAATATGACTGACGTACGACGCCATTTGCAAAAATTATAACATTCTCCGATAGGGTGATTAATTTTGCGCCACCTGTTACTTGTAATGATACTTATATCATGTGATGTGTTGATAGAGATATCATTGTCTATATTTAAAACTATGTGGTCCATTATGTTCACTTTTGTAAGTTCATAAAAATGACAACAATGTATGTTAGAAAATGTATTTTTATGAAAGATATTGATGTTTCCTTAGAACTGTAGAAATCGTTTTTGATACCAAATTTCTATCGATCTGTTTGAATTAAATACGATTACACTTAAAAAAATTGAGTTTTATTAAAGAAAATCCTTAAGGTATATCTGAATCTCTTACTCTACTATTGCTTTAGCACTAAGCAAGGCCGTAATTATGTATATTTTTAGTATACTATTTAGTATATTTGGGCCTCAGACATCCGGATTTTTTTGAAGATTCTGAATTTATCAAATCGATCTGCAAGAATGATCATGACGAGCTTTCTGCATTCCTGATCGGAATATTAAGATTCTGAATTCAGAACGCGCGTAATTCCATACATTTAAATAGAGTGGCACACACATACTGAAATCAGATTCTGCATGTTCAGTTGACGTTTACAAAAAACAAGTACGATTTGGGTTAATTCTTCTTCCATAGTAGACGTTTGCAAGTGCTGTGATCCACAAGACTACTGATCAATCTGATTTTTTAAGATACCTAGGTATGTGTGAGGCAAGGCACCTACCAGAAATCAGATTCTGAATTCCTTTTCTGAATTCAGAAAGACATTCCGGATGTCTGAGGCCAGCCTTATGCTCCAAGGCATACACGCAAATTTCCAATTCTAGGTTTTGTAAAAAAGTGTCAATCGCATTGTCAACAATTGATTGGTTGAATCAGCGCCACCTGGCGTCGGGCGCACGCGAGCCCCTCGTTAGCTCGTTAATGGCGCGCGACAAAGCGCCGATAGCCGTCGCACGGATATAATTAATTTATAAACACAATGCCGTGAACACCTTTGTAAGGATTGAGATTAGAATCACTGGCCCTTAATGTAATTTTACGCCTATTCGGTCGCTTTCATCATTTCTCGTTGCTTGAATAAGTAAAAAGGCTATCTAGATATAGGTACTACGATTACTACTATGAAGGACATGCGTACTGGAAAAGTATTTATATAATTATGTTAAAGGCTATTTAAAGAACCATGTACTGGGAAATTTCTTAAGTATCTGGACGTGAATTCCAGGGTTCTATCCTGCATCCAATCCCTTTCACATAACTCCGTGTCCGGTGTTTACTGCCAACAGCGTTCGTTTTTAATGAAACCTTTAAAAATGGCGTCTATAATCTCCGATTTCCATTATCTCGAACAAACGCCGGCAAACTGCCGCTATAGTACTGCTAAACACTCCGTGCCGTAATCCCTCTAAACATTTCACGATCGCAGTAAAATCGGATATAGGAGCCTAGTGATACACAAATCTTATTGAAGGTTTCTGAGGCATTTTTTGACATAATTTCATCTGTTAGAACAGAGATCTGACGAAGGCGTAGTCCAGTTTCAGTAATAAAAACTCATAACCTAAATGTATTATTATTATTCTAGTTATATTACTTTTACGACCGTTTGTTTTATTTATAAACCTGTTTAAAGAAATGCATAACGTAAGTATTTACAATAGACATGAATTTCTTGGCTTTAAAATGGTTTGTAGCTAAGGTACAACGTTTCAGAGGAATAAGTTAAGTATAATTATAACTAACGCTATTATTGTTGTTCGTCGGACGCAAACTCAATATGTCAGCGTCGGGTGTCCCGCTACAATTACAACTCCTCTCCTAAGTCCTAGATGATTTACTGTTGTCGCTAGGCAACTTCTCCAAGTTAGAAGCGGCTGGCCAACCTTCTCTTGGATTATACAGAATGTTTGGTATTGGGACCGACATATTTTTTGGGCGAAAAAGCTTGTGCCGTATTCTTCAATGTATACTTCTTCTCAATAAATTATTACTTGATACAATTAACTTTAAAAAAATACGAGCATTCAAACTCAAAAATCTGTGTATAAGTTATAATCCTAATAAGTTCTAAACTCATTCAAAACTAGGTAGGTACAAGTCATATATAATTTAGTTTTCTTAAAAAAATGAGTTGAGTAACAAATTTTATTTATTAGGTGGTCAAATTTAAATATTAGTTTAATAATTTAAATATTAGGTCACGTGGCATGCCCACGCACGCCTGACAAGTTGTGGGCAAGATGAAAAAATTCAGTGGAGCACCTACAGCGTATAGGATGTAAAATGCTTAAAAAAATCAGTTTGAGAACTTTGCCCAGTCATGTCATCTTTTATATAATTTTAATTTTCGTACAGTCTTTCATAAGTTTATGATTTATACCAATCCCATGCAAGCGTTGGCGGACACCACTTATTGGATTCGCGTTCGGTTATTGTGCTATTAGCAGCCCTCGCTCTATGCCAGTGCGTAATCACTTACCGGTCCCTAGCCTGCCGTGACAAAGTGGACCCATTAAGGTGATACGTAAACTAGTTACTGTTTTTAAAACTAAATTCACTGATTTTGCGGTACTAGAACAAAGAATTGAAGTAGTTTTTCAGTGATTTTAAATATTGGCAGTGTGCTATGTTCAGCTAAACTTACATAATTACAAAAAAATACTGAGTGCATCACGCGTTGAATTTAGATATCAACAAATACGATTATTTTCTTGAAGAATAAAACGAGCATTACTATAAAAACATCTGATCGAAAAAACTACACAAAGGCAGCTTCATGACACTATTGAATTCAGTGTCTGTAGCGTCGAGGAGGAGACAAATTGGTCACCCGGGGAGGTTCTGTTTTTATATCTATAGCCTGTTTACTCTACTCTACTTTTCTACAGTTCTGTTGAAACCAGGTGCTTCTCATGTCCTTATAGGTAGTATTGGTAATTTTATTTGTTTATGGCTAACTTTTTCATGGTTTTCTTTTAACATTTCGTATAAAGTATTATATCTCGAGGTGGTCCCGTAAAAGATTGATTCTCGCGGAATCAATATTTTCTTAAAAAGTATCTTAAACATTATCACAAGATATAATTTATATCACAATCACTGGTTACTAATGGTTTCCATGGAAGGTAACGGGCGTAAGCAAGATGTCTACTTTGAAAAACAAATTACAAAGTTACAAATTGCAGATCGCACAAAACGAAGGACGACCGTTTCGTTCTTTCTATGACTTTTCTATTAAAATGTTTTTGACGGTATTATTTCTTAGAGATCCGAATGAAAATGTGTAGTTTAGTGACGCGTCCAAAGCAACGCACTTTTGTACCTTCAGCAGTAAAAGGTTGTTGGTTTCTGTGATCCGTCAACCGCAACTGCGTATGTTGTATTTAAAAATAGGCTTCCTTCCATTAATTATAAGTATTAATACAACGGGTATTTATCGCGTTTATTTACCTATTTTTCCCGACGTTTCAACAGGTTTACACACTGTCGTGGTCACGGGATGACTGGAGTACTGCGATAAATACCCGTTGTATTAATACTTATAATTATGTGTTCAGATCGCGTAAGTTTAAAAATATTTATTCCTTCCATTAATTGTTTTATCCATCAGTCATCTCATCAAACTAAATTATTTTATTAGAAATTTTTATACTTGATGTCGCCAGTTGAAAAATAAACGACATCTAGTATAAAGAAGTCCAAACCCATATTCATTATTCAGGAATTTGAAGTTGGTTTATAGATTTTTAAAACACGCCAAATATATTTTATATGTTCAAACTTGTGAGAACATCACCATTAAATCACCTTGTTTCTAAACATCTACACCCCACCTCTCATCGTGTTGTTCTATTCGCCCCAGTTCTCCTCCTGTATTGTTATTGTATTATGTTACAACCAGTCATGCAATCAAGTGTAATTTGCCTTCGTAGTAGCTAATTCCACCCTGCACATGAGCTATCTATCAAATAAGTACGAACTGTATCGCGGCCAAGCAGGCAGTTTCCTGTGTGAACACTGCCCCGCTGAAATATTGAAAGCATATCGTTCCCGACGCGAGATTGTCTTTGTGTGTAAACAGCAGCGTTGATGGCTTCTCACGTCTCGCTTTCTCCTCGATTCTATTGACAGAATTCTGTTCCACTTTGGAATACAATCTTCAAATAAATATATACCTACCTAAATAAGATAATAATATAATTTTGAACAATCCTGGTTCTGTGAATTTAACGTTGGACTAGATGTCCAAAAGACACCGCCCCCCGAGGGGTTCCCGCCTTGCTGGGGCGGGGGGCTTAGTAAACGCGGCCTGGTCAACCGCGGTGAGTAATAGGAACCCATGAAGCTGTGCCAACGCAGACGGCGACACGGCCGGCCCCGGGATGGACCGCTCCTCTGGGTTTTACCATCGAAGTCCAGTTGGAGTGGTAGTAGGTTGCGGTGCCGTATGGGCGGCACTGGTGCTCATTTTGGCGGGATAGGTCCCCGAGGTCGTGGTCGCGGCTCGTGTGTTTCTGGCGCGTCGCGAAAGGGGATGCTCCACACCCCCCAGTGAGAGACCTGATATCAGGCAGCCGCGGTGGGTTCGTGGAAGAAAGCGAAAGCGTCCCCACGTTCCCACCACAAGCGGCAGAGGTGGAAACACCCTGAGGGTTTTAGTGGGTTGGAGTCCCAAATAATAAAAAAAATAAAAGTCCCCCCGTGGCAGTACGATATTAGTACGCATTTCCCTCAGGACAAAAAAAGCGTCCAAGAGACTTTAAAATACAAAACTGTGTGTTTTTATGTTTGAATAACAAATATATTATACATAATTATGTAATTATTATAATTATGTGTGTATGTTGTTGATGATGATATTTATGTGCGAAATGTACATCATTTAACTACTCGGTAGTACCCTTAACACATCTTCGGTTTATGTTGCAGCAAGATGATGCTTAGTGGATGGTCCAGCATTATTTTATTTTATCAAATGGTATGAATGACTCACATAATACGCATTCCTACAAGAACCCGATTTCCAAATCAAACAGGTATGTGTCGTTTGGAAATCATTACTCCAAGTACAATAAAAAAGGTTTCCTGGAAGAGATCGTTTCTAATCGATAAGGCCACACATTGTATTAAATACAATGTGTGGCCTTATCGTTTAGAAACGATATAAATATTAAAAAATCTAATCAAAACAATAAAAAAATACGCATGTAATGTATTTTTTTTTTATGTTCTTATCTGTTCAATAAAGTATTTTTATTGTATCGTAGATACTATTACATTTTCTCATTTTAATTGTACAGGTTCTAACAAAACATTTTAACTGTTAATCTACTACTTGATAGGAGTTATTGTATAATTTAAGCAAAGAGCAGTTTCGGTTCCATTGTTGCGTTGTCGTACTTTTATCAAGAGAAATGGCAGTTGTATAGTGTTCGCGTGGGAAATGAAATAAAGAAATACGTGAAGAGGCATTCTCTCTCTTCCATAAATATTAGATTCGATAGGACGCCGGGGCTCGACCGAACCTATGCCAAGCCACAGAACAAATCTGTTTACTCCAGTACTTAACCGTAGAGACGTAATACTAAGGAGTTACAACAAATAGTGGGTTTTGCTCACTGGTTTTACAACAACAACTCGCCTCCATAGGTCGGTAATTTGATGGTCTTCGAGATTCCGTTGTAATTTCTCCGGGTGCTGATTAGTTGGGCAACGGGAGCGAAAATTGACCTACTTGATCAAAGTCGTTCTGATCTACTCTCGCTTTCGCTCTTGTGGTCCGTCCACTGCGTTTAAAAGTGTGGTATTACTGGTTTTGGTGCTGTATTGATACTGTGCGCGAGACTTTGAAGACGCATGGCTCCTTTTACACGCGCTTATGAAAATGTATGCTCATATAAAAGAGACAGTAAGTAATATTTGTGAGGGCGACAGTTTAGATAATTTCCGTTTATTAATACGCCCATTTCACTGCGCTTTGATATCAATTGATCTTTTTGAATTGATTTATCGGTTCTAGTGCCAAAAAGGCTTCTGTAAGATTTTGAGATTTTTTCAAATCTTATTTACCTACAAACCTTATTACAGGGGCTAGTTTTACTCGTCTCTGCCTTATGATTATAATTGTTGATAATATAATTAGTCTGTAAGTAATAGTCTGTCAGTAATAGTAATAATTAGTCAAATAATTATACATTATTTAGAGCCGATATCTTAGAAGGTAGGTATATAAACAGCAGATATAATAATTTGTGAGTTAAACAGTAGGTATCTAGTTTAACTTAACTACTGTAAAATTTTCACTACTTTAAATTTTCACTTCCTGAGAATCAATATAGTCTAGAATTCGATAAAATCTAGAGATTAACCTAAAACTTCTTTTCCGAACTAGCTTTGAGTAAAATGGAATAAGTTAAAAGGCTATCAAATATCTCTAGGTCATTTTCATAATTTGAAAACCAAGTCGCAGTCATCCATTCCGGTATAAAAACCCAAATGGCTCCACCGGGAATAGCTACCACTGTGCTACCATTAGGTATAGGTACATTCGCCCGTAAAGCACAAAGCACTTAGTGGTCTAAAACTGTGCTGAATATTTGCGAGGGCCCTGTAGCCAATAAAATTGCTCCCAATGCCTAAATTTGGTTCTAAAAGCACCCGAACAGCAAATGCTAGAATATTCTGAGGTGATACAAATAAACAAATACCTACAAAAATAGTAGGTACCTTGTTAATCCAAAAACAAAGTGGGTGAAGCGACGTTCTTTTCACACCGTATTATAATCCTCCATGGTTGCTGACCAAAATGAGTTTTTGACATTCGACCTCTTTGAAAAGGTACGAAATATTTTCTCGTTAGTCGAGGTGAAAAGTTGTATGTCGAGACCAATTTTTTTGTTACGTGCCTTTTATCCATCGCTATATTAGCGGTCTACTATCGAGCCGCTGCGCTCGCGACTCTACTCTAGATTGCTTCGTTTACCTATAGTTCGGGATTTAATATCGTTTCACAAAAAAATGTTTTGCCCACTTGTGATAATTTCAAACGTTTAATAGTTATGTTTTCAATAACTATTAAACGTTTGAAATTATCATGTTGATTAACACAGAAGTCATTTTATAACGTGATATTAACCATTAGATTTTATTTGCCTATTAGATTTTTGAATTTTCCAATATTTCGGCACAGTTTCACGCGCCATGCTCTCGGAATAACTAAAGGCACTGGGAGTAAGTTTTTATTGGCAAATCGGTATGTCTGTCTTCTCTGATTTTGTGTCTTTTGCAGCGAATGCTACCACTACCACCGGATTCATTATCGCAATATCGAACGCAAATCGATGACTCGATGACGCTTGACGACCGATGTGGCGTGCGGGCGAAAGTCCTCCTGCATCGCAGGCAAATGTTTGTACGATCTGCAAATATGTGTTCTGGGTAAAAAAATATTGATCTATGTAACGTATTCTTATTTATTCATTTATACCATCAAATGCATCATTCAGCGGCGCCATTTAACTAGAGGTGGAATGTTATGGGCAGTAGGCATGCTGCAAGCGGCCCAGGTTGGAGCATTCCTACTGCCTACTTAGCGGAGTATTGCTGAGGAGATCAAAACAAAACGTGCTATCAAGGTTATGGATAAAGCGCTACCAGTGAAGTGGCTGAAAGACACACAGGCGGGAGGTGACCCAACGACCCATTTATGTAAGTTGATGCGAGACGACTACCAAATTTTACTGCCACGCATTTTTTTTTTTAATTTGCTTTGGGTTGGCTTTCGTATCACGGCGGCCATGATAGGCCTATTGTGATCGCCACTTTTACATTTCAGTCCCGAAGCCGTGGCGTTCATAGTTCGCCACTAACCCTTGCAGCTGCTAGGAACTGTAGGATTTTCTTCGGGGTGCCATGCATAGTATAGAATGTATAAAAAAATTTAAAAAGTAAACAATATAAAAACTAGTAATATTTTATAAACGGGTATTTGTGTAAATGTGCGTGTTGGTTATAAGGATAACTATAAAATAGGTATTTTAACAGGTTTGTTCAGATTTTAAATAGTTCATTAAAACAGTTTTCCTACAACATCGTAGTTTTAAGCTTTGAGTCAGTCAATGCAATATAATACAATACAAAAATACTTTATTGTACACCAGATACAGAACATTATGAAAGATATTACATGTGACAAGTACAATGGGCGGCCTTATCGCTTAGAAGCGATCTCTTCCAGGCAACCTTTGGATGGAAAGAATTGTGTGAATTAAAGAAAGGCAGGGGGTGTAGCAAGGATAGAGCTAGAATAAAAATGAACATAATATGAGTATTTAAAGATAAATAAGTATTAAATATATATATTATATATAAATCAATGGTACATTGTTTAGATTATGCATAGGTATACGGCAGCAAGACTTTAATTGAAAAATAGTTGTAGGACCATTGGTAACGTCATGGGTGATTTTATCAACCTTATATTTTTCGTATAGCAAAAAAAACTATTTGCTTAATTTTTCATCATAAAATACATCACAATCAAAAATTCATTGTGATTTTAGCTCACATAAAAATATTATTATTTCATTTCAAAGCTAACTGGGGTTTTTTAAAATATATACATTCTGCATGCATGTTATTTATAACAAATATTGAGTACATCTGAAATCTGAAATATCCCTAGATACACGTAGTTGATGTGGGGTGTAATAGGCGTAGGTGAAGTCACCTGATTCTCATTACCAAAAGCTCATAGATGAGGTTATATAGCGTGGTGATAATGGCCCCTTGTTTGTAAGACGCACTTTCCCAGCAGTGGGTTCATTATTGTGATAGAGTTATACCTAATTATTCAGACAAAAGATAGGCTTACAGCCCTTACACCCATTCATTTTTAATGGAAAATAGAAGCACAAATGCATTAATCAAAAAAATGAGCCAAACGGATGCGATACAATCGCATTGTCACAATGATTGATTCAAAGCGCGCTAGTTAATATAATTACCCCTCCAGCATAATACATTCTATTGAAGTCCGCGCTGGCGGAAGCTCGTCAAAATTACACAAAAGCCTAATTAAACCTTTTTACAATACAATTGCATTGAATATTCTGAAATGAAATTTAATTATTTATTGCGAGAAACTCAATTTCATGGAGGTAGGCGGCTCGCCGATCCTTTGCTGAGGTGAGAAATATGTACATTCTACCAATTTGTATTTTTTTTTAACGAAGTTACTTTATCAGTATATCGTAGGAACAAAATTTTTAATGGCTATTATTTGATTCGACCTTACTAGTCGAACCCGGCCTCGTAAGTTCAGATCCTCGCAGCGATGACGATAATGTTTACTTTTTCCCAGATGGTGGTGGCTTTTATGTCTACTGCTGCTGTTTGGTTCGGCAGTATGCGTGGTAGTGGTAACGGTGCAGCGGTTCCTGACCAACCCCACGTATCTCGCTCGTGAGGAGAAAATGGACACCGGCAAGCCGTTCCCTTCCGTTATCGTTTGTCCAGCAATCATCTTCCCAGATTGGAAGGAGAACGAATTTATTAAGAAATTGTAAGAAGGTTCGACAGTTACGAGTAGTTCAATCAGACATACTGAGGCTATCCTCAGTTTTTGTAAGTGGTCGGAATGCTCGGAAGCTCGCTTCCGACCCCTTCTCAGTCAGCCAAGGCTTTTTAAGGCATGCCTCTGAGGAGCTCATGTTTTCGGGCATGTGTTTGTGTTGTGAGTACGAGTATGAATATCGGCAATTACAAACACAATAAAGAAAATCATAAGTCAGTATTATATCGAGTATCAAAGGTTACCTCGCCGTAAAAATAACCAATTTCAAATACGCAGGCACATCGGAATCAAAGATCCAAAGCTATTTCCCAAAATTTAAAAAAATATCTATCTATTTAATGTATTGTATTATGTATATCAGTCATCTAGTACCTACCCATAACACAAGCTCTGCTTAACTTTGGGCTAGATGATGCTGTGTGGATTGTCCAGCTTTATTTATTTATTTATTTAACTACCTACGCGATCGGTAGACATCATACATGTTTGACTGGGCGCCTCTTTGGATGCGATTGCTTGATTATGATTACGAATTATGTTCATGTTATTTTAATAAACTTTTGATTTTTTTATGTAGCCAGCCAGCCCTAAGCTTGGATGGGGGAATTGTGGATTCAAAGTTCAAAAATGTACAGATCCTAGAACTTTGAAATACTAATAGGAGGAGGGAGGCTCAGGGTTGATTAATCTTTCTGCTACGCGCGCGGTCTAGGGTAGCACGTAACTCGGCCGGGCGAGTGCGTAGCAGTCGTAGCACTCAGCTGCCTGCGCACGCACACTTACGCTACCACAGAATCGAATAAATGAAACATATGTAGGTAGGTGTGTACTAGACAGAGAGGCAGCATTGATAGAAATGTCCAGAAAGACTAAAAAAAATATGTTCAACCGTGAGACGTTTGGCACTTTTGCCAAAAAATGTTTGACCCACATTTTCATCGACTTCATTTTGTAATCCTTGCTTACTTAAAAAATAACACCAACATACAGCAGTTTACCACCTGCATGGATAGATATTACTTAAAATTTGAAAATATTATATATTTTTATTTATTTGAATCTAAATACAAATACGAACGAATGCGACTACTACTTATTCGAAAGAAGAGAACAAAATAGAAGTTTTCAAATTTCACTAGTCAATATTATCATTTAGTATGGGGTCTTTATGTTTATGTTACAAATTTAGGTCAATGGAAGGAAACGAGGCAGTGTTATAGGAATGAGCAAGATTTTCAATAAAACGAGGGTTTTCTGTGTTTAATCGTCTTTTGTAGCCCCATACTATATTAAATAACGCCTTATCATGTTTTCCATGATTTCAACTGAAAAAGCCATTTATAACATTGAATTATGGAGATATGAAGAGAAAATCATTATTTTATTGGAAATTTCCCAGTTGTTTTGCTTCTTGACACTCGCTACTTATAAATTTGCGTCAATTTTTTGGTTGTATAGGGGGGTATCATTAGAACATCCTATAGTAGAGTACTCCAGTCCCCCGAGAGGGGGTGATTACTTTCGCCCGAGATTTATATAACACAGAGTCGTAAAAATATAGTATAGCCAATATAGCCTATGTTCACAGGAGATAGTGCAGCTTCCCAACGGTGAAATAATTTTTCAAATCGGTCCAGTAGTTTCGGAGCCTATTCGATACAAATAAACAACCAAAAAATCAAACCTTTCCTATTTATAATATTTGTATAAATAAACTTGAAATATGGTTAAATCTATGAAATTGGAGTTCCTCCTGGTTGAATTGCTAATAAAACTTAGCAATTAAACCATAACAGTAAATAAATAATTATCGTCAACCAGTATCACAATGCCAAAAAAAGCACAAGAGTCAGCATGAATGATTTAATCTCATACTTCCAGGAACATCCCACCAAACATGACAACAAATTATGTCAAAAGCAACCTGTACCAGTTGGCTGCGTTTTTCTCACCTGACGTGACGTACCGTGTTCAAGACCTGGAGAACGTGCAGCACCTCCTGGCGTACAACAACATCACGCTGGATGAGGCTGGACGAAGCCTCACCCCGTCTTGTGAAGAAACTCTGCTCAGGTTAATTCATAAATGACTTTATAGACTGACTTAAGATAAATTGATTTAGGCGTGAGTTTGCGGAAATCCATTGACAAAAATCCGGTGATTGGTGTAGTCACTTAAATTACTACCTATTTAAAAAATAAGAATGGCTAATTTCACAAACAACTGGAAAATGTATAATTTTGTTTTTATTCTAATCCATCAATGTATTTGATTCCACATAATGTTCCACGCTTACCCAAATGGACGGTTAAATACATTAGGTAGGTTTTGTTTGGACAATTGTGTCGATATATTTCTTTTTCTATCGACTCGTTGCTGAAATCAGTTTCACAGACTTTATTGCTCCCTTATTGCTCAGTAAAGTATCAGCACCTACCTTGCTGAGAAAAAAGGCAGCAACTTGTACGTAACCTATATAGGCTTTACGAAAATCTCTATAGGTACATAAAATTAAGAGCATTGTGATCTGCCAAACAGGCATGCAGAACCTCACCACACTCTGCTACCAGTGTCGAAACGGTTGGATGGCATATCAGCCTAGTTGTTTTGATTTCGACAAAAAACGCCCGAAGTACTCATAGTGTGAGTTTATTCTTACTATAAATCACAGCATATCGATTACGCTCAGCGGCAGCTTGGGCGATTTAGATGTATGGCACAAAAATCAATTTTGTTATTATTACGATTATGGTCAAATTGCCTGATGTTCTGTGTGTATGTTCAGCGGGTGACGTAGATGCTGATGAAGCTATCTCCGTCGTTACAGATGTCGCTGGTCTGGGAGGCTGGTGAACTGCTCCGAACTGTTCGAATTGGAGCTCACTGGAGATGGCTACTGCTGCGTCTTCAACGCAAGATCTTTGAGACGGTATGAATTGCTTCTCTTGGCTCCTTTACTGACCACTCTTAAGGTGTATGAAAATTTACTTGGTTATAATATGCTTGAGCAACGCTTATGCCATTGAAAAGGGTTACTTAAGTATAGATCGACTCAGCAAGCTTTCGTAATAATAACAGGGGCCTCAAAGACCGTCCTTTTCAAAATCCGTTATATTAATACACAACGATTGCCAAGCGGAACTGGAAGTTCCGCTTGGCAATCGTTGACATGCTCGAGAAAAAATTTTTTTGATTTGGCGTCGGCACGCACGCTTTTGCCTGCGCGAATTGGTTTGTGCAGGCATGCGTGCTAGCTAGCTAAATTGTAAGACAGAGCATGTGGCTGGGCTATGAGGTAATAACCGTTGTATGAAACAAAACTTGATAAACATCTATCATGACAACTACTATTACTATTACTACTATTTAAATTTTTTATTATAATAAATAATAAAATAAACATTTATGTTATGATCTGATCTGAATCAAACATCCCAGAAAGTCCTGGTGTATTTTTAAATTTCAGAGAGAAGGAGAAAGGCGTGGATCATAAAACTTACATAACTAGATTTTCTGGATTCGCAAGTGGTTTAATGCTAGCAGTAAACCACTCTGAAACCCGACCCATCGATGTAGACCTAGAGTATGTTTGGGTAAGTTAAATGTTTGGGTGCCTATTTACGACGACGACTTTGGAACTTCAACACTTCATGCACATTGGACGACCGATGTGGCGCGGTGGGCGAAGATCCACCTGCGACGCAGGAGGTTGCGGGTTCGATTCCCGCGTCGGAACAATTCTACGATCTGCAGATATTTGTTCCGGGTGTTCTGGTCGTTTTCTATATATAATAAAAAAATATCTATCTAAGTAATGTATTGTATTATGTATATCAGTTATCTAGTACCCATAACACAAGCTCTGCTTACCATGGGGCTAGATAATGCTGTGTGATTTGTCCAGCATTATTTATTTATTATTTATTTATTTACATATCAGTCTCACGAGAATAGAAAACATTACAAGTGAATAGCAATCAAGGCTTCTACCGTAAATTTGAAGTTACAATGGGCGTGAAATTTCCAAAGTAACGTGGACGCATCTTGTTTTTTACCGCTAAACTGTGTCAGCTCCGGTCCATAGAGAGCGAAGTGGCTGCCAGATCTGCACGCCAGGCAAGGAGTGCCATAACTAGAATTTTGGATTCAAACAATCTCTAAATAGAATATATGATGATTATTATGTCTCTCATTTACCGTGATCTCGGGCCATAAAGTGACCCGCAGGCTGATTATGTAAAAGCAACAGCAACAGCGACGCGACCGCGACCGCAATTTTAGCAAGCAATTTTTAGTTCACCGATTGTCCGGCAGAGGGAAACCTAGTGCTCGATTGCTGGGTGACGTAGTACCTGGTGTCATGTTAGTACAAAATTGGCTTTTGACAGCACTGATTGCTTAATTTTCGCCTGTCGCAAACCGGTCGCAGTTACATAATCAGGGGGCCGGTCCTTTGGAAGGCTTGCGTGGGGCCGAAGCCAACAGCACAGAGGCCCTTTGAGAAGTTAATCTAAAGGCGATGACTACACATAGCGGGTATCATCCTCGGGTGCACAATATGATACACCCGAAGATGGTACCCGCCAGGTGTAGAGACTATTGCAAAGAAAAATGAAAGAAATATAACCAGGCTATTGTGATGGATGGATGGACTGGGTAATCGGGCTATAGGGGAGATTGCGGACTTGATGATTATTATTATTATAATTTTTTATTATAATACCTAATTAGCATCAGTGGGTACTTGACAGTTAAGCGTAAATTAATAGTTTGACGGGCTCATGTGGTGACTGCGAAACAGGACATGGTCGGCAACTGTGCCAACTCCACCAGTCGCTGCAATCTTAATTTTTTTTACTATATATTTTTTTTATATATATTTCTAATAATTCACACTGAACACTCTGTTACGCCTATGGATTTTGATCGCGCATCGACTAGAGGGTATTAGTTGCAGACACGGGCGCTACATCTCTTCAATAAATTTATTCTTATTCTTATAATAAATCGTGGGTTGTAAAATTAATCTAGGAAGTGACTTAACGATCTGAACTAGGGGTTCACAAATCATAAAGTAGTAATAACATTGACCATTCTTTTAAATAAATATGACTGTAAACTAGGGTATCGAATTTTAGAGGTTAGTAGAGGCGAATGAATAAATCTGCCTAAAGAAATATCAAACTATTGGGTCGATAGTTAGACTAATGATAATGATTCTTTGTTTAATGATTCTTTGTTAATGGCAACTGTGTCTGGTTGGACACTTTTCTGCTAGTGTCAAGTAATGGAAGTAATTGTAAAATTTAATAAAGTCTTGTCAAGTCGATGACCACACCCCATTTATTTAATTTTTGTCTATGGTCCCATATTATATATATTATAGCTAGCTCTGCAAAGTAGCCGACACTTTGTGGAGTCGACAAACAACGGCACGCCCATAAGCCACGGCATGGAGCAGTGGTCAGTGTACCACGTCCGTCGCTATCGAATTCAGGACGGCGCGCGTCTCTTCAGCGATCAACTCAAGCGGTGCCGGATGAGAGAACACCCGCTCCGCTTTTTCCCATTATATCACAAGCAAGTATTTTAACTAGGTTCCTGTGGATTTTTTCACGTACTATTTCCCATGCCATCAATAGGTTCGCTTACCCCGAATACTCAAACACCATTTGAGATCAGCCATTTGACACATTTTAATTAAAATGTGAAACAAAATTGCGAGTTTCGTGACTATATGGGTCAGGAATGAAAATTAGCACCATCCGCACATCTCTGATGGAACTCACATAAATATATGAAAGTTTAAGTAATAATCAAGCAACGAAATGTCATATGTCCCGCCTGATTTTCCCGTTGCCGCAAATCATCACCAACAAAGTTGTCGCTAATATTAATTATACTTCTTCTGTTTTACAAAGAACGATGATTTCGCAGGAGGTACTGTGTGGTGGAATGCGAGATAGAACACTCGATGAAGATGTGCAACTGCGTACGGCTTGTGTACCCAGTGCCGCCTGGCGGGGCGTACTGTGATGCGCACAACCTGCGCTGTGCCTATCGCGCCTCGCGTAAGAGAAAGAAAAAATAAGATAATAAAAACATATTACAATTAATATTAGAATAGACTGTGTCCTGCTGCTGGGCATATCACACCCTGTAAGCTAGCTGGACCCACAGTATATCATAGGTTGTTTTCCAGTTGGTCACCTTTTTTTTCATTCAAATAATCCAAAATATTTGATTGTTTCACTTTGCAGAGCCGTACGGCAATGACGCATGCGGTTGTGCTAACGCGTGTGATGTCGAGACCAATTTCATCGATAAGAGCAGCTATCCGCTGGATCCTGCCGTGCGTCCCCTGGATCCCTTCTAGTAAGTAGGTAACTTTCTCCATACCTCGGCTCAAAAGTCGTTTACTGACAAGAGCAGTGGTAATGAGTGGGTAATAATGATAGCGCAGCATAACGCAGGTCAAAGCCATCACAACTCAGTCGGCATTGCAGTCCTTAATGGACAGGCTGAAATGAACCCTTTATGAACAGCAAGGCCTGCAAAGATGACCACCGTGTAGTAAGCTTAGCTTGCGGCCATCATGGCATGGCCAGCAGCATAGTCATTGTGGATTAAGGCGTGTAAGTGCTTTGCTCAAACAATGCGAGTAAATAATGTAAATAGAGTTTATAAAAATAATAGTCAGATAGTCATTTTATTGGTACGTACAGTAAAATTATAATAATAAGCAATACTATTGTATATTAACAATAATTAAAATCACAATTTTTTGTCGAGAAAATCCTCGACTGTGTAGTACGGTGCGCTCTCTCGATGAGCAATATCTTAAGTTTCATTTTGAAAGAAGCTAAGCTGGGTGCGGTGACAACATGCTCCGGTAGGCGGTTGTAGATAGCAGGTTCCAGCACATGAGTCAGCCTGACAGATTTGGCCAGCCTGTGCTGTACTGAGGCGAGCTTGTCCGCTTCGCGGGTCCTGTACCGGTGGGTGTGTCCGTCTCCACATAATATGAATGTACTTTCATACTTCACATGTTCATCTTATGTATTAGACACATAAGATGAACATACTAGTGGTTTCTTTTTCACTTCTTCCACTGGTGGACAAAAATTTAAGTGAACATTAAAATGTATTTGATAATAAATGAATAGTAAAAAATATGACTTGTCTAAGTGTTTATTTGTAAGCCTAAAGCATAAACTTTGTTTTGATTGATTGATTGAACACACCCAAGTGTGTTCAATCGATGGTTCATTCAATCAATCAATCAATACCACTTCGCAAGCGGAGACGAGGATCAGGAACTTTCCCGAGACAATCCGGTACCCGTGGTGTAGCTACTCACCAACATCTTGCCACGAGCGGTCTTCTTATTATTATTATTTAATCTGTCTTTGTTTCCAGTGAGGGGCTAGATTTCCAAAGAACCAGCGTTGTGAGGGTGTTTTTGCAGAACCGGAAGCTTAAGATCAAATCACGTAGATTCTCCTTGAGTATCCTGGACTTGTTTGGTAAGATCTATAATACGCTAACTACTATAATAAAACCGGTCAAGTGCCGACTCGCAGTTGGCCGGTTATCGCCAGGGAGGCTCGGAGGACACCATGCCATCGTCTTGTTCATAACTATTTCGCAAAGAGAACCCTAAAAAACGTTCATGTCGCGGTCACCCGTCCTAGTACTTACCTATTGACTGCGCCCTACTATTCATTACTTTGGTAATCGGTACTCAACTTAGTGTTCACGTTAGACCCCTTAATTATTACATGTATTATATTTTTTCTATTGTAAAAATACTCTGTATTTGTTGTTATAGCGGCAATAGTTATACACACCCTGTCAATATTTCAACTGTCTACCTATTACAGTTCAAGAGATAGGTACGGCCTTGACAAAACTAGAAACTGTGAGCTTCTATCAAGTTTTAATAAATAATTATCTAAATGCCAAGGGAGTAGGTTATAGGCAGACTTTCCCTGCAGCGGGACGATATAAGCAGATTATAAATAATAATAAATCAACCCTCGCAATGGGACAAAACGACTCGGCAGCAATAATAAGTATTGAATAGACCTATTGCCGGTTTGAAACTATTTATATAGGTTTACTCTAATTTTCAGCTGAGCTGGGAGGAGTTTTCAGTGTGTTCTTCGGATGTAGCGTTCTAACGCTTATAGAATTGGGCATTTTGGGCCTACGTGCGCTCTCTTCGATGTGTCGTCGACAACGGATTCAACAGAACTTCATAGATAAAGAAGAAGAAGCAAAGTATCAGCCGAGTGCAAAATGAATACCTACATACATTACTCTGTTTTGATTGTAATGACATGTCTTTTGGATTCAGTGTTAGTGTTTTTTCCCTGGTAAAGTAAAAAAATATACATTATGAGTCCCTTAAAAATTACACAGAATATTTTAGGAAATGCAAATGGATGGAAACAGCGATAGACAGAGAGAAATGGAGTACTTTGGAGAAGGCTTTCACTGCTCTAGACGTTCCTAACACTACCTAAGTATATAAGTTAGTATATAAATAATTTTAGTAATATATGAAAGTTTTTATTAATAAAATAGGATACCTAAGTTAATAGATTAAGTAATTTTTTATTGTTTCATTAAATTGTTATATATAATTAGTGTTTAGAACAATAAAATTCTTCTTATTTTATTTATGGCATTTGTACTCTCCATTATTACTCCCCATGTACAATCCAACGATCCTATCCATCCACGGTTGTCTGGTAGAGATCGCTCTTGAGCGATAAGACCGCCAAATTGTCACATATTTTGTATTTTATTCCGTCTTGTTTGTTTTATTTTTAAGTGTGCAATAAAAGAATTTTCTATCTATCTATCCATCTATTACATTTTTGATGATTACAATGAATTTATTTTGGTTCCAGTTCAATTATCACTAAAACTAAAAATACAATTCTCGTTTTATTCATTGTATTCGAATATACCTGTACTGGTAACATTCGTTCCACTTCACCGCAATAAGTGACACCTACTCGTAAAAAATGCTGTAAATCACCAAATGGTATAATAATTTATCAGTGATAAATTATCACTAACGACCAGAAATCAAAAAAGATGTTTTCATTTTGATTTTGGCTTTGTTCCAGATATTAAGGCGTAAAGGCTGTATCGCGTGTCGTTTGTCCACTATCATTCAATCATATCATTTGGTTCATTTCGTTAATCAATCAAAAATACTGAGCTGATAGTGACAATGCACTTTTAACTCATCTGATGTATGACTTTAGTTACAAATGTTTCATTATCACCATAAAAATAAGCCCACACACCTTCGAATTGTCGTCCACTGCTGGACAAAGGCCTCCCCCATACGACGCTACACATAATATAAAAGTAGTTTCCGTCCATGAAGCAATTGATTTTGATGAACAAAGACCTCTTTACCACTTTCCATGAATACTTGAATCCACAAAGTATTTAATATTGAACAACAGATTACAAAATCAATAGGGGAGCAGGTAAGTACTATGCTAATTCCGCAACAACTTCGAAGGTAGTTTAAAATTCTGAGGCAACTACATTAAAAATGTACGCTTTAGTTCTCGACTCAGCGATTACAATGTTGTTCAAACAAAACACCAAGAATTATCTTTTCATAAGGGATGGGATAATCGACAATGTTTACTAGTACTTTATTTTATTAGAAAGTAGTGTAAAGGGCCTAAAATCTCAGTAATTAGGTAATAACAGTACTCTTCTGTCAAAAGTAAGACATGCGCGCATATTTATACAGCGCAGTACCAATATATAATGGTTGGTTGCATTTACTATACATATAGCACCAGGTTATTATTGCACCTTAATTAAGAACCCATCCTTGGTCAGCTTACACTAGACCAAAATTAGTCTATTTAGTCAACTTTAGTAAACGTCAGAACCCCTGGACCAAGTGCGATATTTTATAATAGCAAAACAATTTTTTCTACCGCATCTTGGTCTCAGTTGGAGTAGAAAATATTTCCTCACTATTTTGGATTGTTGTTACTTGAATAAATGAACAATGAATCCTTACCTATATATGTATACTCTGGCCAAACTGATTAAAGAGAAAAATCACTTCCTTGTTGTCTATTTTGAGACAGAATATCGCTACTATTCAATTTGAGCTTTTCCGTACAATGCCCATTGTCAGCCTTATGACAATAGTTTAACGAACACCATGCCAAAAAGATAATTATCGAATTAATATTTGCGTACTGTACTCCAAACCCGGTCCCATCTACTGTGTCGTACGTTACTGTATTCCAAACCCGGTTCACTTCTAGTGGGCGAACACGGACTACTCATGATCCGTGTTTTGTAAATCCACTGGGCTTGCTGCGTTTGTAACTTAATGTTAATTTTAACTATAGTTATCGTAATGATGCACTGACACTGGGATTTCACAGTTCGCAGCGTTTATTGTACTAATTTAAGAGAAGATAAAAAAAATTGAGTTAGCCAACCACGTCTGAACTAGCATTCCACTTGTAGCATTATTGTTTACACTGCTTTCTATCCAGCACATGTCAGGTTGGATTTCTCCTGATTTCAGGCCCTACTAAATCAAATTAGAGTGAAAGAGAAGCTACATAAGACGGGTTGGTACCTACCTAGATATATGCCGAGAATGTTATACATACAAATCCTTCAAAAATAGAAAAAAAATCGTGTTTGTTTCACACAGTATGAGAAATAAATTTACTACAACGTATACCATTCACTAGTTATTATTTACTAAGTATATACACACAATCAAACGTTTTACAACTTGGAGGTATGTACCTATCTCAAATAATAAAAATACAAACGGTAACCGAATCTACTGCAATGCAACGGTGTCAGAGTGATGGTTAATGAAGTATAAAGGCAAAAATAGAAGAGCTTTGATCGCAAAAGGAGGAAGTTGAAAAGTTAACTTTGTTAAAAATACCCCCTTGATGGATTAAGGGTCTTCGGACACATATCAACTAGGAAATGGATCGCTTCGTCTCACAGCCCCATGGAGTCTAAAATAAGTGGCGTGGCGATGCTATTATGTGTGCGTTGTGGAAATAACTCTCATACAAAGCATACTTTTAATGGGAACAGCTCAAGTTCTAAGGTTGTTTATAGTTTATTGAAAACAATCATATATATAGCAGTACAGCAATTTCCATCTACATATGTATGTATGTTGTTGACATTGCACGAAATTAAAAATCACAAAAAAGACAGAAAATGAAAATACTTAGTTAGGTATCAACTAAAAATGAAATTAACACATACTCGTATAAATTACACAAAGTCTGATCAAAGAAAGGGTATCAAATAAAATCTATGTCTGCGACCACCTTTACGGCGGCAGTGACGCCGAATTGTCGACTAATGAATAAAGTTAATGATCAGATACCGCCGCTATGTACAGCTTCCATTTAATTAAAATACTATCGGCAACTTTCCGCCACTCACTGCCTCACTGTAGGCACAGAATAGCTCGATCACTACCAAAACTGCTAAATCACATTCTGCTGAGATTCGTACAAAGACATACGATTCATCATATCAAATTTGACGTAGCTTTAAATCTCTTTGTGTAAGTAGGTCGAGTCCCATTCCTGCACGACGTCATCGTCATCGCGAGGCCCGCCTTTGTTTCTTGTCCATCCACCTATTTAGATACGCTTTAAACATCTATACCAATATGCGGATCGAAATTCGTAGCACATTTATTTAGGTCACTCTTTCGTAAACATCATTACATCAAATACAAACGGCAACCACTACACAATACCACACAGCGATATCGATCTCGCTGCGAGACACTCGCTCTACGAAAAAAGTCCATAAGCACTTTTCTTCTCTAAACGGTGACAAATTCCTTGGAAAAGAAGAAATGTTCTCGGTCTCTCTTTGTCTCTGTCTGTATGATCCGGCTGGCCTGCGTTGCCTAACTCCAAACTCTAATCGATAGTCGGTCGGTGAGATTAGTGAGACTAATGGCCGGCCGCGGTGAACCATCGCTATTGTGTATTCATGATGTGTTTAGATAAATTATTTGGGTTATTTATGTCAATTCGATGAGAGTGGTCCTACCCTGACTTACGTACTACAGCCTGATTGAAGTGGTTTTAATTAATGAGCCAATTATCTCCAGAATAAAACAATGTGTTAAGTTCATAAACTTGCAGCTTTATAAAATCACTTTCAGCATGCTCGCACTCTGCTAAGTTCGGATATTTCTTAGCTTGCCTTCGGAACTGTTTAGGAAGTAAACTAAGTCGCGCAAAGTTCCCGCGAAACATAAATAACAAGTACTCGTAACTTGTGTAACAAGACGAAAACGATACGATTTTAAAAGTCGTTATGAATAAATTGTGCAAGTCTGGATTCGGGCAGATCCCCTTATTTATGGCCAAACTACCGCGAGGCCATTTTTGCAAAGTTTTGGCAAGACGAGACTTCGCGTTTCGTGGGGCAGGTCCGGATTTGTCCCGACTCCGGGCTCTATTCGGGGATTTACCCACACTCCTGTTATTATTCAAGGCGCGCCGTGACAATGATATTGTAACTTTTGCAATATTTTATACTCAATCCTGGGCTTTTGTTTTACGCGTTTAGAGTCAACTTTCGGATACAAATTACGCTTCAATCCCTTGCGAAGAAGTTTGCGGTAAATTGGAGTGTCTTTATTAGATGCGACTTAGCCTGTTTCGATATTGTTTTGAAGAATCGACACAAATGAGTTGGGGGAGAATGTTTGAGGTTTTAGGCGTTACTGTTTATAAGATTTATAGCAAGACCTTTAAAGTTCCCACATGTAATTAGATGTTTTGATATATATATATCAAAACATCTAATAAACCTCCCTCATTCGTTAATATTCATAATTTTACACACTCCTTAGATGACACGCCTTAGTCTTTGTCCAATTTAACCCAATTACAATCAGTGTCGAATATAAGATGGTGGTACCGTCTTATATTTGACACATATGGGTGGAGGGGATATAAATAAAGACATCAAATCGGACTCATACGGACAAAGTTTACTTACATACTGCATAGAGTCTTGGCCCATAAAACTCTATTGCTTCCATTAGAAAGGGCACAGCGCGCCGTGCTTAAAGTCAGATATTTTTTGGCCTATACATTATCTAGTACTACACTTTACAAAGAGGCTAACGTCTTAACAGTGCGACAATTATCACTACATAGTATAAAACAAAGTCGCTTTACGCTTTCTGTCTGTCTTTCCATATGTATGCTTAGATCTTTAAAACTACGCAACGGCTTTTGTTGCGATTTTTTTAAATAGAGTCATTCAAGAGGAACGTTTATAAACCATTTGACTCATAAATTTCCAAGCAGGCGAAGCCGCAGGGCGCAGCTAGTTTATATTAAGACTTAGTGAGCTGAGGACAGGGCGCTATGGCGCTCATTGGGGGAGGCCTATGTCCAGCAGTGGACTGATATAGGCTGATGATGATGATGATGAGCAACGCTGCCTTCAGCCTAACATGACATAAATTAAGAAACAACAACAAACTTGAACCTACCGACCTAAATTAAACGAGTTGCGTAGCGTTCTTAATTTTTTAGTAGGCATTATTCAAATTCCAGCATAAACACATTAAATTCTACCAACGAACGCGCACATTAAAAATGTCGTTTTTACTAAACGGACAATTTGTTCCCTTTGTTGACTAAGTCGGGACGAGGCTGCTTGGAAAAAGAGTGCAAATATTTTATGGCAGCGAGGGAACGTTCGCGGCGAGGTGCAAAACAATATGGGATGTAAGTACCACATCCCCGCCCCTTTTTCCAAGGATTTATGCCCAGAGCCTTCTGTCCTCCACCGCGAGCTTTCGCTATCCATATCCGAATCCGAGAATAGAGACCAGACTGTACACGCTTTATACCGAACTAGTTTCTGCCCCGGCTTCGCACGCGACCGTATTTATAGGAAAAAAAGGCCTATGTTTTATTCCAGGCCTAGAACAGTTCTAGGCCTGGAATAAACATAGGCCATTTTTCGCAACCAAACAGAGAACCACCTCCTCTTTTGACATCCTCAGGAGGTTGCTGATTCGATTCCCGCCTCAACAAATGTTTTTACAATCTGCAGATATTTGTTTCGGGTGTTCTGGTCGTTTTCTAAGTATTATAAAAAAAAAATTATCAAATATATATTATATACCTATATCAATTATCTATTAGGTATCCATAACAGAAGCTCTGCTTAGCTTGGGTTGGGGCTAGATAATGCTGTGTGGATTGTCCAGTAATATTATTATTATTTTTAAATTTCGTTTCGTCTGCTAAAAAAGCCGACTCGGTCCTCGTTCTTTCTGTTTTTTTCCATATCAGAGTGCATTCCCTAACTTTGCGGGTAACATCTCATAAGTGCCGCTAATCGTCATGATAATTTGTCACGGACAATGTCGTTCAAGTTGGTTATACATATACGTCCTTGACGGCTTTAGAACTCTTTCTATCCTATCGGCGTGCATGTAAGCGAAATACATTTAAAATGGGATAATTACCATGAGATTTATTTATTTACTTACTTATTAACTTTTTTCGAACGAACAGATTTTGATGAATCTTTTGCTATTGTATCCCAAGATGGTTTCATAAAATTTTATTCACGAGGTAGGTATTTGTATTTATCCCGCAGACTTTAAAAAAAGTATTAAATTTAGGAATTATTGATTCATTTTGAAATAATAAGATTACTTGCTTGCTTTGCTTATCTTTTCGTGAATGTGAACAACAAACGGCAGTCTCCTGGCTCAAATTCATGTAGGCAGGTCCTAATACCCGCGAGGGCGCGCACGACCGCCACATCCTATATTATGTGTCACTGGATTTGTGTAATTTCCACGTGTAATCATCCTGTGGCTGTTTCGACCGTCACGTCTTTGTACTGTTTTGGTTTTGCCAACACGAAAATTAAATAGAGTGCCAAAAATTGGGTCCTTAATTTAGTGAATTACATTTATTGTGTAGCTTTGTGTTACATCCCATTGAAGGATAATTTACGAAAATAGGGTTACCTTGTCACCCTTCACTTACGGAATCCTAAAAATGTTGACTTGCAAATTGACTGTTGGACATAAAACAGCGAGTAACTGTTCTAAACGAGCACAGTTAAAAACTTAGAACTTTTATAAAATAACAATCGGTGGTAGACTCTGGTGGGTTTTTATAGTCTGTTGTAGGTTTTCATTCCAGTAAAAGCAACTTATAGACGTATAGACGGCTATACGTGTATAGTGTAATGCGCCATGATCACGGGATCATGGCGCATTACACTGTTTACAAATATCATCTCAATGTCGTCTCGATACAAGCCACCTAACTCAAAACTCTGGTAACAGGTTGCAATTGTGAACCACTATATTTCCAATAAAGTGGTGCTCGGCCAGGGAGTTTGCAGAAGAACATAGGTACCTATTGGTTATCACTCGCAAAGCAGCTTGGTAGCGTCGCTGATTTGTCTGTACAATAGTGGCAGCAGGTACCGCATGTCGGAAATGCATCGTCGGTAATGGTCCCGACGTGACTCCACTAAATATAATCCAATTAGGGGTTGTACCGTTGTACCGTGCGCTGCTATTGTAAGAGACATTAACATTTCCGCCATCAAGGGAATCCATTGAAGAATGGTGTAAGTACACAGCTTTAAGTTTCATTTTCATGGAACCGCGAGAATTGAAATTTTTACATAGGTGTATATGTATCTTCTATTTAATAGAAGATACTTATTTAGAAATGAAGGGAGAGAGAGCGGTTGCGACTTATAGCGTTAATTTGAAGCAGTAAATAATTCACGTCACTCCATCTATGGAGTCCATGGCTCCAACAAGCTTCTATATCCACCACACGCACTCTCTGAACAAATCACTTAGTACGGGCGTAGAAATAATAAAGAAGTAATTGTAAAGTTGATCTACTATTACGTATTGAACTTTGTTGAGCTTATTAAGTGAACGAACTATTGCGATTCTTGAAACTCTGGCTCACAGTAGGTAACAGTTCAGAGATAAATAGAATTTATTTCTTTTTAATTTCTCTTTCTTTGCTCTTCGTTCTAGTCGAACGGAGAACGAGAACAAATGCATAATTGAGGTAATATTTAGTAAACATCAGATCAGCTCGACAAAAATAAACTAGCAGTTACTAAGTTATCACTCGTTGAGTGTTCCATTTGAAGCACGCTTCAACAATTTGTGCCTCCAGGCTGTTCAGATCCAGAATAACCCGTAAGGAACAGGCCGCGGATCCGAATGCAATATCAATCGAACATAAATTATCTCCCTGACTTGCGTAAATATGTAGAGACAATGCTCAATTGAGGCCATAATCATTACATTTGTTTCCTTTCAAAGCTGTCAACTCCGACAAGATGACGTAAAAGGTGAAAATAAAGGTGAGTTCAAGTGTGACTTGATTGTAGGTGACATCTCGCAACACCTGTGTTTGCTGATAACAAACTAAAATTATACAACACATTGTTAGAAGTTTATTGGATTGCGGAGTTGTAAACTTAGCATCTTGAGAAAAAGACGCAAATTTTGTTTTATTACTAAACTTACCATCAGAAACTTCCATGCCGCTCTCCAAGTTATCCCACTAACCCTAACTAAGTTAGTAGTAAAACCATAGCGTACCAAATAGTTACTACTGGACCTTAATTCGATTCTAACTACAATTTTAGGAAGTTCCTCGAACCTATAACCAGAAAATATTATTTATTATTATTATTTTAAGCCATTATTGTCCCACTGCTGGGCAAAGGCCTCCCTTTTCTCCTTCCACTCCTCGCGATCCAATGCTGCAACAGGCCATGTTAGAAGATGTACCTCGAGCTCGTCGCGCCATCTCATTCTGGGCCTTCCACGTCGCCTCTTAGCGTCCTCTTAGAAAATATACATATATAAAAATACCTACTATACTAACGATAACGAAGTTCTATTCATTTTAAACCTCCCTCCTCAATCGCCTCAGTTAATGGAAAACCTGCGGGTATAAAACTGTCACTAACTCATACTTGGAAGTGCTGTCTTCGAAAACAAAGTTTTGGTGACCTTATTCTATTATGGGTGACCATAATTTACAAAATAATGGTTTGAATTGAAACTTAAGTTTAAACATTATAATTTTATCTAGAAAAATATATTTGAACCCAAAAGCTGTACAATATCAGGGTTTCCTATCTGTAGTTTTAAGAATTACATTTTGTTTAGATTATATTTTGTATTCATATTTAATTCAGTTCAGGAAAGGATCCCGTCGTTCCCCGAACCAAGGTCTATAAATTATCAGGTCCCAATTCCAAGGCCACCTCAACTACACACGAGCCAAACCAGTACCTCAACTATCTCTTTTTGTTGAGAACCATCTTAATATAAATCGTCTCAACCGAGCCTAATTAGGCATGATTGTACTCGTATGTAGTAAGTAGCCTTAATTTAGTTATTATGGTAACAATTTTATTGTTTTTATATTCTGGCAAAAATTATTGTTGACTTCCTCTTTTGTTCGATATAGATTATAAAGTGAAAACTATTTTTCTGTATCATTATATTCATAACATTATAATACATAAGTACATCTGTAGCATAATATTCATAACATTATAATAAAAGTCTACGCATGTTTTATTTCTTATACACTTTTTTTCTATTCACTCCAAACTACAAGCTGAGTTTAGTTGTAACTAAACTCAGCTTGTAGTTTGGAATTAAATTTGAACTTTTGTACGCGTTCTTCCATGTGTAGATTCTTTTATCAAAGCTAATATCCCAATATGGGTCATTCAGAGAGGATTGTCTCTGGACAGCAAAAACCGGGACAACCGCGATGCGCGAACTACTGATTCGATTTTCTCGAAAATTATAAATTTTACAACTATTTAAGTTGTAAAATGTATACGTTACAACTATAGAAAGTGCGTTTCATGGTCATTAAAATTAATGTTATTTAGTTAGTAAAGTGATCAATTTAGTGGAATTCGACCCAAGAGTCAGTATGAGTCAGCGGACATGGTCACCCCAGAGTTTTCCAGCGGTATTCCAGACACGCGCGCGCCCGCACTGAAAGGTGCCCAAGATTGAATAAAGATGCCGCCCGACCCCAACCTGGGGTTATCATCGACCCCGAATAAACAGACTCTTCGTAAAACTGATTTCATTGCTACCCTCATAAATTTTCATACGAATTATTTCCGGCTGATCGATCTATCAGGGTTTTGCTTTGTCGTCGGCAGCTATGCCTCTTTTCTAATTACGCCATTCGGTAAGTTTTACCAATCACACTACAGCCACATAATAGGCAGGTTAAAGTTAACTTTTCCAGTGACATGGTACCTTTGTAGTGCTTTACAATCATTCCACAAAATTAGAGGACGAGGAGATACTCTATACCTTTAATAAATAAATAATTCTGGACAATCGGTACATCGTCATCTAGTCCAATAGCTATTTTCTCATTATTTGAACATATTTCAATCAAACATAATAAAACACAAATTATTGCATAGGAACACAATGTTGACCAAAACATAGAAACCATTATCGTATTTCATGCATGATAAAGTAGTATATTATTAACTGATATTAATGGGCCTTTATTAACAAAGAACATTACAATTAATGTATAGTATAATAGACGCAAATTTGAACAAGTATTTACAATTAGTAGGTACTGAATAAGTTAGAAAGAGCCCTTAGAAATGGAATTTCCCATCACAATAGCACAGCAACTGAGTAAACTGCGATAAGTCTGAATCATTGTATAGAATTTGTTTATTGAGTGAATTATAAGTATATGTAGGTCTTGATAATTTATGAGGCTTTACACCTCATATTATAATTTACCTATAAAATAATAATAATTAATAGACACGAGTTTTTATATGGTCTATTGAGTAAGGTGCATTTTTTGGCTACTTCCCATTTGGCAACTTTTATTCTCGTAAAACTCTTAGACAAACTGCACAACGTTTGTCGAAGAGTTTTGCGATGACGACCTCTGTGGCGCGGTGGGCGAAGGTCCGCCTGCGACGCAGGAGGTTGCAGGCTTGATTCCCGCCTCGGGACAATTGTGTGTACGATCTGCAGATATTTTTTGGTCCGGGTGTTCTGATCGTTATCTATGTATAATAAAAAAATATCTATGTAATGTTTTGTATTAAGTATATCAGTCATCTAGTCCAGCCCTAAGACCCTAAGGCTAGATGATGCTGTGTGGATTGTCCAGCATTTATTTATTTAAAAGCGGCCATTATTGTTGAAGCTACATACATTAAAATTTGTCAAATTGGTTGTCATTTAATCGTCTGTTTTGCCCATGGACCTACCATATGTCCGTAGGCCATACCTACAAGGTTTTATACCAATAAACCATGGACACGATATAGGGTTCAACAACACGTGCAAATGATAAAATTCATATTTCAAAAAATAAACATTTTAATAAAAATTATATTTAGCGATACATACTAAACTCCTTTTATATAAACAAACAAGTCCTTATGCCAATTTGGACTTAAATATGGTATAAGCTGTGAGGCTGCACCAAAAAGACAAACGTAGCAATCATACAAAGATTCCAGAACAAAGTACTCAGGTCAATTGTTAATGCGGCTTGGTACGTAAGAAATGACGATATTCATAGGAACCTAAACATTGAATTTGTCGACACAGTGATAAAAAACATACGCAGAGGCTCACGAACAAAGGCTTCATCATCAAGTGATCATCGAGGCGATCCATCTCCTCGACAACACGGACATAGTGAGAAGGCTCAAAAGAACAAAACCTTTTTAGTTAGTGTAGTGACTAATAATAGTGTACATATCTGCAGAAGTGCTCTCTTAAAGAACACATATAAGAAAAGTGTCAATGGATTCGTTCTTAGTAATATGTTGAAATAAAAATAAGTTAAAACTAAATTAATCATTAGCCAATTCTATGGCTAGATTGTCATTATACTGGAGTGTAATTAACATTTATTTGAAATATAATACATTTATTCAATTAAATGTAAAAATTTAATAGACAATAAAAAAAATTAGAAGTATCAACGTCTGTAAGATGGCGGAATTTTTACTGCTTACGCTGCAGAACTTAGTCTCTTCTATAACTGATCTATTAGTGGATCTATAACTGATCTATTGAAGTTTACTACTACGAGGATATTTTTAATAATATTGGTAATAAAAGTAAAATTTCAAACGTCTCTCCTTTACGGTTACATCAGCCTTAGTTTTTTTTCACATTAGGCAGAATAAATCTAATACAATCGTTTTAAGATCGAAAGTTTTCAGTAAAAATCAGTTTATTTTTCATTCAATTTACTACTACGACTACTATTGAGATTGCATTTTCACACTGTCGATATTTGTGTTTCGTCGGTTTGATGTAAAAATTAATGGACTATCAGGAGCGAACAATACAATCTCGTGAATATTGTTAACAAAATGAGACAGGTTGTTGAAATAAAATAAAAGGAGGAATAAAAATAGGCTATTTTAAGATTAAATTTTAACCCTATAAAAAAACGTAGGTAACCGCTTCACGCCTTAATGTCTTAAAGAACCAACAATCAATTTGTTTTCCTACTGATAATTATATAGATTATTATTTGTTGTTATTAATCACCTCTTTCTTTAAAACACAATTGTTGCATTATGCACTTGTTGCTTCGATACGATAATGTGCTTTGCGTCAGGTAAACATTCAATAGTATAAGTAGTGGCAGTCTGGTACCCCTCATTAGACCGATGCTGATTCACCATGAAGGTGGCAGGTGCAGTACTTTTTCACATATCTAAGTTCTAGTTTTATCTTTTAAAATCAACACCTCATTTTGAAAAAAAATTGAAAAATTGCCGTTAATTATATTTTTACTGTAATAAATACGCTTTAGTTGTAGTAGTTCTGTGATGCTGCCCCATGCTGGCTTTTAGGCTAAAATATGAGAATGTTTTCGTTAACCTAACGGCAGTAAGACCTTTAATCAATATGTGGCTACTGGAGTTGTCGCTAACAATGACTCAAATCAAACATTTTCCATCAGGTTTATTAATGTTTGCTGCGTGCATGCCATATGTGGTGTGGGCTGATAGTTCGGCAGCCGCCGCGTCCGCCGCTGCTGCTTCTGATGGCTACGGCTCGTCCGCCGCAGCCGCGTCCGCCGCTGCTGCTTCAGATGGCGACGGCTCGTCCACCGCCGCCGCCGCCGCCAGTGCGAGCGCTAGCACATCGTCTAGTGAACCTCACCGCTCTATCCGGTGCATCTGCAACACTCACTACGCACCTGTGTGCGGCACCGATGGATACACTTATTCCAACGAATGCATGCTACGCTGCGTCAGCAATGACAACATGAAAAATCGCCTCTCCGGTATCGGAATGTTCTACGATGGAGAATGCGAGACTCCATACGTCTGCCCGCAAGTGCACCAGCCCGTCTGTGGTACCAATAACAAGACTTATAACAACGAATGCTACCTCGAGGCCGAAAACAAAATACGGAATAAAAACAAACTCACTGATATCCGTATCGCGTACCGCGCCGCCTGCCAGGCGCCAACCTGCGTCTGCCCCGACGGCATCGTCCCGGTTTGCGGCACCGACGGTAGAACCTACAAAAATATCTGCATCATGCAGTGCTATAGTCGAATCAACCAGGCAAAGGGACGCTTGCCGATAAAACTCCATGAAGCAAACGCTTGCAAACAAGAAAAATGCTATTGCACCGCTGAGAAAAATGAGCTCTGCGCCAGTGACGAGACTACGTACTTAAATGAATGCGTACTTCAATGCCAGAATAGAAGACGCGGTCAGCTCGGAGAAAGCCCTCTAAAAATCCAGTATCGAAACAGATGCGTTAAGTGCTCGTGTCCCAAAAAGTACAACCCGGTGTGCGGCAGTAATGATTTCACCTTCTCGAATCACTGCGAGCTCCTGTGCGAAAACAGACGACGACATGCGGCCAAACAGTACCTGCTGTTTGTACGCTGGGCCGGGCGGTGCGACTGTGGATGCAGCAAAGCCTACTACCCAGTGTGTGGCTCCGACCGCAGAACCTATCAGAACATATGCTGGCTGAATTGTCTGAACAGGAAGCTCAAGCAAGACCAAAAGACGAAGGTGGACTTTGTCGGCTACGGCGTGTGCCAGGTGCGCAAGCCGTGAGGCTGCACCTTAGCTTCAGCTAAGCGCTTCACATTTTTTGTTTAGCATTATTTTGGCAACCCAATTATAGCGCAAATTGAATAAAAGATGCAAATCATCTCGGAGCGGACTGTTTCTGTTCATTAACTACGTCTCCCCCATCCGTCCGGTGCCTTTGTTGGCAAATTAGTCCTATTCTCCAAATTTGAACCATTTTTTTTGTCTCGGGCGAGTCCATTTCTCAGAACCTTTAAGTATTATCGGGGCCGCAAAGCCCCCTCCCCCGATAATCACCGGGAAGCGTAATGATCACGGACATCTTCATTTTTTACGTCCCTCCTCGAGGAAACCGATATTCGACCTCGTAAAAGTATATCCCTAGCTACCGATACAAAAAATATAAATGCCGTAATAAAATGTTACAGGAAAACGGAAAAGAGAATCATGTCTAACGAGCTTTTGCAGCAAACGAATTTAATTTGGACACCAAATCATTTTTGAGAAAAATAATCTATTACAGCAAGGACTTTACTTACATACTAGTTTCTACCCGCGGTATCGTACGCTTTTTTAAGAAACGTACTGCAATCCCATGAAAACTGATTCATAGGATAACAAGTAGCCTAAGTTTTATTCTAGGCCCAGAACTACCCATATCCAAAATTCAGCCCGATCCTTTCAATAGTTTTGGCGTGAAGAGGTAACAAATATACAAACATCTAAACTTTCGCGTTATTATTAGGTATGTATGACTAGCTTCTTCGTGCGGTTCCGCACGCCAAACATCTGTATCTGTTCAGTATGTTATTAAAGTTCGTACGTAAAGAACATGTTCGCAGACATTGCCTATATAATACTAGTAGATACACAATACTATTTCCAATTCTGATTTCTCGATGAGTGATTCATTCTTTTGGCGCGGTGGGTGCCTGCAACGCAGCAGTTTGCGGGTTCGATTCCCGCCTCGAGACAATTTTGTGTTCTCTCTCTCTAATCTGCAGACATTTGTTCCGGGTGTTCTGGCGTTATCTATGTATGTATAATAAAAAAAATCTATCTATGTAATCTATTGTATTAAGTATATCAGTCATCTAGTACCCATAATTACAAGCTCTGCTAAGCTTGGGGCTAGATGATGCTGTGAGGATTGTCCAAAATTATTTATATTTATTTATTCGATTGCAACTATCTCTATAAAATCAAACACCCTGCAATAATAATTGTTCCCAATTAGGTAGTCTACATTTTCGCCTGAACAACTTTAAACCCAATTACCTCGGAGTGAAATATAATGTCCTTTGTGAAGTGGAGTTACCTTCGGAGGTGCGAACGGCTAGTTAGAGGCATCGCTAAGTGCCTAGAGTGCTCCACCGTGACCCTCTGTTGGAATGCACTTCCATGTTTCTCTAGTGCTTAGTAGAGATTCACTGTCGATTCACTAATGTCGGTCTCTTGTAACGTACGATCTGCACATACCTGACTCTATCTAGTGTCAGTGTATTTGTGTTAAAAGGGTTTCAAGATTTTTGTATGAGAGTACCCCTAACATCGGGTAACACATTGTTTTTATTCGAATCGCGGCGCACAATATTATAGAATATATATAATATTATATATTATAGAAATGTCATGCCGTAAAGTATCATATATCTGAGATATTCACAGATGCAATAACTACTGACTGACTAACCAAGCACAGCCACCGAACTATCCAGAATTAGTATCTATTACAATATTGTTTTTATGATTGCAAAGTGTTTAGTCTTCTATTTGGGTACGTATGTATATTAATTAGGTTAGAATGAATAAGGATAGAATATTTTTAAATAGGTATTGTGTAATGTATAATTATAATGCAATCCTGTTTACCATTTTGATGTCAACATCACGCTCCTGACGACCGTGACGTGACAAGATCCCTCTGGTCTTCACTGACAATCAGCGCTGGGTGGACACATTAGTGGGCACCCAGCACAATGCTGAGTGAAGGCCATATTTGCCATGAACACTGCTACACACAATAATTTGTAACATAGGTAGTAATAATTTGCGTAGTTTAAGTTTGTTGTGTGGGGCAAACGTGTTCTTGAGTGGAGACTGCGACTCGGTAAACGTAGTGTAGGACGCCCTCCGACCAGGTGGGATGACGACCTGCGAAAGACTGCAGGTAGATGCTGGAAGCGTCAAGCTGAAGACAGGGCGCTATGGCGCTCATTGTAGGAGGCCTATGTCCAGCAGTGGACTAATATAGGCTGATGATGATGATGATGAACCAAAGCTTAAAAAAATATCAAAGGTGCAGGTGCTAAAACTAAAATAAAAGAAATATAAACTAAAAGATACATAATATACATAATCATACAAATAGAAACATACATAATAATAATATATCCATAACAATAAATAGTTATAGACAGCATTTCTAGCGCCCTGCAAAGCAAGGTATTGAATAGGTACTTATAATAATTGCTGTTTATAATTATCTCTTATTATATATAAAAGATCTGATCTGCTTGTTGTATTGGATAGAAACCAAGAGCTTCCTATATGCTTCCGTATTTTTTAAAGTTAGCATTGCTACATTGCTTAACAGTTGCGAAACAGTTGGTGTTTGTGTTTGAGTACGCAGGTTATATGTTGTGGCGAGAGGGGCTCATTTGTACCATCTGTACGCGGTTATGATAAATTGTTAATTCAGCCCCTTTTAAAACACACAAACTTCTCTCCGGAGTAAACTTAGCTTCACTAGTGTAGGGTGACCCTTTTGGTCTGGAATATCGGATAGATTACAACTTTATGGCGCTAATAATCACATTTTGCCACAGTACATAGTGATTTTAAATAGGTAACTAGGTACCTATGCAATACTATAACGCATTGACACAGCGTTGGCGCCGCCATACTCGTTTTTGCAGACGGCCATCTGCGTCTTGGGCCATGAAAGTTATTAGTTTAATGTATCGTTATCCTAAAGGTGCGTAAGTTACGTCTAGACTACGAATATGCTATCAACTTCTACCTCCTCACTATGATTGGCCTAGATTAGTACGATAGCTAGCTTATTGATAAAGTTTATTGCAAATATCCATCATAATCGCTTAAGCTAATTAATTTCAAGTTTCAATATTCTTGAGGGTAGAAACTTGAAAGTTTCGCAGGCCATTAAAACGAAGGTGCTTACAGATGGGTTTCGCCCTACGCGACCCGATGCCCTGGGGTGAGAGGAGTCAGGGGCGAGCCCGGGTGAATGAGGTTCCTGTAATTGGGTAACAACAGCCACTAGAGACCATTTTAAGACTTTATTGAGTGCTTACTTGTTATTTTAACAGGTTTTAAAACAAAGTTAGCAAGCAAATTCAATACTCCTTAATAAACAGTTTTAAGAGCTGTAGCTAACATTTTCATTCGGTTGTTAGAGATAAATTAACTGTAGAAATATAATGTTTTAAGTAAAATATGGTCACCTCAGTAATCAGAAAGTTGTGAACGAGAACGAAGCGACTCGACGCGATGTACCTATATAATTACCACGACTACAAACTGAAATGTTGATCCGACTGCACGCCGCTGACTGTACGACTTCCTAATATTATTAGAGTAGTAACTATCTATTTACATGCGAAACTGTGGTTACTACGTTTCTATTAAAATGGAGTTTGAATAGTATCATGTCTGGAAACTTGTGAGATCTGATTAGGTAGCTGATTTTAACTTTTTACTCGTGAGCGCAGAACCTATTCTGTCATTCTTCGTTTTATATTTACCTATGCTAGTTATTTTACGCTTTGAGCCAACAGAATCAATCTAATCAAATGCAATTTTATCTCTTTTCATTTAAGAACCTACCCTGTACCTACCTAACTAAACTTTTGGAACTAAGGCAAGAACAGATATTATTGTTAAGGGTAGATTAGAAGAACATTACGTCAATTTGTCATCGAATAGGGTTGTAACTAAATGCAACGAATACGTAAATTGTTTGAAATGTATTCCTTACATTTCAATAATGTGACAAATTTCAATAATATATATGACATTGCGAGAGGAATAATATATATGACATTGTGAAAGGTACACAATGTATGACGATGCGATGTCATTATTGTCTACCCTACAAAACTATCTATGCTTGGCCTGCCGAGTAAAAAGACTACAAACTTTAGTCATTTAATTTTCAATTTGAGACTAAGAAAAAGAAAAGCGCTTAGCAATCCAAAACAACGAGAACTGACTTTGAACCTACTTACTCTACTTAGCTCTCGCTAACAAAATTCTCGGCGACCCTATTCCCGCAATCTTGGAAGTGTTGTCATGACCCATTTAACTGGAAGCAGGTTCTTATTCCTCTGTTTCTGCCAAGTACCGAGATTGTTTACATTGGCCTAGTTTTCTACCATTTACCAGTGCAGGGAAATGTGGTGTGGTCTTCATGCTACAGACAGCGCATGAAATAGGGTACATTTTCGTTGGGTAACGGAAGCGGTTTTTTATTTTGGGCTAATGTCAACGCAAACCACGCCCAAGGGGCAAGCGTTTTATTAATATAATAATACTCGTAATAATAATTCATTTATTTTTCAGATTACAATAGATCCATAATGTTAGTAAGAATAAAAAAAAATCTTAGACTAAGTTAGTATTAGAACAGTCAAAAATCCACTCTCGCTTTTGCTGTCCACGGAAAAAGACCGTCCAGTGTGGCTACTGGCTAATTCCTTGAAACAAAACTATTTATTCTACTGATTAAAAATATTTTCCTATCAGCCGTGAAGACAATATTATCTACTTTCGGTTAGTAATATACTTAGATATTAAATTTATTTATTACGCGTTCATTAAACTCTTAAACAAATAAAATAACGTAAATAGTCTTATATATTTGACGACCGATGTGGCGCGGTGGGCGAAGGTCCGCTTGCGACGCAGGAGGTTGCGGGTTCGATTCCCGCCTCGGAACAATTGTGTGTACGATCTGCAGATATTTGTTCTGGGTGTTCTGGTCGTTTTCTATTTATAATAAAAAATATCTATCTATGTAATGTATTGTATTATGTATATCAGTTATCTAGTACCCATAACACAAGCTCTGCTTACCATGGGGCTAGATAATGCTGTGTGAATTGTCCAGCATTATTTATTTTATTTATATAATAACTTCTCAAACGAGTAAAGGGACTATATTTACAGTAGAAAAATCTGTGTTTAATTTCAGAGTTTTCCTCGACTCTACCCAAGATGATAGAAACAAATTAGAACTAGTATTTACAATTGAAACAATTAAGCTAACCACAGACTGTTGTAAACAATCTAAGATTAAAACTCCACAAGTGATGCAGGTACATGAACTTCAGATGAGCTTTATTTGTTAGATAATAACAGAAGAGGGTAGGTGTCGCTGTGGGTTGTCCATTGTTCCTACGACGCGACGCGGCGCGAAGTAATCCCCGATAATAAAACGGTTATTATCAAGGAAAACTGTTAGCGCCTGGAGAGCGCGGGTGCGACACAATAGCGCCAAGTTTCACAGCCTCGTTCGCGCTTATAAACTTCAGGCGCGTATTGTTTCAAAAATTACAGTGCACTTCATAAAGTTGGCTTTATATCGATTTCACGGCCATTTGCTTTCAGAGATTCTCATTTCCATGCCTCGGCTTTTAGCAATTATGGTGGTCACGCTCTTTCTGAGACGTCATACAACACAGTAGGACGTTGATTTTGTTTAAATGTCTTAAACTCACCTTCTAAACCGACCTCATCAATTTTGCATAAATGTTTTTAAGAGGAGTCTCAGCACTTTACCAGATAGTCGGTGATAGACACAAAAATGTTTAAGATATTATTAGTGATAGGTATAGTAATTTTGATATTGTGGGTCCGTTGCGAGGAGGAGGCCACAGTGGGGAAAGAGATAGACTACTCGCACATTGCTGGAGAGGCGGAGAGGAACAAGGACGACATCCTGAACTTCCTCAACCAGTCCACTGTAAAAGAGACGTACAAGACGTTGTACCAGGTCTTGCTTAGGAAACTGCTCAGTAAGTCTGTCGTAGGTGCCAACTTTCTGATATAAAGTAAATCGCATTTTACCCCTAATTATTTGTATTTTACTTTCCAGAAGATATCAAAAATGTCTCGAGAAGAGGTAAACGATCATAATAGAACTGAATACGGAAACTACTTGAACACTAGCCGAACTTGACCTAGAATATTTGTAAACAACCCATACTTAACCCAAAATTCACTCTGTTGGCGCGTCTTTTAATACACGATTTACTTGTCGATTTGAGATACTACCATTAATCAATATTGCTTACAATTATAACTGAAACTATTTGAATTGTAGTTATTTGTGTGATGGTATGTTTACAAACATTCTACATCGAGTTTAGCTAGTGTATGTATATACCTAATGGTCTAGAGTCCCCTCCTGGTAACCAATCGCTTTACTATGATAATAGTATCGTTGTTGAATCTGAACGTAGAATCCATAGAATCTGCTCGCTGGATGTAGGTAGATGCAGTGCTATTTGTACGGAGCGATTTGTATTATAGTCTCAATATGGACACTTGACGCGCGACTCTTCATCTATAGTTTCTTTCATAAGTAGAATATCAAAATGTGACATTCTGTGACGATACTATTTTCAAAGTGAAGTGATTAGTGTAGCTAAATAAGGCCCCTGTCCACATATTACCCGAGTCATGATGAGCGTTAGCTTGCACATATACTCCGATTCAAAAACCTGGATATTTTTTGTATACAAAATTACAAAATTAATGAGTTATTTTGAAAAGTTTCATTCATCATTTAATTGATCTCTCTTTCATTTTCGAATACAAATTTAAATCCAGTTTATATCTAATTCGCTCCACATGTGAGATTATGTGTTGTTGAAGTTGGTATTGCAGTTTTTAGTGATAACCTTGCTGTCACTTTGTCGTTTTCTGTTATTGTTATCGATTTTTGTTAAGTTTCCATTCATAAATGTCTTTGTTGATATAAAATATCTAGGATTCTAAATCGGAGTATAGTGTCAAATATGTCATTATGGGCGTTTACACAGCAGACAATACATTTTTGATAACCTCTTTTGTGCCTCATTCCATTCTATCAATTCAGTATTTATTTGCCGTGTAGTTATAAATGTTGATACACTTGATGATGTTATTTTTCAAATTACTTTTGCTTAATCACAACATTTAATGTTCATGTATTGTAGGTAGTTAGTTTTTTACCTGAATAAACAATTCTATCTGTCTATTTCTAAAGTTAATTTTCATTCATTTGCGATGTAAGGTGAATCCGAGCCTGCGCTATTGATGGAATCTGGTGTCAATAAGTCTGCAATAGTAGTCTGCGTTGGTGATGACTGTGCGCCGGTAGGGTCGACCCGGCGCATAGTGTCCGGCCACAACACGTCGATCAGCGCCGTGCCTTGGCAGGTCTCCCTGCGAGAGAAGACCTACCCCATCTGCGGAGGCTCCGTTGTCACTGACCTCTGGTGCCTCACTGCTGCCCACTGTTTGCTTAGGTATAGCATAGCATCACTTCATAGTATAAAACAAAGTCGCTTCCCGCTGTCTATCTGTCCCTATGCTTAGATCTTTAAAATTACGCAACGGATTTTAAGAGTGATTCAAGAGGAAGGTTTATAAACCATTTGATACATAGATTTCCACGCGGGCGAAGCCGCGGGGCTCAGCTAGTGACTTCATAAACAAGAATTTACTAAGATTCAAACGTTACCGCTCTACTTTCGTTATACTAAGTATCGTAAAGGTGGAACTAACTTCCTGTTTCCAACGAAAAATAAGAGTACAATCTCTTCAAACTCTGCGAGTGAATAAAATTCTTCTAGGAAAGCGTGATCTATCTTCGCAAATTTTCGCTTATTTAAGAGTGAAATGCTTAATCGTTAGTAATATAAAAAACGTGCAAAGTTTTATTAATTTTCATTGCTTTCATTGCATTTCATTACTTTTCATTGACTCCGTGTCTAAACCTAGGTGCTAAGTAAATGGTTTCGAATCTAATACGACCCATTTACAAAACCGAAAAGATACGGCGGCGGCAGCGCGGCGTCAATAAGTAAGCTGAAACAACCATATCGGAACATCCCAAAGCGATATTTCTCGGAATAGTGGCAGTATATCCCAACACATCGGACGAAACAAGACGAAGGCACAAAGTATCGGCAAGTGGGCATCGATAAATTTGTCGGGAGCGCCGTAACTCCCGACGGAGCTACCTCGCCACCACCGGCGGCGGCGGCGGCGGCGGCGGCGCGGGGCGGTGTTGTGTCGGCGCTACGGCGCGCCACCTAGAACACTGTTTTGCATCCGAAAAAATACAAGCCTCCGATAAATTGAAATTGTCGAAAAGAACGAAATTCAGAAGGGGCGGCGAAAAGTGGAGGCATGGATGGTGCCTACGATTTATACGGCTGCCTCGTGTTTTTACCATTTACACCGGATGGAACATTCCCGGAAAAGTTTACATAGCTTTGAGGTAGCTCACTCTAGGGAAAAAACTGAATAGCTCTACTGGTATTTTGAAGTAAATGTTTAGAAGTTAAATATCTGTCACATCAATGTCTATATAACTAGATTGTGCCATTTGTTCCCAATAAAGTGTTCCATTCAAGCTTCATATATTTTTATTGCGAGTCTTTTTCCAATTCGTTCCCCAATAAATACAATTGCAAAACATAATTTGCAATTAGGTACGAAGTTGGTAATTAAACGCGCACGATTCTCATTTTAATTCGAGTAAGGTCAGACAGGTGTTTCCCGATTGCTTTCTCGTATTGATTTTTGTTCATTTGTATTCAGCACTTAGCGAATTCAATATTTTTCAATTCTAAACTGTAAACACACGAATATTTATAGGTTTGTAAAAGATTACGATGTTGTTTAGACAAGTGCATCGATCAATATGGCGTTGTTAGACTGTTCGAGTGTGTTACAAACAAACATTTCCATTATTCCATGAAAGCTAAGGTTGCTTTTGCTCTAATATTGTGTTGCAGGTCATACAAGTAATGTAAAGTTTCGAATTTGCAACCATTTGCATCCTACACTACTTAACTAAGTACCTACTCTCGGATTCACGAATTATAATTTGATTGAAATTGTTTTGCCTAGCGTGCTCAGATTGGAACTAGAGTTCCTTAATCCTTATTCATTGAGTTGAACCCTAGTAAGTTATAAAACTCTTATTGTAAAATTGGTTTCGCAGGATCAAATTTTAAAAAGGTTGATTTTTGTGCAGAGCGCGTGCCAATGAGCTGAGCGTACGGTTGGGGTCTTCTTGGAAGACGCACGGTGGAGAAATGTATGACGTCAAGGAGTGCTTCGTTCATCCCAGATACTCCAGTAAGTCTAAGGTGAGTGGTTTAGGGTGCATTTTTATTGTATTTCGTTGTGGTTGGAAGGCCTCGGAAAAGAATCGTCGTGGACCGATTGAGCTGGCGTGAAATAAAGGAGGCCTATACGCAATGAGCAATGAGATGAGATAGCTAAGGCATTCACTATCCAGCTTTCGCGATGCCACCCGAACGGCCAGCAAGGCACAGCTGTTCATGTCCGACATGGAAATGAAAGTGTTGATATTGCCCATCGGTAAATACCGCGAGTCGGCTACATTTGTATAGAACGCGCCCTCTCCCATGAGATGTCAATGCAGATTGCACTACCAACCTAATTTAGAATGAGATCAGACGAGGTGCTCAAATATTGGTCATCGCCAGGTGAACGACGTGGGATTGGTGCATCTGTACGCGCCGCTGCGGTTCTCAGCGCGCGTACTGCCCATTCGCATAGTGGCGAAAAACGGACGTCTGCCCGCTGACGAGGCTGCCATTGTCTCTGGGTGGGGCAAGCTAAAGGTATATCTTCATTTGTATTCGTTAACTTAAACAAAAGCTTATTTTAAGGTAAGGCGTACCTAGGATTGACTGATATGTAGAAGATTTCAAGCTGGACTTCTACCAACCTTTGACTATACTGTTTCATCAGGAATGTAATTTCAACTGTTATCTCCATAAGTCTAACCGCTGAATACTAAAACGCAACTCAGTTATAAGCATATACGTATATACGAATTTTTAACAGGTTTTCTTTGACAATTTTAATAAAAACTGCGTCTTGATTGGTGCTAATTTATATTATAATATTAAACTTGTCTAGGTGCTTATTTTTCAATTATAAGGAAATGAAGTTTTAAAATGTATAATAAAATCTTAGTTGCGTTTGAAATATCGGCGGTAAGTAATTAAAAATGCTGCTTAGTTGGCTTTCGTTTCAATTCGGCCATGATAGGCCTATTGCGATTGCAACAATATAAACCTATTCCAGAATAACCATATGATACTAAAGTGTACTATAGCTATAGCCTATTATACCTATAGTTGTTGTTTTTCGGTTCATTGTGTGCGTCATCTCATTTCCCCTTCCCATGGGTATAAGTACATATATAAAGTATAGTATATATGCTGCTACAGGAAGGTGGTCTTAGTGCAACATACCTGCAGTCGTCAACAATCCGCACCATCCCAATGAAGCTGTGCAAGCGGTCCGGTCTGGAGCGCCGTGCCATCGACCCCCCGTCCATGTTTTGTGCCGGATCCTTCCAGGAGTCATCACCTGACGCCTGTCAAGTATATACACTGCTTGTATTTTTTATACTACAGCTACATGCTGTCCGTCATTAACGAATTCTAAAAAATAAAAATTTTAGTTATGCAAGTAACTTTTGTGATGATAGATTTAACAGCTTGTCATCATCATCAGCCTATGTTAGACAACTGCTGGAGATAGGCCTCCCCTAATGAGCTCCATAGCACCCTGTCTTCAGCTTCCCGCATCCAGTATTACTTATATTAACACTAGCGGACCTTCCCGGCTTCGCACGGTTTTAGCACGGATCCATAAAATTTTGAAAATACAATATAGCCTATGTTCACCACGGATAGTGTAGCTTCCCAACGGTGAAAGAATTTTTCAAATCGGTACAGTAGTCTCGGAGCCTATTCATTACAAACAAACAAACAAAAAATCAAACCGTTCCTCTTTATAATATTAGTATAGATGTAAGTAATAAAATGATCGTAGATCAAAATTCAAACTGCTGATGATGAAATGATGCTTTTGCTATATTATGATCGTTCAGGCTTGAGTCAGATAACGGTCTCTGTCGCAGAACGAGTTGGTTGTCTATCATTTGGTTACAAAAACAAACCTAATAGCCTACAACTCGGTCACAATATCTGTGCACCTTGAGCCAAACATTTTGTATGGCTCAAGGTGCACAGATAATGTGACCGAGTTGTACGTTCGAACTTGCTCCTATCAAAAAAGTACCCACATCGTTATTTTTCTGTACACAGGGCGACAGTGGTGGACCCATCGTGTTCGAGGGTGTTCTGATCGGAGCAGTGTCGTGGGGTCTCGGGTGCTCTCGCGGCAACTTCCCTGGTGTCTACACCCGACTCTCCAACCCTGTTGTCTGGGACTGGGTCAACTCGCACATCTCTCTACACCCCACTTCAAACCACAGCGATCATCTCGACTAGCTTACCCCCAATTTGAAAGTACTTACTTCAATGGCACAGCGACCTGAAATGTGGTTTGATTTCCGTTACGAGCAGTTGACACGTTAAGTTTAAAAATGTCAAACACTCGTACGCTGATACGACCTTCGACCAGCGGCTTTGCATTCGAATTTTGCTGGATTAAACCTATCCCATTGATATTTTATATCTAAAACTATTATTTTGTACAGTTATAGCCCTATTAAAATAAGAATATATGAGATAATAATGAAGAAGAAAGGAAGAGGTATCTACATCAGGGTAGTGCACGTACCACTCTGATGTAGGTACCTCTTCCTATAATTAAAAAAATATATGACGTGAACATTCGGCCACTCCTTTGTTTTCTAAGACATATTACTTTTCATCTGGTGAAATATTCACACTATTTTAATGAGGAGATAAATAATTAAAATTTCAGTCCCTTTTTGATCGCTTAAATAAAGCTTGTTTTTCGATTAATTTCACTTATTTATATAGATAGAATATAGATAAGATAAATTGTGAATTTATTTTATTTTCATTCTTGTAAGTACTTACGTATATACATATTTTTTAATAATCTACACCTTTATCTTGTTCTGACGACCTGTTAGCTGCTTCAAACTCTGGAGCTTGTAGTGTATTATCTCTGCTTGACTTCTCCAGGGCTTTTGACTGTCTGAATCCAAAACTGCTTATTGCCAAACTATACTACTATGGGTTCTCGGATGCCACTTGTAGTTGGTTCAAACCCTATCTTATTGCAAGAGAGCAGATGGTAGACAACTAGGCCACTCGAAAAAACTGTCTGAAATAGGAAAACTGAAAACTGGTACGCCACAGGGGTCAATTCTTAGTCCAGTCTTATTCTCTAAATCCTGTCCTGATTTAAATCCATTCACAATTTAATTAGGTATTCCTAAAATTTCTGAACATCCCTGGATGCGCTACAACTAGGTTTTTGAAATTTCACAATGTTATTTATTACTATAGATACATGTTACAAATTTAAGGGCTGGACGATATGAAAAAACAACAATACTTTTGGACCGCCCTAACCCTTACAGGTAACAATAAAACTAATTTGTACAGTGTTCATTCAAGTTTTTGTATTTTCTGACAAACATTTATTACACATAATACTTAGCACATTTCTTATTTCTATTGCTTGGCTAGGCTAGATAAACAATAGGCAATAAAATATTAGTGGCTAAACTATTTTGTGTTCTACAGTCACAACATTCATAAACCTAACAATTAGTTGATCCTTAATTGTAATGAAATGAAAATATTTATTGAAAATGAAATACACAATAACAATGGTTAACTCTATGTTAACCTACAGTAAGGTGTTATTAGTTTCTCGTCAATTAAAATAAGTACAAATCACATAATTTCGTTTGAATAAGGCATGTATGTATGTATCAGGAAAGGTTCGTCTTTGAGGATCTACAAATTGTTTATAGTGAATTGATGTAACAGAAGATAAATTATGCAATTCTAAAACATAAAGTAAACTTTTTATTCAGAATGATTAATAATTCGATTCTAATAGTGATATACTGATGATAAGCTCGTATAGACTACTACTTTACATATAATTAAGTTAACTACCACAAAGTACTTCCCAGTGTAAAATGTACTTCGGGAAAAATTGGTTTTGTTTTTAGGCATTTACACTTAAATCTAGTATTGTTTTACCTATCTACACTTTTTTTTAGGTATACGTGTCGATAGCTAATACGTTATATACAAAATGAATGACACTTCTTCGAAATCACGTAGACTCTACCTATGTACAAACCTATTTTAAAAAATGTTTGCGATAATAAAAATTAATAATTTATAAAAAAGTTTTTCATTTCATTAATATCATTATTTCAAGCTTTTTACAGCAAAATCTATAATTTTAATCGTACTTTAAAATAAATACCTATATTATATCCCTGCACCCACAACCCTACAATATGGCTTTGATAGTCCACACCGAGTCATCTTAAATGTTCTTTGTGTCAAATTTGACAGCCCATATAATCGTAGGGTCGCCGTGACTCGGTCAACATGTGGATGGACCATAATTATGGGTAACCAATAAACCATACTCTACGTACACTGCGATCCATTAACAATACTATCTTATGGCACTTAAAAATATTTAAAAATATAATATCACTTCTACATAACCTAAACAACCAGTACAGTAGAATAAATCTTTGGTACGCTTATTTGGGGATTTCCTTTAAACACAGCCTAATGTGACTAGGCTATAGAGTATCTAAATATTTGGTACACGATGATTAATTAAATAAGGGGTATCGTTACAACACTGTCTGTCTTTGTTATTTTATATCTCTATTGACACTATAGACTACTTGAATCTTTGTACACGATGACTATTAGTTAACAAATTCTCGTTCAACACTGTCTATCAGCATTGTCGGGTGAATCTTTGGTACACGATGACTAGTTGGGGGAGTAACTTTTCGACACAGTTTAGTAAATCTCTGGTACACGATGACTTATTGGGAGGTTCCTTACAACACTATCTAGTAACACTGAGTTGAGGAGTAGCTCTTCGGCGCTGAAAAGCACTAGAGTAAATCTTTGGTACACTTTGACTAGTTGGAGGAGTAACTTTTCGACACAGTTTAGTAAATCTCTGGTACACGATGACTTATTGGGAGGTTCCTTACAACACTATCTAGTAACACTGAGTTGGGAGTAGCTCTTCGGCGCTGTACAAGCACTAGAGTAAATCTTTGGTACACTTTGACTAGTTGGAGGAGTAACTTTTCGACACAGTTTAGTAAATCTCTGGTACACGATGACTTATTGGGAGGTTCCTTACAACACTATCTAGTAACACTGAGTTGGGGAGTAGCTCTTCAGCACTGTACAAGCACTAGAGTAAATCTTTGGTATACTTTGACTAGTTGGAGGAGTAACTTTTCGACAAAGTTTAGTAAATCTCTAGTACACGATGACTTATTGGGAGGTTCCTTAAAACACTATCTAGTAACACTGAGTTGGGGAGTAGCTCTTCAGCACTGTACAAGCACTAGAGTAAATCTTTGGTAGGTACACTTTGACTAGTTGGGGGAGTAACTTTTCGACACAGTTTAGTAAATCTCTGGTACACGATGACTTATTGGGAGGTTCCTTACAACACTATCTAGTAACACTGAGTTGGGAGTAGCTCTTCGGCGCTGTACAATCACTAGAGTAAGTACACAACTATGGGCCTCAAGTAACTAGGGCATCAAGCAGGGCGCCCATCGATGAGAGGAGTATAAGGCCGGCGGCGTGGGTCGCGCGGCCTTGCGAGGCCTAGGTCTTCTTCTGAGGAGGTCGCCTCAGCAAGTGGAGGGGGTCTTTCCTGTACCTATAAACATGGATGATGTAAGATTTACAAATGACTATGTTTTTTATATAACAAATAATTAAATAATGTAGGCAAACTCAGGTAGATTCACGTTCAAAGATAATCTACGGTTTTGTTTCACAATTTAACGACGTAACGAACGTTCTTTAAAACGTTCTATACGATATAGAAGACATCTCATACAATAGAGTTTATGATTGTATGACATTTCTTCTATTATACGTTATTATTTTGATAGTTTCCGCTCACAGCTTCTTGCATGTTAATTTGAGATAGAAAGTAGTGTCCTTCCCGAGGATATCAATTATGACCTTGCCTAACCTTCGATTCATTCAGCCGTGTAGTTATGAAATGCATGATACAAATTGAAGGAGACACTTTCGCATTCACTGTGGGAATACATAATTAATATTATTTATGCGATGAAATAAATATCAAACAATTATTCAATATTATTAGAGAAAAAACAAACAATAAATAAGTAGGTATCTAATTGAAAGTTATAAAAAAACCCAAATCGATATTCGCTTTTCACTTTTATCCGCAAAAAGAAAGCTCCCTGAGTTTATAAAAGTGTGTTTTGATACCTAATTCACATAATCGATCATGCCGTTTTGTTGCTTTGTAGCAATAACAAATCACAGCCAACCACATATATACGCTTGAAAATACATAAAGTGGTCAAAAACCTGGTAATTACCTTGCAAACAACTCTCTCTTAAACGTCTCAAAGTGTTTCCTGTTCTTTTCGTTCTGCTTTTCCCTCCAAAGAGGACGATTGCGCCTCGTTTGTAGCCCCCAGTGGATCGTGAAGATCGGAGACAGCACGCGGAACTGGTACCCGATCAGGAACATCTCGTATACCTGCAAGGATCTTCAGGTTATTCAGGTCTCTAGAAACTCTTGTACCATAGGTACTATTTAAATAATTTGTCAGTTAGTATTCCTCTAGCTTTTGAACTGAAGAAAAAAAAGTTATCTACTCAACTAACAAAAGAAATGAGTGCACTTATAAGGTGCTCATTACACCTTTGATGGGACTCATTGACACGCAAGTCATGACGCTGAGGCTGGCAGTGAATCCGTTAATGTCCCAAATTGACCTTGTGGGATACCTAATCGACCAAAACGTCATTGGAAAAAAACAATAATTATGTATTTAAACCACTTCGTTTTCGAGTTAGGTGAGCCGGGTGAAGCCAAGTGTGAGGCTTAAAATATATTAAAAAGTAGTACATAACACAGCGTTCTTTAAAAAAGTCAATAAACCCACGCAAAAGTAATTATACTCTCGCTCCAATTAGTTTCGTTCATTTAGAGAATTCAAAGAAAACAAGTAATCTACGAAAAGTTTAATAAAAATGTACAAAAATAAATTCACAGAACCAACAACGTTATTAACTTATTTTTAAAACCCGTGAACAAACAGATTTAAAATGTATAACTTCAACACGATAGAGTTTAAAATCCTGTGTCTAATTCAGTCTATAACAAACAGCTCGCTAGGCGAAAAAGTTTTTAAGCCTAATCAATACAGTGTCTATAATTATCGTGTAGATTGCGATTCTAGTAGCACTGGCTACTATTATTAGGATAGAAGTTAAGTGGTAGACGGTAGATGTCCGTGGTCAGAGTCCAGTGGTGTTAGTAATCCAAGAGCGTAGGGTTGCGAGGTTTGCGAACACGGTAGGAGAGAGTGGCAGAGCACATCCACGGGCAAAGGACACCACGCCGAGCGCTACGCCGCGCCACGTCGCTGCACCGCCACTGTCGCCCTGCACATAGAAATAACTTTACATGTAGCTTCTGTCGGCAGCTTCGCACATCAAAACTATGTACCCGGGATTTCATTATTAACAAATAAAATAGGAGGAATACGCAAAAAAATCGTGACAAGCATCAAGTATGGCATATACCTGACAAGAGGAAACGCCTCCTATAAGAAAGTGTCCGCCGCAGAACATGTTGGTAGTAAGTGCGTCACCATAGGAGAGGCGACACAGCCAATGCGGAACGACGGGAACGCGTGCCTCACGCAGCATCCGTGGGATGCGGCGCCCTCCACTCTGCAAGATACGTAGCTTACAAATTTTCTGATTTGAAGATGAAGAACCAGAAGCAAACACATTTTCTTTGCACAATCCCGTATGTTGTTTCCTATGTCAAAATTAGTGTGTGTTATAATAAGTATAATAAAATTGTAATATACCTACTTTTATTTATAGAAATTAAAGACATCAAGTATGTAACATGTGTAGTGTGTACCTACGGTGGAAATAAATAAACAACAGCAGGGTTGAACAGGTTAAGAATGTATGAAAATTAGGAGAAATTAGTATTAGTAGTTGCTAGAAAGTTAGCAGCGGTAGATGAACCACTTTGGTGGCTGTGGAGAAAACACTAGTGATAGCCACAGTATGTGGTCTCTTTGCACCTCGTCTAAATGCAGTTATGTGTACTAACAGCTGTGAGCCCCCATCCGGTGACTGTAAGCGTGATAAGTGGCACGGGCTGGCGCGGCGGGGGCAACGCTACGGCGCGGATGTTAGGCCCCAGTGGTAGAGGACGAGCCATTCGCAGCGCCGCCACGTCGTGGTCGAACTGAGGTCGACCGTACTGCGGGTGCACGACAACACGCGCAACGCGCACCACACGCCCGCCTGCGTCGCGCCGGGAACTGCCCACGCGCAGGCGAATGGCGCCCGGTGATACGCTGTGAATCAACTCACACGCTTAGTCTAACATGCTATTACATTTTGCTACATATTCTTACTACATTTATAATATGAGTATAAATATATGTTTATAATGAATTGCTGAATAAGAACATGTTAGGTTTCAATTTAAATTTTAAAACTGTCTCATTTTAACAGGGATCTCAAGCTTCATAAAGTAAAAGTAAACATTTATTATTTTGTTGCACAATTCAAACAATGTAAATAAGAACCATTCAATTACAGTTACAACAAAAATATCTAACACCCAGCGAATGCTATGCTATAAAATAGGTAATTTTAAGTTATCTGTCATAGGAATGTTAAAGCAGAAATGGGTTATATTCTTGCTAAGGTGTAGGTAAAGTATTGACGAAAAGAACGTTGCTTCAGCATAACAAACGCTCGAAAACGTAGTAAAGATACACATCGTGTCTTACAAACTGTCTCATCTTGAAGTTACGTCCTAAAATATAGCCGAACAAGCCATGAAACTCTGCGAATAAGATCTCATGAAACCCCAGTAATGTAATAACATAGTGCCTCGTAAAATATTCAGTGTCAGAAGTGGCAGCAGTTGAAACGAGCCCAGCTATTAACCCCAGACGGCTAGACAGGTCTGATGTGCTCACAAAGGGACAACGTCGACAAAGCATACTGTTTAAATTGACGGCAATTACCCACCCACACGATAAAAACGCCGAGAAAATCTTAAGTATATTTGAATATTCTATTAAAACTACTATGAAAAAATAAGTATCTAACATTGTATAAAATGAATTACCTACCTAAGGTTTTTATAATAGATATTCTATACGTCCCGTAAGTATATTCTGGAAGGAGCAATGGATTGACCTACGTGAGATAGATCTATTCAGAAACAGGCCAGAGTGGACCTATGTATAGAGAACAATCTCGTATTCAGAACAAATGAAATCCTGAATCTGAACCGATTCGCTGTTATTATATCCATACAGGATATAATAACAGCGAATCGGTTCAGATGTATTCGTGAGTATCTTCTATTTTCAACGCTGATAGGTTTTAATTATAAAAAACAAAATAAGATGAACTGATGAGCGGCATAAATAGTATTATGCATCTATCATTATCATCATCTATACTATACGAGTAGGTATGTACATACATAAGAATCAACCTGCAGATAAAATAAAATAACTTAAGTTAAAAGCAGAATGCAAGAAAGATGAAAACACGTGCATAGTCGCTGGCAGATGATCGAGCAGAAACAGCTATTTTTGGGCTATCCCACCCTAAATTTTAAATTATATTCAAAACAGCACTAGACTGAGCAGAAAAATAGAATAAGTCCCGAAATAAAGCGCTGGATAGTTAACGACTGTTTGGCCTCACGCAATCCATGTTTTATCGCGCTGCCATTAACAACACATGGTTTTAATTAGTAAGCAGTCATTAAATAATGTTTCAATAAAAATCGTTCTCATAACATAAATAATTTGTACAAAACACACAAGAAAAATATCAACAACTATGTCCCATCCTAAGCACATACAAATCACTGTAAATGCGAGACACAGAAAACTCTATTGTGTCATGTTATGAGTGCCAACCCAGTCTGAACTTTTTCAATTCGTTTTTTCTCGAGGTAAACAGACACAATTTTTACAAAGCCCTTTACTATAACTCTACGGAACACATAAAACTTACATAAAATGTAACTTGTGTAAGGTTTTACCGCTACTATAGTCGTAAACTTAAAGGAGAAGTGATGTTCTAGAGCGCGTATAACCAAGTTAAATACCTACCTACAGAAGGCTTTCAAGCTAGAGCTCCCTATTTCTTTAGAGAAAGGCTGACCTATCCTACCTCACGTACTTTTTATCAAACTGATGAGAGCTGTTGATGCACCTTCCTTAAAACTTGAGTGGTATAGTGCCAACTGTTCATACCTGAACGTATAAGGTTGCGTTAACTTCTCTATAGAAAATTACCAATCCTCCTGAAGTCGTAAAGTTCCGATTTCATCCTCGGGTAGGATTGAGATGACCATGGAAACTATACTTTACCTACTTAATCCTAAAGGATCTAGCTATCTTTAAGGAACGGTAATAAAAGCCAATATTTCGTGTTTTCTCGTAAAATGGTATCTTTATAAGGTTAAGAAAAAGATAATATCCAATTTTATAGGTGCTTGGCATTTTTTATAACTCTACCCACCTTCCTATCCTACCTAAAGATCTGATGATATTGAAGTATATCTAAGTGCCTATATATCCTTGGGAACTTAGGAGCTTTATGGCAAATTTAGTATTTATTTTTAGCCAAAGCCTGAAAATAGTTTCTTTCAAAGAACAAGAAACGATTGTACCAAAATCAAGTGTTACTAATACGTGTATGTACATTGTACACGTGTTACACCGTGCAATCGGCTATTTTTCGGTGCTAAACACGATGTAGCAGAAAAGTGGATTACGGTATAAGTCGCGTAGATAAAGATTGGGATTGCTGTTGTTGACATGCTTCATTCATGAGAGACTAGTTAACAATTTCAATCCCAATCTTTATCTACACGACTTCACTATTCAATTGATTTTATACGTACTTGTTGACACAATGCGCAGCGGTTAGCACATAGTCCTGACTGACGATGAAGCCTCCACAGAAGGAGTTGCCATTGATGACCATGGAAACCTGGTGAGGATGCCGGCCCACGGCAGACCGCCGCCCGCCCACAATCTGACCGCTCAGCTCGGGACAAGTCAGACCCAGTTCCTCCACTGACGTCACGTTATCTGCTTCTTGTGAGCCTAGAAAAAGCTAGTTTCTTTCTGATTCATCGATATGAGAAGATGGGATAGTAAAGAAATTTCAATTAAAAAATAGAAACCAACTAGAACTAGTTTTTGCAATTAAAACAATTAAGCTAAACTGTAGACTGTTGATAACAATATAACTGAGAGATAAAATTTATATATTACTATCGATGCAACATGATTTCTTCAATACCAATCATTTCAATGAATGTAGAATCAGCGTGACTCATCTTTCTTGTTTGTTGGACTTCATCTTATTCATATTTCCCTTATCTAATACATATCTTTCATATCTCCTTTAATTTCATTATTAACTCTTAACATTCATTAATTCTTAACATTCTACTCATTCATAATTTCCAAAAACACAAGACATAACTATACAACTAGGTACTCTATATTCCTTTATAATCGTCTGCGCGTCACGCTTAATTTATTGAATCCGACACTAGTAAGTAAAAGTTGATCAACTCACCCCCGAAAGGAAAGATGCAAAAAACGAGCAGAGTCCATAGAGCTTCCATAGCACCGGTCGCACGATCTAACTCCACTAGAATACCTGCACCGGCGCAGCTAGGGTCTGCCCAGATCGCCTAATTAGGACGTTGCCCAACGCGACCGCGACGATTTCGCACGGTCACGACCTTCACCTTATTTAGTGTCAATGAATCGTGAAATTGTTGCATTAATAACACCGTAAAGTTTCAATTAACTGTAATGATTTCAGCATTTCCCGAATCATTTATAATAACTTTAATTTGTAATAATGCATACAAGGTGCCAATTTAAATGTAGAGCAATGTTTGGCTTTGACTGTACCAATCTATTGTTATCGTAAGACAGTTGGAAAATTCCATTATGCATAATGAACAAACAATATGTATTCTGGAACGGATGTTGGCATAACGCCTATTAGATCTAAAAAATAAATTATGTCTCATAAACAGATTTTAAATGCGAAAACTTGTTCTATTTCTTGATTCGTTTCATCATAATACATAACATCGAGTGTTTCGTCGGACAGCCGGAGTGGAAACAGTAGAGGAATTTTGACAGCTTCCATAGGTTATTATTTATATAATAGTATAGTAATATATATTAAAGTTATTTTTTAAGACCAGAGTAGGTTATTGTCAAGACGAAATAAACGAGCCCAAACTCAATCGAGCTACATCGTTTTATTAAATTGTTCAGATGACCACCTTCTGGCTCCATCATCAGATAAACTCAATGTCATCATAATATTGCATTGTTATCTGATTTATCGATGCATGCCAAATTTTAGCTCAATCGGATACTGAAAATAGATAAAATATTACTTGCAAGATCAAAATGATCACAAACAGGCACGACCAGAAAAGTGTTTTTTTTTTAGTTTTAACAAGCTTTTTACAAGTTGTTATAATCATATAGCACCAAAGCCGAAGGCAAATCCAACGACCTACCTAAACTCGACGGGGTGAAGACGTTTCTTTCGGGAATTCCTATGGCCTTCTTCTATCTCCATCATCAGACCAGCTCAATGGTACCATGACATAAAATTGTTACCGAACTTACATAGTATGCCAAACTTTCGCTCAAACAGTTGAGGACAACTGGTCTAAAATTCAGTTGCAAAGTTTGTCCCTTACAAACTAACAGGGCAAGTTTAATAAAAGCTTGTATTAAACCCTATTAAACCTAGTAAAAACCGCTCGCGCTTCCGCTGCCCACGAAAACGCAGACTATTAGTCGCCGTGTGTTTTTTGGAAACAAATCGCTAAAATTTATACCACTGCAAAATATCTGCTGATGGAATAAACTATTTGGATGGATGTCATAAAATTATTTTAATCCATATTCTATACACTTTTTTTTAATAGCCTGTATAGGTGAAAGTAAATAGAAAATAAAGTTTTTAATAGATTATGCATTGTGCATCTGTATCTTTGTTTGTTTGTTCTTTACTGTTTTTTTATGTGTTTGATGTGCAATAAAGCGTATTTGTATTGTATTGTATTGTATTGTATGTAATGTTGTGATCAAAAATATTTTAAGTATAATAAATGCGATTTAATGGAAAAAACTAATCACTTCTCTACTATGCTTTCTATGACAATAATTGCAGAATCGTCACGTAAAATCCTTGGATCCTCCCTATTAGTAACGCAATCTAACCTACTCGTTTGTTTAGTTAGGTTAGGTTAGAAATTAAATTCACACTAAACAGGCTGTTTAGTGTGAATTTAATCAAGTAAATTTTTTATTCAAGTTCTATGAATACAGAAATATATATATTCAAACTAGAATATTGCGGTAATATTAAAATACTCGTAGCATAAAGCAAAACATTTTTAAAACAGCTAACGATGAACGCCACTGTACCTAATCTTATCAGAATTTTAGAATTAGTTTGTGCAATCTGAATGCTACGGACGTGTTGGCAGCGTGTTCCGCTATTTATATTATTTATAGCAGCGCGTCCCGTTACAAGCTCGAAATAGCACAAGTCTCGGAGCGGACTCAATACCTATTTACTTTTACCTAACAAACACAGGGGAATCGAATAAACCGGACTTTTAAAACTAGGCTATTTTTGTTTTTATAAAAGTTCAAATTAGTTCTGATTTTAAGTTAGTTAAAGTTTTACCTTACTAAACTTTGAAACCTAAGCACTAAGGTTCATTTAAATACCTATGTATTATAAGTTTCATTACCAAATTTAAAAAAAAAATCACAAATTAAAATGTATTTCATTACGCATGCGAGCAATGATTGAAGATCATTCAAAGTATAACAAGAAGTCAAACGACTGAGGTCCGTTTTTCAGCCTTATTTCACCACGAGTTACCAGTGAATGGGAGTCGTGAAGGTGGTTGGAATAGTTATTCGTGACAATCAATGAGGTCTTGACCCTTATTGACTAATTTTATCAGTGTTAGACCCAATGTTCGCTCTAACTTATCACGGATTTGGCAATCGCAGTATCTTGGTATACCATAGTACTGGTAGGTAACTGCTGGTTCATGATTCATCCATCCACACACACGAGACTAGTCCGAGGACAAGTCCTGAAACAGAGGTATGTGAATGTGTTGTGAAGCTGAGTCTGTTCTTAAATTGAAATAGCAGAGATACATATAAATAGTGATCCTGCATAATATGGGTCAGATAAAACAAAAAAATATCTGTTACAACAACTTTTAAAATAACTTATTGTACTTAAAATAATAGAAAGAATAATCGAACTTACTATGTACTAAACTATGTACAATGCATTAAAGTATTACACGCGCTCACAATATACGTAGGTTAGGTATAAGTCCCAATTTAAGCCAGGAGTGCCGGAAGGAGAGACTAAACACCGAAATGTGGAAGGTGTGCGATTCAGTTTAAAGAAACACATCTAATCCTAGCTTTAGCAGTATTAATGTTAAGCCGAGCCTTCATGCCGGCACACAAACAAGGAAATCTCGGTATAGGAATTAGAGTACCCAGCCGCAAATCCTTTTAATTCCACTGTTTTATGACAGTTTTACTGCATTTTCACTGATTATATTATTCTGAACCGGAACTTATTTATTTACCTACAATTCAGTTCTCAGAAGTTATATTCGTTAGATGAGTTATTTTAGCGAGATTATTCCAAAACACTTTCGTAAGTTCTATATTTTCTTTCAGTCTACAAGCTCTAAGTATACAACAAAACTCAAAAATTTATCAACGGATCAATATACACAAATTGTTAAACATATCCTTTGTTAATAGGCTTACTACACAATAAAAAAGCTTGGGATGAGTTTTGCTTCAACTCGAAAACTAACAACCTAACTAGGTTTCTTGTTAGCTTCTTTAAATTAAGTGAACAAAAATTCAAAGTGATCTCTTTATTTCCTAGTTTTACTTATGTCATTCGAATATTAAGACGTGTCCAAGAGTCCTGTACGGTCTAAAGGAAATAAAGTATTTTGATATTATATACAAAAAATAAAAATAAAATTGTAAGTGTAAAAACAACGAAGATATCGGATCAATATTGTACCAAAGACGATTAAGTCATCTCAATTTGTATAAGCATTCCGGAGCGGCGATGCAGGGTCGCCAATATCCAGAGAGCGAGCGTCACCCAATTTCGCTGCGCTTTTCGGAGGCGGGAATGTGATTGTAATAAATAATCCGGTTTTTTGCCCGGATCGGACAGAGCCGTAATTGCCAGCGCTGAAATTTATAGATGCAACCGATGGCGTTATTGAAACAACGCCGAATTAATGAGTTTGATCCAAGCCGCTGGATATATCGGTATAGATATGTTCTACGTGTTGTGCCATATAGCCGACGCAAAAAATAACAAAAACCATACGCCATAATGGAAATGAATATGAAATGTGGTCGACCGGTCATAAAGTTTCAGCGGCGTGAATAATGCACGCACTAAAATATGAATATTGGATGTCTTGTTTTAATAATAACGGTTTAAATCGCAACTGCTGAGATAAGCTTCATATTCTGGTTGGGTTACGCGCTAAATAGATCATTGAGCATTAATAAGCCTCATTTAATAAGGCCCTGACCACATTTTAGACGGTAAATTATCTTGTATGTGAGTTGTCAAGCAAAATACATACAAATAGGTTAATTTGGCGTGTTTTAAAAAACTATACACTGACTTCAAATTCCTAAATAATGAAAATGGGTTCAAAAGTCAGTTTAAAAAAAACATCGAAATCGATGGACGTGATATTGAGCTATCCGTCCATGAGGTAACAAATTATAAAAAAAAACTAACTCTACACTCAAATTGAGAACCTCCTCCTTTTTTTAAGTCGGTTAAAAATGAGACGTATTTGTCAAATTTTTTGGCTACACCTCGTTTGTGGCTTCTATTAGTATGTAAGCCTTTTTCGTATTAAACATAAATCGTAATCTTTATTATATCTCCTGGTACAAGCCTACTGAGCATTTGCGAGGAGCTCGTGAACTATTCAAAATACATACGTGTAATATGTATATAAAATAATGTAGTTAACAAAATAGTTTATGCTTGGTTAGAGTTCTACTTAACTGAATAGCTTTGTGAAGCTATTCAGTTCAGCTGTATACAAAAATATGCCACTTTTTGACCGAGGTACGTTGGGAATGTTTTTCACGTTGAGCAAATAGTGGAAAGTATAAGGTATTGAAATGTTTGTTCTGTCGACACAAACACAATGATTGTGTGATGCGCGGCGACTTCGCCATGGAATGTTGCCAGGAGCGCCGTTTGGCAGGGCCCCGGGGAATCCATCAGCGGAATGGCGGACGTGAGCCTCGTGTGCTCATCCTGTTTATTGTGCCGCTTTTGGGACAAGCTAATTTTACAAATATTAGAAAATTATCGACGAAAGTCACTCAGGTAAAGAGATGAAATGAATTTTGAAAATTAAAGTAGCACTAGAACAGCTGTTTCATTGATAAAAACACTCTGGATCAAACAAAATTCTAAATAGGTTTATCCATCAGGGAGCTACGATGCCGCCAGTAGACACAGTTTCTGTCGGCATTGGCGTGCGTCCCTGATCTGCTACCTTCGTACGTTTATAAATGCAAAATTACACAGCTTTCGCTACATCCAAATAAACAAAATGGCGTAAAAGTTACTTGTTAATCTGGAAACATCTAATTTTCCCCTATCATAACGGAAGCTGGCATAACTACCGGAGTTGATAGATCTAGATTCTGAAATAGTAATACGACCAAAGTTCTTGTGACAGCATGCCACCTACGCGAAATTCAATACCAACTGAAAATGTCGGCAGGCAATTTATAAAAGGCTAGTTATTCGCGTTGTTTTCAAATAACAATCTGGAAAGAAAACTGTTTACAAGATATGTATTAAACTCAATGTGTCTCGCGCCCAGACGGAACAATAGTTTACTATCTGGTGATCTGCCAATACAACACTGCACTGCATGTAAGGAATCTTCCACATCACACAATGAATTCCTTTTATTAATTCTGAAAGTCACTGAACATTTTACTTCTACTTAGCTTTCAATGAGTACCTTTTTGAATAAGCGAGTCGTTCATGTTTAAACATACGGGTAACTAATACATTGTTTAATGTTGACCATCTAAAACTAAAGATATATAAATTTATTAGTGTCTCGTCATTACTAATGTTTGTATATACCCAAAATCGTATTATAATACAAAAAAAACAATATAAAAGCTTCTAAACTTTCATACTTCAACACTGATTCTAGCCCAACTTTGGGCGAAAAAATTATAAATAAATATACTTAGAAAGAATAGTCCTTATTTTGGACTTTTCTTTCTTCGTATATTTATTATCCCGCTCCTACATATTTTAGTTATTCAAAAGTTAGAATTAATTAATTTGAAAAGATACTATCAATAGTTTTCTATAATCTATAAGAAGTCGGCTCTCATTTTTTTACGCAATCGTTATAGGAATGAATCATTATGCATTTCATCCTAGCGCGCGTGTAGCGGGAGGTGTTTGGAGAGAAAGCCAACATTTAGGACTTGCCTACCGACGAGGTAGGTATAGCAGTATTCATAATTAAGGTAAAACGAGTCAACGGCAGGAGCCGTGTCTAGTTTTACCTTAATTATTAATTAATCTAACCTGCCCAAGCCTTATCGATGTAATACGAACTGATCAGTCAACCACGACCTCTCAGGTACAACTTGAGTACAGCAATAAAAAAATACAATGTATTTTAAAAACTCGTATAAAAACAATAAACAAAACGACACAATGATTTCTGCATATGAGCAATCTACTCACTACCTAGTATGCCTACTATATAACATTAAAGGAACTGTGGAATATACTAGCATAACAACTACTCTATAAATAATTGAAATATTTCAATGTTCAATGTACGTAGAGAACGGCCTTGTGGCCGCCTCGTTTCATATGAGGTCAATCTGCAGTTGTGACGTCACACAAACCGAACGGTCACCGCGGTCATCCTGCTATATTTATATACATAGTTTGTTTATACCAGACTTATATAAAAAAATTGTTAGTTACAGCTTCTTTTGAGATTCTATATAAAACCACGTATTTTAAATAAGCCTACACAAACACACACACTATCCGAAAAACTAACGAAATCAAAAATCAAAGTGTATATTGAAAACGATACCCTAGGGGCGCAGACCAAGCTGAAATAAATCCTCTGACGGCGTAGCATAACTATAAACTGGTCTTAACATGCGTTACAATTCAATACTTACCATAAAGACCAATGTTACCCACTGATCTGCATTCATGGTCCATCCATGTGTCCACATCAGGTCGGGGGGCTTTTGAACCAAAGGTTGACTATGGTCAAATTGCTCCCCTAAAGCGTGATGACACTACTAATAAAAAAGCCCTTTTTGATAGTAATCTACTAAAATCTACGGGCCTACGCCGTAGTAGGTCTACGGGCCTCAAGTGCTACGTCGTAGCAGGACTACGCCGTAGCACGGTTAGGGACCTCGACTGCTAAGTCGTAGCAGGACCTTGATTTTTTGGCTACGACGTAGCAGTGCTATGGATTTCTGCTAAACCCAAAGAAATCCATAGCACTGCTGCGTCATAGCCAAAAAATCAAAAGAAGAATTGGTTTTAGGGATTTGGCAAGGTCAAAGAGCAAGAATGAGTTGCGTGTGTATTCCGCATAAAACTGTATCCATGAAACCATTTTTCTTCTAAAATGCCACGATTTGATCTGACTCGGCACAGACTATATTAATTTGTGATGTGATGGTTTGTAAAGAAAATCTAGGTGTGGGTCTTCTGTTCTGAGAAAACGTTCTCATTGATAAAAAAATCTGAGCAATCGCAGACAAATAACAGATTGAAGGGACTCTTTAGCCGTGTTGGTAAGTTCAAATGGAGTGGAGGTGTATTCGTAGGGTCAAGGGTGGTACCTGCGTGTTCCTTGTGAAGCCGTAGCCCAGGAACCGTTCATCATGCTGTGGCGCCACGTCTCGTGCCACGTAGAACGGTTCATACAGCATCTCGAAGTTGGTCACGTTGTGGCTTACGTGAAGATGTGAGCTCTCGTTGCCGCCACTTGCTTCCCATCTTACGCCAAACAAAAACAATCGTTTAATATAAATATGTAATGAATTTATCTCCATGATTTAATAACAAATAACGAGCCTTGACTCGAAAATGATTATCATCATCATTGGCTCGATCTGCGTGGGAGTCAGTCGAGCCCTTTTGTGCATGGCTGAAAAGACCTATTCGGATGAGGCAGTATCGGCCGCGTTACGCACGTGGCTAGTAATGGGTTAACTAGCGGCACGTTCGGAACGTAAATGTTTACTTTTGGGCCAACGGCGAAGACAAACAAGCAGTGTATATAATCCTGGAAATTATGAAGAAATATTCCATCTTAAAGTAATGTAAGCGTGATAATCTGCTAGTATTGATTATTGATATTATAATAAGTTACCTGGAAAAGTTGCTAGCATACTGGTTGTAGATGAAGACCTTGCGATGGAAAGGCACCGCTAACTTGTTCCTCGCGAGACGCACCAGCTCAGACTTGTTCCGCGGGAACAGAGCCACGCGCCGGTCGAGCTCGTATGTGGGCACCACGTAGGCACAGAGATCACAGCGGGAGGTCGTCGATAGGAACTGTGTAGAATACTTCTGCTTAATTTGTGTGGGTAAATCGACATAGGTGCTTTTACAGTTTTCACAAACTAAAACACATTTAATTGTTTTTCTGGGAATTAGTTACTTTATAAAATATCTTCAAAGGAAAGCATAATTGTGGCAATCTCGGGAGAGGTAACTCTAATTATGTATAGCAGAGGACTTCTTTTGGCTGAGATGATCATGATGACGATGAATGACAACAAAGTGGTAAAGTCACCTTATCGAGAGCCTCGGCCATGCCCTTTGAAGGCACGATGTCAACATCAACGAGGAACACATGATCGGTATGGCAGTTCTTCCGTGCCAAGTTCCGCAGGTGGTTCTGCGGGTATGGGTGCCTCGCACGCCATGCCACCGTGTCGGCGTGGCGCTCGCCGGATGGCAGTGGCGCCGCGTTGCAGTCGCGCGCCCACGTCGGCATCCCACCCCACGCCGCCGCCCGTTCCAACGGCGTAGCTAAATGCAAGGCCGTCCGCGCGAACACCTCAGGCCGGCACCGCAATAGCCACGTCGCAAACCCGCGCAGCAGCTGAGTCTCATCCCCCGCGACGTACACAGCCACCGAGATCGGTCCGCTCCAATGCTCCGCGATCCGCAGTAGCTCGTGCAGTCGCTCGATGGAAGTTTGCGTGGCAAGGCAGACGCGCCGCGAGAGGGAGGATTCCACGTATAGTTCGCCGACGGCCACGTTGTCAATCATGCGGATGGTGCGAGAGTAATCCCACCGGCCGAGGCGTAAGTCCACCGCTGCTAAGGGGTCATCGTCTGGCGCTCCGCCTGCTTCAGCACATGGCTCGCACGATGATGGTTCTGGTGGCAGCGTGGTTGTGAGCGGCACGGGACACGCGGGCAGCGGCCGCAGCAACCACATGTTGGCCGCTACGTTGTAGATCACCAAGGCGATGGCCGTCACCGAGATAATGCTCCACTGGCAACGCCAGCTCCACTAAAAATGTATTGAAGCAGTTATATCCGCATCCTCTGTGGATCTCGTCTTGCTTGGGAATTAAATTAAGTAAAACTTTTGAAACTATCATGGTTATTAACACTAAAGTTATTTTAGATTCAATTAAGTATTTATAAACCTACGCTACTAATCAGTGTCTAGTAGGTAACACCGAGGGCTTTGAAAGTGGACAGGGAACGATGCCATGGAAACTAGATTATATTCTAGCTAACAAAATGAAGTTGCTTACCAAACTGTCTTTCCGTAGCATGAATTTCTGAGCGTGGCGATTCACCATTGTAATTTAATACAGCAATCTGTGGATTGACGGGCAATGCGCTCTGAAAAATAAAACGACTGTGAGCGTTTCTGTGATAAGAACCAGGATAATCAATTCATTAATTATATCCAATTTAATTGATTATAATACATAATAGATAGGTAATGCTGAATTAAAGTCCTACTTATTATACATATTCCTATCTTCCTAAAGAGACATCTAATCTAACTTAGACCTGATGTAGGGAAATCCTATTTGATGTAATAAGAAGTTAATGATTAATTCGGTACCTATGTGAGTACATAGGTGAATATAATCATCCCAAAACAGCTATACACATAGTGAGGTGAGTAGGTACCTACTTACCTACTAACGATATCCTGCAAAAAATGATCTTTCGAGGTTATTCTATTCACTCTTATCACAAAAGGTAAAGTTTTCCAAAATGTTTCGTTTAGTATTGTGGGATTTGTCCAAGTTCACTTGTTATATTATTTTAGAGACTGTAGATTAAAAATAAATATCACTAAATAATAAAAACAAAAGATTGCTTGACAGGTAAGGGTGGTAAGGCTCACTGCGCATGTCCGGGGTACTGACATGCGCCACCAACCCCTAAATGAGGTGTTGCTGGCAATGATGATGAAAGCAGTGCCAACCCCTATTACTGACACCGATAAAACCGAGATAATTTCATTAGGTAGGTAGGTACCTACTTACCTACCTATATAAAGTGGTTAGGTCTGCTACAGTCGGGAGGACTGTAGCGGACCTAACCACTTTAGCTCACTTTTGCACCTCAGCTCAACAGCCTGGGGGGGGGGGGGAGGATGTTATAAAGAATATATCCCCACGATGGGCATGTAAGTTAGGGATCGCAATTCGGTGGTAAATTTATTTGCAGAAAGCCACCGTATATTTTTTATTCATTAAAAAAAATATATATCGCAGCTCGCTCCGCTCGCAGGCATCATTCTTGATTTTTGGGTGTGGTCCGGGACTGAACTTTTTTTTGATTACAGTATGCAAAACATTGCAAAAAACAAATAAAACGACAACATTTTTACGGCATGCTCTTCTTGCCAGAAATATCTTGTCGGGTTTTATATGGGCAATACTAACTTTAAAATCATTTGGTCACTACCGCAAAAAATACAAAAACGTAAATAGTTTTAAAGGCTCCGCTTGCTGAAGAAAAGGTCCGTGCCACTAGCGACTTATGGTGCCGCTTGGGATGACAATCTGACGCGCTCAGCCAGATCATACCAAATCAACCAGAATTAACCCCTAAGAGGGTGATTTCGTTCGTCCAAACTTGGACTACATTGGACTATAATTTTAGTCATAGATTCTTATAGTCATGTTAACGTCAACAAAACGTCAAAGTCAATAACATGCTTACAAATTACAAACCAACCATAACAATACCAAGCTCGATAAGAAATCACTCGAAATATAGAAAACTAACCTCTAAAAATAAAATAGACCAAATAAAGAGTTTCTAAAGGAATTTGCGATAAGTATTCTGTTTGCTGAGGTTTATTCTTTTATGTAAAAAAGATTGGTATAAGATTTACTAATAAAAAATGGCATTTGTGATTCCTGATTGGGAGGATGGAAAAACCGATTACACTGCTAATCATGTAAAATTAAAAGTAAGTTTTCCTTTACATAGGTCCTTTCCGTAGGTTAGTTATTTGTTGTTTGTTATTATGAATGATTGCATGTCGATTTCTAGTTTCTATGCTTACTAGCTATTGTTTTCAATTTCGTCACTGACAAAAAAAGAGGTTTCTTATTGTCCTTCCTCCATGCTGATAAATTAATAATATGGGACCTATGGGACTTTATAGCCAAAGATAGTACCTACCTATTATTAAATCTTAAAAAAACAGTGAGTAGGTCCAGGTAGGACTGATTCAGCTACCTACAATATATTTTTATTTGTTTCTCTTAGACGCAAAAGTCTGGTAAAAGTAGTGGTGTCACAGAAAAGCCTAAGATTATCAATAATTTAAAGAAAAAGCAGATAATCAAGAAGAACATTACAGCTAAAAGAACAATAAAAAATATCAAGGAAAAAAATAATGGTCTGGATATAAACAAAAGACTTTTAAAGGCTAATTATAAACTGCAGAAAACTAATAATCAACATTTTGAAAACTCCAAAAGAAAGAAACAAGAAAAGCACCCAAAAGACAACAGCAGCAGCAGTATGAAAGTTGACAACATTGATACAGACAAGTTGGATGAAGTCCTGCTAAATGCTAAAAAAAAGAAGTTCAATGAAGCCATGAAAAGGGATGATGTTGAAGATGTTTTATTTGGAGAAGATAATAGCTCTGTAGTTGTGCAGACTAAAAAAGCACTAGCTCAGCTACAAAATGATAACAACATATGCAGTAATGCAATTACCAAAACTAGTAAGCAACCTAAACTTGGAAAGGCTAAGAATGTTAAATTAAAAACTATGAATGGTAATATTGAAAATACTAAACAAAAAGAAATAGTAAAGGGGCATAAAGAAATAGTTGCAAATATTCCAACCCAAAAGGTTCTCCAAGATAGAAAGAAAGAAAAAATAAAACTTATGATGCAGGAACAGAGTAACAGAAATACAATCAACTTCGACAGAAGCAAGCTGAGGGAGAGAATGCTTGATAGATTAAAATGTGAGTATTTAAGAATAAGATTCATGACTTATGTGAGATTTGGGCCTAATCCCTGAATGCTTAAACGCAACTCAGGTTAGACAACCAAATTGTATCAAGCAATGCAGATGCTTGACAGCTGAGTTTCAACAGCTCAGCAGGTGCAGAAGGACCACACACATTAAGTAATGTAATGTGTGTACTGTGTATTGAATTCTCTATATGCATTATAATAAGTCATGATTTTATACACTGCTGGGTAAAGGCCTCCAGTTTTAACACCTACAACTACATTTATACATAAGCTGTAGCTAAACTGTCAGAATTACTAGAGTATTACTAAAAATTTAATAAATTCCATTCACACTTTGAGGTGTTTGTCAACTTGGATAGGATACAACCAATTTACATTAAAAAAATTATTCCAGCGGCTCAATTCCGGTTCATCAATGAGAAGTTATATACATCATCAGGAACTGAAGCTAGCCAACTCTTCCAGAACGACCCCATTGCATTCCAGAGCTACCATGAAGGCTACCGGCAGCAAGTCAAGAAGTGGCCTGTAAACCCATTGGATGTTATCATTAAAAGGATAAAGAAGATGTAAGTATTTATTATTACCACAAGCTTAAGGTGCTTCAATTGTGACCTATGACTTTGTGTAATTGTGCTTGGTTAAGGCCTAGATAGACAGGGGAACAATGCACAATACACTATTATGTGAGATGTCAGACTACTTAGAATTAGAGGAAGGAGTGGAAGTAGATAAGGGAGTTAGTAGAGGAGCCCAGCAGAGAGGGACAGTCATCATTAAAACTATGAATAAAAACAAAAGTTGTGTCACTTAATTTTAAAACAATCAACGCTAATGATTTGTACTAGCTAGTAAAAAGTCTTGTCTTTCCCCAAGATACACCTTGCCAAATGTCTTAAAAATCCGTTCAGCTGCTTTGTCGTGAAAAGGTTACAGGGGCTGTTACTTTCGCGTTTTTAAACCTCTGGAGTTACCTCAGGTTGGTTAATTACAGTTACAATTTTGTCTTTAGGCCGAAGAGCAACCTCATAGCGGACATGGGTTGCGGCGAGGCGGAGCTGGCGCGGCAAGTTCCGCAGTTGGTACGCTCCTTCGACTTACAGCAAGCGAACGACCAAGTCGAAGTCTGCGATATGGCTCACACGCCGCTCCTCAGCCAGTCCATGGACGCAGTGGTCTATTGCCTTGCGCTGATGGGCACAGACCTTACTGCCTACTTAATTGAAGCTAACAGGGTTCTAAAGATGGGGTAAGTGCTATTTTTCGAGTTTGAGAAAAACTCATCCCAAGAATTAAAAGTACTATTTTAACGGGTATTTATCGCGTTATTTACCTTTTTTAAAAATATTTACCCATCCCAAGGTTTTTATCCCCTAGCGGAAACTTCACACTCTCGCATTTGATGACGGTGTGAAGTTTCCATAGACTATTCCATTAGGATAGAGTGTAATGGAAAGGTTACTTTTATCAAATTCATCTTATCTTGACGAAGTCATACCAGCATTCCTATCTATAACTAAAAGTTCACTTACCTACCTGTTGTATATTATTTACTATATTTTGTTTCCAGGGGACTCCTACTAATAGCCGAGGTGGAATCTCGTTTCACGGACGTAGACGCGTTCACGAAAGACGTTACGCGACTGGGCTTTAAGTTTGCGAAGCTAAACCGCGACCACGAAGTATTCTTCTTCTTGGAGTTCGTGAAAAATCAGGCGCCGCCCGTTAAGAAGTCCAAACTACCCGCGTTGACGCTCAAACCCTGTATCTATAAGCGACGCTGAATCTAAGATGTAGTCTACGTTGCTAATTTTCAGTATATTCTACTCGTAGCAGTAATCATGTGACATCTGTTTAATTTGGATTATTTGTTAAGGTGCTTCCACACAGAATTTACTTTTTATTGAGAATCATAACTTGATGTTCCACTGTTTTCAATAATTTTGTTTACCATATTCGTTTAGTGCGCGCTTGGTAGCGTAACTTTTTGTTATGTAAGTTATACTTAACAACTAGATACTTTATAGATATTTTTTTTAATGCTGGCGCGATTGTCTTTTCCATACATTTTTCCGAGCTGACGTCACAAACCCAGTCCTCCAGTATACAAAAATTAAAAGAGGATCGCGCCAGCTTTTAAAAATATATCATTTATTAGTGCTGCTGTGAATGGATGTTACCTATCAATGCTACTACCTACAAGTTCTGGTGTCAAATGTACAATTTAAAAATTTTAAAATACAAAAAATTCAAGTAAGTAAACAAATCAAAAATTAACATTTTATTATAACTATCTCATAAAATTAATCACTTCATCTATCATATTAATGCTAAATCTCACTAATTGACGTCGATTAGGTACTTTATTTCTTTGATTTGAATAGTTCTTATCTAAATTTTCAGTTCATCCATAACATCTTCAGCCTCTGCTCGTAAGTTTTCCACTTTTTCTATCAGCATCATCTGGAAAATTAATAAAAACGTCTTTTTTAATTTGTCTGGTAATGATAATTTCAGATACAGACAGAACCAATCAATGACAAAATATGCTGAATCAATTTGTTAAAATTCGTAACTCGCATAAAGACATCCATATAGTCTTTGGAAGTTTGACTGGATTTAGTTCAATGAGCGTTGTAGCTGACTTGGAATCCTTGAATTATCATTCAAGTATAATATTATACAGGGAGTCATTTACTGAAAATAATTTCATAAATAGAAAAGCTACATAATCCCTGAGTGACTGATGAGCGAATATGGGCGAAGCCGCACAAGCTCAAAATAGTATGCAACTTTCACCATTTGAAGATGTAAAGGCCATAGATAACTGATAGCTCTATAAAAAGTACTGACCCTAGCCGCGCAGATGAGATGCTCGGCGGCGCTGAGAGACAGATGCGGGATGGCGCTAACGAGGTCTTCCGCCCGCGCCCGCGCTAACTCTTCCACCCGCTTGTAACCTGCCTTCACCAGCTGTAGGGCGCCCGTCTAGGGACAAAATAAACATAAATATACATTTATTTGGCCATAAACAGGTTTCGTACAGTAACACAAATAATAATAGAACACACACAATAATAACAACATAGTACACTTAAAAATTAATAAAATAAACCTACAGAGAAACAATACCATATTTATTGCAATAAATGAATTGAATAAATAGCTATTAGCTACCGTGCTAGCGTGTTGGCCCAAAAGGGTCAAACTCATCTTAGTGCTGATCCACGCGTGGCTCGGAACAACGCTGGTTTTTCAGTTTGAACCAATTTTAGTTACATTACTAACGAGGGAGAGATGCTCAAAACAAACAAAAAAGAATATTAAAATAAAAAATACATTTGACATGTAGCGTGTATGTAGGACTTTGTGAGCGCTCGATAACGTCACATAGTCCTGTACCAGCTCCCCGACTATGTACCTTGCGGACATGAGGCAGCTGTAAGAGCGCGGCGAGATGCGGTGCGGCGCAGTGCTGCAGTCTTAGTGCCAGCTCGCCGAGCAGCGCTGCCAGCGCCCATAGCGTCGCTACCTCGCTGCACACCTTGTGAGCGCTCGCGGCGAAGGCGCACGATGACGTCAGAACGCTTTGAACCAGGCCACGGCCTACGAGGTACCTGGGAACATAGTTTGATTAGATTGCGATCGGGATTAAGACTCTTACAAGCAGTCTTTTGACACATGGCCAATTCGAAACCCTGAAAAGAATTTAAAAAAAATTAAGGGTCAGCTCTATATATACTACGCAAAAGATGTTTTTGTTTACTTTAGGAAAACTCCCCACGCCGACGGCGTAGCGCGATGTCACAAGACGCAGCGCGACATTGCATACTCTATTTTTTTTTTTCGTATTTTTTGATATTCGTTTTGGACTTATATGTACAAATTTATCACCGCGTGCCTTTACAGAGCACTTCCATCATGCTGTACAATGCAGCTAAGCGGAGATATGTGTCAATAGTCAAATCAAGCAATCGGATTGCTTCGAGTGTTAGCAGTTGCTATGGTAATAGTTTCTCACTTCTCTGCAACAGCGGGCAGCGGGACCTGCTTCCAAAGGTCATGCAGCATCAGCGCCAAGTAGAACCGCACCAAAACTCTCTCGGAAACGTTCTAAAAAAGTACAAAAACTCGAATTAAAATCGCTATCAAGGTTATTCTAAAGAAACAATCAGAATGTGCTTGTGTATTAAAATACAAGACTGCGTTTTGAATTAGGCCCCGTACGCGGTCTCAAAATAAAGAACATTGTCTTATGATCTGTACTGTGACACGAAATAATGTTCATATCAAATAAAGATACTAACGGTAATAGATTTTCCGGTGACCATTCTGATAGCATTCATTTCTGTGATCCCTAATATTTTTGCCGTTTGAACACCTTCGTCGTCCAAACTGCAGTACTGCAATAGAAACAAGTATTTCAGACAATTAAAACCGTAATAAGTAAACTATTTTTTTTATAGAAACAAAGGAACTTTCTCCTATCTTCAATATCTGCCAAATCCCTGAGAACATTATGTTTTGGGCAGGGTTATATCGTAAGCTGTTTTGCTGACATTTGAAAATGAACCTTACCAATGAGTAATAGTGCCTATAATCGAGCCTGATACCCGCCCCGTCGTGCGGAGTCACCAAGTAGAGCAGATGTAGACTGCCCATGAGAACAAGTGAACGGGATGCTACCTCCACGTCTTGTAGCAGCTGTTTAGCTGTGGATAGGTCCATGCAACCTGCAACCAACAAAATCATATAACCGCACTCTATTATGTAATAGAGGATGTTTTATACCTTGACTCTGTGATTCATTACCTCTATTTTAAAGCCTAATACAGGGAGGGCTTAGCATGCTTGTAGAAAAATATATTTTAGATTCTAGCCGCATTGCAATAAACTTCATTTAATTTTGAACACTTACTAAGTCAAAGCCAGATTTGCTAGCTGATATTAAGTTTATTGCATTGCTGCTTGAATATAAATGTATTTTTTAAATCACCACTAATATAATCGCTTCGATAACTATCGGCAAACCTGTGTTCTTTTTAGATGGCTCTTGTCAACAATTTCTCACCTTTAATAGCAGCCATAGCCAGCTTACTAACAGACAGCTGGGTGTTATTATTGATAGTGGTGCCATGCACGGCCAGTCTGGACTCGTCCACGTCCGTAACATTCGATTCAGGAACCGCTTCTAACGCGCCCGCCCGTAGCAACGCAAGTAGCGCTCCATCGCACGCTGCTTTTATGTCTACCTGGGGTCTGATACATGATAATGGTCATTTGTATGTCTTCCACAAAATATGTAATGTTTAGAAAAGTTCAGAATTATATTAAAGAAATTGAGTGTGAGTCCTGAATGTCGATGTAAGTGCATTTTCATACGTCCCGATCGTTTTTGAGGCTACACAATCTTCTCTCTTTCCTTCATGAATAACTTCCTTACTCAGTGCAGTCCCTCCGTGGCACGGCGAGCAGAGTCCGCCGTGCTAGGCGGTGCAGCGCAGGCCGCGTGGTCGCGAGACGTAACGCTGCGCCGCTCAGTAACAACGCCGCCATCCCGCCGGAGCCGAGCACGCTGCGCGCCGCCGCCACGCCGCCTTGCAGCACACCGCGGAGGCGGCTCCAGTCGCGCGCGCTGCAGATTACTGTGCTGGTACCTGACAATTACAAATGATTGATGGAATCCACAAGGAAGCAAATTGCAAGGTTACAATCCTGTTCCATCCAGTACGGACCCAGTGAATAGATGCCCTTTTTCTATCGCTAGACGTATCACCGTGTTCTAACGTGAATAAAACGTTAAAGGAACTTTCTGTGGAAATTTTAGTCTCACAAAGCTACTTACATTCGAATTTACTTCTATTTTAGAGCACTTCTCAAATAAGTAAAATACTTTTGTTGATTTAGGAACAAATTAAATAATCCAACTTTTTATCGCGTTTGTTTATATCATTATCTGAATGCACGATGGAATCGTAGGGAAAATAAAACAAAAGACGCGATAAATACCTTATATATTATAACTACATAGTATAAAAACCAAGCCCCGCTGTCTGTCTTTCTCTATATATGTTTAGATCTTTAAAACTACGCAACGGATATTGACGCGGTTTAAATATATAGAGTGATTCAAGAGGAAGGTTTATAAACTATTTGACACATAGATTTTCACGCGCGCGAAGCCGCGGGGCGCAGCTGGTCTTGAATAAATTAAACATTTAAATAGTTTTATCAAACAACGCTAGGCTCACCTGTATCGGAGAGGCCGGTGCGACCCGCGCGGCCCACCATCTGTCGGTAGGCGGCTAGAGTTATGAACTCGCGGCCAACGTACGGTGCGCGGACCAACACCCGCGCCGCAGGTAAGTTAACCCCCGCTGCCAGCGTCGACGTACAGCACAGGACGGTCAAAACGCCCGCCCTGTAATTATATAAAACCGCTAGTTATAGTGCACTCAATTTTCCTTAAAGGAGTCCCTCATACAAACGTTTTCCATACAAAAGTGAAACGTTACTACATTGTTTGATGTTGACTGGTGGGTTACAAAGATCTGACTCCGTCGTTTTTCTACAATAACCCTTGCGCAGTCTGTTCGAATTTTTACGCTCCGTTTTAGGAACGAATCATTGTGCATTTCATCCTAGCGCGCGTAAAGCGGGAGGTTTCGGTGAGATAGCATATATTAAGACCTCGCCTACTGACGAGTTCGCGCCGTTAACTCGTTTAGCCTTAAGACCGTTAACTCGTTTAGCTTTAAGACAAAGTATAAAAGTATCATTTTTATCGATAATTATGTCGATTGTACCATAAGAACTGACAGATACGCTGGGCTTATACGGCCCGGTCCGATGTGCTGCGCTGTCGCTCCAATGGACTGCGCTCCGTACCGACGACCGCTTTAGGTGAGTGTACGGACCTGAAGGCATGCTCTATAGCGTGTCGTTCGTCGGGCCCGAGGCCCGCATGGTGGTAGGCGACGCCGTGGCGCACGCCGCGGCATAGCTCCGGCGCCGCGCCCTCGCCGCGCAGCGCCCTCTCCACTGCACTGCGTTCCCGCCCATTGACCGTCTGAAGGTGACTGTAACAAATTCATCAAAAATTTACACGCTATGCCATCGACAGGAAAAAACCGATGGAGCTGTTTTTTGTATATATGTCACGCAGGCCGAGTTGATACTGTCACCGGCAAGCTTGGTGGGCAAAGCCAAAGATCTAGTAGTCTATCGATACGCCTAACGATAAAAAAATCATACAAGGCGGCTATACCAGTATTGTGCCGTTTAAACCATAGAGCTTTACTAAAGAAACATGGGCAGCCTGATTTTTCCATAGAATAAGGTTGGGGATATACAAACTCTACAATAAGGCTCTTCCATGTACGTACCAAAGTGGTTTTCATTTTTATTGGTGTGGAGGAGTTTAATCGCCTCTGCCAGTCACGTGTTGAAAACACGCCTGAATGCAAAATAGGAGTCAAAATTGAGGCACCGTTCGGTGGAATCCCTTCAAAGACTCACCAAGTTCGAGAATGGGCTGCTTGCTTAGTAACATTTAAATTATATTACCTTGGCTGCAATTGACAGAGCAGCGAGGCGACATTTTCGCAGTTCTTCTTAGTAGGACAGAACACCAAACACGAAGATGGTTCCTTCCCTGACCAAACCAACGCTGCCAGGCCATCGGGATCTAATCGTTTCGCACTTTCTGAATACTGTAAAAGAAAGTTATAATTTTACCAAACGTTACCTTATAAATCAATAAACACTTGGAGAAATAGGCATCAATCTCAAATGAAATTCAAGTTAGACCTAAATTAAATATTTGCAAACCCTGCAAAAAATCGCGCCACGAGAATCGAACCCGCAACCGCCCGTCGTCGTCGTTTTAGGAATGAATGAATCATTGTGCATTTCATTCCTACCGCACAGTTTCAAACACCGTGTCTGGTGAGATAGTGTACGTAACGTACATATACATTTAGGCCTCTCCTACCGAAGATTTCGCGCCGGCGGCGGCGGCGGCGGCGCCTGGGCGCCGCGTCTACTGGTTAAGGACAAATTCTAGTATAAGACAGTTCTATAATTATTAACTCCGATATTTTTAATGTCTGTATTTTATATTTATCCTAACTTAATTTGCATGCTGTTAAGCTGACATTGGGTGTGCTCATTTTTGTTTCCCATGTTTCCCAAAATAAATGAATTAAATTATTTTTATACATATTATTTACTTACGTCATATGAAAACTGCAAGTAAGGTTCAACCTCTAGAACGCCGTCCGTCCAGCGGATGTTATGCAGCATGTCTCCGAGTTTTACGCGCTCGGTTAGCTCCACAGGTCGGAAGTGACGCGTGAACACAACTCCGCCGACATACTCGCCCAGCTCACATAGGTTACCGATTGTGGCGCTCATTCCTACCACTTGGATGTTTGCTGGAATAATTACTTATTATAACACTAACTGATTAGTTTCCTGTACTTTCCCAATGAGCATCTCTCACACACTTAAGTCGTTCAGTTAGTTGGCATCATGGGCGGACGGATGTGACGAGTCGACACAACTCCGCCGACATATGCGGCCAGTATACCGATTGTGGCGTTTATGCCTACAACTGGGACTTTTGCTGGAATGTGTTACTAAAGGCCCGATTATTCAATTATTATTCATAAATGACTCTTTTTGACTAGTTTCCATTCATAGAAAATAATCCAGAAAACATAGAACAATGAAATTGAAGAATTACAACTAGATATGTAGATATAGACTTATGATTTATTACTCACGATTGGCATAGAAAATGGTGGTCAGTAAAGTTTCCAGAGTAGCTCCGCGACCTTTTTCGCCAATAAGGTGTAATTCATCAACCTGAAAGTAGTTTAACGCCAAATAGATGTTTGCATGCATGTTTGCAAATACACATTACACACTTCATTTTTAAAACATATGTAAATTAGAAGTGACATACCACAATCAATCCAATTTCGTCAAGTCTGTTCAACTCAATAAGGCTTCGAACTAAAGCTAGTGCTTTCTCTATAGTTGCTATGTAAATACTGTTTTTTTTTCGCCGTTTTTTTGGAGGTATGTGTCCCTTTCCTGCAGCATACTCTTCCACTAAGAAGTCTAGCTGGACTGCAAATGGAGATAGAGCCCAAATCTAGAATTAATACAAAATCTAATTTAATTTGGCACCAAGAAGTTTTGACTGCAGCCTAACTTAATATTCAGCAATAAAAAATGTGTATCTTACTTTCTCCTGCACTATAGCAACAAAGGGCAAGATGAAGAGGGCATTCTTCTTTCTGAGCAAAACTTCTCGTAGCATTAGTATCTCTGCCACCAGGGTCTTACCTCCGCTGGTAGGCAGAGCATAGATTAAGTTCTGTCGCCGTTTGATGGACTCCAGGTTGAGACACTCTTCTTGCCAATCTGAAAATGTCACCAAAGAAAGGCATTTGATGAAACAGAATTTACACATTTTTTTGCATAATTATGTTTTATCAGAATAATACAAACCAAACTTACCATAAAACTTTTCAATATTTCTCAAGCTTTTGAACAAACCTTTAGCAATCATTGGTAAGCCATAGAATCCTTCTTTCTCTATGTTAATTTCTTTGTTACAAGTTGTTCTAGATTTATCCATCATTTCACTCTCTTTAATGTCTAATAAAAACGAATCTTTTGTTTCAAACAGAGAGCTTTTATCACATGTTTTGTAGGGTTCAGCCAAATTACAAATGGACTGATTGATCATATTGAAGCTATGCTCCATATTTTCTTTAATGCTCTGTTCAAATTTTGATTTTCCAACATTTTGTGCAGTGGATACCTCTAACTTGGAATTGAACATGTCATCTGACATTTCTTTGAATTCTGCTAAGGTATCCATTTCCGACACATCTTGATTACACAGCTTATCTATTGCATTTGTACTTACAATTAATGACTCCCATTTCTCATCTTTAGTAAAGGAACATGCCAAAACATCAGGTGAACAAGGTATCTGAGAAGATGAGCTGTTGTTACTGTCACAAAGATACTCCACTTGATTACATGGTAAATGTGGTGACTCGCTTCTTTGAGATGATACTGGAGTTTTGCATGTGATTGGACTGCAGCTTGATGTAAAATCATCGCTTCCATTTATGTGAACGTGATTTTTTGATCTCAATATTCTTCCTGTACCAAGTCGTCTGCGCTTCGGTGTTGATGTGGTATCTTGATATTTTTCAAAAGGTACATGATTGGAATACATTGTTTTTAATAGTTTTTGTTAATTTTAATCATAATTCATAGCTTTTTCTTGTAATTCCCAAACAAAACTATTCCGCACCCGCGCCGCCGCAAAGAGAATTCAATAGCTACCGCACTTTATACAAAGATAATAAAATGACTACGTAATAAGGCTTTAATTCTCTTTGACTACCGCACCGCCGCCGTCGTCGCCGCGCCGCCCGCCCCGGTCCAGTCGGGTCCAGCTTGATCGAAAACCAAGTACCTATAAGTTTTATCAAACTGCTCTCTCTTACATGGTTATTGCTGCTGCTCTCAATCAAAGTATAATATTCTCTCTCTGTCGAAAACGTTTGAAATGAAATAGTTTGAATGAAATGAATCAAATCAAACAAAAACAAAAACAGGACAAAAAACCTTACAACAAAAACTTTTTTTTGTAAAACACTATAGCTACACTACAACTTCTTATTGGCTTGGCACCGCTTGCTTTTCGCTACGAGCGCCGACGGACCTCAGACCGACGGACTGAAACGCCTGACGAGGCGAGCGTTCGTGACATTCATTTGACATAAAATGTCATGCGATGCATGTGGCTGACAGTTAAGGTCATAGGTTACGGTAATGTTTTTTGTATTCTATTTATGGACAGGCTATAGCCACTGAGGCCCATGAACCTAGCACATATATAATAATGATTTACACTGCCGCCGTCGCAGTTATTGTATTCTCTTTGACATTGCCTTGTCTTATATTTGCTGCGGTAATGTAAACCAATGTTACAACAAGTTCTACTGCCCTCGGATCAGAAGAAGACACCTATGAAGACACACACATGCATGACCACCCCTAATTAGCGCCCTGTCTTCAGCTTGCCGCATCCAGCATCTGCCTGCAGTCTTTCACAGGTCGTCATCCCACCTTGTCGGAAGGCGTCCTACACTACGTTTACCGAGTCGTGGTCTCCACTCAAGAACATGTTTGCCCCAGCAACTGGGACAATCATGGCTCAAATGATTCTAAATGATCAGCTCCTGCTCATTCCTACCTCGTTCCACCAAACACCCTGTACATAATAGTTCTATAGCTTCTCTCGACCCACGGCTAATAATGCCATGGTTAGCCTCATAGTTGACATAATACGTCCACGAAAGTACTACCAAGGTACCTACATGTATATCAGTTCAGTTGCCTATCTTTATCTAGTCTATACCTAGGTAACTACTACAATAATACCTACAGGCTCTGATTACTTTGGGGCCAGATGACTTTGTGTGGATAGTCCAGGAACATTTATTGATTTATTGGCCTCTTTTACATCTACGAAAGATGATAGGTTCTCTCCGCTCTTCTGAAACTATCATGCTTCAAGTCCCAGTACACTCTACTTCCTTTTACGACAACTCGTTTACCGCCCGTGCTGTACAACTTTGGAACCATCGACAACGTGTAATAGACGCCTAATACCTATTTATTCACTGTGCAAACAAGTCTGTCAACCAACTGAGGTGAGCGGGCGCGGGGAAGTGAGTGCTCATTGGTCCGTTCAAGGTTACGACAAATCATGACCATTATTAGTGATGGGGTAAGTACTATGAAAGCAATCGATACTTGCAACAAGGTATATTTACTTTGACGATTTGACGACCGATGTGGCGCGGCGGGCGAGTGCTGCCTGCGACGCAGGAGGTTGTGGGTTCGATTCCCGCCTGGGGTCAAATATTTCTACGATCTGAAAGTACCTATTTGTTTCGGGTGTTTTGGGTATTTTCTATGTATGTATAATAAAAAATATCTATCTATGTAACTAATGTGTTGTATTGTATTAATTTGATCAGTCATCTAGTAACCATAAAAAATTCAGCAATATGGCTCTATGTAGGAGGGGGGGTCTTAGGGGGTCATTGGGGGGTGGCGGCAAGGCTCGCTTCGCTCACCGCAATGCTCCTCTGAGTTCCAGGTAAGGGGGTCTTGGGGGTCCCCGACGACCCCCCGACGACCCCCCGACGACCCCCGACGACCCCCCCGACGACACCCGACGAACCCCCGGCGACCCCCGACTTCCCCGCGGTCGCATCTTGAAGTTAGTCATAAACGATACACGCGACGGTATCTGGTAGCACACTCAAAAGGGGTGTCCTGGGGGGGCAGGGGGGGGCAACATTTTCTATGCATTCAAAATCACTTGTCCCCCTCTATACAACCCCCATAAAAAAATTAAGCAATATGGCTCCACGTAGGAGCCCCCCCACTGGGGGCGGTCTTGGGGGGGCAAATGTCAAAAAGTCGGAATTTTCCCTAGGAGACTTTTACCTCCTCTATACGATTCTGTAAAAAAAGACATACCTTCCCATCCACCATCAATGCGAAAATCTAGCTTTATTTTCTTTTTTTTCTTTATTTTTATAGTATGTATAATGTATAATATAATGTATAATAATAAAAAAAAATAAGTATCAATGGTAATCTAGCTTTATACTATAGTAGAATAGAATAATATTATATGAAAAATAAATAAATATTAGAGTTAACATTTAGGTACCTTACATTTTAGATAATACCATGTAGCAATGTAACGTTAAATATTATTTTAATCGACTTTTACATAATTCATCATAATCTTTCCTACGGCCATCGACATCTTAATGTCGCCTACGGCACAGCACTATTTACCCCGCCTTCTCAGAGAAAAAAGGAAAGCAAATACAGAATTGGTTATGAAAGAAAGAGATGCACAGTTGACCTCGACAGTTGATCTCAACCGGTCAACCAAATTAAGTTGAGCTCCGTCAGGAGCCATTGAGTAAGCGAGCGCAGAGATTGTCACGGGTCACTGGTCTGGTCGTTACTGATCGAACGTTAGTGGGCGTGGATTTTTATAAGATGATATCTTTATCTTATGTGGTGTCTTAAATCGTTCGCCCTGTATTAGGTGTCTAGGGTACGTAGTCGATGTTTGGAACACATCACTCACAATAAGGCGTGCAAAGTCACTACCGATATTCAAGAGTATGCTAAAAGAACACTATTTGTCTTTATGTCACTGACCACACCCTTGTTTCCCTTTATAAAAATTAAGAGTATGTATTTATATAAGTTGGTATATAATTAATTATATTTATTTATGTATTTTTAAAGTAGGAGCGTATTTTTATGCAATACGAGTATTTTATAAATTAATATAATGCACACAGATCCCCATGTACAAATTGTACAATCCAACGATCCTATCCATCCACCACGGTTGTCTTATCGCTCAAGAGCGATAAGACCTCTCCGATCTCTACCAGACCAGATCTCTACCGCCAAATTGTCACATATTTTGTATTTTATTCGGTCTTGTTTGTTTTATTTTTAAGTGTATAAGAATTATCTACATTCTATCTATCTATAAGTAGATGAGGTCTACACAGGAACAATAGGATTGGGCCCCAGTAATGAATGACAAACGTGCGTATCACTGTTGACGGTGGTCCGCGCGAAGTATAGAAATCTTAATAACATTTAGACAACATTGATAACAAAAATTTACAAATCGGGCATCATCGTCATTTATAATTTCAGCCGAAACACAGCTTACACAGCCAATGTCCAGCTGTGGCATGCTGGACATAGGCTTCCCCCAATAGGATTAATACCCAATACCCAATACGGATTAATACCACCGACACAGAACTAATAAGTGTTCACATAAAATAGTTCTTCTGTTCCCTACGAAGTCTACAAAAATGTTAAGCGGGAATAGAACCTGCAACCTTCCGAGTCTTAGGCAGACATTAACGAGCTGCGCCATAGAGGTCCTCCCTCAGTAAGGTACCTTTTCTGTCATTATTAAGTTATTATTCCAAGAATTGATCGGAAATTGGTCTTGGCCTCTTAGGTAGGATCGTCTAGTATCTGAGGGATATCAATCAGCCAATCCCTTGATCGATTTGGTGTGGCAGCACCTTAATGATGACTCGTTCAGTTAAAGTAGTTCGCGTAACAGTGTTTCGGTATGTGGGTTAGGGGAGCGGCTCCCGACTTGAGCCCGAGGTGGTTGCACCTGCAGCGTGACGCTCTGGCGGGACGGGCCGCGGGCGGGGTAGTGGGGGCGGAGGCGCTCGCGTTCGAAACCGGAGCTGGCTCGCTATCGCCGGCTCAAAAATGACCGGTGCTAAATATACCATGAGGGCAGGGGGCGCGCGGGGCGCGGGCGTCCGCGGCGGCCGACATCGGCGCCGCCGCCGCCAGAGCCGCCCCGGTCGCCGCGGACTCCACATTCCAACGTCGCTGTGCTGCCGGTCCTCGAACCACTCACTGTGACCGTCTTCTTCCCGTGCGACGTAAGTGCTGTGATGTGAAAGTGATCCGAGGCTCCTAGTGTGTAGAGGAAGTGCTGTGAAGTTACTACTTACCGCGATCTAAAGTTCTATAAATACCCGCGCGCTCCGTCCGCGCCGGCTCAGCGCGCCTTGTATGTGCCGGATTACGTTACACCACGGGAGCGTTTACAACGCGCCCAATGCCACAGAGCGGAACATTTATAAGTACCCACACTCACACTACCTACACACTATTAGCCAAGTGATAAACCAAAAACTAGAGTAAAAATCTATATTACGTAAGTACCCAAACACATAAAATAATGAAAATAGAAATAAAGAGAATTATTTGCCAAAAAAAATCTAGTAGTTGTTTCAGATGCAGTTTTTATTTCACCGATTCTCTTTAAAAAACATTTTACCTTCTTGATTACCAATTTTCTGATTACACTACGAAGCATACCTTCCTACTTAGGAAATTACACAAACACATCCCCACTCTCAACACCAGCACCAAGAAGAACGACAATAACAGTCCATTTTATCCATATTTTTTTTGTCTAGTTTTATTTAACTAGCGTTAACGTCAGCAAAGTTTAGAGTGTTAATTGATCGTGGTCAGATCAGTGCTTATTCAACATTTTCATAATGTATGTTTAACAAAATCTATGCTAAGGCGCTATGCAGACAGAGTAACTTTAGTTGAAGAAACTGACTACTTTTTTGAAGTACAATGTTAACAGCTTGTCGCGTGTTGACTGTTGCCGCAATAGCCCATATGCTCTGTCTGCATATCGCCAAATTAGTAAGAAATTTTCGAAACATCATTCATGAAACTCCCGTCCTTACTTCTAACCTTGAAATACCTTCTAGTTCTACAACTAAACGAGACTGCGCCAGATTACCTAAACATAAATTATAGAAAAATAGACAACTAAAAAATCTACCCATTGTTATAGGTGACGCAGATGAATTTTAATCTGTCAATCAATAGGTAAACCTTTATCGAGGGTTGGCTTCCACCGCAACACGAGAAGGGCAATCACCTGTACAATCATCTCACGGGGCGCCGACCCGCACCGAATGCATTGACTACCAACTGCATATGCTGCGTCAATATTTACAATTAGGGCTAAAAAGTTCAGTGCAGACGTCATGCCTTCACTCTTGACCTACTTTACCTTTAACATCCTACTTAGAGGTTGTTGGAAGTCGCGCTGTCGAAGAGTTAGCTTATTACTTTTGATAATTGTAACGAGTTTCATGGAAATGGATCGTCTAATAGAGTTGGTACACTAGGCTTTTATTGACAGTTGCTAAAAATTAGAATGTTAAAGATATCAATCATACTTGGATGGCTAATATACCTCTACCGAGGAACAGTAAATCTGTTAATGAACATGATTAAAAATAATACAATAATAAGTTTTGTAACAATTAAACGACAGCTTTAATTAATAACATGGGAAAACAATTGAAACCGACGATAACTAGACAGATGAGCTACAAAACAGTAGGTATTAGCGAAAACAAATTCTGAACAACGTTTACAGAATCCATTTTTATAGTTTTGTTGGCGGCCTGCCCGCCCCGAACCGGCCGTAGGTGTGCTTAATGGCGCGAAAGATAAAACCGCTAAAAATAAACGTTCATAAACAATAAGCACGTTTCTGTTACAAGATTTGACGCCCGCGCACTTTTTACAAGCCGTGCGCAAGCTGATGTCACACTGATTGATTTACAGCTTTCGCGGACGAACACAAGCAACGAAACATTTAACTGACAAGTGAATGGAATAAAATTAAGAATAAAACGTAATATGTGAGAGTAGGTACCCAGCTCATCTCATATATTAAGTTTTTTTTATGTCACTTAATTTGTTGTGCCGTGCTATTTGTAATCGTAGTAATTTTCAACAAATGAAGTGACATAGACATACATTATTTTATTAAGTACCTACTTATCATATTGATTATACATAAACTCTGTCTTCAAAGATAGTTTAATCAGATATAAAATTAAAATGATTGATACTCTTCGTACTGACAAGCCTGACAGTAAAATAATCTTGTATAAAGTATGACTTGTCTAAGTGCTTATTTTGTAAGCCTAAAGAAGATAAAAATATTTTTTTTGAGCCAAAGAAACGGTGTCCTGCAAAACGAACATCTGCATATAAAACCTACGAGACAATATAGTAGTTTATATATGCATTAATGTTTTGATTAATCAAATTAAAATACAAAATAAACATGCAACTACTTTACGTGGCAGAATACTACAAAAACTCCGAACGTGGTATTCACATCCAAACCTTTCCACTTGGCAAAGACGAGATAACGACCATACTATGGTAAACAACAATATCAAAGCCAATAAAAACTACGAGCATAAAACTAAATTAGACGAATAAGTAATTTCTAATAGACACAAACAAGTTGGTGATACAACATCAGAAAACAAACATAGGTCATTCTATGGTTCTATGATTGGACCTTTTGCCAAAACGATTGGATAATATTACCCTGGATATACCTAGATCTAACAAGGCTTTATTTTTCACAGAATAAATAAACCACCACCATGTCTGACGAAGAGGAATACTCGTAAGTAAACCTAAATTGTTTTAGATAGGAACATTAGGAACTCTATAAAGGTATAAGTATAGCTAGTTGATATTCGTACCGTTACCATATATCAATGTTTGTAAATAATCCCCTTTGTATAGAAAATTATCCCTATAGAAACCTCTCGAAAATAAAGCACAACTTAAAGTAGCAATCACTTAATTTGAAAGAGGTTTGTTTATATATTATGATCATGTTCCTTTGTTAGATGTAAATCCTTTGTTTAATGTTTATATGTATTTGAGTGTTTACATGTACTAAGTGGTTCCATTTTCCATAGTGGCTCTGAGGAGGAAGAAGTAGAAGAAGAAGTCCCAGAGACGTAAGTAGACCGAGTGATGCGACGTCGTCTGACAATAGACTCTAATAGAGAATGTTTGACTTTGAACACTTCAGCTTACGGGCGTGATTTCCTACTTTGCCTTGGCGGATCTATCATTTTCCGAGTTATTAGTAAGGAGTCGAGAGGAGACGATCACTCCTCAATTTGTGGTCTGCGCGGACAGGCATGGCTGTATGAATCCCAGTTCGTTGGAACCCCAGTTGCTGGGCTTTGCACTCCCTCACCACCCACCCTCTCTTTTGTTGCAGGAAGTAAGTGTCGTGCCGTTTTGGTTGATCCGGCAGTCACATTGCTTCACTCGTTTAGGCTAAGTTTAGTCTGCAAATCTAACGCTTCTAGCGCTTACATGACGGCTTTGTTGCTTTCAGAGATTACCCCTGCTGGGCTGTGCTGCTAAATGCTTTTTAATACCAAATCTTCATATAACGCGCTCATCGTAACCCCGGATTGCCTGATCCTGACGAAAGACAGTTCCGCCTGAGAGTGCCACTGATCTCTCTCGGGACAGAATAGAAACATTTCATCATTGTTTTTGTTTAGTTGTGACTTGAATTTTGTTGAGTGAGGCGTTCGCATTAACTTTATGTAAGCTTACTGTCGAGTTATAAATAGTTGTTGTTCTGGAGCTGTTAATGGATTCAATCTAATCGATATATTTTTCTTTTTCCGCCGCTGCTGTCGTAAATGAAGGCCCGCCCCGAAACAAGAGTGAGTACCTTAAGATTTAGACTAGTTCTGATATAATGCTTCGCTTGTAGCAGACCTAAATGGTTTTTCGATGACTGGATTGGCAATGGATTAACGTCTTTGGAACTAGCATAAACCGTGCTTAGGCAGAGCATTATGCTGAGTACCTTCTTATAAACAAAATTCTAAAATTTTACTTCAACAGCTTTTAATGCAGTGTTTGTTTCGTTTATGCGCGAAATAATCGTCACCGCTTGGTTTACTGAGACGTGAGGTACCTACTGCGGTAGGTATCTTGGTAGAGTTTCAGACTGAGATGTAGAGGCTGATTGATGTTTTCTGTTTCTAGGAGTAGACCATCGATCAGTGCAGCGTAAGTTGCACCGCTCTCTGTGGTGTCACTAACATTGCCCATTATTAACTTTAACGCGGGCGCAGTATGTTCTTTTGCTAATTTAACGGTTTATACGCGTCGTTTGCGTTCCATCAGATGACGCGACCGACGTCCGGCGCTCTGGTGCTATTTATACTATTCGGTTGTTAGGTGTTCTATTTAGGGACGTACAGTACACCGCTGCGCCCGCGTCCTCCTCTTGAGAAACAACAAGTCGGTCAGCGCGCACCGCAGCGCAAAGCTCGCGTTTCTCGCTATATCGAACCATAGTTTTGTTGCATGGCATTGAAGCATGAACCTACTTAAATAATTTTAAATGTGTCTAAGTCCGTCTACCGCCCTTTTTACCATGGTAATTTACTCTTGACATTTGTGACGTTAAAACCAACCCCCCAACAAATAGCTATTTACTGAACAAATACAATCCTTACGTAAATTGTTAATGTCGATCAATAATATCTTAATCAGTGTATTTTACATTATATATAATTTTCGACAGATGGAGTCAAATAACAGAAGATTTAATTTTAACAGTGACCATGTAGTTGTTTACACAAAAGCTTAAACTTTAACAAATGTACAGAAACCACCTTTGTCCCTGCTGGAACGCTACTTTCTACAAAAGAGCGTTCTAGCAGAAACCTAACGATTACAAACTAGCGTAAATACTTTCACCGTAACAGGCGTTATGTATATGTCAGCTGTCAAAGATGGCCTAACATTAACAGATGCTTCAATAGAAACTAGGTGACTAATCGCTCTTTCTTGATATTTCAGGGGTGAGGGAGACCCAGAATTCATTAAGGTAAATATCAACACAGCACCCATAAGTAGCTTGACATCATTAGAAGTATTTTTTTGAGAGTAAAAAAATGGTTTTTGTTGTAGCGTCAAGACCAGAAGCGGTCTGACCTTGACGAGCAGTTGAAGGAATACATCAACGAATGGCGCAAACAAAGGTCTAAGGAAGAAGATGAGCTCAAACGCCTTAAAGAAAAGCAGGCCAAGCGTAAGGTAAGCTTGCTAGAAAAACCGGCGTCTATTCACTTAGTAGACAAAGTAGTCCTTGAGACTTTGATGTTAAATCATAACAAATATGATCAGCAATAGAAATGGCGAAAGGTATTAACATTGTATTTACATTTTCAGGTATCTCGTGCCGAGGAGGAGAAGCGCCTCGCCCAGAAGAAGAAGGAAGATGAAGAGAGGAGAGTGCGTGAGGTTGAAGAGAAGAAACAGCGTGACATCGAAGAGAAGAGGCAACGGCTTGAGGAGGCCGAGAAGAAACGCCAGGCTATGCTCCAGGCGATGAAGGATTCAAACAAGACCGGACCTAACTTCACCATTCAGAAGAAGAGCGATAACGTAAGTAAACTCAAAAATACAAATCAAGACAGTAAAATATACAGACAATTCGGAGTATTCGTAAACACCCCTTATTAAAATGATAAGTAAACACGAGACTCATTGCTTTAAAATTAAGTTTCAATTACGGTTAAAAACTGGCCAAATTACAGACAAAACAATTAAGAAATAATGTTCCATAGTGAACCCTCTTGTGAGAAAAGCAGTGGAATTATATATGATAGAAGTGCAATAAGAAAGCAGTGGAATGAAATCTGACAATAGACTACAGTAGAAGCAAATGTGGTTACATTACAATAACGTTATACATGCGACTTTTTACTATTTTATGTTTTACAGTTCGGTCTGAGCAGCGCACAGCTGGAGCGCAACAAGACCAAGGAGCAACTTGAGGAGGAGAAGAAGATCTCCTTGTCTATCCGCATCAAACCCCTTAACATCGACAACCTGTCCATAGACAAGCTGCGCTACAAGGCTCAGGAGCTCTGGGACTGCATTGTCAAACTCGAGACCGAGAAGTACGATCTCGAGGAGAGGCAGAAGAGGCAAGACTACGACGTGAGTTTCCTATCTATCCACCTGATTAACTAGAATTCACTTGTCATAAGATATAACTATAATGCTATAGATGGCACTAGTTGGGCTGATAGTCAGTCACCCACGCACTAAAGTGGTCGGCTTTTTCTTTTAGCGGCACCTTATCAATTATAGTAACAAATACTTGTACAAAATGAATTGCTGACATAATAATAATAGCACGTTTATTTTCCGGCCTACAGTTAAAAGAGCTCAAAGAAAGACAGAAGCAGCAGTTGAGGCACAAGGCTCTCAAGAAGGGTCTCGACCCTGAGGCACTCACAGGCAAGCACCCGGTAAGTAATAATATCTGAAAGAATTCCACTAGGTATAAGTTTAAGACGATTGAATACAAAGCATAACAGAGATTTTCTCTTTGCAGCCTAAAATCCAAGTAGCATCCAAGTACGAAAGGCGTGTTGACACACGGTCTTACGACGACAAAAAGAAGCTGTTCGAGGGTGTAAGTATTCAAATAACTTGAAATCTCAACTTAATGTAGATACTACTTTATAATAAAAATATTAATAGACCACGAATCGAACGGTTCGCGCCCTAGGAACTTTAAGTATGAAAAAATATTCCTATTTGAATGTTACAATATATTGAATTGAATAATTGAACAGGGCTACGATACGTTTTATGCTGAGTTTTTGGATAAGGCGTGGAATGACAAAATGAACGACTTCATGAACAGAACTAAAAGTAAGGACGTCCAGACATGAGTGATACTTGTCCATTTACCCCGAGCACGTTGTCACGGCATGTATGTGTCCGATCCACAATGTAGCCCTGGCATTATATGTTTTTATACTCCTTACGATTCTATCCTTACTGTCAAATTGATTATAAGGGATCTTGCATTGACTATACGACTTACGTCACGAATTTATGACTGATTTTTATTGAAACTTGTCAAGTTTATGTCATTAAATCGCACTTATGTGGTGTTTTGAGAACCTATGCAGGAAGATACTATCTATAAAATTCTATATGTTTCGTAAGTAATAACGCTGACAGAAAACGGAGATATTTCGGGGGTCAATAATAATAATCAATTTGACAGTAGGATATGTTCGTCCCAAAAGTCCGGAGACGTGACCACCGACTGTACACTATTGACCCTCGTGTTAACCATTCCCATAGGACCTAGAGAAACTGAACAAGGACTTCCTTGAGAAGGTTTGGCAAGAGAGGGCCGGCCAGTTCGGAGGCAGGCAAAAGAGTGAGTATACCCCTTCCTTCACTTGTCACATCGATCAAATGCACTTTTTGAAATAATTTGCGAATGCCATAAACTACAATGAACAATGATTGAACTTACTAATGTAAGCACATAACGCTATCCACTTTTTGTTTCGGTCTTTTGATCGGTCACAAATTTTGGACTAGGTAATTCGAAAAATTTAAGAATAGGCGACCTTATTAAATACTTACGAAATCATTCGAGTTATTTATGTATCCGCAATTTATTCTAAGCACGTTGTTTGCGATGTGAATAAAGAATTTATGTTGCACTATTTTCCGATTGTACTTCATGTATCTATAACAACAAAAAAAATCCTCTTTATCATGAAATTAGTAAAGCATCTTTAAAATATGTAAAGCTATCTAGAAGCAAAGCTTAAAAGAGCAGACACCTTAAAGTGTCTATAGGTCAGTACCTACAAACGAGATTAATAACTTTCCCCTTTATCATAAGCATTTATTCGCCGAAAGAGCATACCAGTAGGACAAGCTTTATATTATTTTATAGAGTTCTTGGTCTAGTACAAGTCCTTTATGTAGTCTACTTTAATGGTATGCACAAAATATAATGTAAGTTTTTATATACTAATATTTTATTATACGTACAGCGAGACTGCCTAAGTGGTTCGGTGAGAGACCCGGCAAGAAGAAGGGTGAGAGCGATTCCCCCGACGGCGAAGAGGAGAAGGGCGCGGAAGCGGAAGAGGAGGAGCCCGTGTACGAACCCGAGCCCGAGGAGGAAGAGGAGGAGGAGGTAGTCGAGGAGGAGGAGGAGGAAGAGGAGGAAGAAGAGGAAGAAGAGGAGGAGGAGGAAGAAGAAGAGGAATAAGTAAGTGTCACTGTATACTACTGACATGGTGGTTATGTCTCACTATCGGTGATTATGGTAAACGTTATACGTTACGATACGAGACGATACTATGTAATGCCAGTCGTACTATGATTCATATTGTCAGTTCGACTCTTATAACGTTCGGTCTGTCAGTACAGCATTGGCTTGACATATCAAATTTGTCGCAAATGAAACCGGAGTACGATAAGATGCTTGGGTCAGTCACCGGTTTTATAAGAGGCAACTTAAGGAAAGAGATGTGTATGAGTATTGCTTTGATACGCTGTAACATTGGACATCAGTAAAACAGGACAAAAGGCCCATAAGTAATAATAAATAATGCAGAACAATCCTCACAGCGCAAGCAGTGCTTGTCTTATGGGAATTACATATGAAGCTAAGGTACAATTAAATAGACTAGAGAGGCCTAAAAAGTTGAGTTGATAGATAGGTATGTAGCTTGTTACCTACCTAAGACCCAATAACCTTTGCGCGCGATTATGCAAGAAATAAGACTTATTTCTATGTTTTCCTTGTTTCAGATATAAGTTAAACTCGAGCAGGGAAGCTAGACCGCCGACAGCCGTCGGATCGCACTGTTTTGTAACCAATCCATTAACTTATTACTATTATAAATTATTTTTACTATTTATACAGTTGAGTCTATCGTTACGTTACGGAACATGAAATCACTTTCGCACGCACGTCGCGGAAAACTGACGTGGCAATAAACTAATTTATTTCATAAGTATTATGATTCATTTATTTTACCCCTATTTCTTCCTATTTTGTTCCTTTAATAATTTAATCTTTGAGATCAAGATAGATAAGCGGGATTAGACGAGCCATAAAGATGTAAGGTTTCCGGCCCTACGCCTTTAGATGATAGTGATTAGAGATGGAGATGATAATTGATAGAGAGATGTTTGAATTGATAACTTGATTTATTAATATGTGAATACACGGCACGACTAATATTGAAATCTGGGTCGGCCAATTGAATACCTTCAAGGTTAGACCAAGTCGGTTTTTTGAATGTTCTATTTGGCAAATTATTGATAAAATTTCATAATTAGTACGTGCGTCTGTGCTGAATGTGTAATCGGTGTGAATTGATTTTGCTGTGATCGTGATTACGCCCTTGCAGTTGTTTTCTTTTGTTCCAATTCCAAAAATAACTCCCTTGCAACGCTGTTGTGCCAACCCTAGGCGTTGTGCGGCGTTTTCTGTGATAAGCGACGTCTATGACCACTGATCAATTAGGGCACGCATTTTCATGATGGAACCATTTTCAGCGACTACCTGGATTAGTGCTGTTGCTAAGATGTTCTCTGCTATGTTGTCTTGAGATACGAGAGAAAGATAAGCGGGATTAGCCGAGCCCCGAGTTCTGTTTGACGATAGTATCGAGTCGTCATCGTGACGTATAATTTTTGGTACAGCGCCTATCGTGCGGATAGAGAATAAATAATAATACCTATTAACGTCATGTGTTTCAAAGTTCATAGCAGCCTACGCTTCGAATACTTTCTCTCGTCTTTGCGATATTTTGCAACTATTTCACTCGCACAATACATTCATGCAATAACTCTAGACAACAATCAGTACAGTAGCAAGTGTACCGCAACCACGACCGCAACACAGTAGCGCATGTTAGCGCCCAGACGCGGATTTTGTATTGAGAAATGGTCGAGTGTCCAGAGTGCCGGCATGAATCTACGTAAATCCCATACAAAAATGAGAAGACATGACGACCGTGTCGATGTTTTTGTGAAAAAACAAACTAAGGGCTCTAGTAGTCTCCTTAGCCCTGAGATTGTTTTGAAGCCCATACAAAAATAGATTGTTTCGACGATGACTCGAAACTATCGAATAGGATAGTATTATATTTACTGTGCCGAGTAACCTAACTCGAGTACGTAGCCTGTTACAGCGTTATATCGCAAACTATGACGCCGCCATACCCGGCAGCCGGCAGTAGACCAGTGGTGGCGAACTTACATCGCCTGTATCACAGTACTAGGTTAGCTAAACTGAATTCAAAGGTTAACCCTAGAGCTCTAGAAAAGCTGTGTGTAAGAACAACCAATAGCATCTTGAATACATCACGTGACGGTGCCGGGCCGCGTTTTTGACACCATGCGATTGTTTATTTTTACAAATGCCCGGTTTGGTGTGCCCTGACTTCATCATCGACTTTAATTCGCATAAATAGGGAGCCCGGTCAGTAAAATATCAAAGGATTTTGTGTCATATTTATCATATATAATTCATTTTACCTAGGTACTATAGAATCATACATTACATAATAATTATATTTAATTAAGAATAATGTATATAAATGCACATGATGGTTAAGTTATTCGGGTTATGCATTTATTTTCTTATTCAAGAAATTTAATAATCAAAGATAGAATATAGCCTTCATTAATGTCTATTCTTCGTCTCAGATGGATGGCATATGGCGGCACAGAAACAAGCGTCTAAGCATGATTGAAATTAGAAAGACTGCCGCCTAATTTATATCGGCCTACATACTATTAGATAAAGAATTTACTTCAATAAGTAATACTTATAAGTTATTGATATAAAGTAGTTATAATTAAAATAGTTACTCATGCGGCGGGTATGGAGGGTGGCGGCGCCTGTTTCTTTAGCGGAGCCTTCTGCATCAGGTTGATCTTATCGCCCAGACTCAGCGCCATACCCTGAAATTTACGAAAGGTTCTTGTGTATAATCTTTTTTCTATACAACAACGGGATATTGACCATCACTTGTGGAGTAGGATTAAGATTACCGAAGTTTCGGCACAATTGCATGCGTATAACTCGGAATAACTGATGAAAACTGTCCTACTAAACTGCACTGGCTCAGCAGACTTTGATAAGAACTGTAGGTAAGTACTCAATTTTGTATGTTGGAACTTGAGTCTGCGAGAGCTGGCCGCATATCGGATATCTCACAGGATATCAGAGGAATTATTCAATTCGGGCATTCCATTCGAAAGATATCACGAGTTCAAAAATGTAAGTATTAGAAAAGTCGTGTGGTCGCCGCTCACTCCATTCGGCTAACTATGCGATGTAGGCACTCACTGGTCACTGGGTAAGGGGTTTCAATGATAAGAAATAAACTGCCGCGAATAAATTATGAATAATAATAATAATAAATACAAGTGCGAAGCTGGGAAGGGCCGCTAATAAATCAATATATTGGTCCAGTAGTTTCGAGCTCACTGTCTCCTATCCTGAGTTACACTAGGATATCGGAGACGTTGCCAGCTCTCCGCATCAAGCTGCTGTATTGAGCCCTTAACGGAGTCTTAACATAGATGTTGACGTGATATAGAGAAAGCTCTATATGCAAAGGTTGGCGCAAGCGTCCTCCTCGCAGATGAGTACTTAACTCGCAGACGCTGCCAGCAAGGCTACCATCAAAGCGTGTTAGGGCGCATTTTAACTTGAATAACGCGCGTCGTTATTCTCGCTAAACTATACTATAAATATACAAGCATTATTTACGCTAAAATTAGCGTAATAGCGCTGATAACGCGTGAGTTAAATAGCGTGGTAGCCATGCAGCTCGCAGACTCTAGCTGCAGTCTTAAGCCGTTAACCGTTACCTGAGTCTTAGCACGGATGCGCACGTGTCCCAACACAGGCGTGTTGGCTCTATGCAGAGGAAGTTCTATGCTGAGGTTGGCAAGAGCGTCCTCCCCGAAGATGGAGCGAGCGTATAGATTGGCCGCCATGAAGCCGCATTGTCCCGACAACGCCTGTAGGAAACATAACTTTAGTACATTGACTAGAACTCGTTTAAAAACAAACATTTTGTCTAATATTTCGCGTATTACGTGTCCATCTGTGTGTCTGTCCGTGGCATCGTAGCTCACAAAGGCATAATTATATTATTAATTTTTAACCACCTTTGGTTACATTTACAGGACCTCATCAAGAGAGTTCTTAACTATGTTTGATGAAGTGGTTAAAAAACCATTAAGTGTTTTCGACTTTGTAAAATTGCTGATGTTGTTTTACCTTATCTGGTGTGAGACATTTCATGTTGGTGGAGGCCAGGAGGTGGTCGAGGTACTCGCGTAAATCCGTGATATTAGTGTTAACAGACACCTGCGAAGGAAAAAGAGTTTTGTCAGTATAGGCAAAGGGTTACAATTCTTAGCTTCGAGTATGGCACCAATTTTTTTACTGCTTAACAAGGCACTGATTGACCCAGATAAATTGTACCCAGGGTAGGTTAATGTATGTACCTTGTTCTCCCATTCGAACTCTGCCCACATCTGTCGGAAGTCGGCGTCGCTACAAGCGGCGGGCTGGATGTAGTCGACAATGTCGATGTGAATGTCGTTGAGCACGACGACACCTCTCTCGAGGCCGGCGCCGCTGACGCAGTAGACGATGTTGCCGAAGATGATTCCATTCTCTGTCGAGTGCACCTAGAGACATAGATATTTTATAACTTTGTAACTATCATGGTCAACACTTCAACCACCCATAATTAGATTTCACGACTTAACAGATATTTAATTTCTGAAAATCTAAAAAAAGGCGACTTAGAACTTAAATTAAAACACACACACGACCTTATTAGACTAGCCTTAGTCAAAGCTATGATTGCAAGGACGTTTCAGCAATAGTTATCTTTAAAATATTATATCAAAAGAATTACAAAACCGAGTGAGAGGATTAGAGGCATTAGCTAGATACGTTTGTGTTTAGAAAACGAAACCACAACAAACAAGGTCTCAAACTGTCGGTGCCCGACCGTCCGCCTCGGCTGAATTTAAAGCAACTACCAAGCTATTCTAATAAAAATTCCAAGCCATCTATCTACTTTTTTTGTTTGATTAAAAAACTACTAAAAATTTAGTTTACCTTCACGTGCGCCTTGATAGTCGCAAAGTCCCTTGGAGCTAGTACTACAGGCGCTGGACGTTCGACCAATCGCAGCTCGCCAAGAGTCGCTAGTTCTACGCAGCAATCCTATAATAACAGAATAATGTGTCACAAACATACCCAAGCAAACGATAGTGACGTTTTCCATGTACGTGTCATGTTCAACGCTATGGACTAAATTGGGAGCCCACACACAGAGACATTACCACGCACAGCTATCGCTTCTTGGTCCTTACGGTTAATATTGAATTGTTGGACGTTGAAGACGCAGTTAATCAACGGGGACATTAACATTTTGCGGCACGTTCCAATGTAAAAATGTATCCGTAACCATACTAGAATAAAATTGATATTCTTGTGTAAGGCTTCTGGCTCGCCACATTACACTACACCACAATAGTGTGGTTCTAACTTAATAAGAGCTTGGCTTGTGTATAAATGGATAGTACCTGCAGCGTGTCGTCAGTCTGGTTGACAACCAGCACATCTAGCACTATATCGTATTGGTTGACGGTGACGATCGCCTCCGCGTATACGGGGTCCGAGAAACCGCTGAGTTGTGTGACGCGAGATAACTTGCTGCTGCCAGCGCCGCCGACGGTACCGCGACCTAGAATCATGTTATGTTGACCTAGCGTATTCGTGCTAAAAAGAAGGCTCGGAAATTCCTGTAAATTTTGCTAGCTGGCAATGTCTTTGATATATACTTTAGGTAGGTATACCAAGCGTTGCCAGGACGCACCGGCCAATATGCATATCAAAAATCTTGATGGTTTAGATTAAGAAGTCAGTGAAACAGCCAAGAATGGTGTCAATTCAGATGTTACAAAACGAAACAAATTTTATAGCAAAAAAATATGCCGTCCCTTTCTTATTAATCGAATAATAAACGAGGGATGTTTGCAGTGCTGTCCAATCAGTTTTTGTACAAGTCAGATATCGCCAAAACTAAACTAAGCTGACAGCACTAAAAATAATGCTACTCTTTTTATTTCGATCGTTATGAAACGGATGGAAATATTTGTAACCTTGACCAATTATTTTAGTTTAGTTTTGACATCATCTGTATTGACTTTATTATCGTTATTTCGGAAACAAAGAGTTGAGTGTATACCTAGCAAAGCGTTACTGAGCGAGGTATCGAACATATCATGGTGTTGCGCATTCGCAGATCCAAGCGAACTGAGTGCGCCGAACGTTATTCCGGTCTCCACCTCTATTACTGGTTTCTCGGAAGTTTCCTGTAACAAACATAATACAATTAGCAAGGCGAGAGTGCTTGCTTGGTGCCCTTTAGCATTGCGTTCTATAAGATGGCGTAATATAGCCGCTGAGACGCACATTGCATGGTCCAAGTCATCTATCAGATCTTCTAAGAAATTGAGCAAGCAATAGAACAAACCTTTTCCTTATTTTCTCCTCCAGGCGCGATTCTGTCCGGTAGCGCCAGTAGCGAGGCGAGAGCTTGCTTAGTGCCCCGCAGCATCGCGTCCTGTACGATGGCGGGCCGTGATGCCGCCGCGGAGAGGCACATTGCCGCGTGCTCCAAGTCGTCAGATGTTAAACCGCCGCACGCTGCATTTGCTGTAACAATAGTAACAATAATAGTAATAAATTCTGCCTTTGTCTCTTCTATGCCAATCTTCTAGGACGTGTTTATAAGATTGCTTGTAAAGTAACTTTTCCGGATGTTCAGGCGGCAGGCGGAATACTAGCCTGCGAAATCTGCGCATTCGCTAAGTGCGAGGAAAGCGACTACTCTATACTTAGAAGTGCATATCTCACCATTGTGGTGTTGCTTGTGATATGCTATGAGTGCCGCAGCGAGGTGCATGGCGCGCGCAGCCTGCGCCGGCGGCAGGCGGAGCGCTAGCTTGCCGAGGGCGGAGCAGGCGCAGGCGGCGGTAAAACCTTCGCCCTCACTGAGCGCGGCTGTTAGGCCCTGCGTGCTGCCGGTCTTCGCCTCACTGCAAGACATTCATTCATTTGAAAACTAGTAGAGGTGTAAGTTTTGGTAGATAACTTGTAGGTGTAATGTAACTCACGTGGGCAAGTTGAATGCGGATTGCGTGGCGTAAGTGCCGTCGCTGGTAACCAGCTGCCGTGGGGCTGCCTCCGTGCTCGCGCCGCCCGCTGAAGCTTCCTTCTCCTCCTAAAGTTAAGTTACAAAGTTAATGCTTAAATGAATGAAATAATTGATAAAAAAATAAGAAATGAAGGACTTTAATGACTTTTAATTACTATTACTACTTTACTATTAGGGAAGATAATAAGAGTTATACTCTTAGTATCTTCCCTAATCCTTTCTTTCTAATACACAAAGACCCTTGTACAAGCGCGCGGTTCCCATGTAACAGCTTAGGGCTCATGGTTGCATGGCACGGTTTGTCGCAGTTATTTACCTCGTCACTAGGCTGCAGCTGCGGTAGAAGCGGCTGCAGCGCGTCGAGCGCGGCGACGGCGCGCGCCGGCGTGTCCGCGAAGTGCGCCACCAGCCACAGAGCCGCGCGCGCCACACGCGCACACTTAATACCCGGCAGCGTTTCCAGCAGTCTCTGTAATTAAAATGGGCAGTATTATATAGTCGTTTTCTAAATAATGATAACCGTCACCTTATCACGGAAGCCGATTTTTCCAAACGATGTTGCGTAACGTGCTGCAGCGTTGAAATTCTTCTGACATGTTAAGGTGTCCATCGCGTTGGGCTCGGCATGGTCCCTTTCTTCTTGCCCTATTTTTTCCCGTGACTATTCACATACATTGATAAGGAATACATAGATATTTATGAAAAATACATGTATGTAGAACATAACCCTCCATCTTCTACAGTTGGGTAACTTTTTACCGTGAAAGCGCGCACGTCTATGCTCCGTCTACGCATTTATTTTCTTTAACTTAATGAAATATTTTTTTTTTCTTTCATTAAATAAAATAAATAAATAATGCTGGATAATTCACACAACATTATCTAGCCCTCTTCCCTTCTTTTTTCTATTTTTCATTAAGGCAAATAATATGAAAAGTGCGACAATACCTGGTATATGTTGGGCGCGAGGTCGGGAAAGGCGTGCAGCGCAGCCCGCAGGAACACCATGACGTCGTGCGCAGCCGCCTCGCTGCCGTCGCCCACGAGCTCTAACAACGCCGGCGCCACCACACCGCCTACCTCCGGGAACTGGAACAAAAGCCCGACATCAATACGCCGTACAGCAGCAAAATTTTGCAATTTAAATTATATTTTACTACAAGCTGTTTCCCGCGGTTTCACCCTCGTTAAATTCGAATTACACATTTCTAAAATATAATATGCCTATGTTCACCCGGGATAGTGTAGCTCCCCAAATGTGAAATAATTTTTCAAATCGGTCCCGTAGTTTCGGAGCCTATTCAATACAAACAAACAAAAACTCAAACCTTTCCCCTTAATAATATTAGAATAGATTTTCTCCTCGCGAGTTTTTTCTATGGACGCACTTCATAGGTTATTTCTATCCCATGAGAACTCATTGATGGGATAAAAGTCTATATTTTATTACGGACCTAAAACATTGCAAAATAAATGAACTGAATAACAATCGGCTAGGTTGTGTGTCAGGGACCCAGCCCCAGTGCAGTACGGGAAACATCTGCTAGCAAGCTGTGTGAGAGAGTGCCGCTCGCTGTGTGAGAGTTTACGGCTCGCTTAGGTCGTCGCACAATCATGAAATGAGTGAATGCCACCCTAGTGTCTCTAGCAAAGCGTGCTGTTTTATAGTACGCACAAGATGTTTCACGTACTAGGCTATATCAGCTACGTTTATTTATTGTAATAAGTTTACAAAGCAGTTTACAATCACATGTATGCCTTAAATAATAGTTTCCGATAAGAGAATCAGATTGAAGACCTAACAAAACAAGATTAGAAAATGCGTTCCTGATAGAGGCTACAAGGTTTTTTAATAGGTATATTCTTTTTACATCATAGCAATATATGACCTCTGTGGCGCGGTGGGCGGAGGCCCACCTGCGACGCGGGAGGTTGCGGGTTCGATTCCTACCTCGGGACCAATGTTTGTACGATCTGCACCTACTTGTTCCAGGTGTTCTGGTGGTTTTCTATGTATAATAAAAAATATCTATTATCTATCTATGGCAATGTATTGAATTATGTATATCTATCATCTATTACCCATAACACAGGCTCTGCTTAGCTTGGGGCTAAATGATGCTGTATAGATTGTCCAGCAATATTTATTTATACCTTGACAGCAGCGCGGTGCATAGCGCGCACTAACAGCTGGCGGTACTTGGCTGCATCTTCATGATCGGCCTGATGGGCGCGCGACGCCTCCTTACGCAGTACGCCCACAAGCTCCTCTGCGTGTCGTGACGTCACCAGCTCCAAGGCTGTAATAATACAATAATAACATATCACTACATAGTATAAAACAAAGTCGCTTCACGCTGTCTGTCTGTCCCTATTTATGCTAAGATATGTAAAACTACGCAACGGATATCGATGCGGTTTTAAAAAAATAGATAGAGTGATTTAAGAGGATGGTTTATAAACCATTTGACACATAGATTCCACGCGGGCGGAGCCGCGGGGCGCAGCTAGTTTTACTATGATTTCAAAAATCTAGGGTTGAAGGTTAATTCGATTGTTAAACTACTTAAATAAGTCACAGAATAGAGTAAGGTTAAAAACATTGTGAAGTCAAAGTCCTAGCTACGCGTCGGCGATTTTTGCTGCCGCTCGGAATCGTTTGACGCGTGACTAAAGGTATAATTCCAAGATAGACGCAGCCCGCAAACTGAAGCGACACTACTTGTTTCTATGCATCTCTATGAAATTGATTCCAAGCGCGGCGACACTGCGGCCTGCGGCCGCGGCGCGCAGCGACCGCAGACTGCAGCGCCAGTGGTGTCGCGGCCGTGCTTTGCAATAGAAGCAACCGCGACCACAGGCAGCACTGCAATCCGAGATGAGTCGCAATGTCACCTGCGGTTGCAATCTGCGGCCCATCTCGGACTTATACCTTAAGCTTTGCTATAAATATAGCCGTCGGCTGGGCCAGAATTAATTCTCGCTCAAGTCGTCGGACGGATCAAACCTCTGCTATAGAATAAATTCTGCTGCTACAACAACTTCGTGTTTTCTTCCACTGTACGACTACCAAGACGAGGATGATAGTGTCGTCAGCACGGATGACGTCATCCTTTTAAAAAGAATGCGGAGGACCTCCATCATATAAATAAATTAAATTATATCCTATGCCATTCATATGCTAGTAGATTCTCACCCAGGTCCAGGGTGTGCTTGCGCACGTCCAGGTCCGAGGAGGCCAGCACGCGCAGCACGTCCATGGCGACATCAGGCAGCGCACGCCGCGCCGCGTCCCCGCCGTTAGCGCGCAGCGCCGCTAACCGCCCTACCACTATCAACTTCACGTTGTTGTCGCTCTCCTGAAAATTTTAGTAAGTCATTATCATCACCCTGTATATGTCCACAGCTACAATTAAATTCATGTTGACCAAAATGTGTCCCGTGGACATGAGAAGAGCTAATAAGAACTATAAATGCTAGCGCCAACAATACTTACAGACTAACATGTAAACAAAAGAAGCGAGACGAAAGATTGGAAGACATGACAACAGCACACACTTGCCCTTGGTCTATCTAGGGGCGAAGGGGGAAAGGAAAGTAATTCTGTCTGTCTGTCTGTTACATTTCACGCCTTTACGACTAAGCATAAATTTGGCAAAGAGGTAAAGGGTAGCCTGAGGAAGGACATAGTACTTGTTGTCTGGCGTGCGAAGCGACGGCCGGGAGAAGCTAGGAAAGGACTAAATAAGGAACAAGTGTTTAGTTATACCTTCACGATAAGCTCGATATAGCACTGCGCCGCTGCCTTGATAGCGGCGGGCGCCGTTGACAGCGTGACTAATGTTCCGGCCGCCTCGTATCTCACGGCCGCAGACGCAGCGTTCAACAGTCCATACACCGTGCGGATGAAACGACCGCGCTCTCCGGGGTTGGCATGGCACACCTGAAATGCAATAATATTGTTCCGAGGTGAATTCGATGAACGTCTAATCGGTCGGGCAAGGGGTGTCAGTTAGTTGTTGGTTTAGGTAGTAACTTTGTCTCAGTCTTTTTCGGATTGACAAGGAAACACAACACAAAATTAAAAACCTTACAGGAAATCTCACTTCAGCTTCTTGGATATATATATAGATTACTTTATTTCTCCATCAATACAGAAACATGTAAATACTATAGAGGTACAATTACTTTGTGATTTGTGTTTCTGAGTGCGAGTGTTAGTAATTATAAATGATATTGCTTACATAGAGTCAAAAGTGGTACCTTGTAAATCAGCTCAACAATGACTAGCTGCAGGATATCTCCAAAGGAATGTAGATTATCAAGCCGGGTCGAGAGATAGGCCAACGCACGCTCTTGGTCTGCGTGAAGCAGCATCAGGAACGCATTGCGCTTGCATGACATATCTTGCTCGCTTTCCAGGAATGTAGCCACCAGCTCTGGTGCATCAGGGATTAGGAACTCGAAGTTTCTGTGGAACATCGACCCTATTAAAGTATAAGTTAACATACGTGGTAAACGGCTCATGGCGTAGTGGTATTTAAAAATTCCGTTTCCAAATTCTCAACACGGAATCTGACAAAGATTCGCGTGAAATGAAATTCAAATATTCTAGCGGTTTTTAATTTTTGCGTCCTGCAAGGAATAATACTACAAGAAAAGTAGTGTTCCTCAAATCGTAGATCATTTTCTATGAACCCATGCGACGATAAAGTATAATTATTATGGTGGTGGATTCAGTAATAAATCTCTAATATTATTTAATAGCTTACCCGCCCACTATTACATTTTCTGGGCTTTAGAAATACGCCCAAGTTAATTTCCATGCAATCTATCATCCCCAAAGTTTTACAACCAACATTCGCGATATTAAAGTAATTATGCGAGAGCCTATGAGAATCCCATTTTCTTCTATTTTTAATTGCACACCGATCCGCACCGCATTACGATTTAATCTTCGGGCCTTCATGGAAATGGCAGCCTCAAGCTACGATGTCGCTACTGTGTGAACTACTTGTAATTTCAGAGATTTCTCGATATTATATCCGGTTGCTCCAAAAGTAGCGCTCATTCAGAATAAGACAATTAAATTTTTTAAATATGGATTTAATGTTTTACGATTTACGGGAAATTACTTTTCCGCTGTTTATATTCTTTGTAGGACGAAGAAAATATTAAAAACCGCTAAATTGTTTTCTTTTAATTTGTGCAGAAGACTCGGAAACAGAGTTATTCAATAGTACTGCCTACATACTGCAGACTCAAGTTATTAGTTAATAAACAAAGTTACTTTAATTCGTAATTTAAATTCTGAAGTAATTTAAAACAGGATGAAGGACATTTAGAACGGGATCACGGAATAACTGAAGACACTGCGAGTTTTTTTTTATGGGCAGACATACCGATCTACCCTCATTATGGTAAATATTCCGTTTTAAATGACTTTAGTGTTAATAACCATGATGTAGTTTCAAAAGTGTTATTTTAAATTCTGAAAGCTGGCACAATCCGCTTTTGTTTATAATATGCTCAGTGCCTACTTTATAACGAAATTTTGTATTAAGTTTCATTTAAAAAAAAAGATAAAAGATATATTTATTCTATGACAATGAAATTTCGGTCCTTTTTCTTAATTTTTTGGTCTGGTTTATGAGTAAAATAAATAAAAAAATTCAGTCACAAAATTTGTCTGAAAGCATCCCCTTGTAAGTAAGCAGGAGTAATGTAGCTACTCCTGCTTACTTACAAAGGGCTGAGTATTGTTGCCGTACATCACCACTGTGGATAAAATGACTATAGGCTTCCAGTATTCACAGATTTGTGACATCAATATGATAAACTGTATGAAAAAATGAAGACCCGGCAGCTTTAAATAATTTACCTACAATTCCAATTCAATATTAAATACAACTTTCTGACTTGTCATTTGACACAAGCATTCTAGACAATTAGTAGTATTTTACGCAGTCACTATAATATAGAGTTACTCAAAAAATAATTGCATGGGGAAGCTGGAAGCCAAGCAACAAACCTGTAAATCGTGAAGATAGCCAGAACAGCATTTCTTCTGACATAAGAATGCCTGTGTTCAAGACAGGCTCGTATGGCTGGCATCAGGGGCTCCAGAAGCTCAGGCTCTTTGAGTTTGCATAGGAATCTGAGAGTTGAGCCTCGCAGAAACTCATTGGGATGTTGAAGATCCTATAACAGCCATAATTCTGATAACAGTTGGCAATACAACTTTGAATAGTTATCATTTATCTGGTAGTGACATATGTTGTTATAATAATATAATAAATTAAGGTTTTATAAACGTTTCTATAAATTGTGCTGTTGATTGTTTGTGATTAAATAAAAAATGAAAAGTAAGTCATAAACCTTTCTGTAGGCATCACAAACAAGAATCATCTCTTGCAAGAGTTTTCCATCTGGAGAAGTTTTTGGAACAATCTCCCAGAAAATGAGAAGGAGTTTCTTGATTGTATGGTCTTGCAGTGGCAGCACAAATCTGATGATCACCATCAGGATCCCGGGGACCTTGTCTCCAGAAAGGATAATGCTGATGACTTTTTTCAATGCTTCTATCTTTTTCTTTGTGTCACCTTTTTCTAAAAACAAAATGAAAAGGTTTATAACAGAACTACTTTTACCTGTACAACAATAAATATTATGCTGATTCTGCTTAGCTAATAAAGGAACTCAGGTAGGATAAATAAAATCTTACCCAGGTCCAGCTTGAGTTGCATCTCATTGTAAGGTTCAGAGTCCGTCGGGAAATTGATTAGTGTATAGCACGACTGTTCTACGCCCGCCATCCTAATCTAAAACAAACTAGTGAGTTTCATGAAAGATCCACTACAGCCACGATTCAAAACAGAAATACCTCTATAAAATGAAACACTCCTGTAGTGATGCGGTGTCGTACACAGCTTACCTTAATTGTACTCTTACCTTACTTGTAATCACTTAAATAATATAAGAATAGGCAAATACATCAACCAAGTCCGTGAATTACTTGTAATTTAGATTTTGCTCAAATCAAATTGAAAGAAAATACACAGACAGAATGAAAAACACCGATAGGTACGTGACGTGCGTGCAGACAGAATACGTGTCTTGACAATCTGTCACTGTCATGTCAGCCATGGCTTGACTTCTTTTATTTAACACATAACGTAACACACGTTACAGACACTAACGTGTGTTACGTTATGTGTTAAATAGCATGGTAAATTAGCGCGATTAACGCATGTTAAGACGGAATTTAACGCAAATAACGTCTTTTTACGAGTTATTCGCGTAAAAATTTCCTTAACACGCGTTAATCGCGTGGTTTATGTCAGCCATGGGAACTTTGCTTGAAACTGAGACGGACAGTAGCAGAATTGCGTCAATCCAGACTGAGACAGAGCCATCTAGCAAGAAGTTGAAACCATACATGGACGGAAGAAATCAGGGCCTTGATCGTTACTATAAGTAGAAAGATAAAATCTACGAAACCATCGACAAAAAATATGCGGTGTCTTCACAAAAACAAAAAAATTTAAAAGCCCTTATTATGTTCCACCATATTTTACTAGACGGCGCATGGCGGCGCCATAATCCATCTTCCAAAAGTCCAGACCACTTTTTGGAATACGGGTACAATTCCCGCCTTGGGATAAATGTTTGTAAGTATGATCAGCTAATATTGAAGAGAAACACAAAGAATTCTCTTTGCATATACCTAGGTACAATACGGGGTCTTTCAACGTTCTCCGAAAAATCAATGGTTTCATTTCATTTTAGATACGAGGAAAAGTCTATATTCAATTACGAGCTCATGAATTTTCTTTACTTCTCATAGTTTCGTATTTTTTCATCTACAATATAAACGGTAACTGAAAAAAAACGTACCTATTCCAGGTTACTTTTATTAAAAAATATAAATTTAGCTACTTATACACAAAAACAAATGTCAACGCGATATATTTTTTTATAATTAATTGTTGACAAATATGTTAGTCGGTAGGTTAGGTACCTATGCTAGTCAAACATAAAAATATACTTATCATATTACAGCTCTAGGTACAAACTAAATAGTTAACCAAAACATGCTTTAATACAGTTACAACCCATCTTTGAGTGATTACAGTTTAATAAAATTATGTACAATAATGGTCTGCGTCCTAACAATAGCTCATTCGTCGGACAATACATTCCTTTTGAAATAATACCAATTTACGTAAGAAAACTTTACAAATTTATTTTATTATACTATTCTCGCTTATAAATTATAATATAACAAATGAGATCAACAACTCACTTGAAATTGCTAGTACCTATATAGCAGTTTAATAGTTATCATATTATTCAGTTATCGTGGTAGTAGGTAGGTATACGAGTGGGTAAACACAAAACCGGTATTTTTTTATGAGGAGGTCACGGGGGTCATACCCCCAAATCTTAGTATAAAAATCAATAGAAAATGTCCGAAACCTTAAATAAATTTTAATTACATACTCTATCCTACCTAACATCTCACTAAACATGGTTATCCACTGCGGTAAAAAAAATAGCGCTATTTCTCATTTTTGGACGTTATGTTATGTTTCGTACCAGTTATGTAAAAGCAACGCACGTATTTTGAGTGCTGAGTCCGTTACAGTCATATCACCACAGCAAATAGCGCAAAATACTCTGCGAGGTCACTTTGTCAAAGAACGCAAAAAATCTAAGGAGACAACAAAATTTTCGCGATTAGATCCAGATTATACAGAGCGACCCCCCTCCCCCTTCCCTTTAGAAAATAACACAAAAACCTAACGAAAACTACCAATTTTCGCGGCTTGCTCCGCTTGCCGGCAAAATCTTCTTTCTTGTCCAGTCAATTGTTCACATTAAGATAATTTTTTGGTCTGGCTGCTGCCCCGGGTACCAAGCTCCGAAGGGTGCCAGTTAGCTCTTGGGACGACGACGACAACTCACGCACGCACAATCACAACACAACTAGAACTTCAAAATGTTAGAAACTCGCTTTGTTTGGTGTAGGCAGATTCTGTAAGTGAGTGTAAGTGGCAGGGTCTGTTGTTGTTTAGTCGCCAAAAACGTATAATTTTTCATTATCTTCGGTCTATCTAGCTTACCTGTCTTGCTAAGCAATACGACCACTTTGGACTTGACCAGCAGCAGCTGTTCGATTACCCTAAAATCTCTCATTGCCATTGAATGGGTCATCCAGGGAGACTGGGCAGATACGATTTCGGTTTCCAATATGGTGCCCACTAAAAAACAACTTTCTGGCTGGACGGAGCCGATCGACGACCGAAATGAATGTTAACATTATTATAACGTTAAAGTATTACCTACCTAAGTCAAAGTCAAACTCGATTACAGTAATGCTGATTCCAAGTTACAAACAGTTACAGCAGTACCTACCTAATGAAACGTAGTAGAGCAAAATTAGGTCAAGAGTGAGTAATATAGGTTTAACGTTCACTTTTGTGATATTTTGTCGAAACAGAATTCGGAAATTAATTTTGACGATCCATTGAACGGAAGATTTTAGTGTAATCGCGCAGCTGACCTTTGCTAGTAGTAGTAGGTACATCCATCCATTTTGCATCACAATAATTAACAATAACAAAGCTGGTCTATCATTATCTAATTCACATAATTACTATCTGAAACTTCATATCGCTAACATAGTAACTTGAAACAATAATAGGTAGGTACCTATGTATGTCGAATGTAAACTAAACTAGGACTACGACAGTCATACAACCATAAATTGCAAAACATTGCAGCATTGTAAACCTTCTAAATCTTTTACCTACGCACGGTTTTGGAATGCTTACCACATTCAGTGTTTTAGTCGATGACTGTAAGTACGTTAGTTTATTAATAAATACCTTACTTTTTTATTTTGAAGCACCATTGACTTTCATTACCTACGATTTAGGTACCTACCTATTTAAGTAACTTATATGGGAAACAACTTCTTAGATGTAATTCTACAGTTCAATTGATTTCTTTCGATCTAATAAATGGCTATTCTATAAATTAGGTACAAAGAGAGTAACAATTGTGGTGTCAAATTAGAAAACTTTAGGTACCTACTAATTTGACAGCACTAAAAATGATGCCATCCTTTTTATTATGCTCATTATTAATTTAGTGCAAAGGGGTTTGCAGATTTTGTAAGAATATCCTTAATTTTTTTTTATCGCGACGCACAGCTAATATTTTACATTAAGTATATTTAGATAGAGGCACATAATTAGTTTATAGTACCTACTAACGTAGGTACAGAAGGACTCCGCGAATTCCATGGATATTTTTTATTTGAAGTGTTCTCTATCTCTATCCAAAAAAAATTCAGAATGCGCCGCGATCTTGAATAAGAAATCTGTGTGGTAAACCGATGTTAGGGCCAAAATCTTCAAACCCCTTAGTTGAGTTTTCCATCTGAATTGACACACACACCAGTAGGTAAGGTAGTAGTAGATATACGATACGAAGTTAGTTAATGCTTACTTAAATATCATTTTAAACGCATAATTTAAATATGCAGCTTATAAATCTATTTGCATTGTAAGATTATTGCTTGTGATAACATTGTGTAGTTTGATGTTGTTTAGTTTACTACATAAATACATTCATTAGGAATTAGGGATTTCATAATTTATAGGAAAACGACTTACTTATACGTTATATCTATTCAAATACAATTTACAAGGTAAAATAGAAAAGTATGAACCTCATACTAGAATAAGGCTTTTGACCTGCAATGGGATGACCTAGACTAAGTAGGAATCATAATAATAATTAGAACGAATAATGCTAAAAACAAGCGGAACTTTGAGATAATGATACAGATCTCAGAAGAAACTAAATAAATAAATCATAGGGTCAATTTTATCACATTTAATGTGTGGTAAAATAGACCCTAAGTTAAGGTGAAGTATCAATGAATGAGTTTTGATTATAAGGCCTGTCCATTGATGCGGAGCGAGGCAGCGCGGGGCGGAGGTTTTAAGAAATTTCATTGGTCCACTGAACCAGGGCGAAGATTTGATACAATTCCATATAAATATTGCATAAATCTCCGCTCCACTGCCTCGGTCCACATCAATAGACAGACAGCCTTAGTATGATTGCGCCACCTACTCCGTAGATACCCAGAACTTTACAAAATAACACTGTAAATTTATCTACGACTTATTTTGACGCAGACGTTAGCGTATAGCCGTGTTTCTGTGAATACAGAACAAGAGAGATTAGTGAAGTTGTATTTTCAGTTTTAGTAGAGGTATCTACCTGAAATTATTAATACTTTTTTATAGGACCAACCAATCTGAAATTCATAGCGTTAGGTAACGCTATGAATTACTTATCAAATTTAATAGAAATATTAGTAAATAGTTTAGTATGTAGTAGTAGAAACAGAAACTAGTGCAGTCAATATTAAACACATACATATACCTATGCAAAGAGAAACAAACTAAAAAAAAATACTTTTGTTTTTTAATATTATAATATTAAAACTTTTTTGTAAACTAATAATTTCAACACTGATTTTTTTTTATTTGGAAAAGGAAATCAGTAATAATCATACGTGTAAGACACAAAAAAGGGCAGTTTTTTAGTCCTGGATTTTTGAAATTTCCAAGTGTTAAATTGACACTAGATGAAAGGTTCAGGGTGCCTATAGTCAATCTATGGGGGCCAGGCAGATACCTTAATCTATGGCCATGAATTTGCCAAAATGTTGTGGCAACAAGAAACAAAATATTTGGTTAGGTACACATATATTTAATTTGTATTTAGAGACACTGAAATAAAAACCTGATAGTTTGTCATCGTAAGCCCCCAACACAGGGGGGCACAAGATTATGATGGTTGGATCATAGTGGTTTTGGCAGATATCGGATAACAAAATTGCGGAATTTGTACCAAAAATTCGTTACAGTATAAATGTCTTTGTTTATATCGGTTTGGCATAATATTAAAATTCAGGTTCTTCCACACACTTTTATAGTGGCTTTATACTTCCCAGACGCCTTAAACTTACATAAAATGAAGGTGGACTTTCGTCATAGTATATAAGCGGAATTTTATAATGTTACTTGAAGAGTTTATTTTACATCAATCAATTAAGACATTCGAATGGCAATATCCTGCTACAATGTTGTAAGCAATTTGGGTTTACTCGCGGCAGGTCAACTACAGATGCCGCCGGTGTACCCATCAGTAGTTGACCTGCATCAGTTGTTTGTGAGTTAGTATCGCATATTTTTGATGCTTGAGAGAAGGTGTAAGATGCTTCAGACAATTTTTGCGACTTGTTAAATGCATTCGATTTAGTTCAAAATTTATCAGGAAACTATATTACTATGGAATAAGGAACCACTCTTTGGGTGTTATAACATCTTAATTGAATTATTAGTATACGAGTTTATTTATTTATTTATTGAGGAATAACAAACGACTACATTTAATTTACTATACATTTGTGTTAGTACTAAGAGGAGTTACGAGTTCACATTAACCCTTTGTAGCCCAAGATCATATAATTTTAAATTACTTTGACATATGACAAGTTTAGACTCATAAAAAACTATGAATATCTATGAATTGTGTTCGATACTAAAATGTTCGGTGTGGTATGTACGAGTATATACGTTAGTATCCCTGAGTAGTCTGTGGTTACTATACATACAGTGACACTGATTTGAATGTAGGTACCTACTTAAATATTATTTATTTTATTTTTATATTATTTATTTATTTATTCACATATATGTACACTGTTTTGACGGGCACACCCAATACAACATAAATGTTTAGTACCTATATTTTTAGCCGGATTATAAGGGTTTGTTACAGAACTGTCACGCGAGGCTACAAAGGGTTAAATGTACTGCAGGGCTGTGTTGTCGGTTCTTTCCTATTTTTAGTTTATATTAATGACCTACCTACATCTTGTTAAGAATAATCACGAGATTGTATTGTTTGCTGATGAAACATTATTAATTTATAAATTACACCACAAAAAGTTTAATTTCGACGATGTGAATAATGCAATCTCAAAGGCAGTCGTTTGTTTGTGCCAATAATCGTTTGCTTAACGCAGACAAAAAGAAAAGTATAAGATTTATTGTACCGAATGAAAAACAACTTAAGGTTGATGTAAACGTAAAGGAGAAACGTTAGAAATTGAAGACATCCACTATTCCTAAGGTAACGGTAATCAAAAAATCCGTCATACTAAAGACGTTGATACTTCTCGACCTAGACTAATCTATTTCAGCTACTTTCTTAATATTATACGAGAACGCTGCAGATATCAACACCCTTTTGTGCTGCAGAAGAGAGATGTTCGTGCAATCTATAATATGGGATATCACGGAACTTCGTGATAAATTCAAAGAAATAAACATAATAAATATAAATAAATAATGCTGGACAATTCACACAGCATTATCTAGCCCCATGGTAAGCAGAGCTTGTGTTATGGGTACTAGATAACTGATATACATAATACAATACATTACATAGATAGATATTTTTTATTATACATAGAAAACGACCAGAACACCCGGAAATTTGTTCCGGGTGTTCTGGTCGTTTTCTATGCTATCTGCAGATCGTACACACAATTGTTACGAGGCGGGATCGAATCGGACCTTCGCCCACCGCGTCACATCGGTCGTCAAATGACAGTACCATGTCAATTATGAAAACTTGTTGTACACTCATATAAATAGCAATCGGTTCCCTAAAAAGAGTGACTTTAAATACTAGAAATTATAAGAATAAACTTGCTTTGCCCACAACTAGGCTACACAAGATTAATGTAATAAAGGGCACTTTATACGCTGCTACAACAAAACTACACGTGAGTTGCAAAAATTATCAACGAATAAATTCAAACATATCCTTTGTGAAAGGGTTACTATAAAATATCAGATTACCTAGAGGATAAAAAGGCTTGGGACGAGTTAAATCTTGTTATTTTTAACACTTTGACTGCGATTTTTTTTCGACGACTGCGATCTTTTTTTTAACCTAAGCCATTCGTGCTGCCGCTCTCTACACAGCGGTTGTGTTGCGCCACACATGCGTTTCGTTCGAAAAATATTACGGCTGTGCTAAGTCGTGTGACTCAGCACAGCCGTAATATTTTCGAGAACAAGATCTGTATTTTTTCAGCCGCTGCGCTAGTGTGGATTTACGTATATTAGTCACTTGTAGAAAACACATACCGTGTGATTTCAGCAATCAAAGTGTAGTAAAAATATTTATTATTACTTTAAAAATAACAAGATTATATATTATTGTATTGTTCACTTTATTTCCTAGTTTTACTATTTAATCTGAAATTTGTGACGTGTTCTGTAAGGTTTAAAGGAAATAAATCACTTTGATATTTTAACTACCAAAAAGTGTTTTCTAGAATGCGACACTTTGCATAGTGGCCTTGCCCTGCCAAACGATTTGAAATTCTTTGGCAAGTACTTGAGCAAAGTCTCATCTTAAATTCTTTATGATATACTTAGTCCATAGATCCATTTTTTTGTATCAACTTCGGGATAGTATTAGAAATCATCATTGCCAGACACTGTGCTAGTGCTAGTGGCTTTTTCCAGACACTTTTATCAAACCTTTAATCTATATCGACTTTTTGATGCACTTTCAGCACTTTTTTGCAAGCTGATATCTGCTAAAGCCACTATGACACAAAATCCATAACCGGTGATTGATCAGAATCAGGAACAGATCCCCTGATACTGTCCACTATCCTATCCATCCATGGTTGTCTGGTAGATATCGCTCTTGAGCGATTAGACCGCCATTTGTATCTAGTTTTTTAAGTTTTTATTTTACATTGTTACATATTTTATACTAAGTATGCAATAAAGAATTATCTATCTATATATTGTTTCTACATACATATATTGGGGCATACGCTGACAAACACTCAGCTTTTATTAAATGACGAAGGTCTGGCGGTCACAGGTTCTCAGTCCATGAGAGCTTTTAATCGAACTAATACTAATCGTTATTGCTTCTTCTATGATTTTCATTTTTTTATAAAGATTTCTTTACAAACTATCAGAGCCTTAGTCTATTCACGTTGCATGTAGTAGATAACTTTCCTTTACCAAAGAACTTTGGAGACAGAATGTGAGTAATGAATGATAATACGAAACAAATTATTTTCCATATTATAAATAGGTATCTAAAAAGCATTACAAAAACTATTCCTTCCAATCATTTAACATTCAAACTGGCCTTAGTAGTCTAAATTATTTTCTATAATAGAATAGCATACATATGTACATTTTGAATAACTTTATAAATATAAATACAAAATTAGGCAGTATTTTGTACACATAACATGGTATATTTGTAATATAACTCAGGGTTTACTCAAATTTAGTATATTTGATCTAAATTATATTATTTAAAGATTTCTTCACATGAAAGCGTATTGCAAAAATATACATTCTCAATATACTCCTACTTACACAGTTCGGTTCCTATCCTACGAGTTTACACTGCATAAATTGCATTGCATAGATTCTTGGGATGATACGGATAATTAATTATACTATTCATAATAGTTATTTAAGGCGCAAGGCACAACTTCCTCTGAAAAACAAAAAAAATGATGTTTTATGTGTTACGGGTACAGTTAGAAGGACCGAGGAAATCTTGGGTTACACGGGTTTGATTAGTTTTACACAACCAAGGGTAAATATCAGTCTGAATATCAGGAGAAATAAATTTTAATTCGGAATTTACCCACTCTCATCTAGGTCTACCTAACACTTGCTGGCTAATGTTAGAATAAATAATGAAATAAAAATCTGAGAGTACTAAGTAAACTCGGGTTAACCTAGGTTACCTCAATCTTCTAGCATCCGTGACGTGATATTATGTTGTATTATTTATTAGTAATTTATCTTAGGCTCTGTTAAATTTATTACCTACATATTTTATTTCCGTTGTATATATACGTAATAAAATTGATTTCTAACATTAGTGCAAAAATATACATTTTAAGTTAACAGTTATAAACAACACATTATCCTAATACACATTGATGCATTAAATCAAACTATATTATTCTATGTATACATCTACTAAATCTGAACACTGGAACTGCCATAAAGCGATAAAAATGAGTTCATAACTTAATTGCGAATAAACAATACAGAATCCACAAGAATTTAAAGCAAGACACACTTGTATAGTATCAAAATATTTTAAAGTAGTTTCAAGCTTTAGATAGTTTACAAGTGGTATATAATAGAAGACTAGAAAGACAGGAGAAAAATGGCAGTTTTTAAATTGCTGTAGCTAGAATTCAGTCTACCGATAGATTTACCCCTAAATAGTCAATCGTAACTCAAATTTAAGCTCGTCTCAAATCGCGATTTCTTTTTTTTTTCTTAAATTCGTGACTGAGACTTGTTAAATCCGAATTGTGTCTGATTATTCGGAAGTAAGCATAGTCTCTAATAAAGATACCTCTCCCAAAATAAAGATTTTACCATTTAAAGCAAGTGAGCGATACAAATTTCGCCTTACTAGTCTGAATAATGTAAGATGAGCTCAAAGACATTCGCTAGAGAATCATGCCAAGAGCTGAGAAAGATATCTGTTGCCAATCGATGTTGCCAATCAATAAAGATGACGGATTTTCAGTAGATATCGTTATAAGTCAAAATTCTGACTGTCGATTTCTCGTGATTACTAAACTAAAAAATAATTATGGCTTTTGATAGGCGTGATTTTGCTTTGCCACTGGCTCACCTTTCATAAATCAAACATGGTAATAATAGTATTCCAAAATGTACTAAAGATTATACCTTATTCATTATTATATTATATATATTGTTCGAAAGCACTTACATTTATTTGCACTTAGAGTTTCGTGGCATGATGGGTAGTCCCCCAAACATCGAACATCAAGTTGACAAGCGCGTCTTGCAAACATTTCACTTGCCACGTAAAGTACAAGAAGCCGATATTGTTCATGGGTTATTCTGCACATTCCACCCTGTTCTCGACATTAAATTGTTTTCGACCCCCACTGACGGATTTAACCTTCACTTTAGGGTCACTTTGTACACTAAGTATAGCGTTTATGGTCACAGCTCACTATCGAACACGTCGAAATCCGACAGCAGTTGAAGCAAAGACTATGAACTGTCTGGGTTCGATTTCCGTCTCACTTGGTGCGCTTGCGTTATGAATTGTGCTGTTCCTGTAATAGGTTTTTGAGGTTTTGTGATCTTTTCTTTGCTATCTAAAGTCTACATTCTAGTCTAGACAGTATATTTATAATCATAGCCATCACTCGGGATTATATAGCTTTACATTAGGGAATGAAATTTTAAAATAGGACTAGTAGAGATTAGATTACCCTACTAATTAACAAATAAGTTTTGCCTCCAACATGAGTGTTACTCACCAGAACATTGAGCGATTCGTTAGGTCGTGTTTGACAGAATTGACTCATTATCCAGTACGGCAAGCGACGTGAACCGCAAATAATCAGCGTACCGAGCAAAGCGAGCACACTAACTGACACTTTCTAACACAGCGTGGTAAAGGCCACGCTAGCACGGTCTAGCACGGGGAACGATGTTTTGAGGTAGAATAGAGAAAAATGACATCGCATTATCATACATGGACTCTCACGACAAGGTTTGAACACCAGTTCAAAGACGCTCAGCGATCTATGGAAAGAGCTATGCTCCGAGTCTATTTGAAGGATAAGATTCGTAACGAAATTGTTCGACAGAGAACCAAAGCTATCGCTCAAAGAATTAGCAAGCTGAAGTGGTAGTGGGCCGGTCATATATCGCGAAGAGCCGACGACCGCTGGGGAAAACGTGTTCTCTTCTTACGTAGTGTAGGACGCCCTCTGGCCAGGTGGGATACCTGCGAAAGACTGCAGGCAGATGGTTGATGCGGCAAGCTGAAGATAGTGCGCTTATATGGCGCTCATTAGCGCAGGCCATTTTCAGCAGTGAACTATTATAGGTTGATGATTATCGTCATACATTGCGTAAATTAAAGTTGAAGGGATAGGTTTCAAATATTTGTCGCATACGATGACGATATGACGTAATTTTTGTCTATTTTACCCTATACAATAACCCCCGTGCTAGGCCTACTGCTCTCTAAGATGCCTAAGACGTTACCCTTACTCCACTGCGAAGAAAGCCTACCCGATTTAGATTGAAATGATACCTGCGGCGGCGGGGGAAGCGGCAGGCGCGGGGTGCGAGGGCGCGGGTACGGCAGGGCCGGGCAGGCGCGGCGGGGCGCGCGGCGCGGGGCGGGGCGCGGGCCGTGATCGCACCACTTGCACGTTAGGACGCACCGCGCCACGGACGCCACCTGACATTAGTTGAGCTGGAACAAGTCATCCAACATCAAAATAGCCATGATCACTGATTTAGAGAAATAACTCCAAGATGTTTTTAGACATTATGTATACTGAATACGAAACAAATCATATTTCTGCATAAAAATAGATTATGGACAAAACATTCCGCATTTAAAAATGAAATTTCTGTTTCGCTCTTAAATGCTACAAATACCAGGCTTTCGATTCGAATTCTGCAAGTACATGGCTATTAGATAATTAGGGATAACAAGTGAGTGTGAAAAAACACTTTTGACCCCCTTATAACTTAAAAACTTTTTCACATAAACATGTCAAATTTGACTCATAGGTTCGTTGTTGGATTACTTAATAAATTAAATTACCTATAGGTAAAGATAACACCGAGGATTGATTTCCGAGTACCACCGACGTCGTAGGTGGGACAGAGACGAGTAGCCCGCTTGGCGCGCCCGACACATTTAGAGAAAGCGAGATAGGTGCAGAGAGCCCGGGGATTTGTACTTGTACGTTCTGCAGGCCTTGGATACTTTGTAGGCCTTGGAGGGACGTTAAGCTGAGTCCCTGAAACGTGGAAATTGTACATTAATGTGATTTAAATGAAATAGAGTTATTGTCAAACGACTAATCTAAAGGGGCAATGCAATGCAGACTAACATAATAAAGAAACATAATATGGAAATTTGAGACAGCCCTCATACCAACATTTCTTGTAAAGCCATTTGACAAAAAGAAAATTGTGTACCTGTAAATGGCACACTTGTTGAGGTTGCGTTTGCGCGGTGGGGGCGGTATTGCCATCTCCGCCCATCAAACGCTCTAATAGCGCACTCTCACTACTCGAAACATTCGTCTGTTCCGTGTCGCGGTAGCCACCCATCACTTGAACGTTGGCAACACCCTGGAGAATGATAACCATAAGTGTACGGGTAGTTGACCTAAGTAATATAGGGTGGATGACCTCTAAAGTTAGTATGCGCGGGGTGCACACGCACCTTCAAGGTTATTAGGTAGGTATTTAACATACATTCATTAAGGACAACCGACCTATGCATTTTAAAGGGATAAAAAATTACCATTAAGTTATTCCACTTACTTAGTTCCAACCAAAGGTAACGATCAGACACTTTTAAAGAAGCAAGAATATTTTTCAACTAAATTAGTAAGATGAATATACTCACAATCATCATTGGCAGCGCATAATAGTCCCCAGCTGGACAAAGGCGCCATGCCATCGTTATCAGTCTTCACCCAAACTGCGGCCTACACACGTTTGCCCAGTCGCGGTCTCCACTCAACAACACGTTTACCCAGTTAAAAGGTTAAAAAGTGCTGTGTAATTATGTTTTATTTACGTTTTGTATCCTATAGTGTCCCACTACTCGAGAAAGGACTCCGTCATTTCTTTCCACACCTAACGGTGACCAGCTGCCTAACTGCGGTTTTCTAAGTCAAGTTATAAATATAAATCGCGTTGATAAATATTGGAATTGAAAATATCCGCCTCTCATGCTCTCTTATATCGTGCTTTTCCGCTTAGATCACATTTGATCTTATTATGGTCTAAGCGGAAAAGCACGACAAAGGCAGTAATTTTCAGTGCCCATCTTTATCTACGAGACTTTTACCTGCTGTGTATATGTAGGTAGTGTATGAGACGCAGTGGTGCTCGTTACAAGCCTGGCCCCGCTTATGGATACCCGAGGCATCAGCTTGTGTACTTCTCTGCTCTCTGAGTTAGTGCCATGCGGTGTATTCGTCATGGCCGCGGGCGCACTGTTTAATAGGTTGAGTATCGTTGGATTGCTGTTCCCAGAACTGGCGACTGCTTTTGCTGCGTTTTGGTTTGCTGCCGCTGGAAAGACGTAACAAAAATCAAGGCCGTGCGAGAAAGTGATGGCGCGGGGAACTGAACGCGTAGAAGAGACGCGTATTGGGACTAATGGGAGAATGGTGATAAAGTATATAACAATCTTCTCAGAAAATATTAAATTGAAACAAAACTATTTAAAGGTGCTGGTTATCAATTCAGACTTTTGAGTTAACAGTTTAGGTCCTCCGAGTTCATAGTTTTTTTGCAAATTTTCACCAATCATATTATTAAGAAATTTAATAATAATATCCCAAAACCCTGAGTGTGAGGGCTTACGCACTAAAAAACCTTTGAATAGGAATCGTATTTCAGTCTTTAAATTTTCTTAGATTCAGAAGCTTACTTAATAATACGACCCGTAAGCCCGTATTATAAAAACTTGCTCAGTCATCGATCCATGCTTGAGTAACGCTTTTGTAAGTCATAAGCATTACTCAGATCAATGACTGAGCAAGTTTTCATAATACGGGCCTAAGAATTTCAAAGAGTAAAGATACCTTGTTGAAACTGCTGAGCGGAGTTCATAAGACTAGTGACTAACGCACTGATCGCCGGATTGGTCGTGCGAGGTTTAGCGGCGGTGGTTTTTTGTTGCGACGCTATGGTCGACGTCGTGTATTGAATGTTTTGTGCCTGGTGAAGAAGGTAACAGGTTTAATATTAGGTATTGGCTAGAAATATAGTTACACATCAGCTACCAAAGTAAGGACAGCAGCTTCCTTTCGGATGTTTTTCAACACCTTCACTGCGATAACCAAGATTCGTACGATTTCCGTCTGCCAAGCGTAGTTATTATGGCAAACCCCCTCATTTTGAAGATCAGTGTGATCAGAGGAATACCTAATGCTCAGCATAAAATAAAGGTGAAACAGAAGATTTAAGTAAACGTATTTAGCAATTGCTACCGAGGAACTTCATTTTAGTTTGAAAATACATGTCTAATTAAATCAGTTTAGTAGAAACGAAATTAATTTGTGTTCCTTTAAAAAGTACGGCATCATACAAATAAAGTACTATCCAATTAGTTTAGTTTTTGCAACAGCAGATATAGTTTACCAAAATATAAACATGAGGTACCTGTGAGGTGCCCGAACTGGACATCAAAGATTGTGGTTGTATGTGTATGATTGTACCCTGCATTTTTTGCGTGTTCAACGGCTGTTGGGGATTAGTTAGCTGCTGCGCTAACAGTTGATTCGTTGTAGCCTGAAATTATTTAAGTTTTATTATTTTCTGAATACATTTTTTTGTTTAAGATATTTATTTCTCAAAGAACAGAGTTCACTTAAGGAGAAAAGTGAGTAGGTACATTTATAATTATGTACTAAGCCAAATCTAAACCAGATTTATAATAGTAACAATATATGTATATACATATATAATTTAGTTATTCATTTAACATTCACTTCAATGTTCCTAATGTCCTTAACTTTGTTACGATATGAATAATTCCGGATTATATTTTTTGTTTACTAGAAAGAGTCCATCTTTCGCACTAACTGATTGACATGACACTCTTCGAAAAAAAACGTTCGAATTTATTATGGTGCATCCACACTTGAGTAACTTGTTACATTTGGTACCATTTGGGTTAATATCTACAATGTATTTGTATTCCAAATTGTTGCCAAAATGCACCATTAGGTAGGTAAGATACCCAAATACGCATTAGAAAATACACCCTTTAAGATAAGCATATTATTTTAATTGTTCATAACAAAACTGACCTGCGGTGAAAGCCTCGGCGTGCTTGGCGAAGGCTGTTGCTTCAATGACTCCGGTGTCATCACATTACCAACAACAGTTCCAACGTTCCCAACGACATTCCCAACAACAGTTCCAACATTCCCGACAACAGTTCCAACATTCCCAACAACGGTTGCGACATTGGGGATATTTCCAACATTCGTTATGTTACCGACATTTCCAACGCTCGCGACAACGTTGCCAACGTTTGTGACAACGTTGCCGACGTTGGCGACGTTCGTGACAACGTTACCAATGTTTGTTACAACGTTGCCGGTACTCACGTTACCGACTTGTTGTAGTTGCGCTTGCTGAAATAAGCGACAGCGTTAGTTATAGTGCAATGCAAAGTAAGTGCCTTAAAGTCCACACTTTAAGGCTCCTTGAATTTGACCCTACCTCCAAAGAAAGAGACAAATTCTTATCAAACTCAATAAAGGGATAAACACTTATCAAACTCTTAAAAAAATCGCTATGATCGCTCGCTTTCAGTTCACCTTGAACCTGAGGTAATGTAACTTACTAATATAGGTAACTGCCGGGTTGGTATCGTGGTCGGAGCTGCTATTGTTGCGCTTCTGAAAGAAAAAATGTGCACAATAAGCAACGCAGATAATACCATACCATATATCATTATAAAAAGTTGACAGTAAATATGGTACATTGAGCTGTGCGATGGCCTAGAATTGCACCGACCACGAAACACAAAATAGCCCCCAAGTTCGTTTCGCCTCAAAACAAGTTGTTTTACGTTTTATATGTTGGCAATTTTAAAGTCTAATGAAATCCGAGCCTCAGTGCCGCAAAATATTTAATTTTCTAAACAAATTACGCATTTCCTTCCGTAGGTCACAAAAGACTATTGAAACCTCCCCATAACTTTACACACAAACGAAAATTTTGGTAATGCATGGCACAAAATAATCTATGCTAATAATCTGCTTCTAAGCGATAAGGCCGCCCATTGTACATGTCGCTTATAATGTATTTTTGTAATGATTGATTTGATTATGGTGTACTATAAAGAATTTTTGTATTGTATTGTAATAATCGAAAGGAATTTTTGAAGATTTTGATAGAATATTGAACCCTATATCTACAGTACCTTACTTACTTTTAAAAAAATGCACGCATCCCTCGAAATGATCGCTAACACACGCGTATTTATTTATCTTTATAGAAATGTGTGCCTGTCGCTTTCCGTTGTGAAGATAAGGTTCAAACAAAATAAACTCTTGTGCCTCCATTGACTATTAGAATGCATCGCCCTGTACAAATGGTTCAACTATATCTTACGCGACAGGTGTGTTGGCGGTCCGTTGCGCGTTGACGGCATTGGAGGCGGCGACTGCAGCTGCGTTCCGTTGCTGTAGCAACAACTGTTGACCCTAGAATTGTATAGCAACTGAGTTTCAAGAAATTTGTAACAAAATGAAAGTCATCTAGACTAGCAGGCCCTGGAATAAAAGCTAGACTACTATTCCTCCCGTAAATCAGTTCCCATAAAAATAGGTAACGCGTGCAAGACTATAAGTATATACTAGTAAGATAAGACATACAGAGTAACTGTTAAAGCTATGTAAAAAAACCTAATTGTTTAATTTAGAAAAATGATTGTTTTCAGAATTACTTTGACCATGTTTCTATGCAATAAAAAAAAAATTCATTGTCTTTTTTCATTTTCACTGTCAGTTTAAGCACCGATAGGTACAATCCTACAAACAAACACAGCAACTTACCTTATTAGGCGTAATATAAAGCATGAAAGACATTTTATCCCGAAAATGAGTGCGAAGCGCGGGCTAGTCAGTAAAAAACTTGTACAGACAATCTCACCGCTTCTCTGATATCGCCTGTGAAGGACACCCGTGGCACTTGCCCTGGCATCGTGTGCCGGATCCGCACCGCCTTCCGGCCCTCCTCCGTAAATATCTCGGTGAATTGCGTTATGTACTTACTGGCGTGTTGGCGCGTACCTGGAATTAATTTACCGGTTTACAGCTCACTGCTTCACTTCAAAACCTATTGTCAAAAGTAATATATCTAATATTATAAGGGATTTTAAAATACGAAAGATGTACCAATGTCAATTGAGCTAACATTTCTCTAAATATTTGTAAATATTAAATAACATTGAGACAAAAGTTTTTGTTCCATTCTGGCTGTTTATCGAGAGAACATCTTGTGGAAAATTATGGCAAAACTTCAAAGGCTTCTGCAAAAGCACTTTGACCAATTCAGTTATTACCCAATCTCTCTTTCCTAATAACTGTGATTAGTTCAAAGTTGTCTGAAATGTATGTTTCCTGTGCTATAAAGAATAAGGAATAAAATGACTTACCTAACGTAAACCGACACGAAGCACCATTCCTCTCACCCTCCACGTGATCCCTATCCACATACAGCTCCCCCAGAAACTCTTGATCCGATGGCCTTTGCAATATCGACAGTCGTATATGGAAGCAGCCATTTCCATGACTCGAAGGGGACTTGTCGGTCTCCAGTATGTATTCTTCTACAATCTGTGGCTGGCAATCGGGCGTGGGTCGGTTCCGTTCGTAGATGCGCCCAAGTCGGAGCGGCGTGACGTGCTCGGTAGGGGGCGCCAGCAGTACTGTGTCTGCTTTGGGCAGTTCCATCACTTTGAATACCTAAGGGTTATCATATAAACCTTTATTTTGTCAGAAGTAGAAATAATGTTCATGGCAGATAGAGAAGCTAAAAATTGCTAGCTGCATAACAATGGTCATTTCAACTGTGAGCAACAATTGTCGATATATAACAAGAATTGAATTGGTTTTTAGCTAATTCAACAGTAATACATAACAATTCTCAAACCAACCTCCGGTGGTTTTTTAGGATACTTGGAGCTTCTCAAGGGTGTGGAGAGTTTGCTGTTCTTCACCCGTTGTCGATGTATTAAATCTAACAATTCTAAGCCATGGTGATGTGTAAACTGATCCAGTTTTCTTTTCCTATTAACTGCAACCTGAAACAAGTATTAAATGTAATGACATAACAATAGCTAAATATTATATTGTAAAGTAAGATAATGCAGGTAAATTAAAACTAAACTAGTTAAAGGCAATGTGGGTGATTACCTGAGAAAACTTTTTAGCCTGTCTCCTTATCCGGGGTGTATTAAAGAGTCTAGAAGTGGAATGCAGTCTTGCAGCTAGTAATCCGACAGCCGGGCGCGGATCCAGACATAGCGGCGGCGCCGCTGCATGGACCAAAGCTGCCTCAACTGCCTCTAGTGCCCCTCTGTCTTCCCCATTCCATCCATATTTACTACTGAGGCACATTGCATCTGTTAGTATACTCTGCAAAATGATGGCATTGCAATCTCTTACACATTGTTATTTCTTCTTTATTGTAAGCCAGTTTTCTCAATCTGCTAGGTGATTAAATATTTCATATGATTTTTGAGAATTTTAATTTTACACTGTTTTTATGTTTTACTGGACCGATATGAATCCCTCTGGAATGAAATTTTTATGAGACCAACTCAGGCACAATAACGCCGCTGAGTGTGCCACACTAGATTTAATAAGTGGTTACTGTCTTCTTTTCAAATTGTCTATAATTAAAAGAGTAATTTATTTATTGTTAATAGACGAGCAGCTTCTGGCTGTTGTGTGAATTTACTTTTTTTAGTTTGTTATTTTTGTCTCGTAACCTGTTGTCAAGATATACCTATAGGAAATTAACAGACATACATATAAAAAATTCGCCATTCAGTTTTCTCTTCCGTTTTAGGAATCTTAAGTATTTCATTTAAAGGATCGGAATTCAGAATACCTGATTAGTTGGTCTCAAGAGAACATGATGTGTATCACAAACAAAGCTAGGATAAGCTTGCCTGTAGTCCCTGATTTGTGCTACAACACAACCAGAATAGAACAGATTTGAGTGCTCAGATTCTAACAAGTCCAGCAAAATAACTGGAAGCTCTTCATTGTCTATGTAACTCAGTAATTCTTCTTCTTCATAGGGCCATGTTGGTGTTTCTATCAGAGTCTCTTCCTGCATTACCTGTTAGTAGATATTATGTATTACGCAAATTATACTACATTTGTTTTATTAAATGCTTGGTAATATGTATTTTCAAATGGTCTATACTAAATGTTACTTTTATGTGCTATGTAAATCCTATTTTTATATATCAAAACAAAATAAAATGTAACCTATGATAAACTATTTATAATATACATAAATTATTTTAATATGTATTCTATTTGCTAATCAATGATACTTTGTATGGTAAATGAAAAAGACTTACATTTCCAGGTGGAGGATTCAAATGCTGCATGTTACCATTTACTTTCAATGATAAGGAATAACCCTTGTTTCCAGGGTACAAGTTGATAATCAATGTGTTTAGATTATGAATCGCTAATAACTTTTCTAACAAGTATGAAGTGGTTTTTAGGCCTTGCTGCAAAGTAAGAAATGTTTATATAATACATACACAGGGTGCCAACCTCAATACTAACCTTTCTAAAGAATAAACTGATACTAAAAATGAATTACTTACAAAATTGCTCTGAGTCACTTCATCGCCACTCAGTTCAACATACAAATCATGAAGTTTTTTAAATAAATCAAACTTCTCTGGTTTAGATGAAGAACCAACTGAATTTCTCTGACATCTTATTCTTGAATCATCTCCGGATTCAGCAAGATGCATCTTATCATGGGTCCAAGTCATTTTATGTTCCGAGACACCACCACCGTACTGTGCCAAATTTGTATTTACATGTTTAGCCCGGTTTAATATTACCTGAAATTTAAACTAGTTTCAGAGATCTTAAAGTTATAGAATTTGAGAGTGTAAAACTTTATTGAATTAAAATAGAATTTTCTAAAATTATTGAAATATTGAAGTACCTCAGCCTCCAATGCCGCGTGAATTAAACCATCCATAATGTCATTAATTATAACGAATATTTAGTTTATTTGTAATTAAAAATATATTATTTCATGTTAAAACGTTTATGACCAAATAATTAAGTCATGATTACACTAAAAACAACAAAATGCTTTTTATTTACGTTTCACACCAAAATGACAGAAAAATAACATGTCGAATTTGTGATTGTGACGTTTCCATTCAAGACTGAAGAAAGACAATGTCAGAAGATAATTAATCTATGGTCAGAAGCCACGATTCTCGGACGAAGAAAATCACGACACGCTTACGGGGAAAAGTCTTTATTGTCTCCTCTACACGACGACGACGCGACGACGACGCGACGCGACGGCCAACATGTCGACCAACACCTTGGCGAACGATCTAAGAAAGCATCCGCACGTTTGAATTTAGAATTTCGTTCAGTTTGCATCGATTCAGGCCCTTTCAGTTATGTGCGGACGTTAGCAAATTCTGCAAAATGACTTACAGGGTGTCAATTGTGACATCTTTTGTTGGTGTAAAATTAATATTTTTTAATAACACGCATACTATTAGCTGCTCCCCTCGGCTCCGCACGCCCTTAGGTTAGGTTAGGTTAGGTAGGGGTACTCCATTTTCCGCATTTGGACTCCTGTTGGTCCTTTATGCGTGGTAGTTTGCTAGCATAGCCAGCCTAGCTCCGTCCAGAAGCGCAGAATCTTCCTGGGGTCTTCACAGGCTTCGCGGAGCGACCTCGGCAAGTTGAGGATTTCTATACGTTGTGTTAATACTCCCTCGCATTCCAGGATTACGTGGGCAGCTGTTTCGTCGTTGCTGAGGCATCCTCTACAGAGAGGGCTGTCCGTCGCTCCGATGGTGAATAAGTGTTTGTTTAGTGGAAGTGTCCTGTTAGTGTTCCCTCAAGGACACGAAGGTCCAATCTATTCAGATTTAGTAAGCGTTTTGTTAGCTTCGGTGATGTTGATGGGAGTGCCGTCCTTGCTTGTCTGCAATTGATTTGGCCAGTCCATCATTCGTTATGTGTATCTCTAGTTCTGAGCTTGGTCCATGTCTGGAGCAGAGAAAATGCGAGCTATGCGTTCCTAGCGTTATTGATATGTTAATGTTGAGGTCCAGTGAGTGAACCCCGGCACCCGTACCGGTTTCGGTTTTGGAGCCATCTGTGTAATTTCTGACTTCGTGGGTACCTGATTCATCTTTTTGGTCCTCGTATAGCTGTATTTGGTAGTGTTTGTTTAGCATTGGTTTGTTGGCCATTCTGTCGCACGGGGCCGCTGTGAGTGATTCATATGTTATGGCCCTGTCCATGATCTGCTGCGCATGTGTGTTGTGTAGACCTATATATATAATAAGAATAAACCGTCGTAGAAAATAATTCAAATTATGGATAAGAGTGATAAATAAAAGAAATTATTTTAATATAGGTAAAAAAGCGTGTGTGGCTATCAATAAATTCTTTTATTCTTATTGATATACTGTACCTTCATGTACCTAATTTAATGTGTAAGTATATCTAAGTAATTATTATGTAGGTATGAGTAATACAATAGGGATGATGACGGTAACAAAAAACACCAAAATTATGTAAAAAATACCCATGACACGTTAAACACCAATCAGAGAATACCGAGTCGTGACGTCATTTCGTCACAATATGTTATGAAATGGCACAGAATAACCACAGGAATATATGGAAAAGGTCTGACTTTCTTCAATCAATAACTTTTTTTTGTTTCTTGACATTATTATAAATACTAGTTCTAATTGTTTCTTTTATTTAATTATAATTTTCCATAGAATCTCTTTAAAAAAAAGAGATTCTGATTTTGAGATTGATTCAATTAAAATATTTTTTATTTTCTGAGATTGATTGAATTAAAATATTATGTTCATTCTGTATCGTCAATGTTCGTGAATCGGTGACGTCATAGACAGACGCCAGGAGTATTGTAGCGTTTTAGAGCGAAATTAAAATTTCATTTGTAAAAGTTTAATATTTCCTTCAGAATATATTGTTTTTCAGAAATATTATTTCTTTTGTATTATGATGTTATAAACCTAACCCAGAATTATTAGCTATGGAAAGAGCTATGCTCGGAGTTTCTGAAGGATAGGATTCGAACGAATACCTACATCCGACAGAGAACAGAGAACCAAAGTTATCGATATAGCTCTAAGAATTAGCAACCTGAAGTGGCAGTGGGCCGGCCATATCTCGCGAAGAACCGACGGCCGCATCTCGCGAAGAACCGACGGCCGCTAGGCAAACGTGTTCTTGAGTGGAGACCACGACTCGGTAAACGTAGTGTAGGACGCCCTCCGACCAGGTGGGATGACGACCTGCGAAAGACTGCAGGTAGATGCTGGATGCGGCAAGCTGAAGACAGGGCGCTATGGCGCTCATTGGGGGAGGCCTATGTCCAGCAGTGGACTGCTATAGGCTGATGATGATGAAACCTAAACCATCATAATTATATTGTTTGGTGTCCTCATTATTTTATCGTTCAAGATATGTAAGTAACATATATTTTATTTTTTGTTTTGTAAATTCTGTTTTCAAGCACTAGCTAGGAGGAGGATGGAGGGGGTCGAGTAATATGTAAAAAATCTCACGACATGACATCTCGCCAACCAACGGGAGGGGGGCGGGGTGGGTCGAAAAATCGCCAAAATTACCTAGTACCTACCTAATTGGAACCCAAGAAAGTACGTAATATGATGTTTGGGTAAGGCTGGGCTGCAGAAGTCAATAAACAAAACCAAGACGACGACGACGCGAGACGTAACAAAAAATTTAAGGCGCGTTAAGGTACGGTTGCAGCGGCATGGTAGCGCCGCCGCGCCGCTGATCGGAGTGACTGGCTAACTGTTGGTTGAGCCGTACCGTAAGTCCTGTTTCGATCCCCACACGCTTCGCCTTACATTACGCACATAAAAAAAAATGCTGTGCAATTCACAAAGCATTATCTAGCCCCAACCCAAGCCTATGCAAAGCTTGTGTTAGTATGGGTACCTCTACTAGATAACTGATTTACCTATAATACAATAAGAGTAGGTAAGTACATAGAATAGATAGATATTTTTATTACGGAACAAATATCCTTCTCCATCCAGGCCATAAGGTTGTGGAAGTGCATTCCACAACCTTATGGCCTGGATGGAGAGTAGACTAGAGTCGATTAGAAAAACTATATCCTTGCCTGTTTTTAAAGCTCACGTCAAGGAGTTTTCCTGCCAAAAGAATGAAAAGAATGAATATTGGTACTTACTATTTATTTATTTATGTATTTAAGTAGTGTATTATTTATTTTGGAATATTTATTATTTGTTTTTTAGTATTCTTATTTAGATAACCTGTAGTACATCCCCTGCCTTTTCTTAAATTCATATAATTCTTTCCATCCAAAGGTTGCCTGGAAGAGATCGCTTCTAAGCGATAAGGCCGCCCATTGCACCTGTCGCATTTAATGTATTTTTGTAATGATTAATTTGATTATGGTGTAGAATAAAGAATTTTTGTATTGTAATATCTGCAGTTGGTACAAACAAACATTTTGTCCCGAGGCGGGAGTCTAATACGCAACCTTTTGGGGACACACTGTATGTATAGGGAGAAACAGCTACTGAAGAGTAGCAGTTAATATTTTGTCCAATAATCTGATTTTATTTGCAATGGTCCAAAATACTGTCAATGGTTACTCTTAGATAAATAATTAAGCTTTATATATTATAATAATTGATTGCAAATTTCGGATTCAGAGAAGAATTTCTGTAGACACCTTGCAGAGAACAGTGGCAAATTATTGGTACCATAACACCATGTGATATGATAATAATAATAACACACACCTAAAGAGGTACATATAATTTCTTTGATAGTGCTGTTGATATTTAGTTAGATAACACTCGGGTGATGTAAAATAAAATAGTTAGTAAAAACTTAGCATTGTTTATTCAGTTATCATTAGATGCCATATGCCTCAGTAAATTTGACATAAACTGATCTATTTTCCTGACATCTTGTTGTATCTCCGTTTTGTACTGAAGGCACTAGAACAAAGAATAAACAGTTGAATAAAAAGAGTAAGATCTGCAACACACCATGGCTATAAAAATATAATCATAAATTACCCCCAAATATATTATTTTTTTAATAATGTATCCCTGTAGGTAATACTAATAACTTAATAAGGCAATAACCTACATGAATACATTATTAAAAAAAAGAGTTGGCTAGGTATATGATTATTTATTGCCTATCTTGTATTGTATATCTGTGCCCAAGTATAATAAATTAAAGTAAGTTTCAGTTTCTTAAACTTATTCCTATCGACTTACATAGTTTGAAGTTATTTTCTGGCACACAAACAGGGTAGATGTTTGGTACTATACTTTTATAACATAATAAGACAATGTGAATAAATGATTCTAAATTAGCACTAGAGTTATTAGAATTAAAGTTGTGGACTTGCAGCACAGGTGCCTGCACAATAATAATTTAAATAATATCCCAAAAAGAAGTTTTCAGGGGACCTCAGTATGGGTACGCTCTAACCGATTAAGCCATAAAATCATGTGAAGGAGTCGAAAATCTTTAGGACTTCCTACAATCATATATTTATACCTATAGCTACTTACAATAATTTCACAAAATCAACTTGCCTCTCAGGCTGACTGGTAGATAGACATTAGATAAGAGGTGGTGCAGGACAGAAGATGACATTTTTGGTGTAGAATTGCAAGATTGAGTGGTAATATTAAGTAAATTTATATATTTTTCTTGACAATTATCTAGGTAGTATAACTATCTATCTAAAAGGAGACGGGAATCAAGGAACATACCTTTTTGTTGTCTGTGATTTTAGCAATAATAACACCTTTGCTGTGAGAATATTTCACACTGTATCGAGTATTTACTGGATCTCTCAGGTATAATAATTCTGCAGACTTTTCAAACTCTTCCCAGTTTGGTATAAAAGTCATGGTTATGGTTGTGAGTAAATGTTTTTTACAGAAAAATACAAAACGCTACAATTCGATGAATAGAAAATGGAGTTGATAACTTTTATGGCCTTTTTATTTAATTTCTGGGAATTGTCCTTCCCTTCGTGCAAAAGTGTAATTAAAAGAAAATGCAAAGCAAGTTAATATTTGGTCGTATCTATTCTATCTATGCAAGAAAATTATAAAAAATGCCAACGAGCCACCAGGCGGCATGCTTATGCGATAGCCTAGTGTTGCCAACGAACGATGCGGGGACTGATATCGCCATTTTTCAAAGAGTAAGAAGCCTAATGTAGCCGAATTTTTGTTTCTGTACTTCTGTACGCTCATGACGCGACGGTAGGCTTTTCTACCGGACGGTCTATGTCAGACGCACATGAGATAAATATCCAAAGATGGATCGAGCGCTATCTCGTGATGTCAACCCCGTCTTTTTTTATTTTTTTAAGTTTGTAAGTATGGATGCATGTTTGTTACTCTTTCACGTTAAAACTACTGAACGAAACTTGGAACATACATAGTATATGTACTGGAATAACATATAGGCTATTTTTTATGTGGTACCACGCGAGCGAAGCCGCGGGCGAAAGCTAGTAAAAAAATATAAAAATATCGTTTTAGGTTTAAAGATATTTATTCTCAAAAAAGACACAGTCACTTACATGAGAATAGTTATTTAGCTTAGTGTAAACAATTTGTATAATGTAAATATAAGTTAGTTATTAATTACATATTGCACAAATTAATTTAAAAGATAGGTTACAACAAAATAGGAAAAAGATTACACATTGCAAATTAGATTAGATTATAGTACACTTTCTAGGAATTAAAAATATTACAGAATTGGCCAATTTTCTAGAACAAAAGTCTAACGAACGAAATATCGTTTTATAAAATAAACAAATCGTTTACGATATCGTAAGATATATCCGACAATATCGATCTCATGTGTACTCTTGCTCTTTTTTCCTCGGCCCCCACCTCGCCGCACTTTCTTAAGGAGTGGTATAGCGGTTGCGGTCAAACTATAGCAGCAATATATTAAAACTCGTTTTATTCTATAAACGAGTTTTACGAAGTGCTCATTTGCAAACAATAATATTACAAATGTATACCTAATGAATAAATTAATTATTACAATTTATTTTTGAATGTATAAAATGTATAGGTACTTGCAAATTGTTATAAAAATAACATATTATCTACTTATGTTGATGTATAACTTGGTGTTAATAAATGAATTTTGTATTTGTATTACACATTTCACTTCATTACCACCTAATTATGGTTTTATAATTGCTAAGACAAATTTTGGGTATTTCCCGCCCTGAAGTAGCATAGAGGCGACCGAACGCCTTTTAAATTTTTTCATAGCCAATTCTAGTCCTGAGTAGCCTAAATGGCGATAAATCGCCTACGTTGGCCACACTGCCTATCAAGTATCATTCATTATGTAGGTACTTTTTTGCAGTTTCCAACTCTATGGCAGTCTTTTTACCAGATATAATTCTGTAGGGGCGGCGCACAACTATAGGGGTCAACAACTTATCTAAACGTTGGAAAAATCAATGAGCCCTAATTGAACTCAACAGACCACTTTATTTTACTTGAAGGAAACATTCTTTTTTACCAGCTGTGCCCTACGGCTTCGCCCGTTTGGAAATCGATGTGTCATGCAATGGCTTATAAACCTTCATCTTGAATCACTCTATCTATCTATTCAATCAGACCGCACCAAAATCCGTTGCGTAGTTTTAAAGATTTAAGCATTCATAAAAGCGAAGCGACTTTGTTTTATACTATATGATAAACAAATAAAACTGCATTCAAGGTGCAAGTCTAATGCGTCCTGTACACGTTGGGTCAATGCGTTGAGCCAACTGATCGGATTGCGTTCACACATTGGCGTATGACATAAAAAAAATCTCTCAGTAAATCTCGCACGCACGCAACACGACTGTCTCTGTAGTAAATAAATTGAGTTGGCAGCATTCCGAACGTTGACAGAGAAATGTTCTACGTGATGTCACGCACGTCACTGTCATTGTTTTCATGTTGGCAGTGTGTGAGCCGTGAGCATATCCGTGGACGCAAAAAATCACCTCTTGATCGTTGCCTTTATTTTTATTTATAGCTTCAACTTATTGGTGAACGGCTCTGCATCTAAGTGTCATAATACTCCTTTGTATGAAAAGGCGTTAACTTGATCGTTATCTAACGTGTTTACATTAAAGCCGCGTATCGACTTCGCGCTCCAAGAGGACGAACATTGGCGCGCGTTCCGGCCGCTCGAAATGGATACCATTTTGGAACGCGCGCCCATAGATTCTCGCGACAATGTGTTCGTTGGAACGCACGGACGACGTGGAGCGGGCCGTTCCATCTGGTGTCGGTTTTTAACCGCGTCTCAAAGGTAGGTAGCTCAGTAGTGGCACAGTACACATATAGAACAGTATGGAAACTAACCCCCATATCTTTAGTCATTACCTCGACTTCGATTCAAACTCTACTCAACCTCCAAATGCGTTTCGGTATGCTTGATCGTAAAAAAATCCTTCACTCGAAACAGCCTTCGAGAATTTTTTCATACGAGTGGAATAACGAACTGTCATCTCAAGGTACCTCGCTACCTACCTTGAATGCTCCTCGAAATAGTTTGTTGTTATTTACAATGGATTTTGGAGACTATCTCAATTACATTTAACCGATGGTGAAACCTACAATTATCCATCGCGAAGGTATATAAGAGAGGTTGATATATAACCAAATTAACGACTAAGCATACCAAACTCGAGCATGTTTTGGAGGAATGCTCGAAACGCCCTTGAACAAGTTTGAGTGGAGAATTATTTGAGGTAATGACTAAAGATATGGGGGTAAGCCTAGTTGATGAAATAAATACGAACGCTCCATTATAGCACAAGGGTTGTCACTTTTCTTGTTTTTGATATACAGTGTGTCCCTGGATAAAGTGCAACCCCGAAAAGGGGTGAAACTAGATCAGTCAGTGGGCAACTTTAAAAGCTCCTAGCCAGCGCATTTTTTATGTTAGAACGTAGGTTTTTTTTATTTAAAAGCTATTATGATAGACAATAATAAAAAGTCATAAAAATATCTAGTATTATAGGCTTAATTTTAAGATTTTTGGAGATTATTGGAAAAAAACAGCATAAAAAATGTAATTTTAATACAAAAATTAAACTTTAAGTCACGATATTTTATCGTCATCGTCACATATCTGACATGATTATGGTTTTTATTTTAACAAAATAGACCCACTACTTTGGAAGAAATCATTTTTTTAGTAAATAGAGTCATTAGTGAGTAATAAACATTTTAATTCATCAATAAAGTATATACGAATTTTTTTTTTCAATTTTTTGTCGATAATTTTTGATCTAGTTTCACCCCCTTTCGGGGTTGTACTTTATCCAGGGACACACTGTATATTTTTGATTAAGACGATTTTTTTTCTGTAGTGATCAATAAATGGAATTGAAATAACTAGCTTACAAATGTGGTCTGGTATAATAAAATAATATCTTCGTCTGGTCGAAGCGACGCGCGACCCGAGATCTTGCGAGTATGTTGCGCAGCGCATCAGCCAGGATTGCCATACAGCGTGGCAATGCAGCCAGCGTCTTGGGGATGCTTCCGACTGGTATATGGATCGATTGAGCTACCTATAGACTGTTTACAACAGTCTGCAGTTAGGTCAATTGTTTCAATTGTAAATATTAGGTCTAATTAGTTAAATTTTATTTGTTAGTAAAGTATTTGCTTACAAATACAATTTAAATAGGTAATCTCATGGCATCGCGTGTGAGCCGCGGTTGGACGTAAACGTTTCGTGAGCTCGTCGGAGCGGGCGCACGCAGACATTTTAGCGCAGGCAGCGCGCGCGCAACGCTAATGAGCGGCTGCGAACCGTACCGCGTTTCAAAATGCGAGTTGATAATTTAAGCAGCCGCCATCTTAGATTCACATTTTGACAGCAGTATCGGCTTCAGCACCCTCGAAAACCATGAAAAGGACACCCATGACGGAAAAGTTGATAATTTATAGCAGCAGCCATCTTGGATGCACATTTTGACAGCAGTATCGGCTTCAGCGCCCTCGAAAACCATGAAAATGACACCCATGACGGAAAAAATGATAATTTATGGCAGCCGCCATCTTGGATTCACATTTTGAGAGCAGTATCGGCTTCAGCACCCTCGAAAATCATAAAAACGATACCCACATGACGCAAAATTTCATAATTTATTGCAACCGCCATCATATTTACATTTTGAAAGTCTACAATCTACTTTAAACAATGATGTTATACTATTTACCTACTCAAAAATCAGTGCCGCGTGGTTGCCGCTTTGCCACCTACACGAACGAGACAAGTAATGCGTGCGTTGCGTTTATGAGTGACAGACATAGCGACAATGCCGCGCGGTGTTGTCTGTTCGAACTAAAATCACTGCCGCACTGTTGCTGCTTTGCCACCAACACGAACGAGACAAGCAATGCGTTACGTTTATGAGTGACAGAGATAATGCCATGCGGTGTTGTCTGCTCAAACAGTGCTAGGTATGTAGCTTTAATAAAATATCGCCATGTTATTATTTCTTTACAATGAGTATGACCTCTCTATTTGTAAAATCTCATTAACTTTAAAAATCCTCAAAACCGCCGCCATTCTGGATTTACAAATAAGTTCACGAATTCATTATGATCGATCACACGGATTATTCTATAACAATCATAATAATAAAGTGCTAGTGTGTGTAAGTGCCCGCAGGGCAGCTTGTGGGCCCGCAGGGCAGCTTGGGGCGAGCTGTTAGTGAGTAGCGACACCACGGGTACCGAGTGCTCCCGGGGAAGTTCCTAGTGCTCGTCTCCGCTTGCGGAGTGGCATCCCAAGAGAACCAGATCCCCACCTCTTGCTTGCCTTCATTGGCCGGTCTGAGTGGAGTCGCGAGAGATGCATCTTAGGATGTAGACTCGGGGGTGGAAGTGTCTAATGGCGTAACAGCGAGGAAACCCGCTCACGAGCAGTCTTAGTGATCGTGAAATCGGGGCCGCACCTCTCGACACCCCTCAGTCGTTTGCGCCGATGTTGTTCCTCTCCGGTAATTTACACCGGCTTTTTAAGGAACCCATCCAGCATTCGGCAAGCCACCGTCTGCCACTCTTCTTAACATTATGATTGACTTGTTTATGGCAGACGTCCGCAATCTCACCTATAGCCCGATTACCCAGTCTATCCATCCATCACAATAGCCTGGTTTTATTTCTTTCATTTTTCTTTGCAATAGTCTCTACACCTGGCGGATACCATCTTTGGGTGTATCATATTGTGCACCCGAGGATGATCCCCGCTATGTGTAGCCATCGCCTTTAGATTAACTTTTCAAAGGGCCTCTGTGTTGTTAGCTTCGGCCCCACGCAAGCCTTCCAAAGGACCGGGTCACTTTATGGCCCGAGATCATAGTAAATGAGAAACATAATAATTAATAATAATTTAGCCATTTATTATCAAAGAATAAATTACATAATAATTGAATTATAATCAAATTAAATTATTGAACATTGTTAAAAAAAAATAAGAAAACTTTAATTATTTAGCATTATTATATAAGTATTTTTATACTTCTTTGATCTCTATTTGAGTAAAGGCCTCCTCCAGACTGTGTCATTTCTTTCTATCCTTCGCTATGGCCGCCCAATTATTTTCTGTTTCCAAAATTTCATCGACCCATCTTTCAAGTGGACGTCCCCTTTTCCTTTTACCAGGTGGTCCCCGCCAGGCTTTTACCACTCCGGTCCACTTCTTGCTCATTCTTGCAACATAGCCTGCCCATTTCCACTTCAGTCTTCGACAATGATGTAGAGTATCAATAAAATTAGTCTTTTATATATCTATAACAATCATAATAATAAATTATTCTTACCTTTCAAAATTAGCAGGAAGTTTAAAATACGACAGCTCCAGTTTTGATAAGGCCGAGTTCATACAGCCGTATGCAAGGCAATATCTGTGGCGGGTCATTTTTCAATAAATAAAACTTACACAGGACCGCACGCCTAGACGTGACAACCGCTACTGACATCCCGCGAAAACCACCCACCAGAGGACGTGTCGTTTGTTGAGTGTGCCGTTTCGAGTGTTTGTTCCTAGTTGGACAGTATGGAACTGTCTATGCTTATACTGAGGTAGTGGCGCGCGCGCTAGTTGAGATGAGACGGACGCAATATTATTTTGTGTGTATGTTGCGTTCCGTTCGTTTAGGACTGGCCTGCATGTTGAACGATCAAACACTGGTGTTCCAGTGTTTGATCGTTCAACATGCAGGCCAGTAGCCACTCGCGCTAGGCGCACTAAGTTGATATGATCCAAATAATTTGGAACGCGTTCCGCGGAACGTACTCTCGCGGCGGCGGCGGCGACGACGGCGCGGCGGCGACGGCGCGGCGCGGTCATTCATGTCACGCGCGCCAGGAGCGCGTAGTCGATAGAATGTACATTATTTCATTAACTGGTACTATTATTCATTTTATTTTGCACTAATTATCTCCTATTTATGCTCTTTTTATTATTCACAATAACAAACGAAAACGTGAATTTGATAATGTGTACGCTACCACACATCTACTCGATAAGTCTGTAACACAATTTTAACATACAAATTACCACAAAATTTAATGTTAAATGTAATTTAGTTCACTTTTTGATAGTTTGAGGTATAAACTATGATATAATATATTATATTTTAGAGGTGTAAATCATTCACCATAGTGCCAACGGTATTTAGTATTTTATTTAGGCAACATTGATAAATCGACCAATAGGTAGCCAGCCAGCTGAAAGAAAAACGAAACGAACGACAAACGAAACAAATCGCTTGAATGTGTGCGGTGTGCTCTGCGGTCGACCGTCTACGCAGAAAATCAATACACCCGTGATGTATTCGCCTTTTTAAAATGAGAACGTGACAAACTTATTTTTCCATTGATGAAACAATTTATTTTTTAAAAAAGTTATCTTTGAGAGTTGATGCTCATTTTTTATTTATTTACAAATGTGATGAGTATTCTCATAGTTACGGCGTGGTAGACCTTTCTTCGCGTTGAATGTCTGAAATTGCTTCAAATTTTATTGTTACAAGGTTAGTAATTGATTCTACAAGCTTTTTATTACTCATTACAGCCCAATTTCCTCTACAATCACAGTTATTTTCGTGAAAAGCCAAAATGTTCTATCGACCTTCGCCATTGTCTGCTGTCTGCATGGTGCATTGCGTTTTTGTTACGTACCTACCTACTTACCAACCTACTAGAAACATCAATTTATATATTACCTATAAATACGATTCTTCTGAATGAGCCTTTAGAATTATTTTTATTATAAATGTATTTAGTAAGTATTCATTATAAAGGCTAACACATGGCTAATCAGTATAGATTCCAGACATCAATGCATTGCATTTTTTCCACTACTGACCACCACATTATATTTTTTATCAATATCGTCATTACGAGTTAAAATATCTTGAATTATGTCTTTCAATTAATGTTTTGTTGCAATGCAATGCAAGCAACCTTACAAATCCCTTTCATTATTCACACTATATTTAACTATTGGGCCATCTAGAAATGTGGTTTTATACATAGGAAAGCACACTCCCAAGTTTCTTGACTTATTTTTATCAGGTAGTATCACCTTATGTTCACCTAGATCTCAAAGCTGACAGCTTGGTAAGTACCTACTTAGGCTACATACTATTTTTGCAAGTAGTATTGATGGGTATTTGGGTTCTAATGAAACCCTGTCATTTTGCTAGTCTTTCTACTAAGTAATGCTCAGTTCATTACTAATCAAGCATAAAAGTGATTTAGATGGACTTTTTCTTCCCCATTGTTCAGTTGGTAGTTATTAATTTCCAACTGACTTTCCAACATCATAAGCATAATTTGAGTTGTTTTTTAGTTACAAATATCTTTGTTAGTATTATTATATTTTGTTTCTGATAAATGTTCTATTGCTTACATGTTATGTACAAATAGGTCTTAAAATAACTAAAGTCAAACTCTCTCAAGTAAAATGCACCCTGCAAGGACATTGCAATATAAATCTTGTTCTTGATATTCAGCACCAGGCTGTCTTATGATCGGATAGAACTATACAAAATGTCCAAACCTCTAAACTTCATAAGATTAGTATGCTGGGGTTCTTGTTCTAAGACCCTTAAGCACTGTATTTAGAAACCATCACTTTTTATATATATTATCTAAAAGCAAGGGGGGTAAAATTGGACATTTAATTATAAGTTTTTACTCCATTAATGAGTGCTTACAATAAATTTAATTTACCTTAGGTGCAGAATCTATGGATTTAAGCAAGTTCAACCAAAATGAACCAATGTACCCATGGTTCATTTTGGTTGAACTTGAACTAAAGCAAGGTTACATATTATTTACCCATCTGAGATTATGAGTTGTCTTATGTAATTACAGTTAAATTAAGTATAGGATTTTATTAAATAGAAAATTTGATTTTATTAAAAGTTTCAGATTATTGCTGTGAAGTATTATAATTATAAGCAAAAATGGAAGAATTGAATGGAGAGTTGTTTGGAGATAGCCTGGGGAGTCTCTGCGATGAGGGCTCTCTAGAATCTACTGAAAATGCCAATGGAACTCAAGACCAGAACTGCAAAGTTTGCGAGTGAGTTTATTTTATTAGTATTCTAAATAAAGTTATTTGCCATTCTTCTTGTGGTGACTGTTGTACTGATTAACCTGATAATTGCCAATAGTATGTAAGTTTTGCCAGATTAAGTATCAGTGTTTGGTGACATTAACATCATTTTTACAGCAACAAATTATGCAGTCCTCGTGTGTTATCTTGCCTTCACATTTTCTGTGAAACTTGCATTGACAAGTTGATGGTGAATGAGGCAGGAGATTCTCTGAAGTTTGATCTAGCTGTGGAATGCCCAATCTGCAAACAAGAAACTACTGTGAGTGTTTCCATGCATTTATTAATAGCTTAGTTTGTTTTGTTTGCCATTACACTTGTGTCCACTGCTACCATAGAAGTATTAAGTATACTTTGATGACTGCTGCCATAGGATGCCGTTATTTAGCATCATTATCATATTATTTACTCTCTAGCTTGGATTTACTGTTTGTCTAAATGTTAAATGTTGAATTCATAGCTAATGGTGAGGCAGGAATAACAAATAAAATAAAATTTTAGATGTCGGGAGGAGGCGCGGCATCTCTGCCGTCAGACTACGTTATCACGAACATCCTGGACGTGTCAGCCATGGACCAGTCCGTGGTGTGCACGTGCTGCAAGAGCAAGGAGCCGGCCGTGGCGCGCTGCGCCGACTGCTCGCACTTCCTCTGCTCCAACTGCAACTCAGCGCATGAGTTTATGCGCTGCTTCGAGAACCACCGCGTCGTCCCTTTCGAGACCCTGCGTTCCTGTAAGGAAAAGTCCGCGGTGCACAAACCCATCTTCTGCATACGCCACGCCGGTGAGAGTCTGAAGTACTACTGCGTCGAGTGCGAGGTGGGCGCCTGCACTGAGTGCCTCGCTCTCGAGCACAAGGCAGGTGAGCATCGTTGCGAGCGCATAGCTGACGCCGAGCCCAACCTGCGCGCCGAGCTGCGCGCGCTCATCGTGGAAGGCAACGCGCGCGCCGCCACCGCCGGCCAGGCCTCCGCCAAGCTCGACGACGCGCTGGGCGACCTGCAGCGGCAACGTGACGAGGCCGAGGCGCTCATCAACGAGGCGCACCGCGCGTACCTCGCCGCCCTCGACTTGCGCCGCGAGCGCGCGCTGCAGGAGCTGGAACGTCTGCACAAGGAACGCGAGCTCAAGGTCATGGACCTGTTTGATCGCGTCGACAAGACTGTGGAGCGCATCGACACGGCATGCAACTTTGCAGCGCGCCTGCTTTGCCGCGGCGACGGCACCGAGATAGTGATGCTTAAAAAGACGGTCACGTCGCAGTTCGCGCGGCTGCTCGAGGGCACGCCCGAGTTCGAGGTGGAGTTCTCGCTCGAGTTCGTCACAAAGGTTGATAAATTCGCGCAGATAGCTGAGGAGACGTTCGGCTCGTTCCGCACAGAGGCGACGCTCACCGAGGACAGGAAGCGCGCCAGCGAGTCGTCTGCGCTCGTCTCCAACTCCCACTCGCCCGCCGTATCAGTGTCTACCGCGGCCGTGTTCGAAGAGTTCCCGCTGCGCCGCGTGACGGGTGCGGTGGGCGTGGGGGCGATGCCGTCCGCGGGGCTGGCCGCCGCCAGCGTGGCGGGTGCGGTGACGCCGCTGCCCTCCATGGTGGAGTACAATCTGCAGCAGTTGGCGAGCATGGCAGAAAAGGACGCGCCTCCGACGCCGCACGCCTCCCCCGCACCGCCCTTTACGCTGGCCGAACTTCTTGTTAGCGACCTCAACTCGCCGCAGGCCTACAATAACCTCCAGGCGCTCGCCAAGCTCGGATTGAACGCGGGTGAGTCTCAACCTCCCCGATCTGGAATCTGACACGGATTTCGGTTTATGTTAAATAAAATTGTAATTTGTTATTTTTAGAAGTGAATGGGTTCGGAGGATTAGGCGTCGTGTGCGGCATGAGCGGCATCGGCGGGCGCGGCGTGTCACCGGGCCGGCCGCTGCTGACGGCGGCGGAGGAGGCCGCGCTCGTGGCGCCCCCCGCGCCGCTCGTGCGCGCTACGAAGGCTACACCCATGCATATTAGGTTCAAATTCGGACAGCTCGGGGGCGGCAAGGGCCAGTTCAACTCCCCCCACGGATTCTGCCTCGGAAACGACGAGGATATTATCGTGGCCGATACAAACAATCATCGAATTACGGTGAGCAGCTTTTGTTGATAAGGAAAATTTTCTTGCGTTTTATCTTTACCTGGGAATAACAGAAAATGGCATAAGCATTATTTTATTATCCTTAAAATTTAATTAAAGGACAAAGGTATTTCCTTTAATTCCGGAGTTTTGTTCTAGAACCATTTGAGCCTCTCGACTGTATAAGTTTCTAACCTACTAACCATACTGTTTACCACGCAGGTTTTCGACAAGTCCGGCACATACAAGTTCAACTTCGGCACGGCTGGCAAGGAAGAGGGCCAACTGTGGTATCCCCGCAAGGTGGCCGTGGTGCGCGCCACCGGCAAGTTTGTGGTCTGTGACCGCGGCAACGAACGCTCACGTATGCAGATATTCACTAAGAATGGACACTTCTTGAAAAAAATCGCCGTGAGTTGTACCAGTATTATATAAGCCTGCGATTTTATGGCGCTATTCACGATAAAATTTACTTTTTAAATAAGCAGTACATAGAACATAGAGTGACAAAACTTGAGATATGTACATATGTATATGTAAACCAAAATAATTTTCTCCATTATATATAATGCATGTAGAGCTAAATGAAGTTATGAACAGAGCAATAAAAAACAAAACAAGTTGAAAATAACGTACATCCTAAACATACCATACCATTAATTTTATTAAATCTTAATAGAAAGAGAAATATAACAACTTGATAGTTTTTATTATGTTATTCACAAACTCTGCTAAGAAACATATTTTTCCTTTATTTTGTGTTTACATTAGGTAAGCAAAAATGGTGAATCAATGTCTCCAATTAAAGTCTGGTACAGAAAAACTTGGTCTGTAACAATTCTGTGGGTTTGCAGGATGTTCATGCTATCAGTTTCGTAAAAGGGAAATTGATACTTGTTGCGTCATATTTGAGCTCCTCACAAATGTTGTTTTGTAATGTACGACGGGTGGGTTTCCAGAAGTCCATTAATAAGGACTTACCGTGATATACACGTTTAATCAATGTAGTACATACTAACTAACCAGTCTGTCTCCATAATGTGCGTTTTTCGACTTAGTCGGCAAATATGTATGAAATCATGACGTTGCCAGCGCCGCCAACAAGTGCAAAAACATGCTTTATAATTTCATAAATGTTTGCTTACCTACCCGGCTGCCGGTGCCGTGCTGGCCAGTAGAAAATCGTTAAGTCGTCTAAAGGTAATTAATTACGGACAGAAATGTCTTTCTGTCCGAAATTAATTACCTTTATTCTGGCTTCATAAAGAGTTACTATCGGTAAAAGTTTTGAATAAGTAAATGTCTGTTCCCAGGTGCGTTTCATCGACATAGTAGCAGGGCTGGCAGTGACCGCGCAGGGTCTCATCGTGGCCGTCGACAGCGTCACTCCAACAGTTTTCATCCTGTCTGAGGAAGGGGACCTGATGAGCTGGTTCGACTGCAGTGAATGCATGCGCGAACCTTCCGATATCGCCATCAGTGGTAACTATTATTATTTTAAAGTTTGGAACTATTTATCGTTATGCTAACCTCCTACCATAATAACAGGGCAGCTCTGGATTTAGGTGTACGTTAATATATGCCTGATGAGGACAGAAGACTTTGTTTTTAATTTTTACTTATCATTGATGCCTAATTTCAGGTAAGGAGTTCTATGTATGCGACTTTAAAGGCCACTGCGTGGTGGTATTTGATGAAGAAGGCCACTTCCTGCGGCGCATCGGCTGCGAGAACGTCACCAACTTCCCTAACGGAATTGACGTGTCGGACGCCGGTGACGTCCTCATCGGGGACTCGCACGGAAACAAGTTCCATGTCGCTGTGTTTTCGCGCGATGGTGTGCTCGTCACCGAGTTCGAGTGCCCTTACGTCAAGGTCGGTATTTTTAGCTAACGGTTAGTTCAGCTATCCTCAATTCCCGCTCTGCTCGGATTCTAAAATACCTAAACAAAAGTGCCGCTATGTACGGAATCAGATTCTCGGACTGTCGAAAGGAAAATGTTTATGCCTTGAACTACCTGTATGCAAAATTGCTGATTGAATCGTTCAGTAGTTTTGACGTGGAGAAGTAACAAACATCCATACATGCATCCATCCACCTAAATATCTCAACTTTTGCATTTATAATATTAGTGTGATTGAGTCCTTAGGAGCATTGAGATATGTCGTGTCGACACTCAGTTCCGGACTGTAAGTGGTGCGTGTTGCAGGTGTCCCGTTGCTGCGGCTTGAAGATCACCTCTGAAGGATACATCGTCACGTTGGCTAAGAATAATCACCACGTTCTAGTCCTCAACACCCTTTACATTGTCTGAGGAGTAACTCGTTGGCTGTAAGTCTGCATTACAAGATCTCACATTATATTCCCTTTATTTTATTTGCTGATTTACAAAGCTTAACTATATACTAAACAGTATTTGACTACTTCTGTGTTTTCACGTTAGTCTGATGTAACCCTATGCAGTGAACTAGTGAGACCATTTTATTGCTTGATTTTTTGTTTGTGGCATTTTAGAATTTAGTAAGTTTATCAGTACTTCACTGCTGTGGATTTATAAGTCATTTCATGTCATTTTATAATTTACATTATTTTGCATTTAGTCTTGTAAAAGAAATCCAAAGGTTAGTATAATATCTTCATTTGTTTTTGTTTTAGTCCGTTATATATTATTTTGTTATATTTAATTGTTTTAGTTTCAGATTTGATGAAAATTAATACCTATAGTTATATTGAATGTATAAGTCATTGTTTAAAAATTCGGTGGCAACGATATATCTTAACTTTTAATCCCACCAAAGAACAGCTACCATAAACTAAAAAACTAAAGAACTATTCCCATTGACAGGAAAAATATTATACATTTGCAAATTTAGCAACTAGTAAGGTTCCTAGTTTGAGTACTATTAAAAAATATGTCAATTAGGGGACTGCGTAGGTGTCGCCTCAAACTGAATTTACTTTAAAACTAACCCTAAATGATACGTAAAGTTCTCAAATGGTTATTAAAATTGGTGATTATTTATTATGAACAAATAATGTAGCGCACAATTGAGTTGGTTTTTAAATGTGTTTTGTGACCAAAGGAGGCGACACTATTATAACGTGCCATCTAGCTTAGGTTAATCTCGTATACAATACTATATATTGTCCGTTAAATATATTTACCATATTTTACAGAATTTCTTGTGTCTATACAAAAAGTTTTCACGTTCTCCTGTTTTGAGAGCCTGTTACATATTTGAAGGTTTTTCATGAGTAGGTTTTTACTGCATTACGATTTAAATTATTAAGATTGTTGATTTACTAGGTGTATCTTAATAATAATATTGTAATGCACTAAATTAGATACCGCTGTAAATCATCGCAATAATTTTTGTAAAATGTTGTTTGGGTAGCAAGGAAGTATTTATTATACTTAGTTGGTTTATCTGGCATGTTCCTGTATATGGCGAGTACTAATATTGTAGTCATTATACGGTTGACATTTGAGGTATTTTAAATAAACGTAGTCATTTGTTGTGATTCCTAAAATTAATAATGCACGAAGAAGCTTAAATAAATTTTAAAATTAGCTGGCATGGCTAATGTTACACTTGTATAACAATAAAGTGTAATTATATTTGAGCGACATTGACTAGTCGGTTATGTCGCGTCGCGTCGCGTCGTCAGTCAGTAGAAGTCGTTTTATAATAGTAGTGTTCATGCCCACTGCGCTAATCCCATTTGTTCATATTACGAATGCTTTTTCACTTGTTATGTACATGAATTTGCCACAATAACACCACATGCCCGTATTGCCCCCACATTCATATTATATATACAGCTCGCCAAATTATCTATTTTTATAATTGACCAGATATTTATGATATTCTAAAATTGTTACTTTATAGATTTAGGTACAAACAAAAATCTTTAACTCATGTTTGCGATTTGTAAAAGTGAACACCATATTTACCTCTATTATAGTTATCATTGTCAGTCACCTTTTATTGGTGCCCCATTAGTATCTTTCGGTTAGTGGGTACCTCGGTATTATATATTACTATATCTTGTGGTTGGATGGTAATCAGCAATAATTGTTTATGGGTACATCTTTGTGAATCACAAGTAATGGTCAAAAAGCAATAATATACAATTTCATAAATTATAGGTACCTACCGTGAATCCATGGTCTTCCACGTTGTTAGGCTTATAGACCACCCATCTATGGTATATGTATGGAACAAAGTGGTCTTCGTAATAGTATTATTATTACAAAGTATTTTCGAACAATATATTTATTTTCCAAATTAATCTCTTATTGTACATGACCATTAATGTTAAAATAAATTCCGTTTGGATATTGTACTTAACCAGACCTTACCTAAAATTTATTGTGATATTTTGTCAGTTCTAGGAATGCTCTCTAAATGCCCTCTTTTTGGTATTTTGGAAATTTACTGAAAAATATAAGTATTTACTCAACCAAAAGCGGTATTAAAAATAATCTCATTCTCAACTCTACACCTAAAGAATGCAAGCTTTTACTTTAATACTACACTTCAAATGAGGTTCTTTAGCTTGAACATTTTTGATGCACTAATACACACCCATTAAAATAACCGTTTATAGCATATTATGAATGACAGTCCTATCTTATATTCAAATTTAGTGTTAGTGTTTGTACTTAATTAGCAATAGTTATTTATTTATGTAGACGTTACGTATTTGTTCAGAACATTTGAACAGTTTTACATGATTGATTTGTGATAAAAGTAATAATACTATACAAAAACAAAAGTGAAGACTTACACAAGCCAATATTTAGTTATACAAAGACATTGTGAGGTCACATCGTGCGAGTGGGCTAAATGATGAAAGAACGGTTTGTTCCAGTTTTAGGTTAAATGACTTGTTGAGTCTGAACCCTCTTGTATTAGTGAGTAAACGTGTTTTTTTTTTCATATTGTTTTTAGTTGTTTTCTGGATTTTTTGTCCCAATAGTATTAGGGAGTTTTTTCTTTATTTTAATTTAGACTGACGAGTCTACATTATCCTTGCGAATTTGCAGGATAAATTAATACTCTGATTTTGTCGATTTTGTTTTGTTTTTAATTATATTCCAGGCCTATATATTATTAGTATTTTGGCCAGTGGTTAGCTACGTGTTTAGGCCTTTAGAGTTACGAATTTTACTGCCAAATTATTTTCTTACGATATTTGAGCATGCACATAGCTATTATTTTATTGATTAATATATGTATTAATAGTTATTGTTGCCATTTTTGTTTTATCTATTCAGGGTTAATTAAAATATTATAATGTTCGATTTTTAATTCGTTATGATTGATCAAAATTATTGTGTGTTAGTAGAGTAAAATTAACCAAAATAGAACTTACTATTGCCCCAAAGGGAGCGTTTAACGCTAATTTTATTATTGTTTTAGTGTTGCAAAAATGGTAAAAAAGTGGTGTGATAAGTTTTGGATAATTTTACAAATTTGCTAATTATTATTATTATATTTTGTGTGAATTCCGATATGAGTAAATTTCAAGTTTCTATCATTGAATTAATATCTTTTTATGAAAATTATTTTAATATAAAAATGACATGTTTTAATCTCAATAACTATGAAGAGTATTGTTATTCATTATTTTAATAATTTGCGTTAATTTTGGTGATATTTCATCGACAATGTTTCCTCTATTCTTGCCATAAATACTTATCTATTAGGGATCAGTATAGCGTTTTTTGTAGAAGTAGAAGGTATTTTTCAATTGATATACACAACAGTATCACAAGTTTGCCTAGGACGGTGGTGTTGTTTAGAGATGTTTATTAGTGCAGGTGCGGGCGGGACGCGGCGCTATTGGCCGCGCCGCTCTATTATTTGCCGTAGAAGTAAGCACTTTGTCATTCATAAATGGCAGGTCAAATGGTATCTATTGTCCATTCGACGTTCCTCGATAATAATTGTATCATTAGAGTACATTACAGTAGCCTTTCTTGAAAATCTTAAAAGTTACCTATATACACTTTAAAGCTATTTATAAATGTCTCTCGAATCTACTTATATTCCCTTATGTATTCAGCAATAAATACGTTCAGTAGTTGTGTAGTGCCGTGCGCGGGCGGCGTAGGCGCCGGACCGCTGTGCGCGCACACGGCAGGTAGGGCTCGCAGCGCACAAGGTGAACTCTCGTTACTTGTGACCCTCCCTATTGGAGGTGGGCGTATTGCCTAAAGCGGCACCAAGCACGGCTCGATGACTAAGTGGAGTTTGTGGCATAACAATCCAATATTATTATCCATGTGTGGGTGGTTATAATATTATTACCTTATATTATTTTACGTACCTCGTGTATCTTCAAAATGATTCCATTATTTTTAGATATTTTAATACACCATGCTCAAATAATTGAAACGATTTAATTTAATTTAAACACCCACCATTTTATTGATATCTCCACTGTAAAACAACAACAAACAAACAAGGTTGTGAACTCTATATTCATTGGAATTTTAAGCCACAGTGTGCTAGTGCAATAATATCACGGTTTGGATTTAGGCTTTTAAATTATTATAGATTATATACATTGTTGAGCTGATTATAAAAATTTAATATATTATTATACATACCTAACTTTTAATATTGTTAAAGAATTCTAATTGCATTCCACATCTTAGGCGTGAACGAATTTGAGATGTCAGTTTTCAATCTACATTATACAAGTTATTTTTTTTACAATTATAGGATTATTAGCAGATGCCAATGTTTTTCCTTTAGTCAGTAAAAGTACAAATATTTTAATATACAATTCTTGGTATTTACTTATTATAGTGTTCTTATTTTTTAATTATTGATTCTTATATTACTATAAGCATAATTTTTCACATTTTGCGGCCATTTAGATACTTTTCATCTTAAAAATTGTGCAGTACTTATAACAAAACATATCATACTGGTTCGATATTTTTCACTTTACCTGCAATTCCCGTGAATATCTTTTGGCCAAGATTTATGGTTAAATGGCTACTTCTGCTTCGGTTTTAGATTTAAGTTCCTAAATATATTTTAGTTTATAATTATAGTTTCTTGTCATTTTCAATTATTGTAAATTTTTGTAATTGTAATTTTATGTGAAAGGTGCAAGTTCCAAATGCATATTTGATTTTATCCAAAGATTTCATTATTCCTTTTTATCTTATACTTTGATAAATGTCATCATTTTAATAAAAATGACATACGTGGAGTGTGAATTGGTATTGTATTGATACTAGTGTATGTAACAAGAGTTGTTTGTTAGAGTTGGTGCAGCTGAGCAAATCTCTGCTATATTCTCTTAGAGTATATTGCTCAATAATTAAAATCTGTTTAAAAGTATTTTAAAGTTAGGTGTAGTCCACATAGTTTTAGTGTGAATGTGGACTATAGGAACATGATTATATCTAACAGACAATACCCTCCGTAACTTGAAGTATATAAAGTTAAAAGTTTACCTTAGATGTAGTTTGCCTTGACGGCAGCTTGATAGGCCGAGCAGAGGGTTCGACTGCGCCGGTCACACTAGGACGCACCTCTGAACCGATATTCTAAAACTGCCCTTTTACTCTTCTAATCGTTCATCAAAGCTTGTCCACATGCATTGATCTCAGTTTCTTTATTATAACTCTGAGTCACATTACCACCCCTCTATAAATGATATTGCAGTTTGGAATGTCGTCAGCATACCTTGTGCGATGGTGTTGTCTTATCGTGTAATGTACTATTTCGCCCCACAGTCAACGAAAATTGTTATGTAATCCATACAGGAGTCTCTGCTGCATTGTGCCTAGATCTTAGAAGTTAATAGTATCAAGGTAGAGTTTATCTCAAATATTTTGGCTCTTTGAATATTCCATGATATTATAACTTATTGTTTTTTCATGAAAATGTATTTACATAATTTATATACATACACTTAGTAATATGGTATACATTGCGTGGTTTGTAACTTGATGTTTGATTAATTTTAATATAAAATTAGGATGTTCAACTTGTTTTCAGTCCACAAACTTGGAATTGAGCAAGTCGCGTATTCGAATTTGCTTATTACTTACCTTATAAATACTTTGTGGTGTACCTCGAGAGGAGAATTGTAACTAGTTGTACATCTTACTTTGACCAAATTTATTCACTGCTGAAGTTACTTGAGAATTTGGGCGTTAGTCTTATCGCACTCATTTTTTGTTTTTAGTTTTTTTTTACTTATTCGTTTTAACGTTGAGTGCAAGTTTTCACGTGACGTTAGCGGTTTAATTCTTAGTTATAAGTTTATTGAATGAAACGGTGGCCAGGATAACATCATAACAGAGCAGTGTATTACAGAATCTGCCTAAAATATATTTTTGTCATTTTATTTAGGTATCTACTTGTTATTATTCACCTATAACAGTTTTCTCAATATTAGCTTGTATTTTAATTAAGAAATAATCATATTTAACATTGCCAGGTGATCAGCAACCTGCACTTTAATATTTTTGGAAACTATTGAACTTAAATTGTACTGACTTTATAAATATATTTACTTCAATAAAGATTTTCCATGCCACTACATATTCTGTTTTATTCTTTGATATAAATTCTTTCCGCTTTTATTTCCTAATTACCTATCCCATTCACCTATGCTGTGCCGAAGCGCTAAGGAAGGGCGCTGCGGCGCGCTCTCGTTGTAAGTCATCGCTGTGTGCAACCGGCGGCGCCGCCGCCGCAGTGCAGCTGCATGGTGAAGATGGACGTATGCTTCATTTGTTATGAGTGTTAGTAAATACTTGTGATTAGGTATGTAGGTATACTAGCTTATGTCCGCGATTTGACACTCATTTTTTGGAATAAAATTAGCCTATTATTCCAGGTTCAAAGGTGCAAAATTTCAGGCTGTTCCATTTTGTATTTACTTCCTTTAAAATGGCACAACTAGGGCTTGGTGGTATTGGGCTTATTGACAAAATCCGCATTTTTCTCCGGTATCAATATTAAAAAACGGGTTGCCGGTGTTGTAGGTATCAACCATAAATTAGAGTACCTATTTGGCAGAAAATATAATTAACACTCCATGTGACATGAGCGGCTTTAGACTGAAATAATGTACGTAAATCATAATTTTAACCGGAATTTCAGATCACAGATTTCAGATTTCAGATCATTTCACCCCCATGAGCATCGTGCAAAAGTGAACCATTTTTAAGTTATCATGTTTTTTAACTTTTTTCAAAATAAGTCAAAAGTGCAACCTCAAAAATTTATTTAAAAAACTATCCATTTAAATCTATTTTTTTCTTCTGATTTATAAAAACGAATAAATACTGGTTATTTATTAATATTAAAACAACAATTATCGCTCCAAATTTAAAAATGCGAGATGAAAAATGATATTATTTCATTATTCATTGAGATTTTTTTCTACTAAAATGCCTTAAAACCTAAAAAAAACTATATGAAACTTGGCTTGCAGTTTATTTTAAAAACATAACCGTTTTCTTAGCTCTGCAACAATGCATAACAATTAGGAAATTATTTCAAAGAAACTGAAAAAACATCATTACAAAGGAAGCAGGCGGAAATTCGTATACGAAATAAACTTAAAAGTCGTTCTTTAAAATTTCTTTAAAACTAATTTAAAACAATACCCAATGTAAATAAAACGAAAAATACATATTTAAAATAATATTTAGGTAGTAACAGTTTAGTAGTAATAATATTTTATAATAAGTAACAATGAATACATTTGGATACTTTTTTTTTAAATAAATTTTTGAGGTTGCACTTTTGACTTATTTTGAAAAAAGTTAAAAAAACATGATAAAATGGTCCACTTTTGCATGATGCACATGGGGGTGAAAATTATCGCAATTAGTCACCCCTATCACCTCCTAAAGGAATACGTTGAATTACCAATAACCCTGTATATAGCCTATGTTCACCGGGGATAGTGTAGCTTCCCAACGGAGAAAGAATTTTTCTAACGGTCCAATAGCGGAGCCTATTCAATAAAAACAAACAGAAAATCAAATCTTTCCTCTGTATTATATTAGTTTTTTAGAATATAATATTAGTATAGATAAACATGACCCTCATACCTACCTACATCGTTTTTGCAATTTGAAAAATTTATCTTTATTGGTCGAGGTGCCCAAGAAGATTAACCAATGTCTCATCTTTTATTTTTTATGAAAATGTCCAAAATAATTTTGGATTTTAATTTAAATTAAGTACCTATTCTCTACATGTGTTAAGTACATAGTTCTTGTAACAAGACTTACCTACCTAAAACGTGTCCCTAATATACTAGAATTATTTAATTGAAACAAGATTTTACCATAAATATAGCTTTATTTAATAACAGTACGTAAGTAGGTATAGGTAAAAGCTTCGTTCCCAAGGAACTTTATAATTATATTCATCATAGTTTAAACTTAATAAAACTTTTGAAACTATCATGGTTATTAACACATTTTATTTTAATTGTATTTTATTTTTGAGTTTTCCAATATTTCATGCGCCATGATCACGGAATAACTAACTCAAAAATAAAATCATGGTAAATATCCTGTTGATGATGACTTATAGTTTAAACTTATCATAATAAAATAAATTCAATAAATTCAACAATGAATAAAAGATATTGCACAGACAGCCATGCATTTTAAATAGGGTCTAGTCTACGGACCAATGTTTGGAGGACCCGTAGGTCATCGAAGTGCCCCTCCACAGCTTCGGGTCACATTTAGCAATAAATGCTGTATAAGCCACCCCCAGACGAGCAGTTATCGACAGGGCACAAATTTATTTAAATTCTAAAGTTCACGACGATACTAGTGAACAAATTCTCAGTTCATCAGAAGGTTATTTTGTTAAATATATAATATAGTCAAATTTTTAAGTCAATGAGAACAGTCTCAGGGCCCCTAAGTTGCATATCTCTATTTAGCAGTTTACGTGCCTAACTCTAACTTAGATCTGACCTAACCTACTTAGTCAAATTCAACAAAAAAGTCGATCTCCAATCAAAACGAATGTGAAATGAAGACATTTCACTTCCAATTTGGCTGAAGTAGATATACAAATATACAGATTTGTAAAACGGGTTGTTTTACAAATCTGTATATTTGTATACCTACTTATCCTAAAATTAACTGTTATCTTGTATTTTTACATGCAATTTACATTCCTTGTCAATTTGAAATAGGTCTTTAATTCAATAAATATGATATAATAAAATAATATTGCATCTATTATAAGTACCTACCTACAACTCTGTCAAACATATTTTTTTAGATTTTGCATATTTTATTGTGGTTTGTTTACAATCATTTGACATCAGGTTAGGCTATGATACAGGTAGGTTAGGTTACATCTGAATCGCCAATAACCAGGCACTATAGTAGCCCGTGATTAAAAACGCATTCGCCTGCTATCCAAGTAGACTGGACGTTCAGTTTTTCAGGATGAAGGAGAACGAAGTCCGCATCATATCCAAAGTCGAGTTTTCCCTTTCTGTCGTCTATGCCCAAAGCCCTCGCTGGGTGCAGGGAGGCCGCTTGCAGTGCGTACTCTAGCGAACAGTCTGGAAATTAATTGAATACCTTTTTTAAGTTCGAAGGTCGTAAATCCCATACAATCTTCATACAATAAGTAGGTGTATGCTGGACGGCCTAGCCTCCCGATGTATCGGTCTTAGCATGAATTTGGATAAAACCAAAGTCATGATCAATGGACACATTGATCCAAGACCGGTGGTCGTACATCGTCGGTCACCTTCTCAAAATCGTTTCCGAATAGGGGAGGGGCAAGACGGGATACCTAACGTTTAAAGTGTAATAAAATTGTTACTGTTATACTTTCTTAAGAGCCTTTATTCCTAAAATGCGCAGAAACAGTACTTTTCAAACCCGTTTATATCATGAATCACTTATCTTATAGTATATGTTATTTACTAATAATTTTAGGAAATTTTAGTGTCCAAATAGTTTGACTATAAAATATTACGATTAATATAGTATGTACGCGTTCTATCAAGATAACTTGTGAGAGGTTTTCATAATTTCCCTTTCAGCATCAGTTTCGAAGCTCAAAATAATGGAAAATACTGACATATCTAATTAAGAAAAAAATATAACCTACTGATGAGATCCTTGGCTAAAAATCTAATTAGAAAGATGTTTGGTTTTGGTATCCTACTATGAGAAATTAAAATTAAAAAAATGTGAAATATTACGAATATTTCACATTTTTAAATGATGTTTTTACCGATATACCTTATTTAATTTAATATAATAATAGCCTACCAATAAAGTGAAGCATCTTTTTTAAAATCATACATTTAAAATTTTTATGATTTTGTTCTATTATTTTTCTATAAATATTTTAAAACTACTATAAAACGCTGCGCGAAAATCAGTCCGCCGCGAGGCTTTCTAGAGTGTGGTCACGTCGCTCATTAAATATTTATAGAAAAATAATAGCAACAAAATCATAAAAATTTTAAATGTATGATTTTAAAAAAGATGCTCCACTTTATTGATAGACTATTATTATATTAAATTAAATAAGGTATATCGGTAAAAACATCATTTAAAAATGTGAAATATTCGTAATATTTCACATTTTTTTAATTTTAATTTCTCATAGTAGGATACCAAAACCAAACATCTATCTAATTAGATTTTTAGCCAAGGATCTCATCAGTAGGTTATATTTTTTTTAATTAGATATGTCAGTATTTTCTATTATTTTGAGCTTCGAAACTGATGCTGAAAGGGAAATTATGAAAACCTCTCACAAGTTATCTTGATAGAACGCGTACATACTATATTAATCGAAATATTTTATAGTCAAACTATTTGGACACTAAAATTTCCTAAAATTATTAGTAAATAACATATACTATAAGATAAGTGGTTCATGATATAAACGTGTTTGAAAAGTACTGTTTCTGCGCATTTTAGGAATAAAGGCTCTTAATACTTTTTATTATTAAAACTATCTTTGGCAATCAATCTGTCATAATTAGTCATAATTGTGGTAATTATAGGAACACTTGTTATTTATTACCTAAATATAAGTACATCAAAAAGTGAAAAAGTCCCATCACCCCATCTTGCCCTTGGGGGCGGGTAACATGGGGTATGCATTAGTAGAAGCATCGTATTGTTGACAAAACCAAATTTTTTTCAATTACTAAGCCACATTGTTAGCGACGACATTATGTCAAAGGTTTAAATTAAAAACAAAATTCCATAGAATAAGTAATAGTAATTACGTCTCCAATTACGCCACAGATTAGGATGTAGTTGTTAGGGACCGGCCCGTGTATATACCTACCTAGCTAAGTACATGTTCTCGAATGAATATAAAGGATAGAAAGGGAAAGCAGAAATGTTCTAGAATATAGAAAGAGATAGGTATAGCCCGGAAAATCGTAGAATTTTCTGGTAAGGCTCCGTAGAGGTATAAAGGCCGAGCTTGTACGCGGGTTTAGTTAGTTCTGATTTTGCAAGTGACGAAGTGAATAAGTTTTAAGGAAAGTAAATAGTGAATAGAGCAGTGCAGTGACTTTGTAATAAGTGCGTAGTTGTGTGTATTCGGTAGAATAAACAGACATTAAGTGTTCTGAAGTGTTTTACTCGATCATCACTCCCGACCAGCCCTAGTTGAAGTCTTACACCTTCGACGAGCCCCTACAGTTTTTGGTCCTACGAGCGCCGGATTGGGAAGTGATTTCGCGTCACGCCTATTGTACGCTCCAGTTCACCGAGGATGTATGAAGAAAACACCACGACTACAACTTTGAACGTGCCGACTGAATCCAGCGCCGCCGCTCCGTCGTCCATTGGAACTCCTTGCACAGTAGTACCGTCAAGGACAACGGAAGCATCAGAACGCCCCGTGCTGCCGCCCGGGCCATCAAGGTGGTCGACGCGTATGAAATCGAAGAACATTGGAGGAAATAGAGTTCCACCGTTAGTTACTTCGGAAAGTTTGTGTCCTGCAACTGCTGATATGAAAACGAAGAACATTGGAGGAAATAGAGTTCCACCGTTGGTTACTTCGGAAAGTTTGTGTCCTGCAACCGCTGATATGAAAACGAAGAACATTGGAGGAAATAGAGTTCCACCGTTGGTTACTTCGGAAAGTTTGTGTCCTGCAACTGCTGATATGGAAATGATGAACATTGGAGGAAAAAGAGTTCCACCGTCCGTTTCATCAAGAATGTATGTTCCTGTTTCAAGGTCGACGAGATCCTCAAGGAGGTCGCAGTCATCTGCTCTTCGGGAACTAGAAGAAAAAGAACTTGAAGAGGCGAAAGCGAAGATTGCTACAGCCAGAGCTGAAGCCGCAGCAGCCAAAACGAAAGCCGCAGCTGAAGCTAAAGCTGCCGCTGCCGCAGCAGAAGCTGCTGCCGCCACTGCCGAAGCCAAAGCTGCTACCGCCACTGCCGAAGCCGAAGCCAAAGCTGCTACTGCTACTGCCGAAGCTGAAGCCAAAGCCGCCGCTGCTACCGCCAAAGCTCAAGCGGCCATTGCTGCCGCCACAGCTGAAGCTAAAGCTGCCGACGCTGAAGCAGCAATTATAAAAGCTGAAGAAAGAGCAGCTACGATCGCCGCCAAGTTTGCCCGCAAGAGTGTCACTGGGTCACAGTGTTCTTCGGAAGTTCAATCGGAAGATGATGACTTCGAAGAGGAAAGATCGATACAGGTGGAACAATGGGTGGATCAATCGAGAAAGTTTGTGGACAAGCCAAAACTACAGATTGTGCATAAACCATTGCCACCTGCTAAGGACCAGCCAGGCCTTAGTTGTGAAATAAGTAAACTCGCCGACGCCATCATAAGTGCCACTAGGTCAGGACAGTGTGCACAGGTTTGGGATCTACCAGATTTCGATGGAGATTATGAAGAATGGTTGCCTTTCAAGAGGGCATTCATGGACAGCGCTGCTGATTGCACAGATGTGCAGAACATGGCTCGACTAAGGAAAGCCATCAAAGGAAAAGCCAGGGAAGTCGTCAGAAGTCTGTTGTTTGTGGCTTCTAACGCTGGCGATGTAATGGACGCCCTAGAACAGAGATTTGGAAGGCCAGAGCAAATTGCGCTCGCTGAAATAGAGAAGATCAAAGAGCTGCCAAGAGTTGGTGAGACGCCAAGAGAATTATGTGTTTTCGCAAGCCACTTAAGTAATGCAGTTGCAACGATCAGCGCCCTGAACAAACCGGAATACCTGTATTCGCCAGAAACGTGTATAAAGATTATTGAAAAAATGACATCGTCGTACCGACTTCGATGGTTTGACTTCAAAGCACGAAGTGGTGAAGAACCTGAATTGGTAAAGATCAAGAACTTTTTAAATCACGAAGCATCTTTATGTGCCGCTTACGCTCCACCGGAAACAATCAAGAAAAGACACACACGTCATCAGGTGAATACAGCGACATACGACGAAGAAGAAACGGCGTATGAAAAACCGAGGAAGTTCTGCGTTCTTTGTGAAGAAAATCACTGGCTTACCGAATGCGAAGAGTTCAAGGAAGCATCCGCAAATGAAAGATGGGAGATCGCTAAGAAGAATCGATTCTGCTTCATGTGCTTACGAGGAAAACACTTGAAGGCGAACTGCAGAGTACCGCCCTGCAAGAAATGTGAGCGATCTCACCATACCATGCTGCACTTGGAGCCAGCTTATCATGCTTCGGCACCGTCATCGCAGCAGGAAGAAACCGCCAACAAAAAGAAAAAGGAAATGGTGACATCCGTTACGCGACAACAGATAAAGAGAGGGTCTACCTGAAGATGATTCCTGTAGATGTCTACGGACCGAAGGGAACCACTCGAGTTTTGGCATTGTTAGATGAAGGTTCTACACTGTCATTAATTGATAAAGATATTGCCCGTCGCATTGGAGTTACCGGAACAGCAGAACCGCTGAAATTTGAAACCGTTGGTGGAAAGAATGTTGAAATTAAAGACTCCAAGAAAATGGACCTGAAAATTAAAGGAGCCTTTAGGAAAGATAAGCGCCTGCTGAAAGGAGTGCGGACGATAGAAAATCTAAGGTTGACATCTCAAGGTATCGACGAGAAAGTAATCGATGAATGCAGCCATCTGAAGAATTTGAAGAAAGAACTGCTGTATGAGAAGAAAAGGCCAATGCTGCTTATTGGACAGAACAACTGGAATCTCATCGTGACGAGGAAAGTGCAGAAAGGAAAACGGAACGAGCCAGTTGCATCGCTCACGAGCTTAGGATGGACGCTGCATGGTGTTCGTCCAGAAGCGACCGCAGCTGTGAACTTTGTAAGTTACTGCCGTAACATAAAAGAAGAAACTTCGAAGGAGTCGCACTCGGTTGAGATTCAGCAGCGATGCCCCAGCAGCAACGCTGACGCTAAGCTGTTAGGAAATATGAAGAAACTGGGACATAGTCCCGGAGCTGAACTTCTGGTAACCAAAGTCCAGCAGGAGTACCCCACAGAAACAAGTGTCGCGGAAACTCCATTGGAAACTGCACCAGTAATCGTCAAGGCACAGATAACAGCAGCAAAGGTAGAGAATGAAGAACCAGTAGTAATGGAAGAAAACTTTAAGACACGAGCAATAAAAAATTTGAAAATAAGAAAACGTAGAAAGGAAATGATTATGGAAAAGACTCCGGACATAACGGAAAACAGAGACAGAAGAAGGAATTGCCTGAAAGAAGAAAGTCGTCAGAAGAATACAGAGTCTGTGAAAGGAAACTGGCTGTGTATTGAAACGGAGCACTTAGCCACAGGAAGATACTACGAAGCCCTTCGACGGACAGGACCGCTTGTCAATGAGAGCTACTTCTCATCCCATCGACCAAGAAGTATTGTGACGTCGCTTCCAAGAGTTGAAGTGCTTGCTGGAGCGCGCACTGGTGGGGAGAATGTTAGCGACGACATTATGTCAAAGGTTTAAATTAAAAACAAAATTCCATAGAATAAGTAATAGTAATTACGTCTCCAATTACGCCACAGATTAGGATGTAGTTGTTAGGGACCGGCCCGTGTATATACCTACCTAGCTAAGTACATGTTCTCGAATGAATATAAAGGATAGAAAGGGAAAGCAGAAATGTTCTAGAATATAGAAAGAGATAGGTATAGCCCGGAAAATCGTAGAATTTTCTGGTAAGGCTCCGTAGAGGTATAAAGGCCGAGCTTGTACGCGGGTTTAGTTAGTTCTGATTTTGCAAGTGACGAAGTGAATAAGTTTTAAGGAAAGTAAATAGTGAATAGAGCAGTGCAGTGACTTTGTAATAAGTGCGTAGTTGTGTGTATTCGGTAGAATAAACAGACATTAAGTGTTCTGAAGTGTTTTACTCGATCATCACTCCCGACCAGCCCTAGTTGAAGTCTTACACCTTCGACGAGCCCCTACACACATTATCTTATTTCTTTTATTTTTTGTCTTACTCTTAAGAGTAAGAAAAATAAGTTTCTTTTGGTTCACCTTGTTTTCCAATTCATTTTTGTAAGGTGACGAAGTAATGATATTTTTTTTAAGTTTTTTTGGCCTTTAGTGTATTAGCAGTAGAGGTAGTAACTAGGTTCCGGGCCTTCTACGTTTCTACGAGAAATGTTCACTTTTCTTTTTAAAGTTGTCTGCGGGACAGAAAAGGTATTTGCTACCAGCCAGGTACCCCATTTTTCCTACCCGAACGGAATCCACCGCCTTTTTCATACTATCCTCCATCCATTCCCTTTTATTTGTTTTCCTTTGGTAAGTTTTCACCATTCTGAAATAAGACAAATAATACATTTTAAGAACGCCATATAAAATCAAAACGTAGATTTTAGTGAGGGTAAGATGGGGTACCCCTCCTCAAACCCATACCCCATCTTGCCCGCTCATGCCAAATGAAACATAAAAAATCACACAAAAAATTCCATGCCGCTAGTGAGATAAACAAGTACTTACCTGACATTGTAATCATGAGCACACTTCGTTAACTTTATGCTAAATCTCAACTGCTGATAGCAGCGTGAATTTCACCTCCGAACTAAGCTGTCAAAATCACAAGGTAACTGCCAAAATCCAGTTATTTTTAATAAAAAATTACGCGAGCGCGATTTCTGTATATTTCTGGCGGCACATCGCCACGCGCTAAATCAATCTTGATTGGTCGATTGGTTCGCCGGTAAGTCTCAGTACACCGTCTTGCCCGCCACCCCGTCTTACCCCCCTCCCCTACACATACCTCGGGCAGATTCTGCAGTTAGGTAAAAACTATTTCGAGAAGGAGGCCAAAAGGAGGATCCACCTGGGCTGGGCAGGTTTTGGGAAACTACGTCGAGTCTTCTCTTCATTCATACTGCAATGCGAAAGTTTTCCAACCAGATGCGTCCTACCTGTTATGACCTACGGAGCTGAGACGTGGACACTCACGATAGGGCTGGTCCATCAGTTCAGATCAAGTCGCTCAGCGAGCTATGGAAAGAGCTATGCTCAGAGTTTCTCTGAAGGATAGAATTCTTACTGAATACATCCGACAGAGAACAAAAGTTATCGATATAGTTCTGAGAATTAGCAAGCTGAATTGGCAGTGGGCCGGCCATATCTCGCGAAGAATCGACGGCCGCTGGGGCAAACGTGTTCGTGAGTGGACGACTCGGTAAACATATTGTAGGACGCCCTCCGACTAGGTGGGATGACGACCTGCGAAAGACTGCAGGTAGATGCTGGATGCGTCAAGCTGAAGACAGGGCGCTATGGCGCTCATTGGGGGAGGCCTATGTCCAGCAGTGGACTAATATAGGCTGATGATGATGAAGTAGGTAGGTACGTAGGTCAGCTAGGAAATGTCATATTTCTTCAACTTGCCGAATCCAGCATCTGCCTACAGTCTTTCGCAAGTCGTCATCCCACCTGGCCGGAGGGCTACCTACACTACGTTTGCCGAGTCGCGGTCCCCCACTCAAGATCATGTTTACCCCAGCGGTTGTCGGCAATAATACATTTAGATATTCACAAATATCCTCACGAAAATCACGATCGGCATCAATATTTGTAATTCAATTTTTTTACTCTATCCAAAGTTGAACTGTTTGTTTTAAATTTTCATTCTTCAGCACTTTGCATGCCCATAGGAGCTATGGGCATGCAAAGTGCTGAAGATTTATTTACCTAGGTCTCACCAAAATATTGATTTTATTGGTATGGCCATTTATGGCTAACATGACAGATGTAATAAAAAAAACTTTATGCCATGATTTTTCGTAGAAATGAAGTTACAGTCAATAATTCAAATTACGGACCAAAATAGAAAAATCTTAAAATTAGGCGAGAGGCTTTTCAGGGTTCCAAAAATACGCCAACCTATTGCGCTTGATCCCACCTAACCCCAGTTTCCATTTGACAAACGTTGTGCCGAACATCCTGTGTAATGTATGATAATATTTTTTAGATAGTATTGTTTAGTTTTCAAAACGGCCTCTGCCTGCCTCTGTTACTGACCTTTTAAAACAAGACTAGCTCTTGCCTAGCTAGTTGCATGTTACAACTCATATGTGGATAGCAATGTGAATATCGCTCATCTTTACATTGTAAAGTACCTACTAACACAAATGTATAATAAGTTAAATGTAGTCGTTTGTTATTCCTCAATAAATAAATAAATATTTCGGTGCTAGAAAAAGCTTACCAAGAGAATGCTTTAACGTGATGACACAGTCGTCTAGCGCCGTAGTACTTCCGCAGAGAGTGTCAGTGCCGGCCACGTACGCCTTGCCAGCCACCACCGACACGGCTTGCGGGCCGATGCGGTGACTGCCGTCCTCTAGGCCCTGCGCCGCCACCGCGTCACTTACCAGCACTAGGCCTGCAAAATATTACTCTGGTTTTAAATCACTTTATATTTTGTAGGTGCGCTGTGTAGGTAGTGATTTATTACAGCAACGCCTCTATCGTGTTCGTGCGCAAATCCCATACAAAAATGAGACATCGACGATCATGTCTCGATAATATCGTCAACCGGACTGGACTGGACTAGACCTGGAAAATATTACTTTGGTTTTAAATCACTTTATGTTCTGTTGGTTCTCTAAGAATTTGAGTGTTTCTAAGTGCGCAACCAGTGTGTATTTAAGAAAATAAAGCATTTGATTGTCCGATTGACGATGGATATAGATATTATACGAGACGTTATAGTGAAGTCTACTTTTTATATATGATTTGGTATATCACGATCATTTCTCGATAATATCGTCAACCCTTTATACTGATGCGTCAACCGGACTGGCATCAGAGGTCAATAGTACCACGTCGACGACAAGGCTTTCAATTTATGTAGGACTAGCGCCTTTATCGTGCGTAGGGGAAACCTAGTAAGTACTTTTCATTTTATAGATGAATTCATCTTTAAAATAAAACGTCTCGACGAGACGATACTTACTTATTTTTATCTAGCGAACTCAATGATGGCAATATTTACGGATTTATGGAATGGAATATTTTTTTTTTTGTAATATATCAAGCGATTCTATGTTAAGTAGGTTAGACTATTAACTCATTTCCTGCAATCTACGAAGCATAGCAGTAGTAGCACATTTCTCGTCAAGGGTTGAGAATCGTAGCATTTAAATGTTATTCTGAATCTAATGGAATGCTGCCTTATTTACCATCCATATTAGTTCTGCTGGCAATCCGAAGAGCGGCGGGGTGCGTGTGTATCCCGTCCGATATAATCCCGTAGTACACTTGTTTCTTGGTGTTAGAAGCTAATAAACCCACTAAGCCGGGGTCGCGATGATGGAACTGAAAAATATTTTGGATTCATGACAGATACCTAGGTAGTGGAAGTGGATGCGTTTAGGTACATCATTACTACAAATGTAATTTGTTGCGAAATAACTTTGTAAAATTGTGTTCTATTCTATTCTACATAGTATTGAAGCGGAACAAAGAGATCACTAAACAGTAGAATCCTGAATACAAGAGATGGAATGGCCATTTCTTGTATGCATATCAGTCCAGTATCTTTGCTAAGGGTTAAGACACACTGATATAGAATTGATGGGATTTTTGAAGGAAAGTGCGTGCCTTGTATAAACAAGGCACGCAGTTTCCTTCAAAAATCCCATGCAACGTAAAGCACCCATTTCTATTAGGATAACCTAATAGAAATGGGTGCTTTACGTTGCGGAGATAGGGGTCAATATGCTATCAAAATGTTTGATAACTGAACTATACTTACCTATGCTATAAAAGCGAAAGTAATCCTGTCTATCTGTTACCTTTTCACGACTAAACGGCAAAACTGATCTTAATCAAATTTAGCAGGTTGGTAAAGGGTATCAACATAAGCCAAAAACCAAGCAACTTACTGGTAACATAGCATTAAATAGATGTGTAATTAAATTAGCTCCATTCTCTATAGCTTTCTCGCCCTCCGCCAAGCTGGCAGTTGAATGGCCTAGTGCTACTTTGATGCCAAGTTTTGCGAGTCCTCGGATTGCTTCTAAAGCCCCTTTCAGTTCAGGGGCTAAGGTCACAATGACCACATTCTCTAAGCTTCCATATACTTCTTTGATTGATTCCAAGCCCTGTTGAAGAATTGAAAACTTTACCAAGATATGCCAAATATCACAATGAATTATTTTGCTGAAGATATCTCGATTGTAGTTGCCGATGAGAAGAATAATAGAACTTTAATTGACTGTCTTACCTCATAAGCTAATAATAATTAAATTATTATAAGTAATTAAATTAATAATTCAGTGGTAAATTGGCTAAAGTGTAATAATTTACAAGATAATATAATAAAAAAAAAATATGTTTTCAATATATAAATAAATTAATAAATAAATCATTTTGCATTCTGACATGTAGATGTCAGAGTATTATTAGTCTTTTCAATTATATCATTAGTAGTAATGAAATAATTGAAAAGATTAAAGGAATCATATTATATTTTGGCAGTCTTTGTATAATATTGGACAAACATATAAATTGGAAATTGCATCTTTATGAATAGTTTCCAGCGCACTCTGGTTATTGAGAAAATATAAAAATTATAGTACCTAAGTAAGCAAAACTATGTAAGAAGGGTTGATAAGAAGTTCAATAACATTCAAAGCTTGTCAGTTGTCATACATTCTGTAATTGGGTTAACAAGATAAGTCTGTTATTGCAATAGCCAACCATGTGATCACAGCACAATCACTGGTACTTTATCTTTTCTCAAGTACTTTTAATGAGGTAAAAGTAATATCTTGGAAATAATGATAGTAGATACCAGAAAGTTCATTCTCCTAAGGTGTTTTATGAATTATGGACTTTATAGCAGACCAAATAAAGTCTTAAAAAATGGTGAATTCCCAAATTATATTTACTCTAAATACTTTACCTTCTCAGGAACTTTTATATACTTCTCCATGTGTGCCCCCTTTTTAGCCAGGCTAATAAATGGTCCTTCTAAATGGACACCCAGCACTGTAGCCCCATGCTTGCCACCCTGGGCCTTCTTTATCTTTGGCAGGATATTGCGATACTTTTCCACATCCGAAGTGACCATGGTGGGGCAGAATGATGTGACACCGTGGGTGATTAGCTCTTTCGCAACTATGTTTATTCCTTCCTCTATATTATCAGTGTCATATGAGAAGTCCACTCCCATTCCACCTGGAATATGGAGGGTTTAGTCAAAAGTTTATATTATGTTAAGAATACCTTAAAACAAACTTTAGTTATAGGTAAACCCTTTGAGATGAGGTAGCCCAGTTTCTCAAATAGAGAGAAAGAGATTAGGTCAGATGACAGAGCCTTGACAATAACTTGGTCATGGCCTTTCACAGATGTAGTACCTACAAAAGTAGGTACTTGTACTACCTTGTACTTACTAGCTATATTATAAACTTTGTCTAATAAGTCATTGGTGATAGGTATATGTTAGAATATCTAGGTCAACTCACCATTAATCTGTATGTCAATGAACCCAGGGGCAATCAGAAAGCCTTTGCAGTTTACAGTTACGTTTGCCTCAAGTTGTTCTACATAGAAAACTTGTTCAGGGTTCGCGATTTTACCGTCTCTAACCCACAAATCCTCCCGGATGATTTTACCGTCTCGAAGAATGAGGCAGTTGTGAAAACGAGTAAGCACAGATTCTGGATTCATTTTTAGTGATAAAATGCTAATTTTATTTTCCAACCGTAGTGATTTTTTCTCTTTGGTCCCAACCCACAGGTTTGATTTTAGCCGCCTTCAAAATGAAAATGATATTGTTTGTTTTTATTTTTTGTTGTGACTTGTGACATACTTGTGATGTGACACTTGTTGTGTGATGTTGATAATGACATCTGTTTTTAACTTCTTGCTAGATGGCTCTGCATTTTTTTTTTTTAGTCCATCTATCTGTCAAGGGAAGGGGCTCTGCATTTGGTTTCTAACATCACTCACAATGTCATTCTGATTTGTCATTGACAGAAACAACATTGCTGATATTAATTAATATAATAAAAATACCGAATAAGATATGACTTTGGGGAGTGTAAGGGGGTGGAGTCCCCCTCGAAGAATCTTCATCTTATCTCGTCTCCCTAAGCCAACCTAACCTGCACGTGGTACACGGTACACCCTGCTAGATAACGAACTAGACTCTGGTGAAAATATCAAACCATCTTCATTATTTAACTCATTAATTTTACAATTATTATCCATTACTTGACACTGACAGGAAATTGTCCAACCAGAAACAGTTGCCATTAACAAAGAATCATCATTATTACTTCGGCGCGGCGGCCGGCGGCCGAGCGAGCCGCCTTTACCTACTGTTTCAGGTGGTAATAAACTATTAAAGAAATCATGATCCCAAAACCGTAAACAATAATATTGTTTAAGGTTAAACAATAATAGTCTTTAATCGGATATCTTCAGTAATTTTGACGAGTGCGGCAGTACCTAGTACCGTGGTGAAAACTGGACTGGAAAGGATTAAGAAGATTATGAGAACATATTTGCTTTGAATTGGGTTAGGTCGGAGCGTGGACTTCATCAGGCGGACTCTCTCAAGCTTCAAGTTGAAATTCACTCACTGAGAAATCTCTGAAGGGGCGGGCCTATTCGGGATTCGTTACCAGTCTGGGTTCCCACCTTGCCGTTAAAGTCCCCCATAACAACTTTGAAAGTGAGCTTTATTGGTGTTGTGTAAGGCTTTGGATATGTCTTCGTACATATCCTCCACTTTATCATCCGAGTGTGCCGATGTCGGTGCGTAGGTAGGTAGATCACCTTCGTGCTGTACCTAATGCTTGATCAGCCGAAGGATCAGGTACGCTACCCTGGTCGAAACACCGGTTTCTACTTACCATGTTAAATCAAAGTAGGTAGGTACCTACCTAGGTATAATAACTTACTGTTCACAGGTATAGGTAGATTACTCAAACCTGGCGCGAACCTGTTTTGTTATTCTTTTACTGGAGGCCTACTTTCATTATCCAAGAGTCTTGTTAAGACTAATCTAAAGGAAATAAAGAACCTTGATTACGAAATTTCGGTTTTGTTTCGTCCGATCTGTACTATAAATGGAACGAAAACGAAAATTTCGTAAAATTTCGCAGTGGCTCGCTCCGTTTGCCTACCTACTGATGTTATGCGTGATAAGATGTGTTCAGCATCAGTACAAGTAAAAATGCTAAAGTGAAAAAGCTACTTCTGCTATTTTGTACGAAATTTTCGTTATCGTTTTCACCTCGGTACTAGGTACCTACTGCCGCACTCGTCAAAATTACTGATGATATCCGATCAGGGAAAACAGACATCTCACAATTTTGACTCTACCCGATTTCAGCAATGTTTTTAGCACTGATGATTTCGAAATCCACTTTGAAATAATACTCTCTATTAACATAATATCTAAATCGACGTTTGGCTGGTTGGAGGTGACCTTACCAGTATTTGTGGTTGGGGCGCGACCGACGACGCCGACGGTCTCCAGATTACCCCAAGCAAAAATGCAGGCTATTAAAATTGTCTTTGTTTTGCTTATTTTGGAGTCTAGATGATGATTACGTCATCGGTAGTTATTTACTTTTTTACACGAATGGCAACCCTCTCATTGTCTATGATTGAAAACGAAACGCATTTTCGGGGATTCCCGAAAAAAATGCATACGTTTATGCAAAAATTTAAAATAAGTGTGTTATGTTCGTAAGATTATAATATTTTTGTCCCTTACTCTATGTTGAATACTGTATCAGTAAAATCTAATCTCTATCCTAAAACTATGTTCTTATTTTTAATATTATGATTATAATATTATAAAAAAATACATTTATAATTGAAAAATGTTTACGTAAGCATGGGGGTAAGAGATTTGCTTACTTTTGTTGACAAGGGGGATGGGGGGGGGTAAATAATTTTAATAAATCTGCTTACGTAATATTTGAACAGCCCCTTTGTATTAATTATTAATTACGTACTGTTATTTTATTTTTATTTATGATTTTTATTGATGAATTTCTATGAACTAAGATAATATTTATTATACTGTATACACCCCTGCGTTTCTTAAATTATGAATTTAACATCCATCCAAAGGTTGCCTGGAATTAATAACTTCTAAGCGATAAGTCCACCCTACACATTTAATAGACGGACAGACATTAAGAGTTATGTATGTTATTGTCTATTGTTAAGTGTTTATCGTATGTATCTTATAATTTATTTATTATTATTTATTTATCTTACAAGGGGAAGGTTGTTATTTTATCCTAAAGGATTCTTTACCGATAATTTTCCTACATTTTGAGCTGACGACGTAGATGTCGGTAAACAAGTTTCATAATTAGCTAAACAAGCATTCCATTACACTTACCAACAATTTATCAAGCACTCACAGCATATTATAGCTTATGTGTTAAGTGTAGCTTCTAAGAATTTTAAAATCGGTCCAGTAGTTTTGGAGCCAATACAAACAAACAAAAAATCAAACCTCTCCTCTTTATAATAGTAGGTAAAGAAAAAGTAATTAAAAAAAAATTTAATGGGCACGTTTTAAAGCGATGTTCACAAGCGGTTCGCGTGCGTAACCTACTAAATTCATTACTTAAAATATGTTTTGTCTCATTCTCACTTTGAAGTATTATAGTCAAATAATGTCGATCTCACTACATATTTACAAAGGTGTTTGTTCACACAACAATTCGCACGTTAGCTATGTCCGGAGTAGATTGCGACTGCGCGAGTGAGTGCAATAGTTGCTTAGTCTACGAGCAGCGCTACGAGTGGATACGAGTTGCTACGCCGCCGCTACGCCAGTCGGTAAACGTTAACCACGACGGAGCTACGTGCCTACGATTCCGTATAACGACATAACGAATACCGCGAAAATAACGCACGCGTGCTTCCGTTATTTGTGTTCGCGTGATAATTACTATTAAAAAAAGTAAAGTGACAACGCAAGTGATTCATATTGAAATCAAAACAGGTGAATTTATATGCTTTCTTAACTAAGTTATTTTTTAGAAGTACTAAGTTAGATGGTAAACTTTCCGACTTCGCATGGATTATGCCGTTTTCGTTCAAAACAAATTTGTTGAAGGCCTGTAAGTTATTTTACAATACCTATTTCTGTAAGTAGTTTTCTTTGTTGGCAAAACTTAAACAGTTAGGTACTTATCTACTAAAATTAACATTCATAATTTCTTAATATTAATGGCTACAGATAGCATGTGTTTTCAGACTGGGACCTTCAAGTTTATTTATCTCATTACGTAGGTACTTAGAATATATTATATCTAGGACTAATAGGCTTGCAGCATCAGCAGTATCCCCTGTCTCACCAGGTCCAGCCTAAAAAGAAAAAATAGTCAACTTTTGCTACATAAATTACTTGACATCTCAGCACCGCATGTAAATAGAGTTGCCTCAATATACATACTTCTTTGTTATTGGCAACATGTGCCTGGTTTCCACTTTCTGCCAAGATCCGATTTATGGACACTAGCAACACTAATCTACAGCTACATTTTGTCTTTATAACTTTGAATATATACAGGTAAGGCAATGACTCGATTGATTGATTCTCTAGATCCGTAATTTAGCTGGCTTCTTCTGTGGCCATTATTATGAACCCTTTGTTTAAAATTAAACCATACCAATCCTACATTAAACGATAATAATTACGTTCCCTTTTGTCAGAGAGGTTTAGAGATAAACTCAAATACCTGATGCATACAAATAAGGTGGAATAGAATAACAGAATGTATTTTTTTTAATACCTACTGCTATGCAAATGTACGAGTATGAGCATTGATTTCATTACAGTTACGTTTTAAGGATAAAAACTTTTATAACCATATATATTAATAAACAATTTTTTTCGATTACCTACTTACTTTACAAAATATACTATTTTAATGGAAGTACTCGTAGGTACTTTAAACCTGTCCTTTAGACCTACTGCAAATATGTTTTATATTTTGATAATGTTAATGATTTGCATATACCTTATGCAAATCATTAACATTATTAAATGTAGGTTACCTTATCTTATCATATCAGAAATACAGAAACTAGCAATGTATTTCTGTGATTCGAAATCATCTTCAAAAGATCTATTATAATTAATAAATGTTTGGATGTTTAGAAAATAATATAATAGATCGGCTTAATAATTCGGTGTTTGAAGCAAAATTTCACGTTTCCTACATTTCAAACGGTATCAAATACAAGCCTTATAATGCTTACCTACATCTAACCTCATTTTTCAAGTTAAAACCAAACTTGGTTTTGCCCACATTATAGAAATTAATTCTATTGAAATCTCTCTATTGTGTCAACTTTGCTCTGGAGCACAATGGGGTCACAGAGCCGCAAGCACTCTGAATTATTATTTTAGGTCAACCTAGGTTTGGGTCTGACGAACGGGAATGATTTGGCCTATTTATTATAACCACTGTCTTCAATCAATACCTTTGATTGACCTTTATCTTTTATATAATAACTCAAAAGAAAAACATGATATAAATTCACATTATGAAGCATAAAAGAAAGTTAGAAATATAATAAAAAAAACGTTACGTGCGAGTCGGACTTGCGCACCAAAGGTTCCGTATAAGATCTTGTTTCTTGCCAAATTTCTTGATTCTAGGTTAAATCAAAGTATATAGGCTTATGATCTATGGTGAGAATCTAGTAGGTTAACGGGAAGTACCCTATAGGATTTTGGTCCATGGCAAAAATTAAGTAGTTTTGGTGAATAAACTACAAACAAAAAAAAAACGTATTTCGAATGTTTTTCAAGTACTTGCTATAAGACCTTGTTTCTTGCCAAATTTCATGGTTCTAGGTACACCCCATAGGTTTTGTGTGTATGTAACACACAAGACA